>JAKWBJ010000178.1:0-1270000 GCA_023159175.1 Wohlfahrtia magnifica
GAAAATATTTTCCATTATTAACCGGAAGAATTGTACTTTCAAATAAAAATAGAAATTTGAGTAAATATTCAGTAGTTTTTTATAGCATTTTCAAAAAAAAAAAATTTATTTAGCGGACCCTTTAGTATCAATTTCTGAATTTGGTCCAAATAGCTTCATAGTCAATAAAGATCATCAGTCAAAAAGTAGGCGGAATCGGGTAAGCGGGCATGGTAACTCCCATCAAGAGTAAATATTGTTACAAAAATCAGGTTGGACACCCCTGCGTTTATTACATCGCTAAAATAAATAAACAAAAACTGTAGAGAACTATACGTGCTGTTTCCAAATAACCAAATCGACAACAACAAACATTAGCGGAAAGCAAGTAAATAAAAATAGAACGGCAACAACAATAATTAAGCAACAAAGAAAACAAGTAACAGACAATAATAAACAACAACAAATACGAAGAGCTAAAAGAGGTAGATGTTTACATTCGTATGGCTACAAAAGAACTAAATAGAAAGTAAAAGAAAGAAGTGGAATCTACCTGAATAATCGAGAGTTTCGAGAGATTTCGAAGTGGTGTTTACTTAGCCATATCAAAGGCACATTTATGCGAACAACAATAAGTTTATAAGTTGTAAACTCAGCGAGAACAGTTTAAGTAAAGTTAACAGTTTAAGTGTTAAACTCTGATCGAAGAGAATTTAAGTAGTAATCGAACCTAAGTTGTAACCATGAAGCAATAAACAAACATGACGCCGACATGTTTTTAAATTAATTTTCTACTGCGCATGTACGTCACAATAGAATAACATTGTCTGTATTATATGAAATTTTAAGGAAAATTGTAGAAAAAAAGACGCCATGTTTTTAAATTAATTTTCTACTGCGCATGTACGTCACAATAGAATAACATTGTCTGTATTATATGAAATTTTAAGGAAAATTGTAGAAAAAAAGAACGCTCTCATATGTAACATACACAAAATTTGTCAAAAATTGTTAAATAAGTAAGTATTTGTCAAACCTAAATTATTACACCCTTATTTGTGTAAAATAAAATATATTTGAAATAAGTTTTAAGAAATGGTTCGCATGAAAAATTTAAAACATATACACTTCAAAATCATTTAAGGTTTTATTAACGTACAATGATTAGTATTAATTAAAATAATATTATTAAATCTAATTTAAATAAAAATTAGTATAAAAATGACGTGTATCTTCGTGATCGCTAAACTCAAAAACTACTGGACCGATTTTGACAAAATTTAATATACGTGTTCTATGGGGCGTGAGGAGTATTTCTGTGTAGTTCGAAGTTCGTCCGACAGATGGCGCAATATTTATTTTTTTGTGTTTTTGCACCGTAACTCAAGAACTACTGCACTATGCTGTGTTTCGTTGAAGGCGTTGATTCGTTAGTCAGCGTGCAGTGGCGTTAATTAGCCTGATACCGACTGAAACCCAACATTGTTTTGTGAAAAAAATATATTTAAAAAAAAGTAAATAAATATCTATCACTCGTTTTTAAACTCTATTTGCGCAATAACCCTATTTTATGTTTTGCTGAAGGCGTTAGGTGCTTGATCGGCGTGCAGCGGCTTTAAGTATCCCGACACCGACTCACACATAACCTCTTTTCGTGAAAAGTTCGTGGGTGTCAAACGAGAAAAAGAACTTATTAAATTGAAGATTAATTTATTTAAATTAAATATTACATACATTTTAATAAATTAACCCAAGGTGTCAGTGAAAGTAAATTAATTGTATTATTGAAAGCTATTGAAAAAAGTAAATAAGCAACAGGTAAGACAATAAAGGGCAGCCTTTCTACCCCAACAATAAGAACAAATATCATAAGAAACGTATATTGCGGTACAAAATGACACGCTCACGTGCAAATATTGGTCTCCGTACACGACACACAAATTATATGAGAGTGCTGCTCTCACAGCAGACAGAAGAGGAGCGCGCAAATTAGCCCAAAATAATTCACAAGAAAATCGCGAAATACTGATTAGATTCGAGAGGCAGTTCCACATAAAAGAAACATTTGGGGCCAGCAACGCGGATCGGGCTCAGCTATCAAAAATATATAATTCCATTTGAACAATAATTGCTATGTCGATTTAGTGCAAATAAAATTCGAAGGCAAAACAACGTTTGCCTGGGTCTGCTAGTTATATATAATTTATGTTAACAAATTTTGTTGGTATATTTTTGTTATTGTAACATGTTGGTACAGGAATTCGCCCTAGAGGTATTGTTTTTATAAAGTGCAAACTTTTTGGAAAGAATTATTTACTTTTTAAACAAAACTACAAAATTCATAAAAAGACCGAATTTGAAACATATTAATAATTTATTTTTATATTTCCTTGTTTTGACTTAGTTATTATCTGGATACGTTTTGGTATGGACTGCACAATGTTTTTCCAGAAGTCTTAACAATGCAATTGAAATTGCATGCTGAACCTTAACCTACTCGTATACATGTTCTACTACATTTATATTTGGAAATATGATTGCTCAGTCAAGAACTGAGAAGGCGTTACTCTGGATCCAAGTTTAAAAATGATAGAAACCTTAAAGCAAAATATCAACGTGTGGTTGTGTTGGCGTCTACTTTTCCCTAAAAATTAACGCATTTGCTTACCCCATATATTCCCATATACCTTCACATCATTATGCTACCCCCTCCAGACTTCACTCTTGGTTAAATAATTCGATTAAAAATTTTTTTTTATTATTCGTAAAAGTCCTTCAACGCACAAAAAATTTATTTTTTTAATATTTTTAACACTTAAAATTATTTTATAAGAAAAAGCCTCAAAACACGTCAATTAAAATTTGATTTAAATTTCAGTTTAATTTTGTAAGAAAAAATTGCAGGGCTTAAGCGTATACGCAATGCTGTATATTAATAAGATATTAAGAAAAAAAAACAAATTATTGTGTAAGCCTTTGTTATTATACATTTTTAAGCCGAACACCTTCATTTAATATTTAATTTTATTATTTTTATTGAATTTTTTGTTCATAATTAATTATTGATCATTTTATTGTATATTTTAATGTAAAATATATTATTTTGCTTTTAAAACAAAAAAAAAGGTCTACGCCTATGTCACGCACACTCTCATCGAGAGAGAGAAAAAGTAACGGACCTACGCATAGCGTTATCTCTTTTTATTTGATTCATGCGTTGTAACTGAGATCGAGTTAAAGATCTTGAAGTAGAAAGATCTGTCGAGTAATTGTTGTTGTTTACAAAGTTGTAAACAGAGAAAGTAATTAAGAATTAAAATTGTTATTGCTTGTAAGAAGGGTACAAGCAGTGGTGCACAAAACTGTAAATAAAGGATTTTTAATTAAAAACTAAGCACAATATTTATTTTATTTTAACTACAATCTACGAACTCATAAATATACGTTTTTAAAAAGGTAAAAACGTAACAATATTAATTTTTGTATATCCTTAGAGCTGTAATTGTAGAACTTTCTATATTTAATTCAAAAAACTTCGTAGACTATACATTTGACTAGTCAGCAATTGGGCGCATTACACCGAGTACACCAGGTAATGCAATACATAGATAATAATAAGTGTATGTTTGTTTACAGCAAAAAGGCAGACACATTTATTTTGAAAATTTTATAGTGTCTTTCTGGGAGTAACTATAGACCATCCTAAATGCTTAGCTTTGAACCAGGAGGAGATAATTTTAAAAAAACCTAGCTAGTACTTTAATAAAAACGGCAAAATACTATTCGCTGAATTTAGTTTAAACTCATATACAAGGTAATTTGCTATCAAAATCAATTGTAAAATTTTAAATCCAAGACTAAATCCTTAAGCCATATAATATTGACAATATATTAATGGGACTTTAAATGTACATACATATATACATTTATGCCCATGTATGTAAAGGGCCCGCCATCTAACGTTTTTTTTTTCAACTAGTGCTTATTTCGTGAATGGTAACACTTAGCTCATGTCTGATTTGACAGATAATTAGTTTTATCCTCCCGCTGAACGAATATGGTTGTGTATACGCTTGAACAACGCTGGGAAATATTGCGTGCGGCCGACCTACAGAAGAAGCCGATTTTGCCAAAAAAAAAATCATCTTTTCAGATGAAGCTTATTTTGATCTTGTCGGGTACGTAAACACGCATACACTAAAAAGCCGATACACCCAAGACGTGTCACTCTCTGGTGCGGATTTCGGTCCAGAGGCATAATTGGGCCATTTTTCTTTGAAAATGATCAAGGAGTGACCGTTACAGTCAATGGCGATCGTTATCGGGCCATGTTGAACGCATTTTTGTTCACAAAAATTGAAGAGAAGGATATTAGCAACATTTGGTTTCAACAGGACGGCGCTACGTGTCACACAGCCGAAGCTACACTCGATGATTTGCGCCCTGTGTTTGAAGATCCCATTATTAACCGCAAAACTCATGTCGTTTGGCCACCCTCGGAGCTGCGATTTGACACCGTTGGACTATTATTTGTGGGGTTCCGTTAAAGATAAGTGCTACGCCAACAAGCCAGAGACAATTGACGCTTTAAAGGACAATATTCGTGAAGCCATTGGTGAAATACAGCTGCACACAATCGATAATGTGCTTAAAAATTGGACCGATCGTGTAGGCTACTGCATGGCCAGCCGAGGCAGCCATTTGAATGAAATTATTTTCCATTATTAACCGGAAGGATTTTACTTTCAAATAAAAAAAGAAATTTGAGAAAATATTCAGTAGTTTTTTTATAGCACTAAAAAAAGAAAAATTATTTGGCGGACCCTTTTATATATGTTTTAAGTGCAGACAGCAACTGTTGACAAATGTCACAAAATAAAAAAAATTAAAATAATAAAATAACTCAACAGCTTACTCTCGGCATTGACTACCTATTTAAGAATCTTTTTTTTTCAGAGAAAAAAGCCAGCAACGACAGCAATTGATTTCTGGCTTGAAAATTAAATCGATTGTATTTGTGAAATCAATTGAATTTTTAACGTTTGCATTCATTTTTTCTCCTTCTATTGTAGATTATATTGATTTCAATTTTTTCAATTGTTCTGGTTTTTCTTTTTCGTATAATCGAGATTTATTTTCATGTCTTTTCAGCGATTACATTTAATCTCATTTTAAATCGATTTTTGCTTGTCTCCATTTGTTTCAAAAATATTTCAGCTTTTTGTTTCATTTATTTGTCCATTCATTCAATTTGTCAATTGTTTTTTATTTATTTCTCTCTTTAAAAGAGTTTCTATTCACAGAAGAAGTTTTTTAAGTTTTCGAATTAAGTTGAATGCGAAAAAATATAAAGGGTGTCCCTCAAAATTAGCGCAAATATAAACTTGTCGCCAATTATGCAATAAAGTGTTAGTAACACTAAAAAACGAATCATACTGTGCCACCCTTCACTTGTACGCAGCATTGCCAGAAGTGCAGATATTTTTTTGTATTTTGCAGTTTTTTAAGCATTGAACGGTTTTTTTTAGTTTTTTTGCTTAAAAATAAGTTTTTCTGTAAATTTTGCAGTTTTACTGTGGTTAGGTTTATTCGTAACTTTTTTTAATGCGACAATGTAATTATGCCTTTTTTGGCCACTGATCACAAAGAAAGAGAGAACTCACAATGCGTTTTTCTGCACTCTCGTTTCAGAAAAATACATTACTTACTACATAAGTACGTACGTACTCGCATGTGGAATCTACCTGCTTGTCTAATAAATTATTAAATATTAAAAATTTTTAGTCTTTAAGGCAATTTTATTGCGGAAATTCGGTTTATTTATTGTCTATATAAAGTAAACCTTTTTCGAGTTACGTGAATATATTGTTACGAAAATAAAAACGCTGAAGAGATAAGTCCACCACATCAGGGACTTATTAAGTCAGTAGTTTAACGTGAGTACCTGCCCTAGGACGTTACCTCACGGTGCCAAAGCACGAGTGAATACAATGCTTCCACCAACGCCCCCACCTGTGATTAAAATCACCAGTGAGTACCAATTTAAAGCCATGTTATTTGGACATGACCTCACACCTTGGTAAGGTGCCGGAGACTATCTAAACTCCTACCGATCTATGGGTCACGGCACCCGGTTAAAAATGTAACTCCACACCGAGCCAGCATAGCTCTCCCCGCGATTTGGGTTTAAACCACAGCCACCACGTTGCTCCCACAAAGGGGGGCCTCACCATAGTCGGGCAGGAACCGAAATTCCTGGGCTCCCGACACGCGTGGCACCAGAATTAAGCCTCCGGTCAGGCCTCGTAGCATAAATGCTACTACCAGTGTAAGTCCCAAACAACTTCGGACTGGTGACCAAGATGGTGATAACAACAAACAAGAAACACTCAAACAACACAACAATAAACGGAGCCACTCTCACGGGAGAACTCAAAGTGACATCGTGCGCCACGGACACAATACACAACAACGAGAACACAACCAGTCAAAAGCAGACCAGTACAAACACACAACACCCAAAACTGCAGCCACAAATCAAGCCGCAAACAGCAGGTCGGGAAACAGCAAACAGCAGACAATCACAGCAAGCAGCATAACACATCAACCGTCAGCACCCCAGCAGGACGCCAAGCTAGAAAAAGGCTAGGGACTTATTGTGGGATCTTTAGCTTTGAACTTTATTGGTTTATGTCGGGGCTTGCCATTGTTGCCATAATTACCTTTTCTAATTTAAGAGTACTGCCGCCTGCATACATAACGATGTTGGCAGTTCGAATCTTTTTGGAATATTTTGGTTTTACATTTAAATTTACCGTACATAAATCGAAATTTATAGCAACTAAAGGGTCCGCCATCTAACGTTTTTTTTTTTTCAACTAGTGCTTATTTCGTGAATGGTAACACTTTGCTCATATCTGATTTGACAGATAATTAGTTTTATCCTTCCGCTGAACGAATATGGTTGTGTATACGCTTGAACAACGCTGGGAATCTGGGCCTGCGATCGACATACAGAAGATGCCGACTTTGCCAAAAAAAAATCATCTTTGCAGATGAAACTCATTTTGATCTTGGCGGGTAAGTAAACAAGCAAATTGTCGCATTTAGGGCACAGAAAACCCACACGCATACATTGAAAAGCCGATATACCCAAGACGAGTTACTGTTTGGTGCGGATTTTGGTCCAGAGGCATAATTGGGCCATTTTTCTTCGAAAATGAGCAAGAAGTGGCCGTTACAGTCAATGGCGATCGTTTTCGGGCCATGTTGAACGAATTTGTGTTCACAAAAATTGAAGAGGAGGATATTAGCAACATTTGGTTTCAACAGGACGGCGCTACGTGTCACACAGCCGAAGCTACACTCGATGATTTGCGCCCTGTGTTTGAAGATCGCATTATCAGCCGCAGAGCTGATGTCGTTTGGCCACCTCGGAGCTGCGATTTGACACCGTTGTACTATTATTTGTGGGGTGCCTTCAAAGATAAGTGTTACGCCAACAAGCCAGAGACTATTGACGCTTTAAAAGACAATATTCGTGAAGCCATTGGTGAAATACTTCAATAATGTGCTTAAAAATTGGACCGATCGCGTAGGCTACTGCATGGCCAACCGAGGCAGCTATTTGAATGAAATTATTTTCCATTATTAACCGGAAGGATTGTACTTTCAAATAAAAAAAAATTTGAGAAAATATTCGGTAGTTTTTTTTATAGCATTTAAAAAAAAACTTATATGAATATTCGAAATTGATAATGAAATGCTATAAAAGGTGGCGAATTGTGTTTGATCAGTCAGTGATCACTTGGCTGTCAATAAGTAAAGTCGCGTTCAGGCGTAAATAAAAAGTGTTGTATAAGCGAATTTGCTCTATTAAGACATAGTGTATACAATTTACAGTTTAATTAATAAAGACTATAAAAACAACAACAAAGTATACTTGTATTTTATTTTAGCGGATTATAAACGAACTCGAATGTTTTAGAAAGTTCAAAACGAAACAATATGTTGTTGAAATAACGATACATATCAAAAACAAGAGCTAACCTAAAAAGCGGATTCAGCTTGTTTGAAACAGGTCTACTAGCCGGGTGTCAAACATGTTGGAAAAAAGTGTGAAATTCTAGCGCAGTGCCATTTGATTGATCATCATTATTGTACATCAATTATTATTTGCTGTGTTATGCTTGAATAAAAAATACACTATGACATAAATTATCCGGTATGCTCTTCAAATTGCTATATTTTGCAAATCATTCAAATATCATTTTGTTATTAATTCACTTAATTACGTTTCAAATAAAATTTTTGATTATCAATAAATTAAAATTGGCGCAGTTAAGTTTTATTTGTTTTTGATTTGATTTCAATTTTACTCATTTTCGGCATACAGAACATACCCGTATATGTTTTATTACTTTTTAAATTTACAGTTTTCCTAAAAAAAATATGGCAACACTGCTTGTACCCCACATCCTATTCAACACATTTCAAATCTTGCTTTAATTTTGGAACTTCTACTTAAGTTTTGGTTTCTTCATTTAGCACCCCTTATTTACTCGTAAATGAAAGAGTGAAACTTATTAAAATTGTTGTTTTAATTTATTATTTGATTCTTTTTGTACTTTTCTCTTGTGTTTCTATACCATAAGTTTCATAAGCGATTTTACGTGTCAATTTCTTATTTTTCTTGCCCTTAATTTTTTGACACCAATAAAGAACAAAAAAAATAAACGAAATATAACTTAATTATGACTTCATATTATGTAATTAGCCACCTTAAGTTACTTTTAAGTACAAGCCAAAGATGAAGTCAAACAATTCTTAAAAAACAAACAAAAAGTTAATGTTTAAGGAATAAATTTCAAATTTTTGTAAGGAAGTTTCGACATCGTATTTGATTTGGTACATAGAAGATTCATTTGCTTTTTATCTTTTCTTGACATCAACAAAAACATGCCTTTTTTTTAATTGTATACAAAATATTATTTTAATTTGCTTAACAGTAAACATAAATAAAAAGCTAGGAGCTGTAGCAAATGCGTATGAGATTGACATTTTTTTTTATTTACACCACCTTTTTTCTATTTTACACCACCTTATTTGTTTACTAGCTAGATAATCCAATAAAATTCATATTTTGTTATTTAACAAAAAACATCTGATATAAACTATTTCTCAACTGAAACTAACTTAGAAGAATAGAACAAATACTCAGCTCTCGTAAGAGGGATGCATATCATTCATAAAAACATCGATCTACCACATATTGAAAAACTTCGTTAATAAAACCGATATATCGATGTTTTTTCAATGTTTTATTTTTCTATCATAATGAAACCTGAAACAGTGCAACGGTCAATATTCAAACGCCTTAAATAATAGTGGTTAGAACGCAGGCATACAACACTAGCTACCCAGGTTCGAACCCCAGATAAATCCCTGACCATTCAGCTTACTTCTGGCAGTGATGACAAACATTAGACGAATAATTAGGAGAAAACACCACCTACTGGGACTACCAAGTAAGGACTACCACCATTTAGCGAGGATTTTCACCACTACACATAATACACACACACATATATATGTATACATGGAGGCGAGCTTCAGCTACTTAGCTTGAAAATCAGACCTAGAAGGGTGACGGAAGAAGAATATCTAGCCGGTGGCGAACATCATTGTAAATCTTCGCAACAAATGCTGACAATGGTAATTATCATTGACTCACGAATGAAATTTTTATGGATGACAAAGGCATGTATTAGCGTTCATGTATTAGCGATTCCTAACAGACAATATCATTTCATATAAATGTGCACTTAACACTGATTTTGTGACGATGTTTCATCGATTTTCTTGGTATTTTAAAGTTTCCTGTAATATTTTCTATTATTCTTTATTTGGCTTATTGTAAATGCCTTATAATTATCTTTATTTCAACTAATTCTTTTCGAACTCTCTTCAGTCTAGTTAGGTTAGGTTATGTGGACCGCTCGCTATTCACGAGTTCATTTGGAGGCCCTTTGAACCTTTACAGAATAGATGCATTAAATATTATCTTAATATATGTTCCAAAATTGCTTTATTATTTTATTAATAAAATGGGTGTGGTTGATAGCTAAATATACCCCTCTAACATCTGCTTTTTCCCCTTGCAAGTAAAAACGTGTGCAAATAATTTACACAATTTCTTTGATATAAAATTAAAAAAACAAAAAGAAATATTTAAAATGATAAAACACAATCTATCTAGAAAAGCAAAACTAGATGACAATAAAATTAATTGCTTGGTTATTTTTGTTGTCCGCATATATATTGATCTAAAGGATATACTAATAACCACATATTATTTTCATTATTTTAGAAGGGGACTTAACTCAATTAATTTCTAATGGATCGTAAAAAACCAAGTATCTTTGTATTAATAACTAAATATACTTCTCTAATAAGGTTAAGACAGTGTGGAATAAATTGGATAAAAATGCGTTTGCTTAAGTAATGTACGCAGATTCCACAAGTTTACTAAAGGGAAGTACTCCAATACATACCATTTAAATGGCCTATTCTTTCTTCTTTCCACATATTCTAATCATTTTAAAACCAGTTAATATTTAGCTAAGTTATTAGCTTATAAGTGTTTGAATGTACGAAAAACCGGTTTTTTACCGTAACTCAGGATTTTGGAAATACTTTCAAAATTTTAAAAGCAGATACTTGTTGTACTCGACAGCATCTTTAAACATGGTAACACTTCGTCATCCTTTTTTTGGCATAGATTTTTGTCTTGTACCCCATTTTGGCGTGTACTATTTTACTTTTTTGCTTTTGCTTTTTACTTTTGCTTATTATTTTTAAAAGTTTTTAGTAAGCATTCAGCAACACTGTTGTTTAATTTGAAGCTAAAAACTGAAGCAAAGCAAAAAGTTGTATCTTTTTGCTTTTGCTCTTTACTATTGCTGTGTAGTTTTCTTTAAGTTTAGTCAAGCAATTACGCCGGCTTTGACATCTTTTATTATATATGGAACAGCTTCTATCATAAAAAACAAAATCAAGTTTAAGCTTACTTCCAATAACTTTAACGAATCGGCAAAAAATTGTGGAATTGTGAAGTGATTGGTTTTGTCCAACTAAGAATTTTACTTAATGCTTCTTTGTCTCAATGTAGAATACGGTGGAATAGAATAGGGTATATTCAATTTCTCTAATATTCGGTTTACAGAACATACTAGTCTGTTAAGCGGTAATAATAATAAATAATTGACATGATTAAAAAATGTCATTACTTGGTCAGAAAAAAAATTTGTTTCGCTATAAAAATACATATTTTGAAGTACAAAAAATTGAAATATGCGCTAAAGGGGTTTAGAATGCTGTTTAAATACGAAAAAATTACGAAAACCTGCTTTTATAACAGAAATATGCAATGCAATATGATGTGACGAGTATGTGCAAAATATGCAAAAATATGCACTACCAAATCAATACCAAAATATTGGGTCCGCCAAATAATTTTTTTTTTTTTTTTGAAAATGCTATAAAAATAAACTACCGAATATTTTCTCAAATTTCTTTTTTTATTTGAAAGTACAATCCTTCCGGTTAATAATGGAAAATAATTTCATTCAAATGGCTGCCTCTGCTGGCCATGCAGTAGCCTACACGATCGGTCCAATTTTTAAGCACATTATCGATTGTGTGCAGCTGTATTTCACCAATGGCTTCACGAATACTGACCTTTAAAGCGTTAATTGTCTCTGGCTTGTTGGCGTAACACTTATCTTTGACGGCACCCCACAAATAATAGTCCAACGGTGTCAAATCGCAGCTCCGAGGTGGCCAAACGACATCAGCTTTGCGGCTGATAATGCGATTTTCAAAAACAGGGCGTATAGCTTCGGCTTTGTGGCACATAGCGCCGTCCTGTTGAAACCAAATGTTGCTAATATCCTCCTCATAAATTTTGTGAACAAAAATTCGTTCAACATGGCCCGATAACGATCGCCATTGACTGTAACAGCCACTCCTTGCTCATTTTCGAAGCAGAATGGCCCAATTATGTCTCTGGATCAAAATCCGCACCAAATAGTGACTCGTCTTGGGTGTATCGGCTTTTCAATGTATGCGGTCGGGTTTTCTGTGCCCCAAATACG
Source organism: Wohlfahrtia magnifica (assembly GCA_023159175.1). Lineage (NCBI taxonomy): Eukaryota > Metazoa > Arthropoda > Insecta > Diptera > Sarcophagidae > Wohlfahrtia > Wohlfahrtia magnifica. The sequence goes on from JAKWBJ010000178.1 coordinate 12,135, forward strand.
ACAATTTTGCTTGTTTACATACCCGCCAAGATCATGTAGATCGCAGGCTCACTTAGCGAAGCGCTGTTCAAGCGTATACACAACCATATTTGTTCAGCGGAAGGATAAAACTAATTATCTGTCAAATCAGACATGAGCTAAGTGTTACCATTCACGAAATAAGCACTAGTTGAAAAAAAAACGTTAGATGGCGGACCCTTTATATAAAAATTAATGAAACGGATATTCATGGTTACCCTGATTATAACTGTCCAGTGTATGATATTAGTAAAAAAAAAAAAAACTCAAAAATAAAGCTTTAATAATTAATTTACCGTGAAAGTTTTTCAATTTTCCTTTTATTTAATCTTAAATTAAAAAAAACCGGTCAAATTTTACTATAAAAATGTAATGAATGAATGAAATATTAGACAGAAAATTAAGTAATAAATCCTTACAAAGCAAACATTTGCCCATCACTCAAACATTTAGTCATACAAAACTCTCAAGCACGTGATATATTTTACTGAAAGTGTGCCAAAAGCATGGACATTTCAAATAAAACCATCTACCTGGTTCCCTCCCAAAAAATGTTATAAAATTAATGGCAGTGTAATCAAATTTATTAAGCTGCTTGTCCAAATACACTCCTCTCAAAAGTCATACAGTTTCTTCTATTTATTTGACAACGTTCCTAGGGCTTTTAACTACCAGACAAACAAACCCACATATTTTTTGTGCCTAGGGATGATGAAAACTAAGTGTGGGAATGTTTTTTGTTGCCATTTTATAGTCTCGTTTGGGGCTTCACACTTTTATTTGACAAGAAGACAACAAAATAAAAAAAGCATATGATGGATGTTTAAGCGTTTTAGCTGGAAAAAGAAATTGTTTATACTCATTTTGTTAGTTATTTTGAAAATAATGGCAACAATAAAAACAGCCACGAAACATTTTTTTTAAATTAATTTGTTTTCAGAGATTTGGAATAACAATCAATCATGGAGTTCACGACAAATGTATGACAATCTTTGAAGAACGCCCAAAGATTTATTTTAAAATATGAATAAAAAATCTGTTAAGAACAATTAACCCTTCTAGGTATGTTTTAATCAGCGACTGCTGTTATAAAAAAGCTTTTGGTTTATTACTAAAAAGAACTTGATAATAAAGAAAATGAAAATGTTAGTCATAAGCTACGAAGAGACAATTAGAAAGATGAAGATGGGCAAAGCAGCTGGACAAGCCTACGTTGTACCTTAAATATGATACAGAGGCGCAACAGGTCAGTGGACATGTATTATATTGTAACGTTCACCAAACCGGAATAAGGTGATAGATGGTAATTTTTACTTAATTCTATGGGATCAGATAGAAAGGACTGCGGGAGCCATTGATATGCTAGCTAATCAGTCGGGATGGGGGAGTTCTTGTCCTCGCTTACCTTAATCCTCTCTTTAATACAATAAAAAAAATTATTATAGACTCCCTGATTGCAAACTAAACTACCCTATTCTAAATGGACCTTTTATGACTAGAAATCTAATCAAGAAACAAACTAAACCCCTTAATTCTAGTCATCTCTGAACTTTAACTCAAACGCGAATAAATCCTACCATAGCCTAATAACATTAAGCAACCCCGCTGGTATTGGGTGCTAATGCCTCATAACCCACTCCTTCCTCTGCTCTAGTGGCCTATAATTCCAATTATCTAGAGCCCCACTAATATTAGGCATCCCTGATGTCATTGGGAGCTAACGCCTCACTACCCTCACCTACCATTGCTCTATTGGCGTACAATTCCTGTTTCATAGAGCCCCAAAACGTTTTTCTACTCTATCCAATCAAATCATCAAAAGAAGACCACACAAGCGTTATTTACAAATTCATATTGAAAATCTTATTTTATTCAAAAATCTATCATCTTAAAAATAAATATATAATAGTTAATATCTATCATTTAAATTCTTAAATATTACGCATTTTCCTGATTATTAAAATCTAATGTTATTATATATTCAAAATCTCAAATACAAATGTTTACGATACATAGGTAATTTTAACTGAATTTAATAACAAATTGACCCATAGTGCAATTCTATTATATGCAAAAGAAATGCGAACATATGATTTAAAAAGTAAATATATAAAAGAAAAAATTTCAAGTTCAAGGCTATTGCTTCATGTAAACATCAAAAGGAGAGTTCTGTTAATAACTTAACATGTTATTAATAGACTACAACAGAATTGAAATTGAGAGAAAGTAAGCAAAGAAATGTCAACTAAAGATCAAACAAAAGTATTGTTTTTGCTTTCATTTAACATTTTACCCGCGTATATTATTAATAAGAAATAAAAATGTTTTGGTTCACTTACCAACGTGTTCCTGATCTTGTAGAAGGCCTTCTGCAACGACTTTGAACATGTTGTACCAGTTGCTAAATATGAATGGGATGTTTTTTTTTTTAATAAAAAAATAATATGTTGCTTATAATTCCTTTTGCATGTTGAGATGGTCTATTGTTTTTGTATTGTTTAGATGTTTGGATACATTATGTTGAGATGTTAATTTAGGTAATTTAGGGATTTATATATCATCATTTTTGTTTTGAGATTTTGTTTGATTTTAAATATACATTTTTAAACTATGTTTTATAGAGATTTTTTTTCTTTTTAAGAGAATTATTTAGTTTTTAATTAAGTAAATTTTTAGCAAAATTCATAGAAAAATTTTAAATATCTTTATAGCAAGATTTATAGAAAAAGTTGTAGGAAAATAGTTATTAAAAATTTATGCATAGTAAAAGGTTTATATTAGATTTAAAAAAAAACAAACAGGTTTAATTCGATTTAGGAAATTTTAGTGGGTGATGACAGTAATCTCGCTAAATAAACATCTCTACGAGAGCGATCACACTTTATATATACCAAACTTGCTGTACATTCCACTCGTTGCCGACCACCGAAAAAAGAGTTGAATAGCAGTTACATTAAAGCTGGGGGAGAAGATTGCCTCATGAGGTTCTTCAAACCCCAAACTAGGTTAAGCAACCAAGCGTTCTTTCTATTTAAATATAATATCTTTTCTGCTTTAAAACTAGAAAATACAACAAAAGAAGACGTCGTCGTGTGATGTATCTGTGGATGATTTTCCGTGGACAATCCCACGTGATTTGCCTATAAAACCTTTAATAAAGCGATTTCTGTGGATGTATTTCCGAAGACCAAAGTAAAAGAAACGAGGATCAAGATTTGATCTTATTTCTCCTGCGTGGACGACTCCACGTGATTTTCTAAACCCTTAAACAATATTAAAATAGAACGTTTGAAGCGTCGATTCCTGTGGATGTTCTTAACCGTCCTTAACCAATTTGTCCTCAGGTTAAAAATATTGTTCCCGATTATATAAATCGGAATTCGCCACTAATGAACGTCTGTTCTTGTCGAAGGTAAGAAGGAAAAGGAAGTTTGAAATCAACTTCTTGACGACCATGCTTTTGACATTTCTTATTTTATTTTATGTATTTTTTTTTTTTTTTTTTGCGCTATCTAAATGCCACGTCATCAAATGTCAAAAAACGAGACTCTATTATATTGCCACTGAGTAATTAATTCCTAAAAATTTTAAACTTTCTCGATCATCGTACAAGAATCTTCAAGCCCAACATTATCAAATTTAATTTGCGCAAACTAATTTAGCTAAGATACAAACCACTGTTACTTACATATGTATGAAAGAGAACCATCTCTCGATCAATTGTCATTTGTTTCATTGCTTAATCAAAACAAAAGCAAAAATACAAATTTATATATGACAAATTTTAAAACATATGTTTCTCTTTCTTTTTGTGAATGTTTCTTTGTGTGTAATGTTTTATAATCCTGTAATATTATAAAACATTAGAGTCAGAAATACTCGAGGATTACAACATCAAGAAGATAAGTATATACATCTATTTTTAAACTTCAAAAATTAGTCATTTCTTTTTTCTAATAGGTAAAACTCGAACCATGTCTGTTTAGTAAATATTGGTCTTAACAAACAATTTCCCTTCATCAACAAATGGGATTAAATTGGAGAAGATAATAATGTAATGTATATAAGGGGCCAGAAATATAAGCAAGCTGTGTTCCTTCTTTTTTTTTTCTGATTAGAAAGAGAATGTGAACGTTGAAGGGTTTGTATGCAACGTCCACCACAGACAATCGCAAGAATAATTGAAGATTGGCAAGTATCAGTAATAAACCCTCTTTTAAAAAAAGGTAACAACCAGTTACGACAAAATCACAGTGGAATAAGCGTACTTGGAAAAAATTACTCGAAAGAAACTTAATGCTAAAGTAGAGCACATCGCATGTGTTAAACCAGTACTGCTGTATGGTAGTAAAACCTGGCTTGTATCGAATAACATCACACAAAAACTCCAGGTATTCATTAACAAGTGCCTCAAAATCATATGCAGAATATCCTGACTAACACCAAAAGTAACACAGAACATGACTCATGAGAAACCCATACAGATGGCGATGGATCGGTCACACCATCAGAAAAAGTCCAGATAATATCAGAAGAATGTCATTCTTGTGGAATCCTCAAGACCCAACAAATCGTGGTCGACCAAAAACCTCCAAAAACTGAGGCAGAACAACCTAACATGGGAGGAAGCAAAGTCAACAGCGCGTTAGATGGAGATGCTTTGTGGAAGCCATGTGTTCCCAAGAGGAGTAACAGGGGAAAAAAGGAGCACCATCTGGAGGCGGAACAATGTTGCCTCCATACAAATAGAGGCATCCATGACCTCATCTTTACAACAAGACAGATGTCAGAAATCGCGCACCATAAACAACTATATGTGCGCTTCATTGCCCTGGAAAAAGCTTTTGAGACCGTAACATGGACTGAAATATGAAATGTGCTTAGAAGAAGGAACGCGAAAGAGGCTCTTCTCACGCTCATACAAGCTTTTATAGATAACGTATTGTCGCTACTACGTACGAACTGTAAGTAATACCTCCGGGGAATTCAAAACAATGCAAGGTGTCAGACAGGGAAACACCTATCTGAGCGTCTACCTTGCGTTAGTTAGAGAAGTGTTTCGTAGCGTAATACTTATAACCAGTCATCAGCTAATGTTATGATGTGTGCCGCTGTTGGATTGAACGGAGGAATTCTAAACAAGAAGTTTGTTTGGTAGGCGGATGTCTTACGATACCATAACGTCACACCCGATGCCTGGAATCAGTTATAAGTAAAAATGTTAAATTGGTCAAATACCTTAGAGCCAGAGTAGCAGCGAAAGTCACAAAAAAACTTCTTGAAGGTGAGCATCAGGTCTTGAGTGGTGACCATCAAAATAAAACTAGCGGCCTATAACTCTACGTATATTCGTACGGCTGCGAAACATTGATATTTACAATAAAGACATAGAATAGAATTCAAGCAGCTAAAATGACATACCGCTGTGGTATGGTAAATAAGACACCCGCAGACTAGACAATCTGAAAAAAAGAATAAGTTTTTTCAACAGCGGTATCACCTCATAACATTAGCTAGCAACTGGTTATGAGTATTACTACTATCCGTTCGGAGCCAGCGTTAAGCTGTAGGTCCCTTTGCAGCTCATTGACTGAGAGAAGTCCCCGTGTTCCTTCAATGCAATGTTATGGGAATTAATATTAATATACCGGGCGAGCCATTTAAAAGTTTAAATTTAAAAATGCAATAGAACAGAATTGATTTGAAATTTTGTTGCTGTGATGTACGAGTACAATTGTTCCGGTTAAAAATGAAATATTATTTCATTCATATAGCTGCCGCGGCTGACATCACAGTAGTGATGTTCTAGTATATTGTGTCGTATCTCGGCAATGGCATTGCGAATGTTGGCCTTCAAATGTTCAATTGTCTCTGGCTTATCGACGTAACACTTGTCTTTATCGACACTCCATAGAAAATAGTCCAACGGTGCTAAATCGCAGCTTCTTCGCGCCTAACTGACATCACCATTTCGGCTAATTAAACAGTGTGCCAAGTTGTACTATCCTGTTGGAACCAAACATCGTTCAGATCAATACTGTGAAAAGCGGCCCCAAAAATATAGGTTATCATGGTGTGTTAGGTATCTCTATTGACCGTACTGGTTGCGTCGTCCTCATTTTAAAAGAAATATGGGCCAATGAAGACTCCGCTCTACAAGTCGCACCAAACAGTCACTCGTAATTGGTACATTGGCTTCTATAAGACCACGTTTAAGTTATCTGAGTCCCAAATATGGCAATTTTGCTTATTAACGTACCCACCCCGATGAATATGAGCTTCGTCAGAAAAGATAATTTTCGCGATTTTTTCTTTATTTTCTTTATCCTTTTGCAATTTCCGATCAATTGTCTTTGTTTTGGAAATAAATTTCGAATAAATCCCAACGTTGCTGAAGCGTAAATCATTTAATTTCGTTCAGTGGAAATAATATACTGAATTTTGTGACAGAATAGAATGACATAAATATTGCCAGATACGAAGTAACCGCTGGTTGAAATTTAAACCGATAGATGGTCAAAAGGATAGCTAGAAAGGCAAGAAGATACAGAGTATCGAACACAACTATTAGAGCACATCTAAGAATTTAACCAATACTAATGAAGATAAAGGTTATGCCTAAAGGGTCAAGAGAAAGGAAGCAAAACATGGGAAAACTCGATCGGCAGTATCTTCAAAGAACACAGCCTAGACAGAAAAACGGCCAGAGCAATAGCACATAACCGACAGAAATGGTGCAACATTTGTAATATCTCTACAATTAACTTTTAACTGCTTTTTCCAAAAAATCTGGTCGTAGAGCGTAAAAGATTTCTTAAATATTGGCTTCCAATGCTTTAAGAATTACTGGTTTGTCGGTATAAGCCAATTATTAAACCAATTTTTTATTCAAAGGTGTTAAATCACACGATCAAGGAGGCCAGTGAAGAGAACCAAAATGATTTTGCAATAGATCGGTTGTTAAGCGCACTGTATGGCAAGTTTCACCGACTTGTTGGAACCAAATATCGCTAAGGTGTAACAGATTAAAAAAAAATAATCAGCATGGCTCGATAGCGGCTGCCATTTACCGTATGGCAAAGAAATAAGAACTGAAGACTTATTAATTTCTTGAGGACTATCTTCGCTTCAAATAGTCAATTGTGCTTATTGGCCTAGCCATTTAAGCTGAAATGAGCTTCATTAAAGTGGACAAAGCGATTTATGAAGTTTGCCAACAGATTTATTTTTTGAAAGTAAATTTCCACGATTTGGAAGTGTTATTCTGGCGCCAAACGATAAATAATGTTGGCAAGTCATTTATTGAACAGAAATGTCAACACAGTTTGAAAGTTCTCAGTGCACCTTAATAAAAAACAGCCTATACAAAGATATTTGTTATTATAAGCTTTCAGCTTAACTTTTAATGACATTTTTCTTTTTTACATGTAAAACAAACATGTCAAACATTTATTGAAAAGTTTGTTTTGGGCAATCACTGACCGTAATTGTCTTATTATTAATTCCCATAGCATCAGTCAATGAGCTGCACCCGCTTCTATTTTTGAGCTTATTGAATGGGACCTACAACATAACACCGGCTCCGAACGGCAAATGCGTTTAGAGAAGTTTTTAATAGTAGTAATACTCATAATCAGTTACTAGCTGTCGAAAAATTGCTTTCTTTTTTAAGAGGTCTAGCCTGGTATTCAACCGACGACCTTCCGATTGGTAGGCGGGTGTCTTACCTACTATACCACAGCGGCACAGAATTCTCTTATTAACAAGCGATATAAATACTTTATATAAGAGATCATTCAATAAGTCCGTAGGATGACATATAGATGGCGTTACTACAATTTTGTCCATATGATTTTTATTTGGCACTAAACTTCACGATACGTGTATAAATATGACAGCTATCTAAATGAATCAATAGTTATTCATGAGTTATAGTTATAATGGAAAAGTAAATGAAAAATTAAAAAATACAATAAAAATCAAACAATGGCTTCATAAATATTTTCTGAACTCTTCTCCATTGAGACAAATGGTAGAGGAATGGTTTACTGAATTTAAACATGGTCGTACCAGCATAAATGATGCAGAAGCTGTTATTCCAGAAAACATCAAAAAAATCCACAAATTGATTATGAGCGATCGCTAATTGTAGGTTCGCGAGCTAGTTGGCATTGTAAAGATATCAGATGGTAGTTTATTTACCATATTATACGAACATTTCGGTATGAGAAAGCTCTATTCAAAGTGAGTGCCGCGTGAGCTCACAAATCGTGTCACAAATCATGTCACAAATCGATGAAAACGATGGCGAAATTGAATGAATTCGGCTTCAAATTGCTTAGCCACCCATCGTATTCTCCAGATTTAGCCCCCAGCGACTTTTTCCTGTTTTCAGGTCTTAAGAGAATGCTTGCTAAAAAGAAATTTAAGTCCAATGAAACTGAGGCCTTTTTTGACGAGAATGAGAAGTCGTACTATAAAAGTCGTATCGTAAAATTGGAAAATGTTATACACGTTGTATCATTTTGTCAAAATTTTGTTTTTTTCTTACTTAGCTTACGGATTTATTGAAGGACCTGTTATACTTAGTAATTGCTAATAATTATTTACGAAGAATATGTAGCAGGCAATTTACAATTACTAATCAGACGTTATAGTTAATTTGACCTGAAATTTATTACAAAATGTATTGGCAAACACCAAGTCTTTAAAAAATGCACTTTAATATCCTTTTATCCCTTAACGAATTTTTATATCCTTTAACTTTAAAGTGTTTTCATTTCATTCATGATTTTATGGTTCAGAATAAACCATAATGTGAGAGGTAGTATTGTATATAAATAAATTTGTAAATAAACATTTTACTGTAGACATACATACCATATTTAAAAAAAAAAATTGCACACAAACAGACAGTTAGGCAGATAAATATATAAACAGACTGTCATTATCAAATACCACAAGCATAATACGAGGGCAATTTGAAAGTTTTGGCTTATTCGGTTAAAAAAAATATTTGAGTAAAAAATGTTTTATTTCTCAATATAACCACATTTAAGTCCGTTATTTTATTTCCGATATATTTATTTTTATTTTAATAAAAAACAAATAATTTAGAAAGTAACTAAGGCAGTATTTTTGATTTTAATGGTTGTTTTTTACGCCCAAGTAACTCGGATAACACCAACTTAGAGTTAATTATTGGTAATCACACACTTACTCGTAGACGCAGGACGGATAGTGGTAAATTCTTCCTGAATATGTGAGCGGTTTTATTTTTTAAGGAGGGATCGCTATTTCTTCATAACAGTACAAGAACTGGGAACCAAGTAGACTACATTATGATAAACGACAAATGGCATGTGCCCCTTCTGGTAACTCGCGTTCGAATATGGCAAATGATCACCATCTGTTGGTCGAAATGATGAGCATAAAAATCCGTAACCAATCATGGCATGCGGCCCATTGACGTAAGCCAAAAGATCCTGATGTATCTGCTTTATACTCAGAGGCCTTAAAAACTGCCCTTTTTCCAGAAGAGCGATCTGATTGAGTATGATAGAATAAAAGCTATACTTAGGGGAAAAAAGCGGTAGAAAAATACCGAAATGGATATCATTTGGTATCGAAATTGATTTAAATCCGTTTGTGCTTACTTCGTTAATGGTATGTATCAATATTTTATTGCCAACCGTTTTTGTTTTATTTATTTTAATACCGTAACCGTCTTACTTGTTAGTGATTGTTGTTATTTTGAAACGGAACGGTCTTTATGTCAATTTCGTTTTTAATTTGATACTACATTGTTTATAATTTGATAATGGATTGTTATAATGGGTCCGCCAAATAATTTTTTTTTTTTTGCTATAAAAAAAAACTACTGAATATTTTCTCAAATTTCTTTTTTTATTTGAAAGTACAATCCTTCCAGCTAATAATGGAAAATAATTTCATTCAAATGGCTGGATCGGCCCAATTTTAAAGTACATCATCGATTGTGTGCAGCTGTATTTCACCAATGGCTTCACGAATATTGTCCCTTAAAGCGTCAATTGTCTCTGGCTTGTTGGCGTAACATTTAGCTTTGACGGCACCAAACAAATAATAGTCCAACGGTGTCAAATCGCAGCTCCGAGGTGGCCAAACGAAATCAGCTCTGCGGCTGATAATGCGATCCTCAAAAACATGGCGCAAAACATCGAGTGTAGCTTTGGCTGTGTGGCACGTAGCGCCGTCCTGTTGAAACAAAATTTTGCTAATATCCTCCTCTTCAATTTTTGTGAACAAAAATTCGTTCAACATGGCCCAATAATGATCCCCATTGACTGTAACGGCCACACCTTGCTCATTTTCGAAGAAAAATGGCCCAATTATGCCTCTGGACCAAAATCCGTACCAAACAGTGACTCGTCTTGGGTGTATCGGCTTTTCAATGTATGCATGCGGGTTTTCTCTCCCACAAATGCGACAATTTTGCTTGTTTACATACCCGCCAAGATCAAAATGAGCTTCATCTGAAAAGATGATTTTTTTGGCAAAATCGGCATCTTCTGTAAGTCGATCTCAGGCCCAGATTCCCAGCGTTGTTAAAGCGTATATACAACCATATTCGTTCAGCGGAAGGATAAAACTAATTATCTGTCAAATCAGACATGAGCTAAGTGTTACCATTCACGAAATAAGCACTAGTTGAAAAAAAAAACGTTAGATGGCGGACCCGATAAATGTAATAATAAATCGTTTTTAATTTATTAACTTATGGAATTCCTGTACATTTTGTTCACGATTTTACTGGAGATTGTTTATGACTTTTTAACTTTTGGTATTTTTGTATCGTTTGTTGTTATTCTGATTACGTATTAAGCTTAATTTAGTACCGAATGTTAATAAACTATTGTTCACGACTCATTCTCGATTTGGTACAGCCGTTAACAATTTTACAAGGCCCGTTTTCCCCTTTGTGTATTTTCTTTGATCCCGCCTTCGATATTCTCAGTTTTAGCAGGCACGTGAGCAGAGAACAGATTTCTGATGACATGGCAGGCGATTAATTGGCGTAATTTAATCAAGCAAGCGAAGGAGAATCGAATTCATAAGAAGAGATGCTCGGAGCGCTGCTGGCGATTTCTACAGGTCACTTCGGAAGACCACAGCTGACCATACCATATCTCAAAGACCCCTTGGCCTTTATAAATCCTAATAACTGGGGGGGTATTACGCTGCATTGTATGATTAATAAAGATACACTCGGATCATTTCCAAGAGAATCTCTGAAAAAGTAACACCACTATTGGGACAGAATTCAGGATTCAGACCAAAAAAGTCTACTATAGACCATGTTAATACTCTAGGTATCATTACAGAACAATCTGTAGAATGGCGCTCACCACTGTATTTTTGATTTGGTAAACTGAAGCATGATGTGATATGAAGTGCGCTGGCATGCAAGGGAGTTCGGCTTAAACTCATTGAACTCATTAAGAACTTATATCGCAATTTGCAGAGCTAGACATGACAAGTTGTTAAGCGAATCGATAGAAGTGAGAATTGAAGCTCGGCAAAGATATTGCTTGTCAGAACTACAGGTACCAGGTACCCTGTGATCGTCTGACTCAATTTCAACAGCTCATAGTACAAAACACCCTTGGCGTTATGGATAGTCTACTCCGGCATTGATTTGGTTAGTTGACCGGGCTTTACACATGACTTTTTGCGCTTGGTGTTATCGTAATGTATCCATTTTTCATTACCAGTAACAATACGATGCGAAAATGCCTTCTTCTTGTAGTGTTAAAGCATCATTTCCGACATGCAAAATCGCCTTTCAACGTATCTCGGCTTATTACTCGTATAGTGATTAAAAAAAATGTGTGTTTACACTTTGGCGTCTATCAAATACTGAATTATAATGACAGATGTTTACCCTCTAAAATACCATATTTGTTACTATTGACACAAATTATATGTGATAGTTATGCCATAGTTGTCCGAATCAATATTATTGACTTCTATACCCAATAGTTCTGGACACAATCCTTGAAAGAGCCTTATTTGACTGCAGAAGGATACTTCAGTTATACGAATGACTTCTACCTCTTGGCTCATAGCTTTCGGATCTTACGACAAATTTACGTACTATAATGCTATCAGCGGTAGCAGCAGGTTTGATTATAAAACTGTCGATGTTAGCGCGCCTTTCCGAGAATTATTTGGCACTGAAGAAATTGAGGACGTCTATCAATTCAGCTACCTGGGGCGTATTATATCCTGCGAGCATATTGCGAACATTCGAAGAACGCTCTTTAAACTGTTGGCCATCTAAGACCAATTTAAAAATCATTCATATTATCATTACGTACGAAAATTTGGATATTCAACGCCAATGTAAAATCAACCCTTTTAATGGTTACGAAACGTAGCACACTGCCACTCGCAATATGAAAAAGTTACAAGTTTTTGTGAACAGCTGTCTTCGTAGGATCCTGGACATTTTCTAGTCGCTAATTGTGTCTAATCATACGCTTTGTTGCAGAAAAGTACAAAAACCATTATCGATTGAGATAGAGAGGCGGTAGATTGGTCACGCAATTGGAAAGCAACCAAACGATTTTAGCAGAATTACCATAGATTGTAATCCACAAGAGAGCAGAAGAACAGGACACCCAGCCTTTACATGGAGACACAAATTCAGGCCAAATTGAACAGATGCGGCAAGACTTGAAGGGAAGTGAAGGCGTTAGCACAAAACAGAGAGTCGTTCAAAAAATTTACTAAGACCCTATCCTTTTAGGATCGATTGGATCTTATTATTATTATAATAAATAATAAAGAAATGGGTCATAAATGCTGGTACTTACATAAGAGTACTTAGAAAACTACCTATTAATCACTGAAATTGGTAATACATAATATGCATAATGTTTAATCATCACACTGAATTTACTCATTTACAGTTTTAATAAAATAAAAAAGATATTCCACACAACAGCAGCGTTAATCTGAAAAAACCTATAACAACTAATAAAGCTATTTAACTACCCTCGTATAAAAGTGTAAATAATAAAAATATAAATGGACAAGAATGAATAAAATAAATATGGATTTTCATATTGTGTTCATATATTAAAAAGCATTAAAATGTGGTATTTGTATGAATATGTATTTAGTAGTGTTCAATGTGTATGTGAGTTAGTATATGTTCGTATGTAGTTTGTCCTTCTACTTAAAACATTGACATAAACAACATCCTTAAGGCTGTTGTCATACTAATGTATGTATGTTGCAATGTAAATATTTATACACAACACAATCAAATATTTGAAATTCAATACAATTTAAAAATGTATTTGTATATATGTAGTATGTACATAAGTATTGGCAAGTATCTTTGGGTGTATTTGTCTACAAACTATAATTTTTTGGTTAAGATATCATTTTTAAGAACGTTAAAAATGAATAATTCGAATGCTTCTACTATGCTGTACATAATCTCATCAAAGGCACGACAAGAAAACAGTTCAAGTCAGTTCGATACACATTGTTTTTAAAGGAGTTTCTAGTCTACAAATATATGACCACAGTTACTAGAACTATACTGATAGTGTAGATTCCCGACAGGGATACGCGGGTACCCGTGAGTGCTTGCTGCGAATATTGCAATTTTAAAGGCGAAAACTCTGAAATTTTGTTTGATTTCTGTGGAAATAAGTTTGATTGGTTTATGGTGGTACCAACGGTTATTCTCCTTCAGAGATTTGTGGAAATTACAGTCTTCCATTAAGAACGCTCCATTAATTTGCCATCGATTTAAGCAAATTTTTTACTACGTGTAATACGTTGTGATAATGCTTTTGTAGGATCAGCACCTAAACAAACAGAAGAAGCCAGTTCAATCTCTAATAACTGAAGTATTTCGCTAACAATCAACAAGCTTTTGTCCAAATGAAAATGTAACAGTGGAGTAGCAGTCATTTCCATTTAAAGATCGAATCAGTTTAACTGAATACCACTTTGACACTTTTATCAAAAAGTTTCCTGAATAACCCCGTTTAGCGGCCCCATCGTTCTGTTTTGAGTTTTTTCTTTTTTTTCTTTTTTTTGTTAAGTTGGTACGTCTGTTGTTGGTGTTCCCGATAAATCTTACCATCATAGCTTGACATTTGCGTTTTTTATATTCGGTTTTCGTTATGACCATCAATAGTTCCTGCTATTTTTCCACAATTTCGTAATGGTTTTTTAACTCGATTGAACAGAAAGAAATCACAGGGAGCCATATCAGGTGAAACCGGTGGCTGTTGGATGGTATTTGTGGCATTTTTTGTCCAAAAATTTCGAATAATGGTGGCACTGTGCCACTGTGTTATCATGGTGCAAGATCCATCTATTTCTGCTCACAATTCTTGTCTCTTTCGGTGAATTGCTTCACGCAAACGGCTCATAACGCCCATATAATACTGTTACGAAAATAAAAATGCCTAAAAAAATACACCACATCAGCGCCTTTAAAACTGTATCGTGGAATTTTGGTATATTTGGTATTAATGTGTCACCATCTCAATGCCGTATTTATTTGTGTACTTGGCAGCACTGCCAATTCGGCCGTATTTGTGTATTTCATTTGGATTAATGTTGTGGCAAAAATAAGAACACTCGGAAGTAATTTAAAATTGTATATACTCGTAAAAGGTGGCGCCTTATGCATAACTTGGATAGTTATCGTTTTGCTGTCATGAAATAAAGTCATGCTTAGGCGTAAATAAAAACTATTGTATAAACTAATCTTAACAGCCTGCTTCCAGAAGACGTGCGTAAAAAGACGTGCGACAAACAAGTTGAGTGACTTGCTTGTTTATACGTAAAATGCAAATAAAGCACTAAATTTTTGTTAGTGTTTGAAATATAAATAGACAAGTAAATAAAATTGTTTGTCGCACGTCTTCTTACGCACGTCTTCCGGAAACAGGCTGTTACTTGCTGTATTAAGACAAACTGTATAGAGATAATGTAAGAAAATTAAACTGTAAAACAACAACAAAGTGGTGTTAAAATGAAATTAACGCAATAAAAAAGATCTTAAAAGTTTTAAAATATTAAAACGTAACAATACTCTTTGTTTACTGCCTGGCCTTCTGGCAAAAATTCCTGATGAACTACACTGTTGTAATCCAGGAAAAAAGTGTGCATTGCCTTCTTTTTTGACAAAAATGACGTCGTTTTTTTGTCTCGGCCGATACACCCAAGACGAGTCACTGTTTGCTACCATGTTGAACGAACTTTTGTTCACAAAAATTGAAGAGGAGGATATTAGCAACATTTGGTTTCAACAGGACGGCACTACGTGCCACACAGCCGAAGCTACACTCGATGTTTTGCGCCCTGTTTTTGAAGATCTCAATATCAGCCGCAGAGCTGATGTCACCACCTCGGGGCTGCGATTTGACACCGTTGGTCTATTATTTGTAGGGTGCCGTCAAAGATAAGTGTAACGCCAACAAGCCAGAGACAATTGACGCTTTAAAGGACAATATTCGTGAAGCCATTGGTGAAATACAGCTGCACACAATCGATAATGTGTTTAAAAATTGGACCGATCGTGTAGGCTACTGCATGGCCAGCCGAGGTAGCCATTTGAATGGAATTATTTTCCATTATTAACCGGAAGGATTGTACTTTTAAATAAAAAAAGAAATTTGAGAAAATTATCAGTAGTTTTTTTATAGCATTAAAAAAAAAATTATTTGGCGGACCCTATATATAAAACAAAGATGTGTGTTTGTTTGAAGACTGTAAACAGCTAAAAACAAGAACCTACAGTGTCTTTCTGGAAGGAACAAATGATTGGATTGTGACCGGTAGGGGACAAAATGGTGAAAAATGGTAAAAATGTAAATAATATAGCATTTAAGATAATAATTAAGGTAGCAGTAGCGAAGCACTCCGGGTTTTAGGTAATA
Source organism: Wohlfahrtia magnifica (assembly GCA_023159175.1). Classification (NCBI taxonomy): domain Eukaryota; kingdom Metazoa; phylum Arthropoda; class Insecta; order Diptera; family Sarcophagidae; genus Wohlfahrtia; species Wohlfahrtia magnifica. Next base: position 28,106 of record JAKWBJ010000178.1, read on the forward strand.
TACTTATAAAATTATATATGTATATATATACGTATGTACAGACAACAAAGAAAATTTGAAATCTATTTTGCAATTTGAAATTTACTACAATTTCTCTTACTACCTACTACTTAGTACAACTGATTATTGTATATGTTAATAAAGGGAGTTTTAATCTTTTGGTTGAATTGCTCAAATAATTACATTGCAAATAACTAACATTTTCCATTATTGTTAATTGTGCAAAAACATACTTAATTCCTATTGTTTAAAGGATGGGTTAGAGTTGTTAACAATTAAATATAGCAGACAGGAATGATGGTATGTACTACTCTGCTGATACTATAATTATTCTTGGAAGTCAGTGTATTTCAGTAATGTTATGTATTGTTTACGTATAATTCTCATTCATTATTTACATTCTTTACTCGATATTCACATTCTGTTGTTAAAATTGTTAATCCCAGACTTTTATTCGCAACACAATATCTTGTGGATTTTAGTCTATGGTAACACAATTGATAGTTGAACATAGAAATTCTCATTTAATATGGGAATACGATATGGGAAAGGTTGATTGAAGGAACAATTAATGTTCTGCAGTTTAAGTAGGGTCTGGCTCTAATTATCAACTGCATCTTTTCATTGTCAATTGTTTTCAGTTGTAAAATAAATTTGCTATTTTGTTCAAATAAATAAAAATGTTAATTTGATTGTGTGAGGTCTCAATTATAAATGCGGTTGAATGTAGAATCTAATGCAATCTACGAGTAATGTTGCTTTGTTATTGTCCTTCTTTTTATATAAAGAATTTACGTATAAATTGATGAGAACTTTTATTTATTTGCTGTATTAGTTTTTTTATAATATACTATTGATTTATTTTAATCCCTATCTTCATGAACTGAAGAAAAAAGATTACGAGAATTAATTTAATAGAAATATTTAAATCCTAAACACTTAGTGCGTAAAATACTTAAGTATAACATTTGACCAAGCAAGTGCTAATTTTCCCCCCAATACATATACGAATAGTTCTTAAAATTACACTGGTCTACAGAAAACAATAATTTTCTGGCCTTTGAATAAAACTGTATGGAATACAATGATTTTGATGCGCTAAATTCCGCTAAAATCCGTTTTCAGTTTTTTTCCATCGGGCTCAAATTTTTTTTTATGGGCGTGGCAAATTTTTCGCCCAAAATATGATAGTTGAGGGCGGATTGACATTGAAATGATTTGGCAGTCAATACAAATCATCAGCTTTAAAGTGCGCGGAATTGGATAAGTGGGCGTGGTATCTCCCATACATAGTAACTATTAATTTTTATATATCTTGAATACGGTACAGTAACAAATTAGCAGTGATTTTGAATTAAGCGTTTCGTCGTAAATATGCATAACTCGCTTTAGAGAGTTTCGTCTGTATTTTTAATTAATTTTATATATGTAATTACCAGTAATGATAGAAATTCTTAAACATTTCAGACTTAAATAATCAACTGTTAGTACGTAAATTTCAACATTTAAATATGAATTTAATATTTAGTATTATTGAGTGATTGGCAGCTATAATTAAATTTGGCTTGACACTTAAAGAACTATTTTGCAAATGTTACGCAGTAACTATCACCATTTAATAATGGGAATCATTTTCAATTATTACACATTTTACATGCTGATTTTATAGTCGCATAGTCTATTAGCAATTTTTATATTTTTTCTTTTGAACTCACCTCCCTACGTTTGAGATTTGCTTCACTATCTAAATCCCAAGTGTCAATATAACAGACCCCATGGGAGTCACTGGTACGTAATAGCAGTATATCTGCTGGTACTGTTTCATGCCATTTCACTCTTTTATAACGTTCTGTTTCACTAAAAATATATAAAATATAAATTATTTAAATCATTATACTAAATTATAAGATATATTTTTTATTTATAAATTTTTTTATACATATATCAATAAGTGCTAGGACGGTCCCTAAGTTAGCTAGCCTAACATAATTATTGCCAATCTTTTACCATTGAGTAAGTACATATGCCAAGAGGACCATTATAGAAAGTTTCCCTGTATAAAAGGTTAGTAAATTTTTCAATGGCTAATGTTGGTAGAGTGGTGCAACATTTAAACCAATTTGCCGAAATATTTAAAAAATTGACTGAAAGTGGCATACAAATTCAGGAGGAGCTTTTGGTAGTCATGCTTTTATCCAGTCTTCCTGCAGAATTTGATAATTTTGTAATTGCCATGGAAACCCGAGATGAATTGCCTAATTTTTCTTTGTTAAGATAAAACTTCTCGAAGAAGGGAAAAGAAGAAAAGAGAAAGTCGACAATGATAATGCAGCATCAAATTCACAACAACAAGCATTTGGAGCAAAAATAGCGCCTACAAAGAAAGATAAAGTTATAGCAATCCAGTTCAAAGTTCAAAGTTATTTCAAGTTATTTCTGTTAACAAAGTCATCGAATACGGTTTTTGTGCAGAGTTTAACTCAAAAAATTCGGTTATAAAATTCGGTGCGTAAAAACAACATGTTCATAGCAGAACACGAACTCGAAAAGGAGAGAGTTTATGCTGCTAGTAACCAGAACATTCTTTGGCACAACAGATACGGTTATCTTAACTTCAAAAGTTTACAAGATCTGTCAAGTAAATGTATGGTTAAAGGAATGAATGTTAATGATACAACTGGCCAGATAAAGTATAAGTAAGTGTATGTTGATTAAAATACAATAGAACTGTTAGAAACTGTACATTCCGATGTTTGTGGTCCATTCAAAGTAGAATCTGTAAGTGGTGCTAAATACTTCGTTACATTTATTGACGACAAATCACGATGAGTTTTTGTTCATTTTATCAAGAATAAAAGCGAAGTTTTCGATAAATTTCAATTATATAAAGCACATGTTGAGAAACGGGTTGACGGGTCATAAAATAAAAATTTTGAGAACAGATAATGGGAGTAAGTATGTAAATTCACAGTTTGATTCGTTTTTAGCTAAAGAGGGTATCAGTAGAGAACTGACTGTTCCATACACCCCGCAACAAAATTGTGTGGCGGAGAGAACTAATCGTACTTTGATAGAAATGGCAAGATCAATGATGGTTCATGCAAGAGTAAAGGAGTATTTATGGGCAAAACAATTGGAGTATAAAACACCTTATGAAGTGTGGTTTGGTAGAAAGTCGAATGTACAACATTTTAAGACATTGGTACGTATGTAGTAAGTCTAAATAAATCAAATAAGAAGTCCAAATATGATGCTAAAGGCACACCCTATATTATGGTTCGTTATTCAGCAACGTTTAAAGCCTAACGTTTATTTGATACTAAAACTCGAAAATTAATAGAGCAACGTGATGTTATCTTCGAAAATTTGTTTGGAATTGAGATTGATGACAGCAATACTAAAATTTCTCAAAGAGCAGAGGATTATTTATGTAAGTATATATGTAATTGAACAAGACAAGAACACTGCTAAAGAAGACAACATTTGCCAAGGTCCTGTTCAAGGGGAAGATAATAATGAAAATTTTGACACAACTGAAGAAGATAGTGAGTCTAGTAATGAACCAGAACCAGTAATTATTGGTCCTAGAAGGTGTAAAATAATTAAAAGACCGTGGCAGACCCAGAAAGCAATATAATTTAAGAATGCGACAAAATGAATTATGTATTGCTACAGAGGAAAATATAAAGGGTGTTTTTTATAGAGGTATAGGACTTTAAGTTGCAATAAAACAACGATGGATTATTCGATTGACATGAATTTTATTTATCCGAAAGATAATAATGTGGCATTACATTTTAAATATGATTTCTGGCATATGACCGCCACGGCTGGCGCGGATGTAGTCCAATCTGGACGACCAATTTTCGATGACTTTTTCCAACATTTGTGGCCGTATATGGGCAATAACACGGCGAATGTTGTCTTCCAAATGTTCAAGCGTTTGTGGCTTTACCGCATAGACCAATGACTTTACATAGCCCCACAGAAAGTAGTCTAGCGGTGTTAAGTCACAAGATCTTGGAGGCCAATTCCCAGGTCCAAAAAGTGAAATTAGGCGGTCACCAAATGCGTCTTTAAATAAATCTATTGTGGCACGAGCTGTGTGACATGTTGCGCCGTCTTGTTGATACCACATCTCCTGGACATCATGGTTATTCAATTCAGGAATGAAAAAGTTAGTAATCATGGCTCTATACCGATCACCATTAACTGTAACGTTCTGGCCACCATCGTTTTTGAAAAAGCACGGACCAATCATTCCACCAGCCCATAAAGCGCACCAAACAGTCAGTTTTTCTGGATGTAACGGTGTTTCCACATACACTTGAGGATTACCTTCAGTCCAAATGCGGCAGTTTTGTTTGTTGACGTAGCCATTCAACCAGAAGTGCGCTCCATCACTAAGCAAAATTCGCTTATGAAAATTGAAAATTGAAAAAAAAAATTACTTATGAAAAATGAAAATTGCACTATTTATAAACGTTGTTCAGGCGTGAGTCTTTTCATAATGAATTGCCAAGCCAAACTGAGAATAAATCACTTGACAGCTGTTAAATCGGTTGCCATCTTGAAAAGTTAAAGTTCTATACCTCTATAAAAGACACACTTTACCAAAGAGTGCAAAGGAAGCATTTTCTAGTAAAGATAAACGTTTTTGGGAAAAAACTATGAAAGAAGAATTTCGTGCTTTGAAGGCAAACAACACTTGGTCCCTTGTAAATTTGCCAGTAGGGCGTAGAGCTATACCATGCAAGTGGGTATTTGTTTTAAAACGTAACATCATGGCGAAATTGAGCTATATAAGGAACGATTAATAGCTAAAGGCTGTAATTAAAGATTCGAAATTGACTTCCAAGAAACTATTTCTCCAGTAGTGCGGTACTGAACGATAAGATTAGTGTTGAAAAATAAAAAGCATTTGCATCAAATTGACGTCAGCACACCATATTTAAATAGTAATCTTCAAAATGAAATTTATATGCAGCAACCAAAACACTTTTTCGATTCTGATTCACCAGGAAATGTTTCAAGATTGCATAAGGCGATTTATGGTTTGAAGCAAAGCGGTAAAGAATGGAGCTGTACACTAGACAGTGTTTTGCGGGAGATGAATTTTGTTCCGTGTGATAATGAATCATGTTTATATAAGTCATCCAAAAAAGAAACTCTGGTGCTTATAGCAGTATATGTATATGACATAATAATTGGATGCAGTGACCTAGAAATTGTTCATGAGGTTAAAAAGCAAATAGCAAATCATTTTAAGGTGAGTGATAAGGGTATATTGAATCATTTCCTTGGTATGGAAATTGAGCGTGAAAGTCAAACAGGTATTATTAAATTAAGCCAAAGGCAATATATACGAGATCTGGTAAAGCAGTATGGTATGGAAAATTGTAAGTCAGTATCAGTGCCACTTGAAGCTGGTTATCAGGTCATTTGTAATAGTGATTGTAAGAAAATTAATCAAACTGAATATCAATCTATCTATCTTTATCTTTATTCATCCAAATATGTCGTTCTTTACATAGTTTATCTTAAACTAATTAATCATGTATATACTTATTCTATGCGTAAAGGATACTTATCATAGACTTATCAACTAAAACTTAAAATAATGCAGAACAGCCGCAATCCATCACTAAAACAAATCAACTCCCATACCATATTCCGCAAAAAATGGAAAAACGGAAACACTCATATGCTTAAAACTAATTTAAAACACTACTTACAACTAATTAACAACAACAGGGCACAGACATCCACCTCACTGTGCAGTGTTATACACCAGGCTGTCCAAATCCAGCGTATTAACCCTCCTGTGATAAAATAGCAGGCCCTCGTCGCCATAGAGCAGCCCCTCGTCCTTCAACGTTAGGAGATCAACAGGCAACAGATATCTGTGCACCCTTAGGGTCTCCATATCACTCCTCCCCTCGAAGCAGCCAGTCACCATCCCATTCTCCAGGACGGACGATCGTTCCAAAAATTTCAGCGCAGTCCTCATAAGAAAAACGTCGATCCTCTCGAAACCCGCATGGTCATAAATGACCCGACAAGACGGTCTCCGGAACGAACCATCGGGGAACTGGCGAGCCCTTAATCCAAGGCAAGCCGACAAAATACGTCTCTTCCAGATCCTAAGCCTCTCCATCTGATGGGACGAAATCCCAAACCAGACAGGGAAGGCATAAGACATCAGAGGTCTGATGATCTGCCTGTATGTAAGCAGCTTTACCTCCCTACGCAAACCTTCCCTTCGGCGCAGTAACCTACAGTAGGAGTGGTATATCCCCTTCATCCTATCCAGAACGAAATCCACATGTCGATAAAACTCAAAGCTTTCGTGGAAAATCACCCCGAGATACTTAATCCTATCGGAGACTCTTACAACTTCACCGCCTACTCTCAGCACCGGTACGAACTTCCTTGCGTTGGGATACAGCCGTCCACGCCGTCCCTTAAATATTAAGCAACCCGTCTTTTCCATATTCAGGCAGAGACCCCATTTGCAGAAGTATCCGTGCAATCTACCCAGGTATCCGCTGAGTCTCTCATTCACCCTTGCCGCTCTGGGTCCAGATGCCGCAACCAGCACATCGTCTGCATACAGAAGGAGTAAATCTCCGTCAGGTGGCCGAGGTATATTCGACATGAATATGTTGAACAGTACAGGTCCCAGTAGTGACCCCTGCGGCACTCCAGCAACAATATTTCTTTCATCAGAGAGTGTATCGCCCACTCTCACTCTGAGGGAGCGATCCCTCAGGAATTCCGCAACAATTCCGCAGAGATGCCTGTCGAAACCAAGCGACATCATCTTATGAACTATACCCTCCTGCCAAACATTGTCAAAAGCCTTTGCGAAGTCCAGGCTCACAGCAATCGTCGGATATCTCCTATTCAGTCCCCTTGCTACATAGTCCGCAAGTGCCATCAGTGCATGGGACGTAGAGTGGCCCTTCTTAAATCCAAATTGGCAATCCAACAATATCTCGTTATCGTCCATGAATCTTCTCATACGCTCCAAAATAAACCACTCCATAAGCTTACCCAGGCTAGAGAGCAGAGATATGGGTCTGTAGCTACCAGCACCCCCAGGGTCAGACCCCGGCTTGAGTATAGGCACAATGATCGCACCCTTCCATGCTTTCGGGAAGTAACTAATGTTGAAACAGTGGTTAAGCACCAACGCCAAGAACCTCCATGTGGTGGCGTCCGTCTTCCTCAGGATCAGGTCCGGTATGCCATCCGGGCCGCTGGATCTCTTGTTAGGTCTACTGGACAATGCCCTGCCAATATCAGAGGGAGTCAGCAAAGAAAAACCTCCTCCAGCGAAATCTCCACCTCGAATACTATCCGCCGTAATATCCGGGCCAAATTCAATAATCGGGGCCTGATTCCTCAGCCCCGATACCTCCTCCAAGACCATCCCTAGGATAGTGGAGGACTGGAGATTCACAGCAGCTCTCTGTACACCGCAGAAACGTTCAGCCAAAAGATTCGCCTTGCCACCGTCATCCGTGATGAGTACTCCATCATCCCTCTTTATATCAGCAATCGCCAACCTTCGCCGCACACCTGCTGCACCCTTCACTTTTCGAAAAGTCCTGTTGTCCACCTTAATACTCCATAGATAATCCGTCCAATATTTCCGCTCAAACAAAGCAATTGCCCCCTGGATTATCCTATCCAGGTTTCTTATCTCAGCCCTCAATATGGGAATTCTCGAGACATCTCCCGTCCTCCTCAGTATCCTCCGAAGCCTCCTCTTCTCCGATATGAAGCCGAGGATGTTGTCGGGGAGTCTTAGCACGCCAGCATGACGTACTGGTAGTCTTGGAACCGATTCCTCCATCGCAGTTCTAATAACGCCAGTCATAGACTCGATACAGTCATCAATCTCGCGGGAGGTCACATTCCGATCCGACGGAAGCATAAGGTCAGGCAAATCACGAGATAGTACCGAGTTGAAAGCCCTCGTATTCATCCTATCAAAGTCAAAGAGATATCGCTGCTCCCTACCGCAAAGCCCATCCATCCGCAAGATCAACTCCACAGCCCTGTGGTCAGACTCGTAGTGCAGAGTCTTAAGCCCATCAGCACCTTCCAGCACCGGTATAATATCAGATGATGTCATGACCACGTCGATAAACGATGGGTTTCCCACATGGAAACATGTCGGGCCCTCCGTGCGACGTATCTCCAGCTCAGGACACATCCTCAGGAATTCTCTGAGGCAGTCGCCACTGCGGTTGCAGACACTTCCACCCCAGTACTCGTGCTTCGCGTTCAGATCCCCTCCAACCAGGAGCGATCCCGCCGCTGACAATCCAACCAGGGGATCCAAATCCGCTGGGCAAAGGGTGTCCCTGGGTCGCAGATACATTGACACAATAGTCAATGCCATCCCACAAGAACGACGAATCCTCACCGCCGTGCACTCCACATTTCCCATATCCAACGGAACCCTCTCAGCGTGCAGACTCCCGCGAACAAGTACAGCAGTACCGCCACCCCGTCCATTGACACGATTCTGCCTAAAGGTCGTGTATCCTCTCATCTCAAAAATATGCCTCGAAGACAGTTTATGTTCAGCCACCATCAGAACATCCGGTCCATGTTCCTCCAGGAACAAGTTTAAATAGTGTCTTTTATGCCTGGACACTATCGAGTTGACATTCACAAAGATACACTTAATTGTGCGAACCATTCTGAAGACTCAACAGCATTCCCAGGAGTGCCTGGGATTTATCCTCATCAGTCCTAAGTCTGCCGTATTCAAGAGCAAAACCTCCTTGCATTGCTCAAGCAATGCAATAGACCACCACCAAAAAATCTTCTGCAATCCCCATCGATGAGATCAAAATTTCATCCCGCCGCTTCCAGTGTAAGGCCGCTAGACGGAGCCTGAAGGGGCCTCTGGGGCACTCCAACACCACCAGCCACAGCAGCGTACGATACACCCGTACGAGTAGAGTTTCTTGCAGCCGTAACGCTGCTGTTTTTTGCAACTGCCTTCCTCTCAGCAGCTTTCCTCAGAAGCTCCTGGCGTCTCGGGCACTCAGCAGAGCTCGCCGCGTATCCTTCAACGTTGCAGTTGGCGCACCTTACCGGCAGTCCAATCCTTCTCACAGCCTGGCCCGTGGTAGGATCAGTCACTACCTTCTCCGCGCTATTCTCTCCCTTGGGTGGGACATTGCATTTCCCCGGTCCGTGGGAACCTCCGCATTTAACACACCTATATGGCATGTTACAGTTGGTCGACACATGCCCATATCGCTGACAGTTGTAGCACTGCGTCAGCCCCTTCCTTTTCGGTTTCTCAATATACACTCTACAGTGCAGAATGTATCTGAAGCCCTGGAACGCCTTCAGGTCCGAGTCTCTGCTCAGACTAAGGATCCACTTGTCCCCCTTCAGCTTCCGGAGACTCACAATCTGCATTCTAATGCCCAGACCATTTAGGTACTCGGCGACTTCATCTGCCTCAAAGGTGCCCGATAGGCCCTTCAGCATCACTGAGTAAGGCATCTGGTCCTTCGGAGTATAGGTGTAGAATGATACACCGCTCTTCTTCAGCATCGCCTTCACCTTCTCGTAGTCTGCCAAGGTGCAGACCTCTATATTGGTCACATTTGCGCCCAAAATCTTCAAGTTGTACTCCTTGTGCCCAAAAGTTTGTTGAGGTCACTAGTCAGCAACTTTATGTTAATATTGTATGTTGTAAGCACCGGGACCTTCACACGCTTACTTGCCTTCTTTAGGTTCTGACCCGCTTTACCACCGTCTACAGCCCTGGTTTTTACGGCCTCCTTCGAAGGCTTAGAGCCTTCACTCTTATCGTGTTCACTGACCACAGCAGTCCCCTTGTCAGGCACGACTTTACATGGAATGTTCACCTCCTCGGTGGCCATCTCCTCATTCTCCTCGTCAGTGGATTCCTCTTCACCACTATCATCGCCAAATTTCCTATTGAACCTCGCCATCATCTGTTCCATGGCCTTCCTGAGACGATCGTTCTCGTGCCTCAGGGAATTCACCTCCTTCTCCTTCAGTTCTAGCGTACGGAGTAGCTCCTCCGCAGTTACCACCCGCGCCCTCTTTTTAGGGCAGGACGCATCCCTGTCGGCCGTTATATTCGCGTTGTATTCTTATAAGTAGAATACGAACACGTCACCGCTTACTCTCCTTGTGAAATAAATTTCCACGTGTTTATGTACACGTCAGCTCTTCAATCACAGCAATTCACAATAAACAACCCCTATGTGTTTTCCGTTTCAGGTAGCGCAGGTAAAACCCACACACTTTGTTCAACAACTTCGTTCGTATTGAAAAATACGCGCAAAGCAAAAAACTTCCGTAACACAACCGTTCGCAATGAATGCACGATACAGAATTCTGAATATCAATCACTTATTGGCGCACTTATGTATCTTGCAATATCAACGCGACCGGATATATTACATTCCGTATCTAAAATGGCACAATATAATTCTGATCGTCACGTTGAACGCATGAATAAACTAAAACATATATTGAGATACCTTTTTGGTACAAAAGATTTAAAATTGATATTTAAACCAAAAAATGGTAACTTAAAAGGATTTTGTGGATGCAGACTGGGAGGTGATGCATTGGATAGAAAATCGTGTACTGGTTTCATATTTTTTTACAATGTTTGTCCAATCACCTGGGAGTCCAGACAGCAGTCTACAGTCGCACTAAGTAGTACTGAAGCTGAATACATGGCAGCCTCAAAAGCTTCAAAAGAAGCCGTATATTTTAAAAGATTAATAATGGAGATAAAAGCATATGATGGCGATCCTATAGTTCTACACATCGACATTCAAGGAGCTCATAGGTTGGCTGAGAATCCAGTACTTCACAAGCGTCGTAGGCTTATAGACATAAGGTTTCATCACATCCGAGAATTAGTGCAGTGCAAAGAGATGGAACTTGTATATTGTCCAACTGTTAATATGATTGCTGATATCGAGCCACAACCGCCAAAAAGACGTAAGCGACAAAAAACATATTTTTCAGGAGAAGGTTTTTTTTCAATATATTTTGTTCTAGAGTAGTCCATAAGACTCTTTTGTTTTTGCTGTAAAATCACAAAGGCACATTTTAGAGCTACAACATTTTGCATGCTGATGGGAATGATCGAATACTATAGATTTTTATCAAAAAACGAAAATCGATAATCATGGCGCTTACGTTTTTTTGGCGGTAATGCTCGATATATTAACAAAGAACCTGCCGAGAATTAAACATATTAATTTTGTAAGTTTGATTAAATTAAACTAATTTATTATGCAACAACATCCACAGGAGTGTTGAAAACTACCTATCCAAAAGCAATGTGAGCGTTGTTAGTTTAAGTTTTCTGAAATGATTTGTATTATACTTCATAGTATATAAAGGGTCCGCCAAATAAATTTTTTTTTTGAAAATGCTATAAAAAAAACTACTGAATATTTTCTTAAATTTCTTTTTTTATTTGAAAGTACAATCCTTCCGATTAATAATGGAAAATAATTTTATTCAAATGGCTGCCTCGGCTGGCCATGCAGTAGCCTACACGATCGGTCCAATTTTTAAGCACATTATCGATTGTGTGCAGCTGTATTTCACCAATGGCTTCACGAATATTGTCCTTTAAAGCGTCAATTGTCTCTGGCTTGTTGGCGTAACACTTATCTTTGACGGCACCCCACAAATAATAGTCTAACGATGTCAAATCGCAGCTCCGAGGTGACCAAATGACATCAGCTCTGAGACTGATAATGTGATTTTCAAAAACAGGGCGCAACACATCGAGTGTATCTTCGGCTGTGTGGCACGTAGCGCCGTCCTGTTGAAACCAAATGTTGCTAATATTTTCCTCTTCAATTTTTCTGAACAAAAATTCGTTCAACATGGCAAGATAACGATCGCCATTGATTGTAACGGACACTCCTTGCTCATTTTCGAAGAAAAATGGCCCAATAATGTCTCTAGACCAAAATCCGCTCCAAACAGTGACTCGTCTTGGGTATATCGGCTTTTCAATGTATGTGTGCGGGTTTCTGTGCCCCAAAACCGACAACTTTGCTTGTTTACATGCCCGCCAAGATCAAAATGAGCTTCATCTGAAAAGATGATTTTTTTGGCAAAATCGGCATCTTCTGTAAATTGATCGCAGGCCCACTTAGCGAAGTTGTTCAAGCGTATACACAACCATATTCGTTCAACGGAAGGATAAAACTAATTATCTGTCAAATCAGACATGAGCTAAGTGTTACCATGAACAAAATACGCACTAGTTGAAAAAAAACGTTAGATGGCGGACCCATTAGAAATATTTTTTTCATTAACAAAATAAATTTTCAATAAAGAACACTACTCAAGTCAAGTAAATTAAAATCTAATAATCAAATTTATCAATTTTTTTTTTCAAAAAATCATAAGAAAATTTTCAAAATAAAAATTTTATATGTTAAGCATTTAAATTAAATGTTGAGAATAGAATAAGCTGTAAATCATGAAAATCGGTTGGCTATTGGTGATTTTATTCAAAATTAAACGCAAGTACCTAACTTTGACCAAAATTAGCGAACAAATTTTTTCTTGCAAAATTAGTTGATTTTTTTTTACCAATATATTATAAAAAAAAATTATTTTATTTCCTTTTAATAAATACAACGCTGTGGTAAACAAGAATAATAATCTATCCATGATGCAGACAGTTTTGTATCAGCTGTTATTGTTTTGGTAAATGAAACCACGTTCTAATCATGATGCAAATTTTAAAGCAAAAACTCAAATGCAATACACATATTTTTGTTTAATTTTTTCATTTTGATAATATATATTTCATATGACTGCAGTTATTTTTAGTGCTTTTCTAAAAAAATATATATAATTTAAGTGCCGTTTTTTTATTTGTTTTAAGTAATAAAACCTCTTTATTTAAAACTAAGTAAAAAATATTATTTAATATATATTTTATTAAAATATTAACTAATTAATGCTACTAATATGTGATACATGAAAATTTGTGTGAATACGAATTTTGCATACTGTATACAGGTGTCAGTTCTCACTGAACACACTCCATACAGAGTTGCCACTCCTCATTTTACATACCTTACACAGGGTTGCATAGTAAATTCATAATTAATAATGTAATTAACTACTAATTGATAAATTTATTAATTCTGCGATTGTATGGAACATTGAGCTAAATTAAGACCTTAATTGCCTAAATTAATTAATTGTAAACATGTATTAAAAAGTAATCAAATTGGACAAAAAAAAAATTAAAAGTTAACTAAATAGGTATGTAGATATTTTGTGACTAAGAAATGCCATAATTTGACAGCACTCATTTTTAGGAATGGATCACTGTTTGCACAATTGTAACGGTAACCTTGTAGCCTTAGGCAAATTGTAATTTTCTTATGTCATGAACTCTTACTTTAATTAGTGGTGGACATTCAAAAACAAAATCGATGTTGTTTTCGATGCAATTCATCGATGTAGCGAAGTCGATTTATCACAAAATACATCGATGTTTTCTTTTCATCGATTGTGCTTGCGGTTATAAACAAATGTTAACATTATTTTGTTTGAAACGTGCTTTATTAAACCAAATATGTGCTGTTCTTATCAATAACCTTTTACCATTTCTGTGGAATGGAAGTCATTATTCCATCAGTGTATAAAGTTTGTTTTTTCTGAGCATACAATTGATTAAATTGCTTTAAATTTACTAATAATCTAAAGGTGCAAGGGCCGGGATATTTGGTGGATGCATCAAAACTTTTTAGCCAAACTTTCAGTTTCTGCCGGGTGTTGGTCTAACTTTGTCATTATGGAACACAACACCTTTTCTGTTTATGAATTCTGGCCGTTATAATTCAACTGATTGGTTCAATCCCTTTAATTGTTGACAGTAGAGATCAGAATATCATTTTATCAGATTGTAGAAAGTCATAATGAACTAATCATTCCTGACATACTGCATTCATTACCTTTATTGGATTCCATTCTGGCTTTGGCACGGTCTGTAAAGCTTCACCTTGCTTCGTCCGTTGTCCGTATCCTTCCCTTTCAGCAGTGTATCGCAAATGGAAATTTCACCCATTAAATTTTTTCACGAGATTCGTTGGAAACGTATATAAAAATCACTGAACTGAAACTGAAGCAAATCTGACAGTAAAAAATGGCACTGTGCCGGATATGTGTGAATCTACCCATTTGAAACTAGTATCGTGTTGACACATAAGGTTTAATTTCAAGTTAATGGCTTTTGGGCAATTAAGGCCTTAATTGACCTCAATTTACCATACAAAATTGCCCAATTAGTACTTAAATGCACTATTATTTGAATCGAATTGAAAATGCAACCCTGTGTAAAGTATGTAAAATGAGGAGTGTCAAATCGGTATGAAGTCTATTCAGTGAGAAGTAACAAATATACATATACAGTATGCAAAATCCTTATTCATACATATTTTCAAGAGGTATTTTTTTAAAATTATTAGTTTTATATACAACAGTAATTCAAAAATATTTTTTATACGATTTTAAACAAAGAAGTTTTATTACTTAAAACAAATAAACGGCACTTAAGTAACATTTTTTTTTTTTTTAATATATAACTAAACATTTTGTGTATTGAGTTTGAGTTTTTTCTTTATATTATACACTCTGTTTAAAGTTAAAGTTTTATTATATATTTGATTACCTTGTGTCAAATTCCTAATTTAAATTTTCACGCAAATTATGTGTCTAAGCATTTCCAGATGTTAAATGCTAATTGACCAAACTTAATTGCTCTATATGTTTGATGTTCACATATAGAGCAATCCGATAGGTCAATTTAGAAAATAATTGACTCAATTCAAATCTTTTGTCTGAATATGGTATAAGGCAACGATTTGCTTTTTTTTCACTGACATTAATACTGAACGGTACTGATTACTCTAAATTGACCTTCATACGATACTGATTAGTCTAAATAGACTTTAATCATGTTTATATATAACGAATTTTGTTAAAAAAGAAGCAAAACGGAAACACTGTTCAAAATAATAAAATAATCGAATTTAGTTTTTCCCCGGTTTATTTGCTGTATGCGTTTGCACACTAACGTATGTATGTACCATATCATCAAAGTGAATTCAAAAGCGTTTCAGTTATCGCTATGCATGCATGCATATTTAGATCCGAGGAGTGCCTGCAATTGAAGTAGTTATTAAAAAGTATAGTGAAAATGCCGTCTTTCTGTTCATTTTGTAAGTACAGTTTTACCGCTTCAGACTCAGTGATAATTGAAGTCACCTGTTGCAAAAACTTAATTCACAAACAGTGTTATAAAGAATGGAAAGCGACTGGGTAAGTTTTAAAAGTTTAGTTTTTCTATTAATTAATTCGGTGTTTTCTTCAATTTTAGACGGTCGGACTGTTTTAAGTGTGGAGAGAAATTAAATTCTCCCCATTACCGCCTGTCTTTTAACATGGCCGATCAAGAGGAATATAAAGCACCAAAAATCAAACAAAAAAGTGCAGAAGAAAACAACGACCAGCTTCAAGTACAAATAAACAAAATAAAAATTGATTTACTACAGCTTCAAGAAAAAATTACGGACTGCGAAAAATCGAAGAAAGAACTTGAAGACAAGTTTTCCGACATTCAGCTTCAATACGCAGAATCAACAAAAACCATGGAGGATCTTAAGCAATTGATGAAAGAACTAATCAATGAAATTGAGAAGAAAATTTTCGCTTTTGAACATCCAAAGAATGTACTTGAACCACAAGTAATGGAATCAGTCTGCATTGAGGACAAGTTACAGCACCAATACGCAGAATTAGAAAAAACCATTGAAGATCTTAAGCAATTAATACATGTAATAAATACGGAGAATGGGAAAAATAGAGTTTTTGGACTTAAATTAAAGTGTTTCGGTGAAGATTTAAAAAAAGAAATCACAAATAGCATTCGTCTTTCTATAGAAAAAATTAAGCTCGGAAATGATATTGAAGCAACTGAAAATACCAATTTCCCAGCTAATGATAATGATTTCAAAGAATAATCCTTTCTGCTATTCAGTGAATACGTATGTATATATGTTTGTATGTGTGTATATTTCAAAGAAAAATATTTTGCATAAGAAATTTTTATTTTTTTTATTTTTTCGATAAACGGCTACTCAAGCTTTGTATATCAAATCATAAGTACCTATACAAATTGATTTTTTTCTTTGTTTTTTTTTTTAGAAGCTACCGTTTTATTAATATTGAATTATTTTTATTTTACCATATACCATATGTATGTACGTTAATGTATTATGGCTGGTTATATTCCGGCACTAACTGATTAATAAATCTAATTTGAATATCTGTATCAGTATGTTATGCAAATATCAATTACAATTAAAATAGTAAGAGACAGACAGCATTTAAAAAGCAAAATAATGTTCTTTATATGCCAAAATAGAAGCTACAACACTTCTATTTCCTCTACCTGGAATAAAAAGTGGAAAGGGAGTATAAAGAAAACGTCTTCAAGGGTTAGGAATGAAAAGAGTCGTAATTGGAGATTTTTTCATCTATAATAGTATTTTGCTTAGATTCGCTTGCGGTGGCAGCTATTATTTCTTTATCCCACACGATGTAAGTATACTCACGACACTCTCCCCGACTGACAGACAGTATTTTTCTTCGTTTTGTTTTAAACTTGGTTCTTTAAAATTTATGTTCCAATTTGACAACTATTTTTAATTTAACCCACATGAATAAAGTTAAGACTAAAAAAGTAATCAGTGCTGTTCCATTTCCGAATAATTTTGTTCGTTTTATATCGTGTAGGAAATTGTTAGTGGAATCGAATCGAATTCAGTTTTTTTTAAATAAAACCCCTGAACTGTTCAAACATAGATTGCAATCCATAATTTGATATGTTTTTTTTTTTTTTTTTTTTCATATTATTTACACAACTCTGTACAAAATTGCTATAAATTATGAAATTAAAATTTGTTTATACATAGATATGAAGAACAGCAAATTTTTGAACTTTTCATTACGAGTAATTTTATAATTCCGCATGGATTGATTCCACTCTGAATACAGAACAGGGATGAATATGGATTTGTTACGGTTATGATTAGAGCATGATGTAGATGATGATGCCCTTCGTAAAAGCCTGCTTTTTGTGTTTCTGATAATTTTCACACTTTTCATGTGTTATTTTGCTATCCAACTTTGCCTTTATAAAGGTGGTCTAACCAAGTGTTAATTGTGGGTCACACCTTAACGCTAAGTCTTTTGCCCGACTTAATTTGACATTTCTTTGTCTCAGTATTTATTTGACGAATTCAACCATGGAGAGCTACATGATTGAGCAGCGCATTAAGTTGTTAAAGCCTTTTACGAAAATGGGCGTATAAATAGAAATGCACTTCGTTTTTTTTTTTTTTGGTATAAACGACCAAATGTGTCCACAATCGGGACAATTGTGTGCAAGTTTCAGCAAACTGGGTCTGTAGGAATTGTGGAGACACCTGTGCATGCTTGCCCAGTTCGTTCTGCAAAAAACATTTCTGTTGTTCGCAATAGTGTGTCGAGCCGTCAACCACGACTCGTCGTCGTCGCGAGATATTTACTGACTAGTGGCCAGAAATTGAGGATATGAACCTGAACGATATATGTTTTCAACAGGATGGTGCCACTTGCACACTGCCAAGGAAATAATGGCTCTTTTGCTGGAGAAATTGAATGACCGTGCTATCTCATATCGTGGCAATGTTAATTGGTTAATTGCTTTGGGGATATTTAAAAGAAAAAGTGTAAGTCAATAAGCCAAGAAAAAGTCAGAGCTAAAGGATGAGATAACCCGGCATATTAACGTCATTTAACCTTAATTATGTCTCAGAGTCATTGAAAATATAGATTGACGAAGAGAGGTATGCCACCGAAGCCGTGGTAAACATTTGGCGATATTTTATTTTACACATAATTTTAATAGATCCTTCTCTCATCATAAAAAATATCAAGATAATTCTCTGAAAACTATTTCATTTACAATTAACATCGTATGTTTTTGTTGGAATACCCTTTATGTAATTAAATAAAACCTGGCTTGCTTCGCCCTTCTATCTTAATTATTATCTTAACCATTATATCGATTATCATTGTTTTCTTATTTCCCCTTTTGTACTATGCCAGTTCAAGCCTGAATACTTACACAGATAGATTTAGGTAGCCTGTGTGTTTTTTGAAATACTCGCTTAACAATCTTTGCCATTTTTTGGCTGATGTGGAAAGTTAACGAAGCTTTAACAGTTACCGTTTTTCACAAACTTTAACTGTTACCGTTTATACAAAATTTCATATTTAATATGAATATATGGTGCCACACCTATTTATCCCATCTCGCCCAATTATTGACTGATAATGTGTATTGTCCACGAAGTTGTTTAAACTAAATGTCGAAACTTTTATAGCAACTTTATAAAGATATAAAAAAATTAATGTTTATTATATATAGTAATGCCTCGCCCACTTATCTAATTTCGCCTATTTTTTAATTGACCATTTGTATTGATTATGAAGTCATTCAGACCAAATTCAAAAACTATAGCTTTAACCGATCTCAAAATATACAAAATCAATTTTTACTTTGTGTTAGAGCTACCATGCTCACTTCTCCGCTTCCGCCCACTTTTTGACTGATTTGTATTGATATTAATTACTTATTACTGCTTGGTTTTATTCTGGCGATTAACTGGTTAATAAATCTAATTTGAATATTTTAATATTACGCAAATACATACATATATATGCAGGTATCATTTACATTTGAAGAAACTCAGCATTTAAAAAAGCGAAACAATGTTCTTTATATGGCCAAACGAAAGTAGTAACGACTAAATCTGATGATAAACACCTCCATTTTCTCTCCATAGAATAAAAAGTGGATGAGAGATTTTTCATTTTCTATAGCATTGCGCTTAGCATATATGGGCATACTGCATTAAAAACTTGAAATTTACCGCTTACTGAAGAAAATTGCAGTAACCAGTAAAATTATACTCGTTACTAAATTTTGATTGAGCAATCTTAGATTAATAAAAGTCGGAAAAAGGACGTCATATGAGCTCTAAAACAGTTTCGTCAAATTGTATTTTTCGGAATGTTTCAAACTACATTTTTTTATAGGCTAAAAACCGTATACTTTTATTAAAAATGTCCAACACCAAAAAAGTACAAAAAGCTAAAAAGGGCTTTAGCGTACGTTAGATGTTATGCAGAAGTATATTGACTAAACAAAGTACGCACTTTGTGGTTTCATCCCCTATAAACCATTCACACAGAAGTGATTCTCCCTAATGATCACTCTATAAGATCTACTCCCAAAAAACAACTCTCTTAAGAAAGAACATCTGAATAGAAATTGAAAACAACCACCAACAAAAAGTTTACCGAGGTAAGACACAAAACAATATTTTCTACCTCTAGTTAGCGGGAAACTACAGATGTGTAGAAGCTCAGTACGATCACAACGAAAATAAAGAAATAAAAATTGGTAAAAATAAATTTTGTGTAAGAACTAAATAACATAAAAATTAAATTCAACCTAAAAACAATAATAAATAAAATAAAAACAAAAAATTAACAAAGTGGAAAAACAATTGTTCGCAAATGAAATAATACACAAAACATAGACAGTATAATACAAAAACAAAAGAACAAACATTACTACACGAAGTGCAAATTATATATAAACAATAGGTAGGTATGATAATAGGTCTGTTCCTTTACTCTACATTGGGATCTCGCGTCAAACCAATCTTACCGACAGTGTTGCCAATTTGGCGCCTTCCTTTCGCGCTATATACAGCGCGTTTTAATTACTGAAAAATCGCATTTTTTCTCTTTAGCAGTTTTTATAAAAAACGTGCTAGCTTAGCGCTTTTTTATTCTCATTTGCTTAAATAAATAGAATGTCAGTAAATTCAATAAACTCATTAATTCGTATAAGCTAGACTGCGATTTATAAATGCCTGAATGGAATTGAAATCGCCCTTATTGCTCCTGATAGTTCGGAATGAAGTCCTAACGTGGACAATTGATAATGGTGAAAACCGTGGAATCCGATGGGACCTCCAACATCACCTGAAGAATCTTGAATGTGCCGATGACATATGTCTATTATAATCAAGGCACGGCTACATTTTTACCGAATCGCGTACAGTTGGTTTAACGATTAACTCCGGGAAAACTAAGGTCTGAAAATAAATTCTCTCGACCCTGACGAAAATTTTAAAGTCGGTGACAATAAACCATAATAGAAAATGTCGAGTCTTTCAGCTACCTGGATAGTGTAATCTCCTCAGATGACGGTGCTTCCACTGATACCCTGAAAGGAATGTTGCGAATGTTTGTTGAGGCCATATGCTCAACTTGGAGCTGAAGGACTTAAGAAGAAGAAGAATGGAATTGATGTGAATGACAGGCGTATGCCATAACTCAAAACCATATAAAAATTGATTTCACACACGAGTTATAGATGTGAATTTTTGTTTTTGGAGAGATATGTAGCATTTAGTCGTCCAAAAGATTGATTGCCAAGGTTTAATCTGTTTTCAATATCAAACTGGAAACACCAGATGGAAACATCAGGATGCTGCCGATATGGCAAAAATACCCAAATTTCTGTTTCCAATCCTAAAAATCGATGTGGTATTAGCGTTAATTCCTATAATTTTTGTTTTGGAAAAACTCAAGCCCACTCTGTATGCTTCTGCCTGTAAAGAATACAGCTTTTCTTGCATGTCGCAATGTCTGTGAGCCAGGAGATATACCGTGTTTCAATGCACAATGGAGGACAACGTTAAACTGCAGTGCAGAACACAACCTTGACTAAACCCTTTTTATAGCGCGTTTTGATTGCAAATAGATACATACATTATAATTTAGCACATTTTAGCGCCTTTTGAGGAGGAGGTCTGCGCGTTTTGATCATAAAAAGTTGGCAACACTGCTTACCGAAAAGCGTTCCCATACCCAAAAATTGGGTAAATGAGAGAGATTTTGAGATATACCGTGCTTTTTCTTCAGGATAGTCTGTGCAGGTAAACAACTGTGAACTGTTTAATAAATAATAATAAAGCAAAAGCCAAATTTTTTACAAAATTAAAAAAAGGTTTAAAAATTTGTTGTGAACAAGAAAATGTAATTCTGGTTTGCTGTTTATATAAAAAACTGTTATTTTTTCTTTAATTATCACGCATAAGTCAAATTTATGGTGTTTGTGGTTTGAGTACATTTGCAAGTTGTGTTCACAAAAGAGTTTTTAAAGTCTTTAAATAATATATATATATATATATATATATATATATATATATATATATTTATATATATATATATATATATATATATATAAACCAATTTTGTTTTATTTTATTTATTTCAATTAAGCGAAATAATGTAAGCATTGAATAAAATATATTGTATCCACTAAGTTATCTAAAATGTACTTTTATTTTTATTGTAAAATTTGTGGTTTTTGCGGACTCGTATTTTTGTGAGTTTTTGTGTTATATTGAGAGAAATTGTTGTTTACTCTTATTTTAGCGAACTATACTCACAAGTAAAGAAACAGACCTAATATAAAAACAAAATTTGTAAGCAAAAACAATATTCACTGTACAATGTACATACACGTGTTTATATTATGTTATAAAAAAAGAGGTAAAAATATTCACACCTATTCTGTGTTTCGATAGCTATGTTACGATCGATAACAACAACAACTGAATTGAAAAAATAAGGCGAAAACAATTATATTCTTAAAAGCAACGGAATAGAGACAGAAAAATAAGCAAATTGTAATATAAATCCAAAATGTAGGGCATTCGCAAGGGGAGCTCAATAAGAAAACACTCACATTTTGTGTGTTTTTTCATGCAAATGACAATAATTTATATTTTTATAAAAGTTTTTACATTTTGTAGGTATAATTTTGCATTTTGTATCAAATAAAAATAAGCAATATAATAATAGCCATTGTGGACTAAAAAACAATAATTAAGAGGTTCTGCCTCAAAATTTTAACAATTTAGCTGCGATCGTAATGCAGCATACATACCATCGACAGAAAATGAACGTAATCGAAACTGAGAACATCAAATTTACCAAACGGCGAAAAATTCGATTAGAATGGAAACGCAGAATAGGGATGTGAAAAATGTTATGCCCAAATTTTTGAAAAAAAGAATTAAGAATAAACAGTGAAAGTTTTATTTTATAAAATTATGTACTAATCACAAAATCACACTTAAGTCCAATAACCCCGTAATAAATTATTAAAAAAAATAAGATAAAACGAATAAACAAATCTTTATTTTTTTCATTCAACAAATAATTTTTAAATTATTTTTAATATTTATAAAATGTTTTAAGGTGTTGTTGGATCTCTTTACATTGTACCAGTGTTGCCGATTTTTTTGTAATTACCATGATGGTACCAAAATTTGTTTTTGAACCATTAAGTTTCTGCGTAATTTTTGTGTAATTATGTTTTGACAATATTACATACATAGTAGTATATTTTTTATCAAGACTTTTAAGTTCAAATTTTTAATTAAATATTAGCTGAATTCACAAAGTTTTGTATCCGTGTATCATGTATTTAACAAAAGTTTCAGTGTTCTAATGTATTAATGTATTTCAAACGTCAAAGATCAAACAAGAAGAAAATCGGCATTCATAAGTTGATCTTCATAAGCGACATGAGTAAACAAAAATTTATTTATGTACGTTCACATTTATGTACACTCACATTCCATTATTTTTATGGGTATTTTATAGGTATTTTCTTTAAAAAAAGTTAGTTTTGACAATAGAAAGATTTCTTTTGTATTTTTCTTCTTCTTTTAACGATTGGCATTCATATTACATTAATAGCAACCAATATAACTTTTTAAAAACATTGGAAAAAAGTGTATTAGTTTATCAAATTTTTATTTAAAAATTATCAACAAAAAGCTAAGAACTATTGTATTGCAATACAATAAAACACTCTATATAACGATAACTGTGGCTTTGTGAATTGACCATTTGGCAACTGCAAATTAACACCAATTTAAGAAACTTTCATATTGAAAGGGTTGGCCAAACAAGAAAAAGGTTAAAATTTAGTCATAAACTGTACGCAATTTTACGAATTATTCAGCCAAAGTACGCAGAATATTGTTAAGTTAAATAACACGGTGCGACAAAGATAAACGAAGTTGAAATACTTGGAAACCTGGGTAATGATACTACTTCTCTGATAGGCGCTGTCGAGTAGAACAAAGATCTGTGTTTGGAATTTTTAAAACACCTAAAAGATCTTGAGTTATGGGTAAAAAACCGGTTTTTCGGACCTTCATGCACTTATAAGCTAATATCGTAGCTGATATTACCCGATTTTAAGTTTCTAATTAAGGAATTATATTCAGTTATGAATAAAATTAAATTCAGTTATGTTTAGAAGTTCGCAGGGAATTGAAGAAGTAGCGCAAATCATGAAAATGACTTGATGACAATTTTGACAATGAAAGTTATTGGGTAATCTGGATGGCACTCTGTTTCATAATTTGAAAACTTAAGCTAATAACCTAGCTAAGTATTACACGATTTAAAGTTTCTAGTCGGATTTCGAAGGAAGAGAAACGGGCCTTTTAAATGAACTATATGTCGTTTAAGTAGCTTTGAAGGATCTGGGTGTATTTCTCAAGCAAACACATTTTTTATCATTTTTCAAACTTAGCTGCATTTTGCGCACTATTTTATATAGTAACCGTACTATTGATGAATTAATTAAGGAATTATATTCATTTGTAAATAAAATGATACTAACGGTTTAGAAATGCGTTGGAAATTGACTAAGTTATTAAATTTTTTCGTAGCGCAACTCATGAAAATGACTTGATGACAATTTTGACAATGAAAGTTATTGAGTGAAAGTTTTTAAAACGGTCTAGATCGGACTCTCTATCCGAATTTGAAAACTGTGATAACTAGTGGAAATAATTTTTAGCGAATTAAAACTAACAAAAACTAATAAAAAGCCTTACAAACGAACAAACAATATATTTTGTGTAATTTGTAACATTTTGGATAATTTTCAGGCTTTGTTTGTGTAAAATTGAATTTGTATTCTGGCAACACTGCATTGTACTCAGTTCTCTTGTTCTCTTATGTTAATTGATCTTATCTTTTTTCTCTAAGAGAGTGTGACCAGGTCTTAAAATAACATAAAGCTAATTCGCGTATGTTTTCGACAAAAAAAGGGTAAAATTTTTAATTGTTTTTAACATATATTTTTTTAGTTGGATATTAGATAAGATTATTATAGCACTATATAAATTGTTTTGTTGAGGTGATAAACTAGATATCATTTTTAAGCCTTTTGTATCAGCATAAAAGTCAAACTATTAATTGAACATAAATACATACATGGTTTCATACATTTTTCAAATCCATATACATATATAGTATTTAAAATTTGTTTGTTTGTTTGTTTGGCAATCACTCGTGAATGACTAAACCGATTTTGCTGAAATTTTCAAGACAGAAGCAGATCCAGCTAACGAAATAGGCTATGCTGTTTTACAAAATTAAACCTGCGAGGAAAACGGGTGAAATAAGTCACATAAGTTGTTACTTAATATTAAAAATTTATTAAATTGTCAAATCTAAATGCATGCGAATAAAACTAAGAAATAATTCTGTTTATTCAGTTCGTTTATGAGACAATCACGCGTTAAGGTCTGAACCGATTTTGTTGAAAATAAAAGCACAAATACATAGATCCAACTTACAAAATTCAGTAAGGGGTTTTCTATTTTTTATTAGATAATCCAAAAACTGATAGGATCGGGATAAAAGGGAATGTTAACTTCGTTTGTGATATAGTAGGTATATAGATTCTCGGACAACACCGGATAAGTAAGGGGAATTTTAAATAAGGCTGTCGATTAAACCTTATCGACTTAAGTCAATCAACACAATCGATAACCCTAACGCCTTTCAACCTAACCCCATTTTGTCGATCCTAAAAATCTATATATTTCGATTCTCTTAAGCCTACCATTTCAACTTATGATGTTCCAAGGTAACCCAAGAACTGATAGGATCGGGATAAAAGGGAATGTTAACTTCGTTTGTGATATATGTATATAGATTCTCTGATAACACCGGATAAGTAAAGGGAATTTTAAATAAGGCTGTAGAAAATTTTTTTTTTTGGTAAATTTTGAAGTTATTTAGTCAATTTTAATATTAACCATTTGGCTAAAATATTACCTTATATTTATGAGTTGTTGAGAATCTGAAAAAAGGTCGAATACGGTCTCAAATATGGATGAATTGAAAGTTTCCAGCCAATTTTCGGCGAATCAAAAATGTCCGTAAATATTGCAACAATCTAGCCTTAGCTATGATTACTTTCATTTAATATCCTTGTTCTTTGCCCTATTTCATCTCCCGTACTGATTCACTTAAAATATATAAATTTTTATATTACCGACGATTTAAAAAACTCCATTGAACAGAAATGTAAATAGAAATGTCATCTTTTAAACAAGTGACCCATTCGCACAATTACTTTTGTCCGATTTATGGGAAATATTTTATATGAATAATAAACACAACAATGGCGATCAAGTTCACAATAGCAAAGAAACAAAATCATAAAAAAAGTGAATTTCATTACCAAGGTAGTAACACTTGTTGCGAGATTCAAAAAAAAAAAAAAAAAAACAAATCTATAATCAAAGTAATTTTCTTGTGTATTTACTGATGGCATATTAATTTCTGACAAAAAATATTGCACTTCTATACCTTGTCACTAAAAGTCGTTTCAAATGCAGAAATATCAAGTATTTTCCAAAAAGGTAACATTTTTAGAGATAAACACTAAACCATTTCATTATATTAATTTTTTTTTTAATGAATACAAAATAAAGAAAGGGCAACAAATAGCAACATTTTAAACTTTTCTGTTAAACTCATATGAAAAAGAATATACTCGTAAGCATGTAAGCATTGCAGAAAGTATTGTTACTGTGATTCTGCAATTAAATTGTTTTACGATGTCAGACTTTACAAAGATAGATAAAAAGCTAAATGAAAAATTTCGAAGCTAATTCGAACATAAAAAAGCTAAATTTAGCTTGAAAAAGCTAAAATGGTCACACTGCTCTACGAATAAAATGTAAAAAAAGAATGAAAGAACAAAAGCACTAACTAAAAAACACACAACAAGAATGAAGGCAGTAACGACCAAAACGAAACAAAAAAAGGAAAAATAAAGGAATCAAAACAAAACAGAAAATTAAAAAGATTAAATTAATAAAATTAATGCTGTGCAAAATTAACAATGTATTTGGGTAGGTGAGAAAATAAGAAATGCACTGTAGGAAATTTTTAACGGGTTATAGTAGTATTAAGTTCTCTAAGAATTTACTTTAAATTCATTATATAAAAATGAAAATGTTTTGTGTAAAATTTGAAATGCATTTGGGATTACCAAATGCATTAATAATCATAAAGTATTCGTGGCATATTAATAATTTGAATCAGTACATTTAGTGCAAAATAAAAAAAAATACACAAATATCCACTCCACATGTTAATTCGCCGTTTTTTTTTTCCGTTATGTTGTATACGTATGTACACTGTGGTTTCCGTGACGCCTAAAAGCAAATTTCTTCTAGTGCTTTTGAAAAAAAAAAAAGAAAAAAAACATAGACAAAAAGAGGCAGTGTAGTTAATTGCATGATCAAAACGCGCAGACCATCTAGCCAAAAGGCGCTAAAAAGCGCTTAATTATATTTTATCAAACTAATTGTAATCAAAACGCGATGTAAAAAGCGTTAATAATATTTAACAATAGAAAAATACATTAAAACTGTAAAAAAATTGTTTTTTTTATTTTATTTTTTTACAAATATTCTTTAATAATTTAAACAAAAGCAATGCAAACAATAAAAACAAAATGGGAAACTATTTAGAAACAACAAAAGGATTGCATTCTTTCTACAATGCAATTCAACGTTGTCCCCGATTGGGTGTTAATATAACCTGGGGACTTAACACAAAGTTCTAAACCTGGATTACACAGACGACATCTCCTGGCATACAGACATGTAAGGAAAGCTGTATTCTACATAGAATTTCTAAACCTTAAGCCTCATTTTATTCATAACTTAATATAATTCCTTAATAAATTCATCAATAGTACGGGCCCTGTATAAAATAGTGCGCAAAAACGCATCTACACTTAAAAAATGTGGAATAAATTGGATAAAAAATGTGTTTGCTTGAGAAATACTTCAAGGCTGCTTAAGCAACATATATATCATTTAAAGGTCTGTTTCTCTTCTTTCCAAGTCCGAAAAGATATTGGATAATATTCAGATAAGTTATTAGCTTATAAATTCATGAAGGCCCGAAAAACTTGGTTTTTACCCGTAACTCGATTTTTGTGAGGTGTTTTGAAAGTTTCAAAAACAGATCCTTATTCTACTCGATAGCGCCTATCAAAAAAATAAAAAATAGTATCGTTCATTTTTGACGCACAGCATAAAGCAATTTAAGTCCATAGTTTATATGAATTAATTGACTTTATATTTCTTAAGGGGGGTTTACACGGTAATACAAGTCATACGACATGTCAAATTTAGTATCGTTTAAACTCAATATGTAATGGGACCGTACGACATTAAGAAACAAATTACGGATGCAAGTTTGGCTGTCCTACGGCTTTCTATGTTCTTTAAATTTTTTTAAAATTGATCACACGATTAAATCAGAAATTTATTTTTATGCAAACAAATGAATTAAACAAAGAAAAAATCAAATTTTTTCGCTCGCACTATTGGTTTCTTCTAAAACAACTGCTTTCATTTTACTCTGTTTTGGTTTTTTACGTATTGTGTAAACGAAAAAAAAAAATAAATTGTCGTAAGGTTTTTACACCCATTTTTAGTTACGAATAGCTTTTTTAATATCTTCTCTTTGATTTTACGTAAGTAAAGTATTGTCGTGTAAGCTACCCTTTACAAATAATTTCTAATTGAAAAGCGTTAACCTAGCGCGTTTTAAGAAAAGCACTAAAAATAAAAAATGCGATTTTTCAGTAATTTAAACGCGGTGAATATAGCGCAAAAGGCGCCAAATTGGCAACACTAAAGAGAGGACTACAACCAAGAGCGTAAGAATACGTGTGGGTTGAGCGCAACGTTGCCAAATGTGCAGATTTATTTTTATTATTTTTTTTATTTTTTGAAGCATTGAGCAGTTTTGAAGTTTAATGTTTTCTGTTAATTGTGCAGATTTTGCAGTTTTAAACATTTTAGTTTTTTCTTTCAATTAATAACTGTGGTGAGGCTTACCTTTTATTTCAATTTCACTCGTTTTCGATTTACAGAACGTTCCCGATATAAGTATAGGTATATTTTTTACTGTTTTAAGTATTTGCACTTTTTTCACTTGAATATCAATTTGCTTCTTTTAAATTTTCAGTTTTTCTAAAAAATATCGCTGATAAGTGACTATATGTCAAAACGATTCGCCATTACTATTTTTTTACAACAAATATATGTCACACAGTTCATTTGTTCACTATTTGCTTACTACAGTGTTATATTAATTTGACACAACGTTAAATTCTGTGTACACCGTTGTATTCGTTTTGAAAATGAGACCAGCTTGTTAAATTCGCCTTAGAATTAAACCATGGTGACTACACGATCAAGTTTTGCCTTCGATTTTCACTCACACTTTTTCACTCACAATTTCGAAAGTTGATTGATTGATTTGATTTGATTTGCTTTCCATCGAGTGTTTTAAGTTTCTTTAACGAAAACAGCTGATAATAATTGGAAACATGAGCCAAGATAGCGTCGAAAAGATAGGAACGAAAACGCATTTTGAATCCGCGTGTTTAGGAATTGAGAATTAATACTTAAAAATGGAAATTTAAAAAAATTGTAATTTTTTATTTACTATTTTTAAAAAGTATTTCTTTTAATTAAGAATTATGAATATTAAAGAGAAAAATGTAATAAAACATAAAATCGTAATAAATACACCAACAGTGAGGGCAAAATTGGCAAAACGTCACAAATAATTGCTGACCCATAAAACCCGTGCAATGGCTCTAATCTGTCCGTACGATTTCTATAAAAACTTGCGCAAATATTCTTAATAATGTCCCTAACGATAATAAAAAGTCAAAGTTGAGGTTAAAGTTATTGCAAGATTTGTTTGGACCAGCAACTATTTTTGACGTTTTAGCGATTTTGTCCTCAATTTTAGTTTATTTATTACGATTTTATGTACTATTAAATTTTGTAGAAATATTTATTATTTTTAATTAAAAGAAATACTTTTTAAGGATATTAAATAAAAAATATTAATTTTTTAAATTTCCATTTTTAGTTTTAATTTCCAATTCCCAAAAACGCCGGTTCAAAAATGCGTTTTCGTTGCTATTTTTTCGACGCTATATTGGCCACATATTGAATAATTTGTAATTGTTTTCTCTGCGAACATATGTATTTTAAAAAAGAAATTATTTTAAATTGATTTCAAGTTGTGTATTGTCTACGTCACAGCTATCAATTTTAGTATATTTTGGCAAGCAATGTATGTGAAGCAATTTCAAGAAAAAATTGATTTTGTATTCGCAGGGTTAAATAAACTACAACTAAAAATTAATATACAACATTAAATGGAATAAATTAAATTAAAATAAATAACTAAAATAAATGAGTTTTAATATAATAAAATATTCGAAAAAAACTGAAATAAATGACAAATAAAATAAACGAAATTAAATTAAATCATTAAAACTTAAGATATAATAATACTAAAGCTAAGTAAATAAATAAAATAACAAATTTAAATAGTGAAAATTTAAATTAATAAAATTAAAGTAATTAAAATCCAAAATTAAATCTGGCCATAAACACATCTTGACGAATACACTACCGAGAGAACAGGTACTTTTGCGAATTTATTTCTAATCCACAAACGCACACATATATATTCGAAAAGCAAGTACATATATATGTATGTAAATTAAAGCGTTGGAGACCGATATTTCATGACACATATTTTATTAGAGCGCTCTTCTCTTTATCATTGATTAACACATATTTCTCGAGAGCATTAACCCTTTTTCTCCAACTTGGTAACAAGTAAAATTTTTATTAAACCTGTGCGAAACGCCGAAAATGTTATCGTGGTTATCGGCTTGAAAGTTATTTAACTAATTTTTATTCCAAAACTATCTACTTTTTTACTAGATAACAATAGCTATTGCTACTCTAATCGTTGTTTATTATTCATTTAAATATTTATATAAATATCTAGTGCTTCATGTATGTATGTATATAGCCCCTATACCCAACGATTGATATAAATTGGTAAGTATTTGTTTTTGGAACCCGAATGCACTGCAAATAACTTTTATGAGTGAAGAACGCTATTAATTTAAGCCTAACTGTGCTCAACCGAAAACTGCTCTCAATTTTAACCAAATAACTCTTCCCGATTGAGTAACACTTTTAGTTTAACTTATCTAGATTAAGCTGTATCGATTTGAATCCACCCTATACTGTCGATTAAACCTTATCGACTTAAGTCAATCTACACAATTGATAACCCTAACGCCTATCAACCCAACCCCATTTTGTCGATCCTAAAAATCTATACATTTCGATTTTCTTGAGCCTACCAATCCTACATAAAATAGCGTGTGAAAACATCACTTAGCTTCGATAATTTAAATGAATTGGATAAAAATGGGTTTTCTTAAGAATACACATAGATTCCTCAAGTTTACTTAAGTATGGCATATATAGGCTTGCAAGATGGCCTTGATTTCGCTTGTACATCTTATCAAGAATCAAATATAGTTTATCAAGATTTTTTAAAGCAAATTTTTTAAAGGGCTATTAAACATTTTGGTGAATTAATAACACAAAAAGCTTTAAGATATTCAATTGCCTTTTGCAGGCCTCTACGAAATTGAATTTTACACCATTAAGAGCGGAGATAGAAACAAATGATAGTCTGGAGGTGCAAGGGCCGAGATATATGGTGGATGCATCAAAACTTTCCAGCTTAAGTCTCTCCCGTTTTAATTGAATTGCTTGCTTCAGTCTCGTTAATTGTTGACAGTAGAGATCAGAATAAATGAATTAACCAGATTGTAAAAGCTCATAATGAACTATTCCATTCCTATTCCCACCCATTCTTCCTCTTTTCAAATCTTCCAAAAATCTTAAAATCGGTTAACATTCAGTAAAATTATTTGCTTATACGTAAATACAAAAAACCGATTTTTACCCGTAACTCATAATTTTGAAGGTATTTTGAAAATTTAAAAAAACAGTTTCTTGTTGTACTCTATAGCGCCTGCAGGAAAAATATTATCACTTCCAGATATTACTACGAGTACTATATTTTTTCTTATCGCATAAGTTTTTTCCTTGTACACTTATTTTTGACGCGTAAAAATTAGTTTTTTCGTGGTTGTTATAAATATAACTTTAGTTGTTCTAAGAATTTTTGTTGTTATTTTATTATCGATTTTATAAAGCCGTAAATACGGTTTTAAACAAATATAAATGTCTAAATTCATTATATTTAAAAAAACTGAAATATAAGCTAAGCTCTTGAGAATAAGAGTGTTTACTTTTTTTTGACGCTCACTATATATTCGTTTAAGTACTATTGTTTGTCACTATAAACCAACCGATAAGCAAATTTAAATATTCGTATTTCTTATTTAAATAAAATGTTTAACTAAGTGATAAAAAATATTGTTTACAAAATTTAACATATTACTACAAATGACGGGTTAACTAATATTTGAGGTTTATGTACATACATATGTAAATAATTTTATCACCCTACTGCGGGTTGTTGTCTATAATTATTTATTTAAAACAGTCTTTAAAACGTAAAACAAATTCTATGTTTTTAAATAGTAGTTTATATTTTGTTTTCTATTATATTTTATTTCACTTTGTATGCGTACTTAACAAAAATCAGCATCTGTATAGTATACACTCGTGACATATGTATGTATGTATATGCTAAGCATTGGAAGATGATAACTTTTTATTTATTAAAAAAATATACAGTGGCCCACTTAACTGTAAGACCATAAATATACAAAGATGTTGCACTGCCATACATTGTTTTGCTGTGGGCAAATTTGTCGAATGACAGTAAATCTCAGTGCTTCCGATTTCTGTGTAATTACTAGAGTATCCACTCAATTAATCATTGGTTGATCGAACAACCAAGAATTTTCGGGTCATTATTTGATTGAATAGTGAAAATAGGCACTTTTGAGTAACAAATAACTCGAACAATGGGTGTCAATTAATCGAGCAACTTTTGTATGTAAAATTTGGGTTGTAAAATAGCAAATGTTTATGATTATTTAGTTTTACGCTTATACATGTATTATCTGTTAAAATTGTATTAAAAAATGAGACATGTATAAATATCACACATTTTTGTTTTCATTACACACCTTTCGAACATAATTTTGCTTGCTTTTTGATCAGCCGTTACTGGTTTGTTAGACATTTAAGTTAAGGTTTTTAAAATCAACCTAAATTTCGCCAGGTTCCCCAGTAGCGATTACTTTTTTAAATATATTTCTAAAGCCAAAACAAAAGAGTTTGCTATCAAATCGTGTATTCGATTGCTTAATATTGAAGTTGACTACACGATGATGCTTAAGAAGAAGGAGATGAGGATCTAAACGAAAACAATCTTCTAGACGAGCTCAGCAAAAAAATGCAAATTAATTGCAAATTTTAATAATTCGAACCTCAAGATTCTGTTTTTTTTCCTATGCTATTTCTAATATTTCTTAACGACTTTCTTCTTGTACTTGCAATCCTATCTACTCTTTCGCAGATGATAGCAACATTTGACATTCATATTCTATTGATCGTATTCCGAGCCTCTTGGAGATTAATGCGAAAAGGATGAATATGAACGACACACTCTCAAGCGACGTGGCGAAAATATCCGAGTGGAATAGTGCGAACAGTCTCGATTTTAATGCAAGCAGGACCCAGTGTTGTTTTTTAACACTCAAACATGGTGGTGTGTTGTCATCTGTGTCTGTGGGTAATGTAAATATTGGGAAATCAGATGCTCTTGATGTTCTGGGCATGAGAATTCACCATTGCGTTCGTTGGAACGATCATATATTTCATGTGTCGAAAGAAGCATTCAAGCATTAAGACAGTGCAAGAAATACTTCGCTCCATCTAATCTCCCTAATATTTACAAAACCTATAAGGACCCAAAATGGTATATAACTCTCATGTAAAGGCCGGTGCTTCAAAGTTTATTTGAAGCTTCTCTACAGCGTACAGAAGAGTGGGAATGTATTACTAATGACGGTAGGGTAGCCAACTCTATCGATGCATTAGAGCATCGTCGCAATGTGATGTGTGTTGTTCTATCGGCACTATAACGGAATGATGTAATAATGGTATTAATTTCTAATAATCACATATTTTTAAATAGTACTTTTTTTCTCGTAGAGCGTATTCCTTTGTAGTTGATTGTCTAATGAATCTCAGAATGCATTCTAGAGAAAATTCGTTTTTTTGACGCACCGTTCGTCTGTGGAACAATCTCCCTCGACAGTTCACCCTGCCACTTACGACATAAATAAATTTAATTTAAATATCCATACTGGCTTCTATCCTCCTTCCCGTTACCTGTTTTCCTAGTGCCAGCACAGTGTACTAAAGGGTCCGGCAAATAAATTTTTTTTTGAAAATGCTATAAAAAAAACTACTGAATATTTTCTCAAATTTCTTTTTTTATTTGAAAGTTCAATCCTTCAGGTTAATAATCGAAAATAATTTCATTCAAATGGCTGCCTCGGCTGGCCATGCAGTAGCCTACACGATCGGTCCAATTTTTATGCACATTATAGATTGTGTGCAACTGTGTTTCACCAATGGCTTCACGAATATTGTCCTTTAAAGCGTCAATTGTCTCTGCCTTGTTGGCGTAACACTTATCTTTGTCGGTACCCCACAAATAATAGTCCAACGGTGTCAAATCGCAGCTCCGAGGTGGCCAAACGAAATCAGCGGCTAATAATGCGATCTTCAAAAACAGGGCGCAAAACATCGAGTATAGCCTCGGCTGTGTGGCACGTAGCGCCGTCCTGTTGAAACCAAATGTTGCTAATATCCTCCTCTGTGAAAAAAAAAATTCGTTCAACATGGTCCGATAACGATTGCCATTGACTGTAACGGCCACTCCTTGCTCATTTTCGAAGAAAAATGGCCCAATTATGCCTCTGGACCAAAATCCGCACCAAAAAGTGACTCGTGTGGGTGTATCGGCTTTTCAATGTATGCATGCGAGTTTTCTGTGCTCCAAATGCGACAATTTTGCCTGTTGACATACCCGCCAAGATCAAAATGAGCTTCATCTGAAAAGATGATTTTTTTTTCGCAAAATCGGTATCTTCTGTAAGTCGATCGCAGGCCCACTTAGCGAAGCGAAAACGCATTGGATACAACCATATTCGTTCAGCGGAAAGAAAAAACTAATTATCTGTTGAATCAGAAATGAGCTAAGTGTTACCATTCACGAAATAAGCACTAGTTGAAAAAAAAAACGTTTGATGGCGGACCCTATATTATCAATTAAAAGATCTGTTTCTCTGTTTTCCAAATTTGCTGAGAAACTTAACGTTCGATAATATTAGAATAAGTTATAAGCTTATAAAATAGTGAATATACGAAAAACCAGTTTTTTATTCGTATCTGAAGATTTTGGAGGTGTTTCAAAAATTTCAAATACAGATTCTTGTTGTACTCGATACCGTCTACCAGAAATATAGCATCACAAACCGGGTGTTTATATGTCGCATCGTGTTATTTATTTGCATAAAACAAAGCAGAACAAAAATTCTAATAAAGCAGGTCTAAAATTTCAAAAAAAGTAATCTAGTGAGTAGCGTTGGACAGAGCTAAATTACTGTAGCTTGAAACTACATACTTTGGACTAAATAATCCATATAAAAATAAGCTTGCCAACCGTTGCCAGAAAAAGATCCCAGACTTGAAAATGAAGTTTTGATTTTTTTGATAACAAAAAATGTGAATTTTTTTTTTTTTAATGCTTCTGCAGCCGCCGTATTACATTAAATTAGCGTTAATATGACGACTTGTATATATGTATGCCTAAACGTAAATAAAATTATAATTAAATTGATGGTATTCATATTTTGTAACCATTCAAAGTTGGTGGTTTTTTTCTTCGTTGGAAGTGTGTACTTTGTGGGCCCGTCCTTCGTCAAACACAAAATAATTAAGTGCAGCTCTACTTAGAAAAGTGTAGGCTATAATAATAAACCCCATAAAAACTATTTCTCAATTCTCTTTTTTAAAAATGGACTTTTTCCAAAAATTTGTTCGGGCTGCCTCAACGTACATTGTTGTAAAATTAAATTAATCAATTATGAAATTATGGTATAATCCATGACAGTTTGCCCATAAGTTTGGTTTGTCACGTTATAACTATGGCGTTAAAAAGAGTTACGTCTAACTGAACCTTTAGTTGATTTCGTTTAAGCGACATAAGTAACGTAACAGTAGTTTACTAGTTAAAAAAGGCAGATATGCAAACGAAATTTTTATGGTCGATCTACATATTATTTGAATCATGCTAAAAGGCGTTTTTGATAAATTTTCATTTGTGACCGTTCATGATCTAACGTGCGATTTGTATAGGTTTATTAGCTTAAAAATTTATTGCTTCTTGTTTTCAAGATGATTAAGGACAAATGAACACCAATTTGTGAAACTTTCATATTGAAGTGACCAATTACTAAAGTCAGACCAGTCAGAAATAGGTTAAATTTAGATGACGAATTGTACACAATTTTACAAATTGCTCAGCCAGAGTACGCATATAATATCATTAAATTATTAATGAATTTTAAAAAATGTTACCTTTTATTAAAAAAAAGGAACAAACATGCCTTTTTAGATTTTGAAGAGCAAAGACATGACAGTTTTGGCAATGAAAGTTATTGGCTAAAAGTTTTTAAGACGGTCACGGTGGGATTCTGTTTCTTAATATGAACTCTGTAATAACTCTTGGAAACTTTTTTTAGCGAATTAAAATTAACAAAAACAAACATCAAATGCATTTTGTGTAATTTAAATTTTGGATAAATTCGAGGCCTTGTTTGTGTAAATACAAATTCTAAATGAGAATAATGCTATCAACACATTTGAGGCTACCAACCATCGATTACAAGCTGTCAGAAATGGAATACATGTGTGCATATGAAAATAATTATTTTAACGGCAACGCGTCTACCGACTACATGACTACCGTTGTAGCCCGTAACTTAGGCAAATTTCTATTTTTCTTGCCGACAACAAACAGTTTAGTGCTGTCAATACAATAAGATGAATGAAATAGGCGTTTTAAAAACGCAATACATGAATTATATACATTCAAAACCACTGAAAAAGAATAATCAGCATTGTTATGTTTTGCTTACGTTATTTTCAATGTGTCAAATCAGATGTTTATTTTATAGCTATAGTCGATAAAATAATTTAGTAGATGGTTAGTGTCTTCTGTAAGAGGCGTTTCACATTAGGCAATTCAGTTGCACAAGTTACTTGCTCAATTCTTGTGTTTATAGATGGCAAGGGTAAGGTCGGGTGGGGGGAATAGAATTACCAATTGTTGAGTACAGACTTGCCTGTTTTCTTCAAGTTGTTTTGTATCGAAAACAAGAATTGAGCAAGTTACTTGCGCTACTGAATTGTCTAATGTGAAACGGCTCTAACCGTGTTTTCGATGAGTGTGTTTATAGCAGTGATGTGCGAAAGTAAAAATGTAGTTGTGTTAGTGAGTAAAGTTGATGTTTTAAAAAAATTACATCCGCTACACATGTGCACTTGTCGTTGTTTCAGTCACAACTAAAACCAAAAGCGAAAGAAACTTTTTATTACTTGTCTCTGCCTTAAAAAACTTTGCATGATGGAATAAAGAGGTGGACTCATTTTAATTTTGAATACAACACTGTATCAACGCTTTACTCTGCTGTCACAAAAATGCAATGCTGTGGTAAACAAAAATAATGATCTGTCAAAAAAATGTAATAAATGTAATCACATTCAAATTACAAAAAACGTCAAACGAAAGGAAAAAAACAACTTTTTGACTTTAGAGAACAGACAGTTTTGTATCAGCTGTTATTGTTTTGGTATAATAAGACCACCTTATAATTGCATCATGAAACTTTGCGTACATTTACCATACATGTGCATTAGTCACTGTTACTTTGACGACTAAAAGCAAGAGTATAAGAATACGTGTGAGTTGATCGGGGATAAAAGTCACATATTTTTTCCATACAATTTGTTTTCCACTAACAATTTTTATCTAAAAGACGCACTGCATCACTTAATTGATTCACAGAATAAGAACCTAATGTACTGGCATTTAAAACAATAATTGAATAAAAGCTTGCTTTTTTAAATCATATGTACATATTTGGATTTTTTGGCGATCATTTTGGCACACATCAGAAATTGTCAAATTACATCACTGGCTCTGCTTCCTTATTGAACTCATACCTAACCAGGGGCTTATACGTTCAATTTTTGCCTATCAATTTTAAATACACTATAGCTGGGATCACACGATTGTCTCAAATACACAAATCTGATAGAAATTGTATTGCGGCAAATTAGCGCACGATAATAACATTGTTCCAATTAAAAGTTCTGTATTCACACGGTTGTCTTATTTTATACAAAATTTATTGTGACAAGATGGCGCGAAACGATGTGTTGACAATATTGTCTCAACGCTGTCACACGATTATTCTAGTTTATTGCAACTCTATGAATCAGCTGTTGTGTTGTAAGTTCATTTGGTGAACAAATAAATAAAAAATAAATACAAAAAAATGAAAGAAGTGTGTGGGTCAGAGATTGGCTCACAAGAAGAGCCGTTGATGGTGCATATGAGAAAACATTTCAATAAATTAAAAAAAAAAAATAATTGACTAAAATATTTATTTGTTTAAATTGGAATATAATTACACATTATATTTAATCCTCCAAAGTAAAGATTATTTGTTTTCTAAAAAAGAGCATCGGCTTTGATTATCGTGAGTCCGCTTGATAAAAAAGAAAAAAAGAGAATTTTGTATTGCAATTTATATAAGTATAAATAATTAAAAATTTCATATTTTAAGGGCTGACAATTTGAAATACCGTACAAACACGTGTGTTTTCAGAAAGAAATCAATTAAAAAATAAAAGTTGACAACAATACAATAAATAATCGTGTATTTTTGGCTTTTACTTTGGCGCATGATTGCATTTAAAGGTTTCACACGATTGCCGCACCAGGGTTGCAATTGATTTAGATAAATTAGCATAATAATATTGTGAGTTGCCGTATGAGCCACTAAATTCTGTAATCACTCGATTGGCATATAAAATAGACTAATTTTTGGCGCATTACGACAATCGTGTGATCCTACCTTAACACTTTCTTATTAACACACTCACATTTCAAAACATTGAAACGAACTTGATTATCAATTATATTTCCTATAGAGGGTTTAAATTTTCGTTCAAGAAAGCAGCTAATCATAATTGGTATGCACAATCTGTAGTTGCTTTCTTGGTGAACACATATTAAGCAAAGAAATTGTTTTCAAAATGATTTCAAGTTGCGTGCGGCCTACGTCATGGCTGTTAATATTAATAAATTTTGACAAGCAATATACATATGTATGTGAAACTATTTCAAGAATAACTTGAACGTGTAACCATAGAGTAAACCAACAGTACCATAAATGTATTTTAATAAGTAACGTTTACAAAAATTTTATGACATGTACGAGTATTTGATAATTTTTTTGTTTTAATGCTTAATATTTTGCATGGCCTCACTTGACGATAAAAGTAGAATTTGTATAGCGGTGCACAGTGTCTACTACAATTTAGTAGTCGCTAGGCTCAGTACCATTAGTCCACATTTCTAAGCGTACAAACATGGAGGTTAAACGTCAAAATATGATTACACAATCTTTGTATCATATATTCTACAAAGGGAAGCGTATAGATTCTTTAGAATATAGAAT
This sequence comes from Wohlfahrtia magnifica, assembly GCA_023159175.1. NCBI lineage: Eukaryota > Metazoa > Arthropoda > Insecta > Diptera > Sarcophagidae > Wohlfahrtia > Wohlfahrtia magnifica. Next base: position 67,341 of record JAKWBJ010000178.1, read on the forward strand.
GAAGAATTTGATTGTGCCGCACATAGACGAACGACTATGATATCTTATAGAGTACTTATATTCAAATAATGAGATGTTGCAGTGTTAAAACAATGTGATAAAGTCATAACCGAGATAAAAACGATAAATTTTTAGATAATATTGCTGGTTCCCTATTACACCAAGCGAAATAAATATAGCGTAAAACATTTATTACGTTTTTTTTTAATAACCAAATGGTTTAATTTCAAAAACCTTTTTAACAGATCAAAATCTCTTTGAGGAAGAAGTCAATGTAAATATAAAACTTATGTATTGAATAACTTTGTCTTATTATAATTAAGAAATATTGTTTTTTTTTCGGACGAAATAAGTATAGCGTACAAATCAATATTACCGGCTTATAACCAAAATTGAATATAATGACATCATTCAATAGCCGTGGCATAGATTTGACTAGATTTCGTACCGTTCAGAGCGATATATTTGCCATTTGTCAAGAATAAAGTAAAGTTTAAAAATGGCGGTCGCTATCACAAAAGCGTTGTGATAAAATATTTTAGCCGATCATTCCATCACATTACTGTTTTTATCCAAAAATTTTTAATTGCCTTAGAATTGTGGAAAATGGAGGAATTATGACAGAAATTTTCCCAACACTCAACTAAAATATTGCACTGTGGGGCAGGATTGCACCATTTTGAAATCAACTAAGCCGCTGAGTTTAGCTATAAGATATTGGTATCATTGAAAAGGTTGTGGTCTTGTTATTACGAATCAATCAAAAAACCTTTCGTTTTTATTGAAAAAGATAAAGAAAAATATGTAATAAAAAAAGGAATTTTGTTTTATTAAAACCATTAAATTAATGCAAATAATCATAAAAATTTCGAAGGTTATAACACACATTTATCAATTTAAGGATACATTATTATGTATTTATTCGCTATCACTTTGTATTTTATGAGTATCTTCCTCACTGCTTACGTTGAAATCCACCTTATCAGATGATGAAAGAAACAGACATTTTGTTTCCTTAGACACAACCATTTGTTTTGCCTTGGGAGTATTTTGAATTGCCCTGATGTCTTCTAAATTATCAATCCTATTCCATTATCTCGCGTTGTGCTCTCTAACTTTTTTAAATATTTTATATATATATATATATATATATATATATATATATATATATAATAATAATATATATATATATATATATATATATTTATCTGGATATTTTTGCTGAATTTTGAACTGCTTAGAAAATACTCTGGAAGTATATTTATCATTGTAATTACCACCACCAGGCTTTGGCTGATCTAAAGGGTCCGCCATTCAAATATCTTTTTCTCAAATATCTTTTTTTATTTGAAAATGCAATCCTTCCGGTTAATAATGGAAAATAATTTCATTCAAATGGCCGCCTCGGCTGGCCATGCAGTAGCCTACACGATCGGTCCAATTTTTAAGTACATTATCGATTCTGTGCAGCTGTAGTTCGCCAATGGCTTCACAAATATTGTCCTTTAAAGCGTCAATTTTCTCTGGCTTGTTGACGTAACACTTTTCTTTGACGGCACCCCACAATTAATAGTCCAACTGTGTCAAATCACAGCTCTGTGGTGGCCAAACGACATCAGCTCTGCGGCTGATAAAGTGATCTTTAAAAACAGGGCGCAAAACATCGAGTGTAGCTTCGGCTGTGTGGCACGTAGCGCGTCCTGTTGAAACCAAATGTTGCTAATATCCTCCTCTTCAATTTTTGTGAACAAAAATTCGTTCAACATGGCCCGATAACGATCGCAATTGACTGTAACGGCCACTCCTTGCTCATTTTCGAAGAAAAATCGCCCAATTATGCCTCTGGACCAAAATCCGCACCAAACAGTGACTCGTCTTGGGTGTATCGGCTTTTGAATGTATGCATGCTGGTTTTCTATGCCCCAAATGCGACAATTTTGCTTGTTTACATACCCGCCAAATGAGCTTCATCTGAACACATCGCACACATTCTGCAACATTACCATGATTTTCAAGGTAATGTCGCAATATTTCCCAGCGTTGTTCAAGCGTATACACCATATTCGTTCAGCGGAAGGATAAAACTAATTATCTGTCAAATCAGACATGAGCTAAGTGTTACCATTTACGAAATAAGCACTAGTTGAAAATGCTGCTTAAACGAAATATATATCAATTGAAAGCTCGGTTTCGCTTCTTTCAAAATCCGCTGAGAAACTTAATATTGGATAATATTCGAAAAAATTATTAACTTATAAGTTCATGAAGGTACGAAAAACCGGTTTTTTATCCGTACCTCAAGATTTTGGAGGTGTGTCAAAAATTTCAAACATAGATTCTTGCTGTATCCGATAGTGTCTATCAGAATATTAGTATCACCTCCCCGGTGTTAATTTCTCGCACTGTGTTATTTACTTGCACAAAACGAAACGAAATTTCTAATAAAGCATGTCTGAAATTTCAAAAAAGTGTTCTGGTGGACAGCGTTGGGCAGAACGAAATTACTATAGCTGGAAACTACACACTTTGGACTAAATAACCCATATAAAAATACGCTTACGAATCCATGCGATTTTTTTCAAATTGATCGTACAGCCGTCAGTCATATTATTTGAATTAATGAAGTTTAAATTAGCGTTAGTATAACGACACGTAAAAAAATAGTAATAAAATTGATGGGATTCATATTTTACAACCGTTAAAAGTTGGTGAAATAAAAGCTAAATTTTAATAAATAATTTGAAAAATTTATATGCAGTTCAACTAAAAAAATTGCAGGCTTATAAGCCCCATAACAATTTTTCCTCAATTCTGTTTTTTAAAAATTGATTTTTTGCCAAAAATTTGTTCGGGCTACTCCAACGTGCATTGTCTAAAGATTAAATATTTATTTAATATTTATACATTTAAATAAATTAATTAAAAATTAATTTGTGCGCTAAATTTATTTCGCAGAGTGTACTAATGCTGCAGATTAGCAGATAAAATAAAAGTTAATGCAGTATTATAGCAATAATTTGCAAAAAATGTTTTTCATACATAAAGCCAGTTGATTCTATTCTAAAAATGATAGTATTCTATTAAATTCTGACGAATACGGATTTAAAGTTTACTCATTACGTCTTTTTTTAAATATTTTTTCGTCAAAAAGTAAGTCGTAGAATTGATACATCGGTTATAAAAACACACTCTAAGTAAAACGTGAAAGTAATTTTAAAACATTTGCATAGAAAATTATTAGAAAATAAAATAAATTATATGTAAAACAATATCATAAAAGTATAAAAACTATGCAATATACAATATACTCTATAATTACGATAAATATTTTATTATAAATTTAACGCATTTATTTAAATTCGTGGAAGTGAATGGTTAAAATTTAATACATATTGAATTGATTGCTTGAATTGGGTCAGAGATCTAGAGATCTGATGAGTTTTCTTCTATATCTGTAGTATCTACTTTGTCTGATAGTTCTGCGGTTGGCCCTAGGTATTTAGTAGTGATAAAACCTAGGAGGACCATCTTTACTTCACGTTTATATTGCTAGACCTCTATAGATCATGTCACTTATTTTGTTAAATCTAAAATTAATAGGCCTTTTAACTTTGATTATTTAAGTTTGACCCTAGTATTTTATCCCTTAAAATTATTTGTTCCGGATAATATCATATGTTCGAGATTATTGTTTATGGGAAAACTGTCTAAAGGATGAGGTTGCTATATCTTCTTCTGTCTATCGAAAAAGCTACAGCGGCTCCAACCCAAACTCGGAAACTATACCAAAATAATTTCGATCGCTTAAAAATCATACATTTTAATTATTTAAAAAAAATGTAGTTATCTTCCATGAACAAAAGGAAAAACCAGCTCAGAAATATAATAATTGTACGTAAAACTGAAGTTGAAAACGCTTTGAAAATTAAAATAACTTGCACAAGCCAGACTCGGACAGTAACTTTTATGGGTTAATAACTGCAACTCTGTAATGTCAATACGGCCAACTTCTCTGATATAATTTACATATTTAGGGGAAAATCATTTAGTTCAGTTTTCGAAAATTATACAGAATAAACAGAGCTAAAAGAAAGAACAGAGCATGAAGATGGCTAGACAACGGGGACAAACTACTATCGAAGTAAGGAAGCTTATTATTGAGCATTCAAGAAAAGGAAAAACTGTTTGCGAAATTTCAAAAATTATTGGCAGAAGTCATTCAACTGTGCACGACATAATAAAGCGCTTCAAAGTCAATAAAATGGCTCAAAATAGACCAAAACATGCCGACAACAAAATATTTTCTGAGGCAGAAGAATGTTTTTTTTTGTCAGAAAAATAAAAGCAAATTTCTCCCTAAGTGCTGCAAAACTTGCTACTATTGCTGAAAGTGACCTTGGTAAGAAAGCAAGCCCATCAACAATAAGAAACTTGTTTTACAGAGTTGGTCTTAATGGTAGAAGAGTTTGACAAAAACCTTTTATTAGTAAACGCAATAAAATGTTTATTTAAACATTTTAAAAGAAAAGTTGCCAAAAAGTGTAGATAAGATTGTTCCGGATAACGGTTGGTATTTTTACCAAGATAACGACCCCAAACATAAGGCACACAAAGTAAGATCTTGGCTGCTATATAATGTGCTACACGTCATGGAAACACCACCCCAGAGCCCAGACATAAATCCTATTGGAAATTTGTGGGATTATCTCAATAAAAAAGTTCAGCATCAGTCGGTTTCCAGCAAATCTGAGCTAGGAAGGGTTTTGCACACAGAACATTTATTTTATAACAACAAGTAGTATTTTCAGACATTTATGTTGCCGCCCGAGTTTCGCTTGTGTAACTTTTTTTTAAGCAAATTGAAGGAATGCTATATAGCTTATCAAAATGTCTGTGGGCTTAGGTCTACATTTTTTGAGCTTTACAAAGGTTGCTTGATTTAGATTTTAAGATAATTGTGCTTACTGAGACTTGAATTATTTATAATATACTGGATTCTCAAGTCATGTCTAGTTATTTCAATATTTTTAGGCGCAATGTGGACACTGGACACTGGAATGGTGGTGGTATTCTTGTTACTGTTCGAATTGCTTGATTTCGCTTTCTCTGAGGTTATGAACTTATGATATTTGTGAAAGGATGCGTATGCGTGGAAGGTCTATGTACATCAACTGCAGATATGTTTATTCTTCCTGGTTCTGATTTCCGTATCTGGTTTCTAGAGTAAGAGATTCAATGGAGCGGGAAGGAATAATAGTGGTCCTTGGTGACTTTATTCTTTCACATATCTCTTGGAACTGTTCGAATGAAATCATCTCGTTGATACCGTCTTTCGTCGTCTGATCATGGCCTTTTTCAGGTTAATCATAATGGTAGGATTTTAAGGCTTATATTTATTGAGCACCGAAGTATTTCTTCTTTATTTCGTATGGATCCTATATCCGTCCATGAGGAGGTTTATCATCCAATGCTGTTACTATGTATTGAACTCAATTTTTGTTTATCTACGTTTTTGAAACGTTCATTGGATATGAGAGGTCATTTTGACTTAATTCGTATTGATTTTCGTCGTTTAAATTTAATGTTCTCTTCTGTTGATTTTTCTAATCCCTTGAGTGTATTCCATTTGTTTACCATAATTCTGACAATTCTGGTTCTTCATGGAATTCTGCTAGACTTGCAAGATTGCGGCATAGGAAATCGCGGTTGTTAAAAAGGTTTGTGAAATTGTGGTCTAGTATTGATTACATGCTCTAATCGAAAGTGAGTGCTTATTATCGTCGCATGTTATGAATAGAATTTGGATACGGTCAAGACGAATTTCGCTGGTAGCCCGAAGTTCTTTTATGAGCTCATTCGTGTTAAACGCAAATCATCTACGTTTCCTACTGAAACGTTCTACGGCAAAGAATCATCTTCCGATTATCTTCACATTTCGAATATGTTTGCTAACCTCTTTCAGTCTGGGTATGAAATTTTGGACTCAGTCTCGTATTCCAGGTGAAATGTTTCGTAACCAAATGCTATTGGCGGCGTGTTAATTTGGTGTTGAGACTATTCTTGAGTCCTTGTCCAGGCCTGCCAAGGCCTGATGGCGTTCCTGCATGTATCGTCAGGTGCTGTGCTGTTGTTTGTTTATCTTTAACAAGCTGTGACAAATAGGCAATTTGGCAATTTTTCTCGTATTTCAGAGGGGTATTTTATTAGTTTTTTGTATAAGCCGGATAGCAGATCGAATATATCGAATTATAGGAGTATTGCTAAGCTAGATGCTACTCCTAAGCTAATGGAAAAGCTGGTGACTGATTATATCTCTTTTCAGGCGAAATCTATAATGTCACCCTTTCAGCAATGTTCTTTTAAGCGTAGATCAACAGTAACTAACCTTGAATTTACTGCGAGGGTTTTTTCGTTGTTGCAGGTGTTTGCACTGAGGTTATTTATACTGATTTAAGTAAGGCCTTTGATAGAGTTGTTCTCCTTTAGTACTCAGAGAGTTTTGTTTCAAAATGTATTTTCTAAGACCGCATAAGCTTCTTTCGGAGGGTGACTATTTGGGATGCTTTTGTTTTTGTTATTTCTTAATCATCTTAATGAATAATTTTCTAACTGTACTGTTCTCATGTACGCTGATGATGTGCAATTATTTTACACTCCTTACGATATATTTGGGGTGATCGCTCTGCAACGTAGATGTTGATGTTTTTGTTTTGGTTAATTTGCTAGATCTCAACCTGAGGCAATATAGGCACAAGATTTGCTGGAGTGAGTATATACTGTTCGAGTATATAATTGATTCTTATCCGTTAGAGACCGTTACTATCTTTCTCGATCTAGGTGTGTTATTGGATAGCAAACTGCTATTTATTGATCATAGAATATTAGTATGTCAACTAGTAAGTCTCTAGCTGTTCTTAGTTTTGTGAAGAGATAGTCCACTGAGTTTACTGGGCCTTAAAATCGCGACAGTTATGCATTTCATGTTAGGCTGATTTTCGAGTATGCCTATGCTGTTTGGAATCCTTATTAGCGGCATCATATTGATTCAATTAAGTCTGTTTACGTGGCTTAGTGTGGATTTATGTTGATGGACTTCCTTCGTATGAGATTGGGCCTGATAGAACTTTCTATATAAGGGCAGTTTTGTGTATTTGGTTTTTTTGCAACCTTATCACAGGTGATATTGAATCTGGGTTTTTCCTTCTAAGTCAGAATTTTAGCATTCCTGTCAGATTTTTTCGCCATTATTGTCCTCTGGCGTTGGACTTTTACAGGACGAATTATGTGAATGCGTGTCGTTTTCGTCAACATACAATAAACCATAAGCTTATTAGTTTTAACTGTGACATCTCTAATGTTAAACGTAGCAATTGTTCTTATGTTCAGTTTGGGATTAAGTTCTGTAGCTGATACGTATTCTCGTTGTCATAACTTATTTGCTTGTACCCGCTACAGTTCGGACTGTAGTATGTAGGTGTCTCTACTAAGGTTTGCATTTAATCGCAGAGTTTTCATAATCGATTGCGATTAAAAAAGACCGTTAATCGCGATTATCGATTAATCGTAGTTTCATCATGAGCAGAATTTAAGACTGTTCTAGTTATATAATTTTCAGTATCATCTGTATCTTTATATGCATTTAAAGGTTCAGAAAAATTACTGTTATATTTTCCCAATCTACACGTTTCATATTCTTCGAAATTTGTTGAAAAACCATTTATATTTTTACGTTTTAACCTTTTTAAAACATTCGAGTTCTTTTAAATTGCGTAGAATAAATTATATGCAGCGAATTTAATGTTCTACTGTATACAATCGTTTATTTAACATCCACTTAATATAGCACAGTTATAACTATACATTATACAAATTATTTAACATCCGCTTAATACACCAATTTGCTCATTGCACAACTCTTTGTACTACTTTACACTGATTGACATAGGCAAAGCAGCGTTCTGTATATATTGCTAACAGTTTAGAATGTTCTGGGAAGGTCTTAAGCCTTCTCAAATCTTCTATTCAGATCCGTTAATTTTAAATGTAACATCTAAAAGATGGTAAGACCGTTCAATATGGAATTGGTAACACTGTTAATAACACAAATAATTACGGCATTGCCAGGGTGACACATTTTGAGTTAATACCCCCTTGTTGATAAAGTGCGATATATGAAAATTTGAAGTTTTCAATACCGTTCTTAGAATTTTGTGGCATAGTGTATGTATTTTTGAAATTAAAGTTATTTGGAACTGTTACTTAAAATTGATTGTGATTGTGCATTGCTGCATTTACGAACAGGCAATATATATATATACGCATCTACTATTCGGTAATGGTTGTGGACTTAAGCTAAACTAGTCAGGAAACATTGTTAATAATAGGCACTATTGCAACACCACTTCAGTCCCATAATAGATTTTGAATTCAAACTCCTTAATTTATTTATTCTATTTATTTTAAAACAAAATAGCTTTAGAACACAATAAACAGCAAAGCAATTTTTTTAAATTTACAAGAATCAAAATAAATACTCATGTATAATTTACGCTTTACAATTGTTAATTGTTGAGTTTTACATATATTTTTTTTAATTTTTTAGACATTGTGTTATAAATGGCCACAATAGATGGAAGACCGGCCCAATATGGGATATCTCTTAAGCAATTGCGGGAGCTCATGGAGCTGAGAGGAAGAGAAGGAGCCCAGAAGATACAAGAAATGGGAGGAATAACAGAGCTTTGCAAAAAGTTATATACATCACCAAATGAAGGTAAGAAGTTTGTACATATTACATATGTAGTAAACATACTCGTATATTAAAAAGGCAATATAATTTATTTATAGGCTTAAAAGGGTCCAAATCTGATATAAAACATAGAAGAGAGACATTTGGATCTAATGTTATACCACCGAAACCTTCGAAAACATTTTTAACACTTGTTTGGGAAGCTTTGCAGGATGTTACACTCATCATTTTAGAAGTTGCTGCGTTGGTATCACTTGGTCTTTCATTCTATAAACCCACCGATGAAGATGCCCGTAAATTACTTTATTAATTACTTTATTTATCTTAAACTGTTTTATTTATTTTTTTAATACGTACAGCTGTTTTAGAAGAAGAAGACGATCATCATGGATGGATTGAGGGCTTAGCAATTTTAATATCTGTTATAGTAGTTGTACTTGTTACGGCTTTTAATGACTATTCCAAAGAACGACAGTTTCGTGGTTTACAAAATCGCATTGAAGGAGAACACAAATTTTCGGTAATACGCGGTGGTGAAGTATGCCAAATATCTGTTGGTGATATTGTAGTTGGTGATATTGCCCAAATAAAATATGGAGACTTATTACCAGCTGATGGCGTACTTATTCAAAGCAATGATCTAAAGGTATTTCCAACGAATTACATTTACATTTCTAAAGAAATTACACATATTTTATATATAATTTAATATCGTTACCAGGATAAAGCAAAAATATATTGATAACTAGTCTAACCCTTTATTACCCGACGGTACTTACAATTAGCGTTACTTATTTGTACGCTTTACTTATTTTACAGGTATAATTTTACGATGTATGATCATCAGTACTATAAAGTATCGTATTTTCTTCAAATAACAATAAAAAATTTGTTGCTTTTTTACTCCTGTTACTCATAAGATCAGTTATCCTTCAACAACTCCACTGTTTAGACGATTTTTAATTTAAAAAGTGTGAACTTTAATTTTTTATTTTAATACAAACACTACATATAAAAACGCTTATAAAACACATTTTATTTCTAAAAAAATTATATAAATTCAAGATCTATTGGCCTACGATAATTCTGAGTATCAGGACTATTTTACATTCTTCCCAGCTTGGTGAAAATATAACATTTTTTTGAGTTTTAATTATATCAAAAGCAAAGATTCTATAAAAAAGGAATAGCTTTTTGCATGATAAATGATCTTGGGCAATAACGGGTTAATATATTCGTGCAGTAAAATGTATTATAAGTTTTCTTCGAAAGATTCAAAGTCAAAGCATATCATCATTCGAAAAGTGGGCGGGATGAGACAAGTGTGTGTGGTACCACCAATTCAAAGTAAATATTGTTGTCGGAGTCATAATTCTCATACAAACTAAACATTGATTTCATTATATCTTCAGAACGGTTAAAACTAAAGTTTTAGTATTTGATCTGAATGACTTCAAAGTCAATGCAAATCATTCGTCAAAAAGTGGGCAGAATTGGATAAATAGGTGTGGTACCTTCCATATAAAGTAAATATTGATTTTAGTATATCTCGAGAACGGTTACAGCTAAAGTTTCCGAATTTAGTCTGATTGACTTCATAGTCAATACTGGGCAAACTTGATAAGTAGTCGTAGCAGTTTCCGTTCATACTGAATATTGGATCTTGTATATGTGGAGAAGGAAAACTGCTAATACTTCGTTTTTTATCCACATCAGCCAAAAAGCGAGAATCGCAGCTATTTCACTGCATAAAAGCTGTTTATATGCGTATACATTCATAAAAATCTATATATTGTGCTTATTTGAAGACTGTATATATCTAAAAAACAAAACCTTCAGCGTCTTTCTAGAAGGAACAAATGATTGGATTTAGACCGGAGGGGAGAAAATAGGCAAAAAGGGTAAAAAATTTAACTAAGATAGCATTTAAAATAATAACTAAATTGAGGGTAGCGAAGATCACCGGGTATTAACTAGTTTTGATAATAAATTCAAAAATCTGCAAGCGTTGTTCGTCTGTAAATCGATTCATGGTTAAATTATAGACCAAACTGAACATGTTTAACAGTAACATGTTATACGAAGATAGCTGATCTGCCAAAAACACTGTTACCAAATGGAAAGTTGCTGAAAAATCATCCCTTATTTCTAATGAAGCAACTTGAGTTTGCAAACTGATCGTTGCCAAAAGCAATTAAAACGTTGGGAAAAATCGGGGTAGTAAATCTCGCCAGCTCCATTGTAAGCAGCTTCTACCTAAGAATCATACGCAATTTTTTATTGTTGATTTAATTGCGAAACATACTATATGAACAAAATAATTCGATAAATGCTTTTGTGTCATACTGGTGTTTTCTTTGTAACTGGAAATTAAATGTACGTTCATTAGACGATTATTATGCAATTTATTGCCGAAAATCGAAAAGGTTTCTCAGCACCATAATCTAATACGGATCATAGAGAAATGTTGATCGTTCCAGATTCAATCGCTCATATTTATAGTGTAATTCTCGATATTATTGAACTGTATTTGACAAACTCGTTGCATTTATAACCTATTCACATCGTTTTGAGTCACTCTTGGATGCAATTCGGACATACCACGGCTGTTATTAGGATTGTTCAGTAATTAAAAATTGTTAAGAATTTGTAGCAATTGTTACTATTCATTACCTCAAAAAATTTGCAACGAGAGAGCGTCAGGAGAGAGTAATAAACTGTGACACAAAAAAATTCCTGCTGGTAAAATTTTTAACTGCAAAATTTATTCAAACGGCTGTTTGGTGTTTATGTTTACAAATGAAGTTTTTAAAAAAAATTTTGCGAAATTTAAATTTTCAATTGTAAGTAAAAATTGAAAGAAATTTTGCAAAAATGATTTACTCTCTTGTTGCAAATTTCTGCCAGTAAAGCTATTAAAGAAACCTATTATTTTCTGCCGCTCTGGACATCAGTGCTGCTAGCACGTGAAGTAGCTCGTCGCATATTTGATCGAATCTTACGACTTATGCTAAACTGTATTCTCGGCATAAGTAAAATTAGAAGAATAAATGGTTAACCCATTAGAGGTCACTGTACCCAATTGAGCAGAGCTATGTTTTGAAGTGAAGACTGTAAAACAAAAATAATTTGTTATCATTGAGCCGTTATTCTAATTCTAGAGAACACTACAAAGCCTCAAAACCTTGAAATTGTAATGTTTTTAGTCTTTAATTCTTAGGGAATGCATTTATTTGTAAGTGACAATCCAATGGATCAGTTTAGACCAAGATTGAAAAATTGGTACAATTTTAGAATCAAAAGTACAATGGTACACCAATTACTCATTTGATACAAATTACGAACTTTCTCAGTTTATTTTTTTTTAAATAGAATTTCCCTAATTTATAATTCAATTGATTTACATGGCAACTCATCTTTACCATGATTTCTTTGTGATTAAGTTTTTTTTTCAAACGACTGTAATCAGGGATGGGAAAGTTGGTACAATTATACCTTTTTTTAGCACTTTTGTAAGTCAAAAGTACAATAGCACCACAATGACTAATTTAGCACTATTTGAAAATTCCACATTTACATCAAAATATAATAAAAGCCAAAGAAAGAAAGAGACTGTATTGACTGCCTCCAATCTAACCAAAAGAAGGATTCGCTGAAGTCATCTAATTCGTACTACTACAAAAAAGTAGTGAACAAGCAAAAAGGTTATTATAAATGATACTTTTATATTTAGTTCTCATCAACTAATTAATAGCCTTTTGTCTACCTTTTTAAATTATGCATTAATTCTTAAGTTTTTTTCGGTACTTAGAACAAATAAGCTTGCAGTGCCGTTTGGTTAAGTTTTTTACATAAATATGTATATATGAATGTATGTATAAAATAAAATTAAGAAATTTAGTACAATCGGATTGCAAAAAGTACCCTTTTTTATGAAAGTACAATAAGAACAAGAACAAATGTTATTACGATTATTTTAAAATGTAACAACACAAGTAATGAGTCCGCCAAATAATTTTTATTTATTTTTTTTGAAAATGCTATAAAAACTACCGAATATTTTCCCAAATTTCTTTTTTTATTTGAAAGTACAATCCTTCCGGTTAATAATGGAAAATAATTTCATTCAAATGGCTGCTTCGGCTGGCCATGTAGTAACCTACACGATCGGTTCAATTTTTAAGCACATTATCGATTGTGTGCAGCTGTATTTCGCCAATGGCTTCACGAATATTGTCCTTTAAAGCGTTAATTGTCTCTGGCTTGTTGGCGCAACACTTATCTTTGACGGCACCCCACAAATAATAGTCCAACGGTGTCAAGTCGCAACTCCGAGGTGGCCAAAGACATTAGCTCTGTGGCTGCTAATGCGATCTTCAAAAACAGGGCGCAACCATTGAGTGTAGCTTCGGCTGTGTGGCACGTAGCGCCGTCCTGTTGAAACCAAATGTTGCTAATATCCTCCTCTTCAATTTTTGTGAACAAAAATTCGTTCAACATGGCCCGATAACGATCGCCATTGACTGTAACGGCCACTCCTTGCTCATTATGCCTCTGGACCAAAATCCGCACCAAACAGTGACTCGTCTTGGGTGTATATGCTTTTTAATGTATGCGTGCGGGTTTTCTGTGCCTCAAATGCGACAATTTTGTTTGTTTACATATCTGCCAAGATCAAAATGAGCTTCATCTGCAACATTACCATGATTTTCAAAGTAATGTCGCAATATTTCCCAGCGCTGTTCAAGCGTATACACAACCATATTCGTTCAGCGGAAGGATAAAACTCAAATCAGACATGAGCTAAGTGTTACCATTCACGAAATAACCACTAGTTGAAAAAAAAAAAACGTTAGATGGCGGATCCATTACTAATGTTTAAAAGTATGCACTGGTGTGAATATCTTATAATAAATATTATTTCTAACACACGATTATCCACTAAAATATAGATGCAAATACGGTGTGTAATTTTTAATATTTTTGCAAAAAGACTGCCAATGTATTTATTATAGTGCACTTTATAATATCAAAAACTAAAGAATTTGTTTTCTTAAATTTTTTTTATTTATTTTACTAGTTTGTTTGATAGAAAAAACAAAATTAAAAAATATCATGTTCGATTCAGTTGACCTCTAATGGGTTAACTTCGCAAATAAACTACAATGATAGTTAACAGATAAAAGCAAATAATCTTGAAGCCAAAACTGTTATCTATCAGAAGTAATCTAAAGTCGCGGTGGAAGAAGTTGTAGTTTTGTACAGTACATTGGGTGATTTTTCATTCAAAATTATTTTTATTAATTTATTGAATTTTTTGGTTTTTCTTCGTTAGTTTTCATATTTTTTTTTCTTAACCCATTCCTGTATCAAGGAGAACAATGCAAAAAATTATACAAATTGGTCAAGCTATTTTTGAGTTTCAGCGAGGCTGACCCACAGCTATATATTTTTATATATGTACATATGTACATAGATAAATAGATATAGTTTTATAAAACACTTGTCTTTCCCTTTTTTGTTAAAAACGAAATTAGTTACCAGAAAAATAAATAAATATCTTGTCGTTCTACTCTTAGGTGGACGAATCTTCCTTAACAGGCGAGTCGGATCAGGTAAAAAAGGGTATTGAGAGAGATCCAATGGTATTATCGGGTACGCACGTTATGGAAGGCAGTGGTAAAATGGTGGTAACTGCTGTAGGTGTAAATTCCCAAGCTGGTATAATTTTCACACTGCTTGGTGCTGCCGTTGATGAACAAGAAGAGATAAAGAAAATGAAAAAAGGTAAGAATTATTTTGCTTACATTTCAAAAAACGTTCATGTTGTTGCAGTCCATAAAAATTTTTAAGTATAGGTGTAGGTAGCAAAGGATGACGCGACGAAACCCCACCTACGCTGGGAGATCGATCGGTCCATTGTGAGCCCCTTCAGAAGAAATATATGATAGATAAAAGAAGGTGGAGGAACAAAAGGCAAGAATCAAATAGAAATAGCATAGACCATCGTAAGATCGTAATTATGAGTGACTGCCCCTAAGTCAGCGAAGACTCATTGTAAATCCCACCCGGTTGCCTCATCTAGTTCAGCCTGCATGTGGCACTCAAACCACCTCAGCCTTATGTGCTGAAGCCCTGGACAGTACGACAGTAACTGCTCCGCCGTCTCTACGTCCTCAACGTCCTCGCACAATCTGCAGAAATCAGATACGCTTCATTCATATCCAGAAGAACTTTTGTGTCTGCCATTTCTAGGCTAGTCACCAACGCACTTGATATCACGCAGTCCAATCTGTTGCTCCAGACATGATTCTTTCTGTCCAGAGTCCATTTTATAATGGCACTAAAGTAAGACCTTATTGGGATTCTATAAGACACTTCCACTAGAGCTCTATCCAGCTCCAAACCAGTGCTAAACTCTATATATATATATTATATTAATTCCCATAACAGTCCATGAAGGAACATAGGGACTTTTCTCAATCAATGGGCTGCACCCGATTCTATTTTTAAACTCATTGAGAGGGACCTACAGTTTATCGCCGGTTCTGAATGGCCAATGCATTTAGAGAAGTTTTCAATAGTAGTGATACTCATAACCAGTTACTAGCTAATGTTATGAGGTTATACCGCAGTCGAAAAATTTTTTTCTATTTCTTTTAAGATGTTCTGGCCTGGTATTGAACCGACGACCTTCTGGTTGGTAGTCGAGTGTCTTACCTACCATACCACAGCGGCACACAGTGAGAGCTCTATACTGTCAGTTATCTATTTGCGGGAATGCCGCAGTGCCAAGGAGGTACCCATCAGAGTCTGATGCTATAGAAATACATTCGTTTCATAGTTCCCTTCTATACTTAATTACTAGTCTAGAACCGATACAGTATTCAGTCAACGCCAAGAGTGCCACCGTAGATAGTCGCTTCAGAATACCTTTACGTTCTCCTCAACCACTCCCAAGGTCTTGAGAATATCAAGAATCTCACTGCAACAATCATGTAGTCTATATGTTCTTCTAATACGGTTCCAAGTTTGCTGAATATATTTCTAATTCACAAAACTTTACTGGTGTTCTTAATAGTATAGGGGTGTATTTTTCGGAGATGATATCTCAATTCTTATTGAATCAAACACGTTTATTTATTGAAACATGTGTCGACGTGATTGATGTGCAATAAGACGTATTTATAACAACGGAGATTGTTCTTCATAAAAATTTTCGTTTGTTTTCAAAAATTATAAAAATCACACTTATGATTTTATGGATCGAAAGAGGGATGATATCAAACTGCATATGTATGTATGTATGTGTGTATTTTTTAATTTAAATTATTTTTCATATTGCAAAGCATTTTCTTTGATAGTTTTTGTTTCTTTTTTTTCAATGTTTAATATAAAACGTACGAAGTCAATTATTTTTACGAAACTTTTATATTATTATACATTCTTATTTACATTTTTAAAATACTTTTAGTTCATTATTTTAAATTAATCATACTATTTTTTTTGCATGTGAATGCTGCGTTACTTCTACCAATGAACATCAATATAAACTTCACCATGGCAACTACCAAAATAACAACACTATCGATCTATTATGTACCTATCTATTTCTCTACCATCTTTATTATTCCTCCATACGTTTAATGTGAACAAATTGGTAAAAATGGCGTTATAATAGCAGCTAAAAAGGCCAAAAAGAGTAAGAGCTTAACAGGTGATTATAAATTTTTTCTCTTTTTTTTAATTTTGTAAATATGATACTTTAGTTCTTTCTCCAAATTCTTTGCTATGATTATTGCAATCTGTAAAATTATTTTTTATTTATTTATGGTATTACTATACATTTATGGTATTACTATACATATATCCGAATACGTTTATTATTTTAGGATATTCTATATTATTATAAAGTTAGGGTCAACTTTTACGCCCCTTCGACCTTAAAGGGTGAAATAGAGGTTTTTTTTAAATAATCATACTGTCTTTGGACTTGAACACATTTAAACTTTAAGGCTCAGTCTCTAGGGTAAGCGTGATCGTAAAATCGTATATGAGCAATATTCCAGTCTAATAGAAAAAAATAATGAACGAAATTACCATATTAAAATAAACAAAACAGCAATATTCAAATCCAAAAAACAGCCCAACCTTAGAAAAAACATCTACTTCACATTCTTAGACACCGTCGCGCCCTTACCTAAAAAATAAGTAATTTTTCAGTTAGATGGTGTTCAAAGCAATACAGCTATAATTGTCAAAGAATGAGTGTTGCAATAAATATTTTAGGTAAATTAGTGGTCACCATAAAGTCCTAATTCCAATCAAATGGAGAATTTTTGTATAATAGTAAAAACCACATGGAAAAATATGATTGGGCTTCAAGGAAGATTTTGGAGCTATGGTAACGAATATAACACGAATGGGACCAGATTTCTCTTACGTTTTTGGTATGTCTAAATTCTTCAAAAACGCTCATAAAATAAGTAGCTGTAAGAGAAGTGTTAACAATATAAGTTCCTCTCTATTTAAGCGGAAAGTACAAAATTAAGTGCATTCGTTTTGTTCCCTACTGTATCTCTTCCATATATCGCCTGTTTCGAGCTAAAATCGCAAGTTAATCGGTGTAGACGGTCGTCATCCCTGTCCGATTCGACACATTCCAAGTCCTGTGTGATTTCTTATAGCGTAGTGCAGACACATATCAAATAGAATTGTATACAAACTGTTCTCTTGTATTACTCCTGTGTTGATATGGAATTGTTCACTTGGCATTTGTTGTAATGCAAATTACAGTACCCTTGTAGTACTGAAAATTTCTATTGTTCCGCGAGTAATCGTTATTAAACTTATAGCTTTTCCATAGGTCCTGCTTTAGCACAAATACTTGATGTATTACAGATGTACCAGACCTAATTTCACACTGGTATTCCCTAAGTAGCCTATCCGCAATATTACTTACCGTCTCGCAGGTACGTTTTTATGAAATAGGACGATGATGCCGACTATACTCTTATTTGTAGATCATAAGTTTTCCGTTTTCCTTCCATGTCCAGGCCTTTTATTATTTGCCCTGTAATGTTGCCGTCATTTGGTGCTTTGTCATTTTTCATTGTACATATTAGGTATTTCAATTATTTTTTCAAACGTAGATTAACACCCTGTTCCACTTTCTTCACACATTTCCATTGTTGTCTTTTATTTCTTAGTCCGTTATTGGCGCCTTGTCATAAACTTCTTCGAAGTTTTCTTTTCGTCAATCCAGTATTTTTTTACTTTTCTCTTATATTGGGTGTACGAGTTAATAATGACGATTTTTATTGCTTGAAAAATACATTTATTATAATAACAAAATAAGTTGATACATTATTCAAAGTATTGTCCTTCGTTAGCTATTATTTTTACCGATATTTCTGGTAGCATAATAATACAAAATACCATTCTGAACCCACCAAATACAAAGCTTTACCTTGGTGTCATTGATATTCGACTTCGGCGTTGATTTGGCTGGTTGGCCGGGCTTTACATATAACTTTTTGCGCTTGGAGTAGTCTTAATTTATCCATTTTTCATCACCACTAACAATACGATGCAAAAATTACTTCTTGTTTCGACTGACCAGACCTCTCCTTGTCTTATATGTCGAAATCACCACTTTTGAATCGCGCAAACCATCGGTCACAAGTTTTTTGAGTTGGTGCATGTTGACCATAAGCTTCTACCAACAATTGATATCTTTCAGCAGCAGTTTACTTAAAATGAAAGAAGGTTATCATACTTCTCCGCAAAACATCTTTATTAGGCCCCAAATTCGACATTATTAATGCGATTGAAAAAAACGTGTATTTACACTTTGTCGTCTATCGAATACTGAATTATAATGACATATGTCTACCCTTCAAAATACCCTCAATATGGCTTATTGACACAAAAAGATGTGATAGTTGTGCCATATGTTGTCCAAATTAACATTATTAACTTGTATACCCAATATATTAACATAAAAGTACATACATACTCTGACATATATTCCATATGTACAAAATACTTTAGTTAAATATATGTATTTGTATGTATATGTTTTAAATGTACTTTACATATACATATACCATAAACAAAACTTTAAATAGTTTTAAATATCAAAATAAATATTAAAACATATAATATATACCATGATGGTTAAACCTATTTACTAATTTTAAAAATAATTTTTTATTTGTGCATCAATTGATTTTAATTTTATTACATATAACAGGTGATGATGAACGGGCTCCCAGTAAAGTTGTTAGTCATAAAGCAGATTCTGATGGCAATCACGTTCAGCAGAAGTCATCTTCTAGTGCTGTTGCTCCTGACTCTAGTCATAAAAAGGAAAAATCCGTTTTACAAGCAAAACTAACCAAATTGGCCATACAAATTGGTTATGCTGGTTCAGCTATTGCCGTACTTACTATTATCATATTAGTTATACAATTCTGCGTTAAAACATTTGTTATAGAGGAAAAACCATGGAAGAATATTTATGCCAATAATCTAGTAAAGCACTTGATTATCGGTGTAACTGTTTTGGTTGTTGCAGTACCTGAAGGTTTACCACTTGCTGTCACACTTTCTCTAGCTTATTCTGTAAAGGTAATAAAAGCAAAATCTTTTGTTGTTGTTAAAAATAGTAATATTTAGTATAAAATTTCGTGATTAATAAACTAATGTTAGAGTAGATTATTACAAAGTTCATGCACTTAAAGTCTTGCCTAATATACCTTTATTTTGAAAGCTAATTTAATTTTCAGTTAACATTAACTTATATTATAGCGGTGCGCGATGAAATAAAGCCATCCACCTTTCAAAACTACTTAAACTAAACTAGTGATGGATATTCAAAAACAACATCGATGTTTTTTCGATGCAATGCATCACAAAGGAGCATCGATATTTATTATAGCATCGATAGTACATACAAAAAGATTTATTACATTAAAAAAATTATATATACATATTGGGTACTTAAAAATGTGGAATTATATGACCGATAAATTTTCACTGCAGAGATCGAAAGAAATGATAATCTGAAGATACAAGGTCCGGGCTATGTGGTGGATGCTTAAAAACGGTCTGTGTGGTCATTATAATATCTTTTCTGTTGATCAATTCTGCTCGCTTAAATAGAACTGCTTGCTTCAATCTCATTAATTGTTAGCAGTAGAAAACTGAATAAATTATTTGATCAGGTTGTAGAAGCTTATAATAAACACACAACATTTATTACCTTTCTCGGTGTCCGCCCCGGGTTTGTCACTGTCATGATTCACCTTACTTCGTTAATGATTTTTTTCGCATATTATTATCAAATATGATACACTGTTTATCGTCCGTGATCATTCGCTTCAGGAATAATTGAATTTCTACGATCTCCTTAAGCCAATCACTGAAAAAATATAACATCATAGACCATAGGAAGGTCAGACAACGCACCGCCTCTTGGGGAAAGGTAGAAATAAACGATATGTAAGGCTCATAATCACTACATCAAATACACGGAGGGGGTTGTTTCTATGCAATTACAGGTGGTATCGCCATGGTGCTTGTATTTGCTACAGTATATCAAATGGGGTGATCGATTATTAGATTTTTTTCAAAAACCGGTCTTCGAATAGAAACAAAGATATTTTTTTTTTGGCAAAATCGACATCATCGTGCAATTTCTCGTTGGTCCATCTAGCGAAGTGTAAACGAAGCGGATGGTCATTAGGCTTCGACTCTTAAACCATTTGAAATTTGAAAGGCGTCATACCGAGATCTTTTCGCAAAATTCGACGTAAACTGGTGCCTGTTGGTGGATTCTCATGCACACTTTCAGCTACAGCGCGTCAACAATGAAACCAGTTTCACGCGCTTTAGTAATAGCGTGCGTATACCGGACACTGTAGGTCCTTCTCTGCAACCAAATTTTGTACAACATTTTCGTACACCAGTTGTTTTTGCTTGGAAATAAATTACCAATAAATCCCAACGTTGCTCAAACGTAAATCGAGTAATTTCGTCAGTGGAGATAATATACTGAATTTTGTGACCGAATAGAATGACACAATGATACCGCTGGTTCAAATTTAAGCCTATAGATGGCCCAACCGATACTGAAACGATGAGCATATTTGCAATATGCTAATATTTAAATGAACCGGTTATTCGTGTTCAAATTAACATTTTATTCGGTATTCGAAAAATGTCCGTTTAAAAAACCGTATTCGACAAAATTAAAAAAAAAAACAGTAAAATCGGTCGAATAATAACCATTCGATCTCCCCATTACCCATAACCTGCTTAGCTTGAAAAGCGAGAACAGATTGAGAAGCTGGAAATGCTTTGCGACAATTATATGCTCCTAAAACGGGGTAGCGGAAAAAAATTTATTTTCTCTTAGATCAATATTCACTCCTTGGTTCTATTGTTCTTCACAGCCAAAAACCAGAAAGTTTCAAATATTTTTAATTATTTTGGTTATTTTAAGTTTAAAACGAACTCACTGATATTCGAATATGTTAAATTAATATTGAAATTGAAAAAAATTATTTTGCTAATTTTTCTTGCTTTGAAATTTTTGATTAGCTTTGGCTATTATGTTGGTTTAAAATAAATTTATAGAAATTTTTTAAATTTAAATCGAATGTGCAATTTAATTTAGAAAATGATGAAAGATAATAACTTGGTTCGCCATTTGGATGCCTGTGAGACTATGGGCAACGCCACTTCCATTTGTTCTGATAAGACTGGTACACTTACCACAAATCGTATGACTGTTGTTCAATCCTATATCTGTGAAAAACTATGTAAAGTCTTACCCAGACTTAATGACATACCACAGGATGTGGGCAACTTAATTACGCAGGGTATTTCAGTAAACTCTGCATATACTTCGAATATATTGGTAAGTTACCCTTTTTAAATCGTATGGTATGTATTTTAGATAATTTTTTTACAAATAATATTACTTTTTTAGCCTGGTGATGATCCCGGAGATTTGCCTATGCAAGTTGGTAATAAAACCGAATGTGCTCTTTTGGGCTTTGTAGAGGGCTTAGGTGTAAAATATCAATCTATACGTGATAAAATCCCTGAAGATAAGTTTACACGTGTTTACACATTCAATTCGGTGAGAAAAAGTATGGGTACCGTTATACCAAGATCAAATGGCGGTTACCGTTTATACAGCAAGGGTGCATCGGAAATTATTTTGAAAAAGTAAATTTCTTTATTTTATATACAGAGTCCAAGAAAAAATATTTTAATTACGTATACATATATTTTTTTATAGGTGTTCATTTATTTATGGCCATGATGGCGTTTTAGAAAAATTTACGCTTGATATGCAGGAACGTTTAATACGTGAAGTAATAGAGCCAATGGCGTGTGA
Organism: Wohlfahrtia magnifica; assembly: GCA_023159175.1. Taxonomy (NCBI): domain Eukaryota; kingdom Metazoa; phylum Arthropoda; class Insecta; order Diptera; family Sarcophagidae; genus Wohlfahrtia; species Wohlfahrtia magnifica. Next base: position 89,501 of record JAKWBJ010000178.1, read on the forward strand.
TGGTTTACGTACGATATGCATAGCATATCGCGATTTCGTACCCGACAAGGCAGCTATTAATGAAGTTCATATTGATAATGAACCCAACTGGGATGATGAAGAAAATATTATGACAGATCTAACATGCTTGTGTGTAGTTGGTATTGAAGATCCTGTGCGTCCTGAAGTTCCTGATGCTATTCGCAAATGCCAACGTGCTGGTATAACAGTACGTATGGTTACAGGTGACAACATTAATACGGCGCGTTCGATTGCTAGTAAATGTGGTATTCTTAAACCAAATGAAGACTTCTTAATCTTAGAAGGCAAAGAATTTAATAAACGCATTCGTGATAGTAATGGAGATGTAAGTATTACATATCGTAACAAAATACAACTTTCATTGACTAATTTTATGTTTCATGGTTTTTGTTGTATGTTGAGGAAACTGAAATTTACAAAAAAGTTTTTCATAATTCTTTCTGCACCTACATATGGGAGAAATTGAAACAAGTTTTTAAGTGAAAGAAGTTTTATTTAGGCATTTGGTTTTAATCGTATTGTATATTTATGACAGAACTTCATACCGATCTTTCCTTGCTTATTATTTGCAACATTTCAGAGATTAAAACTAATTATTATTATCATCCAAGTTTCTAGATGGAACATTGGACTACAGCAAAGGTTTTTCAATCATCTCTTCTTAATGCTAAAAATGTGATCTCTTCCAGAATTTATTCGCTCAGCTTAGTGAATCCATCTAAGCATCTCGGCCCCAAGTTTGAGCGGGTCTGCCTCCGCATCAGCTATTCTTTGTGTTTCATTAAAGGAATTCCTTGCTAATATTACTTCCAGGTTTCCTCAGTGTCTGACCTATATATCGATAATTCCTCGTTTTCATTGGCATATGGTTAAGCATATCGTATAGATGTTGGCTCGAAATTATATTTGGTCAGTAGATTCGCAAGGATCTCCAACACATCTGTTTACGAATGCCTGTATTCTTCCAATGAGTCTAATAAGAGGTATTACGGATTTCGCATAGACAGATTTAAGTTCTAGTTGAATAAACGTGTTACGTTTAATCTGTGATGATTCCCAGAAACAGTGCAAAGCTTTGTTATATATCCATTTAGATATACATATAATGATTATTTATATCCATTTAGAAGCTTTCGGTTGATGTTAATATGTCACCGATATAGTTTAATTCCATTACTTCTTCTAGTGATGTGTTGTATACGGTTAACGGTGTCGTAAGATTAGCTCTTTTCACGTACTCTTGGATTCGGCTGAGTTTGCTTTGCATGCTGGAATGCTGATGAGTTAAAACACATAGGTCATCGACGTAGTCAATATCGTATAGCCGACCCTTTAAGTCCCGGGTAATACCGTTGGATTCCCAGGTTGCAGCTATCACACAATATTGTAAAGAACAGGGAAATAGACACGTCATCGTCTTACGCCAGTACGAATTAAAATTATTCGTTTGGTCAGAACGTCGTGCAAGATATTACAGTATGAATCGTTGTACATGGCCTTAATTAGATCAATTATTTCGGCAGGTCTGTAAATGTGTGGTACAAGGGTTTTCTAATTTATAATTAATGAATATCTATAATTATCCTGAGTGCGCTTGTATGGTCCACAGAAAAATAATTCGGTCCGAATCTCGGCTGCGATTTTCTAAGCGCATATAAAATCCTTTTGCTTAGTATGTGGGCTATGACCTTTTTGATCATAATCAGAAGAGTTATGCCGCTAAAATTGGAGTAGTTAGAAAGGTTACTGCATGTGTAGCAATAACTTCTGCCGCTTATCACACCTTTCACTTTTCTCAACATTCCTTTCCAACTGACGGAATCTTGTATTTAATACAAGTTTTTATACAGGCAGATTACATAAATATAAAATTATGCGAATCAACGCTAATAACACAATGATTTTTTGAATCGGAAGTTTTCTCACAACGTCCGGCAGTTTCAGTGTTGATATTCGAAATAGTTTAAATCTACGCAGTCAATCTTTTGGCCGCTCACTGCTATAGTGCCGCTGTGGTATGGTAGGTAAGACATCCGCTAAAGCAAAGTACCAAAAAGAATGTATTATGCGTCATAAGTGAAAGTACACCGTTCCTACGGATGTATTGGTTTGTAAATCGGCTTGGTGGATCTTGAGTTTTAAAATGACGAACATAGGATAACTTATTTTTATATATGTATGTTGATATAATATCAATATAATAATCGGTATAAGTATGAAAAATTGATTCAATTTAATAAGCGTTTCAAAAGCCTTATTTGCTCTAATTGTAATAATTTTGTTTAAATGTCAACTCATATATTTATTTACAAGTTTTGAACTTCTGATTTTTACACTTATTTGTAGATTCAACAACATTTGATTGATAAAGTTTGGCCAAAATTGCGCGTGTTGGCTCGTTCTTCACCTACTGACAAGTATACTCTGGTAAAAGGTATTTATAAAAACTGGAAAGGTGTTTAACAGCTTTTTACTTTAATAATTGACATTATAGGCATTATTGATAGTACCATTAGTGAAAATCGTGAAGTAGTAGCGGTTACTGGTGATGGTACGAATGATGGCCCAGCCTTAAAAAAAGCTGACGTTGGCTTTGCCATGGGTATTGCTGGCACAGATGTTGCTAAAGAGGCTTCCGACATTATTTTAACTGATGACAACTTTAGCAGTATTGTTAAGGCTGTAATGTGGGGACGTAATGTATATGATTCTATTGCCAAATTTTTGCAATTTCAACTTACAGTTAATGTAGTCGCTGTGATAGTAGCTTTTATTGGCGCTTGTGCTGTACAAGATTCACCTCTTAAGGTATATGAGACATAAATATAATTCCTAAAAATATTGTTGCTTATATTTCTACCGTTTAATTTATTCTTTTTTCAGGCTGTGCAAATGCTTTGGGTAAACTTGATAATGGACACACTAGCGTCATTAGCTCTTGCTACGGAATTACCAACGCCAGATTTGTTACTACGTAAACCATATGGTCGCACCAAACCTTTAGTATCACCAACAATGATGAAAAATATTTTGGGTCAGGCTATTTATCAACTTACTATAATTTTCGGCTTATTGTTTGTCGGTATGAAAAAAGTTACAATGTTTGCTACTGCAATAAAATAATAATGAAAAAATTGTTACAGGTGATGTTATACTCGATATTGAATCTGGCCGTGGACAAGATCTAAGTGCTGGTCCTACTCAGCATTTTACTATTATTTTTAATGCATTTGTTATGATGACATTGTTTAATGAAATTAATGCTCGTAAAATCCATGGCCAACGCAACGTACTAGAAGGTCTCTTTACAAATCCCATATTTTATACAATCTGGATATTTACATTGATTGCTCAGGTACTTTTTTTCGTAATAATATTGAAAGTAGTTTGAATTGTATAGATAGTATTTTCGAAGTGATTTAAAACGCTTCTGACTAAAGGACTGTTTATGAATTATAGTTTAGGAATGATTAATGTTCATTTTTGAATTAGCCGTAATCTTAAGCAACGAGCAAACTTGTCATATATTGTACGGAAAAAATGTGAAATATTGAGAAAATGTGACCGTAGCTTTATTTTGTTGAAAATTCGAACATGAGTTAGAATTACTAGAAGTACAAGCGGTAGGGGAAAACTGCTGAAAATTTAAATTTTGCAATAATTTCAACATATTTACTGAACTTATCATACTTATTCAAAAGTTGAAATATTTGTTGCCGTATTTATAACGAAAATTTAGCAAGTGCTAGCATAAGTATGATTTTTAAACATTTGCTACTATGTTTGCTAAGCTTAGATTAACAATCTTTAAACACTGACTGAGTTGATTTGTGTTAGTGCTTGAAAGTTTGTTAATCTGAACTTAGCAATCATAGCAAGTGCTTAAAAATCATACTTATGCTAGACATTTGTTAAATTTTCATTATAAATACGGCAGTTAATATTTAATTGCTTAAAACTTTAAGCATAAACTGTTAAATATTGTAGTTTGGTAAGGAAATTTCAAATTCAGAGCAAGTTTAATCATCAATTGTTCATCGACATTTTATTTTCTACAAACTTAAGCGTAAAAGACCATTTTTAATGGATACTTTGCAAAGCTAATAACGTTTTTAAGCTATTTGATTACGAATTATAAAATAAGCTAAAAAAATTAATTGAAGTTATTAACTTCGTTTATGTACATATGTTATATATAATATTTTTATTCCAAAAATAGGTTATTATCATACAATACGGAAAGTTGGCATTTTCAACGAAAGCGCTATCACTTGATCAATGGCTGTGGTGCATTTTCTTTGGCCTAGGAACATTAGTCTGGGGACAAGTGATAACTTCAGTACCCAAACGAATATTACCTAAATGTTTATCGTGAGTAAATCAAGATACAAATTATTCAATGATTTACTTATAAAAAACAAACAGTATTATGAAAATTTTATCAAATTAGCGAAATAATTTTATGTAATTATGATTTAGTTGAATTGCATTAAAATATGGTATTTAAAGTCAAATGAAATTCAAAGCTAACATATCTGAAGTTTTTTATTTATTTCATGTATATTTTTTGACCTTTAAGTGTAATTGATATTCGAATAAATATATAGGATAAAATGTTTGATTATAATACATTAATTAAGTTGTTATATATAAAATGTGTTAACTATGTATCCACTTAAATAATAACTCAATTTTTCAAATTCTGACAATTAACAAAAAAAAAAAAAAAAAAAAAAAACATAATTGTATATAGCATAAGTTTAACAAAATTGACAATAACACATACATACATACATACATATTTGTTGTTTTAAAGCTTAAAAAATATACATATGTATGCATATTGTATACCTGAACATTTTGGAGCAGCAATAGTGATTTTTTTATTACGAAATCATATTAATAAAATTTATCTGTAGGTAAGTATGATTTAATGCCAGGATCTCCTTCTTGTCGGATGCCTCGTAGGGAATTCGGGCAATGGCCCTAGGCCGTCTAGCACCCTCCCATAGGCCCTCCAAAAGAGCGATCGCGCGCTCGTTTGAGCAGGCCATGAGCTTAACGCGCCCGCGACACCTTCCATCATCGCCGCACTGAGGGGAAGAACCTGGGTATTCTAGGAACACTCTAATCAGCTTCTTCCTCACTAATTCCCAGTTTTCTAGGGAAATAGAGCATGAGATGACCTTCGACCGCCTGACTATAGAACTTAACCATTGATGTCAGGGGCCTTGGACGTTTAGTCCCGGGCTTTTGGCCCGGCCTTAGCTCTTTCTCTTCCAAACGTTGCCGTTTAGGCGAGCCCTTTGACGCCAGAGTTGGTTGCTTAGGCTGTTCGGCCAAATACGATTTGGGCCAGTTGAGGGAAGCAAGTTCCTCAGAAGTCAGAGATTCTGGGGGCTTATTGCCCAATTTATCCATGAAGCGCTCAGTATAGCAGGTCGCTTCAGGAAGGCATTCTGAAGGGAGTTCTGTGCCTTTAAGACGTCTTCTTGTCTGAGAGCGCAGATGCAGAAATCGAAGACTTGTTAGCATTTCCTTCACTTGAGAGACCGAAGACTTGTTCGCGTTACCCTTGTTCACAATAGGCACACCGCCCGACGATCCTGGTTGGCAGGGACTAACCGAAGCAGGAGGTTTCGCCGATCCTTTGTCGGCGCAGGCCAAGGCAGCTTTAAAGGTGATTTCCTTAGAATCCAGAGGCACCTCTTTGCACCTACTTCCTTTCGGGGCAGGTTTTGCGCATTTGAAAGGTTCAGGTTTCCCCTTACTTCCTCCTGCTTTTGGTTCGATACAGTAACACGAAGACTAGCCTGACCTGGTGTCTCTATCAGACTAACCTGGACCTTGGTAGCATTCGATTCAGCACGATCTAAGGAAATCGTCGTGGGAATAGAGTCTCCGGAGATTACGAGGCCCGCGACCGGATACATAGGGTTCGTCTTTTTCTTACTCATACCGTTCGAACAAAAAGTGCGTTTTGTACATAACCGCCCAATATGGAAACAGACGCTGATGGATTTCGGAAAATCAGATGATGGACAGAGGAATCCGAAGATTCAGCGGACAGTACCTACTTGATGTGCAAATTTGACCAAGGATTGGAGAAAGATCATCAAGAAGGTAACGTCTGATGGCCGCCCCATAGTGGAAAACAAACAGACGTTATCGAGCAGGGGGTGGGCAGTTTTTAGTATAGTGCTCACCATGCGCCACTCTGGTTTGGGAGGCCCTATCAGCTCAGCCTCATGGGTCCTTACACGTAAGCTTTCGCATCGTGACAAGATGACCACCCTTCGCGAAGGATCTGACTAACTTAATATATACTTAAATATGGATGTTCTGAAATATCTTGCATTGCTAATAGTCTGTACTTGTGGTGGAAGTAGGCAAAGCCGAATGCAATTAGTAAAGAAATGTTGCCCAGAGATAGCTTCTGAAGATTGTCGAATGTGGTGTTTTGTCTTGCAAAATTTGAAATGTATACCTACAGCTATAGTATTATATATAACATTTAACATTCGTCTACTAATTTCATCACAGCTAACAAATAGCTCACAACCATGCAAAAGAGTTGGTAATAAATATCTTTTCCCAAACGGATATGTATCGAAGCCAAATGTTGCCACATACGGAGATATCGGAGCATTGCATAAATTCTATCGCAGTTAGATCAGAGCAATTTAATTCGCCATTTAGGATAACACCAAAAATCCTTGAAGATTTAACGAAGTTTATGTATGTACTATTAATATGTACCGCAGGCAAATGCGGTATTAAATCATCTCATGCTGCGGTTAATGTTTAACCTTTTCGCGAATGCCCATAATTAAATACGACATAAATTCTCATTTATTAAATCCGTACAATTAGATATATCAGTAACACTACGACAAAAGTATAGCTGCACAACATCTGCATACATTTATATCGGACAACAGTGGTCACACAACTTCGGCAAATTTTTGGAGTCATGGTAGACTTTCAGATTTCTGTTACTCAAATAGTTTAATACAGTCGATGAGACTTTTCCCATACATATATCTCGATTTATGCTCTAGAATTGAACTACGCACGGTGTCATAATGATCAAGAAGTATTAAAAAGGATATCGTGTTATAAAAATCAATTTGGCATCTAATTTCCTTTGTAGCATTAACCAAAGCAATAAGGCAGCTACGTTGAAGACTAAATCCTGAGTGCCTTTCGGTCGGTTGCCGTATAAGTAATGGATAATTTGCGTGTGTAATAACTTTTCGTAGACCTTTATCAAACATGCCAAAATAGTAATGGGTAGATAACTCTCATCAGATTTCAAAACCTGTATAATTTTGGCGTGAAGAAAGAAATTAGTGAAAAATAAGAACGGGGGTGATAGCCTTATAAACCTTGGATGCATCCCATCAAAAGGTTTAGCATTGGACTTAAAGCATTAAGGCATGACCTCAATACTTCCTCCTCAGTAAATTGAATGAAATTAAGTCCACGCGATTGTCACCCTTCAAATAACACGTTCTCATAAAATTTACTGTCTATAGGTGGTAAAATTCAAAATCAATTTCCAGAGTTTCAATATTACTTTGATTTACTAAACCAGTTCAATGAATATCTCCCACCATTTCTCTCGCGAATCGGGTCACGTTTACTACTATAAAACATAGCCTTTGCCTTTCTAATAATCTTGTTAATATCAGCTCTTGAAGACCTAAAGTTCTCAGAAAGCTGCGGAATCATGAAGCGTTTCCACCTGGCATACGCTTGATTCAATCTTCGAATTAAAAAATGGACTATCACTCCTTAAATATTTTGACTTCATTCGAGTGTGTTTATCGTAAGGATATCCTAAGTTATGATTAAAAAATTCCAATTGCTCATCAACAGTAGAATTCAATAACACATGACATGTCTTCTTACTGAATTTCTTCTTGTGGACACCAAATTTGATTTTTTAATAAAATTTCTACAAATTTACTAATTTCTTTGTTTCTTTTTCATACTTTCCATAGGACATCTGCCTACCAAACAAGAGGTAAGTCTTCGGTTCAATCCCAGGCCAGACCATAAAAAAATTTTCAACGGCGTTGTCACTTTATAACATTGCAAGCGACTGGTTATGAATATTTACGCTATGAAAACTTATCTAATTAATGCGTTAACGTGTAGGTCTCTATCAATGGCTCGACATACAGAATCGGGTGGAGCTTATGGATGAAGAGAAGTCCCCTTGTTTCAGTAGAAATGTCACGGGCATTATGTATGAATGTATGTGCGCTCCAAGCTAGACAATTGGTCTTGGGAACAGTATTGTGGCCTTATTCTTTTGATTCCGTTTTCTTTTTGAAGATCTTTTTTCGATAGCTGTGTGACTGAGAGCGTAGACGTAATCATAATGCGGAATAGGTTGGAAATACTTTAGTCACACATTTCTCTTATAAAATGATACTTTTATCATACCTACATCTCATGTGTTTAATTTATAATTTTTCGGCTTTGAATATGTAATTCTCCGCCAGCACTAGAATGCAGAAAATAAAAGTGTGTTTTCAAGCATATATATGAACCAGTAAAATGACAAAACGAGTTCCATTTTGTTTTTTTCTTCTATACTTTGTATCAAAGTTAAAGTAAAATGTATATAAAAAGCTCTGTCATTATCATTAGAAGTAACAAACCACTGTCAACATTATTATATGTGCAACGTTATTATATTTTCAAAAGAAGTCTTTTTGTCTCAATTATGTTCTGACGGAATGTATAAATAAAATTCCTTATATGCTGCTAAACTGCAGCTGAAAACAAAACATTTCAGCTTAAACATAATTTACATAAAACGTACAATAATTGCAGTTGCATTGCCAAAGGAAATACTAACTTATGTCAACATTGTTTAACGACAACTTAACGAAATGAAATAAAAAATAAATCAAAGTCACAATGAGGAAAATTTAGTTGTATGATGACAGGTGTAGGCATTGGTTAGGTATTTTTGAATGAACACAAATTTGGTTATTAGTTGAAGTTTTATTATGGAATTTTATGTCTATAATAAACCGATTTTTACGAAGTATGTATATAAGATTAAAAGAATTTAAGTGGATTATTGAATGTCATTATAAGTAAAATACATATATTTTCTAGGTGTATGTTTGTATGTGACCAGATTTTCTGGGGAGGTTTTTTCTTGAATATTTAAATACTTCTAAAGGGTCCGCCATCTAACGTTTTTTTTCAACTAGTGCTTATTTCGCAAATGGTAACACTTAGCTCATGTCTGATTTGACAGATAATTAGTTTTATTCTTCCGCTGAACGAATATGGTTGTGTATACGCTTCAACAACGCTGGGAATCTGGGCCTGCGATCGATTTACAGAAGATGCCGATTTTGCCAAAAAAAATCATCTTTTCAGACGAAGCTCATTTTGATCTTGGCAGGTATGTAAACAAGCAAAATTGCCTCATTTGGGGCAGAGAAAACCCGCGCGCATACATTGAAAAGCCGATACATCCAAGACGAGTCACTGTTTGGTGCGGATTTTGGTCCAGAGGCATAATTGGGTTATTTTTCTTCGAAAATGATCAAGGAGTGGCCGTTACAGTCAATGGCGATCGTTATCGAGCCATGTTGAACGAATTTTTGTTCACAAAAATTAAAGAGGAGGATATTAACAACATTTGGTTTCAACAGGACGGCGCTACGTGCCACACAGCCGAAGCTACACTTGATGTTTTGCGCCTTGTTTTTGAAGATCGCATTATCAGCCGCAGAGCTGATGTCGTTTGGCCACCTCGGAGCTGCGATTTGACACTGTTGGACCAGACACAACTGATGCTTTAAAGAAGAATATTCGTGAAGCCATTGGTGAAATACAGCTGCACACAATCGATAATGTGCTTAAAAATTGGACCGATCGTGTAGGCTACTGCATAGCCAGCCGAGGCAGCCATTTGAATGAAATTATTTTCCATTATTAACCGGAAGGATTGTACTTTCAAATAAAAAAAAGAAATTTGAGAAAATATTCAGTAGTTTTTCTTATAGCATTTTCAAAAAAAAAAAAAATTATTTGGCGGACCCTTTATATATCGATCACTTTCATCTGTAGGATGAAACATAGATGGCGTGACTAGAACTTTGTCCATACGATAATTATTTAGTACTAACCTTCATATAATACGTTTATAAATTTGACAGCAATCTGAGTATTGATTCGCGAGTTATAGCGTTTTGTGTCAAGCAACTTTTTTATTGAAAAAATAGAAAAAAGTAAATTTCCAGTTTTGATAAAGCTTTACTTTTTGGTGAAAAAAATATAAAATACAGTAGGAACCAAACATTATCCGAACTCTGCTCCATCGAGACAAATGATAGAGAAGTGGATTGTTGCATTTAAGCGTGGTCGTACCAGAAGAAATGATGCAGAGTGCAGTGGACGCCCAAATGATGCTGTTATTCCAGAAAACATCAAAAAAATCTAAATCTATCACAAATTGGAGGTGCATGAGCTAGCTGACATGGTAAAGATTTCGGATGGTAGTGTTCTCACCATTTTACATGAAATTTTGGGTATGCGAAAGCTCTGCGAAAAAATGGGTGTCGTGTTTGCTCACTGTTGACTAGAGTATCCATTCGATTAATCGTCATTCGATTATTATATTAATCGTAATTCGGTTAAGAATAATTTTTTGGTCACTATTTGATCGAATAATGAAAATAGCCAATTTCGAGTAGCAAATAACTCGAACAGTATGTGTCAATTAATCGAACAACTTTTGTATGTAAAATTTGGGGTGTAAAATATCAAATGTTTATGATTATTTAGTCTTACGCTTATATTATCTGTTAAAATTATAAAAAAAATGACACGTGTATAAATATCACTTCTTCTTGTTTTCATTACACACTTTTCGAACATAATATTGCTTGCTTTCTCATCAGCCGTTACTGGTTAGTTAGACGTTTTAGTTAAAGTTTTTAAAATCAATCCAAATTCCACAAGGTTTCCCAATAGCGAAACTTTTTTAAATATATATCCAAAACCAAATAAGAGTTTTCAATCAAATCGTGTAATCTACTGTTTATTATTGAACCTGACCAAAATGTACCAGAGGATGATCTTTAAGAAGAAGAAGATGTGGATCTAAAAGAAAACAGTCTTATAGACGAGCTCAACAAAACAATACGAAGTATTGCAAATTTAAACAAATTTAATACAAAAAGTATCAGTATAATAGACGATCTCATGTATTTAAACAAGACGACTTTCTTATTCTTAATTCCAAACCTATCTACTGTTTCTCAGATGACAGCAACAATTGTTGTTCATATAATTTTGATCGCTGGCCGACACACCCTCAAGCGATCTGACGAAAATCTCCGAGTGGTGTCGTGTTCGTGCAAACAGTCTCGATTTTAATGCAAGCGAGACCCAATGCTGTTTTCTAACACTCAGACGTGGTGGCGTGTTGTCACCTGTATTTATGGGAAGTGTAGATATTGGCAAATTAGATGCTCTTGATGTTATGAACATGAGAATTCACTGTGGCGTTCGTTGGTACGATGACATATGTATCGAAAGAAGCATTCAAGCATTAAGACAGTGCAAGAAATATTTCACTCCATCTGATCTCGTTAATATTTACAAGATCTATCATTGTATACCGACCTAAAATGATATACGGTGCTTCAAAGTCTTTTTTGGAGCTTCTCTACTGGATAGAAGAAGGGATGAAGGTAGTTATTAATGACGATAGGGTAGTCAACTCTTTCGAATCGTCAGATCATCGTCGCAATGTGGTGTGTGTCTATTGTTCACATATTTTCAGGCAGTACTAGTTTTTCTCATAGAGCATATCCCTTTGTAGTTGATTGAATGAATCGCACAACGCATTATAGAGAGAATTCGTTTTTTTGCTGCACCGTTCATCTGTGGAACGATTTTCCCTCTACAGTTTACCATGCCACTTACGATATAAATAAATTTAATTTTTTAATTGCTTCAGTTATTCGAACAATAAGAAAACCTTACTCGATTAATCGAACAATTTTAGAAGTTTAAAATCAATTAATTTCTTACTCGAACAAAATCAAAAGTCTACTAATTGGATACTCTACTGTTGACAAAAAACAAGAATGTGTTGATGATGGCCAAAGTACATGAATTGAACTTTGAATTGCCCCCATATCCATTCTCAAGATTTGGCCTCCAGAGACTTTTCCTGTTTTTAGATCTCAAGAGAATACTTGTTGGAAAGAAATTAAGGTTCAATGATGAAGTAGTCACTGGAACTGGGCTCTATTTTGATGAGCAAGATAAATCGTACTATAAAAGTGGTATGGAAAGTTAGAAAATCGCTGTTGAATTATAAAATCAAGTTTTGTCAAAATTTTTTTTCTTTCTTTCCTACGGACTTACTGAGTGACCTGTTGTCGGTGTATACATATGTTTTCAAATACATACTATGTACTTCCATTTACCTATTTTCCTACAAAGTGTATAACTCTTTAATGCGTAATCGTGCATTAAAAACTTTTTTTGCTGTCGATGGACTTCCACATATTGTACACTACTTGCTCTCGCGCTCATATATTGGGTTATAACGGTAACTGACTCCGAAGCTCTTATGAGCACTGTAACATTTTGTATAAGCTGGCTTGGAGCCTACCAACAGTTTCAGTTTAAATATAGCGACACTGGATGTCAATACGGTTTACGGTTCAAATAATTTCTGCAGGCCATGCAGATTTCCAAAACACGAATGTGCCTTTCAAGCTGAAAGCATGTTGGTTATATTACAGACAAAACTGAACATGTTTGGCAGTAACATGTTACATGAAAACAACTAAGCTGCCAAAAACAGTGTCGCCAAAAAAAAAGTTGCTCAAAAATTACCCAGTATCATGCACCTATTTCTGATAACAGTAACTAAAGTCGTGTAGGGTAAAAGAAAAGTTGTATAATTTCCTTTTTTAAACATTTGTGTCACAGAATGTAAAATTATTAAAAAGAAACATAATTTGTGTCTCTTTCATCATAAAACTTGTATTTCTAAACCGCTTAAGGTTAAACACACACTTTTGAGAATAGCACATACATACAAACATATGTCAACTGACTACCAACAAGAATTCTAGTGAATAAAATGAAAAAAGTGAAATAAAAAATAAGAATAAATAGGGTGGATGAATGAATAATGACTGCATTTTCGTTTCTAAATTGTGCCGCTAAACTTGTCATGTACACAGAGTTGGAAACAAATAATTTGAAAAACTTTTGTGTATGTGGTATTGTAGTTCATAATTATGAATTCCATTATGCTCGTACACTGAGGCTACACTTGCGTTAACAATTCTTTGATGCTGCAGTTTAACAAGAGCCGTACACGACCTTTTAATTGTACTTTAATTTCTATTATAAGCTTATTGAAAATGTAAATAACTCTTCCTTTAGATAATTTTTAATTGTTTTAGTTATAAAAAAGAAATAAGGTAATATGTAGGAGGAATTTAACTATTAACTTCGACAGTCATTGACTTAAAAGATTCGCATGGATAACTTTTTAATCTAAAATTATAATTTTTTGACCAAATTATTGTTAATACTTAAAGTCACACAACGTGTTCTTGATAAGGACTAGTGTTGCGTTATACTTTCAAAAGCTACATAGTAATTCTGTTATCGCGGTGCTAGTACAAGTTGTTTCAATAATACGTTTGCAAAAATTGAGCATTTTTAGGTAGTCGAGAAGTATCTTCTAGGATAGAAAATATGAAGCTGTTAGAAAAATATGAGTTAATAATATAAGTTACTGATGCGAAAAACCGAAATCATACACGTAACTTAAAAACAACTAAGAATATTGCTGTTATAGCCCATAGTGTTGTGGAAAACCCAGGCTTGTACGTTATTCTCAGGTCTTTGAAATTGAATATGACATTACACCGTATTTTGCATAAAGGTCAAGGTCTTTTAAAATTTTAATTCACGCTAAGAGTTGGATGCTCAGCATTTTTCTTTTTCTGTTATAATCACCGCTTCATTAAGAGTTTTAACCAGCTCTCATTTAGGTTCTCATTGTCAATTACGCCAATACATTGTGAAGTATCAAGCATACCATAATAACCTGCTTTGCGAATGCTATATTTCGAAATTCAATATTATTAAAAATACGGAATTTTTCTCTAGTATTCTATATGCCTGCTCTACAAAAACCTTTTTCTAACTGAACACAGCATTCAATTTTGTTGTGCTTTCGTAAAATATACATACTCGTACGTACGAGTATATACAAAATATTTATTTATTTTTATTTTATTTATTTATTATTAAAAATATTTCCAGAGGTGGTAAATGCATCTTTTTAAAGATCGTAATATTAAGGATGGCGTTTGAAAAAATTGTCCATCATATTTTTTGTAAATTTTTAAAAAATTCTTTCAAATTGAAAATAAAAAAACTTCTCACTTGACAACTTCATAATGGCAAACAAATTGAAAGTGAAAAAAAAACTATTCAAAAAACACTCTAAATGGATATATAAAAAATAGTTAGAAAACGGTTTCTAAAGTTTTGAAGAAGGGGCTATTTGGAGATCACTTACAAAACAGATGGGAGATGATAAAACACACATATGTCTCAGTTGACTTCTCACAACTTCCAGGCCTAGAAAATTAGATTGCAGACTTGGTATGGCAAGCTATCTGCAATGAATATTATTTAATAATGAATATTTAATATTTGAATATTTAATGAATATTTATTAAGCGTTTTGTTAGACAGCACAAAGTTTCTACTTTCTTTTGATCCGACCTATCCTCTTGTCATTACAGCAACACAGCCTTGGGGTGGTATGATATTAATAATGCTCCTTTGGTGCATCGAGAGGCAAATTTACCAAATTGTACACAACTCAAGCCAATTGAAAGGTCGTCAAAGATGACAAAGATTTTCGAGGAAGGTGGTATTTTGTAGGTCGAAGGTATCTAAAACTATCATAAAATAGTTGAATGCGAGGTTACCAGAAAAATTAAAAAATTTTATAAAACAAAAATGGAAAAAAATTATAATATGTTTCATAATCATTTTTGGTTAAAACTATTAACTTTTGTTAAACTTAAGCCACAATGACTTTTTTACTCTGATATATGGTATGAAATATACCATATATGGTATGAAATGTACCATATATGGTATGAAATATACCATATATACCATATATTATATGGTATGAAATATACCATATATTCAATTAAAAAGAGGATTAAATGTCTTTAAAAAAAGTTAGTGAATGAAGTTTTGTGTTTTGTGAATGAAGCTTTGTTTGACAATAATTATATTCAGCAAAATCTCGTATTTTTTCTTTTTTCTTTATTAATAAATAACATAAAAAATTTTTGGAAGGAAAAATGGAAAATTTTGTAGGAAATTTATCATTCTATCTTGTAAATATATTAGTTTGTCAAAAATCTCTTTGATAAGACCACTAATTAAGTTCGTTACTGTATGTGATGGACAATTATTTTAAACGGAATTATTGTTACATGACATCTCTCGGCCTAAGTAACGAAGATATTAGGGGAACTCATCTTAATTCCGAACGATTTTGTACATTCTCGAAAATTATGAACAGCTTTTACGCGATGTCGAATGTCGAACGTTTTTATTCGTTTGCATTCCCGACGAAAATCAGCTGATTTGCATCCTACTAACTGTTTTCAGTACGACAAATCAAACGAAAATAAATGCGAATGATAACGTAAACACTTTAGTACAAATTTGCGTCCTACTATATAGTTTTTCTTATGTTTATATGAATACAAATGTCAAAATTACTCACTTGTTGTCGTTTGTCAAGGTATGAAAAACCCATATTCGTATACCCGATAAAAATAAGAAAATTTACAAAATATTCAACGCATAAGCAAATTTTTGAAAATTTCGTGTCTATTTATTGTTTTTATGACAAAATACAAGTAATGTAGGTATCATATAAATCGATCGCTAGATGGCGGAGTATTCACATAATGGATAACAAAAATCGTATTCGTACAGAGTAACAATTTCAATCAAATTAGGAATATTATGCAAAATTCATATTTTATTGGTTATCCTTTTTGCTTTATGACAACATTGAGACGTCTTGGCATCGATTCCACTAGTTTGCAAGTTAATTGTGGTCATATTTTAATCCATTCCGTCATCAATTCTACTTTTAGGTGGTTTACGTTTCTAATGTCGTAATGTTTCAAATTTTTCTTGAAACTTGACAACAAATTCTCAATAGGATTGAGATCTAGACTTTGAGGTCGCGTTTTGAGGTATTTGGGGGCAGTTGTACAGAATCCAAAGTTGGGAATCCAGCGCTGTATGTTTGGGATCATTGTCTTGTTAAAAGATAAAATCCCTGGAAATGCCAATTTTTTCTGCACTTTGCTTCACATTTTTCTTTAAAATATTTATATAGCCCTTTGCTATCACAATTTCACCAATGAAATATAGATTACCAATTCCTGATGCTGAAAAGCCTCCACCATGCTTGTACGTGGGAATTAGGTTATGGCGACATTAGCTTGTGTTCTCTTGCCAAATTTTAACGCGTCCATCCGATAATTTTATATCAAATTTGGACTCATCCGTAAAAATAACTCTTTTCCAGAAGTTGAAATCCTTATTTTGGTACTTTTTATCAAACGCAAGCCGTTTTGCTAACAAATGATTTTCTGACAGCATAACGACTTTTGAATCCAATTCTTTTAATGTAATTTCGAACTGTTTGAAGTGTAACGTGAATTCCAAAGTTTCGAATTTGGCGACGTAGGAATGATCACGGTCTTCTTGTTAATTAGCGCGGGTTACATTTCGCTGCGATTTTTTAAATTGTCCGATTTTTTTTATTTCGACACCACGTATTGGATAGTAGAAGCACTGAGCTTCATTATTTTGGCAATTTCCCGTAAAGATTTTTCATCAATGTGTAGATCTATTACTATTTTTCGTTGTTCATCTGAAAGCTCTCTTGATTTTCTTGATTCAATTGACTATGATATCTTATGAAAATACAGACTGTAACACTAAAAACGGGGAACCACACAAATAAAATAGAGTTTAAAACTCGCGTTAACAACAAGAAAAATATGGCATTGCCATCTGTAAGAATACGGTTTTTGTCATCCATTATGTGAATACTCCGTCATCTAGCGGTCGATTTATATGATACCTACATATTACTTGTATTTTGTCACAAAAACAATAAATAGAATATTTTAATAGTTTGTAAATTTTCTTATTTTTATCGGGTGTACGAATATGGGTTTTGCATACTGCACGTCACCGCTTAATTTTGTTTACTCAAAAAATAAAATAAAAAATTGTGCAAATACTTCGGTTAAAAAATATATCAGTTTGTTTTGTATGTCTTAACAAGTTTAAAAAATTAAAACGTTTTTGTAAAGGGTCCGCCAAATAATTTTTTTTTTTCAAAAAACTACTGAATATTTTCTCAAATTTTTTTTTTTTATTTTAAACCAAATGTTGCTAATATGCTCCTCTTCAATTTTTGTGAACAAAATGGCCCGATAACGATCGCCATTGACTGTAACGGCCACTCCTTGCTCATTTTCGAAGAAAAATGGCCCATTTATGCCTCTGGACTAAAATCAGCACCAAACAGTGACTCGTCTTGGGTGTATCGGCTTTTCAATGTATGCGTGCGGGTTTTCTGTGCCCCAAATGCGATAATTTTGCTTGTTTACATACCAGCCAAGATCAAAATGAGCTTCATCTGAAAAGATGATTTTTTTGGCAAAATCAGCATCTTCTGTAAGTCGATCGCAGGCCCACTTAGCGAAGCGAAGCGTATACACAACCATATTCGTTCAGCGGAAAGATAAAACTAATTATCTGTCAAATCAGATATGAGCTAAGTGTTACCATTCACGAAATAAGCACTTGTTGAAAAAAAAAAAAACGTTAGATGGCGGACGCATATAAATAATAGCCAAATACTCAAAAAATCTATGTGATAATAAAACATACCGTTTAATCTTTCAGTTTGACTAACTTTTATTAATATTTTTCTTTAAAAGTCATCGAAAATATCAAAACCATTTTGAAAATATGAAGTAGTTTTATTCCGAAGAAATTTCTAATTATTCGTGTTCTAAAGACTACTTTCGGAGTTGTAACCACTTCCGGTCGGAATTGTGATCTATGACATAGCTGATAGAACAGTTTTTTTTCTTTTGTTACGCTGTCTTACGGTGATTGCAATTTGGATAGAATTTCGATTAGAACTCTAAAATAATTTAAGAATTTTTTAGAAAAATTTTGAAAAGGTTTTGTTTTTTATTTGGCGCAAAAATCAGTTTCTCACTATGGCACAAAGTACAAATTGACTTTGTATCGTAACTATGCAACGTTGTATAAAAACGGGATGGTAGTCGGATTACCTGTACTTCCTTCTATTATATTTCTGTGTGTTCTTAATTCTAACAACTTTATCATATTTTTTCAACTTTCAAAAGTGAAAAAACAAAATAGTTCACAAGCGCTAAAGAAATAAAGTCTTTAGAGTAAAGACTTTTCGATTTGAAATGTTTGATGCCAGCCAGTGTTTTCCTATTCAATAGAGTTTGTAGCTCAAAAGGAAATGTCTTCATTTAAGCCTTTGAAGAGAAAAGCTTTTAGATATTCTTTTCGTTTATACAAAAGTACCTTTTTGCTTTGGTACAAAGTTAATTTTAGCATTTTGTTAAATAACCGGAAATAAATATAACGAAAATTTGTACACTCCCCCATACAGATAAAAAGAATCACACAAAAGATTTTGTCTTAAAAAAAGAAAATATAAACGAACACTTTTAGCACATCCATACAAAGTTTACAAAACAATTTGACTTTGTTCTACTTTTCTCTTTTGTTTCCATTTCTCTTTTCTTATTTTTCACTAGTTAAGGTTATGTTGCATCAAATTTGTTGATGCTACTGGCTTAAATGAATGGAAAGTGCGTAAATTGGAAAAAAAAAACTCCTCACAAAATGCAAACTCATTGCAGTCATTCACCGAGTACTCACTGCCACACTACTCTGAATGTTGCATTATTATATTTACAAAAAAGGTGATGCATGAATAAAAAATTTTACGTTGCGAAATAAAAATAATAGCACTGAAATTAATATTTCACCAAAGATTGAGTAAATACAGTTAAATATGAATCGAACTTAGTTAATAAAAAATTACAGGTTTTTCAAAAAACTCCAACCATACTTTTCTCGGAAATATTAAAAGTCCGCCATTTTTACAATAATTTGTTGGTAACCCACAGGAAGGAACAATTTAAATCCTAAGAGTTAAAAATTAGAAAAAATGGAGCGTTTTACGATACAAAAACGATAGTGAGCAAAATTTCCGTGTTAGGGGTTCCGAGAATACACATTCGATTATAAAGCTGCATACATCCACAATGTACAAAAAGAAGTCCGGAGCAGTCAAATCAGGCGACAGTGGAGGCCAATCAACATCACCATTCCTTGAAATAATGTGCTGTGGAAAGAGGTCTCGCAGTAATTCTATTGTAATCCTGGCTGTATGCTATGTGGCACCGTCTTGCTGAAACCACATGTTATTCAAGCCCAAAGCCATGCAGTTCTGGCGTTAAAAAGTTTTCAATCATATCACGATTTCGCTCCCCATTGACAGTTACCGTTACGCCGTATTCAGTTTCAAAGAAGTAAGCTCCAATGACTCCTCCTAAGCAAATTACACACCAAACTGTCACTTTTAATGGATGCAAAGGTGACTGGTGAATAAACTAAGGGTTTTCCATTGCCAAGAACCGACTATTCTGTTTATTCACATGTCCATTCAAATGAAAATATGCTCGTCACTCATTATGATTTTTTCATGAAAATCGACGATTGATTTTGATAAAATGTTTTAACGATTAAAACACGTTGGTTTACTAAATATTTTTCCCCAATAAAATTCCCACGTCTCTTCTTCACGACTGCCAAATATGAACTGTCAAGACTAATGTTTACCAAAATGGCAGCAAAACAAACCAGTATACCTTCCCGGCGGATACCCTGTATTTAAAAAAACGCGGGTGGGTTTATTTTAGTTAAAGGTTTTCGTAATATTTACACAAAAATGATTAAAATTTACGTACTGGTATTACAAATTAACTCGGTAAGTTTTTTTAGCTCAAAAAAAAAAAAACAAATTTAACCAATTTGTCAAAATAAAAATTTTAAAAATCACATCACTGCTTACCGACATCTTTTCCCCGCCTTTTTTTGAGACGTGAGGCCGAGCGTTGTCATTCAAAAGAATAACTTAATCGTGTGTGTCTTTATATTCCGACAGTTTTTCTTATAATGCACGGTTTAAACGAATTAATTGCAGTCTGTCCCTATCACTGGGTTTTAGCAGCTCATAGTACACAATTCCGCATTGCTTACACCAAGAGTCCAAAATTGTATTATAAATACTAAACAACGTTATTGTATACAAGAAAACAAGTTAATAATGTCGATTGGCTTGCAGAATGCATTTATTATAATAATAAAATGAATTGATACATTATTCAAAGTATTGCCCATCGTTAGCCACTACTTTTTTCTATCAATCTAGTGGCATGTGGTAAAGAATGAATCAAGACAATTTCTCATACCCTGTTCTGAAGTGAAGCGTATTTCAGTAAGGGTGTTCTGCATCAAACAAAGCAAATGGTAGTCAGGAGGCACCAGGTCTGGACTATATGGCGAGTGAGCCAAAACTTCCTACCCACTGCTTTTCAAATAGTTTTTTACCGGTCTTGCAACATGTGACAGAGCGTTGTCATGATGGAAGTTTATGACCTCCTGTCTTGTTGAATATTCTGGTCGTTTTTCGTTAAATGCTCTCTTCAAACAAATCAATTGTGTTCGGTACAGGTCGCCTGTGATCGTCTGACTCGATTTCAACAGCTCATAATACAAAACACCCTTCTGATCCCACCAAATGCAAAGCATTACCTTGGCGTCATGGATATTCGGCTTCGGCATTGTTTTGGCTGGTTGGCCAGGCTTTACATATGACTTTTTGCACTTTGGATTATCGTAATGTATACAATTTTCATCACCAATAAAAATACGATGCAAAAATGATTTCGTTTTGCAGCGTTCGAGCATATGGGACCAAATTTCCTCGCTTTTGAATGCATCCCAATGCTTTTAAATGTAGGGAAATGGCTTGTTATGTGACTTCCAATGATAATACAAGTTTTTTTTGCGTTTGACAACAATCTTTGTCGAGTAATGCTCCCAATTTCTCATCTTCAAACTTTTTCGGCTGAAAAGGCCTCTCCTTGTCTTGTGTATCGAAATCACCACTTTTGAAACGCGCAAACCATCGTTCACAAGTTTTTTGAGTTAGTGCATGCTGACCGTAAACTTCTATTAACAATCGATAACTTTCAGCAGCCGTTTTCTTCAAATAAAAAAATGTTATCTTTTTAGGCACAAAATTCGACATTATTATAGCGATTGAAAAAAATGTATGTTTATACTTTGGCGTCTATCGAATACTGAATTATAATGACAGATGTTTACCCTGCAAAATGCCATATTTGTTATTATTGACACAAACCTTATGTGATAGTTATGCCATATGTTGTCAAAATCGACATTGTTAACTTGTATACCTATACTAACAAATAAAAAAAATATTGTCGAAATGACCAAAATTTGGAAGCGTTAGAGAACCCAATAAAGCCCGGTGGGCTGGGTTAAAAAAACTCGGGTTTTTGCCAACAAGACGGTGCCAGTAAATAATGCAACTATTTGATGAGACAGAATTTGCAATTTGGATAAAGTGGTTTAACACTATTTCTTCTTTTTGCACATTTCGAAGTCGAAAGTCCGTGACAATAAGGCTAATTGCTTCAGTGACTAACTAAGCTTACAAGCACACTTTTTTTTTTTTTTTTGTTGTTACTGCTAGTGGGAGCATATGGCTTTCACAAAGCATCTTCATCTTACATAATTCACCTCTGTTGTTTCTGCTTTTTCCCATGTTAGATTTTTATGTATAACTTAGTTTCTGGATAATTTTACGTATCCAGGTGTCTCTTGTTGGACTTCGATTTCTTGAGCTTGTGATACTGTCGGATCTTTTTCAACAACAGTAAACAATTTATAAAATCAAAGTCTCAAAAACTGTTACAGGTGCATAGTTTAAAGGGAAAACACATACAAAAGTATGTGTGTATGTTATCAGATATTTTATCTTTAACAGTTTTATCAAAAAAAAAAAAAAAAAAAAAAAAAAAAAAAAAAAAAAATAAATAAATAAATTAAAAATTAAAACCAGAAGTAAAATGAATAATTTTTACATTTAAAAGAAGCACCAATATATTCACATGTGTTTATTGTAAACACATAGGAATATTATGTAAATCCATACATACGTTTTGTATATTTATTACACTTTTCTATTTGGACGATAAGCAACATGCAAACTAACTTGTTAACAACAACAGTAACAAGAACTCTTTTATAACTTAATGTTTGTGTACTTCAAGTTAAAAGTTTTGTAAATGACAGAATTTACATAAAATGTCATGTTACTTTTACATTCCCAAACTACTCTACGCATGCTATTTGACTTATGTCCACTCACATATACGCCCACAGTTCATAAAGTGAAAACTTTGAACGTAATTCGCTTCGAACGAAGTTATAAACAATTACGGCCATATGCAAAAAAACAAATTCTTAAAGTAGACTTGTAGTGCATGTTAGTTACCATACACTTTAAGCTTGACGAACATTTGTTAAAAAAACGTAAGCAAAAACCCTACATTAGCTAATGATTGTTTTATTAAATTTTAAGTTTTCATGTTAGCAATACTATGTTTTTTTTGTTTGTCAGCGATACAAAAAAGCGAATGCCACACATACGAGTAGTCGAAAAGTTTTTGTTTAATTAATTTATAATTTGGTCTGATTGACTTTACGGTAAATACTAATTTCTGTATATCTTGGAAACGGTTAAAGCAAAAGGTTTTGAATTTGGTCTGAATAACTTAAGGTCAATACAAATTTGTAGTCAAAAACCAAGCTGAATTCAAAAGAAGGGTGTAGTACCACCTATATAAACTAAATTTTGATTTTTGTATATTTTAAAAACGATTGAAGCTTAAGTTTCAATATTTGATCCAAATAGCTTCTTGATTAGATTCAAACAAAGGCATGAACAAGACACATCATCAAACAGTAAGTGGTTGTGAGCCTTCCACTCGTTCTGGATAATTAATTTTGTATATGTGGAGAACGGCAACAATTAAAGCAACGTGCACATTAGTAAAAAGTGTGTATTGCAGAAAGAACACTGAATAAAAACTATCTATATATGTATCTTATATACAAAAGTGAATAGGTGCTTGTTTGCAGACTGTACACAACCAAACGACAGAGTCTACAGGGTCTTTCTGGAGGCACCTGTTCCTAGTTTTAATAAAATTAATTTTTTGCTTTGTTAACAATCAATTTCAATATATTGCTTTTTATTTATCTCTGTTCTTATAAATATTGTCACGTTTCAGTTTTTTACAACTTTTTAGCTCGTTTTAATTGCGTTAAAATAAAGTAAACACCGCTTTATTTGGTTGTTTTACAGTTTTTCTTTATTCCACTATAACTTTTATACTGTTTGTCTTAATACAACACTTAATATTCGTTTATACAACACTTTTATTTCCGCTTTAACACAATTTTATTTACTGATAGCCAAACGATAACTAACTGATGTGTAGGTAAAGCAGCCACTTTATATACCTGGCTGTCTCTAGTTTGGAAGGTTCTGGAAATGTCTTATATCTTCTATTTATTATATCCGTTAATTCAAATATAACGTTAAGTTGGTCGATTTAGCAGTGCTGCCAAATACGCAAAGAAGTACGGTATTGACAGGGTGATATATAACTACCAAATATACCAAAATTTAGGCATTTTTATTTCCGTAACAATATTGCTGTTATTGTTATGTGCCACCCTTAAACGTTAAAACGTAACAATATAATTAACATACGTAACTTTCGTATGACGCTCACGTATATATCTAAATTTTTTTCCTATGATATTTTTATTAGTTTTTTTAATTTTTAAAAAACTACGAAAGTTTTCAACTTAATTTTCAACAATTTTGTACTTTTTTACAGAGCATCTACAAGAGCGATTATTTTATCATAAAAATTTCTATTATTTTAAAAGCTTCCTTCCTTTAGAGTTGTTTACTCGTATCAACATGTGCAGGCATGTAACCTGTATTTACATACCAAAGACCACTACTTACTGAAGAGCAAATTTAAGTCATTAAATATGTAACACAAGCACGAAGTAAATGTTGGTCGTCCTTTCTTTATAACACTGAATAAGATTTACATTGACAGTAATAAGAGCAATTTAAATCAGAGTGGGTTACAAAGTGGGTTCAAAGAATTGGGAAAAAATTAATTAAAAATATATTTGAATAAAAATAAAAACACAGGAGCAAAAAATTCGACAACGAAGACCAAAGGTATACACATACATACTATGCATGCATACATACATACTGATTTTTAAACCAAGACTCTCAATTAATTATGCTCTAAGTTGGCTATTAAGTTAAGCACAGGGAGTTGGCGTTTTCTTTTTTATGTTAAACTAGAGTGAATAAAAATTCAAACAATTCAACAAGGACACTTAAAATTTAAAAATGTTTTGACCAAATGCCTTAAATGGTGGGGTGTTAAGTGACAATGAAAACATTCATTACAAATAAGCACAGTAAGCGTTATTATTGCTATTGCTATTGATAAACTTTTTGGACAATATGTCGATTTAAAAGTTTGTTATTATTTAGAGGTTTTGTTTTAAATTTTTTTTTGCACTAGCACTAGGGAGATCGATTATTCGACCGTTTTCAAAAACCGGTTTTCGAATAATTCGAAAAAAGCACTTAAAAAACCGGTTTTTGGTTAGTAATAATTCAAATAACCGGTTAACCGGTTCTTTTATTTAAATAAAATTATTCTTAAGTCTTGAGCGACCACGTCGTTTTAAAAATAAGCAGAAGCTGACGGAGAGCTTAAAATTAAGTTGACAATCAATACTATCAATAATTCTAACAAAGCTCATAAAAACTATGTCAAAACGGTGTGCGGAAACCATAAAACTCAAAGTACTGAGTTTTGCTTAAGTTTCGAACAGCTATTCAAGGAGCTAATTTAGTCTTTGTTGTATTACTTGGTAGAGAATGGAGTTAAAGGATTGTTATTATAGTCTAAGATAACAAAAATTAAATGTTTTACTTTGAATAAATCTATTAGTAATATACGAGTCCTTAATTGCCTCGACAAGATGCTTAGATGCTTAGATTTCGAGCAGCACTGTATGTAAATTTATGCACCTCGTATTTAATAGAGTGTGTGTCACTGTGTATGTTGGCTAAGAACCCATACACATGACTACTCCTAGTAATGTAGTGAGGTGATATCGCTGTTGAAAATTGTCAGATGATGTAGCCTGAGATTGAGCTGACGACTTCTTGGTTGGAAGCTGGATGTCTTACCTAACATACCACAGTGACACACACACTATTAAATACATAGAGCATGAATTCACATACAGTGCTGTTCGAAACTTAAGCAACTTTTCCTGTCGAGGCAATTAAGGACTTGTATATTACTAATAGATTTTAATTAAATTTAATTTCATTAAATGTTTAATTTTATTTAATTCCATTCTCTACCAAGTAATACAACAATAACAAATATATTAGCTTCTTGAGTAGCTGTTCGAAACTTTAGCAACTTACAGTATTTGTGTAATTAACTTTGTTGTTATGGCCTCCGAACACGTCTTTGTGGGATTTGTTAGAATTATTGTTAGTATTGATTGCCACTTTAATTTTGAGGTCTCCACCAGCTTCTCCTTATTTTTAAAATGACATGGTTCAGTTGGGCGCTTTAAAGATTAAGAACAATTTAATTTAAATAAAAGAACCGTTTAACCGGTTATTTGAATAATTACTAACCGAAAATCAGTTTTTTAAAAATTGATATTGTTCGAATTATTCGAAAACCGGTTGTTTACACAAGTCGAATAATCGATATCTCTAGTAATAAGATAAATACTGTTGTTATATGTATAATAAACCGTTAAGGCAATATTATTGTCATAAGAACATCTGATGAAGTTAATGAATAAAATGATTTCTTTAATAAATTTATTATTTTAACTGAATGAAATAATTGTAAAAAACACTTTATGAGTACTTTACATTGATGCCTTAAGACATAAAAATTTAACAATTATTAAAAGACTTATGCTTTTTTTACATATTCCTTATATGCTTAAGCAGCAAGAGCAAATGGGTTCTCTTTGTATTCTTCCTCATCTCAAGATTTTTTAAAAGGATTTTTTTTTATAAAACTTCCTTTTTGTTCAGCTTTCGCCAGCATACTGCTACTTCACACACTACACTGTTTGCTTCCAGGTAGCACAGAACACTTATATTAAAGTTATTTGCTTCTTAAATAATATGCAACGTAATTAAATATAATGCGTAAATGAGGCACGTACAGATCGAGTAACGTTAATAAATTTATACGCAAAAATTTAAATCTTCAATAAAGAAATGCCTCGTGCAACAAAATATTTTATTGCATAATTAAGATTTTTAATGTTGGAATGTTGATGAGCAAAATTTTTTTCTTTTTTTAATTACGCTCTTATAAGAATTCTGTTTTCCATACGAACAGTTTCATTTGCAATAACTTGTGAGAGCGGCATTCTTAACAACAGACCGATCAAACAACTAGCAAAACAAAATTTTTCAAATTGAGAAGCCTTTAATCATATCGAATTTAATAATGTTTGCAGATACCGTGGGTGTAACCGCAAGAAGCAACAGTATAAGCGCATCCATATCGATAACGACAACAACCATTATCATGTCAGCGTACTCAAATCGTTAAAATCATTATTATGCCTTTTATAGTAACGTCTTCGTATAATAAAACAGGTATCCACATGCATAGGTGCAACATGTGTTGTTGCCAAACGTAATTTTGTATGCATCTTGTGTGTTGAAACTTTTTATACTATTCCCCATTCTTTCCTGTTTTCAGTCAGATTGAGTGTTTACTTCTACATCATTGTATACGATTGTACTGCTGTTAGTTGTCTGTGTGCATCTATCACTTCACGCTTAATAAGTGTCGCATACCGTTAAATGCAATTATCATGGAAAATCTGCCACAAGGCAATAAAAGTAATGAGAGATAACCATTCACTCCTACAAATATACAGAATGCAGTGTAAGATATTTTGAAACACCTGACACCCTGCATAAATTTTCTGTTTGTTGTTTTAAAAGAAGCTGGACGTGCTTTTGAATGAAGGTATTGTATTAGCCTACGTATGCATTATTAACATTTAGTTTAAATTTATTTTTTTCTATTCTTGTTTATGTTTTTGTACGCTAAAGTGAAAATAACTTGGCGTTAGAAATTGATTACTTTGATCTGAATTAGACAATGGATTTTCTTTTATAGATTTACTTGTAAAAGGGAAGCAAGAAACAATTCCATTCTACTTTTTTTAAATGCTTGTCATGGATGGATAATTTACTATATACACCTATCTCGACTATCCCTAAACCATAAACGTTATCTGAAAATCCCAAGTGATTAAAAAATTCACAACCCACACAAATCCCAAAATTGTGCCAACAATCCCAATCATAAAATATAATTCTTTTTTTAGAACAATTATTTTTTCAAAAGAAATGGGCAGATAATATGAAGCCAATTGCCCCTTTAGGTCTAATGAACTTTGGGTTAATGCACACACCTGCCGTGGACCATATCTAAATGATCGAAGAATGGAATAGGTTTATATACGAAACCTTTTAAGGATTATAACCACCTCTTAGCCCTTTAACGTATATTGGACACCGGTGTTCAAATGTTGAAAATCGATTATCATTAGAATTGCAATTTTTTTTTATAATTAATGGCAAAACCAACCAGATAATTTTGATACCACTTATCACTTAAAGTTAAACGACAAATTCAATTTTATTTTTGTTCAATATGATATGTTCATTTATACTTCAGGTAAACAGAAGTCGTTTTGCAAATTTATGCATAAAATACTGTTACGTCTTAACCTTTTTAAAACCTTTGAGTTCTTTTTAATTGTTTCAAAATAAAACAAACACCTCGTTGTTGTTGTTTTACAGTTCTTAGTTCCTCACATTACCTTTATACAGTTTATCTTAATACAGCAACTTATTTTTTTTTGCACTAGGAATTTGTTCATACAACGCTTTTATTTACACCTAACCATGACTTTACTTTATGACTGCAAAATCATAACTATCTCGATGTAAGCAAAGCAGCCTCCTTACAAACCTAATTGCCCACAGTTTGGAAAGTTCCGGAAATGTCTCAAATGCTCACATATCCTCTACTTTATATCCGTTAACTTTAAACATCGCCCATAATGCATGATTTGACGTAATTGCAGTCTGCTCCGATCACCGACTTTTAGCAGCTAAAAGTATACAATGCCGCCTTGATCCCACCAAGAATGCGAAATTGCACTATAAATACTAAAACAACCCGATTGAATAAACCAACAAAAAATATAGTCGAATTGAATGAAATTTGGAAGCAGTAATAAAACCCAATGAAACTTAAAAAAAATTATCAAAAAACCAATAAAACCGATGGGGTTGGGTTTAAAAAAAACCCGGGCTCTTGCTAACCCTAAATAGCACAAAAAACAATACACTACAGGGCCAACCTACTGAGTATGTAGATAGCTTCTGCTATCTGGGAAGCACAAAACAGGCTCAACAAAGCAAGACGGGCATTAGAACGACTGCAGTCTATATGGAAGAGCTTGTACATATCCAGGCAAGCCAACCTCACAATATTCAACACATGTGTAAAATAAATTCTATTGTACGACAATCGACCAAGGAACACTTGACGACTTACAATTTTCCAAAAGCTAAGGGAAAACACAGGAAGAGGCAAAGACAACGGCAGCAAACCTTATAAAATGAAAATGTTTTGTGGAAGCCGTATGCTCTCAAGAGGAGTAACGGAACAAATACTTAAAATAAGCAATAAAATCTGTTTATCCAATTAAATCTGAATTTTTTTATTATAATTTGAGAATATACAATTATATAAGCTATTGAACTAATTTCTCAATTCAGGGATTGTCGTTCATTAAAGCATATTAGGAAACATTTGTCCCTATAGATTTTTACTAATCTAATTACATCTCTTATTTGTTCTTTCTCGCTATGCTTAAAATAGCTTTAAATACTTCATAAAATATATTCATATTCTGGAAGACTTTTGTGTACCAGCTTTGTGTGTTTAAAGCTTAAAAACCCATAAATTAATTTCTAGAAAATTCTTTGACGAAAAAGTGTGGGAGCTTTAGCCGTGCAGAGGAATAGATTTCGATACAGCTAAATACTCTAAAACTTTGAAGGGTTATCTGGAAATCTAAATCTCAAGATCTTTGGAAACAAAAAAATAGGTAACAATTTTTGTCATTGATTGTAGAGACGGCTCCTACCCTGTTGGTTGACATATTTGAGGATGATAGAGTAGTCTTGAATCTAATTAAGATGATTTCTTGATACCTGATTTTTTAATATAAATTTTCACAATTTTGATGCATTCCTGAAGCGTATTGTCCTTTAAAGTAATTTGCTTAAACTTACTCACACGTTATAATTTCTTCCTTCAAAATTTGATCTACTATCTACATATGTATGTTATTTACTGTGCACTCTAGTTGACCAATAAATAGAAGTAACCTTTTCTTAAAAAAATTGATAAAAACATAAAGCTTGTAAGGTTTGATTAATTAAATGACCATATTACAATTCATAATCCTTTAGCTGGAATCAGAATAGAGTTTTAAGTGCTTTGATCCTATGCGTTGTTTTTCAAAAATTTATTACATCAAGTTTTGAAAGACAAGTCGAGCTAATTTTTCTATCTGAGTTTTTTTCGAAGCACCTTTGCGATAAAGCATTCTCACTCATATACTTGACATGGCCAAGCAACCTTGACTGCCAAGCCGATATGTTCTATGAACTTTTTTTCTTACAAAAACACCAGGGACGGCTTCATTGGCTGTGCAAGGACCCATGCTTTTTCGCAATATAACATCACTAGAACTGTTAGCGATTTGTATATTGTAACTTTAGCCGCCATAAAAAAAACCTTGCTTTTCAACTACTGAATCGGATCGAAAGCACCTGCTAGTAAGTATGATTGTTGTAAACGCAGTTTAGATATGGTTTGGCTTTGAACATGGGCTGCTAGTGATTGAATCAATCCTTTCACATCTTTAAATATATTTGAAGATAATTCGATGCAATCAGTGAACAAAATAGGTTTTTTTTTTTAAAGCTGGCGTTTTCAACAATGCATAACAAGAATTGTAAAGAAGGGATTATTATGCAACGTTTCCAAACAGTTACATACATTCGTCTTCCGAGTTCTTGTACAATCTCTGGACTTCAATATTATTGAAAATTGATGGGCCAATCTCGACCAAAATATCAGAAAACATGCTATTAAGTCATAAAAACAAATTTTTAATATTCTACAGTCAGAGTGGGGTGCAAATACTTTCTCGTGCACCTAAAATTTATTGGAACTTGTTATATCAGTAAAAGATGGCCCAATAGTATATTAATACATATTAAAAATATTGTTGCGAAAATGATACATTTAGAGTTATACACTTTATTTTGGAATTTATTTTATTGGTTTGTTTCAAGGATACGATCAATGCAGTATTGTCAATACAGTATTTATTTGAACAGTGCTGCCAGTACTACTATAAGTCGCTATGTAGTTTAAATTCTTGACGGAAATTGAATAAAAGATTGTGAATTTTACTACAACATTCGAAATTAATATTAATTTACTGTAAAAGGCGACGCATTGTGATTAGTCAGACAGTCATAATTTAACTGCTAAGGCGTTGTTAAAAGTGCTGAGTAAATTTGGGTATTAAGTGAAAGTTAAATAATTTAAATACTGTATAATTTTAATTGTAGAAATAAAAGACTGTATATAGTAAAACAATAAATTCGTGTAATTTATTTTACTTAACGCAATTTAAAAAACAATATCACACTGTGAGGTGGTAATTTCAAATTTTTTTTAAGTTTTTGTAGATTAAGTACAAAAATTATCTGATATAATTGTTATGTTTTCTAAGGCTTTGAAGTTAATTAATTAAAATACTTGATACTTTTGCTAATCAGATTTGATGTTTATAATATATCAGTAATTTTTTATAAAAAATATAGCCTGGCTTACTTTGACTATGATCCACTGTTTATCTATTATCTCTTGTTTTATTTTTCATATTTAAGTTTAATTTTTCGGTAATTAATGTTTGCTTTGAAAAATATTCGTACCACAACAATTTTGACAGCGTGACTTCTGTTGTGGTGCCCTTTGCTACCTCACGTTGCTCTTTAATTTCACATAATGTTTTTATCTATTGATTTTTCTTACATTTTTTCAGCCATTCTTTTTTACTCAATTCTCGTTAAGCACTTCATAGACATAAAAAAAATTATTTTAGTCTTAATTGTAATACAGTACACCACTATAGTTGGCACCGAAAGCGCCTTTTATTATAATATTTATATATTGTAGTATGTTTATCCAAAATACTTTTATTTTAATCTTAAAATCAAAGTGTAGAATTTCGTGTACACAATTGACAGATGTGTCCAACATTGCATTGTCTTTTTTGTCGCTCAAAATTCTCGTAATGATAAGTACGACACCGAGCAACTAACAACTTTTGATGCCTCTGAATTCCTAGCCTTCATCATCAAAAAAGGAATTTTTTTCGGAATCTTAATAGCTTAGAAAACCAAAACCCATAAGCTTATATATTGCCTCCTTATTTATTCTTCTTTTTCATCATTTACTCCTTGGGTAAACATAGGGCTTCAACACATATTTCTAACTTAATCCATTGTTTGCAAATGATTTTACTTAATCTCACGACTTGTCGATAGTAGCTAATTCTTTTCTTACAGATATTTTTGCACCAGGTACTTAGTGTCTTTTGATTTATATTTATATCTTGATATATCTGAGTCGATATGAAAGACTAGCTTATCGATTTAAATTATTCTCACTTACCGACACAGATATTCATATGGATGTGTATGGTAAAAGACCAGATACGAAGAATGAAACATCAAACACAACTAGACTTTTGCAATAAAAGTGTATTCTCTTAGCCTTTTTCCCTAAATCAAGGGTTCCCAAATTAAGGTAAGGTATCATTTAATTTTTTTCATATATTAAAAATACTTGTATTTCAGTTTATGGCAAATAGGTGCCAGTTAAAAATGAAAAATTGTGTCGGCTCTGCAGGCACCTAATTTACCAAGATAAACAATCACGTTTTTCAATAAACTGTTGTAAATGGTTAATATCTGCTCGATAATGTTGGTTTTAAGCTCTTGAACTGTTGTGTGATTATTTCAGTATACGTTTAATTTCAAAAAACCCCATAAAAAATTTAAAGGTGTCAAATCGCACGATCTTGGTGCCCAATTTACTCCTCTTCTACGAGAAAAAATGCTATTTTCGAACTTTTCTTTAAAGAGACCCATTGTTTCTATTGCTGTATTACAAGTGACACCATCCTGTTGTCCTTTAAAACGTTATTTGTCTCTGGCTTGTTGGCGTAACAGTTATCATTGACGGCACCCCACAAATAATAGTCCAACGGTATCAAATCGCAGCTCCGAGGTGGCCAAACGACATCAGCTCTGCGGCTGATAATGCGATCTTCAAAAACAGGCACGTAGCGCTGACCTGTTGAAACCATATGTTGCTAATATCTCTTCAATTTTTTTGAACACAAATTCGTTCAACATGGCCCGATAACGATCGCCATTGATTGTAACGGCCACTCCTTGCTCATTTTCGAAGAAAAATGGCCCAATTATGCCTCTGGACCGAAATCCGCACCAAAGAGTGTCTCGTCTTGGGTGTATCGACTTTTCAATGTATGCGTGCGGGTTTTCCGTGAGCTTCATCTGAAAAGATGACTTTTTTGGCAATATCGGCATCTTCTGTAAGTCGATCGCAGGCCCTCTTAGCGAAGCAAAAACGCATTGAACACAACCATATTCGTTCAGCGGAAGGATAAAACTAATTATCTGTCAAATCGGACATGAGCTAAGTATTACCATTCATGAAATAAGCACTAGTTGAAAAAAAAACGTTAGATGGCGGACCCTTTAGATCTATAAATATGCAGAACTCAGAAGGCTAATAAAGTTTCTTTATGCGGCCAATTAAACTGCTTAAGTAACAGAATTTGTCTACATCGTTGATTGGCTAGCCTACTATGTAAAAGCGTTCTGTTAACTCTTGGTTTTCTGAAAGTTAATTATTAACCAAGAGATGGAAGCCGTCAAGTTGCTCTCCAGTCCACTAGTAAAGCGGCTTCTCTGGCTTGTTGCTTTTAGTATAATTTAGTCCAGGACACAGTTCAATTGAAACGTCGATAATACACAGCGCTGACATACGTCCATGGAGTGTGAAAAATTTTATAGATTGAAATCTATTCGTATGCCTACTCTTATATTATCACATGATGAATGTAAATCTTGTGAGATCGAGTTCCATCAAAGGCGTGCTTAAAACCACATGATCTTCAGTTTTATAATAAAACTCCGTTTACTACAGCAAAACTTGTATGCGATGTTTGCAATAAATTTCGTATATTATTCAAACCAAAAAAACGTTCGTAACATCTGGCGAAACATTTGACAAATTTAAGACTTTGCTTCTATCGTGGGTTTTGAGACGGATTATAACTTCGTTATTTCTTCTTACTGTAACACAAAAAAACTAGATTTTAAAAAGATTCATCATGGTGTAGGGATACCTTATTGTCTACATAAACTGATAGTAATTTTTTTGTTTTGTGTATGTTTTGTTTTGTTACTACATCTACAATATTATAAGCAGCACAACAATGGCACGATTTTAACCGCAAGGTAAAGTCCACCTTTTAGTTTTACAACCGAAGTACATATGTTTCCAATATAGATGAGAAAGAATAAAAAGGTATTGATAATAATGATAGTGAAGGCTGGTTAAATTTAACAAGCGATAGGAGTAATGGTTTATCTTTTATAAGCATTAGAATATGGGAAAACGATATTTTTGTTGCTTTTTATTTTTTTTAAAGTGTTTGTTGTTTGAGGTTATTAATGCTTGCCATGCTGTAAATTTATTATTAACGAAACGAAAGGGAGATGTCTGTGCCGACAAAACTATTTAATTTCAAAATCACGATATTGTAAAGCACGTTTATTAAAGGGTTAAAATTGTTACAAACAATTTTTATTCATAGTTTTTTAAGAGATAGACTAGTATCTCTAATTTAGCTAATTCTTTATTAAAAAATATTTACATATGTAGGTATGTATGTATATTGATTTATATTGTGAAACTCAAGAAATGTATTTACATTTGGAATATGGAATAATATTGTTATGTACGTTTTAACCTTTTTTAAAAGGTTTGAGTTCTTTTCAATTGCGTTAAATTAAATAAATAAAACTTTGTTGTTGTTTTGTGCAGCTCTTTTTATTTCCACACTTTTACTTTATACAACTATAACTACACAGTACTAAACTTATTTAAATTCCACTTAATACATATTTTTTCCGTTACTGCTCTTAGGAGCACATGTAGAGCTTCCACAAAGCATTTTCATCTTACACGATTTGCTGTTGTTGTCTTTGCTTCTTCATATGTAAGATTGCGTTGTCTTAGTTCTTGGGTAATTGTGCTTTGCCAGGTATTTCTTCTACTTTATTCTTAAGGTATGGCCTATCCATCTTTACTTTCTTTTGGCTTATATGCTTCAGAAATGGCTCCTCGTTGGTCTATGTTGCTTATGGCGTTAGGTCAGAATATCCTGCATATAATTCTAATGCTCTTGTTGGTGAATACCTGTAGCTTTTGTGTGATGATGTTAGACACAAGCCAGGTGTCAATACCGTACAACAGAATTGACTTTACACATGCGTTGAATATTCTGAGCTTGGTTTGCCTGGATATGTATGAGCTCTCTCGTCCGAATACCGACCTTGCTTTGTTGAGCCCGTTGTTAACGTCTATTTTTGCACCGCCTTCCAAGATATCAAAAGCTATCCACATACACAATTGGTTGGCCCTATAGTATGATGTTTTCTGTGCTATTGTGTTATTGTTGTACTTTTATGAACGTCTTAACACACATTTACTTTATAACTTTTTAATTACAACTTTAAAAAATGACTGCCAAACTATGACTGAGGTATGCAAAGCACCTTATTTATATAACTGAATGCCTATAGTTTAGAAAGTTGTCGTCAAGTCCTCTCAAGTCCTCTATTAATGTCCGTTAATTTTAAAATTGTAAGAACGTTTTATTTAAAGAAGTCGATTTGGTGATGTTGTCAAATAAAAAATCAGTATAGCATTGCCAGGGTGACACATTGACAGCCTTGACACAAACCAATAGACTAAAATAACATAATACATTTTAAGGGCTACTGATGTGGTGCATTTTTATTTTCGTAACAATATGCTATGTTTCCAATTAGGGTACAAGTATTTTATGAATATTAAATGGAATAATATATTTATTTTTACTTTTCAATTTTCTAAAATTAGAAATAAAATATGTCTTTGCTTTTATTTTTGTGTCACCTATTTATTAAGAAAATGTTTAGACAATTCTCCCGCTGATAATAACAAATATTATTTTTAATGGCAGCACCATGCCCACTATTCCTGTGAAGTCATATTGGAAGAAAAGTTACCAATTTTGTCCCTTTCTCGATTTCAAAATCATACCTTACTGCACTTTCCTTAGCTATGTATTTATGTTCAAAATTCCAATTTTGTGGTTTATAGCATGTTCACACGACAAGATCTTTTCGCAGTTCACTTTTTCGTTAATATATATATTGTTACGAAAATGAAAATGCCTACATTTCGGTATATTTGGCGTACTTATTTGAGATTTGGCATCACTGGTATATCGACCAACTTTACGTTATATTTGAATTAACGGATATAAAAATAGAAGATATGAGACATTTCTGGAACCTTCCACTCTGTAGGCAATTAGTTATATAAAGAGGCTGCTTTACCTCCACGTCAATTAGTTATCGTTTGGCTGTCGATAAATGAAGTTGTGTTAAAGCTGAAATAAAAGTGTTGTATAAACGGTTAGTAAGTGGAACGGTTAGTAGTGGAATAAAGAAAAACTGTAAAATAACAAAATAAAGCGGTGTTTATTTTATTTTAACGTAATTTAAATGAACTCAAACGTTTTAAAAAGGTTAAAACGTAACTGTATTATAAATTGATTTTTTCATTAATATAAAATTTTAAAGTAAAAAAGAAAACTAACATCAGCCAGCGAAACGTATTTTCTGGTAGCATGTTCACACGACACTTTAAATTACGTTGTTCGTTGCTTGAAATACGTGCACAAATTACCCTAGTTATCAGGGCATTTGCTAGTATTTTAACCGTATAAACAAACTGAATAGAGAAACTGATATCTCTTTTATTTTCATACTTTAACAAATTTGTAATGTTAAATATTTGATAAATATATACGGCTTTCAAATTATTAGTGCTTTCATTGTTTTTTCTGTTGATCGGAATATTTGCGTTTAGATTGGCAAAAAAAAAAAATTTCTTTTCCATGCTTTATTCCGCTTTATTATAAAGGACATTTTTAAAATAATTTGCTATTCTACTTTAAGAAGTTAGTTTTTATTTAAAATTTGTCCAAACCGTTTAACATCAATAAAAGATAGATTAATATTTTATTACATTTGTTGGGTAGCAAATAATTTTGATTAAGAGAAAAGGTAAACTACAAATTTTACAAATAAATTTACATCACAAACGTGAAATCAAATAAATTGGCCTAAAATGTTCTGTCTTTTAAAGGGTGGGCAAATTTGAGGTTAGAAAGTAAATTGGCTTAAAATAATTTTTTTTTTTTTTTGTTGATAAATTCATTCGAGCACGTCGACAGATGTCCACTCTTTTCGCAAAGTTTTGAATTATATTTTGCAACAAAGCTTTGCTTATTTCGTCAATGCAACGCCGAATTTCATCTTTCAGAGTGTCAGTTGTTTGTATCGGGTCTGCCATCTAACGTTTTTTTTTCAACTAGTGCTTATTTCGTGAATGGTAACACTTAGCTCATGTTTGATTTAACAGATAATTAGTTTTATTCTTTCGCTGAACGAATATGGTTGTGTATACGCTTTTTTCGCTTCGCTAAGTGGGCCTGCGATCGACTTACAGAAGATGCCGATTTTGCCAAAAAAATCGTCGTTTCAGATGAAGCTCATTTTGATCTTGGCGGGTATGTAAATAAGCAAAATTGTCGCATTTGTGGCACAGAAAACCTGCACGCATACATTGAAAAGCCGATACACCCAAGACGAGTCACTGTTTGGTGCGGATTTTGGTCCAGAGGCATAATTGGGCCATTTTTCTTCGAAAAGAGGAAGGAGTGGGCGTTACAGTCAATGGCGATAGTTATCAGGCCATGTTGAACGAATTTTTCTTCACAAAAATTGAAGAGGAGGATATTAGCAACATTTGGTTTCAACAGGACGGCGCTACGTGCCACACAGCCGAAGCTACACTCGATGTTTTGTGCTCTCTTTTCAAAAACAAAAAATAATTTGGCGGACCCTTTAGTTTGTTCACGTAACCGGTCTTTCAAATGGCCCAGAGAAAATAACCCAACGGCTTTAAATCACAAAAACGGGGCAGCCAAGTGACATCGCCATATCGAGAAATTACACGACCGGGAAATTTCTCATGCTATAACTGAATTGTTTGTCTGACTGTGTGGCTTGCGGCGCCATCCTGATGAAAGGTCACTGATGTTAAATTTGATCACAACAAATTGGTTATCATGGTTTGGTAGCACAGATAATTAGCGGTGACGGCGTTTCCTTGCTCATTGTCGAAAAAATACGAGCCGATGATGCCGCCTAACCACAAACCGCACCATCCGGTCACTTACTTTGGATGTAATGATTTTTCGATGACTGTTTGAGGATATTGTGAGCCCCATATGCGAAAATTTTGTTTGTTTACATAACTGCCTAATTGAAAATGGGCCTCATCACTAAAGATGACTGTTGAAAAATGTGTTGTTTTCGTAAATTTTCACAATAAAAATTCTTTGTTCAAGAGTGTAGCGTTCCACAGTTATAATTTCCCAATAACATCAAATTTACCCACCCTATACTTGCAAAGATACAATTACTTTACATATTTTTCCCTGCAGTACACAAAAACACATAACGATCTAAATATTTACATCTAAAAACAAGATAAGAAGGTAAAAAACCAAGGCAAAATACTTGTGCTCATTGTGTTTTATCAATAAAATGAAAAATATTGTAATAAACACTTTTGGTATCTTATTATACGAGCAATGCGGATACATTCAACTGAAATG
Organism: Wohlfahrtia magnifica; assembly: GCA_023159175.1. NCBI lineage: Eukaryota > Metazoa > Arthropoda > Insecta > Diptera > Sarcophagidae > Wohlfahrtia > Wohlfahrtia magnifica. The sequence goes on from JAKWBJ010000178.1 coordinate 128,135, forward strand.
TTATTGTGTGGCTGTTACAATAATATGGTTATTGTGCACATTTACTATAAAGCCCTACCTTAAACTCGAATGAGTTCTTAAGGAATTGAGACGTAGACAGCAAGAGAGACAAAACGTTCGAAAAAAACAACAATTGCCTTTGTAAGCATATAATAGCTGACAATGGGTCTATTCTATAGTTTGTAATCAGCACGACTATAAATTTCTTCATTTATTGTTTTTGTTTTCCGCAGACGGTATTTATCACGGATACGATGCAGTATCGTGTGGTATAAAGTAGTTCCTTAAAACATCTTAACTTGTTATCCTACAACACCCATTATTAATATTATTGTTTACATTTTAAATGGCAAACATGGTCACATGGCGAAGCAATGTCTTTGCCATCATTTGCAAACGCAGCCACAGCCGCATTCAGTGTTGCGTTGACAATAGCGCTGCTTATTGATAATGCTGCCAAATCAAGAGGCAGAGCCATAAATGAATTCAAGTATGCAGATAGGAAAAGAAACTGTAGCACTGAATTTTGCTCAAAACATACTCCATTACTATTGTGGTTTAATAGAAATAAGTAAAGAGAGCAGAAGTGGAATGTAAAGCATGATTCGGCAAAACGATATTTACCACTACCTCTTCAAATATTAATAAGCACCTCAGTGGCGATAATAAACAGTATCAGGTAAACTGTCCTAAGACTGCCTTTTTGTTTGCTAAAGTGTATATTTGATTGTCTGTAAATGTTGCAAGAACATAAAGATGCCTGCTGGTTACTTCAGTGCTGTTCATTTTGATCATTTCTCAAGATAAAACTAAATTACAAAAGCACACAAATATTAAGACAAGACATAAACCAGCAAGCAAACAACTTTAAAGATTGGAAGTCGTTTATACACATTAATACATAGTATGTAATAAAATATAGGTATCCGTAGTATATAATATTTTTGTAGTGTCCAGCATGACTGTTATGTATACTACAAACACAAAAAGGTCGTTAGGCGCTAAAATAAAATTTTCATGTTTTGTGTTATGAGAAACTAGCTAAAAGCCGGAGTGCTTCGCTACCCCTATCTTAACCCTGGTGTCCGCCGGGAAGGTATACTACTTTGTTTGTTTATAATTTTTGATTATATGAAAGAGAATGGATCTTATATTGATAAATGTTTTATTTAATGTCGGCAATTATGTATGGAATACAATATCAGATAAATGCCTGCCTCTGTTAGCCTCACAAATGGGAACTCTTTTGAGCACATTTTTCATAACATTCTCACACATTTCACGCGGTATTTCATTAATTTCATCACGAATATTTTGTTTGAGTTGTTCCAGCGTTTCTGGTTTGTTTGCATAAACCTTGCTTTTTGGAAGTCCGGAGCTGTCATGTCAGGCGACCGTGGAGGCCGATCAACATCACCATTTCTTGAAATAATTTGTTGTGGAAAAAGGTCGCACAGTAATTCCATTATAATCCTGGCAGTATGCGATGTGGCACCGCCCTGTTGAAACTACATGTTAGTCAAGCCCAAAGCATGCAGTTATGGTATTAAAAAGTTTTCAATCATATCACGATATCGCTCCTCATTGACAGTTACCGTTACGCCGTTTTTAGTTTCAAAGAAGTAAGGTCCAATGATGCCTCCTGACCAAATTGCACACCAGACTTTCACTCTTAATGGATGCAAAGGTGACTGATGAATAATTTGTGGGTTTTCCATTGCCCAGAACCGACTATTTTGTTTATTCAAATAACCATTCAAATGAAAATGTGCCTCGTCACTCATTTTGATTTTTTCATGAAAATCGTGATTGTCATGGGTGCGCTGTAACATCCTATTGTCGTATGTACGGCGGCGTAAATGGTCTTCTGGAAAAATCTCTTGTGTCAACTGAATCTTAAATGGAAACAAATGTTGTTATTTAAAGACCAAGCTCCTGAGCACGCCGTCGAATTGGGGTTGATGGATTGTTTTGAACACTTTCTTGAACAGCAGTAGTGTTTTCAGCCGATCTTACGCTACGTTGTGGTCCATGCTTGGGCCTATCCCTCTTTCTTCGAAATCATTCAGTATACGATAAATAGTGCGACTTGTTGGCCGTTGTTTCTCCCAAAAATTTCACGTCACTTTCTTATCGTCACAGTAATCGATGATTGATTTTGATAAAATGTGTTAAAGACTGCCAAATATGAACTATTAAGACTAATGTTTACCAAAATAGCGGCAAAACAAAGTAGGACACCCTGTATACAAAATTCCATATTTAGTATGAATGCAAGGTGCCACGCCTACTTATCCAATCCCGCTGAATTACTGAGTCATAAATTTCTACTATTGCCGTGTTCAAGGTATGCCATATGTACATAAATGAATATTTACTTTGTATGGAAAGTGCCATGCACACATTTTCAATTCCACACACGTTTTAACAGATGATTTGCATTGACAACGAAGTCATTTAGACCAAACTCAGAAATTTATTTTCTAACCGTTCTCACTTTATTTACATTTTAACCGTTCGAAATTAATTTTAGATTTGTACCATGCCCAGGTGTCCAATTCCGCTTTTTCAATAGTGATATGTATTGACTATAAAGTCATTTAGTCTAAATTCAGATACTTTGGCTTTAACCGTTCTTAAGATATACAAAACTAAATATTTACTTTGTATGGAAGTACCATGTCCACTTATGCGATTCCGCCCATTTTAGATATTCTTACTGTTACCATTTTGATGGTACAGGCAATTAGATATTTACTTTGCATGGGCGTGGTACCGCCCAATTGGAATCTGAAGTTTTTACCGACTAGTCTTTCCAGACATACAGAGAGATACCGTAATAATTTCAAGGAAAATCGGTTCAGCCGTTTAGCTGTCTATAATGCCCAAAACAACAAAAAATATCCTCTTATAACCAACGAATAATCAACGAATCTCCTTTATATTTCACAATTAAGGGACAACCTTTTGTAGGGAGCTGTCGAGAACGCCAAATGTACACTCTTACACGGAGAAAAGGGCCGTAACAACAACATAACATTCTACTCTAACTAATGCTCGACATTTAAATGCATTCCAACTTAGATTAAATGTAGCAGCTCCAAGATCGACTTGACGTCCCCATATATGTGAGTGCGGATTTTTTTATCTATTGTCCTGTGAATTTTATTCTATTACTTAACTTGCCATTTCACCTATTTCTGATTTTTTAAGGATATGATGCATCCATGCATTTATCAGCTGTTTCTTGATCTGCAATAGATATGATTTTAGGCCAATACTTTTGTATTTAAGATTTTGTGCGAACATATGTTTATGAATGTCGATTCAAGCTGAATTCCATTACTTGCAGCCATCTAGCAATGTTGCCTTCAAATTTAGACTTCACTATATCTTGTTAATATTATAAATTACATTCAAACTGGATTTAAAAGGGCGAATGGCGTTTGTTTTGTTATTTTAAACATCATTTTGTAAGTCAAACTGCTCTCTCACGGCGCTTTGTAATTTAGAGTGCAAACATTGTGTTAAGACTGAAAATAAAGATCCGTCATTGTTATCCGGCATAGGTAAATGCAAACGAAGACTGGTTAAGAGCACAAACAAGTGACCTATTATTGTTAAAGATTATAACGGATAAGGACGGCCTACTTGCAGCGAAATATCAGCAGAAATTTCTCTAACGAAGGCTTATTTCTCTCAGTGGAATAGCCTAAAAATGATAAATGTGTGCTTATGTCGCAGGAAAGTGCATATGGCAAAACTGTGTCTAACCAAAGACCAGTGCCTTCCTCCAAGATCAGTGATGTTTTAAGTGAGTTCCATAATAGACCTAGCGGAAGGCATTTAATAAAAACTCTTAAAAAACTTAAACAATGATTTTATTGCGTCGGATGTCAATAAGCAGTGGTTGTAGGAATAACAAACTGTACATGCAGCTAAAAGTCCAGTAAGAAGAAGCGATATCAGCTGAAAGAATATATCTCGGGAACTTGAATAAGCGGATCTCGATGGTATGTATGTTCTCGACGTAATGGACTGTTTCAGCAAATGGCCAGAAGTATATGCCACACTCAGTTAAGAAGCGAATATAATTGTAAACGATTTTGTGAATAATTGGATATGCCGTTATGGGGTTCTACAAAAGTTACTAAGACTAGTATGAGGACCCTGCACCCGCTGTCTGGTGGAATTGTAGAATGATTTGATCGAATTCTAGAGGAAAATTTGCGAAAAGTAGTGAGTGAGCAAGAACACAGTCAATAATATTTATTGACATACCGATCAGCAATCCACGACTCAACATATAGATCACCAGCCAAGATTATTTTTGGCACTGAGTTAGCTGCCGCATGAATAAATTATGAGACTTACTTGACTCGATATAACTGGGGCAATGAGATCATATTCAACAGCGGTCTTGGAAGCCTTGATTGGTTTAACACCGCTTCACATCTATCTATGTGATGAAGGTGGCATGTTCGACGGCAACGGTTTTAGCTAAGGGGTTCCAATATGCTTCTTGCAATCTGTCCACTCTACGCAGAGAGGTTCGGCTCTTGTTTGGCCAATGGTGCCTCAGTTCGGGTTTAGTTTGATCCAAACTGGTATACCGATGGCTCCAAAATTAATAAATGTGTCGGTGCTAGTTATCGTGGACCAAACCGAGACTTATCAATCACACAGAAAAGATCGCTGAGTATCTTCCAATTTGAGATCATGGCCGATACTATATGTGCGGAGATCGAGCTAGACAGTGGGCTCAAGGGTAAGACCATTATTATATTCTCTGACACCAAGCTACCTTAAGGGCACTTGGCATGAATAGTATGAAATTTAGGCTGATCAAGTATTGCTACGATAGGTTGCAGAGGCTTTCGCTTAGAAATACGATCTAGTTGTTTTAGGTACCTGGTTGTTTCTTATGTTCTTAAGTATGGCAGAGCAGACTTAAAACTCCTTACTGAGTTTCTTCCGGGCCACTGTGGATTCAAAGTGCATCTGAAGACATACGATTTCATTTTGTGACAAATCCACCATTAGGTTTGGTGTTTATTAGGAAGGCAGCAGATCTACTGAACAAATTATAGACTGGAAGTGGCACAATAAATCCCATAGGTCGCGATGTCCTACCATAGTGCCTGATTGGTATGAAGATAATCATAATCATAATGATAAATTATCTGATGATATGGAGTTTGATGTCAAACCTGTTGCAGAGAGGGAAACCACTTACACCGAAAAACGGGAAAGTTTCAATGAACTTCATATATTTGTGGGCATACGAATAAAAAGGTCAGCGATAGGATGAAAGCCAGATATGTTCGAAATACTGAGGGTATCCATGAGGGCCAACTGATTCAATTATATCATCCACAGCGGGAGAAAAGAATATCTCTCAAACTGCAAACTAGCTTGGATGGGCCTTACAAAGTAATCCAAAGGCTAAGCCATATCGTCTTTAGGATAAAGAAGAGCAATAGCCAATGATCACAAAAAAATTAAAGTAGTACATCTAGAGCGATGGAAAATGCAGAGTTTCCAACAATCTTTTCCTCTGTTCTTAACAGGTTTGGAAACTTCTCTTACTAAGCCACGTATACTTTTCTAGTGCATTAAGAAAACACCCATTTTAAGAGTTTGTAATTGTGCAGAATTTCTGTTTAATTTTTATATTCGCCCAAACAAATTTTCCCCAGGACGCTAAAACTGTTCACCTTCTTCTCATTATTGTTTCCACAAAAGTTTATGACACATTTTCCGTCGCCTTATCAATGGTTATATTATCGTTACCACCAACAACAACAAACAACTAAAAAGATATAATACAAAATTTATTACTTTTTTATTATTTTATTTCTTAAATATAAAAGAGTTTTATCGATTAAGAACAGTTCAAGGTACTCCTATCAACTTACCAATTTTTAAAATTAGATGGGGATTGAGTTAGGCATAGAACGTTAAAAAATATTTAAAAAATTATGGAAAAGTTTAACTATAAAGGGGTTAATAGGTCAATATACCATATACTAATAATATAGGGGTTAAATTAGTGGAAATAAAAAGAAAGAAGTTTTGCAAAAGCAGTTGCTGAAAGTTTTGCTTTTTCGTTAAGTTAAGATAATGATTATAGTTCTTCCATAATGATGGTAATTACCAATAATAATTCATTATTAAATGCATTGAAATAACACCAATAGTGGCACTCAAAACAGCAACAACAAGAAATGGTTTTAATCATGAAAACTAATGAATAAACAAGAGTTGATTAAAATGGTACTTAATATTGGTTTTGCCTAATGAAAGAGTTTGCACTTTAGAGGGATTGAGTACAAGGTTGGTTGGTTGGTTGGTTGGTTGGTTGTTCGGTTGGTAATTCTCACTATTCTTCTAAAGTTTTAATTTGTATTCATAACTGCATTTAACATTTAGTGGCGTTAATTCAACGTTTACGAGAAATTAATTTACTGCAGAGTTTAATACAAAAAGTTTTTAACAATCATTTAATAAATATTTAGGAGTGTTAGAGAATCTGTTTGTTGTCAGAATCAGAAATGAAATTGAAAGAAAAAAAAGTGATTTTGGTGTCACAGAATCCAATATTAGGTTTGTTCCCTAATATCCGCGGGATCCCAATTATTTGGGGAGATAAATGAACGCCTGTCATTTACTCTTTGAAGGTTAATCCATGTTCAAAAATGTTGCCCGAGCTTACGACGTAGGTGGTCCATCTAAACTTAAAATTTGGCAAGTTTTTTTCAGGATTTCGGCAGATATCTCACCAATGTAATTTGAAAACTTTTCTTTTTGTTGTGAAAAAAGAATTACTGCCAATTAAATCATCCTGCTTAACACAATCTTACATGTTTAAAAATAACGGATAGAAGATATGATCATTTGAGGCATTTCCGGAACTTTCTAAAGTGTAGGCAATTAGGTATATAAGGAGACTGCTTTGCCTACGTAGTTTACTTATTGTTTGGCTGTCAATAAACAAGGTTGTGTTAAAGGGGAAATAAAAGTGTTGTATAAACTAATATTGAGTGTTGTATTAAGACAAACAGTATAAAAGTCATAGTGAAGTAAATAAGAAAACTGTAAAACAATACAAATAGCCGTGTTTTTTTTATTTTAACGTAACTCAAATGAACTCAAACGTTTTAAAAAGGTTAAAACGTAAAATTTGTGTCAGAAGTGCGATTGCCTACATAAAATGAAACAATTAAATAATAAAATATTAAATACATAGAACAGAGTAAAATGTAATTCCAAGAATTAAAAGTGAACAGGCTCAAACGGGAATTACATTTATTAGAGCTGTCAACAACCGGTAAAAAAACCGAACTACAAAAACATCTTTGGGAGGAATTTCAGAGATGCGGCATAAACATCGATACGCACGAACTTGATGATGATGATGATCTTGAGATAAGTGCCGCTGCAACCACAAGTAGTATAGCCGTTATCTCGCTGGTGGCTACTATGATGGAAAAAATGCAGGTACAGAGTACAATGCTTTTGGCTGAGGTACGAGAAACATGTAGATATGAAATTCGAGAAACTTCTAGAGCTAATAATGAAAAGCTTATGGAAAACCCTAATGCTGAAACGAATGCACAAGAAATTTCTAACGCTGATAATGAAAAGCTGTTGGCTCAGATACAGGAAACCTCTAGACCGGAAAACCAGAATTTTTCGTCAAAAATAGAAAAAAAATTTAAAGAAGCGTCTAGAGCAACGTCAGAGCAGCTACAAGAAATATACGAGGTGGATGACGTCGATGCAAGAGTTTCAAATCGCAATTTAAAAGAGCTCAAACGTTTTAAAAAGGTTAAAACGTAACAGTATTAACGGCTGATATGGTGACAATCAAACTAAAATAAATAATTCTTTCTTCCTTATTGGTTTGTTAATAATTATTAAAATAAATATGTGTCATTTATATTAAAATATATGATAATGGTATGATCTTCCGCACTCACTATAATGTGTGCTTAATTCCCTTAAACTTCTTTAAAAGTACAATGGGCTTCCGAAACAGTTATATTTTTAACCTAAAAAAGATACGCGAACTTCTATTGTCAAATGCATATTCCATTTCGTTCTCCACCGCAATTTTTCTAATTAAACAAAATATTTTTTTGTTTTTTTTTTTTTCATTTACTAACTATACTACATATAAAGACAAATTCTAAGACATTTTAATGAATATCTTGGATAATTTGCCCTTTTCTTCGGATACGCTAGTAATGAATTAAAGTTGCTGATGCACGTTGACTGAAATTCATCTTCTTAAACACACTTTAATCAGACATTTCGAAAAGCACTACAGAAAGAAGTACAAAAATAATTGTGGTTCAGCATCACGTCTGCATTGGTGTGGTATTTTGTAACATGAAGTTGTCTTTAATGATGGTTTTCATTTCTTTCAATGATTCCTGCCGCAATTGCGATTAAATAAAATGAAAATAAAACAAAACGATAACAACAATAATAACACACATTACGAAGGAAAAGCGTAAAAGCAAAATTTTAAAAAAAGTTGTGGGAATTGGAGCAGAAAATAATCCCAATTAGAACGGGAAGTGAGTGTATACCATAGTGTGTACGTTTGTTTAAAAGGATGTGAATACGGAAAGGGGATGTGGATTGTGGATAGTAAACATAAAAGCTAATTTTGTAAGATACGCAGAGAATCGCTTGAATTTGTATTTTTTCTTTTATTTTCTCTTATTAAGAGATTAAATTAAAACGTAAATGAACGATTACAAATTGTAATGTGGGCAATCAAGAAAGAGTTAAGACAATTTAAAAGGTATAGCCAATTAGATCAAATTTTATATTTTATTTTTTTTTAATAGAAACTTTAATAATATTCAATGTTAGATTGCATAGCAGAATACATTGTCTAAGTCAAAGTATAAATTTCCTACTATATCTTCACTCTGGTGCAATAGTACTTCCGTACTAACGATCTTAGCAGTTTTTGTTTTATGTTTGACTTGACAAGAGTTGTATCATTGACATATTTATCACATACAGATTATCTATAGAAAATATTCAAATTTTTTTCATGTTATAATTCTGAATTTTTATAAATCGTCCTAAATTTTATCCTACTTGTAATCGTCTAAGGTACTTTTGTTCAATTTTAACCAATACTTATATGTACGTACATCAATGTATATATACATCCACAGTTGTGTGTGTATATACATCAATATTTCTATGTAGTATTATGAGATTTTTTAAGAGCTTTCGGATTTGATTTAAAAAAAATACATATCATTATAGAATTGTATGAAATTTTTGTTTGAATCGTTAATATAATCTATATAATTCAGTGTTTAAGAATAACATTAGTCTACAGCAAAAAACACCAAAATATGATAATTATACCAATATATTTCATCCTAACTTGAAAACGACTAGACCGAAAAATAAAAAAAATTTTAAAACGAGAATGATGTTAATCATTTAAATTAAAGCTTAAAACGTTGAGAATAGAATAAGATATAAATCATGAAAATCGGTCGGCTATTGCTTATTTTATTCAAAATTAAATACAGGTACCTAACTTTGACTAAAATTATCCAAAAAACATTTCCTTGCAAAATTAACTGAAATTTTTTTTCTAGCAAAATTAGCGGGAAATTTTTTTCTTGAAAAATTCTCATATTTCTGTAGACGATAGAGTAGTTAAACAACATAGTAGAAAAATTATCCCTAAAGAACAATATTGCCTTCACCAATTACACTCAGAAAGATATAAAAAGACTCGCTCGGGGACCCAACGATTTTACCACTTACTGTACTAGGGTAATAGCAGACAATATCCTCCTCATACAACCTGCAGAAGTCTGGAGTACCGCTGCCCCATAGGATACAATATTTCTTTACGATCCCTATGACGATCCTACGTATTTTTATATTTAGCCACAGAAATAATTCACTTCCTGATTCTTCCAATTTATATATAATACCCTGAATACCTCGCAGTTACTTCTATCCCTTCCTGAATTTAGAATTTACCTAAGAACAACCACCTTGCCGTCCTAAAGAGATGGCCTCTGCTACACAAGCAAGGATATGTCCGTTGATCCCAGTCTAGGTAGTTCGTCGGACACTAGAATCCAGGGTTGGCAATCCACTGGGCAACCCAATTAAACCCACCTGGGTATTATATTTCGTATTTTATTTATAACAAAAATAAGTATAATTTGCGTATTTGGACTACCAATTCCGTTTTTAGCTCAAAAGAGATAATGAAATAATCAATTTATCAAATCACTGCTTACATCTTTTTACCACCAATGAGTCAATAAGAAAATATCTCGTCTTTTAAGGTGCTCCAAGTTTGAAGCCCATTTTATATATCTTCAAAGTAAGTGAATCGATTACTTGCTAAAAGATGAACTCATACCACTTTATAAGGCCCTGACAGGTTTCTAAAATGAAGGCCGTAAATCTAAATGTCGTAAAACATGATGAATATCTGTTGCGTTTGCTTCCCTTACACTTTTGGTTAAAAAAAGCTGAATCTACGATTTTTTAGCCGACGTGTCAAGCAAAAGAATAACTTAATCATGTCTGCCTTTATATTTCGCAGTAATTGCAGTCTGCTTCAAGAGTATTGTCAATTTGAACGAAAATTGGAAGTATTTATAAAACCCAATGAAACACAAAAAAAAAAAAAATCACCAAAAGCTCAATAAAACCCGGTGGGTTGGGTTTAAAAAAACCCAGATTCTTGCAAACCCTGCTACAATCTGACACATATTGGTCCATCACACCCTCAAGGGCCATTCTATAGTCAATAACAAAACTAGATCATAAGATCAGAGCCTTCAGTACTGCCGTAGTAGCAACATAAATCGTAAACCCCCCACTAGCAATATTCCAAACTATAAGCCAAATTGCCCTAAAAACAGTTAGTATTTAAATCCGCTACCTAACTCAATTTGAACCCGTACGTGAAGGCCCACCATCAAACAGGTTAGTTGATCCTGTTCACTTGTTCCTTTTAGGTATTATTACCCTATTCGAAAAAAAACTGGTGGCCCTATAATTTGTTGACTCGAGCTGCCGTGATAATTGATCACCTACATTGATTTCCGTCGTGTAAGCCACTGCTCTAATAGTACTAAGCCTGATTCATTGAGTGTAATTAAACTTGTCGCTTCTTCTTCACTGGCAATTAGTGAAGAACGAGAAACTTTCTGTAGCTATTGATCATTTACAATTTCCGTCACTGCTACATAATGTTTTTATTCGATCGTTACAAATCTCTATTTTAATCTGAAGATATGATCTCGATTATTTTATACAATATTTATAAAGTAATTATATTTATTTAGTCTGAGAGCATTATAAAACAGTTGTGTAAGTTCTTTGATTAGATTTCTAAACATTTTTATAAACTCAGATAATAGTCAGATAATAGTCACTATTAAGTATATTAGGTTACGATCATGTTAATTTTTTATGTTCAGTTATTGGTGTGATAGTGCTACGAAAAATATGTTAATTATTGAAAGTAAATACATATATGATTTATTGTCAGCCTCGAGTATTTACAATTTTATAAAATGTTGTAGGCAACTTGTGGCTACATACCACATTTACTTGGTTGCACATTGCACCAACATTATGTAAATACATGTTTCAGTGTATTGAACGTAGCTAGCGCTCAAAGAAGTAAAAAAAATCTTTATATTAAAGCCTGCTTTTTCTGACTTGAAACTGTCATGCTGGTAGAAAATACATTAATCACAAATACCTAAAGCGTGTTCAATAGAAATATTGAGTACACATATTATCAGAAATAAAATCTAAAAAAAAAATGAAGTGAAAATAAAAATACCACAAATTATTAAATCACAGTAAACATTATAATGAGAAAATGTAAACAGTAACCTATAAACAAATAAATCAGATATACATCTGTATGTACGGAATTTCACTTAAATTATTAGAAAAATAGTTTGCAACATATTTAAGCAATAATCCAACTTACACTCTTTTTAAACTAGGGAGATCGGACGGTTATCATACGGTTCTTTCAAAATCTTCATTTTTCGAATACCGAATAAGCCGGTTAATTTAACACGAGTAACCGGTTAATTGAAGTAAAATTAATTGTAAACGTTTCAATATTTTTTTTATTGCAAATATGATCATCATTTAACTATTTGTATAAATTTAGGTATTATTTTTGTAAGGACACCTTAATATTTGCTCAATTCAGCCAAACTATAAAATGTTATGTATGGTCACCTTATTCCAAAAAATTCTACGTTTAAATAAGTGAATAATAAGCCGGTTTTGTTCATATAAATGTACCGTTATATTATGTTTTTTTAAATTTATGTAAATAAGTGCAAAATTCAATGCGTCAAAATGATAAAGTCTATGAATTATAAGCAATTAATGTAATCAGAAGGTTCACAATTGTTATTTTTTTTGTAATAATTTATAATTTAAATAACATCTGCGCGGCATGGGACGCGGCAAACCTTTGCCACCTTATGAACAAGGACAAATTGTGGCACTTCATGATAAACAAGTATTTAACGATACTGTTTACACTACTTCCAAAATCGGCAAAATTTATGTAGTGGTCTGGCAACACGCCATATGAATTTTTTACTTTTCAATTCTAAGTACACAGTTTGTTGATGAAGGATTTATTTCTTCAAAACATATAAAATTCTCGCCATTTTCAATTTAATATTTACTATAAATTGAATCAGACTTTAAAGTTAAAGTCAGTAACATTAATTATGTAAATTTTTAAATACATGTATTCCATTAGTTACCTACTAAAAAGTATGCAATTATTAATTAAATCATTCAATTTAATATTTACATATACACTGCGCGTCATTAGGATACCGTCCGCTTTTACTGACGGTTGATGTTAAATATTATCTGAACCAATTCAGAAGTGGCTTTTAAATTTCTTCGTAGGAGACTCCATTCCATTTAGAATAAAACAACAATGACTGCTATACCATTTAAGATAGTATTTTAATAAATTTTTTTAGACAAATTATACAAAAAACTTATTGAAAAAAGTGGTCATCAGGATAGCGCCATCTTAAAGCATCTATATAGCATTTTAATTCTTTAATACTATATTTTAAACAGTATTAAGGATAATTAACACTGCGTGGGACCGCCTTTGTTTGAAATATCCTCGAAAATCCCATTGGAAATTGAATTGTAAGGTTTTTCAATATAATTCAACGAAATGGTGGACCAAGTCAGTATGACTCCTTCCATTAATCCATTTTTGTGTTGTATTGTCTTCCGGACTCGTACGCCCATCTTCATAAGTTTTTGATTATATTTAGGCCAAGTAAATAAGCGGATCGAACTGTATGGATTACAACATTTGAGAAATCCAAATAAGTTTTGCAAGGTTCCCAAATAAATAGAAAAGTCGTTTTCGAAACGCTATTGTATTGCGATGTTAAAAACTGTAAGTCGCAGTTGCCTTAGTAGCATATTGCTGTCCACACTATCACAGCCCCTATCTTCTAATGCATTATAATTTCTTGTCGAAATCATTATGTGTGATCTCTCCTACAAGAAATCCTATCAGTGCAGGTCTACATATTTCTTTATATAGTAATGTGTAGGAATTTTAATATAAATACATTTGCCTAATAAATCAAAACTTTTTGGGTATTTTGTTTTATTAAAAAACTTGTGGAAATTGCTAGCTTTGAAATAGGCCTACCACAGAAGCCATAAATGGCGAAAGAACCACTAGTGTAACATACCAACAGACAAACGCGAATTGCTTTGGCCGAGGAACTCATAAATAAATTTCCAGATTTCTGGAAAAATGTTATATTTAAGGATTAAATCGCATAAAAGGGCGCCAATTTCTGTGGAGAATAAGCCTAAATAGTGTTAGCAACAGACAACAATGACTTGTGGTTTTAAACAGAACATCAAGCATGGCAAATTATGACAATTAAAAATTTTGGGTGTTCGAAAATTTTGGTCTACAAATTGTCGGTTGATGGCTTTTCCATACAATATTTCTAGTAAACTTAATTGTATCAGGCAACACTGTACCTTATTTGATAGGTCTGAATAATTACGGGCGATGAAAAGTGGCATTACAATGGTAGTATTACAATGAACGAAGCAAGGTGAAGTTTCGTATACGGTGGCGAAGGCGAGATTAAAATAAAGAAAGATAATGCTGTGTATATAGTGCGATTGTAAGAGAATTGTTTATTGTGATCTCTGACCTCTTCTATCAACAATTAACGAGCAATTCAAGCGGTCAGAATTAAATAACAGAAAATATGATGCATCTTTGATGACTCAGCCCATACCTTGCAGCTTTCGGCAATCATTTATTTCGATCTATAAAGAACTCTCTTAATGGTGTAAATTTAAACTCCGTAGAGGCTTGCAAAACGCAATTGTTTTTTGTCAAAAGTTCTACACTGACGGAAGAACAATTTCACTACAAAAGTAGCGAAAAGTTACCGATCAAAACGGCACATATGTATTTGGTTTCATAAAGCTCTTTTTAAATATAAGAAAAAGGTGTTTCCTATTTTAAATATATTTAATTTCTTGATGAGAGTGCAGAGGTCGCCGCTAATTGGTGTTGAGGGAGTACAGTGTACTACGCCAGCTCTGGCGCTCAGTGTCATTATGAATATCTGGACACCTGTTATCAGGACCGAATCGCTCACACCCATGGCTCTGCTGAGAATTAGGGAATGTGGTATAAGACTATCAGAGAATTAAGCTGAGCTGCTGCACCGAATGGGTTTGGCTACCCTTAGGACGGACTACTATATCCCTTGCCTACTACCAACGACCAATCTGGAGACATATGTTCCGAATAGGAATACCTGGAAAAGGTCAGTGGAGGGTGACCTGAGTAGTATCCGATTCTTTACGGATGGGTCAAAGCTGGATGGTGGAGTAGGTTATGGCATCCATTCTCCTGATTTTAATGTATATGAGTCTTACTGGCTGCCGGACCATTGCAGTGTGTTTCAAGCAGAAGAGGCTGCTATCTGTGGGGTTGCTGAACTACTGAGAAATAGTGCCACGACCATTTCGGACGGTCAGTCCGCTATTAAATCCATGGGAGCTATGTACACTAAGTCTCAGACGGTAGTGAAATGTCACGAATTACGGCAAGGTGATGTCCGAGTACTTTGATATTAACCTCATCTGGATACCGGGACACAGTGATATTCCAGGAAACTGTGTAGCGAATGAGCCGGCTAGGCAGGGTACTGCGGCTGAGATTAATTTAGCAGCGGAGGAATTTTGTATACCGATCTTTACCTGCCGGCTACGTATAGGACAATATGCCGATGGTGTATTTAATGAGAGGTGAAGGCTAGAACTCTCTGGCCAAGGGTGGACAAGAGGAGGTCAGGGTAACTGCTGAACTTGCCGAGAGCGAGGATCTCTGCGGTAATAGGGGCACTTACGGGTCTCTGCTTAACTGGGAGACATGACATTAGACTGGGCCAGAGGGACTCTATTCTATGTAGGTGCTGTTTAGGAGAGGAGGTGGAGACTACGGAACATCTGCTGTTGGAATGTCCGGCGTTGGCGGGACTTAGATACAGGTTTTTCGGTGCACACTTTGTTGGTATTGGGACTCTACTGGAGACTCCTGTATGGCTGATCAGCAAATTTATTGAAAGGGCTAACTGGTCAGGTAACTGACCGGGCTGTCAAAGGAAGTTTATGAGTATCACAATGGGCTTTATGAGTCTAAGTGTGCTGGACATTTGTCTAGCAGCCCCGTTTAACCTAACCTAAGCTAACCTAAGTTATAAAACAAATGCACTTATAACAGATTACGTTATTAGTTTAATAGCTATTCATAAAACTTTGTCTAAGAGAAAGTTAAAAAATGTCCTTTACAAACCAAATTTTTTCTTGATTCTTGAAAAGCCCTAAAAATTCTTGTAAGTCAACCGAAATCAAGGCCACTTAGCAACCGAAACCGGTCACCGAAATCTAGCGATTTCACCCAAATCGATTTTTTTTTTAATCAGTTTTCTTAAGTATTTTTTTCGCTACTGTAGCTATGGTGCAGATTAAACAGAGCCATTTAAATACTTAAGTGCTTGACGCCTCTTTTGCTGGTTGAGCAACAAATACCATAACTTTTAAATGGCATTAAAACTAACTAAGAAACAATGTGTGCTAGAGTTTTTAATATCAATTTATTGAAAATCATTTTTAATTATACATATTTAAAATAAACTAAATCTCTCAATGATATCACTAAATTGCTTACATAAAGTGTAAAGTACTGATTAAGGTAAATATACAACAAGAACTTTGCATACAAAATATTTACGAACATAGAGTGTACTCGTACAATACCTGAACGAACAACTAACTCCAAGCATTGTTAATTAAAGTAACGTATAGTGCGTACTAACTTTGTATGAATGATTATAACGGGTCTTCCAATACATACTTGAGAATTTTGACAATTGTTAGCGAGCATACAGTGGCAAATATTCGTATAAATGCATTCTTAATTTTAATTTTGCTTCCTTTTTTGTCTTTAAAAAAATGCAATCGTTCCAATTAAGTTCCAACTCATATTTTTCACTAAGGTAACGGTAACTTGTATTGAGTGCACAAATTTGTTTTCGTTGTTTTGAGTTTCTATAAGTCATTGCAGTTTTAAAGTTTCACCAAAATAGGGTACATATTCGTTTAATATCACTGAACTAACTTTCAATAGGAACACGCCAGTTATTTAATTCTTAGTAAATCATTGATCCATTATTTTTATATGTTTACCTTAAAAATACGATTTGACATCGATTTCGCCAAATTTTCCAGCACTAGTGGAAATGTTTTGTTTAAAACAACGTTGTCCCCACCATTATCGTTAATTTCGACCGCTATACATATATCGAAGATAGCCGACGAGGGATTCAGATTCTCAAGTTGAAATGATGTGGTTCACTAATATCATGCAATTTGAGCCATGCACAAATAAATAAGCACTCTAGCGAAGCCTATGCGTGCATTTGCATTTTCAATACAAATGTTATCGGTAATCCTTTCAAACGATTTGTTCGATAACATCTTATACACTCTTTGTGTTATTTAAGCTTAAATATAAAAAGAGCTCAATGAAAGACCCTTTATCTTACAATGGTGCAAAATATGAGATGAATACATACACACTATATAATATAAGTTATAGTTGTAGTTACGCTGCTTTACTTTAAAGTGTCGTCAGCATTATGCCAATTTTATTGGCAACATGCTGAGGTTGATTCTACAGTATCATTTAACAAAATGTTGTTATTATGTGCGTGTGAATGCTTACAGTAAGCGATAAAACTAATCCACATTTTGAAAATAACTCAAGACTGCATATATAATATAGTATGTTCTCATGTAGCACTTGCAGTTCTACTTTTGTTAAAAAGTGTATTAATCAATGTATGCCATCATGTGCATAAGCAACAATATATGCATATGTATGTAAGGATATTTTTGATTATGTACATACATACGTATGTATATATACACTCAGACCGCGGTTTATGCGGATTGATGAATTGATTGCATAAGCCGAATTTACACACTTCGTCTATATAAGAACTGCTGATTCGTACTTGATCAAATTTAAATCCAAGAATTAAAAGTCAAACCGAATTGTATTAAAAAAGTCAACAACAAATTCTAGTTACGAAAATTTTAAAAAAGACTAACAAGCTTATATTAGGTGTGTTTCTTTACTCTACGTTGGGCGTCCTCGGGAGCCCAATTTTACTGAAAAGCGTTGCCGTATACAAATGGGTAAATGGAAAATATTTTGAGAGAGTAATATTCTTCTTCTTCATATACAAAACAACCCGTAATTTTTCTTCGGGCAAGTTTGTTGTTTGACAAATAAAAAATAAAATATTTCTTAAGAAACTAAAAAATTGAAAATTTTTTTATTTTTTTAATTTAATTAATCGAGCCTTAGAGCCTTATGCATACGTATGATTTAGATAGAACACTAACTATTACATTTCTGGAATAGGTTGCATAAATATCCAGAGTTTAGCTTCTGATACAAAGTTTTTCATACACATTTTTGAGTTTTAACAAATTCACATACATTTGTGCATACATATCGTTAAAAATTGGCCTAAAACCATTACTGTACTTAGTTTCCAGTCAAAATACTGACGATTTCGTCTTGCTAGAGTAAAAAATATTATTTCTATCTCATATAAAAGTCCGTTTTAAACATAGTATGTCATAACTTCATGCGAACGGGCACACTGTAAGTGAAAAGCTGAAGGTAAATTGGCCTGATTGTGATGTGATTTGTGCATCCGCTTGCTTATTGATCATGGTAGAAGAGATGATACGAGACTTGTGGCAATGCTTACCGACTACTGACCCACAATTTGCGGTGACGTTACAATTTTCACTGTCGCAATTGTGACCAGATAACTTCCTCAGATACTCAACCTGATGGTATAGGTATGAGATATTCTAGTTATTGTGCGGTTTTTGAAGTGTTCATAACGGTGTATCGGACACTACTTGACCATCGTGTTAGCTATGGATGAACCAACCAACCCTGTGCGAATCAATTAATTCTGTGTCACCTCTAAATAACAAATTAGTATTGTCCGGTAGCGCCATTGGTCTACACTATGAGGTTTTAGTAAATTAAGCGAAATCGTTTATATAAACAAGTAATCAAAATGGAGACAAAGCGGATTCCTAAACCAAGCCACTTATGAGTTCACTAATTGAGGTTTCTACTACCTTTACTCTCATATACTGTTTCATACTAAAAATAAGTGAATAAATTAGTTTTCATGAAGTAGATGAATATTGAAAGTGTGTGTGCAGCTTATTCACCGTTACCTCTGATATTGCAGTATTGTTGTTGCGAATATGCTCTTACAGTGATAAGAGCAGTGAGGAAATACTAAGGCCACGACGAGAACCGAAAGTATTATTATTATCAAACTTCTGAGTACATATGATTAAAAATTAGGTTCTTACTACTTTATATCTTTAATACTTTATATATATATATATATATATATATATTAGAATTGCTGAATATGTACGTGTCTGCTGCATTTTTGTATTGGTAGTTCCATTTAGCTTTCATCACTATAGGAAACATTTAATGTATTGCAAGCATTTGATAGACTAATATTTTCATCACCAGTAATATTCTCATTACGACTAGAAGAAAAGATCAACGAGCTTTCAGCAGATTCATCTTTTTCTACTCGTGCAAAATAATGCAGTGAGGTTGAATTTTTCATCTTATACAGCTCCTGATATCCAAAAAGTAGATCGTTAAGTTCACATTAAAGGTTCATTACTCGTTTCGTACTTGAATCCATATTGAAAACTTTACAAAGTTTGCAGTAAGAAGTTTAACCACTTCTTCACAATCGCTTTCGCAATTATTGCCTTGAACATAAGCTGTCCGTCATCTGATACTTCTTAGTTGCAATATTCCAAATAATAACAATCAAGCCAGAGGATTTAAAGATGTAAGCAAAAATGAAGGTTGAAATTTCCAGATGTAAACTGATGTCAGCCTTTCTATTTTAAATTAAAAAGATTTAATATATGAGACACGAAAAAACGAACCTTTTAAACTTTTTAACGCATATACAGTTTGTAAATAAAATGTTTTCATATAGTTTTTATAGAAAAAGAATTGGGTTTAAATTGTATCATTCAAAATAATAGTTTTTATTGTTGTATTTTTAAAATTTTTATGTTAATTCAATTTCATCTAAATATTGGCTAATAAATTACAGAAAAAAAGAAAAAATAATAAATTTTAATTCAAAAATAAGATAAAAAGCAAAAGCAACTCTAGAATGTTTGTTTGTTTCTACCTTATGGACATTATGGATTTTCTTGACATTTGTACAGTATCTCTCTGTATGTCCGGAAGGAACAAGAGGCCTTTTAATTAATTTTAAAAATACCAACTGGGCGGTGCCACGTCCATACAAAGTGTATATTTATTTGTCCATATCTGCAAAACGGTAACAAAAAGATACTCTAAATTTGTCCCAAAGACATTCATACTCAATTCAAATCATCAGGCTCAAAATGGGAGAATCAGATAAGTGGACATGGCACTTCCCATGCAAAGTAAATATTTTTATTTGTGTATCTTCAGACGGTTAAAGCAAAAAGTTTTTGAATTTGGTCTAAATGACTACGTAGTCAATACAAATCATACGGCAAAAAATTTAACAGAATTGGACAAATGGACGGAGTACCTCTCATACAAAGTTTATATTGATTTATGTATATGTATTTTGTGAACACTTAAGCAAACGCTTCTGAATTTGGTCTTAATGATTTCATAGTGTATATAAATTATCAGGCAAAAGATGGACGGAATAGGACAAGTGGGCGTTGTACCTCCATATAAAGAAAATATTATTTTTTGTATGTCTTGAGAACGGCAATATTAAAGAATTCTAAATTAGATTCAAATAGAGTCGTAACTGGGAGATTTGATAAGTAGGCGTGGCACCCTTCATTCATACTAATGACTTTTTTCTTTTCTGAAAAAAATGATACATTTTGTTGCCCTGTATTTTAAAAAAAAATTTAATACAAAGAAGGGGTGCTTATCTCTAAAAGTGTTGCCTTTAATATATTTTAATATTTCCTAATTCTTGTCTACGTTTTATAACAAACAATAAGAGAAATGCAACAATTTTTTCAGAAAATAAAACGCCATAAGCATTGGATTTTATATACATTTTTATATGGAGTACAACAACTATTAAAGCAGATAAAAGCTGTTTATATAAAGGGTCCGCCAAATAATTTTTTTTTTTTGAAAATGCTATAAAAAAACTACTGAATATTTTCTCAAATTTCTTTTTTTATTTGAAGGTACAATCCTTCCGGTTAATAATGGAAAATAGTTTCATTCAAATGGCTGCCTCGGCTGGCCATGCAGTACCCTACACGATCGGTCCAATTTTTAAGCACATTATCGATTGTGTGCAGCTCTATTTCACCTATGGCTTTACGAATATTGTCCTTTAAACCGTCAATTGTCTCTGACTTGTTGGCGTAACACTTATCTTTGACGGAACCCCACAAAAAATAGTCCAACGGTGTCAAATATCAGCTCCGAGGTGGCCAAACGACATCAACTCTGCGGCTGATAATGCGACCATCAAAAACAGGGCGCAAACCATCGAGTGTAGCTTCGGCTGTGTGGCATGTAGCGCCGTCCTGTTGAAACCAAATATTGCTAATATTCTCTTCTTTAATTTTTGGGAACAAAAATTCGTTCAACATGGCCCGATAACGATCGCCATTGACTGTAACGGCCACTCCTTGCTCATTTTCGAAGAAAAATGGCCCAATTATGCCTCTAAACCAAAATCCGCATCAAACAGTAACTCGTCTTTGGTGTATCGGCTTTTCAATGTATGCTTGCGGGTTTTCTGTGCCCCAAATGCGACAATTTAGCTTGTTTACATACCCGCCAAGATCAAAATGAGCTTCATCTGAACACATCGCACACATTCTGCAACATTACCATGATTTCAAAGTAATGTCGCAATATTTCCCAGCGTTGTTCAAGCGTATACACAACCATAATTGTTCAGCGGAAGGATAAAACTAATTATCTGTCAAATCAGACATGAGCTAAGTGTTACCATTCACGAAATAATCACTAGTTGAAAAAAAAACGTTAGATGGCGGACCCGATATTTTTATAGATAATCAGTATTTTGTATTGCCACCATTGGCATCAATTCTTTCACATATTCAGTTAAAATTGTATCCCCTAATTCTAATTAAATTTACAATTGGATTTAAATTTGTACTCTACGCATGTGTCCAGTACTTTGTCACAGTTATAAAGAAGCCAAGTTTTTGGATCAATATTCTGATAGAACTTGAATTTTGGCTTTCTATTAAATGCTTTTAATATGTCCGGGTATTGATTCGCATCAATGGTGTTCTTAATAAAACAAATTTTCTTCTATTCCCTTACTAGAAAATTTTGCATATTTATCAGTTTGAATTGTGTTTCGACTATCCAAAGCTTTTAGGAGTTTCTTCCATACTTTTTGGCCATCATTATAAGAAAGCACTTTTATGGTCTGGGTAGAAAATATAACTTGATCCCAATAGTCTTCAAGGCTTAGAAATAATCAATATAGTAAAAGACACTCACCTTTATTTGTGTTGAATTGTAAGCAGTAGTTTTAAAGCGCTGCTCTGTATAAAATAGCCATTCTTTTTTAGTACTTGCCTAACAGTTTTGTGGGAAAATGTTGCGTGAAACATTCTTCTCTGGTCTCACAATGGCTTTTGTCCACTTTTCTTCATAAAACACGTTCTTTTTTTTCGAATTCTTATGTGGGTGCTCTAGTGAGTAAGATAAGAAAACAGTTTGTTTTCTTATTGAAAACATTTAAGATAAAATTTGAACCGTTTTCCCAACTGAGAGATTATAGAAAATCAATTGATTTATATCCGACAATGTTCTTTTGTCAGGCATTTTAGAGTTTCGTATATTCATGGGTGCCAGACGTAGTGTTTTTAGCAGTACCTGCACGGATTCTCTTCAAATGTACTTTGTTATACACAACACCTTAAGCAGTACAAAAATGTACTGATTTTTACACTTTATACTGTTTTTTGAAATACAAAAAATAAATAAAAAATACTATTCCCTTTTGCCAATTCATCCATCAGCACATGGTACCTTGGTCCATTGACTGGTCACGTTGCGATTGTTATCGATCTTGAAGAAGTACGGTCCAATGATGCCGTCAACTCACAAACTATACCAAACAGTGCATCTTTCAGGGTGCACTGATAGCTCCTGAACCTTAGCCTGCCTTTCACACCAAATTCAACAATTCTGTGTCTTGGCGTATCCATTGAGCCAAAAATCTTTGAATTCTTCCGGCACAAGACCGATTGTTGACAACGGCGACGAATTGGCATATCGCGATCTTCATTGACACTGGCTAATACAGCAGCAACATTCTATTCGGTACGCACTCTTCGCATACGGGTTGGCTCATTATTATTCAATGAAGTAAAACTGGGCGAATTTTAGCCACAGTTCGGTGGGTCGATTATGACAACCATAAAATTGACGTAATTTAAGAAATACACAGCACGAATTTCGATAATAAAATTCAAAGATTTGCAATCGTTGTTTCTTTGTTAGTCTATTCATGGTGAAATCCTAAAATTTATTGAGCATTAGAATTGAAAAATTTACCTTGAAAATCCAAATAGCAAAAAATCAGCTTTACATAACAATATTGTACGTTAGAAGGAATTAATTTAAACTTAAAGCAGTAGTTATGTATGCGTATTTTTGTTTTCTTTTGCTGTTATTTGTTTGTTAGTAGTGATGTAAAAATGCAAACAAATAACTTAAAAAACCTTTTTTTTAATGATAAAAGTTAAAAAGAAAACTTTTTTCACTATACAAATACATTTTCTTTACAAACTGTATTTGAATTCGCATAAAAGCAGGTTTGAGTGTATTCATACTATATATATATGTAAATAAATAACGTTTAATGTTGTAAAACCACACATTTTCCTTTTTGTTTTACATTTTTAATGAGCCTTAAAATCAGTATCTTATGTCTCTTTATTTTATTACAACAAATTTATTGTAATTGACATGATAAATTAAAAAAAAAATGTTTCAAATGATGCTGTCGTATGTGATGAACCAATTTTGTTGCAAAAAGCATAAAAAATAAGTGAATAAATATGTATAAACCAATGAATAAAATGAAGTTAATACAAGATTACAATCATTAATGAATAAATATATAGAATATATAGAACTGTTTTCTTTGCGTCTCTGGTTTGCATGTTTTCTTTACACAAAAGCTGGTAACTGATCATCAGCTTTGTGGTAATGTTTGTAACACAAACTTATAACTGATCAAACTAGATGAACTGATCTTCTAATGATAAATTGATCAACTGAGAACAGATTTTCAAATCAAACGAAACACTTCCGACTAACCTAGAGTTGAAAGAAGGCCTTGATTTCGTTTGATTTACAAGAATTGTTAAAGCTTGTCAAGAATGAAGAAAAAATATGTTTTTTTTAAATACATTTTCGTTTTCACTTTATAGTTTGGTTTATAAAAACAAATAAATTTATAACTAAATAGGTGTTTGAAAAAGTTGGTTAACAAATTTGGTCATAAAGGAACACCGTTTTCTAATATTGAAAACGGACTTTATTAAACCAAAAATCTGCCGCTTTGTTTTTGCTATTTTTGCGGTAAAGATATTATTGCATTAAAGTAGAATTAATAAATATTTCCATGAATTTATAAGTTTAAAAAAATATATATAATTTTATATGTAATTTTTTAATATGTTAAAAACTGTAAGTCGCATTCGCCATAGTCGCATATTGCTTCCCACACTACAACAGCCCCTCTATTTTCTATTGCACAATAATTTCTTGTGAGAATCATTATGCGTGATCTCTCCTACAGGAAACTAAAATGCAATAGAAGATAGAGGGCCTGTGATAGTATGGGAAGCAATATCCTATGACACCTGTGAGTATCGGTTTTTAAGATCGCATAAGAATGCAGAGAACTATAATAGCGTTTCGAAATCGACATACTACCTACTTATTTGGGAATCTTGCAAAACTTATTTGGAAATCTAAAATGTTCCAATCCATACAGTCCGATCCATTAAATCGTGGGTTGAGAGCCAAAAACCTCACGCCCTTGTATAGTCAGCTTAGTTTCCCGGCCTAAATATAATCAAAAACGTATGGAACTGGGTGACTAGGAAAGTGTACGAATCTGGAAGACAATACGATACAAAAATAGATTTAATGGAAGGAGTCAAACACACTGAGTTCTCCATTTCGTTAAATTATATTGATAAACTTTACAATTCAATTTCCAATCGAATTTTCGAGGATATTTCATAAAATATAGTACTTAAGAGTTAAAATGCTATATAGTTGCTTAAAGTACTAACTAAGATGAAATTATAGCTGATGGCGCTATCCGGATGACCAATTTTTTCAATTCTTTTTTAGTATAATTTTTCTAAAAAATTTAATTAAAATACTATCTTAAATGATTGTTTACATCTATAAAAAACACCCTATATTAGGAAAGTTTACACAATGAGTGCAGTTACTAGGTACATAGTAGTTTTTATAAGAAATTTAGACAGTACCAACAAAAAAAAATAGGAATGAATATAAAGAGAGCGTAAAAATGAAATGTACAGCCAATATTTCTATAATTTAGTTTTAATTTAAGTCTTTAAAAATAAATTTTAAATGTTTTACGTTTCTTTAAAATTGGGCTCAAAGCTTTACAAAATTAAAATATAAACGAAAAAAATTTTGAATCATCTTACGTTAACTAGAGAATTTACCATGGGGCCTACCACCACAAGTACAATCTATTGTGCGCGATGTAAATAAAGTTCCATAAAAAAGGAGTAGTAGCCAGTAGAACAATTCCACAACTACATGCAAAAAGTTTAT
Organism: Wohlfahrtia magnifica; assembly: GCA_023159175.1. Lineage (NCBI taxonomy): Eukaryota > Metazoa > Arthropoda > Insecta > Diptera > Sarcophagidae > Wohlfahrtia > Wohlfahrtia magnifica. The sequence continues at coordinate 153,699 of JAKWBJ010000178.1, forward strand.
ATTCTATATTTCCTATTTCCGATTCCCCTCAAAAGTGAATTCTTAATTACATAAAAACTAGATGTTTCTTTCTGGAATAATGTCATAGAATTTTCATAACAAACTTTTGTATCAATAAGACCATTGGGGGTTTTCGTAATGGTGCCGATACATATGGTGGTAAGTTGAATTACAGGTTTGGTTTTAATAGAAAGAATCACTAATGAAATAGAGTTTTTTAACATGTTAGAGAAACAATTTGGTAATCAATGTAAAAAGAAAGAATGGTTCCTTTTTCGCACTTCTCAGAAAGAGTAGCATCCTTCCTCATACCCGAATTTAAACCCAATCGAGCATTTTTTGGAGCGTTTTGATTATCGAATTCGCAAAGCTACTATTTTCAACAAGAATATACTAAAATCCGTTATAATAGAAGAATTGCAGAAAATCTCTTCTAAATCTACAGAAAACATAGTGAAATCTATTTCTCGATGATAGCTGTTATGATAGCAGAAATGAAAACTAATTTATAGAAAATGAGGGTGAACAGTTGGACTTTCACAGTATATCACAACCTGTGTTGCCAAATATTTTTTTTGAAACACGTAAAAATTAAAAGAAAAAACTGATTTTCAAATGAAAAAATGCACATATAAGTTAGATTAAAACAACTTGGTTTTGTGAGTGCTACTTTAGAACTGAATTTTTATTTTCAAGTAATGATCTTATAAACTAAAATTTTACAAAAAATGCTTACAACTAAAAATAGATATTAGTACGGATATTACGAGAAGGAAAGAAAGGAAGTCATTACAATGCAATATAATATTGCTTTCACTTGTGTGGCCTAAAATCACATGTTGCGACACTAAAGAAAATATTAACAATGCTTATGTTATGAAAAAGAAATTAATTGTAATCATCATTTTTACTATTTCTTGTATGGTCTTATTTTATGTATTGCGACATTTAGTTTACAAAATAATAATAATAAATTTATGACAGTTCAATGGTTCTTCGAATCCACTAGTGCAAAACACTTAAGAAAAATTGAAAAGGTAGGATAAACATAAGAAAATATGGATAAATATTTTTGATGTTAAATGATATAAAAAAGTAATAAATATCTAATTTCGCCAATTATTTTAAACTTCTGATAATCAAAGCAGTTATTTGAAAGGTAATTAAGTGAATTTATAAAAAATTTCAATAAAAACCAATTTGAAGTTTCAATCGATTTCAGTTTTCAGAACATTCTGGATAATTTATTTCATAGTGTATTTTTTTATTCAAGTATAAAACAACAAACTAAATGTAATATACATGAATGATATAGTGAGACTGTGCTCGAATTTAACACTTTTTCCCCACAAGCTTGGCATCCGGAGGGTAAGCTGGATTCAAGTACGCTTAATCCAGGGGTGCTTACCACTTTTTTGCTTAGCTCTTTTAATATTTGATGTATACCGTTATTTCGAAAGTGAAAGATGTTGCACAACATATATTCGATTAACTCAAAGTGTCTTGAATATACTAAAAAACCGAAATTCTACAATAAATTTGCCTTTAAGGCTAAAACATTTTATAATATTTAATATTTTATTAGTGAATCAGATATGTCACTAGTAAGTACGTATCCACGTAGTATGTAATGTAAGCCCACTGCTCTTTAAAACGACTCTAAAACGACTACGCAAAATAACGCAACTTTCTTAGACCCAAATGTGAGTACCACACACTGGGTGAACCCTCTTTCTTTGTGAACAGTAATCAAATTACATTGTAGAATTAAAAAGATACGAGAGAACGTCACCACAACTAATGGGGTGAACTTCTTACTTTAGAAATAAAATAAAATAAAATAAAATAACAAAATGTTAAAAATTGCAAAATCTCCATAATTTACAGAAAACCCGATTTTTTTTAACAAAAAACTTAAAAACTGCTCAATGGGTATAAAAACTGAAAAATAAAAATAAATCTGAACGATAGATTACAACACATGTAAAGCAACTTCATTTATCTCAATGATATATTTTTAAGTGGTTTTTAAATTTGGTAGGTTTTAATCGATTTTGGTAGATTTTTAAAGATATTTTGACAGAATTAGAATTTTTTCAGTGACGACAATATTTTTATGTACTTAGTCCCCGCATAAGCGATAATACTTTACGTACGTAAAATCAGAGATAAAATATTATAAAATTCCATCCGTATTTTAAAAATGAGAACAAAAATCTAACGACGGATTTTTTTAAGTCTACACTATACGTAAAAAACCAAATGCAAAGTGAAATGAAAGCAGCTGTTTTAAAACAAACTAATACTGCGAGCGAACAAAATTGCTTTTTTATTTTTTATTTTATTTGTTTACATAAAATACATCCCTGATCTAAAGAAGTGTGATGGTTTTTAAAAGTACGACTATATCCGTATTTTCTCTCCATGTAGTATGCTTTCATTACATATTGTGTTTACACGATACTATTCGCTCTATTCTACACAAAGACTTGACATGGCGTACGACTTGTATTATCGTGTAAACCCAACTTTAGGGTATACAATTTAGAAAAGATATCTATTTGAAACACGCCAAAATTTATAATAATATTTTATTAATGTTGATTGCTCGTTTCAGGTACTGCAAAAGTAAAAAAAAAAAATGAATATACTTTTAACGTAAGTTATACTTTTACAAAACATGCCTATTTTAGCAATGTTGCACTTATTATTTATTTGCATCTCTTTTTAAAGCTGCGGTTATAACAGCCATACAAATGCTTAAAATAAATTTAACTCCACCAGTTCAGCAAAATACTGTACAAGTGCAGCAGCAGGAACAATTTAATCATGGCGTTTTGATAAAGCATTGGTCGTCGTTTGTGGTTAAATGCGTGAAAATGGCAATACAAATCAACAAACTACCAACGACATGCACACACCATTAAATAAATCAAGCAAAAGTGTTGCCTTGCGTGTTGGTTGCACGTTAAACAAAAACGCCAAAATGAATAATGAATTTTCAGATGAGCTTATTTGTGCTATTTAGTTCCACTTAAAAGGTATTAAATATTTAAAGAATACATTTCAATTAAACTGTCGTTGCCTTTGTCGTTAGTTTTAATGTTTTTATAAATTTCTTTTAATATTTTATCAAACAAATTTAGTAATCAAAATATTCTTAATTTAGAAAAAGACCATCGATTTCATTGTGATTTAATTTAAAGAGAAAAATAATCTTTAATCTTTTAGATTTTGGAGTATAAAATATGATATTTAGTAAAACAAAATTAAGAAAGAAATCACACGGTGCGACAAAAAAAAAAACCTGGTAGTGATACTGCTTTTCTGATAGGCGATATCGAGTAAAATAAGGATTTGTTTTTGAAACACCTCGAAAATCTCGAGTTACTGGTAAAAAACGGTTTTCCGGATCTTTAGTGCACTTAAAAGTTCATAACTTAGCTGAATATTGCCCGATCTTAAGTTGCTTTTCAGATTTAGAAAGAAAGATTTAGAAATAGACCTTTTAAATGATATATGTTTTTTTCCTACTTAGGTAGCTTCAACATCAATCCGCCCTCGTACATATGTATATGTCCTTAAATTAGCCTTTTAGAGCACGGTGATGCAGGCTCGGAGAATGATGCTTCTGGATTCCCAACAACTTTATCATCGAGTACTTTGGTTCGGCACAACGCGAAGTGGGGTGATCAGGATCATACAAAAGAATATAAGGTCAAGAATGGGACTGGCTTATTTTAAAAGAATGTCAAAAAAAGATGAGCCAGCCCTGACGAGGATGGCAAGGCCTCTCATCAGGAAACACAGGCAGAATGTGTCTAAGTTTGAAAGAATCTCAGGTCCTACGTCTGTGCTTCTATGGCACCTATTCCATTCAAATTTGAGTTAGTGAAGAGGCAGCCTTACTTTCATGTCCTTCCGAATGCTAGAAGGCTGACTTGGTTCCCATCACGAACGACAAGGCTGGTGAAACTAGTTGATTGCAAGAAGGCGAAGGACGTGGTGACAAGCAAGTCTCGTTGACTTTAAGCTGATCAGTCTGTCATAGTTTTTGCTGAAAATGATTTATAACGATTTATATTTGAGGAGTAAGATAAACAAAAATACCTTTTAAGTGGGGCTCAGCTTGTCGGCCACGTTGAAGGTGGTGTGCATTTATTTACCCTAGCGACTTTTTGGATATGAAAAGTGACTTTAATAATATTGATAGTGGGGCGATCAATGAGGCATTGATTGATTTTGGTGTAAACCATTTCCTCGTTCGGTGGATAGTCGGTGTGCTTAAGTGCAATATTGCCCACTCGGAACTTGGAGAAGCACATTGTGACAGATTTGTGTCTCGCGTTACGACTCTTGTTATCAATGACACTCTCAAACGTTTTAAGGTTGAAGGGAGGAAGGTGTAAATCATTTCCTCGTTCGGTGGATAGTCAGTGTGCTTAAGTGCAATATTGCCCACTCGGAACTTGGAGAAGCACATTGTGAAAGATTTGTGTTCGCGTTAAGACTCTTGTTGTCAATGACACTCTCAAGCGTTTTAAGGTTGAAGCGAGGAAGGTGGTATGGTAAGCGGATTATTTACATATCCAAATTCAAAAAAAGAATGCGGTAAGTAGTAGGCTTTTGTAAAACTTGTCTTGTATATAAACAGCAAACAGGTCAGCAGATTATGGCCCCTTTGCCACCTGACAAATTCAACTTTTTACCACCCTTTCAAATAACTAGTATTGATTTCACAGGCCCGTTCGAGATAAAATCATTACACCTGCGAAAATTCCCATCTTTTAAATGTTATGCCAGAGTCTTTGTTTGCTTTACATTTGGAACAGTGTTTGGAGAAAGAAAGAAGCATTTTTATGCCACAAAGCATGTGGCAGACAACGGGAAGAATTTTCTCGGTGGCAGCAGTACTGTCGAAAAAGAATTCTCCACTTTTGTTAAGAATATAGCTCAGGATAGCGCATAGAAATACACAACGAATGGTGTTGAATGAAAGTTCATTCCAGCATATACTCTTCATATAGGTGGCTTATGGAAAGCTGCTGTCAAAAGCTTCAAATACCACATTAAGCGAGTTGTCTGTACGTAAAAGTTCACCTTTGAAGAATTTGCAACTATTCTGGCACGAATTGAGAGTATTCTGATTCATTGCTTTTAAATCGTAATCGTTTTCTCCGGGGTGCCTTGTTATTAGCTTTTCCAGAGTAGACGTTTCAAGAAACCGATCGGTTCCATCATTACACAAACGAAACAAAAGAAAAACCCGACATTACCAAACAAATTGAATTTTGACAGTGAAAATTTTATCTTTAATAAGAAGAATCGAGTCCACTAAAATTAACTGTGTATATTTTGACCAATCCTTCAATCACATTTCGCTTCAAGTATTTCATTTCATTTGCTCAATCTGCCATCAATCCAATGAAATGGATCACGATTCGAATATCACAACATATATTGAAAGTGTAGCGCTGTACAGTGGAGCAGGATGTCTGAAATCAATTAAAGATATGAGTATCATTATAAAGCAAAAAATGTACTTTTAGGTGAAAAATATAAAAAATGATCAAATACTAAAAAATACTATTTTGTTTGGTTAAAATCACTAAGCTATTGTGATAAACATAAAATTTTCAAAAGTTAAAATACAAATTTCACATTTTTAAGATAAATATTTATATTTATTTGCTATCACTTTGTGTTTTATCAGTATCATCGTCTCTGCTTAAGTTGAAATCCATCATATCAGGTTATAAGACAAAAAGAAATTTTGCTTCCTTGGACACAACCATTTGTTTTCTCATGGGAGTCTCAGTTACTTGTTAAAGATATCTTCTAAATTATTAATTATACCACATTTCCTTTCGCTATGTTGTCTAAATTTTTAAATATTTTATTAATAGGTTCTTCCGCTTCTTCGGACAAAGAATCAACAGTAATTTTGATTTTGAGCTGCGTCCCAACTGTGAATCAAGCGTAGTGTAGCATTAGCGACATGTAATACCACTGGTAGGCAGCAAAAAATGCTTTTAAATAAAATTATATGGAATATAATGATTTTGATACGCTGAATTCAAATCCGTTTTCATTTTCTTTACATCGGGCTCAAATATTTTTTATGGCCGTTGCAAGTTTTTCGCCCAAAATATGATAGTTAAGTCAATATATTTCATCACATCTTGAAAACGACTTGACCGATTTCGATGCAAGTACATCCAAACGTTTACTGCAAAAAAAAAATTTTTTTTGTTGCGGTAAATCAGAGCATTTTTTTATTCAGAAAGTCATAAAAAATTTTTCAGAATGAAAATTTTAGATGCTAAGCATTTCAGTTAAAGCTTATTGCTAGGAATAAAATAAGCTTTAAATGATGAAAACCGGTTAGCTATTGCTGATTTTATTCAAAATTAAATGCAGGTACCTAATTTTGACCAAAATTAGCGAAAAAATTTTTCTTGCAAAATTAGAGTATTTTTTTCCTTTTATTTCTAAAAAATTATACAAAAATTATTAAAATATAATTTTTACATTTATGAATTTAAATTAAAGCCATATATGTAGCCTATAAAGGGCGAGGTACCTAACTTCGGCCGATGGAATATTCATCATTGTAATTACTACCATCAAGCTTTGGCTAATTTATATGTAGTCTAAAAGCTGTTTTAAACACTTTCTGAAACATTTTCTATTAATTGCTTGAGATATAGACTGATATTCCCCAAGGCTAGGATTCTTGTTGTAGCGCATATAAGAAAACTAGCCTCACATTCCAGGTGTTGTTGTGTCGCACCATGTTGTTTACTTAAAACCAAACAAATAAAAAAATGTATGAAAGCAGGTCTGAAGTTTAAAAAAAAAAAACAAAAACTTTCTGATGGGCAGAACGAAATTTCTATCGCTGGAAACTAGACACTTTGGATTCAATAACTCATATAAAAATATACTTGCTTTGCTGGGTCCAAGCTTTTGATTTATTCGATAGGAAAATATTAGATTTTTTAAAATTGGCCGTCGTATTATTTGATTTTATGTAGAAAACGTGATATAATAATTCACTGATGGCATTCATATTTTGTAACCGTTTAAAATTGATGGAATCAAAGCTCAATTTTATAAATATATATTTTTTTTAATTTGAAATCTGTACTTCAAGAGCGCATCCTTCGTTAAACATGAAATAATTTAAAAAAAAATGAATGTAATCAACTAAGAAGAGTAAGCTGTAAACGGGCAGAATCCTACATAAATAATAAAAATTTATTAAAAAAAAACGTAATAGGTTAATAATTGATATACTTTTCTAATCACTTTAATGCCCAATGTTCAAGATTCAATAAACCAATGTTATGTCTTATAGACAAGAGTTTTAATGCTTTTTCACCTTAAAATAGAAAATAATTGTTTGCTAAGAACACTACAAAGAGGAGTGACGAGGAATTTGCAAAATGTTGTAATCAATTTTTACATAATATCTTATATCTTATAAAGAAAAAAGAATAAAAATCATATTAGTACCACAAATTGCAGGTACTTCCCCAATAAAAGGAAAATATTGTAGAGCAAGAGTTTCTTATATTACCCAGAGCTGAGGAGTTAGAAGAAAGCCTAAAGGAACGTTGTAGTTTAGAAGAGAATTTGGAGTAAACTATAGAATTTTTGGATGAGCAACAGAATTTAAAAGAGAAACTTGGTTTGGTCAAAGAAGGTCATGAGCTGATTGGTGAACGTATTATTTGGGCCCTAGATGATATAATGCCTGAGGTAAAGGCTTTAGGAAATAAAGCTGCGAAGGAAAAACTTTTGGAAAGTTGTCAAGAAGAAACAAAAGAAAAAATTGAGGATGATAAAGAAGAAGCAAATCTCAAGGAAACACCAAAACACAAGTGTAGTATTGTTTTGGAAACAAAAGGATTTAAAAAATTTGGTGCAAAACTGAGAGAAATTGATTAAAGCTCTCCAAGCAGATTATGAGGAAAATAACAGCAGAAGTAAAACGAATATAACACATCTAATGAGCTAAGATTATGTTTGTGGCAACCCATAAGGGATCAACCACAGTATTTAGCCTATGTTTTGATCTTCCATTTCGAATACATTCTGTAGGTATAGCGTAATTGTTGATATTTTTTTTAAGCTTATTATACGAAAATATATCTTTTTGGACCAGACGGAAAGAAGTTTGCTTGCGTCAAAGCTCGTGTTGAACTTCAAGAGAAGGATATTATAAGGCTGTGTGTCCGCATCTGGGGTTAGTAAAATACATTCTGTAGACGGAATAATTAATGCGAAGTATAATACTGATAATTTTAATGAAAAAGTTATGGAAAGTGCTAAAAATCTTGGAATAAAAGATGATTTTGTATTCTACCAGGACAATAACTCCAAGCATAAGTCATGGATTGCATGAAATTGGCTGCAATAGAGTGCCCGAAAGTAATTGATAATCCTCCTCAAATGTGATCTAAAATTTAAAATAAAGTAACCAAACGAAGGTCATCAAGCGTTTTTCCCAGGAAGGAAGTCGTAGAAGAAGAATGATACTATATTGGAGCCGAAGTTTATAGAATCTCGTTTGAAAGTGTAGAACTGATTGCAGGCAATGGTAAATGTACCGAGTAAAAAAATTTTGTTTGTGAATTTTGGTTCAAGCAGGTAATTTATAAAATGACTAAATTTGATGTTTTTTCAGAACTGACTGATTTTTTTGCTTATATCCTTTGTATTGTTTAATAAGTAAAGTATAGTACAAAAGTTCTTAAATTTAACCACACGTTTATTCTATTTGGCGAAATATAGCTTTGAGATATTATAGTTGGATCCCACTTTGCGTATTTTTTTTCTTCTTTCTGACTCCACTTTAAAAGGCTGTGTTTCAGAAGTTTTGGGGGTTTTACTATTACCTATTAGTAATTTTTTCTAAACTGTTATTTAATTTAAACAGTAACAGTAACAGTGACTATTTGCTTGCAAAAATATACAGTTAGCGGATCATCTGAGTTTGAGTGGTAAATAATTTTTAATAATTTTTTCAAATAAATCATTCATTGTGTAAATTGAAGTCAAAGAAGACAGATCAATTTTTTTTAATAATTAGACTTGTAATTTGTAGCATTTAGTGGACTATAAATAACAACTTGAAAATTATAAGTTACCTTACATCGCTGCCAGTAAGATTAACACTCCTTATCGTAAAAATATAATACCATTTTCTGAAACTAAGAGAGATTTAATTACATATGTATAACCGAATGAAAGTCAGAGTTTAGCGTGAGTCTTGCCACGCCGGCATACTCCACGGTGCCCGAGGCACGGGTGAATACAATGCGTCGACAAACGCCCCCACCTATGATGAAAATCACCAGTGAGTACCAAATTCGAAGCCATGTTGTCTGGTCATGACCCCACACCTTGGAAGTGCCGGAGACTATCTAAACTCCTACTGTTCAATGGCACCAGGTTAAGAATGTAACTCCACACCGAGCCGAAGCTCTCCCCACGTTACTCCCACAAGGCGACCTCACCATAGCCGGGCAGGAACCGCAGTCCCTGTGGCACCCGACACCCGTGGTACCAGAGTTAAACCTCCGGTCAGGCCTCGTAGCACAGAAACTACTACCAGTATAAGTCTCAGACGACTACGGACTGGTAGCCAATCAGCGACAACAAACGACCTCCAAAATTAACACATACCCTAAAAACCAAACTGCCGACACTGAAAAATTCAATGTCTAGTATTCTTCGGTGCCACTATCAAGGAATATGTCGGACGCGACATAGATATCATCAGGTGATCCGCCGGGCGACCTACCAAATCACATTTCCGACAGTGCACCGCGCCTTCGCAATGCGACGCAATGTGGCCTGTCTTTCCACACCTCTGACAAGTATCCTCCTTACAACGATAATCGCTGACACAATGATCCAACCCATAACACCGGTAACAACCAATGGCCGGGTCATACCTCTTCACCCGAAAACAGAACCAATGTAAAACCGACCAACACCCAGGAATCATCTATGCCCTCCAGTAGTATGCGTGATATCATAGGTGGCCTTTCTGTTTTGTTTTTAAAGGAAAACAGTAAACTAAAAAAAAAACACAAATAAAATTAAAAATATAAAATATAATGTCTCAATATGATAAGATATATGAATATAGACCATGCTATACTTCGATATCTTCAGAAAAGTGGCTGCTTAAAAATGCTTTAAGCACATGCAGTAATGAGTCTTTTTCGTTCTACTTACTGATGTGACCTACAATTTCGTATAGAAACACTAGTTTAGGTTCTTACATTGGTTTTCAATGATAGTTGAAGTTGCATCAAAAAATAGTGTATTTCTGCTGAATTTAAATATATATTTTGTTGCTTGCTGGCTATTTTGTTTAGGTATGACTAAATACATAAATAAATTTCATAGGGCACGGACATTTAATTTTTTTTTTCTCTTTTATAAAAAATATTCATGCAAATGGTATGCGACTTTTACACCTAAAGCTCTTGGTTTTGATTGATATTGTAAGGTTCATAAGTATTTATGTTAGAATCTTATTTAATTTTAATTCTTTTTATGTTTCCAGTCAACTTTTGTAATGCAGTTGAACGTTATATAAGAAATAATAGCGACACATCAAAATTATTTTAAATTTTTATTTATTATTACAAAAATCAAATAAAGAATGCATTGTAGTTGCAAGAAGTTCGTACATACGATGATTCATCCAACCTAAATAAATTAATCTTCGTTTCTTGAGACTATTTCACGTTGTTCTACTTATTTAGCATAAATGAAAGTCTCCCTATTTTTTCTTCCACCACTGGAGGTATGTACGATAAAAGATTTCCCAAAAAATACAAGATATTAATTGAACGTGGAATTTCGAAAAGGGCACATGTCAGAATATTTAAAGTTTACAGGAAATAAAAAAAATTATTTTTTAATGATGTATAATAAGCTCAAAACGTTTTATACGGATTATATTTTGGTTCTAATTTTTAACCGAAAATTACAGAAATATTTGGATATTGACTTTATTATATACGTTTGTTTTTTATATTTCAAATTAATGAGATGTGCCCTTTTCGAAATTTATGATATCGAGTATACAAAGCTTAACGAAAAAACTATATTAATTTGCAGAAAATTTTATTTTAGGTATCAAAAAATTAAAGGCAGTACTGACACCAAAAATAAATAATATAATTTTATCAAAAATCTTCTTCAGGAAGCTCTTTTTCATTTGCAGTTGGCCATTTCATCATAAAATTCTGTAAATTCTGCCGGTATATATTGCTTGAGTTTTGCAATATCTGCAATTTTCAGATAATTAATAGGTATTTTGTCTCTATAAGCTCGATAAGGAAGAAGAGGACAAATTAACGGCTTTGCGCGTTAAAAAATGCGGTGCAGCGCATTTTTTTGTACTCTTTGTTTAAACAATAATTTTGAAAGAGGCACATCTCTTAGAGTTGTGACCTATCTCTCATAATGTCTAAAGTAGAAAGAATGCTAGGGATGTCAGTTTCTCAAGCGTAGTAGATGCAGGGAAGCATTTGGGGCTCATTGGTATGGAAAAACACATTTACGAAAATGTGCGAGATGTGTCCTTTTCAAATTAATTAGAAACAAACAAGGATACTAAGCCCATATCATTCAATTTGGTCCGTTATCCCCCGGTTTTAACATCTCCCATGTACAATTTTTAAATCGGTTCAATCGTGCTTACTTACGTGCAATGACTTTTATATAATTTTATAAGGTTATTATTAATCGGCCCTATTCCCATTATCGTTCTTATTTTAGAACGAAATAAGACGACAATATGACATCACCGTTGTCGTTGTATACATTTATCGACGATATGTTGGTATTCTTCATTTTGAAACGAAGATAGAAATTATAAAGAAACATTAATTTTCTCTCGTTGCCATTTTTAGTAACGAAATTAAAACCACTAGAGTAAAAAATGAAAATTACAACATTGCAGCAGTTAGAAACTTTGGTTTCAGAATTTGAAATATGCTAAGCGTTTTTGCAGGGGCGTAAAACCTACGAGTATTGATGGGTTTTGAAAATAATGAGCTGAAAAAATAAATCCGCTTGGACCTCCAGTTGGCGGCGGAGACGGTACAAACGGCGCAAAGTAAGTAAAACGAAATTAGCTGAAAATATAAGTTAAGATTTCACTTATAAATATGTATGTATGTATGTATTAAAATTAAAGGTGTGTAAGGATTTAAAATTTAAAGTAAAAAAGAAGCTGATAAACAACAAATTTGAAGCCAGAGCAAGAGGTGGAGGCGCCAATAAACAGATCCCACTCTCATCGTCATCATCATTTAAAATTTAATGCAATGTGAAAAGCAACTATATCCAATAGCAGATGTAGTAGGATTCGGTAGGAAATTGAAGAGACGATTTTGGAAGAAGCTGCACCTACAACACCTATTGAAAATTTATATAAAACGCCCGATTTCGTTGATGTAAATAATTAAATACCAACCGTTTCAGCAAGGGTCAGCTCAGCTATTAAAAAATCATCTGAAAAATGATTTTTTATTTACAGCATTTCTCTAGCTTGTCTGCATTGGAACACTTTCGTTTAAAGGCATAAATTACCTCATTATACAGTTAAAAATTCCTAGATTCATCGTTTTTTAAGAAAAAGTGTAAGGCAAGCAAAATTAACTCGTTTTACGGCTTTTCGATATATTTTCAGAACCTATCTAGGCGGTATAAAGAGGTATGAGTGTATTACTGCAAAAGCAGACTGAGGTGCAACAAAGGAAATGCAATCACTTGGGGTCTATCGAGGGATATTTAAAGGACATTTCTCGATAGCAAAAAAGGAGGTTGTAAATTGAAGAAGTGATTAAAATTCATAAAAGAAAATTAGAAAAAGGAGAAGAACTGTTAAACTTAGATGACGCAATTAAAAAGAAAAAATTGGAATTGTTGTAAAAGTAATTGAATTCAAATAATTAGTGCTTTAATATACTGAATCTCTTATTCTGGCAGCTTCTCAACATTTAAATAACTTGTAACTAACTGTTGGGAAGTAAAGTGTTGTAGTGTAGGCACATGTATGAACAATTTATCAAATTATTTCAGTGTTATAATGTATATAATGCAGTTCGTGTTCCAAGCGGACACCGAAATTGGGATTTAAGGACTGCAATTGCACGCTCTATAGTGTATCATATTGTAACGGCTTCCTGCACTACGTTCAGGAGCTACTCTATAGAGTGTCATTTAAATTGGTTCCAAAGGATAGTCAGTACCACCTAAAAATTTTATCCACATTATGTCGTAACATTTACTTGTGTATGGTCATCCTCACTTGAATTTGAAAGATAAAATTCCGTACTAGCCATTTTATGCTTTCTTATTGAAAAACAAACAAAATTGTTTCTAAAAATGTAAAAAAACACACACACAAAATATAGCAGTACCGCCATGATTTATTTGTGGTTTTCGATCAAAGCGAATTCAATAAGGTGGCCCTAATTTACTACCTAAGCAACAGCTGATACATTCGCCTATGTCAGAAAACACAAACATTCTGTATCTTGTTGACAACTTTTCCTTACTACAGTGTTGCATTATATTGACACACCTAAATTTTGTTTAACAGTGTTATATTCGTTTTCAATTTAAGAGCACCAAAAAGGCTAAGAATCCAAAATTTTACCTATTACCAATAAAATAAGTGATTTTTTTCCTATTTGGTTTTTAGTGTAAATTTTGTCGTTATAAAAAAATATTTGTGACAAGTGGCAATGCAAATAATGCTTAGTATTTAAGTTTCGGTAAACAAAAAACAAATATATTCATCAAAAGAAGCTGAACACTTAATAACACTGCTCTACGGCGAAAAAGCCTCCAAATAAAACTATATGGAACATAACGATTTTGATGCGCTGAATTGAAATCTGTTTTGAGTTTTTTTCGATCGGGCTCAAATTTTTTTATGGGCGTGGCAAATTTTTCGCCAAAAATATGGTTGTTATGTCAATATATTTCATCATAACACGAAAACTACTTGATCAATCTTAAGCCAATTACCAACAAATACTAAGGAATACGATTTCCTATAAACCACCTGAAAAACATTTCTTTGTATTTTCAATAGTTTCGAAGTTATTAATAACTTAGTTGTAAAAAAGTAATTTTTTGTGCAAAATTGGTGTATTTTTTATTTTTTAAAGTCATAAAAAAATTTTTCAGAATGGTAATTTTACATATTAAGCACTTAAATTAAAGCTTAGAATGTTGAGAATAAAATAAGCTATAAATCATAAAAATCGGTTGGCTATTGCTGATTTTACTCAAAATTCAATGTGGGTACCTAACTTTGACCAAAACTAGCGAAGTTTTTTTTTGGGCAAACTTTGTGGAAATTTGTTTGGCTTTTATTTCCAAAAAGTTATAAAAAATTCTTAGAATATAACGAGACATAACCGCCAAAAAGACGTAAGCGCCATGATTATCGATTTTCGTTTTTTGATAGAAATCGATAGTATTCGATCATTCCCACCAGCATACAAAACTTTGTAGCTCTAAAATGTACCTTTGTGATTTTACAGCAAAAACAAAAGAGTCTAAAATAAAAAATATTGAAAAAAAACCTTCTGAAAAATTTGGTTTTTGTCGCTTACGTCTTTTTGGAGGTTATGGCTCGATAATATATATTTTACATCTTAAGCATTTCAATGAAAGCCAGATACATATGTTGAAAGTAAAATAACCCAGACAGGTACCTAAATTTGACAAAAAAATTTTAATACAATATAATGTAATGAAGGGAAATCTATGGTAGGAAACAATACGTACACATATGTATGTTTTTCATAAAAACGAAATTATCTTAATTCCAGTTTTTTGTTTTTATTTCGTCTTTTCATATTTTCAGTTGGAGTTTCCTGTAGGATCGACCAACAAATATCTGTAAGCATTCCTTCTGACCATTTTCCATTGCACCGCTTTTCTAAATGCAACATGTCTTGGTGAAATCTTTCTTCTAAGCGACGTTTTACATTTGAAAGCTAGGCAGAAAGATATTCCTGATTGATTTCCTTATAGTTTTCAGCGTTTTTTTTTCCAAAAAGTTGTGACACACATTTAGGAAAGACATCCATGCACTTTTTTCTACTTCATTCAACTTCTTATTAAAAGTTGCGTCCCTCATAAGCTCTCTTATTTGTGGAACAAAAAAATTCTTTTAGTTTTTCGTTGCTGATTCGAGGGAATTTGGTTTTAAAGTAGAGAAAGCGTTCACAATTCTTATTCATTGCTTTAACTCTCTGTAAACAAAACAAATAGCACTTGTACATCAACGCATTGTGAGTACGTTTATTACTATTTCGCTTTCTATATTGGACTATAATTTTTTTTGACAATTGCCTAAGAAGACGCTCGGCGTTGATCTAATCATCAAAGGCCATTAAAACACGTCCATCTAATATGGCATATTTCAGTTAAAACGAATTTTAGAATTTATATACAAATCTGTTGGATCATCTTCAACTAAATCAAGAGAAGGAAATTTCACTTCTTCTTCAAGGAAAGCATGCATAACACAATTATTTCGCTTTCTATATTGGACAATAATTTTTTTTGACAATTGCCTAAGACGACGCTCGGCGTTGACCTAATCATCAAAAGCCATTAAAACACGTCCATGTAATATAGCATATTTCAGTTATAACGAATTTTAGAATTTATATACAAATGTGTTGGATCATCTTCAACTAAATCAGGAGAAGGAAATATCACTTCTTCTTCAAGAAAAGCATGCATAACACAATTAAATCGGTTTCTATATTAGACTATGATTTTTTTTTTGACAATTGCCTAAGACGACGCTCGGCGTTGATCTAATCATCAAAGGCCATTAAAACCCGTCCATCTAATATGGCATATTTCAGTTAAAACGAATTTTAGAATTTATATACAAATGTGTTGGATCATCTTCAACTAAATCAAGAGAAGGAAATATCACTTCTTCTTCAAGGAAAGCATGCATAACACAATTATTTCGCTTTCTATATTAGACTATGATTTTTTTTGACAATTGCCTAAGACGACGCTCGGCGTTGATCTAATCATCAAAGGCCATTAAAACCCGTCCATCTAATATGGCATATTTCAGTTAAAACGAATTTTAGAATTTATATACAAATGTGTTGGATCATCTTCAACTAAATCAAGAGAATGGATCGATTTATATAAACGGCGACCATTTATATTGTCTCAATATGACTGGCCCTCATCCATTTCGACTAGAAACGTCGACATACGGCAAACTTGTTGCGATGTTTGTTGATTTTTGTAAGACATCGTCAATTTCAACTAAATCAAGGGAATGGATTGATTTATATAAACGGCGACCATTTATATTGTCTCCTTGTAACTGGGTCTCATCCATTTCGACTAGAAACCGTGACATACGGCAAACTTGTTGCGATGTTTGTTGATTTTTGTAAGACATCATCAATTTCAACTAAATCAAGAGAATGGATCGATTTATATAAACGGCGACCATTTATATTGTCTCCCTATGAATGGCCCTCATCCATTTCAGCTAGAAACGTCGACATGCGGCAAACTTGCTGCGATGTTTGTTGGTTTCTGTAAGACATCGTCAACTTCAACTAAATTAAGATAATGTACATATCCCATCAAACATTTTGGTTAGAAACGTCGACATACGGGAAACTTGTTGCGATGCTTGTTGGTTTTTGTAAGACATCGTCAATTTCACTTGTAATTAGCACCAGATATATAGAATGTTAACTTTAGTTCGGCTTTACATCCTTATATAGCCACGATTGCATTTAAAGCAGTCTTAATTAATTGCTCTGAAATATAAAGATTGATCTAAAAGAATTCCCTAACTGATTCCTTCTACATGCGTTTTATAGGGGACATAATCGTTTTTTCTGCCTACAAAATACTCGCGTTTTACGAGGGTCATAATTATATATGTCTATGCTTATGCAAAATATTTTATATTTTCGCGATTTAAATAAAATGGAAATTGATGAGAATATATTCTTTACGTCATTAAATGTGTTATCTTCGGCTTAAGAAGACATAAGACTGTAAATTGAGATAAATTTCGGAAATTATAATTTAAAAATGTAGAAAATTTTAAAATTTAATTTTAAAATCTCCTGTCTTATATATAAAAAAGATTAGTGATTGTTGTTTTATTTGTTTGTGCCATATGGACAATTTTCTTGGAATTTAATAAATTTTCTTAAAATTATTACAGTATTTCTCTGAAATTTAAATAACTTTAACTGGGCGATGACTCGCTCATACAAAGTAAATATATAAGTCTCTTAACTTGGTTCAAATATATTCATCGTTAATATAAATAAGCAGCCAACAGGTGGGCGAAGTTGAACAAGTGGGTCTAGTATACCCCAACAGGTGGGCGAAGTTGAACAAGTGAGTGTAGTATATCCCATATAAAGTAAATTTTGATTTTCGTATACATATATTAACAAGGGTTAAAAATAAAGTTCTAGAATTTTGTGTGATTGACTACACGGTCAATGTAAATAAGTCACCAGTCAAAAGATGAGCGGAGCTGGACAAGCGGACGTGGTATCTCCCAGACCACCTAAGTATTAATTTCTGTATATCTTGACAACGGTTAAAGCAAGAGCTTCCGGATTTTAATCTGAATGACTAATTATTGATTTTTTTTATATCCTGAGAACGGTTAAAGCCAAAGTTTTTTAGTATTTGGTTCAAATAGCTTCATGGTCAATGCAAATAATCAGTCAAAAACTGCGCTGAATTGAATTAGTAGGCGTGGTACTTTCAATACAAAGTAAATGTTGATTTTTGTATATCTTGAGAACGATAATAGTAGAAGTTTCTAAATTAGGTTCAACCAAAGTCGTGAACAATACACTTCATGAGCTGAGTGAATTTAGTAAGTGGGTGTGGCGCCCTTCATTCATAAATATTGAATTTTGAATGTTATACTACTTTTATCTAAAAGTTCCCAGAATAACCCCATGTGTGGGTCCCATCGTTCCGATTTGAGTTTTTTTTAATTGTTAAGTTGGTACGTCTGTTGTTGGTAGTCCCGCTTAATCTTAGCGTCATATCTATATCTACGTGTGTTGGCAATTTTTTAAAATATTGAAAGTGTTGAAGTCGCAAAAAGACATGATTTGCGAGGCTGAATTCGATTCCACATTCATCAAAAGGATCATTACTGGAGACGAGTCATGAGTTTATGAGCACGATACGCAATCCAATCATCAGGCAAGTGAATCGCGTTCACCAAATGAGCCTAGACCATTTTCAGTCAAAAAAGAAGGCAATGCTCACGGTTTTCATGAATTACAACGGTGTAGTGCATCATGAATATTTGCCATAAGGGAAGACAGTAAACAAAGAGTGTTATTTGGGCGTTATGCGACGTTTGCGTGAAGCAATTCGCCGCAGGAGACCAGAATTGTGGTCAGAACCCCGTTGCGCAGTGCTATAATTTTTCGAAATTTTTTGACGAAAAATGCCACAAATTCCATCCAACAGCCACCGAATTACCTGATTTGGCTCCCTGTTCTGTTCAATCGACTTAAAAAGCCATTACGGGGAACGCGTTTCAGCAGCCAAGAGGAAATAACGGAAAAATTGCAGTAAGCACTGATGGACATACCGAAAACCGAATATAAAAAATGCTTCGAAGATTGTGTCAAGCGCTGGCATAAGGGGACAATATAGATAAATATTAAATGAATAAACTTGTATTTTTATTTTCTGAATTATTTTCTGAATAAATTCCGAGAACTTTTTGATCTAGGTAGTATGTGAAGAATGGTAACAATTAAAGCAGCGTTATCTACACACAGTAGCCAAAAAGCGGGTATTATAGCGGTATTTATGAAAAAATGAATGTGTGTTTGGTTGAAGACTGCATACCACTAAACGACAGATTCTACAGTGTCTCAAAATTTAGTATTTGCACCAGAAGGGGACTAAAGGTGAAAAAAGTTAAAAAATGCAATTAAGATTTAATACATTTGAGATAATAATTAAGATAGGGGTACTGAAGCATGACGGGCTTTAGCTGGTAAATAATATAAACAGACTTTTGAAATGAAACATAAAGGGTCCGACATCTAACGTTTTTTTTTCAACTAGTGCTTATTTCGTGAATGGTAACATTTAGCTCATGTCTGATTTGACAGGTAATTAGTTTTATCCTTCTGCTGAACGAATATGGTTGTATATACGCTAGAACAACGCAACATTACTTTGAAAATCATGGTAATGTTGCAGAATCAAAAATCATCTTTTCAGAAGATCTTGGCGGGTATATAAACAAGCAAAATTGTCGCATTTGTGGCACAGAAAACCCTCACGCATACATTGAAAAGCGGATACACCCAAGGCGAGTCACTGTTTGGTGCGAATTTTGGTCCAGAGGCATAATTGGGCCATTTTTCTTCGAAAATGAGCAAGGAGTGGCCGTTACAGTCAATGGCGATCGTTATCGGGCCATGTCGAACGAAATTTTGTTCACAAAAATTGAAGAGGAGGATATTAGCAACATTTGGTTTCAAAAGGACGGCGCTACGTGCCACAAAGCCGAAGCTACACTCGATGTTTTGCGCCCTGTTTTTGAAGATCTCATTATCAGCCGCAGAGCTTGTGTCGTTTGGCTACCTCGGAGCTGCGATTTGACACCGTTGGACTATTATTTGTGGGGTGCCGCCAAAGATAAGTGTTACGCCAACAAGCCAGAGACAAATGACGCTTTAAAGGACTATATTCTTGAAGCCATTGGTAAAATAACGCTATACACAGTCGATAATGTGTTTAAAAATTGAACCGATCGTGTAGGCTACTGCATGGTCAGCCGAGGCAGCCATTTGTGTGAAATTAGTTTCCATTATTAACCGTAAGGATTGTACTTTCCAATAAAAAAAGTAATTTGAGAAAATATTCAGTAGTTTTTTTTTTATAGAATTAAAAAAAAAAATTATTTGGCGGACCCTATAGTTAATTTTGCAGGAAATTTAACATTCTATCTCGTAAATATATTAGTTTATTAAAAATCTTTTTAGTTCTCTTTAACGCTTTTTTCCAAAACGCGCTAGGTTAGCGCTTTCTATTTGCAATTTTTTATGAGAAATTAAAAGCGTTTAATTTCAACAGACTCATTAATTCATATAAACTATGAACTTAAAATGCTTCATGCTGTGAAAATTGCGTTGTTCTAGATAATATTTGTGTAAAAATTAGTAAAAATAGTGTTTCTGAAACGTACATATATCAAAACTAAAGGATAATATTTCAAGACTTTTTAAGACTTATTAAATAATTAAAATACTTAAGTTGTAATTTGTTATTATAAGATCCTATAAAGGTACAAAGTGGATCATAGAGCTATAAGGAATTCTTTCCATCTACTCCGGTCTAAAGCCAATGATCTAATCTGGCTCCAAGTCATTCTGTGGAAAGCAGCTGGTATTTCAATATCTCTTCTCTAGGAATGGGCTGGCCCTACGATTTTTCTGCTTACCTATGAATTTAATTCAATAGTAAATTCTGCAGTCTTAGTTTTGATTCCTTTGAGTATGCACAATCCATTTCAAATGCCCCATAGACAGTGGTTTAAAAATGCAATTGACATCAATCACAGTCTCATTTCATAACTCGCAACTATACAAAAATAGACTTCACACACGAGTTAAAGTTGTTCATTTTCGTTTTTGGAGAAATATATGGCGAAAGCCATATAGCATTCAGTCGGCCAAGAGATTGGCTGGCTAGGTTCAATCTGTTCTGAATATTAGCACTGGAATCGCCGGGCATCGTAAGTATACTACCGGGATAGCAAAAGACGGAGTATCTCCCAATTCGTTCGTCAATTAACGTTGATTCGCATAATTTTGGCTTTGGAGATGTTTATCCCGCCTGTATAAAATTCACCTTTTTGCACCTTTCAATGTCTTTGAGCTTGGAGATAGATGTCGTCTGCTTAACACAGGTCTTCTAACTTTATGTCAAGTCCCCAGGCTATACTGCGTTGCACCCAATCGAGATTAACTTTAAACAGTAGTGGAGAAAGAACACAACCTTTTCTACAACCCCTGAGATATAATTTCTTAATGTTACACCTGAACCTGAAAATAAAGTAAGTTTTTAAGTTTCTGTTTTCTTATAAGTCGTTTTAATTATATTTTTTAAGCAATAGTTCAAATAATTAAAAAAATTTTATAAGAAAAGAAATTTATTCACAATTTCGGTATATTTTTCTGTTTTTAAAAATATTTAACGCTTATTTACAGCGCGTTTTGATAACAAATAGTTACACAAAATATAATTTAGCGCTTTTTAGCGCGCTTGGATCGTCAAAAGTTGGTAGCACTGTGCATATGTATCATGTACGTATACTACAAAATTCGACAGTTAGAAATTTTTTTAAATAATCTCTAAATGCTTCTTCTTCATCTGTTGTTTCCCATTGTCTTCACATACTTGTAAGGCAGCAACTATACTTTCATTGACTTTAACCGTATGAGTTCTAACATCATCCTTTTTCACCTTATGAGTAGCAAACGCTATTGTGTTTTTTATTTTTTTTTTCTTCACACTTCAACTTAAAAAATTTTTATCTTTAGTCGACAGCGGCAATGATTACCAAAGTACTCTTGGTGCTACCGGCGGAGACGTCAGCGTTGATAAAGACTTCATATCATGTATGCATGTAGATAATAACATCCTAGGTTCACTATATATTTTTTATGATTTCTGTGTCTTCTTTTTCATTTTATTATCCATAACTTCCATTAAATTTTGTCACCTTCACTTCAACATTTTGGCACTTACTAAAAAGCTCCAGATTTCCTTTTGTTTTGTCTCTTTGATCTATACACACTTATATCGTTAAACTGTTTGCAAAAGAGTCAAATCGTTATAAAATTATGTAAAAAAGAAATTTTAACGCATGTGTGCATATGTTTTTATATTAAAATTACATATAAGTAAATTAAAGTTGAAGAGCACTTTAGTTACCACACACTTTAAGTTTAACAAACATTTGTTAAAAAAAAGTTACGTAAAAACCCTAATAATTGCTTTATTAAATTTTAAGTTTTCATGTTGGCAGAACCACGATTTTTTTGTGTCACCAATACAAAAAAACGAAAAACCAGCGCTGGAATGCTTAGAGGACTTATTAACGTTGAGATTTGCAAGAACCCGTTTTACTGATCGGACTCAAAAGAATAAACTAGGCGTAGGCACTGACACTCTTTTTAGTTGTTCGAGCAATGGTTGAATGCTATTCGGCAAGTGCGAATTACTTGCAAACATTTCGTTTGCTTGATGAATGAACTAGCGCTGTCTCTAACCTTTTTAATGAATGACCAAAAGCTCTTACTTCCCCGCAGAAAAGTAAGAGCTTTAGCACGCAGGCGCTACTCGTATAGAGCCTTTTCACGCCTAAGTATTGCGACAAGCGGAATTCTCGCCTGTTTGCGTAGTGAATCAGTATGATCGCATTTGTTATCACGCCAATTTCTGCATAAGGTTCAATAATCATTGCGATTAAAATCAAGTTTTTATTTAGTAGAACTATAGCATTCTTTTACTTGGCTGGTTACGCATATTCATTTTACAAAAATTCCTTGTTAAACTTAATGCAAACAAATTATGGGTGGCGAAGGAAAATCAAGGGATTTTTTTATTTCTTGTGTCTTTTTTTTTTTTTCAAAGATATAAAACTTTCTGTAAATGTGAGGGTATTCATCTCTGCTATAAAGTTCTTTTGCAATGTCGTTTCTTAAAATTAGAACGATGACATTCTGATGACTGTATGCAGTTCGTTACATGCAAAAAGACTACGTTGCATGTCAAAGCATTTAAAAGTGTCGGTACCTTTTTCTCATGTTTTGTTTCTTTTACAAAGAATATGATTTTGTTTTTTAATTTACATTCAAAAATTGTCATGTTTCTTTTTATCTCGTTTTTTACGCCATGATGTTAATTTTTTTGCAGCCTAAGAGTCAAAAATGATGTACAACACAATGAGCCTAAATATAAAAAGGAGGACTTTCGAGTGTGCAATGCACAGGCACCAACAGTATGAGTGCATGAGTATGCCTTAGCTAAGAGTGCTCAAGTGATCGTACTCACCAGAAGCAGTAGTACCATTGTCAGCATTATTCCTCTGCTAAAGCTTACTATATATGTAAATAAAATCCTTTTTTTGATGAAATGCAATTTTGTTTTTAATGTAACAAAGACTAGACATTTTAGCTTAATAACATATAAAGTAACTCAAAATACTCATAATTGCAGTCGCATTGCAAAAGGAAATGTCATCAGTGTATGGCATAGTTAGAAAAAAAAAAAACAAAGAAAAATATAAAAAGGAAAACGCTGAAAATGCAGGTGCATTTCATTTTTAATTCTCATGCATTTGTATCACGTTTGTATTTTATTCATTTTGAAACATACAATACAATTTTAATCTGCTTAAGGTTAATTAAAACACACAGTTTTGCATATATTAAGGCAACTAATTGTAATTAACAATTCTAATGGGTGGGTGGTTGGTTAATAGCCACAATCTTAACTTTAGATCATGCAATTAAACTTTTCAGGTACAAAGGAATGGAAATAATTATTTAAAAAAAATTCTTTGTTGTCCATAATTTTATGCATTTAATTATAGTAAGGACAGCACTTATACCAACTATTCCCAAATGTTTGCAGCGTAGAAAGGGTTTATAGCATAAAATTCATTTGTATGCTCCTTAAACACTTTTTTAATTTTTCCTATAGAAATTACTAAAAAATTGAAATTTAATGGCACTGATAAAATGCAATTTGCTTGCCTGTTTTATAAAATTACTATATGGTGGTCCAACCAAAACGCACGATGTTAATTGTAAATAAAACAAAAATTTTTTCAGAGAATTATTTTACTAAGTAAAGGGTCCGCCATCTAACGTTTTTTTTTTTCAATTAGTACTTATTTCGTGAAAAGTAACACTTAGCTTATGTCTGATTTGACAGATAATTAGTTTTATCCTTCCGCTGAACGAATATGGTTGTGTATACGCTTGAACAACGCTGGGAAATATTGCGACATTACTTTGAAAATCATGGCAATGTTGCAGGATCAGAAATCATCTTTTCAGATGAAGCTCATTTTGATCTTGGCAGGTATGTAAACAAGCAAAATTGTCGCATTTGGGGCACAGTAAACCCCTACTCATATATTTAAAAGCCGGTACACCCAAGACGAGTCACTGTTTGGTGCGGATTTTGGCTCAGAGGCATAATTGGGCCATTTCTCTTCGAAAATGAGCAAGGAGTGGCCGTTACAGCCATGCAGTAGCCTACACGATCGGTCCAATTTTTAAGCACATTATCGATTGTGTGCAGCTGTATTTCACCATTGGCTTCGCGAATATTGTCCTTTAAAGCGTCAATTGTCTCTGGTTTGTTGGCGTAACATTCAAGCATAATTGGCGTGATTTTGATCTGAAATTATATACCAACACCATGAGTCATAGTGTCTTACTACTGTATCCTGTCTAAATGATGGTAATAATTAATTAATAGTATTATTAACAGGACGTTGAATCAGATATGTACATATTAAACATACATTAATTATTAATAAAATATTTACTACCTACTGAATAATGTTCTCTTAATCTAGGATTTACATATTCTTTAAAATCTTATAGTCATTTTTTGTCAAACAAAATCTATTTTAAGTTTTTTTTTTTTTAATTTTACTCTAAAAAAATTTCAAGTCCTTTTTTTTTGTGTAAGATTCGAATAAATATCATATGTTAAGTACGAGTATAACATCAATTCGATTTAAATATTTTAAACTTGAAAAAGGTAGTAAAGAGTACACAAAAGTTTTATTGGTGATTCTCTTACACAATCTTTAATGCTGCGAAAGATACAGTGTGTAACGAAAGAGTTTATACATTGAAAATAATTAAGTACTTACAACTACATCAGCAATGAAATGACACTTAATGCTTTCTAACAGTAATTTTTTACTTTATTATATTTTTACTTTATTATAAAAAATAGAACAAATTTAGTTCAAAACACATAAGAAAATTACCAAAAACAAATTTTGCTCACATTTGGTATTGTCAGCTAACTCTTTACACAAAAATTAGAAAATGGTTTTACATTATATTGAGCGGATAATAAGAACATTTTTCAGAAATATGATATTTGCATTTATTACACATTGACCATAATCTGCCGGTATTTATTGTAACTTTTCCATTACTGCAGTTTAAATGCTATAATGTTCTTTGAGCGGCGTTTAGCTACTGTGAGAAAAACCTAAACATTTTTAAGTCGGGAGATTGTGCAGAAGTGTCAATAACGTTTCCGCAGTTATAAAGAATCCACATCCGAACTATATGCAAATTATTCTTAGAATCGTTGTCCTGATAATACATAAATTGTGGTTTGTTGTACATGAGGTACTCGAATTTCCTTGTGCTACTTATCACATGGGTCCTTAAAATGTCTTAGAATTGCCGGGCATCCATTGTGCCTTCTATAAAAGCAAAGTATTCTACGCTTTCCCTTGAGACTCACCTCTAAACCAATTTTTTTAAATTTAACATTTGGAATGATAATGTTCTTCTTCTTCACACTCTTGTAGGCCCATCGTTGTAATACTACACCATTTTAAATTCAGCACAAATTATAACGTTATCCCAATAGTGAGACGGTTGTTAAACGTTCAAACGGCTACGAGAAAACACTTTTCTTATGTGCTGCTTTTGATTATTATTTATATTTTTAAACTGCCTGCCGAACCGTTTAATGACAACCGACAACACTGCACTTCTCTTCAAGCTCTTTCACATGTGTTCCTGTGAAAATTTTGGGTTTTTGAGCAATGGTTGTAATAATAATACGCTCTGCCTGTTTACTTATTATGGTCTTAAAGCCAATTCCTCTCTTTAACTTTAATCAATCTGAATGAGATAAAAGAGGCGATTGGTAAATTGAAAAATAATAAGGCGGCAGGCGAAGATGGACTACCAGCAGAATTTCTATGGGTTGACATCCAAACCACAGTTGAACTTCTACTGCCTCACATCACATTAGTATGGAAGGAGGAGAGACTGCCTCCTACGTGGAAGAAGGACATCATTGTAAAGTTACCAAAAAGCGGCGAAAAGACTATAATAATTGGTGAGGAATTTCTCTACTTAACACCATATATAAGATACTTGCAGTCATAATACAGGCAATGCCTTAGAGCAGAATAGATAACATACTGCGAGACGAAAAAACTGGCTTCAGATCGAATAAAAGCTGCGTAGATCAGGCCAACACTTTACGAATAATCATTGAATAGTCCATAGAATGGCCTACTCACCTGTGTCTACTATTCGTCGATTTCAAGAAAGCGTTTGATACCATCAGGCGAACGGCTATATGGAAAGCACTAAGAAACAAAGGAGTACCCCAGAAGATAATTTGAATAATTAGAGCGATGTATGAGGATGCAGATCTTTCAGTTCTTCACAACAGAAACATCAGCCAACCATTCCACACCAATGCTGGAATCAAACAATAGCGCTGGATAACATAATGAGCAAAGTCTGTTCAAAAAGGAGAGGGATCACATGGAGTCTCTCACGCCAACTCGAAGACGTGGACTAATCGGATGACATTTGTCTACTATCGCCTAAGATTTGCAATATGCAGTCGAAACTGGAGGACCTAGAAAGATTGGCTCGTAGTGTTGGGCTTGAGATAAACATCAAGAAAACCAAGGCCATGAGAACAAACAATACGTGTACGGAAAACATCATGCTACAGGGTCAAGCAGTCGAGTATGTAGATAGCTTCTGCTATCGAGGAAGTACAATGACTACAAACGGTGGCGCAGAAACAGATGTAGATAACAGGCTCAATCAAGCGAGAGCTCACATATATCCAGACGGACTAAGCTCAGAATATTCAACTCATGTGTTAAATCGGTACTGCTGTATGGCAGTGAAACCTGGCTTGTATCGAATAACATCACAAAGAAACTCCAGGTATTAATTAACAAGTGCCTCAGAATATTCTGGCCTAACACCATAAGTATCACAGAACTGTGAAGCATGACTAATGAGGAACCCATACTGAAACAGATAAGGAAAAGAAAGTGGAGATGGATCGGGCATCGTACGAAAAAGTCCAGAAAGTATCACTAGAATGTCACTCGAGTGGAATCATCAAGGCTCAAGAAATCGTGGTCGATCAAAAAAAACCACCTGGAGACGCACAATTATGCAAGAACTGAGACAGAACAACCTAGCATGGGAAGAGGCGAAGTCAACAGCTGCTCCCAAGAGGAGTAACTGGAAAAAAAAATAAACTCTGATATTTTATTGGCAATTAAATTTATGAAAGTTTATTTTTTTTATATGTGTAAACTCATTCTTGACGTACTGTATACATATATTTTTTGAAGATATGCCAAATAAAAACTCAATTTATATAAGTAATGAAATAAGAAAAAACTCTTCAATAGAAAAATAAAAGTACAAATATTGTGAACTTTCAATTTATCTTTAAACTATTATTGGATTTTTTTTGGTAAATTATATATCAAGTGTTTTATTTACCAACAGCAGCAACAAAAACTCCAGAGTATTGTCGTTTATACCCAGAGGAATTGTTTCTTATCACTACCTTATTTCGGGTTTCATGTTCAAACATCATATTTGGCCTTATACTGATTTTGTGTTACCTTTGGTGCATCATATTGTATGTTTGCCGATGTTTTTGTTACAGTTACATTTAAAAATATTACTTGACGTGAAATTAATGTCTGAAAGTGACATACGAAGGCGGATTGATATTGAAGCTACCTAAGTGGATGATCAACCAATTCGAAGTGGGTTTCTCGTTTTTTTTTTTCTAATGCTGTGTGAACCGGTGCGTGGTCTTGAAGAAAGAGCACTTTTTTCTTGTTTAAATGTGGTCGTTTTTCCTTGATTGCATCAACCAATTGATCCAATAATGGACGATGATACTCTCCTGTGATTGTGGATTCCTTTTCAAGATAATCGATGAGCAATATTCTGTGTGCATCCCAAAATACAGTGGCCATAACCTTCCAGCCGATTTCGCTGTCTTCGTCTTCTTCGGAGCACTGCCACCAGCTTCGATTGATTTTTGGTTTCAGGTGTGTAGTGGTGAGCCCACTTTTCATCAACAGTTGTTAATCTACGCCAAAAATCAGCAGAATTATGCTTTATCATGTCCAAACACCGCTGTGAAGTGATCTGTCGAACTCGTTTTTGTTCAACACTGAGCAAACGCGGCACCCATCTTGCCGATAGCTTTTTCATATGCAAATGTTCATGCAAAATATTGAACACACGTTCATATGATATGTTTACCATTTCAGCAATCTCACGTATTTTGACCCGGCGATCATTCATAACGATATCGAGGATTTTCTTGATATTTTCTTCAGTAACCACCTCTTTTGGCCTTCCTGTTGATAGTATTGTTGCAGTGCTTGTTCGGCCCTGTTTAAGTTCAGCAATCCAATATTTTACCATATAATCCGACGAAACAGATTCGCCGTAATGTTCATCAAGCTTTTCTTTTGTCTCTTTCGCCGTTTTGCCTTTCAAATAATAGTGTTTAATCACCACACGAAATTCAGTTTTTTCCATTTTCCAAGAAACACAAAAGTTGCTTACTTCAAACGACTACAACAAATAAACTAATCGATGAGTTTGGCTAAAATTTCAACAGCTGACGTTTGACAGATCGTAATTTCTAAGAAAAAAAAAAGGTTTTGTATTTGTGCTGCCATCTAGCGCTAGGTAGTTTCAATGTCAATCCGCCCTCGTATGATTCTAATAATACTTTATGAATCTTAATGTTTAACCCTGCTGTTAGGTTTGGATCATTTTGGTCAATTTTTTGTTTTTTAACTACGGAACGGTTCAACATACCAACTTAAAACATTTGTTTAGGTTGTATTTGTCATATTATTACTTCTACGAAACTTTTTGTGTTCTACGATGTAAAGGAATATAAGAAAATAAAAAGTTACAAATCTTAGGTAAAGGACCATTAAATATTTTTTTTTAGTGCAACAATTAAGTTTTCTTAGTAAAAGTAAAACAATTTATTTTTTGTTGTATTTTGCATATTCGTTCAGCGGAAGGATGAAACTAATTATCTGTCAAATGAGAACATGAGCTAAGTGTTACCATTCACGAAATAAGCACTAGTTGAAAAAAAAAAAGTTTGATGGCGGACCATATATATCTCATATCTTCTAATGTTTAAAAATAGATTCACAGTCAATGCAAATCATCAGTCAAAAAGTGGGCGGTCTTGAATAAGACAAAGTAGATATTTATTTTATTAACGGCAGAGAACAAGTAAAGCAAAATCTTGTGAATTTAGTCTAAATGACTTCAAAGTCAATACAATTCGTTAGTCAAAACTGTGCAGAATTGGACAAGTGGGCGTTGTACCTCCCAGATAAAGTAAAAATTAATTTTTATATATGGGTTTTAACTCTCAAGTTAACGATTTTTCGGTACTAATTAAATTGTTTACCAGTCAAACGCAATTTGTTTTAGTGCATTGTGTATACTCGTATTTAACTCTACGCTATGAATATATCGAACAAAAAATAAATTTAATTTGAAATAAAGAAAATTTAATTTGAAGTGAAAATGATTTAACTCAAAGTGAAAAAAATTCAAAGTGAATAAAATTCAATTTGTGTTGAAAAAAATTGCGTTTGACTTGTAATTTGTATTGAAAAATCGTTAATTTGAGAGTAAAAACCTATATTTTCAGAAGGGCGATATTGGATAAGTGGGCGTGGCATCTGTTATTAAGTACTCTATTTTGTATATGTGGAGAATGAGAGCTATTCGGGCTTTGTCATCTATCCACATCAGTCAAAAAGCGAGAATTGCGGAAATCGCTCTGGATAAAAGCCATCTATATATGTATTTCTATATATAAATGAATGTGTGTTTGCTTGAAGACTGCATACAGCTAAAAAGCAGGATCTACAGTGTCTTTCTGGAAGGAACAAAAGATTGGATTCTGGAAAGGGTAAAAAATGTAGCTAAGATAGGACTTAAGATAGTAATTAAGATGGTGGTAGCAAAGCAAATCGGGTCTTAGCTAATTTCATTATGTAAAGTTAAAAAAAGATTTTGGTGCATTTTTCGTTTAAAAAGCAATATGGACCAAAGTGCTTTATGAGCTAGGATTCGTAATATTTTTTATTTTACTGCAGGACTAAGCCATTATTGAAACAAGTGTCTTAATGTGTAAGGCGTCACATAGTTGCAATGACTGCTTAAAATTTTGTTTCTCGTTTTTTTTGCGTCATTGAATTTGCAAAATAAAATCAGTTTCTTGTGTATACTTATGTCTAAGGATGTGTGTGACCTGCTATGCTTATTGGATTGTGTCCTCAACTGGCTACCGGTTGCTGTTTGTTTGGCTTGACAATTGCTTGTCTATTTACTTGATTTTGGCTTGTTTCTCCTTTTTGTTTTCTTTTTATATTAAATTATTATTGTAATTCAATTTTTAAGAAATAAAATCAAAACTTAAAAGCGTTCAAGTTTTGATTGAGTTTCTTTAAGTGGGAGCAGATACTACTATAGCTTGTTGCGGGTTGCGACCTTTTACATTCAATTGCTTCCGAAAAAAAAGTTTTGAAATAAATAAATAATGAAATCAAGCACAAAATGAAATTTTAAAAATGAACATGATTAGAAACATTAAAAAAATACATTTTTTTTTTATTTCTTTTCATGTGATTTCAGTTGTTTTAAAAACAAAACTGTTGGTAAAGATAGTACACCAGTAACTTTATTTATTTAAGTAATGAAATTTATTATTTCAATAGTGTATCTTTTCATTAATGAATTTTTTTATAAAATTTTTTTTAAACGAATTTTTTGATCTTAAAGCAAGAGAAAGTTTGATTTATATTTTTGCTCTTAACAGGACTTGGTAGTTGGTTAATTCCCTTCAGGTAGCATTTAGTTTGCATGTTGATATTTCATTAAACATAAACGCGTTTCCGAAACGCTATGGAAGTCTGCATAAGTGTAGCGATCTACGTCTGACATAATGGTATGACTAGAAAAAGAATCTGCTTTTAGCTCTATACAGTCTTAAAAACAATCTTACAAACATAGCTTTTACACGGTGCTTAATTTATGTATATACATATGTATATATGTATATGCACACATAGATAGCTTGAGGTGTTGTAATTTGTGTAATACCCGCTTTTACAATATTTCCCATTTTTTAGCTAATGTGAACAGAAACAAAAATTTCTCCTCATATAACACTAGAGTAATCCCTCCCACTTTGCTGGGAGCCTTTGTGTTGTACCTGCTTTTTGACTGATGTGGAGAGATAAAAAAATCTTTAATTATTACCGTTCTCTACACATGCAAAATTCCATATTTTTTAAAATAATGGTTTGTATTCACTACCAAGTTATTAAAACCAAATTTAGAAACTTCAACTATGACCATTCTCAAGGTATACAAAAATCATTATCTAATTTGTATGAGAAGTACCATGCCCACTTTTTAACTGATGGCTTATACTATCTAAGAAGCCATTTAGCTAAATTCAAAATCTTACATTCTAAACGTACTCTGAATATACAAAAATCAATATTTAATTTGTATGGGATATGCCACACCCATTTATTCAATTTCGCCCATATTTCGACTGATGATGTATATTAACTACTAAGTTATTTAGAACAAATTCAGAACCTTCAACTATTATCGTTAAAAAGTTATACAAAAATCAATATTTACTTTTTATGTGTAGGTGCTTCTCCTATTTATCCAATTTTACCCAATTTTTTACTGATGATTTGTAGTGACAACAAAGTTATTTGGGCCAAATTTAGAGGCTCTTACTATTATCGTTTTAAAGATAAAATATATCATTTTAAAAATAAAAATTGTGTAGTGGCGTGGCACCAACCAGTTGAACAATAGTGAAGCCGCACACCAAATGAAAGCTTTCTACATATGCTTTTTATATACACAATTTTAAAAATATTTACTAACTCACACAAAGTTTAAGTGCTGTAACAATTTCGTTTTCAAGTAAAACTTATTTATTTATTTTATTCATTCATTTCAGACCTAACACAACAAGATTAGTATCTTATACATTATAGTGTTAGTGAGTAAATCATAAAAAAAGTCTTAAATTTAAGGACATAATAGTATATAGTAGTCTTAAAACTAACTTAAAAATAGAAACTATCAAAATTTAAGTCGAAGCATCATTAGAAACATATTAAGATATTTATTACTCTGCAAAAACCTAGTAACTCCCTTTTAAAAGCGTTGACGTTGCCAATGTTCTGAATATGACTTGGTAAATAGTTCCAAAGACTTGTTGTATAAATGAAAAACTATCGCTGCGACAAGAGGTTTCTAAGCCTTTGCTGAATTATCCTTCTTCCACGATTAGATCTAGTGCATGTAATTCTCTCATATAAATATGGAGGTTGATGGGATATGATAATTCTATGTAAGAAAATCAGGCAGCTAAGTCTCAATAAGTTTTTAAAGGTCATATGTGCTTAAAAAGGATATTTGTTCCCGACGACTCTTCAGAAAAACACACCTAGCTATGTTGTTATATGTAAACTTAAGTTTGCGAAGGTCTTTACTATCGCAATTCGCAAAGATTTCACAACCATATATAAGAGTAGGAATAAGGTAAGTTTTTGCCAGAAGCATTCGTATGACAAATGGAGTTGAATTTTTGACAACCCGAAGGTTACGAAGCATACTATAAATCATTCCCACTGCTACGCCGATATGATTTTTCCATGTAAGCTTGTTATTAAATGTTATACCCAAATTTGAAGCCGAAGTTATAATATCAATTAGTTTGCCATTAATCGTTATCGGATAAGAGACATTAAAAGTCTCGCTAGTTCCAAGTATAGAGCCTTGAGGAACACTCCTGGTTGTATAAAGTGGATTAGACCTAGCAACCCTATATTGAACAACCTGAGATCTACGTCTAAGCTAAGAAGACAAGAGATTACATGCAGTTCCGGAGCTTAGTTATAAGAATCGTATGATTCACTGTATCAAAGGCCTTACTATAGTCCAAAAAAATGAGAAAGGCTATCTTTCTAGAGTCCAAACCAAATCTTATATTCTCTATGACATCCACTAGTGCAATTACACAACTTCTAGTCTTCATAAAACCCGACTGCCTATCTGATAAAAAATTCCCACGTGTTAAGTACTCGGTCACCTGTCTGCCCATCAATTTCTCAAATACCTCCGATATCAATGGAAGTATAGCAATTGGTCGAAACTCACCATTAGTTTTAGGAATAGGGAAAATTCTCGACTTTTTCCACTCCTCAGGAAAAGTTGATTGAGTAAGGACTGAATTAAATAGGTGGGTTATATAGGGGAGTAGCTTAGGGATTAAAGCCTTCAAAAATTTAGGATGAATGTCGTCTATACCAATAGCATTCGATTTAACTGCCGAAATATTTTGAAGAACCTCAACTTGGCTAACGCAGTGGAAGTTGAAAGAATATTCTCTCACAATATGAAGTACAAAGTGACTCACTCTAACGTTAATAACTCACGAATCAAAAGACTTACAAAAACTGCATATACATAAAAACCTTGGTATTAACTTCACCTTTCGTTTAAGGGCTTACAAAATAAAATCGGCTGGTGCATTTCAGAGAACATCAATTACTACGGCTTTTATAGTCCTCTTTTATGTATATAGATAATACATAATTAGTATGAATAAATGGTGTTTCACCAATGATGATGTGTATTCTCCACGGCGTTTTTTAAATCACATTCAAAAAAATAAGATTCACCCTGTGTGAGTGATGCCCCGCCCAGTTACTTAATTCTTCCCACTTTTTGACTGATAATTTTTATTGACTACGAAGATATTTAGACCAAATTCAGTAATTTTCTCCTTAACCGTTCTCAAAATATACAAAAATCTAAGTTTACTTCTTATGTGAATGGTACCATGCTCACTTGTCCAATTCTGCCCACTTTTTCACCAATGATTTTTACTGGGCTAATTGAATCAAATTTATAGACTCTTACCACTTTAAAGATGGAGACAAACAAATATTTATTTAGTATTGGTTTGGCAACACCCAGTTGGAATTTCTGGAATATAAATAGCCTATAGTTCCTTTCAGATATAGTGAGAGATGCTGTAAAAATTTCAAGAAAATCGGTTAAGCTGTTAAGCCGCCTATAACCTCCAAACATACATATACAAACATTTATTTTTAAAAAATATACATTTAAAAGCTTAATTCCTTTTTAATTTCTAAAAATATCTTTATTATGCGAAAAGTTATTATTTTTGCAACGAAAAACGGGAAATATCTCGTGCAATAGAGCAAAAATTGGATGTGTTGTAAGGTTCCTGGCGCGTCATATTGAAAATCACATATTGTCCTTATAATCATCAATCGTAGGCAAAAAGAGTTGTTATCATACCGCCGTAGCGTTTTCAATTAACGGAAACTGTTCTTTCAGTTTTATTTTCGAAAAATACTGAGCAAGGATTTCTTCAGACAATAATGCGCACTAAACAGTTATTTGCCGGATGCAATGGCTCTTCCTTAATTACCTCTGGGTTCTCTAAGTCAAATATGCGACAATTTTACTTGTTGGCGTAAACACTGAGTAAAAAATAAACTTCATCGCTGGAGAAAATTTTGTTCTGAATATCAAAAAAAAAAATGTGGCCATGTTTGAATCACTTGTACTAATATTTAACTGTTTAACGTTTTCTTTATAAATGGCACTTTAGACGCCAGATATTTAATAACCGAGAGCCTTGCCAGACCAACGGTTTCGAAATCTCTAAATGAAAGTTTAGGTTAACTGACCCTGTTGACATGACCGAAATATAATTTTTTTATTGTTTTAATTTTTTCATTCGTAAATGTTTATAATTCCTATTCTTTTTAGCACAGCAGCTCCGGAGACTTTCCAATTGAAAAAATGATTAAAAATCAATGGTATTCAAAGACCATTTGCTTTACATCAATGAATTTGAACAGTTCAATTATTTGAGTAAGGGATTGAATCGTTTTACGGAACTTATTGTTGCAAAGCAATTTCCACTGATACATTGAAAATTGTTTTTGAATTGGAATATCCCTTAAATTATTAGTGCGAAATGAATTCGCATAAGCACACAAATGGTTGCTGAACATGAGGAAAATATAAATATGCCGCAACGTTTTCCACCGCTATTGCCTCCTATCTATTTCGGATTTTTTTTATTGTTTTATTTCGATTGTAGATCAAAATCGTAAAAATAAATTAAACACAATTTCATTGGTTAAAGAAATAAGAAATACATTTTATTGTATGGAATCCCTTACTTATATGTTTGCAAACATTCAACTGTGATTTTAATTTTATTGTTTTCGCAAATTCTTAAAACTCTTAGCCATTTTTTTTTAAACCCAAAACTCGTATTGATTTTCGTTTAATATTTATTTGCTTGAGTACAAATTGAAAGGGTTTTTTGTGTTTTTTTGTTTTGTCCAGCAATTCGGTTTCGGTATGATTCCCATTTTTGTTTTTTATCACACAATAGGCGTAAATTTTACGGCTTTATTTACCCTTCTGTTCTGTTTTTTACTTAATTTTATTTTAAAGACACTTATGCGAATAAAATTTTTTTTGTTATAAATTTTATTACCAAAGCATACTGACTCTCTTTGTTAAAAGAGAAAAACTAAACCGATATTAAATTCTAAATCTTAAAGGCGTTCCACTCATTACCTGATGTATTGAAAGCCGTAGCATCATACCCATTTATACCCATTATATATTTATACAATGCACGATGTTAATTATGAATCACGCTCTTTTCGCTCTTTAGAAACTCCCTTTATGAAAGCTACAGCCGCTAGTTATTGTGTATTGAATTTCTTTTCTCATCGACATTTTACTCATAAATTTCAAACATACTATTAAAAAAATATACATAAATGACATGTGACAATGCCAAAAAATATTTGTCAACAATTTAACTTGTGTTATTCGATCACCTGGAAAATTTTACGTAAGAACCTCGGTATAAAATAGACGAATTGGGTTAAAATGTGGTTTCAACAAGGAATTACATGGTCCTCAATACCATGAAAGCGTCGAAAAGTCAGTTTGGTAAGCAATTAATCTTACGTTTTGGAATAATTTATTTGCCACCTGGTCGGAACAAGAATCATTAACATTTGAGATAAACAGGCGAAAATGACAGATGGGATTGACCACATTCTCAGAATGCAATCATAAAAAATGAACATAATTAATTAACAGAATTGCCATATATTGGAATCCATAGGAGAGCAGAAGTAAAGGATAAGGATGTGGAGAAGACAATTTAAGATGCGGCAGAAATTGGAGAGCAATTGGAGCGTTAGAATAAGATGGGAGTTGTTCAGGTAATTTATTGAGGCCTAATGCTTCTTTTTAATCGCTATGATCATGCGATTTGATTCCACTAGACTTTTTATTGTAAAATCAGTGCGTCAAATCCGACCTACTAATCAATAGTAATACTAACATGCGAAATAAGCTGAACATAAGGGCAATAACCTTGGGTGTGCAATCTTTTATGAACACGTGTTTGCATCCTATACTTGGTATATGGTGGCCCTGTACTATCTCGAATGTTCATTTATTACGCGTGATAAAACGTTATTGAAAAGGAAACACACTTAGAAAACCAACAAGAGAAATTGTGTGTGCAGTTTAGAATGCAACTCGCAATACTCACTACCAAATCGCTCAGCTAATTGCACATGATGCTGAGAAGTAGATATAAACTTGGTATGGAGAACATATACTAAGTTCCTAAATATAAATTTGCGATTAAAAATTCAACTAAAATATACACACATACTCGTATATTAAAAATAATGTATTATTATCCACATGACCAGGCACTATTGCAAGACACTGCGATCCATGGGATCTATTGTGCTTCTCCTTCTGTCTTCCTAATGAACATCAGCGGATCTGAAACCGTAGTAGTGGATATGTCACTCAGTAAGACCCTATGTCCACCTAAACCTATCAATAACATTCACACAATATGTGTTCTTTGACGCCTGCTTGTACAGTCTACAAACATCCACATTTGTGCCGGCTATCCTTTTCAAATGCGCTCTTAGTCTACAGTGGCCCGTAAGATACTCCGTTAGGAGTTTAAAGTCCGGTCTGTCAAACTGGAGAACCTTAGAGCGACGCCCAAATTGTGGTTTCATCGCCACCTTAAAGTGACAAAGTCTCTTTTAAACATTCCACTCTTCCAAGCATCTGAAAATTTCTCAATCCTTGACTAGATGAGGATGGTTGTAATTGGTGCTGCAGAGCAAGGTTCCGCACCGATATAGGTTGTCATGGGACCAATTCTGGCAATGCATCCGAAATTCATTACCATTTATCCCACAGTGTCCAGTTACTCAAAACAACTAGATCCTATTTTCAAGCGAAAGCTTTTGCAACGTACCGTAACGATATTTGACCAGTCTAGTTGACATTCGATTTTATCTAAGTGGCTTTAAGGCAGCTTGGCGTCAGATAATATATTAATGGTTTTACTCTTGACCCCACCGTCCGGGTTAAACTCCTGACATATAGCAATGGCTATGATCTCAGCCTAGAAGACAATTAGCTATCTTCCCATTTGGATCTACAAGTCTCGGTCGGAAAACCAGCATCGACACAGTCATTCATTTTGGAGCCATCGGTATACCAACTTAGATAAACTTGCTCCGAACTAAGGCCTCATTAGACCAACAATCCCCGTCCGCGAATTTAACCCTGAATCTCCTGCCAAAGCACAGATCCAAAGGCATAACATCCAGGATCAAAGATAGCTCTCCGATCACTCTGTGTAGAATGGAGAGACTTCCCGGCACATTTTGTGATTGTCGCCGAACATGCCGCCACCCTCATTATATAGATGTGAATGTGATGATCATTGCTACAGTTATACCGTGGCAGGCGAGCGCCTGTACTGGGCCTAATTTGTACGTGGTGGTAGCTTCCACAGCTTTTTTCCAGGTATAAATCCAAAGTGTCATTCTCGGCGAAAGACTCCATGTATTACCGTAGGAAGAGGGACTTGCCCAAATACTTACATACATACATATCTATATATCGGGTCCGCCATCTAACGTTTTTTTTTTTAACTAGTGCTTATTTCGTGAGTGGTAACACTTAGCTCATGTCTAATTTGACAGATAATTAGTTTTATCCTTCCGCTGAACGAATATGGTTGTGTATACGTTTGAACAACGCTGGGAAATATTGCGACATTACTTTGATCGATCGACTTACAGAAGATGTCGATTTTGCCAAAAAAATCATCTTTTCAGATGAAGCTCATTTTGATCTTGGCGGGTATGTAAACAAGCAAAATTGTCGCATTTGGGGCACAATAAGCCCCTACGAATACATTGAAAAGCCGACACACCCAAGACGAGTCACTGTTCGATGCGGATTTTGAGCAAGGAGTGGCCGTTACAGTCAATGGCGATCGTTATCGAACCATGTTGAACGAATTTTTGTTCACAAAAATTGAAGAGGAGGATATTAGCAACATTTGGTTTCAACAGGACGGCGCTACGTGCCACACAGCCGAAGCTACACTCGATGTTTTGCGCCCTGTTTTTGAAGATCGCATTATTAGCCGCAGAGCTGATGTCGTTTGGCTACCTCGGAGCTGCGATTTGACACCGTTGGACTATTATTTGTGGGGTGCCGTCAAAGATAAGTGTTACGCCAACAAGCCAGAGACAATTGACGCTTTAAAGGACAATATTCGTGAAGCCATTGGCGAAATACAGCTGCACACAATCTATAATGTGCTTAAAAATTGGACCGATCGTGTAGGCTACTGCATGGCCAGCTGTGGCAGCCATTTGAATGAAATTATTTTTCATTATTAACCGGAAAGATTGTACTTTCAAATAAAAAAGAAATTTGAGAAAATATTCAGTAGTTTTTTTTTATAGCATTTAAAAAAACAATTATTTGGCGGACCCTTTATATTTTCTTTTTATTTAACAATTATTCTCTTACAATAAAATTAATACATTTAATATTATGATTTAATTTATTTTGATATATATTTTTTTGTTAATGTAAAAAGTTTTCATATATGGCAAATCACCTATTTTTACGAAAGTACATCTTAAAAAAAAAAGAAAATAAGAATTCGAAAATGAAAAAATTTGCAAGTCAAAATGGGTTTTAATCAGTCCAATGATAAAGTATAACTAACGTTGGAAAATCCTCTTTATCAACAGCTACAAATTTTGTTTTTTTTTTCTTTTCTTAACAATATTTCTTGTAAATTTATTCCTTTTAACACTTTTAGACATTCAATTAAATGATGAGCACTTCTCCCGTTTCTTTTGCTTTACTAAAATGCATTTGGCGAACATTTTTACTTGCCAATTGGTGTGAACTGAATTAATTATTTTTTATTATTCCACGAACGCGAATCTTAAAGTTTTATATCAGAGAAACTGGAGTCTTAGCCATTTTTTTTGTATCGTCTTAATTGAAATGTAAATCTTAAGATTACTTTTCTTGTACAAACTTTATTTCTATGTTCTTTTCTATTTTTTTCTTTAGTGGTAAAAGATCTTTGAGAAAAGCCTTTATCTACTTGGTGAATATTTTAATCAAATTGAAAGGATGTCAACCACAATTCAACGAATTCCTTTTTTTGCAATTACAATTTTAATTTAAAATGGCTTTGAATGTGATTACTTCTGGATTCAATTTTTAGATTTTAATGAATATGTATGTACATATTCTTAATTTCCTAAGATAAAATTTCATTATATTCTTTAAGAAACGGCTTAAGTACTTTAACCTTTTCCATCCTAAAGTTGTTTATAAGCAACTTTTAGATTTAGGCGGCAAAAACAATGTGTGAAGAAGATCGTTGATAAAGCAAGATAAAGCAAGGATTGACACCAACAGAGGTAATAAAGTATCTCTGGTGGGATGGCAAGTATATTGTGCTTTATGAGATTCTACAACCTGGTCAAACTATTGATCTTGATCTCTACTGTCAATAATTGCAATGATTGAAGCAAGCAATTCAATTAAAGTGTCTAGAATTGATCAATAGGGAAAGTGTTGTGTTTCATCATTACAAAGTCAGACCGCACACATTTCTGATGACTCGGAAGAAACTAAGTAAGCGTGGGTGGGATGTTTTGGAGCATCCGCCACATAACTTGGATAGTTTCAATCTCTGCAGAGCTTTTTAAGTGGTGTAAAACATTATGTATGGGTCTGCACAATACAATTGGATTAGGTTTTCGTTCAGAAAACCTAGAAGTATAGCCAAAGGATATCAATCAAAACAGCACATATTTTTGGATAAATTGTAACTGAACTTTTACGAACACCCAATATTCAACTTTTTTTTCAAGCTGATTTGGTGATTCCT
The DNA here is from genome assembly GCA_023159175.1 of Wohlfahrtia magnifica. NCBI lineage: Eukaryota > Metazoa > Arthropoda > Insecta > Diptera > Sarcophagidae > Wohlfahrtia > Wohlfahrtia magnifica. The sequence continues at coordinate 194,283 of JAKWBJ010000178.1, forward strand.
TAGCTGATGGCTATCTATAAGGCATGCTTGACATTGTCTTTTATTCCTGAGCCTTGGACCGTGTACAGGCTGGTATTTATTCCGAAGGGAAGTAAAACCTCCCACATGAGCCCAAAGACTTCAGACGCATCAGCCTATCTTCTTTTCTTCTGAAGACTCTGAAAAGGTTGGTCGACTTGCATCTCCCCAATTTCTATAGAACTTGACTTATTATATGCGTCCCAACAACACTAGGGGCAGATCTGTTGAGACTGCGCTTTACTCGCTTGTGGGGTATATTGAAAATGCCCTCGAGCACAGGGAGTGTGCTCTAGTGGCATTCCTGGATATAGAGGGGGCCTTTAACAGTGTGACATCGGAGCCGATTAGGTCAGTTCTGGTGGCACTGAATGTTCATTAGTCTGTGGTAAGATTTATAGGGAGACTCCTGACAAACGGGGTCATTGTCTCCATTATAGGATCAGCTACCATCTACAGGGTGGCTGAAAACGGCACTCCACAAGAGGGGGGGGGGTTCTTTCCACTCTTCTGTGAAATATGACCGTTAACACTTTGCTCGTGAGACTTGATTCTAATAGATTCAAGACTGTAGCGTATGCGGATGATGTTGCTATGGCTGTATCGGGATAATTTGTTGGCACATTGTCGCTGAACGTTAACCCGGGAAAGACGGAATTGGTACTATTCACTCGCAGGTACAAAGTTCCGTCGTTTTCCTTGCCGCGTCTGCACGGCGTTGAGCTGGGGCTGTCGGATGGCGCGAAGTATCTGGGGATAATCCTGGATTCTAAGCTATCCTTGCTCTAGAATACACGTGCGAGGGCGGTTAGGGAGGCGAGGGCGAATTTTACGCTGTACGCTTGGCGTGGGGCCGTTGGAAAGTCCTGGGGTCTAAGTCCTAGGAATTCCAATTGGATATTCAACACGGTGGTTAAGCCTATACTTATGTATGGTGCGGTTGTAAGGTGGAGATCTCTGGAGAAATCCACATATTGCAGGATATTTGATAGGGTCCTGCGGAGTGCAGCACCAATGATTACATATGCGTTCAGGTCCACTCCATCGAAGGCCTGGTTTGTACTACTGAACTGGCTTCCAGCGGACCTGATCGCTAGGCAGATGGCGGGCATGTCTGCGATAAGGTTGAGAATGGCAGGGGCATAGTCGCACAGAGTCTACGATCTCTGAGGGGAGAGATTACTGCACACCCAAACCCTTCCTAGATAGAATGTTCTTAGTGTGCATCTCACCAGAACCGGTAATTGGTCTCGGTAATGTTGAGATTTACACTGATGGATCGAAATCCTCGGAAGGTGTTCGGGGCGGCATCTTTTTTCCTGTATACAGGGTGAGGGTAAGGGGTCACTCGGACACCCGGGACTGTGTGGCAAGCGAGCTTGCGAGGGCTGGCTCTCTCCTCAGAAATGAGGAGATTGACCACTCAGTTGGGATGCCACTTTCCTCTTGCAGACTAATGGTCATGCGGTACATGTTGGGCAGGGCACAGCTACGATGGATAAACCCACGTGCTCAAGGCAAATCTGGCCCCTATATGATCGGGCTCAATCGGAGTCTATTATAGGGATGCCTCCACTGAGGCTGCGAACTCTTGTGGCTGTGATTACTGGGCACTGGGTGGCTGGTGCGCACGCTAGGAGATTGGGTCTGCCGTTCAATGACTATTGTAGGGGTTGTCACGATGAGAAGGAGGAGGAGACTGTCGAGCACTTCCTATGCCAGTGCCCTAGTCCTTCGGACATTAGGACTACTTTCCTGGATGCCTTGTCTGATCTGGCCGGTGTGAATATCGGCAGGATCTCTTCTTTTGTACATGCGTATGGTTGGTTCTGATCGGACCAGGACGCGGACATATAGGTTGTTCATTTTCTGAATTACTGATCTGTATCACAGTGGGATCAGTATTGGACACAGGTGGGCTGGACATGTCTGGGTACCCGTCGTAACTAACTAACTAACTTATAACGGCCTAAAGCTGCTTACAAGCAATTTTTAATAACTACTGTTCTAAAAATCACAGATATTGTAATAAAAATGTATTAAGCGGTTGATTAAATTAGAGGGTCAGACGATCAGTTGAAGTTTCTACTCCAAGAGCAGTGGATAAATTTACGATACAGGGTTGGCTAATCGAAGATAGAAAATGCGAGACATTATGGCAGCCATTACAAATGCAAAGATAATAATTCGTATACGTTACGTTACTAAAACTTTCTGTTTCTTTTCTGACTTTCTGTTAAATTTAACAGACATTTTATTTCTTTATACGAAAACAGAAATTATTTAAATTAATAATTGCTCAGATTTTAAAACAATTTTGAAATAAACTTTATTTTGATTGCTAAGTTAAAGCAGAGTCTCTTTCATCAGACTGTTTTTTGGTTGCTAGAGAAGCAGTTAATTTTTTTTACTTTACACTTTTAAAATTTTTGTAACAGTTCAGCCTCCGTAATTTTTTCATATTTTTCTTTTAGCCAAGTGAAAAATAATTCATTTAATTGTAGATTTAAATGGTGGTCCAGCCATAATGTTAATTTTATCAGTGCAACGGCCGCAAATGCTTCTTCTTTTTATTTAGAGATATTACATATAAACACTTGCGAATATTTGGTGAGTTTCATCACGGATATCCGGTTACAAATAGGATCTCGAATAATTTTTTTATCTCTCGTAAATGTTTGTATGTGCTTGAACAGTTTTTAAATTATTATTGAATTTTTATAAAGGGTTGTTTACTACTTTTTAATTAAAATATGTGAACATAATAAATTTCAAATAATATTATCCTAAGTTTGAAAAGAGTAAGTAATTTTAAAGTTAACACCACTAGCACTAAATTTTTTTCGAAGATCAAATTGACCAGCTGTTTGCATAAATCACCAGTTTATAAGTAAACTAATGATATCGACAATTACAGAAACAAAGCAAAATTTTAAATTGCATATTTTTAATTAAAATTCTTCAAATAAAAAAAGAACAAATTTTAAATTTTAATTTTACATCAATTTATTTTCTCTTTCAAGTGCAGTTTAGACAAAAATGACCAGATCGCTTCAGCATACACTAGCGGTTTGACAACGCCAGATTCCTAGCGTTTTCGTTTGCCAGAACACCTGTTTGGTGATAAACTTAAAAAATGTGGAAAAAATAAATAAAAAAATGTCTTTGCTTGAGAAATATACTCAGGTTCTTTAAGATGACTTCAACGATATACATATCTATATATCTGTAGCGCAAATTGAGTTATTGCGTTAGGAACTTTATAGAAGTTAAGGCGCATAATTGTATTTAATTCATGTTCTAAAACATCTCTTTTTGCCAAATTTATGTGAGCTTACTTTTTAGCTTAATTGACTTAAACTTAATTGACTTAATTTTACTGTATTATTCTTTTTTCGTTTCAATAAAAAGTTATTTTATTTACTCCAATAAAATATTATATATATATATATATATATATATATATATATATGTATATATTTATTTGTATTTATTGAAATATTTTAATTGTAATATTACAATTCATTCTGATCACGACATTTGAAGTGTACGGACATGCTTCAGCTAATTTAAGAATATCAGTAATAGGTAAAATGTGATAAAAAGGTGCTGACAGTTTGTTGAATGGCTACGCTATCTTCATAGATGTCCTTTAGACCGTGAAGAGCACGGGTGCGGGGGTCTATCTTGTGGACAGCAATATTTAACTGTCCGATAGACTTTCAGACGAGTGCAGGGTGTTCCAGGCTGAGACCATTGCTGTACTTAGGGCTGTTGAGCCAATGCGTGGCTTAGCCGCCAGAACGGATAGTGTAGTCTCTTGTACAGACAGTCACGCTACTATCAAGGCGCTGACTGGACGCTATGTCAACACAAAGCTTGTTGAGCTGTGCAGAAGAATCCTCACGTCCCATTGTCTTGAACCTGCGGATACGTCCGCGACAACCCTTTGGGTTTCATTGTGAGCTCAATAGCTAGCTGTTTCAGTTGAGTAAGGATAACGCTTTTTTTGATAAAAAGATTAATGTGATAGAATGGTCGGCTAGTAGTCCTGATTTAAAACCCATAAATGTACTTGTGCCATTCTTTCAGAACGAATTTGTGCTAGCGACTGCTAGTTTAAGAATTTATAGGGCTGACTTACCGCTCTGAACGTTACCAAATCTAATCACATCTATGCCAAAGCAATTTGATGATGTCATTGTATCCAGCTGTGTTACAATAAAATGTTAGGTAATAAGCTGGTTATATTAGTTTGTATGTAAGTATGGTATACATTCATTCGAAAAAAATATATTTTCTTAATCATAATAAAATAAAATTATTCAATACAGAAGTTTTAAATCTACATTGAGAGGTTTTGATTTGTTAAAAAACAGTTTCTAAAATATAATCATTTGGTAAAAAAACCTAATAAGTGTTGTATTCTGTATTTATTTCGCTGGGTGTATTGCGTTCCGTTTTGTTATTTTTTCTCCCAGACACTTCCATTTTGCGCTCACATATTTCTATACTAATTCTCTATCGTGTTTATCGTGCCAAATACTTTGTTCCATGCCCTATTTTCGAGATATAATGAGAAAAGAAGGAAAGTCAAAGATAGTTTTTACATGATTTTAACCGCTCTATTCTTCGACTATATTCCGTACGCAAAGACAAAACAGTAATAAGTTCGATCCTTTTCCATATATAGTATCGCTGGTAAGTAAATCTGCTAAAGCTTTAAGACTGTTACCAAGATGGAACTATTGATGAACAGACAAAAAAATAAGGAACGTAATTTCTTACAACCCAATAAGTTTTCATTTCTCTATCAGTGGCAATATCGTAAAATATATAATCTGCATCACTCGGACTTTGTGGCGAATGCTGTGTGACCTATCCTGACTGTTCTTCTATGATTTTTGTTTTTGTATAGAGTTGACATTTTTCGTTTATCGTTTTGTGTGCATTTGCTTGAGTTTGGCCAGTTAGATATTTTCATATTTCTAGAGTAGTAAGGATAACTTGTTTTTTTGCATCAGGATCTTGAGAAGCTGAATACTTTTCTTATACTTTAAGAATAAATCTTTCAGTTGTAGATTTTGGATGATAGTTTGCAAGTATTTATTTCGCTGGGTGTATTGCGTTCCGTTTTGTTATTTTTTCTCCCAGACTCTTCCATTTGCGCTCACATATTTCTATACTAATTCTCTATCGTGTTTATCGTGCCAAATACTTTGTTCCATGCCCTATTTTCGAGATATAATGAGAAAAGAAGGAAAGTCAAAGATAGTTTTTACATGATTTTAACCGCTCTATTCTTCGACTATGTTCCGTATGCAAAGACAAAACAGTAATAAGTTCGATCCTTTTCCATATATAGTATCGCTGGTAAGTAAATCTGCTAAAGCTTTAAGACTGTTACCAAGATGGAACTATTGATGAACAGACAAAAAAATAAGGAACGTAATTTCTTACAACCCAATAAGTTTTCATTTCTCTACCAGTGGCAATATCGTAAAATATATAATCTGCATCACTCGGACTTTGTGGCGAATGCTGTGTGACTTATCCTGACTGTTCTTCTATGATTTTTGTTTTTGTGTAGAGTTGATATTTTTCATTTATCGTTTTATGTGCATTTGCTTGAGTTTGGCCAGTTAGATATTTTCATATTTCTAGAGTAGTAAGGATAACTTGTTTTTTTGCATCAGGATCTTGAGAAGCTGAATACTTTTCTTATACTTAAAGAATAAATCTTTCAGTTGTAGATTTTGGATGATAGTTTGCAAGTATTTATTTTTCACCTCTTATATGTCTACGCTTTTTTGGAGGAGCAGCTCGTCTCCATGGCGTTAAGACACTACAGTCCAAATTATAGCGGGTACCAGCAAATAAGTTATGGCAATGAATCAGCTACAGAACTTAATAACAAGCCTATAATAAAAACAATTTATATACATATATACTTAAGGGTAACAAAATTAATTATGAAAATAGGTATTATAAAATTTATAAATTAGTGTTATAATCATTATATAATCTACAGAAAGGAAACGAATTCGCATAATTTGTCCTGTATAAGTCCAACGCAAGAGGGCGATAATGGCGGAAAATTTAATTATATGCATATGTTTTTTTTTTGATAATTCTAAAAACGTAAAACGTTTCCACATTATCTGTAAAAAATTTTAAGTTACGGCTTATCTTCTGTATGGAAATGCCTTTTCCCATTAAGAAAATAATCAAATCTTATGAAAACCAATAATTTGACGTTTCCCTATCATAAGGTATCCGTTCAAAGTTGTAATAAGGAAAAGAAATTATAAATACTGTACCAAAAAGAGTAATAGGTGGGAAACCAGGGGTCCAATCACGCCGTACTATATCGAGTCGTTTTGATCGTTGTTTTACTTGACCCCAGACATACTGCTAATGCGCTCGAGATTTTCACTAACGTAACGTACACCATTTACTTAATTCACTATCAAGCAGCGGGAATCGTTATAGTTTTTGCTTGACTTATCTGCTTCATATTTGTTAAAGTGTTATTCGCACTAATTCGGCGTTCACTATTGTTAGCACTTAGCTCGCCCATCAATTAAGACACATTCCTGTTTTTATTTTTAAGATTTTTTATCGCTTAGTTTATTTTTAGTTTATTAAAAAATCTATTAAATAATTTATAATATATAATCTATTATTTTTTCTGCGTCAGGACCTTGAGTAGTTGGTACTTTTCTAAGAGTTAATCTTTCAGTTGCAGACTTAAGAAGATAGTTTGTGGGTATAATTTTACACCGCTTAGACGTCTACGCTTTTTTGGAGCAGCATAAGCTTTAAAAGATAATGAAATTACTGTTCTCTACAGCAGAACAACGTTTTTGGAACGGTAAAAAGCTTTCAGTCTAAAAATATGGAATATCTAAAAATTACTTATTCTTTATAACAAAATGTAAAACGTTTCCATATTATCTGTAGAAAATTTAAAGTTACGACTTATCTTCTGTATGGAAATGTTTTTTCCATTAAGATAATAATCGATTCTCCTTATGAAAAACAATAATTTGATGTTTCTTTGTCATCTGGTAACCGTTCAAAGTTGTAATAAGAAAAGGTGATAAATACTGTACCAGTTGAAGGCTTAAGAAGATAGTTTGTGGGCATAATTTCACACTTCTTATACGTCTACGCTTTTTTGGAGGAGCATAAGCTTTAATAGATAATGAACTTCCTGTTCTCTACAGGAGAACAACGTTTTTGGAACTTTAAAGAACTTTTAGTTTAAGTATTTGGAATATCTGAAAAATGTTTACTGTTTCCAACAAAATGTAAAACGTTTCCACATTATCTGTAAAAAATTTAAAGTTACGACTTATCTTCTGTATGGAAATGTTTTTTCCATTAAGATAATAATCGAATCTCCTTATGAAAAACAATAATTTGATGTTTCTTTGTGATCTGGTAACCGTTCAAAGTTGTAATAAGAAAAGGTGATAAATACTGTACCAGTTGAAGGCTTAAGAAGATATCTTGTGGGCATAATTTCACACTTCTTATACGTCTAGCTTTTTTGGAGGAGCATAAGCTTTAATAGATAATGAACTTCCTGTTCTCTACAGGAGAACAACGTTTTTGGAACGTTAAAAAGCTTTCAGTTAAGTATTTGGAATATCTGAAAATTGTTTACTGTTTCCAACAAAATGTAAAACGTTTCCACATCATCTGTACAAAATTTAAAGTTACGACTTATCTTCTGTATGGAAATGTTTTTCCCATTGAGATAATAATCAAATCCACTTATGAAAAACAATAATTTGATGTTTCTCTGTCATCTGGTAACCGTTCAAAGTTGTAATAAGGAAAGATGATAAATACTGTACTAAAATAAGTAATAGGTGAGAAGCTAGGCATACTGTTATAGGGGTTGAGGTTTTCACTAAGATAATGTAACGTGATTTGTTGACCTTGCTATCAAGCAGAGGGAATCGTTACAATTTTTGCTTGACTTGTCTGCTTCACATTTGCTAGTATGTAATTCGCACTAAGTCGGCGTTCACTATTGTTTGCACTTGAAATGCCCTTCAATTGAAATATCTTTCAGTTTTTAGTTTTCTGATTTTTATCGATTTGTTTATTTTTTTGCAATATCACTCAGATCTAAAAAAATATATATAATATTTAACCTATTACTTATTTTCTCTAATTTCCCAGTGTTTTATTTTCTTACAAATTATATTTTTAAAATGTATTGCTCAGAACAAAATTGCTTAAATCAGCGTTACTTTTGCAAATTCGAAGAAAATTTAGACAGTTTACCCCAAAAATCATAAATATATTAAAACTCCGCATTCTGGATTTCTTTCGATATAAAGAAATCACCAGAACTTATCCAGAAATAGGAAACGTAATTAAAATCAGTTAAATAACACCGCATTGTTCTAGTAGTAGTAGTATTGTAAACTGCATGATGTGTAGAGCAATATGCTAGTGTTGATTGCTAGTGCTCTTATTTGGATGTATAAAAGCCTGATGACGATGGACTACATAGCATGATATATCAATGTGCAATGTATCAGATATATGTACACATATGGTGTTTTCCGTCTATGCTGTGTTTATGATAAAAATTTGCTATGGCTGAAAAGATTATAGAACTTTAACTTACTTTTGGTAGCCAAGATAGACCAGATTAACTTTCTTTAAAATCTCTGATAATTGAAGTAGTTAATGAATGTGGTTGCTAGAGAACCAGCTGCCTTTTATTTGTGGAGGTTTTAATGCTAAAGCCGAAATATTTTAGATAAGAAAGGCACAGCTTGCCTCCAACTCACCCTTGTAATTTTATTCAAAATAGCAGTTAACACTTTACAAGTTACACGGTAAACCCGACCACAAGTGTCATCCCTATTTTCCCTAACAAATCTCATCCAATCAGCCTCCAATTGCGCTCAGCCAAGTCAGAAGCGCCAGCACGCCTACTCGTTCGAGGTAGCCGCCGCAGGTGGCGGTCTCGCCTTCGCATCGTCGTCTGCTCATGAGTCCACGATCGCACCCTCCTGGGATTAGTGGTCTGGTGCCAACTAAGCAAGGCATCAATAACGGTGCCCAGCCACCCGTATAGCCTGCCAATCTGCTCATCTGCAGCCAGCCGCCTAAACTCATCAATACGATAATGGCCTCAATAAACAGCACAATTGCGCCATCGATTAACGATCTCCGGTCTAACCATACGATGTCCCCTCCGAGTGGAAACAATCTCTATGAGACTGTCGTCGCTCACACCCCAGCCATCACATACCTTCCATCGAAAATCGTAGACCTCGAACGCTGCCCTATCCGCAACGCTGACATCAATATCACTCTCCCCATTGGGGCCGTCGAAAGGATATAACTCACTAGACCTGCTCAGCACGCTCACATCGCGAGCGAACAACTATTCCCCAAGCACAATTCCCCTCGAGCAAGTCGGATACCTGTGCGCATGCCTAGGCATCTTACTATACCACAAGGATGAAACTGTACTCGAGTCCAGGCCCAAGATCACAGGAGTGTCACCCTCACACAACAATACCATATACTCCAAATACGGCTCCGAAGCTTCCCTCTTCCTACAGTAGACACTAGCCAACGTGCCTTGCCAAACTCATCCTTAACCTCTACACAAACTCCACCCCTGACCCTGCTAATTAGCGTACAGGAAACACTAGAATCATTCACCAATATCGACGAGTCACCTACCAGATCAGAAAAAATCCTAAACTAACGAGGAACACCCTTGACCACATCATCCACAGTATATGGCTTCTGCACGAGAGCAAACGGACCCCCCATATCACCAAGAGCCACACTAAGAACTCTCATCACCTCCAACGCACGCTGACATTTAAGTTGAAAATACCTAACCATCGCAATAATGCCTCGAATTCACCCTATCTACCAGCATGGCATATGTCGGGACACCACCAAGTGAACCCATGGTCTGCCATTGAACTCGCAGTTGCGGCAATGCAACGCGTTCCTACAGCGCGAAGCCAAATGCCCCATCTGACTACACCTGCGGCAAACATCCTTCTTGCACTTCACTGCTTCTCCTTATGGTCGAAAGACAAGCACCAATGACGCATCAAGATCGGGTCATACTCACGCAAATGGAAGCTAAGCCATTTGTCATAACAGCGGCCATTTCTCTGCAGGGTCGATATAATCCTGTCGGTACCCTCAAGCACCACGTCAATAGGTCCTCGATCCGATTTCCACCGACCACCAATAATCCTCACGCTCCGGTCGAGAACCTCACGCGACATAACTTCCCTCAAATTCTAATCATAAAGTCCCTCAATAAACTACTCTAGATTGACCCGAAGCTCTACCACGCAAATCACTAACCTAGACCAAGTTTATCCCTAACAGACACTTCAAAGCCAATCTCTCCAAGCTTAGCATTTCCAGCCAGCCGGTTCCTCTCGGCCACCGAGGGCGTCCGAATTATAGCACCACCATCATTCGTTGACCTCACCTCATGGACCCTTACACCCAGAGTTGGACCAACCTCCTCCACCACCTTCTTCACGACCTCCTTCGACGTCCACTTGTTCCTTCCGCTCCCCTTGACCACCACCGATCACGTGTCCATCGACCTATTCGGCACGGTAGCAGGTTCAGTCACAGGAGCGGCAGCAGGCATAGCCCCCACTGGCGCAACCGCCAGCCCAGCCACAGGGCCTACACCACGCCCAGCAACATTTCCAACGTCAGGCCCAACCTTCCGCATCTTGTCATCGACCTATTATCCTCAATTTTTCCTCCTACAAATCTCTCATACCAACTCGCATACTCAAGAATTTTGAGCTGCAAGGCCGAATAAAACCCCTCCTCAAATCATCAGTGAACCTTCCCACTAACGAATAGTAACTCCCACTAACCAATCCACTATAACTCTTACCTCTGAAATCCGTAATGCAGCCATCCGTCATCGGCATCTTCCTTCTTCTTAACCTTCCTGCCCTTAACCTCCTTCCTCAGCTTCTTCACTCTAGAAGCGCTATCCACATCTGTCACCGAAGCGGGTGCCGGCTTGGCGCCTTCATGACAGGTACAATAGACTCCACCACCACCTCATCATCACCACCAACACTATCATACCGTCGGCGGAGGGAGGTGGCGCTATTCGATCCGTCCTTGGCCCTCCTGGCCCTCTCGCAGGGCATCATAACGCCAACAATAGTACCACGTGCACAGACACCAACAATTTTCACTGCTCTCTCTTTCTTTCTCGCTCTAATATTATTATAATAATATTAGTACTAATAATAGCAACACGTCAACAGCACAGAAAAGAAAAACCCTTGTGGAATAATTATTCACGTTTGTTTATGTATATAAACAGCTTCATAAGCAGCAATACATAAGAAAACAACCCTTATTTATTTGTATTTTAGCCAGCGCAGGTAAAAACTCATATCTCGTTTCAATAATTTCACTCGTATTGAAAAATACGCGCAAAACAAATAAAATCTTCCCCAAACACAATCGTTCGTTTCAATAGCTCGATACAGACTGAAATGAGACCTGACAGAAAGCCCTCTATGTCGCATATACTAGCCGACGCAATATCACCAAGGCCATCGAAAGAGCCCCGGCACAGCAACCTAAGCCTTTGCCCATAAAGAGCCAGGCAGTGACAGAGGATGTGTTCCACAGTCTCCGGCTCCCCTGTATAGTCGCAAACTCGGCAGAGAGTAGGGGAGAATGCATGCTTAACGAAATGGAAACCTTTGACATTAACAATTGAATTCTTAAAGCGTATAAAGCGTAAATTTAGAGAGCGGAATATCTTCTTCACAATTGTACTGTACTTTTTTAACTTATTTCATGCTTTCATTTGAACCGCTTTAGGCAATTCATCCCGCACTGACTTAAGTAGCGAAATAACATCACGGATTGTATGTGTCTTTAAAATACTTTGAATTGGAATATTTTTTGTGTGGCAATGTTGCATAACAATTTACTCCGATATCCTAACTTGACTAATTTTATTGGATTATGATCCATGGGTTGCAAAACTGTTGTTACGTTGGATGGTAAAAGCATCGCTGCAATATTTACATCATTATGTCAATTATTTTATGGGCAGTACAATTGCAAGTTAACAATGCTTTTGGTGGTAAATTTTTTTCAGCTGAAAATTGACAAACCTACTAAAATTTCTATGCAATAACCTCAACAAATTTTTTTTTAACTAAAAAAATAAGTTTGTCTGTTTTATAAATGAATTAGGAAACCTGTTGAAGAATACCTCTGAATTCAGTCGCGACTTCTTCCAATGTTAATAGTCTAATGCGTTTTTAAGTCCCTTAAAACATTGTGGGTTTGAAGAATTATCAACGGCCAACGGTTCTAGCTTGCGTGAATCATCTGCATTAGTACACAACAAAAATCTTATTCTCTCCTTTAAAATTTTATCTGCGTTTAAAATTTGAGAGTCGGAGAAATACATTCCTTTTATTTTGCTCGCAAATAATGAATGAAGTGTGTAGCATCCCACGTATCGCTTGAAAGGATTTCTCCAGAAATTTTAAGATGGCGAATACCGTGTCTACTCTTAAAGTTCGCTAGCCATTCATCGCTGACATTAAATTTCTTTCCAAGGTGTATTATGAAAATTTTAAAATTTATGTGCATATATAAGAGTTCTACATTAGTTTACAAAGTTTTCTTTAATTATTTTTTAATTCAAGTGGTTCTAATTTGAATAAAACATTTAACAAATTGCTGCACTTATTTTCCATATAATAACCTTGTAAATTTTTCACTTTAATTATTTTATATTTCCTTTAATAAGCCTGCATGTTTTTGTTGTTGTGTATTATGGTCAAAATTAAAATTAAGGCAGGAAACAATTTTACACATTAGTCAAGGATCTTTATTCACGGACTGTTTGCACGGAGTGTTTAAGATTCTTGTGTTTCCTTTTCCGCGCCAAGAGTTTAAATTTTAATTATACGTTACACACAAAAGCTAAATATGCACCCCTATAAGCAACAAATTGAAACAACCTCACATAAATATGTATATACGATACATACATATAAGAGTACAAACTGGGCAGGGAATTATTAGAAAAACTGAAAAATATAAAGAAATGAAATAAATAAGGTGTATACTTGAGTATGGGAAATTTTTATTTTTTCTTAGTATAAAATATCCTGAGCCAAACCTAACTGCTGTGAAGAGATAGCTGCTAGCTTCTATAGACTCGCGGATGAATGCAGTGTCATCCAGGCTGAGGTCTCAACTGTCATTGTGGTAAGTAACAAATTCGTGACTTAGCCGCTAGAGGAGATAGTCTGGTCTTTTATATAGACAATCAAGCTGCTACCAAGGCCCTGACTGGACGCTATGTCAGCTAAGTTAGTTTCACTGTGCAGAAGTACTCTCATGTCACTCATGGATGTGTGCAGCATCAAGCTAGGCTGTGTTTCTGGGCATATTGACGTGCGGGAAAAGGAGACTGCCGATGGGCTGGTCTAGGTGAGGTTGTGTCAGCCAGAGTCTGTGACCTACCTGATGGGTCACAGTTTTAGGCTGGCTTGCCAGATGTCAGACTGGTTTGATTGTCTCTTCTTCTCACCTTTTTTTTTTCTTTACTTGACTTCTTTCCTTTCTCTGTTTATTATTACTTTTCATCTATAATTTACGCTATTTTTTTATTAAGAGGGATTTCTGTGGTCTCTGGTAGGGGTGCTCCATCACCACCTTTTCTACAAAATTAATATAGTTTTTTATTGGTACATTCTGGCTTAATTACTATTAAAATCTTTTCAATAAGATCTTGTGAGAATATCTTTTATTGTAGAAAAGTGTATATAAAATGCGTACATATATCCTGCTTTAATTTTTTACTCAGATCTATAATTATATGCGCAATGGCTTATTTATTAAAAGACTCGTAATTCCTTTCCTCTGATAAAAAGTGTATTTTGGACATTGTACTAAAACATAACTTAATATATGATTTTATCCTGCAATTCACGATGGCTTCGGAGTCTAATTATAGTTCTGATTGCGAGATAAAAAGCACAGTTTACTACAAGTGTTACAGTCCTAAATTGATAATTTATGATTGGTCTGTCACCTAGGAGTTGCAATAGGATCTTTTGTGTAGAGTACATCATTAAGGGACTTCGACTTTGATTCTTTTGATGTATTTAGAACGATTCTGACTGATAATTCAAATTTTTCCTGAGATAGAATTTCATATGATGAGGTTTCTCCCATGTAATCAAGGCATATGTATGTATTCATTGAGAATTTCTCTACACTCTGTATGTAGATTGGGATTCTTCGAAAGTGTTCTTTCCATGCTTGAGTATTGAGCAAGAGCTATAAAACAGGTTGAATCTCAAAAGACTTATCCTTGGGGATACTTAGCCCTGAAAAGTAACTGTATTATGTATATATCACTTTCGTTTCAGGTAATTTTTTTACTTCTTCGGGTGATTTTATGGGTATTATGGGTATTTCTTTTTGCTTCCAGAACTTATTTAAGAGGCTGTTCAGCTCTAGGCTGTCTAACATGGTAGTAGATTTTCTGACCATTTCACAGATAAAAATGTTAAGATAGATTCCGTTCGTGAAAAATTAAATTTATAAATTTGAAGAAAAAAATTAAATTTGTTTTTTTAATTATTTATTATTATTTATTAACTTAATCCAAGAAATCAATTCTTAGACTAAAGGTTTAAAAACTAGGGCATTAGCTGCAAAGGCCATCAGCCCAGCCAGAATAATATTGTTACGTTTTAATCTTTCCAAAACATCTGAGTTTTTTTAATTGCGATAAATAAAATAAATAGAACATATATTGTTATTTTAGTTTAAACACTTATGTATTTATTTTCACACTATAACGGTATACAATTGTAACTATACAGTCTCCAACTTATTTATATTGCACTTAATACTCGCTTAATACACAAACACTTTTATTTCCGCTTAAACACAATGTTACGTTGCGACTGCACAACGATAACTGAACTAACTAATGCATAAGGCGCCGCCTTTAATATAAAATTTAAATTGCTTTCGAATATTCTTGTTCCTCCTACAACATTCGAATTATTTTCATTAATTTCAAATATAACACTCAAAAATTGTCGAAATGGCAATGCTGCCAAATACAAAAATAAGAACGGCATTGCTAGGGTGACATATTAACAACCTTGACACAACCAGTAGACCGAAATCTCACAATACTGTTTTAATGGTGCTGATGTGGTGTGTCTCTCTTTTTAGGCATTGTTTATTTTCATAACAATATAATCCAATATGGGTTAATCACACTATCCTGATGGCCAATTAATTGCAGCATTACATAAAATAAGTCTTTCATCAAAAGTTTCTTTGAGTAAATCAATTATAGCACTCGCTGTGGCACCGTCCTGTTGGAACTAAATATCAACAAGATAAATACCAGCTAATTGAGGTACTAAATAATTTTTAATCATGTCTCCATACAGTTCACCACTGACAGTTACATTCTAACCATCATCATTGTTTTTGAATACATAGGGATGGATGACTCCCCCAGCCTATAAGCCGCCACAAACAGTAACTTGCTGTGGATATAATAGTGTTTAGTCAAAAGCTTGTAAAGTATCTTCACTCCAAATGCGACAATTCTGCTTATTTACGTATCCATTCAACAATAAATAGACTTCATCAGAGAACACAATTTTGAATGAATATTCAATATCAATTTGTACTTCAACTCATCCAGCCCATTGGTGGCTCATACAATGGTTGTTTGCAATGCCGTACTCTTGTACAAGTTGAAGCTTTTAAGATTCAAGTTCCTTTTGTAAAATCTTCCATAAAGTAGAAGGACACAATACCAGTTTCTGAGAACGGCAACGAATTAATCTTCAATGCTTTCCTGCACAGCGTCTACAGCTTATACAAAGTGCACTGTTCGGCGTCTCACGTGATGCACATTATAAGTTAGAGTGAAAGTGGTCAGAAAGCAATCCATTGTTATTCGAATTAGCAGCTCTTAGGGACGATTGTACTCCATAAAATGGACGAAGTGCAAGTGTGATGAACAGAACTAGAGCGGTAGTCAAATAAAGCAGTATTGCCGAGTCAAAGTTATGAACCTCTAAAAAAACGCACGATAATATTGCTAGCGGCTGATCAAGGGGAACTAATGCATCTGTTTTCGGAGCTGGCAATAAACTGTAGGTCCCATTCAACGAGTACAATGAAGTCTACACTTGGGATGTAATTGGAGTTATGTATATAAGTATGTATGTAAACAGTGACCAGTTAAAGTAATATTTTATTTCTTGCAATGACGTTAACAATTAAGGAAAGGCAATAATAGTTTGCTGAAATCAAATTTACTTATAATATACCGTTTTTAGCGATACTGTCGTTACTGTTAGCGTTAAATTAATTATTTTCAATAATTATTTACCATTATATTTCTCCAGTTTATAAAATTATACATTTTAAAGTTATAAAATCCCGACTACAATAGAAACTAAAAAACTGTAGAAAAATAAATTCACAAAAGCTATTTAGCTGGTTGTTACAAGCATACCATGACTGAATAAATGAAATGTTGAATAAAAAATTAAGTAATAAATCCTTAAAATGTATACATTTGTCTGTCACTCAGGCGTAAGAAACCTGCTCTAAGCACCTACATAGCTTAACCCCTCCAAAAATTATTACAAATTTAATGATAAAGTAATCAAGTTTATGGAGCTGCTAGTCAAAATAGACTTAATACTTCTTGTGACTGACAAAAAGATTGATGTTATTGTTTTGCTCTTCTCTAAGACAACAGCCCAAAACTACCACCTTAAGTTTTTCAAATAAATTTATTTTGTGTATCCGTGTCTTGCCGGAGGCTGTTAGAAAATGTAAAAGAGGACAGTTTTTTCTCGCAATTCTGTCGAGAGTCGTTTGGGGCTTTACACTTTTCAATGACAAAAAATGATGGATGCTTAAGCGTTTTGTCCAAAATAAATATTTTTTTTCAGTTCTTGGCGATAACAACATTACATCAGAAGAATGTTTTTTCTTTAAATTGAATTTAGAGGAAGTTTTATTTCATCAGTACTCAGCCATAAAGTGAATGACAAATAAATGACAAGTTTTTTCTATGAAAAGCTGAAATAACAATAACAGGTACTTACAAAATTGAGTTAGTAAACGGACAAAGTTTTATTTACTATTGGCATTAAAATAAAAAAGAATATTAAAGAGGAGTAATTAAAATAAAAGTTTTTAAAGCTCCATTTTGTTATATACACAGTCTTACAAAAGTTTACATAAGCCCAACAAAATTGCATTTTTTATATAAAAGATTAATAAAAAAGCTCCAATATTTTTTTTTTAATTAGAAAAAATAAATTTAAAAATATTGGCACCTTATAAATAAGTAAAAAAATAGCATAAAAATTTTACTTTTAGTTTTTTGGTAAATTCACATAAGTTTACACACCATCTAAGTAATGGACATTAAAAAAGTAAAACAATATTTTTTGTGACGGGACGGCATTTTTCTTTTTCCTCGTTACTGTTCTTGGGAGGATATGGCCTCCACAAAGCATCTCCATCTAACACGGTTTACAGTTGTTGACTTTGCCTCTTTCCATTAGAGCTGTAAAACTATGGATAGTTAGCCTACAAACTAATGTAATAAATAAGATCCAGTGACAGAAAACTGGAAGAGTATGGGAAGAAAGCTTAGAACAACTGTCGACTTTTAATTCGTACTGCAAAGATTAATCTCTTCAAGTCATCAAAAAGCCTCAAAAATGAACTTCTTTTTCTGTTTCCAGTCACACAAAAAAACTTATGGGAGCTAGACTTATGTTAAGAGTCCTCGAAATCTATCATTTCTCAGCAAACGGAAGAAACACCATGGTCTGACGAAATGAAGATTGCTACCTTGATCAAAAAGCTCATGGAATAACACCCCTTGGCGGTCCTATCGTTCCGATGTGAGTTTTTTTTTTTAGTTGCTATATCTGTTGTTGATATTCCCGCTAGATCTTAGCCTCATAGCTACGTAGCCAGAGTCGGTTATTCCGGCTACACGGGGGTTATTCCGGAAACCTTTTGATCAAGGTAGTAATTTGTTTCGATCAAATGCAAAATCGTGTGTACGAACATATTTTAGTAACAATTCATACTTTATTAGAGTTTCATAAATAGAAATTTAAGAAACTGTTAAACTGTGTACCTATTTAACTATAAAAGTCTACAGACGGCTGACAACCTGCGTCGAACAAATTTTTGCAAATGTGACTTTGAATACATTTCGTGGCCTCCGTATTTACTCTTAGAATTTGACGATAGTATCGATAGTGAAAAAGAACTATCGATGGTCAGCCAAAATCAAAACTATCGATACAATCGATAGTGCTATCGATTGTTTTGCAGCTCTACTTCCCATGTTAGGTTGTTCTGTCTCAGTTCTTGGATAATTGTGCGTCTCCAGTAGTTTCTTGGTCGACCACGATTTTTGATCCTTGAGGAATCCACTAAAGTGACATTCTGGTGACACTTTCTAGACTTTGTCGGGTGGTGTGACCGATCCATCCTTATCTGTTCCTTATCTGTTTCAGTTTGGGTTCCTCATTAGTCATGCTCTACAGTTCTGTGTTACTTATGGTGTTTGGCCAGAATATTCTGCATATGATTCTGAGGCACTTGTTACCTGGAGTTTCTGTGTGGTGTTATTCGATACAAGCCAGGTTTCACTGCCATACAACAGTACCGACTTAACACATAAATATATGTGAGCTCTCGCTTTATTGAGCCTGTTATCTACGTCTGTTTCTGCGCCACCATTTGTAGTCATTGTACTTCCTAGATAGCAGAAGCTATCTACATACTCGACTGGTTGACCCTGTAGCATGATGTTTTCGTGCCTACTTATTCTAATGGACTTAGTTTTCTTGATGTTTATCTCAAGCCACACACTACGAGCCAACCTTTCTAGGTCCTCCAGTTTTGAATATATTGGAAATCTTAGGCGAGAGTAGACAAATGTCATCCGCATAGTCCAAGTCTTTGAGTTGGCGTGGGAGATTCGAACAGACTTTGCTCATTATGTCATCCACCACGATGGTGAATAGCTGAGTGATAGTTGGCATTCTTGTTTAATTCCGGCATTAGTGTGGAATGATTGGCTGATGTTCCCATTGTGAATTACTGATCATCGCTTTGATTATTCGAATTATCTTCTGGGGTAATCCTTTTGTATTTAGTGGTTTCTATTTAGCCGTTCGCCTGATGGTATCAAACGCTTTCTTGAAATCGACAAACAATAGATACAGGTGGGTACGTCATTTTAGAGTGTTAGCCTGATCTACGCTGCTTCTACGGGATGGCATGGATAAGGTTAGTTGTCTAGGTGATAATTTTTTCCTATTCCTCCGTTAAAGCCTTCTTCATAGCTCTGAAACTGACGAGATATCCCATAAATTCATCCCATAAATACTCTATAACACTTTGATCAGGAGATTGTGGGGGTGTTCCAGTTAATTTTTACCATATGAAACCTTTAATGTCCAGTTTTAGCAAACTTTTTCCAACGTTATTAGCCGTATGCCATGAAGAACAACGCTGGCCTTCAAGTAAACAAATGTCGCTAGTAGTTAGATAGAAAATAACTAAAATATGTGGAATTGCAAGACTTTGGAGACCAATTGGCAGGCTCGTTTCTTGAAATAAAGTTATCCATGTAAAAAAAATTTTTTTGATCTGATTTAACTTTTGAAGAAATGAGGTACAATGATGCTACAAGCATTTAAAACGCATAAGACAGTGGATTTTTCAAGATTAGATAGAGTCTGTAGTGACTGTTGTGAATTAGTTTCACTCAATATACGGTAATTTTGTTTACAAACAAGCCCGTTAAAGTAAAAGTAAGTTTGATCTCTAAACACAATTTTCGTCGATAATATACACGAGTTGATGACTCGATTTTCTGGATTGTCCGGATGAATTGATTGCGTTGTTCAAGAATCAATCTATGAATCCCGATTTTCTAAAGTATGCAGATCATAAAGGTCAAAAAGTGAGTTCGTTTGACAGGTAATGCTTTCTTAAATTCTGTCTTGGTTAAAAAAACACCCTTTACATTATCAAATACCACAACAATAAGACACGAATACACATAATAAAAATATATATGTTTGTATGTTATACTTAGATAATAATAAAATAAATAAGGATCTCTACTTAATATCCTAGTATAGATTCACATTAAGACGTGGTAGTTGTATAAATATTGTATTATGGAATATTCATTGTGTGTGTGTGTGTGAACGCGCGCTTAAGTAAGAACGTATTTAGTTTGTCCTTCAACTTAAAATGTTGTCATAAACAACATTCTTGAGGCTGATATCATGTTAAGTATGTGT
Organism: Wohlfahrtia magnifica; assembly: GCA_023159175.1. Classification (NCBI taxonomy): domain Eukaryota; kingdom Metazoa; phylum Arthropoda; class Insecta; order Diptera; family Sarcophagidae; genus Wohlfahrtia; species Wohlfahrtia magnifica. The sequence continues at coordinate 214,727 of JAKWBJ010000178.1, forward strand.
TTTTATGTTTGTATACAAAACAAAACCTAAAGTGGATATGATTTTGAAGTGTGTTTCTATTTGTTTGTCTGTATGTTCAAAAATTTAAATATTTTTTCATGTTTTAATGTTATTTTTAATAGTAATATGCCCAGATTTATTTCTAATTCCATCAAGTGTAAGAAACAAAACATTTTAAGTCAGCCTATAACCCTTTTAAAGCGTTTTATTTGTCGACCCTAAATTTCGATAAGTCTGTGGTTGTTTAGAATAGCTGGCGACAACTGTAGAATTGGTGTAAAACTTAAGGACGACATCAGGCTGAATATTCGGAGAACGGTATACCATAAGAATGTAAGGACGAAATCACTGTAAGCATACGAGTGGTACGTGATTTCATTGGTTAAGACTATTAAGTACTAAAATATGTTTAGGATGAACAAGAAAAAAGGCTAAAAACTAACTGTATATTTAATATGCAATAAAAAAAAAAGAATTTGAAAAAAAATCTGATCTGAGTGTAAAACTATGAATATTCACTTTCAAACATTTAAAAGCCTATCGCACCTAGACACGTCAAATTTGATAAGAGTACTACAGGGCATACCAACTTCGGCTAACTGATTTGAAATGATTATAAGTTTGTGTTATTTTTTTTTTTTTTGTTATTAATTTATTTTATCTGTTTTGAAGGTAATAAAAAAATTCATACAATTTTATAATGTTATCATCATCAACGCAAGAATGCGTAAAAGTGTTACAACATTAGCAAATTACTGTCAACACTTTCACTTGTGAGCAGTTTCCAGTGCAAACATGATAAAAAGCTTAATTGGCCATTCTGATAATCAGGGCGCTCTAAATAATTTGCAATGAAGAAATGTTCTCCTTCGGAGAAGCTGTGATCCAGAATATGGCAAAAGTATGGTTTTATGTACTTCATCAAACATGTATGAGTGAGTAAAGTTACAATAAAACGATACACGTACACAACATATTCAAAGCCAGCGCAACTTAAATAACTAAAGGGTCTGCCATCTAACGTTGTTTTTCAACTAGTGTTTATTTCGTGAATGGTAACACTTAGCTCATGTCTGATTTGACAGATAATTAGTTTTATCCTTCCGCTGAACGAATATGGTTGTGTATACGCTTGAACAACGCTAAAAAATATTGCGACGTTACCTTGGAAATCATGGTAATGTTGCAGAATCAAAAATCATATTTTCAGATGACGCTCATTTTGATCTTGGCGGATATGTAAACAAGCAAAATTGTTACATTTGGGCACAGAAAACGATACGCCCAAGACGAGTCACTGTTTCGTGCGGATTTTGGTCCAGAGGCATAATTGGACCATTTTATTCGAAAATGAGCAAGGAGTGGCGGTTACAGTCAATATCGGACCATGTTGAACGAATTTTTGTTCAAAAAAATTGAAGAGGAGGATATTAGCAACGTTTGGGCTCAACAGGACGGCGCTACGTGCCACACAGCCGAAGCTACACTCGATGCTTTGCGCCCTGTTTTTTAAGATCGCATTATTAGCCGCAGAGCTGATGTCGTTTTGCCACCTCGGAGCTGCGATTTGACACCGTTGGACTATTATTTGTGGGGTGCCGTTAAAGATAAGTGTTACGCCAACAAGCCAGAGACAATTGACGCTTTAAAGGACAATATTCGTGAAGCCATTGGTGAAATACATCTGCACACAATCGATAATGTGCTTAAAAATTGGACGGGTCGTGTAGGCTACTGCATGGCCAGCTGAGGCAGCCATTTGAATGAAGTTATTTTCCATTATTAACCGGAAGGATTGTACTTTCAAATAAAAGAAAATAATTTAGAAAATATTCAGTATTTTTTTTATAGCATTTAAAAAAAAAAAATTATTTGGCGGACTCTTTACTTATAGACAATAAAATGTGTTTATCGATGACACTTATTTTTGGCACGACGAGCTTGTTAGAAAACAAAATTGCCCCATATGGAGTAAGACGAATCCACAACAGATTCTACACATTTCATGGCATACAGAAACCGTTTTCTGCGTTGTCTTTGGTCCTTATTTCTTAAAATATGTAGTCGGAGCTCGCAAATCACCTGAAAACAATGGAAGCATTTGAGAGGTGAATATATAGGAGACTTTGAAAAATTTCTTGGGTAGACCGCGTATGTAATAATGAAGTTTTAAACCACAAACAGAAATTTTCTTTAAACAATTAAAAGACGAAATTTAAATTATTTTGGTCACATTATGACGGGATTCAAATATTAAGTACTGAAACTCATTGTTTACGGTAAAATCGAAAGTCGAAGAATAATTAGCCTCAAACAAATGTCTTAGTTGGACTGTATAAGGAACAGCGAATGAACTGATTCATCTAACAGAAAATAGACAGCAAAAAATTTAATTATGACAAAAAAAAAACAGATTGTTGTTGTCCTAAAGGAATTCAAGAACACTGGCACTAGCTTACGACGATGATTGGGCATGATTCCATCCGTGCTGAGTGAGGTTATGAACAGCGCTCTTGATAAAGTGACAAGATCGAACTAGTGCTGTTACTAGAATAGGAAGGATATCAACCTTCAATCTCCCTAAAATATGTGGACCGCAGAACCGCAGCTCTTTTAGTAGTATTCTGAACTCGAATTGAAATTCGGAAAAACACAGCGACTTACTATAATTGCCACAAATTGTTTAGTTACCATTTAGGTCTGAGGCCTAGGGTGGTACTATGGATGTACACGGATATAAGATCTGAAGTGTTCACTGTAGATGATAACCACATTCACCACTACAGTCTTTTTGAAGACTCTGCTTTTCAAGCAGAAATATTAGCCAATATGGAAGCATGCCTACTACTATATATGTATATATATATGTATATATATATATATATATATATATATATATGGATATATATATATATATATATATATATATATGGAAGCATGCCTACTACTATATATGTATATATATATAGGCATGCTTCCATATTGGCTAATATTTCTGCTTGAAAAGCAGAGCCTTCAAAAAGACTGTAGTGGTGAATGTGGTTATCATCTACAGTGAACACTTCAGATCTTATATGTATATATATATATGTATATATATATATATATATATATGTATATATATATATGTATATATATATATATGTATATATATATATATATATGTATATATATATGTATATATATATATATATATGTATATATATATATATATATATATTTGTATATATATATATATATATTATACCAAATTTAGAAAATTTGTCTAACTAATAGATGGTTACCATGTATAGGAGATGCCACTGTCACTTATCCAATTTCGCCCACTCTAAAGGTAATGGATTGTATTGACTGCCAAGAACTTTAGACCAAATTTGGAAACCTTTTCTTCTACCGTTCTCAAGATATATAAAATATTTATTTTGTATAGGAGGTACCATGCCAACTTATCCAATTCCGCCCAAATTTAAAAAACCTCACAGTTACTGTGTTGAAGATATAGACAAATACTTATTTTTATGGGACTAAGTCGGCCCGTTTTTTGAAAGAAAAGAATGGTTCCCGAGTTATTATGACGAACATAGTACAACTTATTTTTATATATATAGATAGGACCAGAAATAAGTCTTCGTCCTCCCTTAATTATTGCCGCTTGTAAATTTTAAACTTTGTAGTTCTTAACACATTTGTCTGAAACCAAAATGTTTATCTTAGTTATTGCAACATTTTAGGTTAAGTTCTAAAGTTGGGTATTGACAACGAAAATCCAAAAATAAAGAAAAATATCTAAGGTTTGTTTGACTCTAAAAAGCTGTTCAAAACCTTAGAACATTGCCACGATTTGTGGAATACTGATTTACAATACCACGTGACCTTTTCAAGATGGTGCGGGGGTTTATTAGATTTGACAATGACATGAACAGGGTATGAAAACAGATTAATTTGAACAATTCCAAACATTTGTGCCATGATGAACACAAATTTGGAGAAATCATACAAGTCGTGTGAATGCTTCACCATCGATGAGAAACTGTTTCAATTTAGAGACCATACCAAATTTACATAATATATTCCCTCTATATCGGCTAAGTATGGCATAAAGATTTTTTTGTGCTTGTAACTAAATCAAATCTTAGCCGACCTTGTAGTCGCATTTATACTAGAAAGCCAAAAAGAAAGAATATTGGTGAAAGAACTGTACTTGACCTTAATGAATTGTATAACGGTTCTGGGAGAAACTACATAAGTGACAGACAGTTAGTTCTTCAAGCCACGAAAACAAATTCTTGGAATATGACATTAGTTTGTATGGTAAGCAATAAGCAAATAACTGACATGTTTATTCAACAATTTGTCTATTACAGTGATGCCACAAACTGTTCATATTGTTACGAAAATAAAAATACAGCACTGCATTGTGGGATTTTGGTATATTTTGTGTTACCCTGTCAATTTGGCAGCACTGCCACATCGACCATCTTTACGTTACATTTGAATGAATGGATATGGAAATAGAAGATGATCAATATTTTCTGAACCTTCCAAATTGTAGGCAATTAGGTATATAAAGGACTGCTTTACCTACACGTCAGTTAACGATCGTTTGGTTGTCGTAAGATAAAGATGTGTTAAAGCGGAAATAAAAGTGTTGTATAAGCAAATAATAAGTTGTTGTAAACTGTATAAAAGTTATTGTGAAGTAAATAAAAATATAACTGTAAAACAACAAAATAAAACGGTGTTCATTTTATTTTAACGCTGTTTAAACGAACTCAAACGTTTTAAAAAGGTTAAAACGTAACGATAAAGCAGTTATTATGCTATCAACTATACATACGGCAGGAAAAGTTGAAAAAATACAATTAGCCAAGCCATAGATTTGATATAAAGAAACTAAAAGTAAAGTTAATGTAATGAACAAAATGTTGGGGAGTATACAATAAACCAACGAACATTGCGCTGACCCTTTGCATCTTACGTCATAAATAGAGAATATCAAGACAAAAGATCAGCGAAGACAGGTTTTGAGAGACTTTTCCTAACAGCTTTGATTAAATGCCTTAAATTCGAATTATATTTGTATTTATTTTGCTTTTTTTCCTACAAAACATATGAAGGTACAATTGTACCTTGTCAGTCTTTTAAGGGTATCAAGTCAACTAGGCGGTAAGACATTGATTTTTTTCTTGACATTTTAAAATTTAATCGAAATCAAAAATTCGAAGTTGTTGCAGAGCCAAAGGTAAAAAAGGTACAATAGCACCTGTTCTGTCCGACTAGTGTTATCAGCTGACAAGAAAATATACGGAGGTCAGAGCTTATATTAAACTGTTTTGAATAATTGAATACTTCTTCATATCGAATCTAAAATAGTATCTTCCCGCGATTAAAATTTAAATTACGTGTAGTTTTTATATTCCCAATACACGTGCTATTAGACTTAAATCAGACTTTTTGATCGGATCTTGTGTTTCTTTCTCTACTTACTTGAGTTTCTAAGGCTTGGTTACCACTTTGATAAGTTTAAAACTGTATACGTATGTTTATCTTATCCTCTTTAATATTTTTTAGAAACATAACGTTAAAATAATAAAACGAAATATTCAGCCATTACAAACACATCGCTGTTTACTTAACTTTAGATAATAAATTATGATGACAATGATCACTTGTAATAATTTCGTAAAATAAAGAGGAAAACGTTGCTCACAAATGCATCTGTAAGTTAAATTGGAATAAAAGTATCATAAATTAAAAAATAAACAGCCCATGCAGGAATAACATGGGACAGGAATGCAAACAAACGTTAACGGTGTATCTGTTTAAGACACTTAAATGAAATCTTCTCACCAGAGTGTAAGTACAAGTAACAAATGCACGTGACTAAAGCAAATATTTACAATAGAATGCAGGTCGCGTTTGCCGCACATAGACAAAACGAGTCGCTCCAACCGTGAGATCATCTCATAACGGTGTGTGGTGTATAAGTGTGAAAAGTCACAAATATTTTACATTGTCTTTTATAACTAATCGAGTGGAATTCCAAATGTAAATAAATGCGTACAAGTGAGATTAAAAGCAACAACTGATACATCAACAAATATGGGGGATAATAGCATAAAAGAAAGGGGATGAATGTCAAATGTATAGTGTTACTCACAAACATGAATATCTAATAAATGTTTAGAACGGCCCAAAAAGGATTGGAAAGCAAAGTATAAATGAAAAGAAAAATATGCCTTTAAGTTCAATAGGTTGTCTGTCTAAAGGTAAAAACCCCGGAAACAACACATTTTTTAGCGTTTTTGTTTTTGAATTATGAATATATTTATATATAGTACTAGCTAAAACCCGGCGTGCTTCGCTATCGCCATCTTAATTATTATCTTAAATGCTATATAAGTTAAAATTTTTAACGATTTTCCACATTTTGTTCCCTTCCAGTCAAAACCCAATAATTTTTTCTTCCAGAAAGACACTGTAGGTTCTGCTTTTTAGCTGACAGTCTTCATACAAACACATATTAATTTTTATATAGTAGACGTATTAAAACAGCTTTCATCCAGTGTGCTTTGTGCAATTCGCGTTTTTGATAACGACGTGAATAGATAACGACGCTTTAGTAGTTGTCGTTCTCCACATATAAAAAATTAAATATTTAGTATGAATGGAAGGCGTGTTGTTCACAATGTTGTTTGAATCTTATTTTTAGAAACTTCTCCTCTTTCCGTTCTCAAAATATATACAAATTTATATTTACTTTGTATAAGATGTACCACACCAACTTGTCCAATTCCGCGTATTTACACCTGATGAATTTTATTGATTATAAAGTCATTCAGACCAAATTATAAAACTTAGCTGTAACCGTTCTCAAGATATACTAAAATCAATATTTATTTTATATTGGAAGTACCACGCATGCTTGTTTAATTCCACCCACTTTTTGACTATTTGGGCTAAATTTAGCGCATCTTTCTGTTACCATTTTGAAGAAATATACAAATAAATATACACTTTTTAAGGGTCACAGCCCAGTTGAAATTTTTGATATTTACATAGCCCATAGATTCTTCCAAACAAACAGAGAGATACTGTTAAAATTTCACGAAATTCGGTTCAGCGATTTACCGGGCTCTAAGGTACGAACAAACAAACAGACAAACTCACATTCGTTTACATATATGAGATTGCTTTTAGAATGTACATGAATGTACAGTGACATTTCTATTTCTTATAATTTACCGCGGAGTCAGACTAAGACCATATGTCTCTGTGTTAAAATATCGACAACTTTCCTTTTATAAGTGAGTAAAGATACGTTAGAGACAACATTTGTAGTAAATTTCCAGTAACATTGTTATAGGTTCGGTTAAATGGACTAGTGTATCTTTGGTTTAAGTTTCTAGATATGATCGCAAAAGAACTACTTCGTCAATAGTGCTAAACTCTACTGGTAGATTTTCAAGCTAATGTTAAATGTCAATATATGATGATATTGATCGGGGTACATCTGGTCAATAGTACTATTGACAATGTCACCAGTGAAGCACTAATATTGTCTTTTTCTGCAAGGTACTTTTCGGTTTACATTGCTTTGAAATAATATTGTTAAACTTTTTATATTTTTATCCCACTGCTGACATATAGAACGAATTTATGCCAATAAACGTTTATCACTGGTCAATGTACTGACAATGACAATGTTAAATCATTGATGACAGATGATTATTTAGTACAATACACGGTTCTTTAAGGTGATTGTCAAAATTTTCATATATGACCGACGTATATTTTGTCTCTTATGCGTCCACTACGCATAAACGCATGCGTGCCTATTGACCATTATATCCAAGTTGTTTATAAAAAGCACTAATGAAGCAGCTTTCAATGTAAAGTGAAGATGACCTTATTCCAAATAATCAATTTGGATTTAGAAGTAAGCACAGCATAATTGACTAACCACATAGAGTGGTGAGAGCCATTAAAAGAATATTTAAAAAATATATATAAATATTGCTCCGCTCTATCGACGTTTTTAATAGGTATGTTATGGAGGCTTGATATGTTTAAAAAGTGAGGCTAAATTCACTACCAAATGGCTTTTTACAGAGATACGTAACGGAACTGGAAGGCAATATTGTAAGCGATCTAGACCGGATTACCCCAAGGAAACTTTCTGGGACCTATAATTAATGTATACTTTCAATTTGTATGACAACATGCATTAGTACCCACACTATGACATTTGCTGATGATATATGGACTTTGGAAGACCAACCAATAGAAAATAAGGCTAAAAAGCAAATATAAACACACGTGACATACACTTTGCCTAAGGCGTCTGCTATTTAAAGCCACATAGAAGATAATTTAATCCAACTGAAAATAAAGACGAAACAATTTATTTGCTAATTAATAGATCTGCTTAGCTTGGACTGTGCGCTCCTTCTTTGTAACGCGATACTGATATTAGTCTTTTGCTAAGAAGTATAGCTATGAGGCAATGCCTCAGCTTCCAACTTTGGAAGAATACAACGGTGCCAAAATAAAATCATTCGAATAATATATATATACATCCTGTAAATTATTAAAATGTAAAAAAAATAAACTCTAAACTAACAACGACTATAGTCCGCCAAACGTAACAATGTCGACGCAATAAAAAATAAACAAAAGCCGCAAAAGCATCTATAAGTGCTGTTTACACGTAATCAAACCGACAACAGCAACAATAAGCTGAAATGTTGTAAATAAAAATAAACGACAACAACAAAACAGACAGAAAAGAAAACAAATAACAAATAATAAACAACAACAAAAAATAACAAGAACTGAAAGAAGTAGATGTTTACATTCGCATGGCTTAATAAGAACTTTTTAGAAAGTAAAGAAAAAAAATGGAATTTACCGCGAGGTTTAAGAGCTTTCGGAGTATTGTTTACTCTGCCATATAAAAAGCACATCGATGCGAATAGCAATCTGTTTATCTGTAAACTCAGTGTGAAGAGAGTATATTGGTGTAAACGCAGTCTGACAAGCTTAAGTAAACACAACGAGTAGAGCTTATTGGTTTGAACTCGGTGTAAAAAGAGTTTATAAGAAGCAAACTCGTTAAGTGACTCGTAAAGTAAAAGCCAGACTAGTTGGAGTTAATTCTGTAAAGAGAGTTAAGTGTGGATAACCTCCAGTTAAAAAGGTGATAGAACCTAAATTGTAAGAACGATCGGGTTTGAAGATCTGTCGAGAAATTATTGTTTTTTACAAAGTTTTAAACAGAAAGAGTAATTAAGAATATACATAAATTGTTATTGCTCGTGAAAAGGTTACGAGCAGTGGAACACAAAACTGTGTTAAATAAAGGATTTTAATTAAAAACTTAAACACAAGATTTATTTAATTTTAATTACAGCCTGCGGACTCATAAATAAACCTTTTTAAAAAGTGAAAAGGTTTTGACACACACTGGCTGAACTAAACTAATATAATATTTAGTTTTAAGATTTGAATAATAATTGTTAGCTTACGCTACAGTGAGGGTCCCATTTAATAAGACTGATTTAAATAAATCAAATTTTTAAGAAAAAAAAAAAAACACTGAGAATTTTTTTCCAGTTTTTATATGGATGTTTTTTAGATGTTCTTAACTTTGAATTGACAACACTGCTTTATTTGAAAACCGCTGATAGTAGCTTTTTGTTTCGTTTGGTTTGAAATTTCCTTGTGGACGGACTTACACCAGAACAACGCTTGCAAATTGTTGAAATTTTATATCAAAATAATGCTTCTGTTCGTGAACCTTAAAATTTAAAATTTTGTGCTCCAATTAGGCCCATTTTTGGTTGAATGGGTACGTAAATAAGCAGAATCGTCATAGCTTTAGCCGAAACACCATTACATCCACATAAAATTACTGTTTGGTGCGCTCTATGGGCGGAGTCATTAGACTATATGTCTTCAAAAACGATGATAGTCGGAATGTTACTGTCAATGGCGAACAATACAGGGTCACGATTAGAAAGTTTTTAGTACCATTCCAAGACGATGGAGTCGCATGAACTGCGCTTTACACTTGGTATACGCAAAGAAACTTTTGATGAAAGAGTAATTTCACGTCATGGTTCAATTAGCTGTAGAGCTGCAAAACAATCGATAGTACTATCGATAGTTTTGTTTTTGGCTGGCCATCGATAGTTTTTTTTTCACTATCAATACTATCATCAAATCCTAAGAGTAAATATGGAGGCCGCTAAATGTAGTTAAGTCACATTTGCATAAACTCGTTCGACGCAGGTTGTTAGCCGTCTGTAAACTTTTATTGTTACATAGGGATATAGTTTAACAGTTTCTTAAATTTCTATTTATTAAACTAAAATAAAGCTGAATTGCAACTAAAATATGTTCGTACATACGATTTTGCATTTGACCCAAACAAATTACTACACTGATCATGAAATAACCACCGTGTGGCCGGTATAACTGCGACTTGAAACTAGAGAATAAGTTAATTTTTGAGGCTTTTTGATGACTTGAAAAGATTAATCTTTGAAGTACGAATTAGAAATTGACAGTTGTTCTACGCTTTCTTCCCATAGTATTCTGTAGTTATCTTTCACTGGATCTTATTAATTACTTTAGTTTTGGAGCACTTCATGGTCTGACCAATTTTCGCTATATATAAGGATTAATCTTTCATCAAAAAGCTCCAATACATAAAATTTCATGACATATATTGCTCCTGGTATGTGCCAGCTGTGCCGGCCACATGGCCGAAATCATATTTAAACGTTAACGTAATTAAATTTTCTATACAATTTTCTATTCTTGATAATAAAAATTTTTTCTTTGTTTTATGATGATTTAAACTTGTGTAACTTAAAAAAAAAAAACATCCGATACAATCACCATACTTTCTCTATCTACTCTAAATACTTTCATGTGTGAATTTATTACTTACACTTGAGTGCAAAATGAAATTGTGATTCAATTAAAACAAAAATGTTAAGAATAATTCAGAGAAATAGAAAAAATAGTAAAACAAAGGAGAAGACATTCCATCCATTTATGCCATTATTCACACATACTAGCAAATCATCTTTTCCACTCATTTCCTCTTCACATTATGTGCTTAATTGTCGGTCTAAGGAAATTGCTTTTTCAGTATTTTTTGCAATATGATATGTATGTATGATTGTAAGGGTTTGCAGTTGTACTTAATACTTAGAGATGTTGGAAAGCATTTTATTTATTCTTGAGCGTAAGAAAAGCTTTAACCGTAAAGTATTCTTTTTTACATTATCTACTCTTTCACCAACGTCAATCAATTTAGTTTTTAACATTGACCCATGAAATTAAGTGGTTCCTTCTCCACCGTCATCATCGTTTTTATTTTTGGTTTTCTTGCTTTATTACTTATTATTTTTATTTTTTTTATTGCCATACAGGAGATATGTAAGTACGATTTACTATAAGGGATATTCAAGTGCTTACACACATACTTAACATTAGTATACTTACACAAATTTACACATAAACAATTCACTTTTTCTTTTAACTAACCCAACAGGAAATAATACTGTGCGTGTTAAGTGGAACTAAGAACAAGCAGCTAATTATTACGGATGCAGACTGTATTGCCGTTTATTTAAATAACGGTTTTCTTTTATTGTTACCCCTCGTATCTTAAAATAAGCTAAATAATAGGAAATACTAGTTTTTAATGTGTATAATGTATTCCCATCGTTCCTATGAGGAGCATAGGGCCTCGACAAATTGGTTGAACAAATTTCGGTCTTATGAGAACGCCTTCATTTCGCTTTTCCCCATTGTGGTTATCTCCACTTCAATATGCCTTTTCCATATGTGAGCTGGTTGTACTTTTTTCGACTTCCTTGTGGGTTCCTATCTTTAGCGTCTTTCGTTATTTTATATGCGAAGTTTTATTTCATAAGCTAAGAGCTTGACATTAAATGGGTACATAAGGGGTGGGCAAATTTGAGGTTAGGAAGTAAATTGGCTTTAAAACACATTTTTTTTACCAATTCAGTTTTATTCATACCAATTATTATTATTACTTATACTATAAAAATGAATTGTTCGGATGCTTAAAACTTGAAACGACTGAACCAAATTGGATACTTCCTTCTGCGATTTTATGCGTATTGCTACGCGAAGGTTTAGAAAAAAGGAAAGTCGAAAAATTCTCAACAATTGGCGCTGTATGCAGTCATTCCTTTATCTCTGCTCCTGTTAAAGGTATTTGAATAAAATTTGGTATTGTAAGCTCTGCAGCAAATATGAACGGGGTTGAATAAGTGGGCATGTTACCTACCACGCAAAATATATATTGTTTTTTGTATATCTTGAGATCGGTTAAAGTGGAAGGTTCTGATTTTTCTCTAAATAACTTAGTAATTAATACACATCGTCAGTGTAATTTGGTTGAAATTGAATAAGTGGGTGTGGCATCTCCCATTCAAGTTAAATATTGAGTTTTGTATATCTAGAGAACGATTAAATGACTTCTTAGATAGTACAAATCATCAGTTAAAAAGTGAGCGGAGTCCGATAAGTGGGCATGGTACCTCTCATACATATTAAATAATGTTCCTCGTATATCTTGAGAATGGTTAAAGTTGAAGTTTCTAAATTTGTTTTAAATAATTTGGCAGTCAATACAAACCATCATTTACAAAATATGGAATTTTGCATGTGTAGAGAACAGTAACAGCTAAAACTTTCTTTATCTATGTATCCACATTAGTGAAAAAGCAGGTACAACACAAAGACTCCCAGTAACGCGGAGCGGTTACGAATATAAAACAGAAATATGCGAATTAATAAGAGAATATGATGTCGGGCAAATGTCCACCTCTAGCACGTCAGCAGAACTCCGCTATTTTCACAAAATTTTGAACCTCATTGTGGGTAGCTGATATCTGGGCAAATGTCTTTTATTTAGTGGCCGGCGAATACAATTTATGCCATCGGAGCTGAATTAATTAAATTTGCGTTCATCTAAGTCCTTTGTTGTCCAATTTAAGTGACGCTCTGCAAAGTCAAGGCACCTTCTCTTATTAACTCTGCTTATTAGTGGCTTTTTACAGGGAGGTCTGGCAAATAAGTTGACTTCATTTAATCTGCGTCTAGCGGTATGTGCTCTTAATGGAAGGCCCATTTGTATTTTTGCGCAATTAGTAACATCTACTGCCGTCTCTCGTCTATAAATTTGTATTGGCCTTAGCATTGTTTGATCCTAACGAGCAGTATTAATTCGTTATGGACGACTTTCTGGTTTTCTGTCTACACTTCCGAAAGAGTTAAATTTTGAGAAAATTCGAATAACAGTTGATTTTTATGCTTCGAATAGGACTCCGACTTTGCTCATTGTCACTTCTTCTTCCAAAGCTTTTATTATTGTCACTTTGCTATCATTTGATAATTGTTTCTTTAAAAATACAAACAATTTTTACAATGAAATTATTTTTTTATATAAATGATATGATTTGCTTACTTTAACAGAATGTTACATTTTGTTCACTTTTTAAATTTAATAAAAATTGAAATCAAATTAAAAAAGTTAATCAACTGATAATACCAAGTATGCTTCTTCTCCTTCTTATAAAGAATAAAATATGCAAAAGAGAATATGAATTGGATACCTTTGTTAGTGATAGAATGCAATTTCAGATTACGAAACGCAGAGTTGCATTTTTAATGCTCGCTACTGTACAAGAACAATTCAGTTATGTGTAACTAGTGAAATTTTTCTGCATTTTTTACGCCAGTTTTAGACTGATTTCAAGATTTTGCAATGAATTCATATGATGTTCGCAAAGCTGGTTAACAAGATATCTTTCTTCGTCACTGCATTAAGGCCAACGACCTACCGTTTTATTATTATCATGAAGAGGCATTAAATAAAGGCGCTCCTTTGGTCTATTGTACTGCCCCTTCTAAAAAAGTGTCACCCTATAATATCCCTTTCAAGCACGATGTCCTGCCAAATTTTAGGATATCGATTGGTGCCAGCAGTCGTGCCTCCCCACTCTCACCCTGATGGGCGCCTATTTGCTTCCTCTTAAAATGCATTAGTACTATACTAAGCAATCACCAAGTAAGTGCCACGGTGATTCAGTTCCTTTCCCGTAAAATCTGCACACTGGACTTCAAACTATTGCCATCGAGTGTGAATTTATCTGTTACACTATGCTCGAATTTGACAAATTTTTTTTACCAAGCTGAAGACGCTCTGATAAAGCTAATGAATACAAAAGACTAGATAATCGGATTAAAAACTATTCATGACAGAGGTGATTAATTCATATATGTTTACATCTTCTATATAAAAATGTTGGTTTGTTTGTGTTTTATAGACAGCCAAACCCCTAAGCCGATTTTCTTAAAATTTTTACAGTATCTCTGTATGGCTATATAAATTTCAAAATTCCAATTGGGCAATGCCAGGAACTTACAAAGTTCATATTTATTTCTCTATGAATATCTTCAAAATGGTAACAAAAATATTCTCTAAATTTTGTCCAAATAGATTAAATCTCAAGGCAAATCATCAGTCAAAAACTGGATGGAATTAGACAAGTGAACGTGATATCTCCCATATAATGTAAATATTGATTTAGAATATTTTGAGAACGGTTACAACTAAAGTTTCAGAATTTGGTCTGATTGACTTCATGCTCAATACAAACTATCAGCAAAAAATTGGCGGAATTGTAAAAGAGGGCGTGGTACCTCCTATACAAACTAACTATTGATTTTAGTATATCTTAAGAACGGTTACAGCTAAAGTTTCAGAATTTGGTCAGATTAACTTCAGATATGGTACCTCCTTCCCATATCATACAAACTAAACATTGATTTTGTTATATCTTGAGAAAGGCAATAGTAGAAGTTCCTAAATGAGTTTCAAACCGTCGTAAACAATACACATCGTCAGACTATAACTAAGAAAGATTAGATAAGTGGGGCTTGACACCCTCCATTCATACTAAATACTGAATTTTGTGTATGTGGAAAACTACAACTATTAAAGCTTCGTTATATATCCACATCAGTGATAACACGGAAATTGGATAAAACACACTCGATTAAAGTTATCTATATAAAACTAGAGTAATCCTTCTCGCGTTGCTGGAAGAATTTGTGTTGTGCCTGCTTTTTGACTGCTATGGATAGATAAAAAACGCTTCAACTGTTACCGTTCTCTACACATGCAAAATTCCTATTTCTGTTTAAATGATGGTTTGTATTATTTAAACCAAATTTAGAAACTTAAACTCTAACCATTCTCATGATATACAAAAATAAATATTTAATTTGTTTATGAGACTCCACACCCACTTATATAATTTCGTCCATACATCGAATGATGATTTATATTAACTACCAAGTTACTTAGACCACATTTAGAACCTTCCTTTGTATGGGAGGGGCTACTCCCATACTATCCAATTCGGCCCAATTTTTGACTGATGTTTTTATTGACCACAAAGTCATTTGGGCCAAATTTAGAGACTCTTAATTAACGTTTTAAAGATATAGACATATAAATACAAATTTTATATGGGTGTGACACCTCCCAGTTGAACAGTAGTGAAGCCACACACCAAATTAAAGCTTTCTACATATGCTTTTTATATATGTATACAGTTTTAAAGATATTTTCTAACTCTTTAAATGCTTTAACAATTTTCGTTTTCAAGTAAAATTTATGCAATACAAAGGGTTTGGACCTACAAAAAACGCATATACTTAAAAACCTCCGCGTTGACTTCACATTTCATTTAGTGGCTTGCTAAATATAATCGGTTGGCGCATTTCAGAGAACATCAATTATAACGAATTTATATATCTAAAAAAGCAGAATCTACTGTATCATTCAGGAAGAAACAAATGATTGGATTTTGAGCGCCAGAGGACAAAATGGAGAAAAGTGTAAAAAATTTAACTAAGATAGCACTTGAGATAAAAAACAAGATGGGTCATCGAAGCATGCCGGGTTTTAGATAGTATATTATACATTTCTTTTTAGGTTTATTTGTTTGTTTATTTGTCCATTAAACACACGTAAGCGACTGATTCGATTTTAGTGAAACTTGAGACACAGCTAGATCTAGGTAACGAAAGTTTTATAGACTATACTTTAAAAAGTGCTCATAGGAGAGGTTATAATCTGTGGAACATGGACAAAATTATATCATATGAGAAATAATCTTGCTTATGGATCAAACGCGCGTAAACGACAGATACGATTTTGATAAAATTTATAAAACAGATAGATCTTTCTGAAGAAAGTGTAATAGGCTATGCTTTTTAAAAAATTATCATATAGGCTCTAGCCATAGGTGCTATAATTCCGTCAACTCCCATACGGTTTTAAAAATGAATATAACAATACTTATAACTAAACATACTACTTAAATAAATTCAAAAATT
The DNA here is from genome assembly GCA_023159175.1 of Wohlfahrtia magnifica. Classification (NCBI taxonomy): domain Eukaryota; kingdom Metazoa; phylum Arthropoda; class Insecta; order Diptera; family Sarcophagidae; genus Wohlfahrtia; species Wohlfahrtia magnifica. The sequence goes on from JAKWBJ010000178.1 coordinate 231,182, forward strand.
GTATGGCTCGTATATAAAATAGCGTGTAAAAACGTCACTTAAGTTGGAAAACTTAAAAAAATGTGTTTGCTTGAGAAATATACACAGACTATATAAGTAGAGTACATACCACTTAAAAGATCTGTTCATCTTTGTTTAAAATTCTTGAAGATTTTCAAAATCGGTTTACATTTAGCCAAGTTATTAACTTATTAATGCATGAATGTACGAAAAACAGGTTTTTTACCCGTATCTCCAGGTTTTGGAACAGTTACAAAATTCCAAAATATGATTTACATTGTACTCGACACCACTTTTAAAAACACTTCCCAAATATTTCTATTTCAGTCTCTTTTGTGACATACTTTTTTTATTGTACACTTTATCTTGGCGCGTAAATTTCACTTTAGTTGTTGTAAGAATTTTGTTGTGGTTTTTTATGGATTTTGTAAAGATAATAAAAGATATTAAATGCTTAAATCTGTCTTATTTTAAAAGACTGAAATAAAGACTTAATTCTATAGAATAAGGTTGTACACTTTATTTTAATGCTCACTGTATATCAGCGGAAGGAGTCATTGTGTATATAAAGACAAAAATTGGCAAATAAAATGGATAGGATCGGAAAAAAGGGAATTTGTCTCTCATTTATAATACACATTTATATAGATTATATATATTATATATATATATATTATTACTAGATAAAACCCGGCGTGCCTCGCTCCACCCATTTAAATTATTATCTTATCTTTCGGTTCAAATTCAAACATTTGCGTTAGCCTATAGTTCCTTCCAGAAAGACTAGGATCTGCATTTAAGCTGTATACTTTCTTCAAGCAAACACACATTCAGATTTATATAGTATTTTATTGAAATCAGTGTAATAGTATTTTACATGGGAGGTACCTCTTTCCATGATTATAAATGGCCTTCATTTATTCCAGTAAATTAGTTTCATAAAAAAGTGGTTGGAACAGAATTTGAAGACTGTCGCTATAATAGTTGTTTAGATATGCAATTATTTATATTTTGTTTGTATTTTTGCCTTTGCGAAATACCGGGAACGGTAACACTGCTTATTATTAATTTAATTAATTTGGTTACAGTGGGAGGCAACACATAAGCATTATAATATATACTATCTACGCTGGCGATTTTGTTAGTTTTTAAGCTCTTGATTTTGGAGGTACCTCTGACTCTATGGAAAAAAATGTATCCTATGTCTCCTTCCAGGCGCACAGGATGATACAGTGAAAATTTCAATTAAATCGGTTTAACCGTTTAGTTGTCTATAGACTTCAAACACACATAAAGTGTCCGCCATCTAACGTTTTTGTTTTGCAACTAGTGCTTATTTCGTGAATGGTAACACGTAGCTCATGTCTGATTTGACAGATAATTAGTTTTATCCTTCCGCTGAACGAATATGGTTGTGTATATGCTTGAACAACGCTGGGAATCTGGGCCTGCGATCGACTTACAGAAGATGCCGATTTTGCCAAAAAAAATCATCTTTTCAGATGAAGCTCATTTTGATCTTGGCGGGTATGTAAACAAGCAAAATTGTTGCATTTGGGGCACAGAAAACCCGCACGCATACATTGAAAAGCCGATAGACCCAAGACGAGTCACTGTTTGGTGCGGATTTTGGTCCAGAGGCATTATTGGGCCATTTTTCTTCGAAAATGAGCAACGAGTGGCCTTTACAGTCAATGTCGATCGTTATCGGGCCATGTTGAACGAATTTTTGTTCACAAAAATTGAAGAGGAGGATATTAGCAACATTTGGTTTCAACAGAACGGCGCTACGTGCTACACAGCCGAAGCTACGCTCGATGTTTTGCGCCCTGTTCTTGAAGATCGCATTATCAGCCGCAGAGCTGCGATTTGACACCGTTGGACTATTATTTGCGGGGTGCCGTCAAAGATAAATATTACGCCAACAAGCCAGAGAGAATTGACGCTTTAAAGGACAATATTCGTGAAGCCATTGGTGAAATACAGCTGCACACAAGCGATAATGTGTTAAAATATTGGACCGAAAGGATTGTACTTTCAAATAAAAAAAAAATTTGAGAAATTATTTAGTAGTTTTTTTTTGTAGCATTTAAAAAAAAAATTATTTGGCGGACCCTATATATGCATACATATATACAAACAAACACGCATTGATTTTTATATATAAAGATATAGAAATCATCCATAAGCTTATAATATGTAGAAACATATCGATTATTAGCTTCAATAGTTTCATCACTTAAAAACATGATTCTTCAGCTAAGCAATATTGGAATGCGCCATATTATGATCTATATTGTGTACGGAAATCTTTCTGCTTGAAAAGTTTAGAGCACAAGAACAAAGTGTTTATTTTGTTTGTCAATGGTAAATAGAGAGATTTTAAAACGTCAAAAACATTGTAGCGATGCAGTAAAAACTTTGTATACCTTTTATATTTAGAAACACTTTCCTACAAAACAGTCCGTTTTTCCTTTTTTTGCAAAATCATCGTCACTTGTTATAGTCTTACAAGTAAGTAATAACTGCTTCTATTCGAAGGCCTATTATTGTTCCAGTTTAAATACAACTTCAAATTGTAAGCAAAAAACATCGACAAAACTTTTGCTTTTGTCTTCGTAGTTAAAACTTTTTAAGTACATTTAAGAACGGATGACTTTTTTTTCGAATGCATGACATCGTTCAGTTACTTTGCAAATGACTTTTTGGAACTCAAAGTATAGATTTTGAGTTATGACACTATTGAAGTAAATGAATGAATATATAACGCAATTATCTGAAGAATTGAACAATTAAATTTCCAATCTGGTCTTTGCAATGATAACTTTATTCGTAAGTCTCCAACATCACAATAAAGTAGAAAGACCAAGAAATACAACTCTTAGAAAAAGAAAAGAATAAGAAAAGCAATTCGCATTCAAATGTGATGATGGTGATAAGGGTCGTATTTGCTTTTAGACGTATGAGTAATAAATAAGTATGTGTAAACATTTTTACAAAAATAACACATACAACGCAATATATTTATTGACTACGTACAGAATATCTGAGTATCTACAAGTAGTTTGTTATGAAGCATCCATAGTTAAGAACTCATGTGCCGTATCATTCTGTCCATGTCTTTAAATATTTCGACATCTAAAGTACATCTGTAATACCCACTGAGTAGGAGAGTTACCCCGTATGTCCGTATCCATGTTTTCACTCCATGATAGTATTGTATAATTTGTTAAGTTTGTGGTTGTATGACTTAACCAGACACATATCCACACATTTGTTGTGATTATTTTCTTAAGTACATCAAGCGGGCTAAAAAACAAGTCTTTGGATAAGAAATAGAAAATAATTTATTTACTTTCACTCAGATACACAATGGAGCATATACATATGTATGTATTTATAGTATAGATTTATTTTAAATATTTTGAAATTTATTTGAAATCTTTAAATTTAAAGACGAAATTCCTGCAAATATTTAGTATACTCGGAAGAGTATTTTTATTTTTAGATAATATAATAATGTTCAATTTTATAAGTTTATTTTTTCATGTATAATTCATGTTATTTGTGTGCAACATATTGAAATTCTTTCACGTTTCATTCTGTAATAAGATTTTTGATTTATTTGTGTTGATATCACAAGCAAATGTATCATAGAATTTAAAAAAGCAAATATTTCAATGAAAAAATTGTACAAATTTGATAAATTTAAAACATATGCCAGTTTTACATCTTTAGTAATACGAGCTATTCACTTCTCTTTTTTTTGTATTTGTGGAATAACCACAAAAGTGTATGCTGAGCACATATTATCATCATTCCGACCAGACATTTTTACAGGACACAGCTACTCATGGGATCTATTGTGCCAGTTCGGGTCCTATAGTTTATTCAGCTGATCTGATGTCTATTATGGTGGATATGTCACTCAATGAAACCCATTAAGCACTTAAATTTAAAACTATCAGGAACCTTACATTCACACAATATGTGTTCCACTGTCTGTGTCTACAAACATCCACATCTATGACCGCCGTCCTCTTCAGATACCCTCTAAGTGCACAGTGACCCGTAAGAAATTATGTTATGAGTTACAAGTCCGTCCTGCTATACTTGAGAATCTCAGAGCGATACCCAAATCGCAGACTGATCGCCACCCTAAAGTGGCGAGGTCCCTTTAAGCATTCCAGTGTTCCAAGCTTTTGGCAATTTCTCAATCAATAGATTGAGTATGGTAGTAAGTTGTGCTGCGCAGTAAAGTTCCGCGGAACGGATGTGATAGAACAGACAATAGAAGGTGTCACGAAACGATTTTTAGCCTATGCATCCGCTATTTTATTACCATCAATCCCTCAAAATCCAGGTACCCAAAATAACTGGAACAGCACCAACCATCTATATTCCAATTTAGCTAAAACTCACTCCGAACTAGAGCTCCATTAGACCAGCCATCCCGGTCAGGAAATTCAACCCTGAATCTCCCGCCAAAGCACAGATCCAGAGGCATGACAACAAGGACCGAATGTGGTTCTCCAACTACCCTGCGTAGAATGGTCAAACTTTCCCTACGCAGATTTCCCTAAAACAAAGCAATGGATGTTTGGTGGAAAGCAATTATGCACCCTAGAGGAGTAATGGAGATCACTAATCTGGAAGCTGCCGATTGTTTTATAAAACGTTTTCCTTCTTTTAAATTTTTTGGTTAAAAACCAAGAGCAAGTGCGTTTATTACATTTGAATTAACGGATAAGGAAGATGGTTGATATTTCCTGAATCTTCCAAAATGTAAGCAATTAGGTATATAAAGGGCTGCCTTACCCACACGTCAGTTAAATATCGTTTGGCTGTCGTAAGATAAAAACGTATTAGAGCGGAAATAAAAGTGTTGTATAAGCGAATATTAAGTTGTTATTAACTGTATAAAAGTTATTGTGTAGTAAATAAACAAATAAAATTGTGTAGAAAATTTTGCGCAACACACAAAGATCGTCCCAGTTTTTTCGTCATTCCACGCATACTCAATTCCTGCTCATGAAGTGCCACAATTTGTCCTTGTTCATAAGGTGACAAAGGTTTCCCGCGACCCATACCGCGCAGGTATTATTTAAATTATAAATTATTAAAAAAAATAACAATTGTGATACCTTCTGATTAGATTAATTGCTTATTATTTTGACGCATTTTGAGGTGAGCATACGTAACATTTTGTAGTATGGATGAATTGAGCAAATATTAAAGTGACCTTATCATTTTGAAGCACAACTTACGTATTTTGTTAATGTGAGTGGCCTTTATAAATATGTGTGTTTTTTATTGTTGTTGTTTTTGCTAATTTCTCCCCTTTTTCCATTATTTAATAAAGGTCTGCACAAATGTATTTGCCTTCAAAAAGTACATATAACCTAGCCTACACGCACACTTATCCGAAGAAGAAAAGTACTTTCTTTTGTGAACAACAAAATTACCGAATAATAACTTCTTGTTGTTATTTGACTGTGTACGCTGCATACAAATACATGTTCAGCTTTCTGTCTTACTCGAAAATACCGGCACAAAACATGTCGAGTACAATGAGTATAATCAAACTTCACGTAGTACTACAAATACCAATGAGTACAGCAAGTACCACAAAGAAGTTTGGCAAAGAAAAAAATCTATATTGTGAAACAAGACCAATGCTGACAAAGACCACAGGAAGAGATATAATTATTTTTATTTAAATTTATTGACAAATTTTCTTAAAAAAATGTTATTGTATGTATGTATATTCGTAATTACAAACAGTAAAATTTTGGAAATTAGAATGAGAGTAAGTACTCTCTTTATCCGACACCGAGTTGCATGTAAGAAGCATAAAAGTTATTCGTTGCAGACCTTTATTATATAAACCAAAATATTCATATTCAATTTTAAATGATAATGTCTGTGTTTAGTAGAATTTGAACTAAAAACACAACATTAATTGACCACAGAAATATGTACATACCCACCCCACACCTTGTATTTTTACTGTCTTAATACTTATAAGTTAGACTAACATTTTTCTTTTTAGGGTGTATATACTCGTATATATAATTTAAAGAATTTTTCAAAAATTATGAATAAAACACTAATACCACTTACAACAAAGGTATGCATGAATTGTTTCATTAATCCTGATTTATCCTTTAAACAGTATTACGAGTATCGCTCATAAACATATGGAAACATATGAAAACACTTTAATAATAACATTTTAAATACAATATGGAATAAATTAAAAAGGATTTGCATTATTTCTAAATTCAATTATCTATTGTGTTGCAGGAAAAGACTAAAATTTATATTTGTTTAGAAATAAAGGTGCAAATAAATATTATTAAAATAGAAACAAAATATTCAGTTAAGCTCATTCGTTTAAAGTCTATTAAGATTAAACTAATAGAGAGATAACAACTAATAAATAATATTTTTTTAAATAATAGTCATATATTTTAAATGATGGTAAATGTTTAAACAGTAATGATTTTATTGTATAAAAATTCGATCATTTATTCATTCTTAAAGCATGTTATCTATTACAACTCGTAGCCAAGCACTGGTTCAGCTTGCTTGGGTTCAATATAGATCTCATTGTGATGTCCATAAAAGTTAGCGTCCAAACGGACTTACATGTCTGAGTGTTCCTGTTTGAACGTACAGAAAAAATTCATATGTCACCCTTCCCTTGTCACTGTTCGTCCATTTTGTCTGCCACCTATCTACGAGGCACCTCTGAGCAAAAGGGCCTTACACCTGTTTCCGCTATTATTGAGCTTAAAGTAGAAAGCCAATCATTCGGTCCAAGTGGCAGTCCCCTTTTGAAAACAATACAACGATGTTCTAGGTCAAATTCAAGCGGTGGTACACTAACAAGCACCTGCAAAGCGTCGTTAGGAACTGTTCGAGTATGTAATTTTCTAACACGTGAGAATCTTGCACTGTTCAACAACAGACGTAACCGTTTTATACCATACAGATGCGCCAAGCGCTGCACAAGCAACGAACGACACGCCTGCTGAGTCCACAATCACTTTCCATCAATAGCCGGCAGCTTATTCCAAACATGGGTAAGATGAACGTGGAGCTTATGCGCTCTACCACAACTATTACGAGGTACCTGACATGTGTCACATAGCAAATGCTGTTCTCATCAATTCTACTGAGTGGGGGTCGCTCAAGTAACAATGTGGCCTTGAGAAACATCATTACCATTTTTTCCACTGCGACATCAACACCAACTTCTACACCACATTTACAGGCGATACTAATGGCCTGAACGCCCTTTCTCTCCAGGTCACAAGACTGGCCTTCGATCGAAATGAGTAATTCATCCGCATACGCACACAGTTTAAATGTCAGCCCTAACTGCCTTAAGAGAGTACCTATCATGAGGTTCCAAATACATAAATGGACTGTGGGAAGAACCCTGCGGACAACCTTCATCCAAACCGTTTCACAGGATCCAACAGCACACACTTTTATATCCTCGAAAAAGCTACGCCAAATGTTCATCTCACGACTGCTGATTACCGATAACAGGATATTATTATATATTAGGATTTGAAGGATATTACCACACGAGGGATAAACGGAAACAACCTTGGAACTTATGAAAAGTCCAAAAACATATTTCAAAGATGATTGTTCGACAGAACTCTTAACATACATCCAAGACCAAATTGGAACACGAAGTGCCCACGCAGTACTTTTGGCAAGAGACTGAGGCCCCGATAAGAGCGAGGATTACTCCTCACTTTATCAGGAAATTTAAGAAGCACCACAACACGAGCGCATTTCCATGCCTTTAGGAAATAGACCTCATTAATGCACCTACCGTACACCGCCTCCAGGTATTCAGGCATGGTCTTCCAGATGTTCTACACATTTTTCCAGTCAACTCGTCCATACCTGGCGACTTCCTACTTCTCACTCGACAGATACAATCCTTGATTTCCAACCTCTCCAAGTTTGGAGGTCAGTTATCTCCTTGGAAGGAGGAAGATAACTAATTGTCTCCGACCTTGGAAAAGGCGGATTTGGATGGTTAGCGGAGGATCAGCATCGAGTGGAGAAATGCCGACCTCGGTGGCATTGCCCATAGGGTCATTGTCATAAGATCAGACTGACCGCAGATGGAAGACTGAAAAGCTCTGCAGGATCACAAAGTGCATTGGTTATAGCAGAAGTGATGTGCCCAGATCCGTAGCAATGTTTAACAGGCACTGACCGATAAGCAGCCGTGCCTATCGGATAGAGTTACAGTGCACTGTGGTAGCTATAGAGGAGAGGTGGAGGAAGAGATGGTCGAAGGCACATTGTATTTGGATGTCCGGACCTTATAAACTGTCAGACAAGACCTTCAGAGGACGGAATGTGTGTGAGGTATTCCCGATTTCGTGGTTTTTCGAGAGTTTTTGGCAATTCTTGACACTATGGTAGCTATGGGTGGCCACGTGAACAAACCAAGCAATGTATACATATGTATTTACATAAAGTCTAACACAGATAGAAAGCAAAACCAATTATCTTGATATTTTTACAATGTCTTACTATAAGGATTTAAAGGGCTATTTAAAATGTTTGGATTTATGCTGGAATATGATAAAATGGAAGAAAAAGGTAAAAAATGGTAACTAACATAATAGTTAAAATAATATTAAAAATAGAGGTACCAAGCATGCAGAGTACTTGTTAGACTAATATACAGTCAAGAAAAAAAGTCTACATACATCTTACGATTTTGTAGTTTTAGAGAATCAATGGCGAATTTTTTAAAAGATGTTATACCAATATTTAAGATATTTTGAATTAAGATTATCTAAAGGAGTAAATAATAAGATAAAAATATAACTTAGAAGTTATTAGGGAAATGAATAATAATTAGCAGCAAAAAAGTCTACAACCTGTAACTACTAATATCAAATAGAAATTTAAAAACAAATAAGGCCAAATGATAGTTAACTTTGTTGACTTATTCAAATTTACAAGCATGACAATTGCTGAAGTGAATAAAGTGTTTATTATCAGCAAATATTATTTGAATTTTTATCCCCGAAAATGGCAAAAGGCAAAAAGATTAATATTTCAGTTTGAAATATGGTGGTAAGTCTTCAAAATGAAAATAAATCATATCAAAAAATAAATCATACCAAAATTCAGTCATGCAACTGTACAGACGAGCATTAGGAATTATATCAATAACAATAGTGCCGAAAATAAATCACGATCTTGCAGATCTACGAAGCTTTCGAGACGTGATGTTATCAGTATTGTGATATTAGTCCATCAAGATCCGGAAATAAATGCCCCAAAATTGGCGGAACACATCGAAAAATGTTCCAATTGAATTGTTGCTTCACAAACAATAATAAAAGTTTTACATGACATAGCAGAATAGCGGTAAAGATTCGCGAACTTAGTCTCGAGTTTGCTAAAGCACGTATAGACAAGGGTATCCATTTTTTAATCGTGTTATGTTTACCGATGAAAAAATTTATAACATTTTCGGAAGGGTTGGCCGTTCTAAAGTTTGGATAAAACCAAACATTGCTCTTGATCCAAATAATATTATACCTACAATCAAACATAGTAGAAGCAACGTCACGGCTTGGGCCGTCATGGCGTCAAATAAAGTGGCTCGTTTGGCTTTATTCGGTGGTAATATTGATCGCTGTCAATATAAAATCATATTGGAACAAATTCTAAGGCATTTGTTAATAGCTTTGGCCTGGGATACCAATAGATTTCCCAGTAAGATGACGGTCCTAAGCATACTGTGCACTTTTTTCGAGACTGGCTTCTTTACTATGCTTCAAAACAGTTAAATTCACTAACCCGTTTATCAGACTTAAAGCCAATACTGAACATATGGGACCTTTTTTTACGAAAATATGGCTTTAGTAACCGTGAAATATTAAAAAATGCCCTCATTCGTTCATGGGCCGAAATAACACCCTCTATTACAGAGAATTTGGTGACATTAACGACCCGTCGTCTTCAAGTGGATAAGCCAAATATTAAAAGAACAATTTTTATTTTTTACTAGAGAAACGCCTCCCGCGTTACTGGGAGCACTTGTATTGTACCTGTTTTTCGACTGATGTGAATAAAGAAAGCTTTAACTGTTACCGTTTCCTACACATGTAAAATTCAATATTATTTAAACATGATGGTTTGCACTGAATGTCAAGTTATTACTCATGATATACAAAAGTTAAAATGTGATTTGTATGGGACATACCATGCCCACTTATCCAATTCCGCCCACTTTTTAACTGATGGTAGATTTAACCAAATTCAACACCTTCCATTCTAATCGTTCTCTAGCTATACCAAAATCAATATCGAATAGTGAGCGCACAAATAAAATGGCGATCGAAACAACAACTGAAAAGATTCAGATCAACCTTCCAATTAGAAAGACCGAATGTCATTGTACACATAGGACATTACGATATCTGGTTTGGTAACTTTTCAAGTGACAATAAAAAATCATATGGAGGGCATTTTGTTGATATTTGTATTGCCATATCTCCGGAATCACTACGTCTATTTCGTGAAAACTTGACACAAACCATCTACATACCATCTCGAACGTACTCTGAAGTTTTGGTTGAAATCGGTTGACCCGATTTCGCACTTAGTGGTGACATCAAAGTGTACACTTCTTTTTATATATAGATACGAGTATATATACAAAATTTTAAATAATAATTGTAGACTTTTCTCTGTGAATTTTTAATATTTCTGTTATTGTTGTTTTTGTGATGTAAATGAATTACTTTTTTACTTTATAAATAAACTTATCTATTAATGACTTAAATATTAATATAAAAATATTTTAATTTTCTGCACAAACTCTATAGAATCCAACAATCAAAAGGTGTATGTAGAATTTTTTCCTTGACTGTATGTATCTGTGATACATATTTAGACCCAGAAATAAAATATAAATATTAGTACATACTATATGATATTTCTGTGACTGACAATTTATTTAAGTCAAATTAAGAGAAAACTTGGAGTACACGTTGTTAAGTTTAAAGCTTTTATAGCCGGACTTTACTGAATAAGTTACGCACTTGTTTTTTAAATATTTAAGTTGTTGAAATTCGACAAATGTTAAGCTTTATTCATCATTTGCTTCGATTTTTTTGGACATCCTTTTTGAATAAAACAGTTTTCAGCTTGGCTAATCATGAAAATTGCTCACGGCATTTGTTGCCGAATATAATTGTTTTAAATTACTTTCTTTAAATATTTTCACTATTATTTTACGTTTCAACTGAAATTTTTTTTGCAAACTCATTTCAAGCGAAACTGTGTTTGTGAGTACTTTCCATTTAGCTCGCTTCCCTAAACGCAACAAGATATTGTCCTTGCTTTTATCACATTCTTTTCCAGTTTTCTAGTAATTCTCTAAAATGTTTATTCTTTCAGCTGGAGTTGTTACATGAGTTGGCAAATTTCTTGAATTTCGTCATCCGTTTGCACACAATTTATTTGATTGTTTGGCAAAAATGTAGATGAAGAAGAAAAAAGGAAATAAATAAAACCGTTTTTAGATGTTGCTACTTTGTCACAAACACTGCTTCCTATGTACCATATATATACGTATGTGCTATATGTATAGTCAAGAAGACAGCAGACAGACAAATTTTGTTTTGCAGTAAGCAAACGTTGTCAAAAGAGGTAAAATTGCTTTAATAAACGACAAAAAAAAAAAAAAAAAAACTGTAAAAAGGCACTCAACAGAACCGCAGAGTTGGAAAATATGCTGAGATTCAATATGTAAAGGCTTATTTCATATAAAGGGTATACTAGTAAGAGTAATATCAAGTTCACACGACCACGTTTTTTCATAATTCGCGCTTTTATATATAATTGAATGAATTATCATGAGTTAAATTGTATAATTCCTCATATTAAGCTTTATCAACCTCTTTAAAGTCTATCGGGTGGTTGTCTCCGTTAAATTTGTTTATTTAATAAACTATTTTTACAAATTAATTTAAAACAAAATTTTCTCGCAAATAACAAAAAGGCAAAACGAATCATAAATATGCCATGTGAACGTGGCAATTAGTTTCTGTAAGTATGCTGTATGTATATATGCTATAATACCTGTTTAGCATACAATGACTCCATCGCATAATAAGTCCACTAAACGTGAAAAATATAATAAATATATAGACGTTTTATGGTTTTAATTATACTTCAGTTATTTATCTATAGGAATAATAGATGTCACAAAGTATAAAATAGGTCCGTAATTGTTAGAGTCACTGTACAATTTTCGTTGCATACATATGATGGATTGAATAGCATTGTTAGGACTGAATTTTATTTTAACACATTTGATAAGTATGTATGTATTTGGTTTACTTTTTTCAATCTATTTTCAATATATTTCCAAGTGGGCTTCGATTGCCAAAATATAAAAGTTATACTGTAGACGTGAGTCGAAGTCGGTAACATTTATTAATTTATTTATTCGTTTTAATAGTAACAACAAGCCAAACAAGCCAAAATTCATATTACAAAGCAAAGCTTACATTCTAGGTTTAGAAGGTTTTAATAACAATATGTGATGAAGTAAAATTCTAACCAAAATTCCACAATTTCAACAAGTTCAAGGGCACTAAAATCAAAATTAACAATTAAAAATAGTTAAACAGAAGCAGATTAGTGGACAGAATACGGTAAATGTAGGAGTAATATGCAGAGTCGATAAAAATACGCATCATAGGAAAAATATCCGAAGTTTGAGACGAAACACATTGTTGCTATGGGAAAATATGCGTAGCTCCAAATAGAGACAGTTCCAACTGCGAGCAACTCTAACAATGGAAGAGCTTTCAAGAAATAAGCACCTGATTCGTGGAATAAGTACTTTCTTATTCCTAGTGGATCTAGAGAATATAAACTTATCACGCAAAAGAGTGGCCAAGCTCTTTTTAATAATGTTATAGAAAAAAATTATATTCCGACCAGTTACGTATTGTCTAAATTTGCAACCAACAAAATTTTTCACATGTCCTGATATGTGTACAAGCCTGTGCACATTGAAGACAAATCTAACAATAGAATTAATAGCACGCTCCAGTATCCTGAAATCAGTGATATTAGCGCCAGAAAATATCTTCTCCATATAAAACATGTGGCATCGTTAATAAATGTGCCAATCCACATCAACAGGCAGATAAATTCCCAAAGTATATATCCTACATAGGGGTATAAAATAAAATACTTCCATAAACATTACAAAGGTGTGGATTAAAAGTAAGATTATCATTAATACCCAAGCCACGAATTGCCATATGAATGTCAGGTAGTTGCGTACCAAAAGGGCGAAATAACATCACCTTGGATTTTATAGGATTAACATATTTATACGTTTTTACCTTTTTAAAAACGTGTTTTTATGAGTTCGTAGATTGTAGTTAAAATAAAATAAATTTTTGTGTTTGGTTTTTATTAAAAATCCTTTATTCAACACAGTTATGTGCACCACTGCTTGTAATCTTTTTACAGGCAATAACAATTTTTATTCTTACTTACTCTGTCTGTTTAAAACTTTGTAAACAACAGCAATTACTCGACAGATCTTTCTTCCTAAAGATCTCCCAGCCCGATCGTAGTTATAACTTAGGTTCGATCACAACCTTTTCAACCAGAGTTTATCCACACTTAACTCTCTTTACTGAGTTAGCTCCAACTAAACTGTTTTTTTTACTTCACTACAAACTTCACGAGTTTTTCTCCTTATAAACTCTCTTCACACCAATAACACATTGGTTGTGTTAACTTTTCTTAAAACTGTATTCGCTGATATATATGTATAGCTGTTCTTGCAGCTTTTGTTTATTAATTTTAGCGATGCAATAAATGCTGTGGTGCCCAACCTTATTTTCGTAACAATATAAAGAGTTATTATCTAATCTAACCAAAAAGTAACTATTTCAAGGCAACCATTAATATTAGATTCCCCAACGTCAATGAAGTCCAGCTCGGTGCTGAACAATAAAAAAATATCATCTGTAAACGTAAACAGTTTACAATTCATAATTAATAGCCGAAGGTAGATCATTAATATAAAGCAATAATAACAAAGGACTTAACACCGAGCCTTGCGGATCACCAAAATATCTCCCTAGCAAATTAACAAATTACTCCCTACTAGATATGTTGGACATAATTAATTTACAAGCTGGTCTGGAGAGAGCAAATTTATCTCAATTATGGTTAACAGTGTAGAAAAGCATATGGAATTGAAGGATTTCGTTAGATCCAAAGAAACCAATGAACAAAGGTTCCTGTTATAAGTGTGATGCCAAATATTATCACTTAAGGCCCACAAAAGTGACGTAGTTATAAAACCACGACAAAATGCAAATTGTGCTTTGTCGCAGTATCTATTGTAAGGGTGTGTTGCTGTTATGAGGTTGCTGTTCTTCTGCAGCATTACTTTGGTGCTTGCTCTCTTTAGTTTTAGAGGGACTTTACTGATGATTGTTGGTGGCATGTACGTTATGGATAATTACAATTCCTTTGGTAATGACCGCTCTTTAAACATTTAATTTTTACTTTTGCTTCTTTACTTCCGAAAATTGCTTTATAGCATTCATTGATTGGGTCTTTTTTCGGTTACTGCTTCAATATTACGCAATTTGTATATCCGTAGCTTAGTAATTAGGTGCGTGGTCTGCTGAGCCAGTGAGAACGCGAGCTTAACATCAGAGTCCAATATACCACTAACAAATGCTTCAGTTTTGAAATGATCTACAAGCGGGTAGTAGCGATTCAATAGCTTTTTGCGTTCGGCATTCTAATTCCATTTGATATAGACCTCTTGTGATAATCACGCAACCAAGACGTCATCATAATTGTTTCAACAGCTGGTATGAATTCTAAGATTTGTGCTGTTGCACTCTTTCCCTGCATTATTCCATCCATTTCTGCTGGTTACAGTATCAAAATGAGTTTTGAATACTGTTAGTGGTTTACTACCATCAGAGCAGGTGGTTTTATACAACTGGAAATTTTTGCCATTAATTACAGTTGTTCTGGTCATTGACATTAGAGAGTGTGGACTTTCTCTTAACAACCTTAATTTTTTCATCGACAGTTGTCTTTAGATTTGTCATGGTGTTATTAACCGCTGTTTTAGAGTTGGATATTCTTTCCTCGCCTCTATAAACGCTCTAGTTTATAGTCTCATATTTTTCATGTAGATTCTCGGTTGTCGTAATATTTTTTTTTTAATTTTCTTTTCAACTTTTGCCAAAAGTTTTTCGTTGTCAGTTCCGGAAGCTTCTCATACTACAGCCAAAAGTGTTTGGTTATCAACCCTAAAAGTTTCTCCAATCTTCGCTCATATTTTTCCCGGAAGTTTTCCATTATCGGTTATGAAAATTTCTGTAGCGTTAGCAAAAACTTGCATATTTTTCATCATGACATTCATAATTATCGATGTAGCGTTGCCACTGATGCTAGATGCGACAATTTATCGTAATTTTGACGCTTTTAGATGTCAAAAACAACCAAATGACGACTTGATGATTTTTACTCCTAAAATGACGATTTGTGTTAAATAATAAAAATTTACTACGTTTTGAGTAAGGACTGTTTTAATAAAGTATGGCTACGTGTAAAAATGACAGGAACTACCAAAGCGAATTTATAAAGGTGGTCTTAAATTGAAAACGAATACAACACTGTAAAACAAAATTTCGGTGTGTAGCGTCAAAAATATTTGTTGTCAACAAAATATATAATGTTTGTGTTTTTTGACATACGCGAATGTATTAGCTGTTGCTTACGTAGTAAATTAGTGCCACCTTATTGAATTCGCCTTGGAAGCAACCAGTTTCTTTCTTAAGCATATGTTACCAGAGTTTATAATTTTGGTATTATTTAAAAAAATTTTAACATTTTATAATCAACAGTGAAAAAATAGGAAAAAGAAAATAAATAATGGTTGTTGAAAAAAATGGATTCAAATTTCTGTAAATAGCATATTTCATGTTAAAATATAAAATTTTTATTCAAGAATTACTGAAGTACAGTGGGAAGCATAAATAAGGGCATGTTTTGACGTTGAACTAAAATTTCCTGTAATACTTTAAATATGCAATCAAATAAAACCAAACTTCACACATTTATTCATTGTTAGATCCTAAAAAACATTAACAAAACGTATAGTATTTAAATACTGAAATGAGAGAAATTCAAGTACACTTATAAAAGATTCCGCTTTTACTTGGTTTTGCACTTTTCGCTTAAATAGAGCCAAGTTCACATTTTTAATACTACGTTTTTAAACGATTTGGACGTACTCTCTACAATATTACCCCAGAAATTAAAAGAAATCAGGTCCTATTTGTATTACACCAGTTGACATAGCTCCAACATGTTTCTCAAAGCCCAATTATATTTTTTCAGGCTGTTTCTTACTATTGTCCAAAAGTTATTCATTGAATTGTAATTAGAGCTTAAAGTGGTTTATAATTTATCTAAAACTTGTATTCCAACAGCTATTCTTGAACAATCTTAGCGGTCTGTTTTTGGATCACTACCTTATAGAAAGACGACTTCTGTTTGTTTTTTATTAATAAAACCTTTATATATAAACATTTTGCGTTTTGACGATTTTTTTCAATGTTTTGCGATTTCCCGAAAGTGATGACGATTGTGACGATTTTCTTTGAAAAATTTGACGATTTTATGCCCAAAGTACCTGGCAACAATGCGCGTAGTTAAAATTCCCACAATAAATGCCTTGCTGTTCGACCTTGTTACCTGCTGTTGTGATCTCCAATTTATTCAGTTCTCGTTCAATTTTGTTTAGTTCTCACAATTTTTATTATTATTTTTATAAGCGGATATCACTCTTCGTTGTAATACACAAGTTCTGAATTTCAGCAACAAAGAGTAGGTTTTTTTTTATAGAACTGTTAGCAAGTCGAAAATATTAAAACAAAGAAGTAAAAGCGAATTTGGACAAAATAAACACTTTTTTTCTGTATCCAAAATTATATTAAATTAATGTAAAATTTGAATTGATTTAGAATAATTTCTTTGTAGAAAACATTATTTTGCAAACTGTCCTTGGTGCAACGCATGTTGGAAAGTTCCATATCCAACAGTGAATCGGTACTTTTCCACAAGTTTTACTTTCTTCAAGAAATAATAAAAAAGCAGTTGCCGTTTAGCCAGCATTCAGAGCACCTCACCAGCCTATTTGCAACAAGGTCAGTTTACAAAAAAAAAAAAAAATAAAAATAATATGTCATTCCCTTTATAATATATATATATATATATATATATATATATATATATATATATATATATATATATATAATATATATAATATGTATATAATATATATATAATATATATATATATATATATATATATATATATATATATATATATATATATATATATATATATATATATATATATATATATATATATATATATATATTTACAATTTATAGTAATCATATTCTCCCCTTCCCATATTTTATATTTTCGCAAATATTTGATAAATTTTACAAATACCTATATTTTATATTCAAGGTTTTTCACCATGAGCTGAATTTATACAAAGAGAACTTTTGAATTAAGAGACAGTGTTGCCGTTTTGGTTATTTTTAACCAAAATTGGCTATTTTTTTTCGGTGTGTAGAGATGTGTATTTTTTTCCATTTTGGTCACTTTTTTCTCGAAGCAAATCACAAATAGAAAAAGAATAATGATCTCTTATAACATTTATTATCCAGGTCCTTGTTGTGTATCACTTTAAAAACAGGATTTTTGGCGAATTTTGGCCTTTTGTTGTGAGTATGCTATGACCTTTCCCATTCTTCTGGTAACATATGGGTTTCGTGCCAAAAAGCTGCAAATTGCAATACTTATACTTTGTTCTAAAGTGATAGATACCCTGATCGAAACAAATGGTAGTCTGACGCTGGTAGTCTGGGCAAGGTCTGAATTATAAGGCGGCTGAAATTATTTTCTAAATAATTTCAACTTCAACTTATGTGTAGTTACGCTGTGAAAAACTTCACTAACTAATATATCTGCCGTTCTGATACGGCGTTTGTGGGTCGCTTTCAATGAGTCTAGTTGATTATTCTCCATATATAAAAATCAATATTCATTTACAGAATATGAGAGAAAGTTATTATTGTTAAAATAACTAAACATATACAAATAGTTAAACGATGAGCATATTTGCGGTATAATTAACCGGTTATTCGTGTTAAGTCAACCGGTTTATTCGGTATTCGAAAAATTTAGATTCTGTAAAAACCGTATTCGACAAAACCAAAAAAACCGGTTAAAACCGGTCGAATAATAACCGTCCGATCTCCATAGTACTAATTACGATCAGCCGTCCGTTGCGATAAACTTTAATAAAAACTAAATAAAATTAAAGTTAGCGACTACAGTTTACTAAATTAAAACGCGTGCAAAAAGGGCATAAACCTGAAGGGTTATTTTTCAGGAAAATCACTAAAAATATCTGATAAAGCTGTAATATGTTAATAAATTATATAAAAAAACGTGAAATCTATAAAAAAAAAAAATTCAAAAGAGGTATCTGCATAGCTTTTACGGCACGGAATAAACGAAAAATTCCGTGAATTGCTAAAATGAACTAAAATGAAACATTTAGCTGAGGTAAATGCAAGTAAATCAACAGATTGAAGCTCTATTTTAATCAGTGGACATCTACAATTACGAAAATTAATGAAAAAGCCTCAACTGAATGTACATACTACGCTTTAAATTATTTTCTAAATAATTTCAACTGATCTTTGAACATTTGGCAGTGAATAATGATTGGATACTTCATCTTGAGTAGCTCTTGAGTTTTAAAATAATCTTCTTTGAGTAATGCCCTCCAGTCATCATCTCCAAACATTTTTGCTATGACTCATCATTTGTTGTACCAAGTTTTTTGACCAGTCTATATGCAGTCAATACTACTGCTACAAAATCCATATATAAAATATTTTATTGTTAATGTTATTTTTTATTGAAATTTGGTTACAAAAAATACGAAGTTGTGGCAACGCTGTTAATAGACATAAATATATTTGTAATTTAAAGAAAGAAAAGACGAAGTTCTCTCTTTATTATATTGGGTTCTTATGCATGGCAAGTATCAAAGGCATGAAGACATATTTAAAATTATAGAATGGTGTCCCCCAGTGCACCATTTCGATTTTTGAAAATTTTGTGAAAAACTAACGGATGTAGAAAAAAAATTTTTAAGTGCACATTAGTTAATCCATACTTTGTATATAATAAAGGATTTTTAACAGAAATGTACGCAAAAATAATAAATTAACTACTGTGTACTTTAGCAAATTTTTTATTTA
Organism: Wohlfahrtia magnifica; assembly: GCA_023159175.1. Taxonomy (NCBI): domain Eukaryota; kingdom Metazoa; phylum Arthropoda; class Insecta; order Diptera; family Sarcophagidae; genus Wohlfahrtia; species Wohlfahrtia magnifica. The sequence goes on from JAKWBJ010000178.1 coordinate 250,597, forward strand.
AGAATGGCAACACCATCAATTTATTCTGTCATTAAATTTTTATTAGAAATGTACTAAACAACAATAAATTAACTAATGTGTTCTTACCAAATTTTTTATTTAAGAACGGCAACACCATCAATTTATTTTATCATTAAATTTTTGTTTATTGTTTTTAATTAAAAAAAGCAATAAAAATAAGAAAATGAAAAAATGACCGAATTCACAACGTGTATCGTATTGTTGTATCGTAGTATGCCATGCAATTTTTATATATGTACATATATTTGTTTTTGTTTTATATATATTTGTTTTTTGTTATGTTAGAAAATATTTTTTGCTCACCAAGATACAATAATACAAAACAGGTTACGAATTACATATTACAAATAATCCAAAATTATTAATTTAACTGAATTGTATTCATATACAAAATAGTGTATTCGAATAACGAGTTTCTTTTTCCTTAAAAAAAAAATTAGAGATCGCTAAAGAAATAAATATATTTTTTTACTATAATTGTGAATATTTCATAGATAGAAAATAGATATTAGAAATGGAAAAAAAAGAGCTGAAAACTGGAGCGAAGAAGATAAGGTATGAAGTGCAGAATTATTACTGTTTTTTTATAGTTTACTGTTGATTTTTCATTATTTTAGATAGAGGGTCCGCCATCTAACGTTTTTTTCAACTAGTGCTTATTTCGGGAATGGTAACAATTAGCTCATGTTTGATTTGACATATAATTAGTTTTATCCTTCCGCTGAACGAATATGGTTGTGTATACGCTTGAACAACGCTAGGAAGTACTGCGACATTACTTTGAAAATCATGGTAACGTGGCAGAATCAAAAATCATATTTTCAGATGAAGCTCATTTTAATCTTGTCGGGTATGTAAACAAGCAAAATTGTCGCATTTGGGGCACAGAAAACTCGCACGCATACATTGAAAAGCCGATACACCCAAGACGAGTCACTGTTTGGTGCGGATTTTGGTCCAGAGGCATAATTCGAAAATGAGCAAGGAGTGGCTGTTACAGTCAATGGCGATTGTTATCGGGCCATGTTGAACGAATTTTTGTTCACAAAAATTGAAGAGGAAGATATTAGCAACATTTGGTTTCAACAGGACGGCACTACGTGCCACACAGTCGAAGCTACACTCGATGTTTTGCGCCCTGTTTTGGAAGATCGCATTATCAGCCGCAGAGCTGATGTCGTTTGGCCACCTCAAAGCTGCGACTTGACACCCTTGGACTATTATTTGTGGGGTGCCGTCAAAGATAAGTGTTACGCCAACAAGCCAGAGACAATTGACGCTTTAAAGGACAATATTTGTGAAGCCATTGGTGAAATACAGCTGCACACAATCGATAATGTGCTGAAAAATTGGACCGATCGTGTAGGCTGCTGAATGGCCAGCCGAGGCAGCCATTTGAATGAAATTATTTTCCATTATTAACCGAAAGGATTGTACTTTAAAATAAAAAAATAAATTTGAGAAAATATTCAATAATTTTTTTTATAGGATTTTCAAAAAAAAAAAATATTTGGCGGACCCTTTACTATTAAAAAAACTAATCCAAAAAAAGTTACGGAAATAGAAAATAGAAACACAGATAACGAGAAAAAGACTTGGGTGGAAGTGGAAGAAAAGTTAGTTTAACTTTGTTTTTTACCTTCACACGGATAAAAACATAATGGAAGGTACTCAATGCCATTCAGGAACTGAAGAGCTACTGACGACTAGCAACGACATCAGCGTGTGGCTACCGAATGAGTCCGTAGTTGACGCTAACGAATTCGGACACCGTATTTACAGAGGTAAGTAAATGTGCCTTTGTGCAGTATAGTCCACTTGATTGATTTTCAAATTTAATTTCCTTCAATTTCTTATCGCTGTTTTTTTCCTACCAGTTTATCATAAAACTAAATCGCTAATTACCTTTCGCTTAACTGCCTTAATTTTTTTTTCTACTAAAACGGAAATTTTCTATCAATTTATCTCATTTAATTACCCATAGTACTTACTGATTATTAACTAATAGCTAAATGCAATTGTATATGTATAGGGTAAAGACGTAATTCTATGTACATACATATGTATATAATTATATATTTCAAAATTTTGGTTTTTCGCTGATTCCACTTCCACTACTAGTTGCCCTTTATTACCGTAATTTTTTTTTTTTTAATTTGCTTGAATCTAAATCTGAAAGAAATTTAAATTCCAAGTGTGTAGTTATCATAGACAGAGCTTTGGGCTATAAATCTGTCTTTTTAAATACATAAACATAAACATAACATAACAAATAATAAAAACATGGCTTTATAACATAATCATACAAATAATTTTTAAAAAAATTGGATTGTGCATCATATGTATATTGGCTAGACAGATGCCCTTGATTTTGCTTGATTTACAAGAATTTCTATAGCTTGTCAAGAATCACGAAAAAATATTTTTGTCCAGATTTTTTAAACACATTTTTTTTTCAAGTTTGTCTTACACAAAATCTTGTAAGTGAATTGATAACGTAAAGCGTTTTAAGTGCAATTGTAGTTTATCTAAAAATGTATTATTAAGTTTTTGTAATAGATGTGCGCAAGACTTCGTCTGCCAAAAATGTATCACTTTATTACATTTGAAACGAGCTTTTGATCGATAATCTTTCACTATTTTTGGGTAAAGTCTTTAGAAATTTCATTTTTCAGGCCTCTACGGAATTAAAATGTACACCATTAAGAGACTCTGCAGAGATCGAAACAAATTATAATCTGAAGGTTTAAGTTCCGGACTATATGGTGGATGCATCCCAACTTCTCGTTAAAGCTCTCTCCGTGTATGTAAGGCCATCAAAGCTGTGTGTGGTCTGCCGTTGTTATAATGAAACACAACACCTTTTTTGTCGATCAGCTCTGTCCGTTTTAACTGAATTGCGTAATTACATCTTCTTAATTGTTGAGAGTAGAGATCAGAAGCAATCGTTTGATCAGAACACTGCATTACTTTTCTTGGTGCCAGTCACGGCTTTGCTATCGTCTGAGAAGATTCACCTTGTTTCGTCCATGAGATTTTTCGCACACTTATGGTGCAAGCCGTGCGCGTGATCCAATTTATACAGAGTGTAATCATTCGGCCATATCAAACAGGCAATAAATGTGCCTGCTTCTATTAGTATTACCAGAGATATTACATTGTGAAGCCACCTACCGACAATTTGTACTTATATATAAGTACTTATATAAAGGTTTTCTTCATAGGTGTATACATACTACCTTGATCAAATTGTTTCCGGAATAACACCCGTGTGGCGGTCTCATCATTTCGATTTGAGTTTTTTGTTTGTTAAGTTGGTACATCTGTTGTTCATATTCCCGATAAATCTTAGTGTCTTAGTTTTTCATTTGCAAAAGCTACGTAGCCAAGAGTACATCTATTTCTCTGTGTGTTGGCGATTTTATACAATGTTAGAAATGGATTTAATTTGTAACAACGAACTTGTATTATATTTTGCGTAAAAAACGGATTTAGTGGTGCCCGAACGTTGGATAAATTTTTCGGCATTGATTCTCTAAAGAAAACAGTCATTTACCAATGTCACGAGTGGTTCAAAACTGGTCGTGAGACTATTGAAGATAATGAACATGAAAACTTTGAAAAGTAAAAAAAATAATGGTCATGAGCCGCAAATTAACCATTAGAGAGATAGCGGACGACATGAACATTGCCCATGGATCCGTCCAAGACATTATGGTTAATGAGTTGGGCTTCCGTCGTGTAGCAGCAAAGTTGGTGCCAAAAGACATGATTTGCGAGACTGAATCCGAACCCACATTCATCAAAACGATTATCACTAGACACAAGACGTGGGATTGTGAGTACAACAAACAATCCAGATATCAAGCAAGAGAATGAGGTTGACCAAATGAGAAGAGACCAAAAAAGCCCACCAGAATTGTGGGCAAAAAACTCGAGAATTTTACATCATGATAACGTACCGTCGCAAGGTGCCATCATTATTAGAAATTTGTTAATGAAAATTGCAACAAATACCATTCAACAGCCACCAAAATCACCTGATTTGGCTCCCTATGACTACTTTCTGTTCAATCGAGTTAACAAACCATTACGGGAAATACGTTTTAGCAGGCGAGGGAAATAATGGAAAAATCGCAGGAAGCACTGATGGACATACCGAAAACCGAATATAAAAAATGCTACGAAGATTGGATCAAGTGCTGGCATAAATGTGTTTCAGTCGATGGGGATTAGTTTGAAGGAGACAATATAGATTTAGATGAATAAACTTGTATTTTTAATTTTCTAAAAAAATTCCGGGAACTTTTCGATCAAGGTGATATATGTATACAATATTTTGTTTTCACTTAACAGCATATATTGCATTGTTAACATCTTGTGCACAAAAATGTTCACAAGTCCTGTACAATTTTATTTTATCTGTTCATCATGCAATTTCAGGTCATGTTATAGTCATTAAAATCAAAGCTTATCAAACTGAGAAGCAATGAGAGTAAACAGACAGTTCACACAATTGAAATTGATAGCCATTACTGCCGTTACTACCATTATCAGCACTACTATCGCCAACAGATATAACACAAATAATAACAACGTGTTACAGCTGTCAATGATGCATTTATCAGCACTCACTTGTATTTCGGGCAATATTTTCACAATGAGTTCAATAATAAGTCGAACCATTAAAACCAGCAATTGCACCAACATGAAAAGCATTCAGAGATAAAGAAGCGTCAGTGAAAACAGGTTTAACAAAAATAATGAAATAAATACTCAATGGAATTGATTGTTATGTGTTTTTGGGTAAATGCTGTTGTAAATATCGTTTCCTTCTCTGTAAAGAAAACAAGTTGAAAACAAGAAGTAGCATTAAATACTGGAAATACTGACAAATCAATATTGAACAATTTCGTAAAGAATTTCTTATGTAAGTTTTTGCTTAAAAATAAGCACCCTTATAAACACGAACTACTGAATGCAAATTTTTTTTAAGCTTTTAGGTACATTTCCTTGCAAATCATTTTTTAAGTAAAAACTTTTAATAGGTTTTTAAAAGGTTTTGATTTGCATTTAATTAGGGATCTGACACCAGTGAATTCCACTATCAATGACAGTTGACTAACTTAAAAACCAAGAATGAATAGCACAAACAAGATTTCATTTAAACCGATATTTTTAATTAATTTTTATTTTTTGTATTTTTTTATTTGATTGTCACACTTTTACCCTCGAATGTTTATAGAAGGAAAAGTTGTGCTATTATTTTGAAGTTCTTCTTTGGTGTTTTCGATTTGCATAATTGTTTTTCTAAAGCATTTGAACCAACCAACCAACCAATTTAAACCAACAAAATACACAAAAGGAAAGTTTTCTTCAAACACAGTTTGATTTTCAATTTAAGTAAAACTTTTTTTTTATAATTTTTTGAAACTTTCTCAACGTAAATATTTGAATGGTAGGGTGGATTTATCAAAAGGCTTGAATGCCGTACATTTTAAAAATTAATTTTTATTCTACAAAAAATGAAAAGATAAGCTGTTTTATACTGGTGCTTAAAAGGGTTAATTTCTTGCTAAATTTATTGGTATTGATAAGAACGGATTAACAAAAAGTGTTTAGAAGAGCTAATCGCAATTACTTGTGGGATAATTTCACTTTAGCTACTTTGCTATACAAATTTTTCACGTATACATTTTTAATTTTCTTTTTTTTTAGGAAAATGTGTAATTGTTTCACACTCTGCAAGATAGGATATATCGATTGACCCACCCGATATAAAGGGTGGGTAAATTTGAGATTAGGAAGTAAAAAAAGTAAATTTTTTCTACCGATATAAGATCGTAAAGATATAAGATCATAAAATTTTGAACCATAATTTGCAACAGAATCATCTCTAGTGGTGAGGCCAATTTTCAATTAGGTAAGCAAACAGCAGTAAGCAAACAGATTTATTACACAGCCTCGACTAATATAACGTTTCTCCATAAAATCTCTCTCAACTTCGCCGCCATGAAGGACTTCAGGCTGTCGGTTGTACATCCTTAACTACTTGCCTATTTGGATTAGTCTGCAGAGGTACTACTAGGAAAATTATAAAGGTAATTAAAATATCAATTTCTATTAGAACTTGTGCTAGACTAGTTATAACCAGAGGACTTTAGATAAGGCTGCAAAACCTCGACATTTGCTTCTTGGCTTTAAAACATTGTGACATGCAAACAAGGTTTGCAGATTCAATATTGGAAAATCTTGACAGTCAAAAATATTGGTGTTCGAAAAACTTTTGATATTAATTGTCGGTAGATAGCTCCATAATTCAATATCTCTGGTAATACTAATAGCATCGGGCATCACTATTGCATGTTTGACTTGCACGAATGATTATGCTCTACATACAGTCGATCACGTACACGGCTTGTACCATAAGTATGCAAAAAAGATCATGGACGAAGCAAGGTGAAGCTTCGCAGGCGGTAGTAAAGCCGTGATTGGCACCAAGAAAACTACTGCAGTGTGTCAACAACTTGGTGAAACGATTGATTCTTATCTCTACTGTCAAAAATTAAGAAGATTTAATCAAGCAATTCAACAGAAAATGTGTTGTGTTTCATCATAACAACGGCAGACTACACACATATTCGATGGCTTGACAGAAGCTGAGATAGCTTGGATGGAAAGTTTTGATGCATCCACAATATCGTCAGGACCATAAGTCTTTAAATCATCATTTTTCTGATCTCTGAATAAGTCTTTTAATAGTGTAAATTTAAATTCCGTAGAGGCCTGCAAAACAAAATTTCTAATGACTTTACCCAAAAATAGTAAAAGATTATCGATCAAAACGGCTAATATTGAGTTTAATAAATGTTCTAAATAAATAAATAAATAATGGTTCACTTTTAGTCAAATTTGTTAACGAAGTCTTTTGAACATCTATTATACAAAATTATTTATAATTTTTTTAGATAAACAAGAATACTTTTATGTGTATTTACGTTATTAATCATTATTTATTTAAAAAGTCTTGACGAACACAATTTTTTCGATTCTTGAAAAGCTATAAAAAATCTTTTTCTTATATATAGAGTATAGAGTTCTTTTCTTTTCTTTCTTTTTATCATCCCCTTTCTACAGCGCATTCTAAAAATATTCTGACCACAAGCAATGTCCAAGCATTTCTTATGGCAAAGGTCACACAAAGTTTCAATTATTTAGGAAATTATAGCAAGAAAATTAATTTTTTATTTATTTATTACATAAATTTAGCACAACAAGATAGGTATCTAATAAAATAATGAACTGGGCACATCGTGTGAAAAGCCAATGAACACATAATGAAAGTAACACACTCTATAGTCACCCATAGTCAAGTCAAAGAATCGAATGGCCGACCTATACTTGAAGAAAACAGTTGTTGTTGCTTCACATAAAACGAAATGGCATTACATAATAGCATTAGCTTTAGAAAAGCGCAGTTGAAAGTAATTTGTTATGACTCTATGATCAAACGTGAATAGTTACAATTAATATTTAACAATCACACCTATCATGAATAACATGGAATCCCATGAAATTTTCATTTCCCTCGAAGGGAAAATTGCTATCATTAATCTCCCGTGAAATTTTTGTTTCCTTTTTACAAGCTATCATTTTACGTTGAATGTTAACAAAAATAAATGAAGAAAAAATGTGTGAATTTTCATCAAAAAGTAAAGTGTTTGTACAAAAATGATCATTATTAATTAAAATTAACTCCTGCAAAGCAATTATCATGCAAAAAATTGCACAAACAAAAGGTGGGAGAGAAGAAACAAAACAAACTTTTCTTCAGCAAGATGGGCGGAAAGAAATTGGTGACTATGGCCAAGCAATAACAATTTAAAATGGCTTAAACGCCAAAAGGAATAGAAAAATAAAATTAAGGGCGTATATTTATCCCGATGACATACCCATCAATCAACTTCTATCAAATAAAATTAAAAATTAACAAAACAGAGCTAAGTGGAACCGATGAAGAGCAAGGTGAGGATGGATTTAATGTCGTATTCGGTAGTGGCGAAGAATCTGATGGCATGGTGGAGGTCGTCAATATTTTTATTTTACTTATTTTTTAAGCAAATTTTAAAACTCAGCCAGCACGTCTCTTAAACTACAAGAAATAAATCTTTTACTCTTCATTTTATAGTGAATTATATGGTTTTGCACTTTATTAACACTTCTAGTCCTAAAATAAGTTAATAAAAACTTTAATTATCCTATAAAAGATATAAATACTTAAATGATAAATGCGATTTCCCAGCAAAAATGGTGCGAAAAGGGAACAAATTTCGAGGGAAAATACTATTCACGATCAGCGGCATTCTTACAGGGCTATCATTTCCCACTGAATAATCAGAAAACATTTCATGGGAAAATTATTCATGATTGCAATTGTGCAAAATGGAAAAACAATTTGAGGGAAAAATTATTCATGATAGGGGTGAATACATTTGAAGGTCTGTGAAAAATATGCATGGTTTTAAATCTTAGTTTTGGCTTGGTATCTCTTTTAAATGACTGAAACGAATTTAATTTAAAATATTTACTTTCAAAGTTTTTTGATCTCAAAACAATTTTCACTAACTTGTAGGCTGTGTTGATATTGTTGTATCGAACCCTACTCTTAATATTGTGTGGGTATTACTGAGTGATGGCTTGTGTCCTGAAGTTACATATATCAGGGCTCTCAATAAGTCCGTTGGATAATTAAAAAAAAAAAAATAAAAATTTTACAAAACTCGATTTTATTATTCAACATAGTTGGCTTCGAAGGCGATACAATGAGTATAGCGATTTAAAAGTGGTATAGAAACACGTTCATAGTACGATTTCACTTTTTGTCAAAATAGGTCTCAGTCTCAGGGACTACTTCATCTTTGTATATATGTTTCTTCCAGCAAGCATTCTCTTTATAGCTAGAGACATGGAAAAGTCTTTGGGGGCTAAATCTGGAGAATGCGGTGGATGGGTAAGCAATCCGAAGCCCAATTCATTCAATTTTGTCATCGTTTTCATCGATTTATGGCACGATTTGTGAGCTAGCTCGTGCATCTTTAATTTACGATCGTTCGTAACCACTTTGAGGATTTTTTTGGTGTTTTCAGCAAACCACTTCTGTATTACACTGTATATTCCATTGTATTTTTCCATCAAGAAGCAGTGCTTTATCAAAACTTTAAATTCACTTTTTTCCATTTTTTTAATAACAAAAGGTACCTTACACGATATACTATAACTGATAGTCATATTGCTGTCAAATTTATACACGTATAGTTTGAAAGTTAGTACTAAATTAAAATCATATGGACAAAATTCTATTAACGCCATATCTTTTTCATCCTACAGACTAATTGAGTGACCCGTTACATCCATACAAACAAACAAACCTATATAGAAACAAATAAAATCTGTGAGATGAGCACGAACCGAGTGTTGTTGTCCATTCATTATAATATCAAAACTTTCTTTGCCACCAGTAAGAAACACAAAAACAATATTGAAGTCAGCAAAAAAAAAAACAACAATCAAATCACGTTCGACAAAAAAACCTTAAAGAACTGGATAAAAAAAAATTAATTAAAAAGTTCATTTTAATTAAAAAAAAAAAAATAATCGGAAACCAGTAAGAAAATCAATTTGAGCAAAAAAATGAAATAAAATACGTATGGCATACATATTTAAATTTTACTTCAGACTCCCATTTTATTCCGCTCTGAATAGGTCAATGGGTTGCCTTTATTAGTTTATGCTCAGATGGTTTATATTTTTTAGGCTAAAACAAAGGCGAATAAACACGTATACGCTAACGCCATTGCAACTTAATATTTAAAATTCTTTTATAAATGTCTTGTCAGGTGGAACGTATTGGCGCTTTATACCGATATACAAGAGTATAAATTACATCATAGGAATTACGATAAAAGATGTTATTCTTTTGCAAAATGTCTAACCGGTTTTTAATTTTATAAGATAATATAGCGCGTTATTCAAATAACAATTTTTCTATTATTCATTTTTCTGTATGACAACGATTAAAAAAAACATTATTATGGTTGCGACACAGCGGGTTACATTTGAAATGGTAAAATACAATATTAGACGCTGAGAGTCTTATATCGGATAAACATTTTCATTGTTTTGTCAATACTTTAAGCTTATTTTCAGAATTATTTTATTTTTAATTATTCATACATAGTATACCACCTTGATCAAAAAGCTCCCAGAATTTATTCAGAAAATTAAAAATACAAGTTTATTCATCTCAATATACAATATATACTCAAAGTAATCCATATTCGGTTTTCGGTATGTCTATCAGTGCTTCCTGCCACTTTTCCATTATTTTTTCTAGGCTGCGTAATGCTTTTTTAACTCAATTGAACAGAAAAAAATTACAGGGAGCAAAATCAGCTGGATTCGGTGATTGTTGGATGGTATTTGCTGCGTATTTCGTCAAAAAGCTTGGAATAATGTTGGCACTGTGCGGCGGTGTGTTATCATTCCCACAATTCTCGTCCCTTTCGACGAATTGCTTCACGCAAAAGTCTTATAACGTCTAAATAACACTCTTTGTGTACTGTCTGTCCTTTTGGCAAAAATTCATGATACACTACACCGTTGTAATCCATGCAAACCGTGATCAGTGCTTTCTTTTCTGATTGAAAACGACGTCGTTTTTCTGGTCTCGGCTTATTTAGTGAACGCCATTTACTTGCCTTGTGTCTGGATTGCGTGTCGTACTCATAAACCTACATCTTGTCTCCAATAATGATTCTTTTGATGAATGTGGGAAATCATGTCTTTTGCGACCTCAGCTGCTATACGACGTAATTCCAAATCATTAACCGAAACGTCTTGGACGGTTCCATAGGCAATGCTCAAGTACTCCGCGATCTCTATGATGGTTAATTTGCGGTTATTGACTAACATTTCTTTTACGTTATTAATGTTTTCGTCGGTTTTCTATGTCGAGGGTCCACCACTGCGTTCATTATCTTCGATTGATTCACGATCACTTTTGAATCACTCGTGCCACTGGTAAATGATCGTTTTCTTTAGAGAATCGTTGCCAAGATTTCCAACGTTCGCTCATCATTACATCCATTTATTACGTAAAATTTAATACAAGTGCGAAGCTGTAAATTTTATATAAACGAATATATATTTGCATTCGCCTGGCACCACCTGTTTGAAAAAAACTATCAGTAAAAAAAAGAAAACATTGTGGCTCAGAGTCGGCTCCTTTTACTCCACTTTTTTTTATACTTTTTATATAATTTTGAACTAAGATCCATGTTCAAGACCATTTTCTTAACTTGACTTATTATTGTGTCTATTAGATTTAAGAAATTTTTAATAACAAATGGTCTTTAAGATAAGAAACAAAACAAAAATTGTAAACAAGTTTAAGATAATAAAGAACCAAAAAAGTAAAAATGAAAAATTTACTTTTTTTTTACATAAAATGCACACTTTCAGAAACATTTTCCCACCAATAAAACCCTGAAATAAACGAAGTTTTATGAAATAAATAATAACAACACTTAGAATGAAAGATTTTCTCATGCAAGAACATTCTCAACAATTAGAAATTATTACTGATAGAATTTTTACTGTTTTATTTACTAAAAAATTAAATTTAATTAAACTCTAAATACAGTACCACTACCAAATTACATACAAACTTTCTCTTTAGGACATCTTTTAGGATGTGTGCATGACAATAAGTAAAGCTACAAGATACGCTATGGAGTATTTGACACAAAAAGCTGGTTAAAATTTTAAGAAATTAAAAGAAATGAGTAAACAATAGATAAAAAAAAATCATGCATCATACGAGTATGAGCCGTTTATTTTAAATGTGGGGTAAGTCCAGTTTTTTTGTTTCGAGATATTTAATGGTTTGCGTTTCATTAAATTTGAAAATATTGGTAAGTTTTAATAGATATATTTTTTTAATATTTCTTGGACCTAGAGAATATAAATTTATAATCCAATAGTGTTTACGATGCTGATTATAAGAGGAAACGCTGTTTTATAACTAAAGGGACTTACTTCACTTTTAAAATTAATAAATTATTTTTATTGTTTAATTTGTAATAAATAAATGGTAAAAAGAAAATATTACTTGGTCGACAGAAAAGAACGATATATGTACCTAGAAAGTGAGATTACTGCTCTGATAGGCGTTGTCGAGTACAAAAAGAATCTGCTTTTGAAATTTTCTTGAGTGACGTGTAAAAAGCTAAAAATTAACCGATTTTAAGTTTCCAAGCTGTCTTGGAAAGAACTGGAAACAACTTAAAAAATGGATAAGGCAATTTTTCGGACATCAGTTACTTTTGTGAATTTTAATAAAATAAAATAAAACTCCGTTTTTTTTTAGTTGTTTTACAATCTGTCTATTTCTTAATTAATCCCACTGTACTTTAATACGCCAAATTCGCTTTTAAAACACTTTTTATTTGCGCCTTAAACAGGCTTTACTTCTTGACAGTCAATTCAAAACTAACCAACCCACCAGCCGCAATTGCCGCTTTTATAGTATTTCATCTTAGATTAAAATGTTCTAGTACGGACACGAATCTTCGATTTTTCGACGTTAATTCAAACTGGTCTAAAATAACAAAAAGTAACCCATCCATGCATTGGCAGCACTTTTAATTAGTGCAGATAACTTAAGAAGTTTTTAAGCCTTGACACAAGCCAATTCATTTTTTAGCTTAAAAGCTCATAATAAGCTCTGACGTGGTGAACTTTGTCTTTAGCATTATTATTTTCGTAGCAATATCCTTGGCTTTGGCATTGTGTTATATTTATTATTGTTATATTCCAGAACTTACTTCCATACAAGAGGGCTGATCTTACGCATCAGTTAAATATATTTGTCTAAGTCTATTTCAAAATAGTAGTCAGTCCACACAGGTCATAGAATATACAAACATTAATTGGCTTTGGTAGATGAAACTTTTCTAACTTGATATAACGTATTTCTGAATTTGGTGTTGTTAAGGAACCAATTATCTGGCATATATTTTAATGGTGAGCTTTAGTCCCCTCTGTGCAACTGCACTCTTTAGAAATTAAGGTTTAGCAAACACGTAACGACATGTTTATGTAACATGTGTGATAAAAGGCATATATCATCGACAAATTCCATAGTCTCAAGTGTTCGTTATGTTCCTATCTTATTCTTTCGCTAACGGTTGCAAACAATAACATCAAAATCTAATCCGGAAGAAAACGAAAAATATATTTTTTAGATGCTGAGATGATATGCATCCCTGTTGATGTGTGGAGAGCAGAGTTAGTGATATTTCTATAACAGAAAAGAAAAAAAATTCATGGAAAACAATACGTGAAGCTATACGTTAGGTATGAACATATAAAAAAAATCATCATCGTTTAAGACAAAAGTCTTAAACCCTTCTTTTATCTGTTTTAGGTTTCATACCATCGAAATCCCTTCCACAATAACCAATAAAAGCAAAATCTCTTCTAGTCTCTTCACAAATTTTAAATTTAAATTTTATTTTTTTTAATTTTTTAGAAACTGGTTCAGCTGATTTTATATTTAGAGTCAACTCTAACGTCAAAAGTGTACTTAAACTTGTCTATGAATAAGTTAGAGTCGACGTTTTCTAAAAGTCGATTTTTTTCATCTAAAGTATACCTTATTTTTGACTATGAATATGGGTCAATGTATTCAATTTCAAATTACTTCGTAGTAATCCTGTGGAATATGATAAAGGTAACTAGTTTTGTGGATTGATATTTTTACTACTTTAAAATCACGATCGTTTGGCGAAAATGAAAGTCCTAAAAATAAAAACTTCTGATCAGTGACATTTAATTCACTGCCATAAGTGTCATCCTTTAAACTTCCTTGACCAGCTGTATGCTTCTATTATGACCAGTGCATATGTCACTATAAGCTATAATGTGTTTTTGGTTTCTCACAGACTGTAAGTGTTTCAGACAGCTAGATGCTACTTCTTGTGTTATTCGGGATACACTTGTTTCATCCTAAACATTTATATAGGGTCCGCCATCTAACGTTTTTTTTTTCAACTAGTACTTATTTCGTGAATGGTAACACTTAGATCATGTCTGATTTGACAGATAAATAGTTTTATTCTTCCGCTGAACGAATATGGTTGTGTATACGCTTGAACAACGCTGGGAAATATTGCGACATTACTTTGAAAATCATGGTAATGTTGCAGAATCAAAAATCATCTTTTCAGAAGAAGTTCATTTTGATCTTGGCGGGTATGTAAACAAGCAAAATTGTCGCATTTGGGGCACAGAAAACCTGCCATTGGTGAAATGCAGCTGCACATAATCGATAATGTGCTTAAAAATTGGACCGATCGTGTAGACTACTGTATAGCCAGACGAGGCAGCCATTTGAATGAAATTATTTTCCATTATTAACCGGAAGGATTGTACTTTCAAATAAAAAAAAAAATATTTGAGAAGATATTCTGTAGTTTTTTTTTTATAGCATTTTCAAAAAAAAAAAAAAACTTATTTGGCAAACCCTATACATACCATATTCAGACGAGATGTTAATCTTTCACATTGCTTCAGCCTATGTACATCAACCGAAACTAAAATTTGCCACAATACATTCCACCGAATAATAATTTCAATCCAAGATGAACTTGGACCACTTTCAAAATAAACATATTTTAAACACTGTTAAAAGGTAAAACTTCCATCTCCCAAATAACAGAATCTGATTTTTGTTTTACTAAAAACTCTTTTCACACAAAAAGATCATAGCAATTTGTATCTCTAATTATCGTTATAACCCTTTTTTTAATGGACTCGCCTCACTTTCAAAATAAACGGCTCAATATTGTGAATGTTGGAGACTTTATGTTGAGGCCTGTAGCTTTGAGACTATGTCTAAATCAGTAAAGTGAAGAAAATTATTTATTTTTTTAGCTTTAAGAGGCTTGCGCCGGTTACTATTTATATTTCGGGAGCTGGCAACACAAGTGTTAATAGCTAAAATCTGGCAACACCTTAATAAAATTTGACAGTTTTTAGTACGAACGTACTCACAACGTTTTGATGTATAAATGCTCTTTGTTTTGTTTATAGTGAGTTAAGAAAATCAATATGACCAAAAGATGGAAATTTCAAGAGATGGTTTTCGTTGGATTATTTTTCACACCTTCGACGTACATAGATTATCTGAACAAGAATGTCTCGATGAACTCAGTTCTTTCAATGGCGTCCAAAACCGATTGTTGTGCCACAAAACATGCTTCATATGACATATTGTGAGATAGAGGCATCCTTGCACATTAGTTCCTATTTAATACACACGATTTTGCATGAACACTTAGTTGTAAAAAAAGTCTATCAATCGCTCGTGTCGGTTAGCATAAGGAGACGATTGAGAAGTGCGACCGAGGTGCTGCAAAAGACGTGTATAAAATCGTGACAGGTGACGAGTCATAGACGTAGCGTATGAGCCAGAAACAAAACAGCAATCGACCGTGTGGGTATTCTAAGACGAGCTAAATCCAACAAAAATTGTTCGTGGAAAAAGCACAGTGAAGCAAATAGTCGCCTGTTTCTTCATTCGAATGGGTCATGTGGCCACTGTTTCACTTGAGCAACGCAGGACCGTCAATTCTGAGTGATATACGACCATTTGTTTGTCGGAAGTCTTCGGAGAAATTCGTAAAACCAACCGCTGAAGACGAATCCTTCTCCATCATGCCAATGCGAGCTCTCACAAATATTGTCGAAAAGGTGAATTTTTGTACAGTCAAAACATCGAAACGTTCAAAAACCATGTTTTGGAGGTGTCTCAAAAGGAATGGAAAACTGCTTTGAAAAATAGTTTAAACGAACTCAAAATTGTTTTGATCATCAAGAGAATAGTTTGAAAATCAATAACGCCATTTTCATATAAAAATATTTATTATTACTTCCTATTTCCAAAATATAAATAGTACCCCTCGTATTACTACATGTAGTTTTTAAGATTTGAATACAAATTTTTGCTTACGTTACAGGATCCAATTTTAATAAAAATTTAAAAAAAAATAATAATAAAATCAAAATTATCGAGTGTTTTTTACAGTTACACAAGTTTAAGCTGTCAATTGTCTCTAATTTATCGATGTAGACAAGTGTCTTTGCATAACCCCATAGAAAGTAACCTAATGTGGGTAAATAACACGATCTTGGTGGCCAATTAATTGTACCATTACGTGGAATTACTTTTTCATCAAAAGTTTCTTTGAGCAAAACAATTGGAGCGCGTGTTGTGTGACATTTAGTAGCGCCCTGATGGAACAACATGTCACCGAAATTAATACCAGCAATTGAGGCACGAAGTAACATTCTAACATCATCGTTTTTGAAGACATATGTGACAATGACTCTGCCAGCCCATAAAGCACACTAAACGGTAATTTTCTATTATGTAATAGTGTTTCGAAAAAGTCTTGTTATCCTCGCTCCAAATGCGACAGATCGGCTTATTTAGGTACCCATTCGGCCAAAAACGGGCTTCATAAGACAACAAAGTTTTGAATGGAAATTCAATCAGTATTTTTATAAAAAATTTCAACAAGTTGCTCTGGTACAAGGCTAATGAAATCCAAACCAAACTAAACAAAAAGCAATTATAGACTAATCGGTTATCGAATAAAGCAGTGTTGCCAACTCAAAGTTATGAAACTCTAAAAAGACACCTGATACATAATTAACAATAAACATATATTGGGTGAGCCATTCAAAAAAAATGCAATAAAACAAAAACGGTTTGAAATTTTGCCAAATTTATTTTTTTGTTGTGAAATAAAATTATTCCGTGGCTAGCCTCCCAGTTCTTCATTGGATCGGACCAATTTTCGAACACTTTTTCGAGTGTATGGGGTCGTATCTCGGCAATGGCATCACGAATGGTGGCCTTCAAATGCTCAATTGTCTCTGGTTCGTCGGCACAGCACTTGTCTTTAACGGCACCGCACAGAAAATAGTCCATCGGTATCAAATTGCAGCTTCTTTGCTATCAAATAACATCACCATTTCTGCTTTTTAAACGGCCATCAAACGTTTGACACAATAAATCTATTGTGGCGTGAGATGTGTGGCAAGTTGCACCATCCTGTTGAAACCGAATATCGTTCACATCAATACCATGAAGAGCGGGCACAAAAAAATCGGTTATCATGGTGCGATAAGTGCCTCCATTGACCGTAATGGATGCGCCAGCCTCATTTTAAAAGAAACATTGGCCAATGATGTCTTCACTCCACAAGCCGCACCAAACAGTCACTCGTAATGGATGCATTGGCTCTGTAATATCACATTTGGGTTTTTTGAGCCCCAAATACGGCAATTGTGCTTATTAGCGTACCCACCAAGATGAAAATGAGCTTCAGTCGAAATTTTCGTGCAAATTGCGACCAATTGTCTTTGCTTTGGAAATAAATTTCCAATAAATCCCAACCTGCTCAAGCGTGGAGATAATATACTTACTGAACTTTGTGACAGAATAGAATGACATAAGTATTGCCAGATTCGAAAAAACTGCTGGTTCAAATTTAAACGGATGGATGGACACTTTTTTGTTAAAATATTATTCACATTCCTCGTACACATCTGTTGTAGTCTAACCTTAAATTTAACCGAGTTTTTTCGAACACAAGAAGGAGACTGCAATAGAAATTAAGAAATTTATGAATTAAAAACAAAAACAACTACAGCAACTGTAACTAAAAACACAATAATTTATTTATTTATATTCGGTTCGGTTACGATGCAGAATTATGTCGAGCTTTTTTTTCAAACATCTTAACTTGTTATTTCTCCAACACCCATTATTAACTTATAAGTTTATTTGCATTTGAAATGCTGAACACATAGAACAACACCTTTGCCAACAATGTCATAATTTGTAAACGTATGCTAGCCAGAAACGCATTCATGACTGCGGTGCCTCACTATCACGTTGCAGAGTCATATACATACATACCATTATCTCCTTCTGTTAGAAACTACGTTTACCACTGCTTTTGTGGTTCAATAGATGAATGAAAAAGGAGAGAAGAGTGGAATGTAAACCATGATTTCGTAAAACGATATTTACCACCCATTCAAATATTAATAACCATCTCAGTGGCGATAACAAACAGTGTCAGGTTACATTTGCCTCGTTGCTTGCCCATGTTTATGTTGGAATGTTGCAAAAACATTAAAATGCCTTCTGGTTACTTCAATGCTGCTCATTTTTAACGCTTAACAAGATAAAACTAAATTACAACAACACTCAAATGAAAAGACAAGAAATTAACCAACAAACGAACGTTTGTGAAGGTATTTGTTTGCACAAATACACACATTTTATGAAAGAATTTTTCTTATATATGCCGACGATGCACGACTTTTTTGCACTTTTCACCAGAAGCCGATCGTAGAACCTCAAGGAGACTAATTAGACTCTGAATAACAAACGAACATAAGTTAAAACCTACTTTTGCCGAATTCGTTATACAGTTCTAGTTGTGTTTTTCAGAAGTGTAAATGGGCCAGAGGGACTCATGCGGCTGTTTGGTCGGCCGATATAGTGACAGGATAACGAGTGCTCTATGAGGAAACCATGATTGGAGCAGGATAAGTGAGCTGCATAGATTAAGTAAGTCCGAGTTTAGAAGAGTAGTGTACATTCTGAATAGACACTCTGAGTTGCTAGCATAGATATATAGAATACCAGTGTTGGGTCTGATGGTTTTAGCGCACTCGAGAAATACGTCGAGACTCTCAAATACTTCCTCTACACGCGTCATTTATTTGTCGGAATAAGAGCGACAAGCTTCGGTCGCGATGTTGTTTTTTCGCTTCAGGCTTAGGTGCAAGTCTCGTTTATTTAGAGTGCCTTCTCAACGACCAAACCTAAAGTAATAGACTAAAACAAGGTTCGATATCATAAACATTTTAAAACCATGGAGGGCAGCTACATACATATATAGGGTGGGCCATCTATATGCTTAAATTTGAACCAGCAGTTATTTCGAATCTGGCAATATAATAATTATGTCATTCTATTCTGTCACAAAATTCAGTATATTATCTCCACTGAACGAAACAAATCGATTTACGCTTGAGCAGCGTTTGATTTTTTGGAAATTTATCATCATTTAAAAACATTTTTTCGGATAAAGCTCATTCCATCTTGGTGGGTACGTTGATAAGCAAAATTGGCGTATTTGGGGCTCAGAAAACCCAAGCATGGTCTTACCGAAACCAATGCACCCATTACGAGTGAATTTTTGGTGCGGATTTGTCCATATTTCTTTGAAAAAGAGGACAGAGCAAAAATTACGGTCAATGGAGACTTCCATCGCTACGCCCGTATTGATGTGAACGATGTTTTGTTTCAAGAGGATGGTGCAACTTGCCACTCATCTTATGCCTCAATCGATTTATTGCGTCAACTATGCAACCATATGAATAAAATAATATTTCATTTCTAACCGGAATAATTGTACTTCACAACGAAAAAATAAATGTATGCAAAATTTCCAAGCGTTTTTATTTTATTGCATTTTTAAATTTAAACTCTTAAATGGCCCACCCTATACAAATAGGGAAAAAGGGTTTTACAGTATATGCTGTTTTTTATGCGTAACAAAGATCAACGCAAATCTAATATACCTAAGGTTTGTAAAGTAGTGTTTGAAATAAAAACTTTCTCAATAGATTCAACATTTTCCGCAATCAACACTGCAGGCATAATGTGATTATTAAGGATTCTACCTTTTTCTGGATTTGTTTTCTGTACTTTTTTTTGTGCTTTTGGTTTAAATTTTATAAAAACAAACCAAAGGCCTTGTAATAAAGGGTAGTGCAAAAGAAGAAATGCTCTAAAGTGAGTCAATTTAAAATTTAAAATCAATTAATTGAGAAATATAGCCGAGATTTAGTGGTCATATCTGTCCTTTAAGAGATATGTATGTTATGAAGCCAATACACTCTGTCAATCTGACAGGATAAAACTCATTATAAAAGTCAAGCTCACACGTGTTTGATGAATATTCTTTAAGCTGATTTAGGTTAGGTACGGTTACAAGGGTCGCCTTCAACCATGAAAAATCATCCAGAACACAAGCTTAATTGTGCAAGTCATCACAATAACCAACCAATACCAATACCAATAACCAACCTAATTAATTTACAAGATTCCTTAATGATATATCTCTGAAACAGTCTAGATCATGGAATAGACGTGCACCTTAGAATAAGCTAACGTATAACGAGACAGACACAGAGAAGGTGTTATACCGATTCCTCTTCCACCTCATTCTGACAACTTCTATAGTAGTTACATAAGGTTGCTCATACCCTCAGACATACGTCCGATTATACAGTGCCTTGTATACATTTAAGAAGCTTAATTGCATGAATACCTTCCAAAAATCAGAAAAGTCTTTATCCTTTCCACCGACAGAAAAGGCCAGAGGATCCGGGATATCTTGAAAGTGGAAATACTGTGCATTGTTTTTTAGTTTCATAACTTTAAGTTGGCAACACCGCTTTATTTCACATTCAACTTCACAGCTGATATTTGCTTTTTGCTTAGTTTGACATGTCGTTATGAATAGACTTACACCAGAGCAGCATTTGAAAATTGTTGAAATTTTTTTTATCAAAATTTTGTTTGTGTTCGTCGAACTTATCGTGCGCTTCATTCATTTTATTGCACATTGGATCGTTTTCGGATCACGTTTACTGTAACGCATAATTTGTATCCCGTGAAATTGCGAACAGTGCGCACAGAAGAAGCTATACAGGGAAGCTTTAAAGAAGATTCAAATTAATTATTTCGTCACCGTTCTCAGCAACTGGGGTTGTGCCCATCTACTTCATGGAATATTTTACGAAAAGATCGTGGCTTACATGCCTTTTAGATTCAAATTGTGCAGGAAATATAGTCATGCGGCCATCGTATGTACCGACAATTTGTCGAATGTCTTGAAGCATATATTGATATTGGATTTCCACTCAAAATTTTGTTTCACCGGTGAAGCCTATTTTTGTTTGAATGCGTAAGTAAAACAGAAGAATTATTGCATTTGCAGTGAGTATAATCCACAAGCTGTTGTTGAAACACCATTACATCAAAAAAAAAATTACCGCGGTATATGGACTGTCGAAGTCTTCAAAGACGATGATGGTCAGAATGTTACTGCAATTAGGGTTGCCAGATGGCCTTGATTTCGCTTGATATAAAAAAATTTTTAAAGCTTGTCAAGAATCACGAAAAAACATGGTTTGTCAAGATTTTTTTAAAACACATTTTTTTGAAGTTTTCCTTACACAAAGTAAAAAGCTTATAAACATTTTGGTGAATAATAATGTTAAGCGTTTAAATGTTTTTTTTTTTCTAGTTTAGTTTACCTAAAAAAATTTGAATTAAATTTTTGTAATAAATGTTCGTAAAAATTCATTGAAAACTTAACCAAAAATGAAACACCTATTTGAACCCCCTTAAATCAAATACGTGTCGTTTTGATAGATAACATTTTGCTATTTTTCGTCTAATGCCATATTTCATCAGTGTAGAACTTCTGAGCAAAAAACTTATAATATAATTGTGTTTACAGACCCCTGCGGAATTAAAATTTCCACCATTAAGAGAGTTCTGCAAAAATCGAAACAAAATATAATCTGAAGGTGCAAGTTCCTGACTATATTGTGGATGCTTCAATCTTGTTGATTGTTGACGGTAGAGATCAGAATTAATAGTCACACTACATTACCTTTCTTTATAACAATCCTAGCTTGCCACCGTTTGCTAATCTTCGCCTTGCTTCGTCCATGATCTTGTCCTCACATTATTGCCGTACGTAATCAACTCTTCATCGACCGTAATCATTCGGACCTATCAAACACCTAAGCGGTTGCAATTAATATCATCACAGATATAACATTTTAGAACCATCTACCGGACAATTTGTAACCGAAGTTTTCAAACACCAATAAATGCGAATGTGAAGATTTTTTTACAAAATTAAAAAAAATCGTCAATGCTGAACGGCATAGAACGGCATATGATTAGAATTCGTTTCCCTTCCCAATTAGCTGGCATTAATCTCGCTGATATGTGGTTCCAACAAGATGGAGACACTTGCCAAACACAAAACTTTTTTTTGAAAGAGTAATTTCACGTAATGGTCCATCTGGTGCCACCGAGATCATGTAATTTAAACCCATTGGTGTTTCAGATTGGGTCTTGCACGTGCTAGGCGTAGGGGCCGTATGGCCGAAATTATATTTAAACGTTAATGTCATACAATTTTCTATCCAACAAAGCCCATTTCATTGGTATTAAAAATATATATTTCTTTGTTTTACTATGATTTAATCTTGTGTAACTGTAAAAAAATACCAGATATTAGACCGCCGCCGTTCCATACTACTTAACGCCCAATCATCTATCAATCTCGATAACGCCATTAATGAAATGTGTGTATCTCCCGTTGCAAGAGTTACACTCAGTAAAATCATTCCTTCGAATGCACCCATGACTCAGGACCCACATCACCAAAGTCGGTCGAGTAAGCTAATGGAACGGAGGAAACATTTTAGTTTAACTATGTACGTTAAATTTGAGAGATAGATATCAATATTCGAAGGTTCAATATTTAACCATCGATGACATAAAAGAAAAGATTAGAAGCAATTCAGTCATCGCTCAGTCACATATCTTTAAAATGTTGTTTCGAAATGATATTAAATTTAGTTAGTAAATCTATCAATATCTTCTAAATTTATAATAACCTTTTAGAATTTCTAATAAGTTCTATAAACTTAGTTTACTAACCCACGTACATACTCGTACATATCTTTCATTTATTTAAATAACCGTTGTGGTTGTGCGGAACGTCTTGATATATTTTATACTCCACTAATAAATTTTTAACAAAACCATTGAAATTTCTCCCACACCTTTACATTATTGTTTCCATAAAAGTTTATGACACATTTCTTGTCGCCTTATCAATAGAGATGTTATTGCAATAAATACAGGAACAACAAACGAATTAAAAGGAATAATAATGAAACCTTTTTTAACCTATTAATGTGATGCTGAGGCTTTTCTAAGAAAACGAAGACACTAAGTATCTTATCGATTAAAGGAAAGTTTAAGGTACAACAATACATTAATACATCTATGAAAGTAGATAGGGGGGAATGATTTGGGCGTTGAATATTAAAATCCATTTAAAAAACAATAAAGTTAAATGGTTAAGAGGTCAATAGGACATAACATTCCTATAGTTGGAATTGAAAATTGTTCAAATGAAAATGAGACTACTTTTGCAAAAGTGGATGTAAAAAGTTGTACCTTTTCGTTTAATGATGGTAATAAGTGGTAAGAATTATATTCATTATAATGGTGGGTGGTAATTAACTATGAAAATAAAATAATTCATTAATTAATGCGCCAATACTAAAATTTATATATAAAAACCCACAGAGTATGTTAATAAAACTTTTACGATGAACTAGAGTAGATCAAAGCAGTACTTAATATTGATTTTGCCTTATGAAACTTTGTTTTTTAAAGGAATTGAGTACAAGGTTGTTAAGTTGTTAATTTGACTGTATAACTCTAACATTGTTCTAAATTGTAAAGTAAGCAAAATTGTTAAGCGTTTTTTTTTCTCCGTCACTCCTTTCCAATATATTCCGGCTTTCCTCAAAGCATTCATTACTTTGTTTCAAATTCATTAATTAAGTTGATTTTTCAAGTTAAATAGATGATTAATCCATTGTAGCCCTTTTTATATCAATTATGTCGTGGTGGTGAATATCCTTGCTAACTGCTGGTGATCTTTGTTTTGGCATTGTAATTTCTTCCCAGTAGATGGCGTTTTTTCCTGATCATTCGTCTAATGTTTATAACCATTGTCAGAGGAAAGTTGGAAGATCAGAAGGGCTTCTTCTTTATTTTTTAAATTAAGTTATCTGGAGGGAAAGTTGAAACCTCTTTATTAAACACTCGAAACGAAACTATAATTAAGTTATTTCGTCATGCCTCGCTTAAGTTGTTATGTGTACGCTCTAAGCTCTACATCACGCCATAGCTGTTTTTTTTTGCTTTGATTTATCTTATACAGAAGTATTACTCTTATTACCGAGGTCAATAATATGGTGCGACCTTGTAAGTGATACTGTAGGACAAACATCTGCCTTGGAACTTTCAAAATACCTGAAAAATACCGAGTTAGTGGTAAAAATCAGTTCTTCGGACTTTCATGCACTTATAAGCTAACAGCTGAAATGAAAATTGAAAAAATGATCAAAAGAAATTCCAAACAATTTTTATGAAAACATAGATATTCTGGAGCGTATTAGAATCGCAACTAGAGAAAAGCTCACATCCACACAATAAAGTAGGAATTAAATATGTACGTTTTTGCCAGGAAAATTGTAATATTGTGGTGCAGTATTGAAAGGCCCTACTATTTCTTAGAATGGGGAAGGAACGTCCACAAGTATAATTGTCGTCATCAGGCTAAGTAAGAGTTCTATTAAAATTAACACCAAAGTTTTTAGTAGATGGCACTATTTGAATTTTCTGTAAGCCTCTTCTGAATTACAATGCATTTAGATTTTCTAGGATTTATCGTCAAGCCATTAGCAAAAGCCGAAGTATGAATATGATGCAGCTGACGATTCAATGAACCTATGCAATGTGTTATCACCTCGTTTCTGCAACTAGTATAGAACTGAGCGTCATCCGCATAATTTTACAGTCTGTTAATATTGTTACGAAAATAAAAATACCTAAAAAGAAAATACACCATATCAGGGACTCTATTGTGGGATTTTGGTCTATTGGTTTGCGTCAAGATTGTGTTGTGTTAGCCTGGTAATGCCGTACTGACTTGTGTAATTGATGACATTACCGTATTGTTTTCTGTATATGACGCCATTGCCAATTCGACTATCTTTGGGTAATATAATCTTACATGTTTAAAATTAATGGACATAAAATAGAGGATTTAAAAGCGTTTGAAACATTTCCGAAACTTTCCAAACTGTAGGCAGGTATATAAGGGGGCTGCTTTACCTACGTCGATATAGTTATCGCTTTGAAGTCATAAATTAAAGTCGAGTTTAGACGCAAATAAAAGTGTTGTATAAATGAATATTAGATGCAATAAGATTAGACATGTAGTTGTTTAATTCTTAGTTTAAGCACTTAATATTTGAGTTTCTTATAATTTGATGGAAAATACAAGGATGAAAATACAAGATAAATAAGTTGGAGTAAGTTGGAGTTGTATAATTATAATTGTATACAGTAAAAGTGAGGAATAAAAACTGTAAAACAACAACAACGTCGTATCTATTTTATTTCGACGCAATCAAAATGAACTTATTATTAATTCCCATAACACTCCATGAAGGAACATGGGGACTTTCCTCAGTCAATGAGCTGCACCCGACTCTATTTTTAAACTCATTGAAAAGGACCTACAGTTTAACGCCGGCTCCGAAGCGCAAATGCATTTAGAGATCTCAATAGTAGTAATGCTCAAACCCAGTTACTAGCTAATGTTATGAGGTGATACCGCTGTCGAAAAACTTTTTTTTAAGATGGTCTGACCTGGTATTGAACCGACGACCTTCTGGCGGGTGTCTTACCTACCATATCACAGCGACTTAAACGTTTTAAAAGGTTAAAACGTAACAATATTGTTGGGAGGTCGTTGGAATACGAGTATATCGAAAACAAAAGCTCTAGATCTTCCATTATACGCTTCGGTGTATTGTTTTTTTTTTTGCAGAGATACGTAGTTAATAATTTTGTAGCAGAAATGGAGAAATTAAAGAAATGCCACTGTATCAAAGGCCTTAGTGTGATCTTACAGTATCAAAGAGGCGGTATTGCCATCATCTATGTACTTGTTTTCGAATATCTTCGGCAACTTAAAATAGTACCGTTATGCACCCTGATTTTATTTATTTCGCAAACTTTGAACAGAAATGACAAAATGGTGATTGATCTATATTCAAAACTAGTCTTGGCTTTAATAAAAGAAAATTATTTGTAAGTTTTAAGAAATTGTATTTGTTGTGGAACGTTTTTCGGATAAAATGACCCGCAAACAAGATTTTTATTACTAATTTAGTATTGGCTATCTGGTGGTGATAGTTAATTTTTTTGTAAAAAATTAGCTATTAGCCTAATATAGGTACATACTTATATTTTTCCAGGTTAAGATCCATTAAATTAGTTCAAAACCAAAAAACCAAAATATAAATATTTTGCTGCACATCATTATGTTTAAAATTATCATCAGAGGTAAAAATTGAAAAATAATTGAACATCACTAGCAAACATAAGAATGTCACATTCAAAAATACATCTGGAAGGCCAAGTGGCTACCCTGTAAAAAAACGGAAGAAACCTAACGGCTCTATGCAATGCATTACGGAACAGAACATAGTGAGTCGTAAAAGAGAGGTAGGAATCTATCTAAAGAAGACATCTATTAGGAAAAACGAAGAAATCTAATAATAAAGCTTAAAGCAGTAGCCTACACGATCGGTCCAATTTTTAAGCACATTATCGATTGTGTTCAGCTGTATTTCACAAATGGCTTCACGAATATTGTCCGTTAAAGCGTCAATTGTCTCTGGCTTGTTGGCGTAACACTTATCTTTAACGGCACCCCACGAATAATAGTCCAACGGTGTCAAATCGCAAGTCCGAGATGGCCAAACAACATCAGCTCTTAGGTTGATAATCCGATCTTCAAAAACAGGGCGCAAAACATCGAGTGTAGCTTCGTCTGTGTGGCACGTAGCGCCGTCCTGTTGAAACCAAATGTTGCTAATATCCTCCTCTTCAATTTTTGTGAGCAATAATTCGTTCAACATGGTCCGATAACGATTGCCATTGACTGTAACGGCCACTCCTTGCTTATTTTCGAAGAAAAATGGCCCAATTATGCCTCTAGACCAAAATCCGCACCAAACAGTGACCCGTCTTGGGTGTATCGGCTTTTCAATGTATGTGTGCGGGTTTTCTGTGCCCCAAATGCGATAATTTTGCTTGTTTACATACCCACCAAGATCAAAATGAGCTTCATCTGAAAAGATGATTTTTTTTGACAAAATCGGCATCTTCTATAAGTCGATTGCAGGCCCACATTCCCAGCGTTGTTCAAGCGTATACACAACCATGTTCGTTTAGCGGAAGGATAAAACTAAATATCTGCAAAGTCAGACATGAGCTAAGTGTTACCATTCACGAAATAATCACTAGTTGAAAAAAACGTTAGATGGCGGACCCTTTAAGTTTGAAAACCAAAATGAGAATCAGCACGTTTGAATTCAGATATTTTATTTTCTGTTTCAATTTTGTCACAAGGCTCTTAATTTAAATGCCTAAATGCAAAAATTATATTTTAATAATTTTTGTGTAAGTTTTTGGAAATAAAAGAAAAAAAAATTCCTCTAATTTTGCAACAAAACATTTTAATTAATTTTAAATAAAATCAGCAATAGCCAACTGATTTCCATGATTTAAAGCTTATTTTGTTCTCAACATTTTCAGCTTTAATTTAAGTACTCAACATCTAAAATTTTCATTCTGAAAAATTTTTGTAAGTTTTTGAAAAAAAAAAAAACTGCTCTAATTTTGTGCGAAGAAATATTTTTTCGCATCTAAGTTCTAAATAACTCTGAAACTGTTTAAGTACAAAAAAATGGTGTTGCGATTTATAGGAGTCCTTTTCAAGTTATGATGAATTCTATTCACATAACTACCATATTTTGGGCGATAAATTTGAGCCTGATGGAAAAAACTGAAAGCGGATTTGAATTCAACACATAAAAATCATTACATTCCATATAGTTTCACTTAAAGGCATTTTTTGCTGTAGACCAGTGTTATTATATATAGTAAAAGTAGTAATAAGTATTGAAAAATCGTATTTTTAAATTATTTCTGCAAATCTGGTCAAAGTGTGCAACCTCTAAATGTTAGAAAATCGTCTTAATCGGGGTGTAAGCAAAGTCATAGGTATGAAAAACAAGTCTTTGAACATTTAAATAAACACTTAGGAAATTTTAGGGATTTTTGCTATCTACAATAAAAATATCATTATTTTCTATAAATTATTGTTTCAAAAAGTTGATCATTACATTTTTAGGGTTCTTCAAAATGAAGATAAATCTTCACTTCCGGCAACAGTGGTCACTTTGAAACCTTTCCGGCCTTTCACATGCACATTAAAATTGGCAGACTTATTATCATTCGACCAGGCACTCTTGCAAGACACGGCAATTCTTAGAATCTATTGTGCCACCTCCAGTCTACAGTTTGTTTAGCAGAGCTGTTGCCTTTCTAATCTGCCACTGGGACTCTCTGTCTTCCTAAACATCTATACCTATCAAGAACTCCACATTCACACAATAAGGGTTCCGCCGTCTCTGATGATTTTGAACTCAGTCTACACACATCCACATCTGTGACTGGTCATCATTTTTAGATGCGCTTTCAATTCACAATGTCCAGTAAAAAAATCGATCAGAAATTTTAAGTCCGACCTGCCGTACTTGATAACCTCAGACTGAGGCCAAAATTGCGGATTGATCTGCGTCCTAGAGGGGCGAAGTCGCATTTGAGCATTCCAGTGTTCCAAGCATTCTGGCAAATCTTTGAAGCAGGTAGTGCAGCACAGTAAGTTTTCGAGCCAATATAGTATGTCATGGAACCTTTTCTAGCTAATGCATCCACTGCTTAGTAAGCATCTATCCCACAGTGTCCAGGTACAGAACACTTGGACCTTATAATTAAGCCAAAACTTTTGCAGCATATCATAGCAGTATTTAACCAATCCAGATGTCATACGATTCGAGTCAAGTGCTCTGGCTGTCAAAGAATTTATTAATGGTCTTATCCTTGTGCCTACCGTCCATAACATCGTACATATGACAATGGTTATATCCTCACTGAAATATATGTAACGAGATTCCCTTGTCGATCCCACAAGCACTGGACACAGTCAGTTTGGAGCCATCGTTATAGCAGTTCAGATCGAACTTACTTGCCACACTTAAATTTTTCGCAAAAATATAAGCTTACGCATAATCCTTTTAAGCTTTCGTATAAGTTCTACGTTTTTCCAGAGTAGTTTCCTTTTAAACCAATAACAAAGTGCATGATTAAGACAAAAACCCACCTTATACATAAATAAATATTAACCTTAATTCTTCTCCTTAATTCGCCTGATTTAACAAAAAATATCTTTTCATTTTTTTGCATTCCCTAACTAAAGTTCTAAGATGAATATCTTGCACAGAATCTTGCACACTTTAATTAGGAGATTTAAAAAAAAACTCTGTAGGAATAAATTGTGGTTTAGTATTATCATCCTGCCTGCAGTGGCATAGTATTATAGAAGATAAGCTTGACTTTAATGAGGGATTGCATCTCTTTCAATGATTCCTTTAACAATTGCGAACCACAAAAATAAGAACAATTTACAAAGGAAACACACAAAAAAGGAAATAAAAAAATTGTGGGAATTAGAGTAGAAAATAATCACAATAAGAACGTGTTGTGCTTATGTTAGTTTGGATGTAAGTTTACCTTAAAGGATGGATAGAAAGGATGTGGATTGAAGAGTATGTTTGTCTTAATGCTGCACAAAATTTCATGATGTGTAAAGCAAATTTTGTATGAAATGTTTGTGCTTGTAAACTTGTTTCGTTGCTATTTCTTTTGAAATTAAATTCAAACATCAATTAACGCCTACAAACTGTAACAGGGATAATAATATAAATGTAAGGAAATTGTAAGATGGATAATAGTTATACAAATAAACATTTACATACATAGTGGGCTGACCTTACTGTCAACTAGGTGGTGGGTTGCTGAAGGGCCTACATATATCAGGTAAGCTGCGAATTGTGAAAAGTTGCCTCCGACCAAAAGCACTAGAACTGGCTGGGCAATTGATGCTGCCCATTAAATAAGTGTCATTAAATAAGCGTCTGACTCAGATTAAGCGGCTTTCTGGTCAACGTCTGCCTCCATGCTAGGAGCGACTGGTTAAAAAGCTGTCAAAAGGTATAAAATGATATGGGTAGGATTCCAGAACAATAAAACAAAAATGGAAAGTTCTGTAGGAAATAAAGAAAATATACATACGACTATTCTGGTAAACCGCGAAAGGGGCACCGAAGTGCTTTCCAGGCCTGGAGAAAATATTTCAGAGCTGTAGGTTATTATGTAAGGAGGAACGAAATCTAAACACCAGCCAATGCAGAAGCTAGTAACTTTAATATCGTCGAGAGAAGACCCAAGCACCAAAGTTAAAACTAACAACATTTGTACACAAACAACTCAACTCGAGCAATCAACAACCACGTCTAAGAGGACGAGAGAGGAGATTGAAAGCGACAGGAAAACACCGCCTAAGAATATCAAGCCGGGTCGTCCAGAGGGAAAAAACAATTTAGTTTCAAAAGACCTGAATAAGGCACCTGCAATGAGAGCTGATATCGCAACGGTAGGCATAACGAACTGCAGGTGAAATCAGTCAAAAGCCTAATGATTGGGTTCTTAAGACTAAAAAGCGCAGCATACCTTCTAGACCGGATGTTGTGATACTTAAACCCACTGAGAAATTATATTTTGCCGATATACTTAGAAAAGTAAAAGGCGTCCCGGAGCTTAAATCAGTTGGTGATGATATCAAACTTGTTAAGAAGACCCAAAAAAGTAAAATTTTTCCGGAATCTAAAAGGTCAGCCGAGGTGACAACTGAGTTGCATCGCTCTTAATTAGAAAGTGTCAGAAGACCTTGACATCAAAGCACTTACTCAGGAAGTAACCTTCGAGCTAAGACATCTAGACGAGATAACCACGGAAGAAAAATAATATCTGCAGATAAGGAGCAAATAGGCGCAATTCAACCCTCTGCGCTCAAGACAATCAAAAGTGCTTCTGGAGGTGGCCAAACGGCCATAATTGCAATTCATATTCGGCAAGCGTAAAGTGCAGAGGAGTTAGGAAAACTACATCTTGGGTGGATGGTTTGCCGTTTACTTAGAAAAGTGAATCCGAGAAGATGCTACGGGTTTCTTGACTTTAGGCATGTGGTAAGAAACTGTCGGGGGTCCATTGCTACATATGTGGCGCACAATATTAAAACCTGCTAATGCGACTCACTTTGTTTACTCTGTAAAGATCGCCTGAATACTGACACCATATCACAGGAGGATCAGTAGTGTTCTGTCGTTCGTGCCGATAATACGTGTTTCTGATGTCCGTCCACAGTGTTTCAGTGTCTTTTTTTTTAAACTAAAATAGATTAACAAGTAATCAACAAGATAAATTCAAATCACAAACCGAAAAAAAATTAACAAAAATCGTAATATAAAATAAAAAAATCAAATTATAACACTTGACGAAATATTAAGATTTTAAATTTATTGACAACGAACACGAAAAAAAGAAAATAATAACAAAACATTAATAATTACAACACTTGACAAAACAACTCGTAAAAGATGATTTAAGAACAACAATAATTTAGTAACTAATTCTACAACAAAGTGACCAGCAATCGTGCCGTATTAATATTTAAAAAACAAATTACAAAATATCAATATTGGGATAAACAACGAAACAGCAAAAAAAGCAATATCAACATTAAAACAAACACAACAAAAATATTAAAATATGAATACTAAACAAACAACAAAAAGTTAATAAACTGAAACGATAGAGACAAACACTATGGTGAAAAATTATTCACACACCTGTCTCATAAATGAATGAAAATTTCAAGACGGCAATGAAAGATAGACAATATTGAAATATAGTGGATAATATGTGATGGACTGTTCGAAGTGGAAAATTTGGGGACAGGGACTGTTATATCCCACCATCGGTGGTTTTGTTTTCCCTCTTCATTATTCTCTACTAAGCCTTTAGATGCGAACCGCTTGGAAGGGTTGTTGTTAGATTATTCAGTAGCCTTCAGCAGCACACCACTTCCCTGTCGTCCACATCTGAAGAACGGTTGTTCGATTTTTTATTTGCTTATGGTTTATTATTTATTGTATTTTTGTATCTTCCTTATTCAATTTAAATAATGGCAAGACGTTTTAGGATTGATTTCTGCAATGTGCGCGGGCTACGGGCGAACTTTTCTTCGTGTGTGCGCACATTTGTCTCTATAGGCCGGATGTTTTCGCTTTTGGGAGACCCAAGTTTCGGAAAATGCTGATCCACAGGATTTTCATATCCCTGGGTATCGCCTTCTATCCCTTTTTAATTTTCATAGGGGTCTTGCAATGTACATTCGCGATGAAGTTGTGTTCCAGTGCCAGCAACCACTTAGCATGTATGATGCAGAGTTTAACTGTCTTTGGGTTATATTCAAAATCAGGGCACATCTTTTGCATTTCGGGTTCCTGTATAGAAGCCCAAACGCGGGAAGAGGAGTTTCCATATCTGCCTTTGACTCTTTTTCCGATTCCATATTGAGTATCCTTGCGAATTACCCGAATAGTGAATTTGTTGTTGCTGGTGATGTCAATGTTCATAATTCGTCTTGGATACGCCATTCAGGCCGCAGAACTACAGAAGGCCAATACGTGGAGCTATTTGCCGCGCACAACCACCTTGCGCAATTAGTGAATTAACCTACTCACATATCCCGTGTTGAGGAGCACCAAAATAACACCCTTGACCTTTTCCTCACTACTCACTATATACTATATGTACTATACTATATGTACTATTTCTGCCTCTTTCCCGTTCTCCACCCTTCACAATGCTTTACATACAGCTACGAAGCGCTTGGTTTTCAATTACGGGAAAGCTCGTTGGGCTGAGCTATGGGCATTTCAGTTGGAAACTTTGTTTCCTTGATTCAAACGTGAATGCCATGTCCGAAATGGTATCAATATAATAAAGCTAGTGATGGATAATTGCATTCCATCCAGAAAGTTTCCTATTAAATCAAGAAATAAGTCTTGGTTTAGTCAGACGTGTAAACTTGCAGTCAGATCCAGAGAGGAAGCATTCAGAAATTGGCGTAATAACAAATGCGATCATACTGATTCGTTAAACAAACAGGCGAAATCTTCGCGAATCCTACCAAGATAACGATCTTAAACACACGTCAGGTTTCGTTCATCTGCAACTATTACAAACTTCAAGAAATACCCAGGTTGAACCCGAAACTTTATGTAGTTGAACATTTATTGAGTCCTTTAAAAAAAAGTCGACAGCTTAAAGCAGGGTTGACAAAACAAATTTTTAGAAACGATCAAATGCGATATATTACCGCATCCGATCTATTCTCTGTACAATGATTCTTCTTACTACTTGCTATTTCGACGGATACAACATGATTTGGCTGGACACCGCTTCACTTCTTTCGAAGAAATCGAAAATTGGCTTCAAAATTGGATCTAGACGAGATTCTAAAATTATCAGAAAGTTGAGAAGTTGCTGACAATGCTAGCCAATATTTCGAATTACGTGTTCATTCATTATTAAAAAAAATAATAATAATTTTTGGAGCTACAAAATTAACTAGTTTTTACGGCCACTACATAAATTATATTATCGGCGTGAACACAACTAACTTTTATCATACTTTTTAATTTACAGTTAAAAAATAAATTTAAATTCTAAAATTGGGAGAATATGGACAAGCGGGAATTATGCCATTGGACAAGTAAACCTTCCATACAAAGTAAGTATTAATTTAATTTTATCTTGAGAACGATCAAGGTTAAAGTTTTAGTATTATATTCATAACAGGTAAAGGTGAGCGGAATTGAACAAGTGATAGTAGTACCTCCCATACAAACTAAATATTGTTCTCTATATACTTTTAAAATAATTGAAGCAAAAACCTCTGAATTTTGTCTACATGGCTTTGTAGTCAATGCGATTCATCAAGCAAAAGGTGAGTGGAAAAATGATGGTGGCATCTCCCATAGAAATTACCCAGCGGTAGCAAAGCCATTAAAAATGAAACAAATCCGATTGAGAATTATCAATTACGAAAAAAAAATTGAAATATTTTTAAACACATGCAACTAGCCTGCGATTCGTTTGAACCTCATTTCCAATTCATTGTAAAATTAAATAGGTATACATTAGAAGTAAAAGGCTATCGCACTAGAATCCGATTTGGATAGTTTTGTAATGCACTACATTGTAATTGTGGTTTCGATTATGAATTTGTTTCTTTTTTGTTATTTATCCAATTGTAGTTTTTAATTCTTGATTGGGGTATTTTAAAAAGTTTGTTAGGCTATATCTTCTAAACTATAGTTTTTTCGGAAACGGTTTATAGCATTTCTTATTTCGTATTTTTGTATTCTATCGGGCTATATTAACAAAGTCTGGGCACAAGAAGTTTTACATTCAAAAATAACCAAAAAACTGTAATGACTCATGAAATATAACCTTTATCGTAAAATTTGTTAGGCTATATCTTCTAAACTATGGTTTTTTCGGGAACGGTTTATACCATTTCTGATAAATATTTTTGTACTCTATCGATCTATGTTAACAAAGTTTTACATTCAAAAATAAGCAAAAAAGAAATTTAGGCTATATCTCCTAAACTATAGTGTTTTAGAAAATGGTTTATGACATTTCTGATTTGTATTTTTGTACTCTATCGATCTATATTAACAAAGTCTCGGCACAACAAATATTTCATGCAAAAGAAGCCCAAAAAATAGTTGAAAAATATGAATTTTCATACTTAAGAAAAGTAAAGCCTATATCTCCTAAGCTATAGTTTTTTCGAAAATGACTTATGTCATTTTTAAATCTTTTTCAAGTATTCTATTGATCCATATACCAAAAGATTCGGCAAAAGTCTTACTTTTATTATTAGAAGATCCGAAACTTTTTTATTTCAAAACCGATTTTAATGGCGTTTGAAAAATTTGATTTAGGAAGTGTTTCTCTTATTACATCTACAAATTTTGCATTCTAACATTATTAATTAATTGTTTAAAAAGGTCACGTTTTTTGTCATTTTATTGTTTACATTTTGTTTTTCTTGGAGTAACTGTAAATTAAAAAGTTTGCTAAAAGTTTGATTTGCTCACATGCGTAATTATATTTACTTTTTAGTAAATATACGGTAAAAACCTTTAAATTGTGTTTTTTTGGATTATACAAAAAAAAAAAAAAACTTAAAATCCCACTCGGATTTTTTTAAAATATAATATCAAATAAACCCGGGTTGTTTTAATTGTGTTACCCTGTGGGTCGCAAATCAAATTAATTAGAAATATTGAACTCCATAGAGCCGGAAGTATGACAAAATTCCTCAAAATCAATTCTAAGAAGCCTTCTGTCTGTTCTAGATTACAATGGATATGAAAATTGTAACTTATTGATCGATTACTGCATTTTAAATATTCACACTTTATTTTGTCCGATTATGCATTGACTTTGGTTATATCTGTCTTCCCCAGCTATAGCAGCCTAAGACGAAAATTTTACTTTTGAGAAAAATCACTTTTTATACATAAAAGTGTTTCGGAAAAAGTCGAGAAAGTGCATTAGATAAAATTTATTGCAAAATTAGAGATACACGGGCAATTCTAAGATCAAAAAGCATAATTGAAATATCTTCGTGGTTAAATTTAGGCGCTTATTATAAATGCGACTTAGGTGAAGATGTTTTTTATTAATGACTTTTTAAAAAACATCGTTAGAGAAATGGAGATTTCACGCAAATATAAAGTTTTGTCAGTAGAATATGATAATATATTGACTTAAGGCGACTTTGGCGGTTATCGATTATGACCACAGATATATGTAGCAAGTATTTCAGTGTTCTCAAAAATGGTAAACTTTAATAAAACAAATAAAGTTGCCGCGTTTTTAGATTTCCTCGAAAAATCGGCATTTTTGGAGCAAAAATCGGCAAATCGGCATTTTGATAATTTTAAAGCAAAAAATGGATTGAAATTTAAATGTATGACTAAAGGTAAATATGATTTACATTTGTATTCAAGTTAATAACAATATAAGAATAGAATAATAACTTTAATTACAGAATATTTGTAATAAAAGTTTGAAACAACTTTCCATGATTTGTAATAGGTATGACATGCTCGATTTTTTTTTATTCCACGCTTGAATGGTTTGATTTTTTCCGAAGAAACTTTTAAAGAAAATCTGGTTCGTCCTGTAAACTCAAATCGAGTGATACTGAAATCGAATGGCACTTTTAAAATCAGGCAAGATTTTGATATTTTCTTCTTATTAGTCACTTATTTACTTTTCATTTCATTTATGTATCTTCTTTGTATATGAAAAGTTTAAAATAATTGGCGCATTTACGTTTTGTTTGCCTTTGAAAAATTGCTCGATTTAAATTTCCCTGGTTTTTGGTTTACCGAACAAATCAGAGTAATAAATTAATCAGTTGTGTTACAGAATTCAAAGCAGAATCGTTATTTATCTGAATTAAAAATCGATTCTGATATGAATTGGTGTCATGAAGTCATCTAGGTTTTGTCTTGTTTCGAACATAAACAAAATCAATATTCGAAACAGCTGTTAAAGATTTGTTTACATTTGATTGGCAATGTTTGCTTTTTTTAATATTTTTATATTTTGAATATGTTTACATTTTGTTAGTTTTGTTCATGATGTAATGGCCTATAAATTTTAATTTTTTTAACATTTCTAAGTTGCATTTTAATAATTCAGTGCTAAATTTTGGTGCAAATATTCTTTAGCAAAATAAAAATCGTAGAGGCTGTGGCCACATTTTTATTAATGGATTATGAAGTGTTGCGTAAAATTAAAAAAAATTTTGGTATTAAAGCAAAATATTGGAATTACTAGAGTTAAGCCTATAAGTTAGTTTAAATTTTGATAATAACGGTCTGCAGATTTGTTAGATATTATCGTTAAAAAAATATATACTTTTTTCTATCCGTTTATATCCTTAGTCGGCGGGCCTTCACTATTACGAACGTCAGTCAGTTCTTGCCAAAAAGACTCAACACTTTAAAAAACTTTAAAAGTTTCTGTGACACCAAAATAAGTTTTCGTCCATTTCAATTCTGATTCTGACATATGTAAATCAGATTCTGTAAAATCTCTATATAAAACAATTTACCGCGCATGATGCTACAATCGATTTGTTTTGCAGCTTACAGAGATTTGCTTTCAATGGTTCAATATAATTTTGTGGTTGTTTCCAACTATAGTCTTGCTTACACAATTTTTTGAGTTCATCCACTCTCTTGTGATTAACTATTTGTATTGATATGGTGCTTAAATGAGCACCATATCCATATTCTGTTTTTCGAGTGTTCGCAACCATACAAAATAAATAAAGGGTCCGCCAATTAATTTATTTTTTTTTTTTGAAAGTGCTATAAAAAAAAACTACTGAATATTTTCTCAAATTTCTTTTTTTATTTAAAAGTACAATCCTTCCGGTTAATAATGGAAAATAATTTCATTCAAATGGCTGCCTCGGCTGGCCATACAGTAGTCTACACGATCGGTCCAATTTTTAAGCACATTATCGATTGTGTGCAGCTGTATTTCACCAATGGCTTCACGAATATTGTCCTTTAAAGCGTCAATTGTCTCCGGCTTGTTGGCGTAACACTTGCTTTTGACGGCACCCTACAAATAATAGTCCAACGGTGTCAAATCGCAGCCCCGAGGTGGCCGAACGACATCAGCTCTGCGGCTGATAATACGATCTTCAAAAACAGTGCGCAAAACATCGAGTGTAGCTTCGGCTGTGTGGCACGTAGGGCCGTCCTGTTGAAGCTTCTTCAATTTTTGTGAACAAAAATTCGTTCAACGATCGCCATTGACTGTAACGACCACTCATTGCTTATTTTCGAAGAAAAATGGCCCAATTATGCCTCTGGACCAAAATCCGTACCAAACAGTGAATCGTCTTGGGTGTATCGGCTTTTCAATGTATGCGTGCGGGTTTTCTGTGCCCCAAATGCGACAATTTTGCTTGTTTACATACCCGCCAAGATCAAAATGAGCATCATCTGAAAAGATGATTTTTTTTTTTTTGGCAAAATCGGCATCTTCTGTAAGTCGATCGCAGGCCCACTTAGCGAAGCGTCATAACAAGGTCTTTATGCAAAATTCGTCTCAATGATGTCTCCGAAATGTTCAACTGTTGAGAACGACGGTGAATTGATGTTGATGGCGCTTCACACACACTTTCTGCCACACCTGCAATATTCTCGGGTGTACGCACTGTTTTTGGCTTTTCACGCCTTGCATTATCGATGAGGATGCCAGTTTCTTTCACTTTTTTCACAAGATAACGAACATACGGAGCTGACGGTGCTTCTCTTCTTCCAAAATTCGTACGCAATTTTCGCACACATACTGCGCCATTACCATGATTTTCAAAAAAAAAAGTTAAATGGCGGACCCTTTATGTAATAGGTTCTTCTTAATATCTCTTCTTCAAATATTTAACATTTCTCTAAAACTTTTCCACTTTTTTCTGCGGGTCGGACAGGTTCCTTCTAAGTCTCGGGCGTTCAGACCACTCTTTTTTGCAAGCTAAAAAGCTTTCTTCTACTTTTCAGGAGTTAGACTTTAATATAGAAGAATATATACTTACATATGTATATAAAATCAGGAGATTTTCAGTCCACCATATTCAACGAGATGTGCTACGTATATGGAATAAATAAAGCTACAGCGACGCTGCTACAGCCTCAATTCGGTAGAATGGTATTACGATTTAATCGAACTCTTGAGGAGTACCTGCGAAAAGTGGTGAGCAAGCAACAGCAGGATTGGGATGAGCACTTTCCGAAATTTCTATTCGCGTACTGTTTAGCAGACATGAATTTGTGCGCACTTAAATAAAATTAGTTAGTAATGGGATGAAGGCTAGATATGAACGAACAGAACATACTGAAGGCCATCACAAGGTGAACTGGTTCTACTTTTCTACCCACGGCGGAAGAAAGTATTGTCTCACAAATTCCAAGCTAACTGGGATGGATCATACAAAATCGTCAAAAGATTGAATGATTT
Source organism: Wohlfahrtia magnifica (assembly GCA_023159175.1). Classification (NCBI taxonomy): domain Eukaryota; kingdom Metazoa; phylum Arthropoda; class Insecta; order Diptera; family Sarcophagidae; genus Wohlfahrtia; species Wohlfahrtia magnifica. Next base: position 289,760 of record JAKWBJ010000178.1, read on the forward strand.
TTGTATTTATATCTACTTACATAGATTTATACTGTTGGACAAAATAAAGTGCAAATTACATTTCATTTCAACATAAAAAACCTTAAAATTTATGTAAGTATTTAAACTAAACTTATTCAGCAAAACAGCATCAATTAAAATGCTTCTTGTCTACAGTTGGAGGAAAATAAAATAAATTCGAAAAATTAGTTGAATTTATTAACTTCGTTTACAATTCAATTTCGCTATAGATTATAAGATTTTGTGAAGTCTTCTTTAGTAAAGGGTGAGCTACCAAGTTCTGATTACACTATGCAACAAGTAAAAATATATTTGATATTCAATATATTTTTTGGGCGCCTATCTTCAAAAATCACCAGCATTTCAGATTCTATTGATAAGTTTTTTTTAGAATTTTTTTTCTAAAATGTGAGATTTTTGAGGTGGCTGCTTTATACAACTTATGATAACTTTGAAATGACTCATTCGATTTCATTAAGCCATATGTTAAAAAATTCCAAATTATACCAGCTTTAAGTCATTCTAATATCATTTTGTAATATAACCGATATTTTTGGAGATGTGGCGAAACAAATTACAAAAAAAAAAAAAAAAAATATTAATTATTAAATTATTAATTTCTAAAAATTCACAAAAAATATAAAGCAATGAATATTTACCAGTTTCACTATTTATTCATAAAGCTGCATATAATAAAAATCAAATAAGCAACGGTATAAAACTTTAAGTTGGCAACACTTTTTAAACAGGTTGCTATTTTGTGAGCTGTCAAGTGATTTATGTTTAGTTTGGTTTGGCATTTCAACATGAATAGACTGACGCCTGAACAACGCTTCCAAATGGGCCAAATGGGCCCAAAACAAGATTGCCGTTGATCGCGACTTTCATAAGCGAATTTTGTTTAGCGATGAAGCTTACTTTTGTTTGAATGGATACGTCAATAAACAAAACTACCATATTTGTAGGGTTAATAATCCTCAAGTGTCTGTTGAGACACCGTTACATCCAGAAAAACTGGACTGTTTGGTGTGCTTTATGGGCTGGTGGAATCTTTGGTTCGTACTTCCTAAAAAACGATGCTGGTCAGAACGTTACAGTCAATGGTGATGGCTATAGAGCCATGATTAGTGACTTATTCGTTCATCAATTGAACAACCATGATGTGCAGGAGCTGTGGTTTCAACAAGACGGCGCAACGTGTTACACAGCTCGTGTCGAAATTGATTTATTGAAAGAAACATTAGTTACACGCATAGTTTTACGTTTCAGACCTGTGAATTGGCCTCCAAGATCGTTCGACTTATCGCCGCTAGACTATGTTCTGTGGGGATGTGTGCAGCCGATAGTCTACGCCGATAAGACCGAAACGAGTGACCGCTTGGAGGACAACATTTGCCGCATTATTGCCGACATATAGCCACAAATGTTGGAAAAAGTCATCGAAAATTGGGTCGCCAGACTAGACTACGTCTGAGCCAGCCGTGGCAATTATAGGTCATAGTTAAATTATAATGCCAGAAGGTTATCTTTCGAATAAAGTAAATTAATGTCAATTTAAAAATTCATCTTTGTTTTATTCTATTTCAAAGTTCTATACATCTATAAAAAACACCCATAAATAAATTTATGAAAATCATCATAAATTTATGAAAATCAATGGGTCAATACTTACTTTATTTCCAATAAAGTGAAAGTATCTAGTTTTGAAAAAATAAATAGATCTCTTTTAAAAAATGAATTTAAATAATGAAATTTAATTTTTATAAAAAAGGTATGATCTAAAAATTATTATTCAATTTTTGTTTTGTTTTTTATGATTTTCTGAGTTTGATTCTCTTATAAGGAACCAAATAAAATCACCCATCATATTTTCATTCCATACTCCCTGATAACGATGATCCATGGCTTTAAGTTGTTGAGGAAAGCGTTCACCATGCTCGTCAATTACTAACTCAGGTGTTAAAAAAATAAATAAAAATGAATAGAAATTTGAATGTAAGAACTGTATTTTGTGTGACATTTTTACACCCGAAATAAGCACTGAGTAAACAAAAAATTTTATTATATTTAATTAATATTTACTTATTTTTGAAAAGTTTTCAAGCAAATCACGTATGATTTCTTTATAATTTAAATTTCTGTAGTTTCCTAGAAAGTTAAAAAATATTTGTCGCAATGAATTCCAGTCAGCTTTCTCATCTGTTGATAATAACTATTCAAATGCGGGGCTTAGGAGCAGTTTTCGGATTAGAGAGCCATCAAAAAAACACCCTTCGAAATTTTTGCAGATTTAAAAATAATGTTTTTAAATAAGCAATGGCTCTACTATCCCTGTCTATTGCCTTAATAAAATATGACCAGTGGCAGTCGTTCTATTTCGTACATAATGACTGACACAAGGTCCAAGCATTATAATGAAATAAAAGTTTCATCGAAATCATAGCTTTATGTGCCTTTTATTTAACTTTACGTTTAAAACAAGAAAGAGATAATCCTATACTAGAGCTTATATTGCACAAGGAAAAAGCTGATAAATCTGTTATTGAATCAAACGTCTTATTTAATCCCTTATCGTGTTAAATTTTATAAAATTATAAGACTCAAATTAAAAACTTTATTTAAAAAAAAATCTTGTATAAAAAAGTAAAATTTAACAATTCGATAAATAAAAGTAATAGGTGCGTGAAAGAAAGTTATCTGTGGTTTCAATTTTTTTTGCGCAATGAACACATGTTTGTAGTTTGTCGTAGCATATTTAAAAAAAGTTGTTTTGATAAGTATAGTACTTTTCCATTTTGATCTCGCAATAGCGCGATTTTGGGCCTCTGAATTCAGTATTCTGCCACATAGATAGTTGGCAGTCGTACGTTGGACATTGTTGAGTTTGATCTTATATTATTCGACCGCATCGAATGCTGTTTATTAATCTAGAGCAATCAAAATTGTGCATTAATACAGACATTTCTGATTTATCAGTGGTTATTTGAGTGGTTACCATATTTAAAGCCGTTATTATTTTGTTAAATTAAATGAATATGGATGGTGTTAGGAGAGCAAGAAGAATTATTTATAGCGATTCCAAAATATTTACTGCAAGTGATAGTAGAAATTCGAATGGTATGAACTCTCATTTTTTGCGAGTACATCAAGTTTCAGGATGGAATTTATCCTCGCAAGTGTGTGCAATATCCAATTACTACTCTTCAAGTTTCTCGGCAGTGTCCCGGAATCTCTAGTGAAATTCTTGATTCACCGAATATTTACACCTTTTTTTACCAGTTTACAAAGTGAAATGTCCGATGTTGTTGATTTAGTACTTTGCTGGTTACCGTTTTACGGTTTCAGACTTATAACTACAAATCAAAAACTAAGGTAGTTCTAGAAAAAGGCTATCTAGTAAAGATCTTTATTCTTCGAATAGCTGCTCTTTTGTCCCCATTCTGCGAGGTGAGATATCCAAAATGCGAAATGTTTGATTTACTGAATATTTACACCTTTTTTTGCCAGTTTACAAAGCGAAATGTCCGTTGTTGTTGCTGGTTGCTGTTTCAGACTTATAATTACAAACAATCTGCGAGGGGAGATATCCAAATTGTTTTAGTACTTTGTTGATTTCCACCTAACAGCTTGATACCTAAAGAAGATCTAAAAAAAATTGCTCAAAAAATAGATCACGTTATTTACCGGTATTCTAATTTCTAGGTTTAATCAAAAGCTATTTGAATGGGATAAATATATCCATCCTAAGCTTTATTATATTTACAACCATTTCTGCAATGGCATAGACGTCATGGAAACATATTTTCCAATTTGAATGTCTAAAGAAATTGAGCTCAGCCCAACGAGCATTCCCGTAGTTAAAATCAGAGCGTTCGGTAGCCGTGAAAATGGGGCAGATATTGTACAAAGATCGGAATTATCTAGAAATGAAAGAAGCTCAACCAAATATTTTAATACTTTACTCTCTGGACTTGAATGCCATGAGTGGCGTAACCAAGACGAATTATGAGCTTTGAAATCACCAGCACCTACAGTTTCACTGTTCGGATGATTCGCTAATATGCTCGATAAGGAGTCGGAAAGGGAGTCAAAGCCAGATATGACAACCTCTAATCCTGAGATTTAGCTTCTATAGAACAACCCGAATTGCAAAAGATCTGCACTGATTCTGAACATAATCCAGAGACAGTTAAATTGTGCATCATACATGCCAGGATTTTGCTGGAAACTTCATCGAATGTATAAAGCAAGACCCCTATGAAAATTATAAAGGGTTAAAAGATTATACCCAGAGATATGAAAATCCTGTGGATCAGCGCTTTGACGAACCTTGGTTTCACATAAGGCGCATATATACGGCCTATAGGGACAAATGTTAGCATAAACAGAGAAGAAGTTCTCCCTTAGCCACGACACATTACACAAATCAATTCGAAAGCATTCTACCATTACTTTAACTGAGACAAATAGAATAAAAATAAACTAAAGAATAATTATACACTATATCTCGAACAGTCGAACTGCTTTTACACACAAAAAGAGCAATAAGACGCTAACAATTCGATTGAGGTTGACACCAGTTGCGTCCAACTATGATTATAAAATATCATCAAAAGTGTTTATAAAGCGAGAGAGGTTTTATCTTTTTAAGTACATATTACCTTGATCAAAAAGTTCCCGAAATAACCATTGTGTGGTGGCCCCATTGTTCCGATTTGAGTGTTTTATTTTTATCATATCATATTATCATATCATAGCTTGACATTTGCCAAAGCTACGTAGCCAAAAGTACATCTATCTCTATATGTATTCTCGATATTTTACAATTTTGACCGAGAAGAGGTCGCAAAAGACATGATTTGCGAGGCCGAATCAGATTCCCCAATCATCAAAGGGATCATTGCTAGAGATGAAACGTAGGTTTATAAGTACGACACGCAATCCGGACATCAGGCAAGTGAGTGGCGTTCACCAAATGAGCCGAGACCAAACAAACGTCGTTTTCAGTCAAAAAAGAAGGCAATGCTCAGGGTTTTCATGGATTACAATGGAGTAATACATCATGAATCGTTGCTAAAAGGCCATACAGAAGAGTACTATTTAGGCATTATGAGGCTTTTAGTGAAGCGATTCGCAGAAAGAGACCATTTTTGTGGGCAGCAAACTCATGGATTTTTTACAATGATAACGTAACGTCGTACAGTACCATCATTATTCGAATTTTTTTTTAGAAAAAATGCAACAAATTTCATCTAACAGCCACCCGAATTCATCTGATTTGGCTCCCTTTGACTTCTATCTGTTCAATTGAGTTAAAAAACAATTACGGGCAACGTGTTTCAGCAGCCGAGAGAAAATAATGAAAAAATCGCAGAAGGCACTAACAAACATACCGAAGACCGAATATAAAAAATGCAACTGTCAAGCTATGACACTAAGACTTAACAGGAATATCAACGCAAAAAAAACAAATCAAATCGGGAACGTTTGATCAAGGTAGTATACACTTTGCCAATTTTTTCTTTTGAAAATAAATTTCTTTAGTTTTTTTTTCTAATTCGTTTAGTTTTCGCTTACTTTAGAAAAATTTTAGTTTATTTTCTAGATTATCACGTTCAATCATTATTAAATCTGTTACATAGATCTTATATCAGGGTTTCGACATTGTTATGCAATAAGCTGTCTTCCTACTGACTAACTATAAAATCGGTGTTCAGACTTTTTATATTCTAAATCATTACGTTCCCTTAATTGTGCCTATTATTTCTGAACGATTCTCATTTTCTAATGGTAAAGCTAGAGCCCTTTTAACATCCAACTTCGTCCTTGTATTTTGGAAGCAAACGTCTTCCTATTTTAAGCACAGTTGAAAACAAATAAAAGGTGCGTAATGGCTTTATCTTGAGATTTTGTATAATACTAGTATTACTACCTATTACCAATTTTAATATTTTATTGCAACTTGGATTTAAATACTATCTTTAAGTTTACTATTGTACTAATGATACTACGATAATCCGTATACAATGGTAACCCATTTATGTTTATGTTACAATTACAATAATAATTAACTTGGTATTTTACACAAACAATAATTTTAGTATATAATGACGCAAATTTTAATAATGAATTAATTGTATAAGTTTAAATTAAATCGGCTGTACAAATTAAATAAAAAAAAGGAAATTGTCTTTTCTTTTTTTTTAAGCAAAACTTATTAATTAGCCAGCTTAGGCCAGTGGCTTTGTCAAGAGCCGGCCATTTTTTTTATATAAAAGTGTAAATAAAAACACTACACTATTTTTAATTTTTTTTAGCGTTAGTATTGTTAGTCCACTTTCTGGCTAATGCTTTTCTTGAGGGTTTGTATCAGTCTGGATTATTGGCACTGAAAATAAAGGGAAATTATTAAAGAAAAGATAAAGGCAGGTATATTTGATGACTCACAAAATTCGGCTGCTTATTAGAGATGAACATTTTATGAAAACGATGACTGAACTTGTTGCTGGTAGCTAAATATTGGCGACAGTGTAGCAAAATTATAAGTGGAGAGCAAAAAAAATTTTGTATAACTCCACCTTACAGAAGGAACTTCGGGAGGTGGCCAGCTATATACTGTAACCACGAGTCCCTAAGTAAGTTAAATAGGAGCAACAGTTATGATTTTGCGGAACACCAAAACCGCACCTACTCGAGTCTCGGTGTTTTCTTTGTTGTTTTTGTTTTGTTGTGTCTGTGTTGTTTTAGTGAAAGATTGGCTGTAATGACAACAATATATTATTATAGTATACTTACATATATTCGAGAAATATTAGGAACGATATCTACTGTACCTTCATAGGCCTGAAATAGGAAAATTTTTTCATTTCTGGAAAGAAGTACAATTTTATTAGAGAGAAAAAATATGTTACAAAATATATGTTACATGTTAATAGTAAAATTTTGAATGAAATTGTGACAATATAAGGGCCAAATATATGTGGGAGTAAAAGAGACAGATATAGTTATGATTTGTTAAGTTAAAGTGGGTGATACATTGGCAAACATTCGTTTGCAAGCAATAGCCAAACTCATATATCGAAAACTTACATTTCCTTGAATGCGACTAGCTATTTGCGATATTTGCCAACAAATGTTTGACAATGTATCACCCCTTTATTATTGATTGTAAATAAGGCAATCATTGATTAAATAAGTGTTGTAAAATAGGGTTTTTCGGTGTATTTTTTCTTTTTTTTTTTTGTAAATTTTATGTTTATTTGTTGTGTTGTGTAATAAGACCTGTAGACTTGTCATTTTTTATATAATTTATAATTCTTATACACATATTGTATAGTAAGATCCTACTTTGCGAAAAGGGCTCTCACATCTTCTTTTTCACATGACTGCAAAATCTGCCGTCTAAATGTAAATTTCTTGTCCAAAATAATTCCTAGAGAGATATTTTTCAGCATCAAGAGGAGGACTTTCTGTTTTCTATAGACTCTATAGCTTCAGTTTTGGTCTCAATAATTTTAATTTTGCGCTTTTTTAATTCTTCTGAGCATGCAAAAGAGCGTTTTTTATGGTTCTAACTATACCTAACCATTTGTAATAACAGCAATTTTTTATGGGTTTAAAGTAGCAGCATGTTCTTTAGTATTTTGGAAGTCAGATATATATATTATATATAAATTGAGAACAAGACAGATCCTTGCAGTACACCTGAGGCGGTTGGAATATTCATCATCAATATTTACAACAAATGTAGGTATTTAATAGAGTGGATGTGGAATAAAATAAGTAATAATAAGTTCGATTCAGTAGATTTTCAAAAGTTTCATTTTAACTTTATGTGATATTTTATAGATATACATACACTACATACATAGATACACTAGGCAGCATATATCTGCGTACAAGCTATTTGGTATACTTTGGGGTCTAATTGTGTGTCAGTTTTTTATGTATGCAAAAGTCTGTGTAAACAAAACGAACAACTGTTTTATGTCATTAAATGATACAATAAAACTGCAGTTTTAGTTTCAAGCTCATAACAAACATCATATAGAGGTTTTTTTTAAAGAAATTTTTTGGTTCAAATTGCAATAATATTCAGAAAAGGCAACCAGAAAAGAAATCAATACTGCTGAACGTAGAATTATTGCACATTTATGGAAACTAGAAAAAACATAAATCGATCAAGTAGATGAACGGATTCGATTCACTGCTCTGTCCAGAGAGTGGTAAAAAATTTTGTTTTAATCTGAAACCTTCGTTCTGGTCGCCCAACAAGATAATCTGAACGCACCAGATGAATTATAGTGCACTTCAGATTAGCGGCCTCAAAGACTGCTCAAAACATAAATGTATAATTTGATAAACAAGTTTCTAAATATACTATGCGCATAATATGATATAGACCAATTACAGAAGTGATATAGCACGAAAGAAATCCACAAGTGTAACAATTCAATAGAGAAAGGCGAATTGTTTTCGCTGAGGAATACATAAATAAGCCTCCAGAATTCTTTTGAAATCGCTGAATGCCAAAAATATAAAAACAACAGTTTAACATACTAATAGAGAAGTGATGGTATGGAAGTTGTGTCTGAAGCGAAGACGTAGGCAATGTAGAGTTTATGCTATTGACAATAGACCATAGGTCTACTTAGATGTTCTGTAAACAAATCTTGCTGAATGTATTATAAAATTGGGCATTGAAGATGATGATTACATATTCCAGCAACATTAATACTCATTAAGACTCAAAACATATTGCGCAAAACACAGAGGCTGTGATTGAAATCTCCACCATACTAACCAGACTTAAATTCTATGGAATATATATTGAATTTACTAGAAAAGAGAATACATATTCGGGTGAAAACATCAAAAAAAGATTCTTGAAACTGTGAAACGGAAAATAATTAGCTTTAATTACACTAATAAATTGGTTGCGTCAATCCCAAAATGGCTTGGTGAAGTTCTTAGACTTAGGCGTTATTCAAATTTTTATTAAAACCCAGTTTGCATTACAAAAATCTTTGATTCATTTTTATTTTATTTTATGTACGCAGACTTCCGCATACATAAAAAACTGCCATACCATAATAGTTTTAAGGTTGCTAATCATTGCCAAGCTATGCGAATGCAAAAGTAAAATACGTAATATAATTTTCAGAAGTTGATATATATATTACAACCAATTAAAAAAAAAAAAAAAAATCGTTACTCCTTAGCACTACAAATAGATCTCAAAGTATATTACGTGGCTTGTACGCAAATTTATGCTGCCAAGTGTATGGTATATGTGAACATTTATTAATCTGGGCTTTTTTACTCATTTGAACAATTTTGCTCATATAAAATAGAGTCAGTTCTTATAAAAGCTTTTAATCGGATTCAGCCCTTTAATTTTATTAATATACTCGTATGTCATTCATGACACTAGGTGGTGCTCCTCAAATTCCACATCTATATGGTGACAAATTTGCAATAGTTGAACAATTTCACGATAGTTAAGATTGTGAATCATGTTTCTGTAACGAAAAGATGATTTTTTCCTTGTTAACTTTGTATTGCGATTAGTGTGGACTTATAGATTTTGGAATTTTTTTCGCAACACTGCTATGGGTAATGTTTTAGAGCTTAAGCCTTTATAATGATGCTCCCATGACATACGCTTTCGATGTTTTTTATTTTCGATGAAAGTATCCCAAAACTTTGCGGCATATTTACACACACAAAGTTCAATAAATTATTAATAAATGGTGGGCCATTTTAAAGTTTAAATTTAAAAATACAATAAAACAAAAGCGGTATGAAATTTTGCCTAATTTATTTTGTTGTTGTAAAGGACAATTGTTTCTGTTAGAAATGAAATATAACTTCATTCATATGGCTGCCACGGCTGACCTCACCAATTTTCGAGAACTTTTTCTTGGCAATGGCATCACGAATGTTGGTCTTCGAATGTGCAATTGTCTCTGGTTTGTCGGCCTAACACTTACCTTTAACGGCGCTCCACAGAAAATAGTCCAGCGGTGTCAAATCGCAGCTTCTTGGCGGCCAACTGACATCAATATTTCCATTAATTAAACGACCATCAAACCTTTGACGCAATAAATCGATTGTGGCATGAGACGTGTGGCAAGTTACACCAACCTGCTTGAACCAAACATCGTTCACATCAATACCATGAAGATAGGGCAGAAAAAAATCTGTTGTCATTTTGTGGCAGATATCTTCATTAACCGTAATGGTTGCGCTGTCCTTAATATGGGCCAATGATGCTTCCGCTTCACAAGCAGCACCAAACGGGTGCACTCGTAATGAGTGCATTGATTTCTGTTAGACAACGTTTGGGTTTTCTGAGCCACAAATACGGCAATTTGCTTATTAACATACCCACAAAGATGAAAATGAGCCTCATCCGAAAAAATGATTAAATTTGTTTTTGCAATTTCCGACCAATTGTTTTGGAAATAAATTTCTAATAAATCCCAAAGTTGCTCAAGCGTAAACTTAATTTTGTGATAGAATAGTATGACATAACTATTGCCAGATTCGAAATAACCAATGGCTCAAATATAAACCGATAGATGGCCCACCGATATTTACAGGATATAAAAATAAGATTTTAAAACAAAAATCATTTAACCTGTTGCATATGATATTGAATGTGACACTTAATTTAACTCAGAAAGAAAATGTGTTTGCAATATGATGCTCATCGTGCTGTGCAGTCATGCGTTTTTGGTCACAGAGTTAGTTTAAATTTTCGCTAGTGTTTAGATGATCATACGTTAAAACTGTCTTTTTTGATTCCTATCAAAGAAATGTTATATTTTTGTGCTATGCAATGTTCTGCATATAAATTCATATTGGCGGTCTGTTAGTAACAACTTCTTTATTTCATTGAATAGCAGTTTTATTTTATACTCACGAAACTGTTAAATATTAAAATTAATTAAATATGTATTGAAAAAAGTGAAGAAAATAACTGTATTATGCTTTTTTATACACATATGCACATACATATATATGTATATATTGTGGCAAGTTATCCGGTGAGAGTGTTTGCTCAGGCCAACACACATTTCATGGAAGATTCTCAACCCTTTACATTAGCAGATGGAAGGAAAAAATTATATTTTCCATTACATGAAAGAATAACCAACATCGGTATACACTATAACAAGAAGTTCGATGTTATGCTTCAATAGCTCATCCAATCCATTTCATCCAAAAAAATTTCTACTACAACTCCTCGTACCCATTATTTTTCTTTATACTCAAGTTCAAATATATTTTCGTTACTTCTCATGGGAGCATTGAGCTTCCACGAAGTTTTCCATCTTACACGATTTGCTGCTAATGTCTTTGCCTTAGTTCTTGGATAATTGAGCGTAGCCAGGTGTTTCATGGTCGACCGCGGTTCCTTGATTTAAGATTCCACTCAAGTGCTATCCATGTAATACTACTGGGATTTTCCTTAAGGTATGGCCGATCCATTTCTGCTTTATCTGCTTCAGTATTTGTCAAATTCCATACATAGTTCAATGTATGTTGCTTATCCAGAATTAGGCCAGAATATCTTGTATATGACCCTAAAGCGCTTGTTGGTGAATATCTGTGGCTTTTGCGTGATGGTATTAGACACAAGCCAGGCTTCACTGCTATACAACAGAATTGCATTAAATATTCTGAGCTTGGTTCGCCTGGATATGTGTTAGCTTTTTCATACTGACCGTAGTCGTCCGGATGTCGACCATGCTTTGTTGGGCCTGTTGTTAACAGAGTATGATGTTTATGAGTACGACATGCTATCCAGACATCAGATAAGTTAGTGGCGTTCACCAAATGAGCTGAGACCAAAAATCCACGTCGTTAAGCAAGAAGGCAAAGCTCACGGTTTTCATGGATTACAACGGTGTAGGGCATCATGAATCTCGTGAATTATGCACTATGATAACGCAACGTCGCACAGTGCCATCATTATTAAAGATTTTTTGAATAAAAATTCAAGAAATACCAACAGCCACTGAATTAACCTGATTTGGCTCCCTGTGACTTCTTTCTGTTCAATCGAATTAAAAAACTAATAAGGGGAACGCGTATCCGCAGCCGAAAACCAAGTTTAAAAAATACTTCGAGGATTGGAACAAGCGCTGACATAAGTCTGTTGCAGTCAATGGGGATTACTTTGAAGATTTAGATGAATACTCTTGTATTTTTAATTTTCTGAATAATTTTTAATCAATGTTAATATCTATTATTTTATTAATATTTAATTTAGTTAATATTTATTATTTTATTAATAAATTATTATTATTTTATTAAAAAATATAAAAGTTTTCATTTTTTTATTTCTTGCAAATTCTTTTTCTTTTAAATTAAATGTAAATTATTGTTTTCAAGAATTTTCCGAATTTATTTTAATACATACTATACAACTTTTCGTTTGTATTTCATTTCATTTATCAACAAGCAAAATTAAGGAAAATCTTGTACTCAGTGACCCAAATTAAAATTTCGTAAATGCCAAGAGCTAAATAAACCTGGTTCCAGTACCGCACAAAAATGAAAACAAAAAATGAAAAATCAATTTAAAGCTCTTTACAAGCTCTTTTATATTCACTACGAACGTTACATACAATTTAATTTTGTTCTTTCATTTAAACTGTACTTTATTAAATTTACAACTTTAATTAAATAAAAAAACAAAATACAAGCAGTATGAGTCAGTAGCAGCGTGTGACAGAAAATAGTATTTACACTCATCTTAACATTAAAAAAAAACATTTTCTGTAAGGATTTCTTCTCAACTTCCTGTTGAACAGAGAAGGATGTGATGTGGCACAAATCTTTTAATTAAAAAAATACCTGAATTTTTTTATGTAAGCAAATATGAAAGCAAAACAGTAGGTATAAATGGAACACATTACAAACTGAAACTGGAGCTTGTTAATAAATTTTACTTAAATATGAAATGTGGATTAAGGTGATGATGCTTACAAAGTTTAATAACATCGTCAATTGCCAACGCATTTCTAAACCTAAAGTCTTATTGAAACTTGACTTGAAACTAAAGTCGCATTGAAACTTGAAAAGTTTATAAAAATGTTGATGGAAAATGTGCTTGCTGGAGAAATAAACACAGATTCTTCAAGTCTATTACACCGGGGTTGGCAAAAACCCTTGGTTTTTTTAAACCCAACCCACCGGGTTTTATTGGGTTTTTTGATGGGTTTTTTTGAGTTTTATAACCGCTTCTAAATTTCGTTCAAGACGACAATATTTTTTGTTTGTTTATACAATCACGTTGTTTAGCTATTTATAGTGCAATTTTACACTCTTGAACGGATCAAGGCATCATTGTGTACTATGAGCTTCTAAAGCTCGGCGATCGAAGCAAACTGCAATTACTTCGTTTAAACCATGCATTATGAGAAAAATGGCCGGAATATTAAACTTCGGTTCTTTAGCTCTTTTCAGTAATGGCTTTTTTTAGTTCAGCTCTTTTAAATGAACTATGTCGTTCACTTAGTTCAGTAGTTCAGTGCTCAGTTGATTTTTTTGTAGATTTCACAAACATAAATTATTTTTATTTTGCTGAAAATTTTAATTTTCAAATATTTCGCTTTCTGGACGTTTCTCAATTATAAAGATTGAAAAAGGTACACGAACTAAAGAGAATCATGAACGAAAAAAAAAACAAGTACAAAAAACAAACATGAAAAAACGAACAACCGTACAAACTAAGGAGCTAAAAAGACTCATTGTAATGACCGACTCTCTTAGCTCACTTGTGTGAGTAGTTCACTTGAACTAGGTAGTTCGCGAACTACACAAGCCTAGGGAATATAAAGACAGACATGATTATTCCACTCTTTTGCATGACAACAGCCGACTACATGTCGTTAGTTTCAAAACAATTATTAGAAACGATCAAATGCCATATTCGCCGTATTCTTCGGCTGTTGTGACGGGTACAATATACTCACACCTCTTTATATGGGCTTTCTTTAGATTTATATATGGAACACATATGAAACGTTTTGTAACAAAAAATTTAAAGAAAGTAAATGCCACATATATTCATCTCGTTTAAAGGCATTTCCATTCACGGCCTTCTTTTTCAGAAACTATCTAGGCCGTATAAAGAAGTAACGCAAATAACGAGAAGTTTTTTGAGAGAGGATTTGGAACTTAGCGCAGAGGTGAAAAAAAGATGTTGGCAGTGATTTGATAAATTTGTTATTTCATTATCTTTTTGAGCTCAAAAACGTAAAAAATATTTTGTAGTCTCAATACGTAAATTAAATTTATTTTTGTTGGAAATAATCTACGAAAACCTTTAAATGAAAAACTCACCGGGTTTTTTCTTAATATAATACCCAATCACAATGTGGCTTAATGTGGTTACCCAGTGGGTTGCCAGCAATCACTTAAACGATAGAAATATCATATAAAAGATCTATTCACTTCTTCCGGAAAGACATTTAAGATTGGGTAATATTCAGCTAAGTTATAAGCTTGTTAATACATGAAGGACCAAAAAATCCTTTTTGTTTTACCCGTTATTCAGGATTTTATAGGTGTTTTAAAAAATTTTAATAACAGATCCTTGTTCTACTCGTTAATTGCAAAAAAAAAAAAAAAAAAAAATTCAAAAAATCGTCATTTCGGATTATGCTTATTTTATCTTGGTGGGTACGTTAATAAGCAAAATTGCCATATTTAGGGCTCAGAAAACCCAAACGTCGTCTTATAGAAGCCAATACAGCCATTACGGGTGACTGTTTGGTGCGGCTTGTTGAGCGGAGGCATTATTGACCCAGTTTTCTTTGAAAATTAGGACGGCGCAACTACTACGGTCAATGGAGATAGCTAACGCACCATGATAGCGGATTTTTTGTGTTCGCTCTTCATGGTATTGATGTGAACGATGTTTGGTTTCAACAGGATGATGCAATTTGCCACAATCTCATGCCACAATCGATTTATTGCGTCAAATGTATGATGGCCGTTTAATAATACGAAATGGTGATGTCAGTTGGCCGCCAAAAAGCTGCGATTTGACACCGTTGGACTATTTTCTGTGGAGCGCCGTTAAAGACAATTGTTATGCCGACAAACCGGAGACAATTGAGTATTTGAAGGCCAACATTCGTCATGCCATTGCCGAGATACCATACATTCGAAAAAGTTGTCAAAAATTGGGGTACTGTGAAGCCAGCCGCGGCAGCCAGATTAATAAAATAATATTTCATTTCTAAGCGGAACAATTATACTTCACAACAAAAAAATTAATTTGGCAAATTTTTAACCGTTAGTTGGTTTGTTAAAGGATATCAAATCGTTCTAGCTTTTGCTTTAACAGTTGTAAGATTATCAGAAAATTGCTTTTATATTAAACAGGGGTGTTGTGAATACCAGCTTAGAAAATGTAAAAGTGAATGTAAAATTAAAATTTTTCCGAATGCAAAAGCAAATACTTACAAATAACTGGTGATATCCACAAAAAAAAGAATAGTGAATAATGTTATCTTGGACTGCTTCAATACGTAAGAACAATTGCTTACTGCCTTGATGAAATTATATGCCAACCAAGTCCAACGCTTTCATTTTTGACATAAAATAATCGGTAATAATTGCATGGTACCTTACTTCATTCACTAAAGTTTCGATTATCATCGTTCTTGAAGAAGTATGGTTTAAAAATGCCTCACCAAACAGCACACCACATTCGTAAAATCCGTTTGTATGCGAACCTATAGAGGCAAAAAAGGTAATTTACGAAACACTTTTCTAACACAACACAAATTTTTTAATAACAAAACTATGATTTGCAATTGTTGTTTGTTCTTTAGTTTGCTTATGGTGAAAAATGGCAAAAATTGATGAGTATTTTTGGCGTTGCTACATGTAAAAATGCTTTTTTTGTTACTCTGACAATCCAAATCGCAAAAAAAATCCGTCATATAACGTTTTTTTTTTTCAACTAGTGCTTATTTCGTGAATGGTAACACTTGATTTAACAGATAATTAGTTTTATTCTTCCGCTGAACGAATATGGTTGTGTATACGCTTCGCTAAGTGGGCCTGCGATCGACTTACAGAAGATGCTGATTTTGCCAAAAAAAATCATCTTTTCAGATGAAGCTCATTTTAATCTTGGCGGTTATGTAAACAAGCAAAATTGTTGCATTTGGGGCACAGAAAACCCGCACGCATACATTGAAAAGCCGATACACCCAAGACGAGTCACTGTTTGGTGCGGATTTTGCTCCAGAGGCCTATTTGGGCCATTTTTTCGAAAATGAGCAAGGAGTGGCCGTTACAGTCAATGGTGATCGTTATCGGGCCATGTTGAATGAATTTTTGTTCACAAAAATTGAAGAGGAGGATATTAGCAACATTTGGTTTCAACAGGACGGCGCTACGTGCCACACAGCCGAAGCTACACTCGATGGCTTGCGCCCTGTTTTTGAAGATCGCATTATCAGCCGCAGATCTGATGTCGTTTGGCCACCTCGGAGTTGCGATTTGACACGGTTGGACTATTATTTGTATGATGCCGTCAAAGATAAGTGTTACGCCAACAAGCCAGAGACAATTGACGTTTCAAAGGACAATATTCGTGAGCCATTGGTGAAATACAGCAGCACACAATACGGGAATTAATAATGCAATACGATGTCTGACAAATGTCCACCTCTAGCATGTCGGCAGGCATCCGCCCTTTTCACAAAAATTCGAACCATATTTTTGTGGTTTTTTCACGTAATCCAGCGGCGTTAATTCACAAGAACGAGGCGGCCAATTGACATCGCCAAATCACAGTTCTGCTGAAACCAAAGGTCACTGATGTCAACATTAGCCAATTGTAGCCACAAAAAATTGGTTATCATGGTGTGATAGCGCAGAGAATTCACGGTGACGGCGTTTCATTGTTTATTTTAGAAAAAATACGGGCCGATGATGCCGCCTAACCACAAACTGCTACGCGGTCACTTTCTTTGGATATAATGGGTTTTCGAGGACTGTTTGTAGATTTTGGGAGCCCCAATTTTGTTTGTTTACATAACCGCCTAATTGGAAATGAACCTCATCACTAAGAAAACGTTTTTTGTTCAGTTTTTCATACAGCCAATTCACAAACGTTCGACGCAGACAATGGTCTGCTGGCTTTAATTCTTGAACGAATTCAACTTTATAAGCATGAAGATGAAGATCTTTATGCAAAATGTTCCACAAAGTTTCTCTGGTGATGCCCACTTTGCTGTATAGCGGTTATTTTTGCATCACTATGGCCACTGCGAGCGTACTGTTTTGATCTATTGTCAGCAACAGTACTATGACCCTAAATTTAGCGATTAAATTACGCACAGCGATCTCAGAAGGAGCCTGATTACGAGGAAAAGCTGCTCGAATTAAACGAAACGATAGAGTAAAATTTTCACCATTTTTATAGTAAATTTTTACAATTAAAATTCTTTGTTTTAAGGTGTAGCGTTCCACAGTTAAAATTTCCCGATTTTTTACTATATAAGTGTCAAAGGCTGACAGCACAATTCTTGACAATTCATCACTTGATAGCCAAATTACCTTCTAACCCTAAAATTTCCCATTCTTTGTGGAAAGTGTTATGGTAGGTAAGAAACCCACCTACCAACCAGAAAGTCCTCGGTTCAACACCAGGCCAGACGATCAGAAAAAAAAAGAAAAAGTTTTTCAACGGCGGTATCACCTCATAACATTAGCTAGTAACTGGTTATGAATTTTACTACTGTTGACGACTTCTCTAATGCATTTGCCGTTCGGAGACGGCTTTAAACTGTAGGTCCACATGTTCCTTCAGGGAATGTTATGGGAATTAATATATTACTAATGATTACTCTCTATAACAAGAACTAAAGGACATATTTAATTTACTACAATGATATAATGTTGCACCAAGATTACTGGATGTGGTTAGCATCCATACAAAGTTCTTCGAGCTAGATACGTATATTTTGCACTATCTTTCCTTAAAGCATGCTTAAATCCCTTTGTCAGAAACTGGGATCAGTTATTACTTTTTCATAAAATTCAGCACGTTGCACAGGGGTCGAAATCCCTGATCTGGCTACATTAAATGTATCGAACAAAGACCAATTTATTTCGGATGGAATACATAAAAATTTAAACAAATTTTATTTTTTATTTTATTTTTTTATTCAAAAAATTTGTAGAATAATTGATAAATGGTTTTCAAGCATCTGGTGATTTTTTTTAGAAACTTTCTTTTTGGCTACACTATTTTTGGCAGCTCAGCTGCTTTCGTGTAATATGTTACTGTCAAACATGTTTAGTTTGGTCTATATTTTCACTGTGAATCGACTTGCAAACGAACAACGTTGCACATTATCGAATTTTATTACCAAAATTCATTTTCGATTAACAACTTTTTTATTGTAAAACTGTGTTCAGCGACGAAGCTTGTTTCTGGTTGGATGATACGTGAACAAGCCAAATTGCCGCATTTGGTGTGAAGAGTAGCCAGAAGTATTGCAAGAACTGCGAATTCATCACGAAAAATGCACTGTTTGGTGTGGATTATGAGCCGGTGGCATCATTGGACAGTAATTTTTCAAAGACGACAAAGGCAGGAACGTTACTGAGAATGACGGTGCTACCGTGATGTTTATAAATTTTTTTTGCCCAAAGTGGAAGAGCTGGACTTGGCTGACATGTGGTTTCAACAAGACGGTACCACATGTCACACAGCATACGCAACAATGGCCCAATTGAGAGGTGAGTTCGCTGAACAGTTTATTTCACGTTTGGGGCCGGTCAATTGGCCGCCTAGATCGTGCGATGTAACGCCTTTATACTATTGTTTCGTAGGGCTTATGTCTAAAGGGACAAGACTGCAACGGTTGGCGCACTGGAAGCTAACATTGATGAATTTATTATTATTTATTCATTCGGTATTCATATATATGTATATATATATATATATATATATATATATATATATATATATATATACATACATATATATAATTATAGATCGTTTTATCGACCCAAATAAAGATTTCATACATTTCTCAAAATTTAATTTTTTTTTCTTTTGAATCGAATCTGAAAATATTTTTGAAGACCACAGTAACCCGTAAATGGACCCGTTAGGTTTTAAATTCCATTTTATTGAGAAATAGTAGCTTTCAGTATCCAATAGGA
Organism: Wohlfahrtia magnifica; assembly: GCA_023159175.1. NCBI lineage: Eukaryota > Metazoa > Arthropoda > Insecta > Diptera > Sarcophagidae > Wohlfahrtia > Wohlfahrtia magnifica. The sequence goes on from JAKWBJ010000178.1 coordinate 308,972, forward strand.
GATGAGGAAACAAACGTCGCTTCTCTTAGTTCAGAGGCATTCTCCTTTAGTCGACAAAATTCCTTCTCTACCAAAGAGTTAATCCAACCTTTGGACTACCCGACAAGGATAACTTTTCCGGTCTAAAAGAAACCTGTAGTATAAGCAGTATATAAGCAGTATATCACCCAGAAGTCTATATTGTCCCCTTCAAAGTAATCCTCATCGACTACAACACTTGACTCGACTGCAACAGCACTTGATCCAATCCTGGAAGTATTGTTTATGTGCGGTTTTCGGTATGTCCATCAGTGCTTTCTGCAATTTTTCCATTATTTCCTCTTGGCTGCTGAAACGCGTTAACCGTAATGGTATTTTAACTCGATTGAACAAAAGGAAGTCACAGGGAGCCAAATTAGGTGAATTCGGTGGCTGTTTGATGGTATTTGTTGTATTTTTCGTCAGCAAAGTTCGAATAATGATGGCACTGTGCGACGGTGCGTTATCGTGATGCAAAGTCCACTAGTTTTCTGCCCACAATTCTGGTCTCTTTCGGTGAATTGCTTCAAGTAAACGTCTCATAGCTCCCAAATAATACTCTTTGTTTACTGTCTAGCCATCTGGAAAAAATGCATGATGCACTATATCGTTTTAATCTATAAAAACCGTGAGGATTGCCTTCTTTTTTGACTGAAAACGATGTGGTTTATTTTGGCCTCGACTCACTTGGTGAACGCCATTCACTTGATGTTTGTATTGTTTGTCGTAGTCATAAACCCAAGTCTCGTCTCCAGTAATGATCCTTTTGATGAATGTGGGATCGGATTCAGCGGCGCAAATCATGTCTTATTCCTTGAACTTTATGATCAAGACTTACCTACAATCAAAATTGCTAAGATCTTCATCGTGACCCTTAGATAAATCAAGGTTAACGCGCGATTTTATCGTAGTGTTGCTTGTTTTCAAAAATTTTATATTTGTTTAAGAGAAATTAATTTAAACACTGATATAATGAGGTTTAACCTCAAAAATGGCAATGTATTATTGATCGTTATGCCACACATTTTTTTTAATATAATTTTTCTTTTATTTTTCAAATATAAGAACCGAGCAGAAGTTCTCTTCTTTCGTCTTTAAACAATAGCACGACATTTCTAGCTGTTACTTTAAGTGTAATATTGTAGCTCTTCAATGGCAGTGTATAATTCTATTCAAAAAACAGTTTATAGACGTTTAGAAGCTTAAAGAAAAAACGAACAATTCCGTTATGTAGTCATTAATTAATTTTGTATATGTAAGTCTTGTGTATTACCTTCATTTTCAATACATTTTGCACGGTATCTGTAATTCTATTATCAATATATAAAATCCTCGTGTGAAAACTCCTCCGAAATGGTTCGACCGATTTTCACGAAATTTTGTTTTGGTCTGAGAATCGGTCAAAATCTATTTTTCGTACACTTAAATGTTAAGGATGACCTACCCCGAGGGACAATATATGCCTCACCTAAATAACACACCGACTTCGATGAAATCTTAAACTAGATAGATCTGCGTACGGTAGAACACATATGGTTTACGTTTTCTTTTTTTAAGAAGTACTATGAGGGGCGGTACAGAGACTATTTCTCCCTTCCTCTTGCAGAGATACTATAACGCGGAAACTATCCAAGCTATAGTAATGAAATCTGACACAATAGTACGGAGTTCTATAAAAACAACATTTATTCCAAAAATTGGTGTTTTACTCCAATGTCAGTCAGCCAAAACTTTGTAATGGTGCGAGACTTACTGTAAAAAAGGTAAGCCACTATTTTAATTGCAAACTGCAACGGTGAAGACGTTTTGATTCCACTCATTTCAATGACACCATCGGATTTGCCATTTGAGTTCAAACGAGTACAATTTCCAGTGCATGTTGGCATTCGATTGACCTTTAATAAGGCTCAATGCCAGTCTTTGGAAATTTGTGAAATAAACTTAGAATTTCCCGTATTCTCTCATGGGCAATTATATGTTGCCTGTTCACTAATCGGCAAACCATCTGTATTATTAATTTATTGTCAAGAAAATAGAAAAACAAACAATATTATTGTCTTTCGTAGAGTATTGCAATAAATATATAATGTTGGCGGCATGAAGTTCGCCGGGTCAGCAAGTAACCTACAATTCTCTTGCTTTCACTTACATTCTTTGCTGACGTGTGTGTCAGTCTATTGCGTTTCCTTTTTCCTAATTTACATACTAAAGACCACTTTGGGATAAAATTAAAAACATTGTTTCAGTGAAAAGTGATGAGAATAAATGTCGGTCGGACAATTTTTACACCAAATTTTTGCCAGCAGTAAAACAACAATCACATTCAAGAAAAGTACCGAAAAATAAAGAAATAAAAAAATTAATTAAAAAGTTCGTTTTACTAAGAGAAAAACTCCAATAACAGCAATAACAGAAAGTAAGAATTACGACAATAACAGAAATTCATTTTTAAATGTTTGAGACTGTCAATCTCAGATTTCTATTCAATTGTTCTCCGAGTAGGCTACTAGAAATTCTGCATTGCCTGGAGCACAGCAGGGTTGTTTAATTTATTTTCTTTCTTTGTGGTTATCCAATAGTAGACAACAGAGGTTAAGCTGTAAATGCTAAAAACAAAGGACTTTTGTTTACTGGAGACAAGAGGCAGCTGAATTTCAAAAACAATTTTAATAAACAATTCGGACATTTGTATACCGTGTGACACTTTTTAATATGTATGTATGATGCATACATACAATTATAAAGCATTTTAATTTTTAAATCTTTTCGCGAATTATTTATTTATACTGATGAATATTGTTCTTACTTTTTAAGGGTTTATTGATCACACTTTTTCCTATCATGTTCAGGACGAACTTGAAAAGGTCACTTATTATATTAGCTTTTTGCGTTTAAGCTTGTAAATGATTTCATCTTAAAAATTTATTGAATCCGTAATATTTAAAGTAAATTGTATAAAAACTAGCAATATTCTATAAACAGGTAAGAAAGATTATTTTGTTCGGTGTTATACCAGGGTCTCTCTGGTGGGTATCGAACTCACGACTTGAGAGCTGATTATGGTTACCAGATTCAGCATAAAAAAATTCTTGACATTTATAGACAGAAATTTTAATTTTGAAGAAAAATCTTGACAGTTAAAAAATATGGGTATTCGAAAAGCTTTGGGTACAAATGTAATATCCACGTTAATAATTATTGTATTAGACAACAACTATAGATTGCTTGATAGGCCGGAATTTTTACGGAAGATGAAATGTGGAGTACGTAAAACAATACAGTGCGAAAAAGATCATAGACGAAGCCAGGTGAAGTTTCGCAGACAGTGACAAAGCCAGGAAAGGTAATGCTGCGTGTCTGGTGGGATTGGAAGGGAATTGTTTATTATTAACTTCCATAATCTGGTTAAACATGGGATTTTGATCTCTATTGAGGCAATTATTCAATAGAAACGACAAAAATTTTTCCACAGAAAACATGACAAAATCAGACCATACACATCTTTGATGAGCCGGCAGAGACTGTAATAGTGTAATTTAAATTTCGTAAAGACCTGCAAAAAGGAATTGATCAGTTTTCCGCTCAAAAAATCTTCAGTAAAATGTTTAATACGTTTTTACAAAACTTTGTGTAAAGAAAACATGAAAAAATCTTGACAAAAATTTTATTTTTTTGATTCTTGACAAGCTGTTAAAAATCTTGTAAATCAAGTGAAATCAAGTCTATCTTGAAACCCTAGAGCTGACAGATTAGCATACTACGTACTAGATTATCTATTTATTTAAACTTTTATTTGTATCTTTTGCAGCTGTGGTATAGTAGGTAAGACTGAAAAAGCGGTCTCACGTCATAATATTAGCTAGTAACTAGTTATGAGTATCACTACTATTGAAAACTTCTCTAATGCATCTGCCGTTCGGAGTCGGCGTTAAACTGTAGTTCCCTGTTAGTAAAAATAGAATCGGATGCAGCTCATTGACTGAGAGAAGTCCCCATGTGATTAAGTGAGTGATGTTCGTTCATTTTACCCAGCTAAGTAAATATAACAACCAGGGTTGCTAAAAACAACAAATCTATTAAAGCCTTTTAAAGTGTTCCAAAATCATGTAATGAATGTACAGCTAATACGTACTGTACTACTAAGATTGGTTTTACTATAACCAGAAAGCTACTTTTTTATTTTCTTATTAAAAACTAAAGAAATTGTAAAAAAAATTAGAAATGCGTCAAAATATTACATAAACAATTCATAGGCTTATGATATAAACACATTCAATACCGACCATCAACTCAAGCTCACTAAAAAAGAATACATATGTGAATATTAGAATAATTATTTTAGCGGCAACAAGACTACCGATTACACGACTACCGCTATCGCCCGTAGCTGACGTACAGACCAACCTAAATTAAAGCCTAAAGCTCAAACTATCTGTCAAAAATTCTCATGCCCATACAAAATGTAACGCGGCTCAAACTCATTGCAATTGGAAAATTCAATTTTGACAGCGCGTAAAGAAGCGAAGTTAGTTACAAAACAACTGTTTTTGTCTTCTTTTCATCTGTCATTTTGTTAAGTTATGACATGCTAACTACTCTCAGGCCAATTTTGCGATTTTATCTCTATTTAATATTTTTATTTAGCGATTTCTATCAAACATGATAAGTAAACAATATTGTTCTTGGCACAACGTTGGCGCTTTTATTTAAGTTACTCCTTACAGCGCAAAAGCTGTGCGCTAAATTACGTTGCGTTTTACGCTCTTATTTAGATTAATCTGTTATGCTAATCTCTATTTCTCTTGGCGACAATAAACATTTTAGTGCTTTCAATACAATAAGATGCACAAATAGGCGTTTTATAAGCGCAATACATGATATGTATACATTAAAAACGCGAAAAAATGTACGTGACACCACTGGAAAAGAACAGTCATATGCACATTTGTTTACATTATTTTGCAGCTGTAGTCGCTTGAATAATATGTTGCTGCTTACTTGGCTACTTTCGTAGTGATGTGGCCCATGGTCGGTAGCCTTGAATGTGTATATAGCATGAGTGTGTTCAAGCATTAGAATTCACCTTCCTTCAAGGAGGTGAAGGCTACCCCGGTTCCCACCACAAGTGCCGAAGCTGGGAAGCCAAGCTGGTCAGCGAGGATAGAGTGGACGGCAAGAAAGCTAAGGACTTGTCGGTGCTCAAGGCTTCGGCACGAGCTTCCACCAAGCCCGAGGCTAAGACTTGTGGTGGTGAGAATGCCGTTGTAATGACTGTGTGGATTCCACCACCCGTTCTTTCTACTCTCAATACTGGCTAATCAGAATGCTGCCCTGGATACAAGCCAGTGGAAGATGGTTACACTTTGGTCTGTAAGGGCAACGGGGGCATAGATTTCAAGTTCGCTATTGGTAAAACGTCCCTGGAGTTCATCGATAGAGCTAAGGGTAAGGTTAATTTCGGCTTGGACAGATAAACCTGCACCACAGTGAAACATTCTCAACCGAACTCTCCTTACTCCTTGGCTGTGGGAAGGTAGACGTGGCTCTCATCCAAGAACCATAATTTGCTGGCAATAAGGTTCGCAGATTAAGAGTCACGGCCTACAACTTGTATGTGCCAAGCACATTGGATAAGGTAAAGTCTTGCATTCTAGCTAGGAATGACTTACATCTAACATTCTTAAATTCTTTCAGTAATGGCGATCTGACGGCTGTTGAGGGTGGGGGTACGGACGGTGCCAGGTTTCTTTTGGCTTCTGTTTATCTGCCCTACGAGGCGACGGATCCGCCAGGCGCTGAAGTGCAGCTCTGGTTGAGTCTGCCAGGGTCGATGGAGCTAGGTTGTGATGCCAACGCTAATCACTGCCAATGGGGTAGTGCTGACGTAAATGTCAGCGGTGAGTCTTTATTCAATTTTATCATTGATCAGGGATTTCTCATTTGCAATAGGGCAATGTGCCTACCTTTAGAAATAGGATTAAGGAGAAGGTCATCGAAATGACGAACAGGGATAACTTTGTGGAAAGCTGGAGGGTTGATGAGAGCTTTTCCTTCTCAGATCACAGCTTGATTCACTTCGACCTGGTTTGTGCAGGGTATAGGAGGGTTCCTTTTAGAAATCCTAGGAGGGCCGATTGGCGGTTGATAGGTTTACTGAATGCTGTGTCAGGTCCTTTGAGCAGTCCTGTCCGAGAGTATTCCCGGGCAGATTTTCTGTATAGAGAGCCTTGGCGTGGGGTTGATGGACTTTTCGACGGCCACGCCATCTTTACGGATGGATCTAAGACCGAGGAGGTTACTAGCGCGGGAGTCTACATGGCGGACAGTGACATTAAACTGTCCTTTAGACTCCCGGATGAGTGTAGTGTTTTTCAAGCCGAGATCTTCGCTGTTCTTAGAGCAACTTGGCCGCTGTGGGGGATGGTGTGTTCCTTTATTTGGACAGTCATGTGGCTATTAAGGCGCTGACAGGTCGCCATGTCAGCTCAAGTCTGGTTGCATTGTGCATGAGTACCCTTGCGTCGCTCCTGGATGTCTGCAGTGGAGGAGAAGTCGTGGATGAGCAGAGGAGACTGTAGTGCCTCCAGGCTGTTGCGGCCGCGACCTGACCGCTCTAGGATGGAATGGCTTCCTCAGTCAGAGGAGCGAATCTCTTAGGATTCTGATAGGCATTGTGACTGGGCCCTGCGCTCTGAAGAGGAGGACTGGGATTTGGGAATCAGGCTCCCCTATTTTTTGCCGAGCTTGCGGCGATACAGGGGAGCCGGAGACTGTGGAACACATCCTCTGTCACTGTCCGGCTCTTTATGGGCGCAGGCTCAGGTTGCTGGGCCGGGACTCTTTCGATGGCCTTGGTGACATTGCGTCGGCTAGGATATACGACCTGGAGGGCTTTCTATCAGGTCTCAGCTGGCTCCTTAGATGATGCCTGGTCCTCTTTGGGCATCTATCTCTTCCTGTATGCCACTTTTGACTCTTTTTCTTCTCCTATTTCCTTCTTTGTCCGTCCTCTCTCTTTTCTTTCTAATTCGTCTCTTCTTATCCGCTGAAAGGTTCTTTCCACAATGGACCACTGTGGCCTCTGGCTGGGGTACTTTCGGTACCGACTATTGTTTTGCTTATGCGCCTAATCCTGTTTTTACACGGTAGATATATTCTGAACGAAACAGTGTAAAATATTATTTAAAACTGGCTTGAGTGTAAAATAAAAAATTTTTTTGGGCAACATTTTTAAAAAAATTTATTGTGTATTGTTTTAATATTTTCAATTTTCAAGGTTCTATAAGAGAAACTCATTCTTTGTGGCTGAAATTTTGAGCAAATGTAGTAAATTGGAAATTTACAACAAAAAGTTATTTCAGTTAATTATAATTATTATTCTTTTCTTTTGCTACTAATTATTACAGGAATTCTCATTTCATTTGTAACAAATTAATGGCAACATTTTTAACTATAGAAGAAGGCGAATTCAAACCAGGTAAACTTGGCTTGCTACGTAAGCAACAGCTGATAAGCGACTATATGTCAAAACGATTCGGTATTACCATTTTTTTACAACAGATATATGTGACACGCAGTTAATTTGTTTACTATTTGCTTACTACAGTGTTGCATTATTTTGACACAACGTTAAAGTCTGTTTACAGTGTTATATTCGTTTTCAAAATGAGACCACCTTGTTAAATTTGCCTTGCTTGTAACTATATTGGATGTAATAACTGTTGCACGTATTGTGGATGTAACCGCAAATAAAACAGTAGCGTCAACATCACCAATTTCAAACATATGTACGTATGTATATGGCAAACACTAGTGTAAAATACTTAAATCATATACATCCGCATCATCGTTTTGTTTTCCATAGCAGCGGCTTTGGGTAACAAGCAGGCAAATAAAAATGTGCAACATGCGTTTTTGCGAGAACATTGTAATGCTGCTGGTGTATAAAGTTCTGTATTTTGCTTTTGTAGTGCATCTTGTTAAACTTTATTCCCATTTCATCCTGTTTTCAGTCAAACTGAATATTTATTTTTCTGTTCACTTCTTTTAATTTACGAAATGTACGGTAAATGATGAGACTACAGTTGTTTGTGGGATGCGTCCATCACTTGATGCATCATAATTTCCGTATATCGTTAAAAGTAATTTTTATATAAAACTTGCAACAAGCAATTAATGTCATGCAACAGAAATAAGCATTTGCACAAGTACGCTGATATTTAGTGTCTTCACATATTTAGACATGTTTTAATGCTGGTTGATGCTTTACTTGTTTTTGTATTGTCTAAAGTATCCGAATGTTTTCTGGTAATGTCAATTTCAAAATTATTGCGATGCTCCTGTTTCTGTAAACGTGTGCCAAAGTCAAGTGGCTTAGAGGGCTTTTCAAAATACCGGATACATTTTGAAAAAACTTAGAAACAGAAAGTTATAAACTACATACGTTTTTGTAATAAATATAAGCTAAAAGCTTATTCGTTAAAGTTGTTTTTCTTATAGTAGACTAACATTTTTCATGAATATTATTCCGCAGCAAAAAGTTAAACCCACGCTAGTATGACAGGTCAGCAAAGCTGTGACTTTTTGCTTTTCCTGCCTATTGACTAAAAGAACAACACTGGTCTTGTTAAATGTAGAAGTACATAACACGCATTAGTTCGTCGGCAACTGTCATGTATTAAAGAATCTAAGCACATGAAGTTACAAAACCAGGGTTGGCAAAATCCCGTTTTTTTTTTAAAACCCAGCCCACCGGGTTTTATTAAATTTTTTGGGTTTTTATTAGTTTTTATAACTGCTTCAAAAATCTGTTCAAGTCGACAATATTTTGTGTTTGTTTATACAATCACGGTGTTTTAGTATTTCTAGTGCAACTTTGAACTTTTTTTTTTGGGATTAAGACAGCATTGTGTACTATGAGCTGCTAAAGCTCGGTAAGCGAAGCAAACTGCAATTACTATGTTTGAATTATGCATTATGAGAAAAGCAGCCGGAATATAAAGACAGACATGATTAAGTTATTATTTTGCATGACAACACCCGACCACATGTCGCAAAAGTTTTAAAACATTTTTTAGAAACGATCAAATGCCGCATCCGCCGTATTCTTCGAACATTGCTTCGTCGACTTTTGCAACGGATACAATATACTCACACCTGTTTATATGGGCTTTCTTTACACCGTATTTTGCTATAACGGCCTGTTTGAAATATGGAACAAATTCGCTTTAAACGCAAATTTCCTCCATCTACAGTCATTGAAAGCAGACTACTTTGATAAAATAAAAATTGGAGAATCGTTGGACTAAGTGTATAGAACTCAAATGTGTCTATACTAAAAAATGAAAGATTTTTTATTCAAAACCCAGTGTTGCATTCAAAAATTCACAGACTTATTGCTCCACCTTGTACGATGTTACTGTTATTCTCGATGTTTTTTTAATTTATCCTACAAATATATAAATATAAGAAGATATAAATATTACTCCCTTACCATGTATGTATATTTGAACATATTTTTAAAGTAATAGATTTAAGAGATACTACAGCGCAACAGCTCTAGAACCATTCAAATAGCAAACATTGCTGGAGGGAATGTAATCAATAAACTCCCGATAGTATTTAACACGGCGCCAGCTTCGTTTTATAGTAAAAAAGCGCTATTCATGTCTTGAATTTATGGCCACAACGACAAACAAAAATAAACAAAAATCTCACCCTATAATAACAATTTTTAAAAGGAACAACAAGAAAAGAGCGATAATCTCCTTGGTTAAGTTTTGTTGATCTTAGATTTTGAGTGTTTATATTATACGTATGTAAATACAGTTTGTTAAATAAATGTTTTCGAAATAGAAAAAACAATTAAGTTTTTTTTCAGAATTCCAACAACAAGCTCTTAAAGTGTTTATATCTTTTTGCACATATACCATTACTGTAGCTGTTAAGAACTATTAGACGTCATAACTTTTAAAATAGATTCCCACATTACAACGCCAACAATGAAAAAGATTTTTACCTGATTTTTATGCTCTGAAATATGTAAATGTTTTCAAAAACCAATAATTATTGAAATTTTTAGGAATTACAGTTTACTGTTAAGAAACTTGGATTTTTTATGAATGTTAACTTCTGCGACAAACGTCACAGCTTTTACCAATAAAAAATTAGTCGAACGTGCACAATTAAAGATTAGGTTAATTCAATTTTAGTAAAGACAAATCAGCTGGAAAATTCACTAGTTTTTTGTCAGGGCTTTATACAACATCATATCCAGCGCTGAAGATAACCGTACAGTAACGGAGTGTGCGCAAAAAATTAACATGGTAAGAGTTTGTTATTGGAATGCTCATATGAAAATACAGTTTTAATTTAATTTCTTCTTCGAAAACATTTATTTGGCAAACTGTAAGTATGTTTATATATATCTAAGTTAACTTAATATGAATGTTAAAAGGTACAAGATATTCTGACATACATATGTACATTGTACGTACATACATATGTATGTATGAATACAAATGAATAAGAAATCTTATTGTGCGTAAATTATGAGCATGTTTTAATGTCACATTTTATGTAAAGCATTCTTATATCAGGAATGTAACGCACTAAACTAAAACACTCATCTTTACATCACGCATTATCATTAAAAGATATTGGGAGTCATGGGGGAGGGGATTTATGATGAGGAAAACTCTGGTTTAAACATTTAACTTTATTAAGAATGTAATTTAAACATGAAATTGTTTAAACATAAAATTAAATTATACCAATTCAAGGTCATATCCTAAAAAATGAAGGGTGTGTGTAAACATTTAAATAAATAGAGTCAATCTCCCGGTTGGTTTTTTTTAAATTTAACAAAATAGGTGTAAATATGTGTTATTTACAACAAAAACAGATGTAATTTACGTATTGGGACAAAAAATTAATTCGATCTATTTTTTTTAGCTCAAAAAAGATAATATATTAGCAAATTTGTCAAATTAATAATTTATCAAATCACTGCCATATTCCGTCTGAGAAAAACTTCTCGTCTTTTAAGGCGCTTCAAACTTGAGGCCGATTTTATATTTCTTCAAAGGACGTAAATTGGTGACATGGTTGCAGATAAACTTATATCTCTTTATACGGCCTAGATAAGTTCTGAAAATGTAGACCGTAAATCGAAATGCCGTAAAACGAGATGGATATATGTGATGAATACGTTTTTAGCCGTTTAAAGCCGTATAAAGAAAGGCTGTATAAGGAGATATGAGTATATTATATGACGGAGCAACGTTCGGAAAATAAGGCGGAAGCGGCGTTTGATTGTTTTTAGTAATTGTTTCGAAACATTTGCGACGTGAAGCCGGTTGTTGTCATTCAAACGACTAACTTAATCATGCCTGTTTTTACATTTCGGTCATTTTTCTCAAAACGCATCGTTCAAACGAAGTAATTGCAGTTTGCTCCGATCACCCAGTTTTAGCAGCTCATAGCTTCCACCAAAAGTGCAAAGTTGCATTATAAATAGGAGAAAATCATAAATAAAAATAAAAATATTGTCGATTTGAACTAAGTTTGGAAGCGGTTATAAACAATAAAACCCATCAAAAAACCCAATAAAATCCGGTGAGTCGGGTTTTCTTTTAAAAACCCGGGTTTTTGCTAACCCTGCTATCGACCAAAAGTAGCCAAGTAACCAGCTACTTAATTATTTTACGGACTATAGTTACAAAATAATCATCTGATTTGACAAAATGATTATTCCTTTTCAGTATGGCCACATACATATTTTTCGCGTTTTTAGTGCATATATTTCATTTTTAAAAAGCCTATTTCAAGCATATTATTATATTGACTAAATTGTTCGTCGTTGTTGTCAAAAATCGAAATTAGCCTAAGTTGGCTACGGGCCATAACATATATATATATACATGCACACATGTGTACTGTTTTTGATAGCTTGAAGTCGATGGTCAGCAGCCTTGAATGTGTTTATAGCATCAAGCAAACAGTTAAATAATGTAAAAAACTTATATACAACTTTTAAATAATTTTTTCAATATATTAAAGCCCATTATTACAACTCGTCTTTATAGTTCGAGTTAATAAAAGGTAACTTTAGCTAAAGTGAACTGTAGAGTTACCTTTTACTTCTTTTCATTATTGCAGCCCAGTTCTAAAATAACATATCATAAAATATAGCAGTGCCAGAGCAAATACAAATTACTTTTGACCAATTAAATAAACTAACAGAATACGTAGTAAAAAGAGCAAGATTTGTTTGTTATTTTAAAATAAAAAAATAAAAATAAAATTAAATTAAAAATTAAAAAAATAAGAATTGGAAAAGCTTATCAAACCTATGTAAAAAGAGAAAGTCCAAGATCGTATTCAGGAGAAATGTGAGATTGCAGTGGAAGAATTATCGGCAACAGGAAATTACAGATTAGAATTGGGAAATGCAAAAGAAGATTTTGACAAATATGTTTCAAAAAATTTAATAAAAACCGCGCCGCATTAAAACAAAAAGGTCTAAAGAACAGAACGAGCTAAAGAAATGTCTTACCTTTAACTAATGGTAAATTATAATAATGGCATTACTGGCTATTACACTGTCCGACAAAAAAGAACGAAGTTGAAATACCAGAGAAATTATACTACTTTTCTGATAGGCGCTATCAATTAGAACAATTTTTTTTGTCGCACCGTTCTATTACAACTTCCCTTTATAGTTCGAGATAGCAAAAGATAACTTCAACTAAAGTGAACTTTAAAGCCACCTTTAAATACTTTTCGTTATTATAACCTACTCTTAAAATAATGTTAACTCTTTTTTAAAATATGCCAGTGTCAGAGAAAATATTGATTACTTTTGACAAATTAAATAGGGCCTCAAAATACGTAGTAGCTATAAAGTGGTCTTATTGTTATTTTATAAAATCATTAAAAAAACATTTAAAATAAAGTGAAGTGTTATAGTGTGCGATAAGTGTTGATGAAATAAACAGATGAACACTAGACGCACGTAAACGGTTCAAAAACTATACGGCCGAAGAGGTGAAGTTGATCGAACTGATGAAGACGCCGTAATATGGAAGGAGAAGGAAGAGGCATGGAGAAAAATCTAAGCGGAGTTTTCGGCAATAAGAGGCTCTCACAGGCACTGGAAACATTTAACAGAAAACTATTTAAAAGGAAGTCAAAATCAAAAATGGCTAAATATAAACTAGAGATCTACCGCACAAGTGGCGGAATTTAATCTGCAAGTGTCAACGCTTTCGACAAAAATGGTCTCTATGCTAAGAGATTCAGCCAATGGTTTAGATAATATTTTTGAAAGCGACTCGTGTAAGTACATATATATACATGTTAAAAAAGAGATATTTTGTAGTTTTGTTGTTGAAAATTAATTACTTTTTGCAGTTATTCTTTATGAAGTAGAAACGATAGAACTGGATAGTTTCAAACAACTGGATGTGTTCAAACAAATGTTTGCTAATGTATCACCCTGATTGGTCCAATTGGAAACCAGCTAGTTTAAAAACATCCAAGTCGAAAAGGTGGCAAGTGAAAAAAAACTTAGAAGAAGAAAAATAGAATTCATGAAATTGTAACAACAATTCTACAGGGATGAACGCAGTCAAGCTCGAGAAAAACAGAAGCAGTAGCTGATTTCATTATACACAAAAATAAAAGGATACAAATTTGCAATTAGAGTTGGCGGAGAAAAAACGAAAAACTTCAAGGTATCCGCCGGGAAGGTGTAATACTTTGTTTATAATTTTTGATTATATGAAAGGGAATGGATCTTATATTGATAAATGTTTTATTTAATGTCGGCAATTGTGTATGGAATACAATATCAGATAAATGCCCGCCTCTGTAAGCCTCACAAATGCGAGCCCTTTTGGGCACATTTTTCATTACATTCTCACACATTTCACCCGGTATTTCATTAATTTCATCACGAATATTTTCTTTGAGTTTTTCCAGCGTTTCCGGTTTGTTTGCATAAACCTAGCTTTTAAGATATCCCCACAAAAAGAAATCCGGAACAGTTAAATCAGGCCACCGTGGAGGCCAATCAACATCACCATTCCTTGAAATAATTTGTTGTGGAAAGAGGGCTCTCAGTAACTCAATTGTAGTCGTAGCTATATGCCATGTGGCACCGTCTTGTTAAACCACATGTTAGTCGTGGCATTAAAAAGTGTTCATTCATATATCATATCACTCCCCATTGACCGTTACCGTTACGCCGTTTTTAGTTTAAAAGAAGTAAGTCCAATGATGCCTCCTGACCAAATTGCACACCAGACTGTCACTTTTAATGGATGCAAAGGTGACTGATGAATAATTTGAGGATTTTCCATTACCCAGAAATAACTATTCTGTTTATTCACGTAACCATTCAAATAAAAATGTGCCTCATCACTCATTACGATTTTTTGATGAAAATCGATGATTGATTTTGATAAAATGTTTTAATGATTGAAACACGTTGGTTTACTGAATATTTTTCTATAATAAATTTGCCACATCTCTACTTCACGACTGCCAAATATGAACTGTCAAGACTAATGTTTACCAAAATCGAGGCGATTGTATTTTGTTAGTTTTTTTACTTCTAAACACGAATTTTATTTTTTAATTTTATTGATGTTATTTCTTCAGTTGCGTTTATTTTAAAAAATTCTTAATATAAATATGTATGTATTTGGTATTTTGAAAATAAAAATGAAAACTTAAAATTAAAAATTTACCCTGTAAAATGGTTTTCTATAAAAAAAAAATCTCACTTTTGAATTACTATTGCTTGTGCATTGGTTTGATTTTATTGATTAATTTCTTGTAGTTTCAGTGTCATTGTTTCTGCCGTTGATGGAAGTTTGTTCTTTGTAATAATATCTATGTTGTAAACGAAAGCTCATGCCACAATGACAGCTATTTTGGTTACAGTATTTAATCGCAAATCATTTGATAATACAGGAAATCGTCTCTATCAAACCCTAAAGCATCTCTCAGTCGTGTTACGAGTACGAATTTGGAATTCATTATAAAGATTTTCTTTGTTTTGAACGTGGATTCAACAAAGGAGTCTCATATAGTTGCATTGCTTATATCTAGGATCTATTTAAGTAATATAATTTTGAAAACCACCAGCTTCCATACGGAATTTTTAACGCTATCGTGATTTGATCCGGTCGACCTTGCGACCAAATCCTGAAAAATTATTAAAATTATTAATTTGCTCAATTCTTTCAAACTATAAAATGTTATGCATGGTCACTTTATTAAAAAAATTCTAGTTCAAATAAGTAAATAATAAGCCTGTTTTGCTTTTAGAAATGTACCATTATATTATGTTTATTTAAATTTATGTAAATAAGTGCAAAATTCAATGCGTCAAAATAATAAGGTCAGTGATTAACAGGCAATTTATCTCATCAGAAGGTATACAATTGTTATTTTTTTGTAATAATTTATAATTCTAATAAAATCTGTGTGGTGAGGATCGCGGGAAAGCTTTGTGACCTTATGAACAAGGACAAATGAGCAGCGATTGAGTATGCGTGGAATGGTGAAAAAAATTGGACGATCTTTGTGTGTTGTGCTAAATTTTCTCAAAAACAGAGAAAATTAGGGAAAATTAAAAAGCACGGGTCGTCTAAAGTCCTGACTGCCCGTGAAACACGGCTAATTTCACGAAGGGACTCGAATTGAAATTACAAGCTTCAACAATCACAATTCTAAGGGCTATCAACGCCCAGTCAAACCTTATTCGAGCAAAATTAAAAAAAATTCCCTCTCTGACTAAGCAGCATAAGATTAAGCGTAAGGAGCTTGCGAAAAACAACATGGCAACTAATTGCCATCAGTTAAACATTTTTTCAAAAAGGTTATAAGATATTCCATACATTTCTGGCGGTTGTTTCTGATGAGAAAAAATTTAACCTGGATGGACCAGATGGTTTCAATTGCTATTGACGAGATTCAAGGAAGGAGCACTTGTTTTTTTTCCAATCGGAATTTCGGCGGTGGCAGTTGGATGGTTTGGGCTGGCTTTAGCTCACATGGTACATTGGAACTCTACTTTCCTTCCACTCGAATGGATAGTTTAGAGTACTAAGGCATTCTGTCTGAACATTTGCTGCCTTATTTGGCCCAAAATGCTGACAAAACCTTAATCTTTCAGCAAGATAACACAGTAATTCATGTAAGCAAGTCGACCAGACAATGGTTTGCACAGACAATGGAGCACAATATTAAAGTACTTGATTGGTTAGCACGTTCCCCTAACTTAAACCCCATGGAAAATTTGTGGGGACTGCTTGTGCGTAGTGTTTATGCAGCTAACAAACAGTACCAGACAAAAGATGAATTAAAATTGGCAATCTGCAACAGCTTTAGCTAGCGCGAAATCCGCTCCAATGTTCTGGAAAAAGGTTTCCCGCGACCCATACTGCGCAGATATTATTTAAATTATAAATTTGTAGCAAAAAAAAAAAAAAAAAAAAACGATTGTGATACCTTCTGATTAGTTTAATTGCTTATTAACCACATCATATCATTAAACATAATATAATGGTACATCTCTAAGAGCAAAACCGGCTTACTATTCACTTATTTGAACGTAGAATTTTTTTTAATAAGGTGACCATACGTAACATAATTTTAGTTTGGATGAATTGAGCAAATATTAATTATAAATATTTTAAAGCACACCTTATAGTCCTTTCTGTTTCGATAAATTTCGCCGTTATTTTCCTTTGGCGATTGAATGCGAGTGTGAGTGCAATCAATGGCTCCGAAAACTTCTGTAAATGTTGCAATTGCAAAGAAGTCTGCCGATATTTGTTGTAATTATCCTGCATAGGAAGGACATTTGATATATTGTACGTACTTCTTTGACAAAGCAGCCAAAGCAAATGATGCTTCCTTAACTGCACGACGTGCTGTAGAAACTCTACAGAAGTCACACGCTGCCATAAGAAAACTGTCACTTGCATAAAATCGTAATGCTATTAGTAATTAGGTGAGAGATGTTATGTCTGAAAGAAAACTTGGCTATTTTTGCATAAATTAGATTGTAAATTTTGCACAAGCTTCTGACTGCTGTTAGCGTGGTGGTAGTTTGATATAAAGAAAATGTTTACTTTCATTAAAAGAAAAGTGTTTATATATACATATACATATACATATATATCTTATATAAAAAAATAAAATTTCGTAGAAGGAATTTGTTTTTTGTTTGAAGAAAAAAAAGATCGTGAATGAAAAATAATTTTCATTCATTATATAACTTTTCAAGACATAACAAATTAAAATTTTATTAAAAAATTAAAAAATAAAAAAAAATCTGAAAAAAGATCGAATATTCAATTGCATTACAAAAAGAAAAACTTTAATTATTAAAAAAAAAAATTATCTCTTTTTTTTTTTTTTGTAAATCCAACAGTTTTCAGTTTAAAATGTAATAAAAATTAATTTTCCAAATTAAAGACTAAAAAGTTTATGTGAAATTGGTCAGTAAGATCTTTTTGAAAAACAGTCATAAAAGGGAAATCATAAAAAATAACACAATTTTCTTTCCGGAAACGAACAAAAGATGAAAAACAGTTTGATAAACATCACATCATCCTACCCTCTTATGTATGTATATTGGAAGAAAACCTTACAATTTGGTACTAAGAAAACGGAAGTTTCGAGAAGAATTTTTGCAACAATACAATTCTTTTGTAAGTTTATTTAAAATCGTTTAACAAAAATTAATTTAATTTTTTTTCCTTTTTTTATTTATTATTTTATTTATTTTTTTTAATAAATTCTTTTTGTTCTTGTTTGCTTTACATTCTATGTATTAATTTCCATTATTTTTACTTGTTTTTATTTTAATGTGAAAAGGTGAGTAAATTTTTATTTTTGAGTATTAAATTTTATAAAAAAAAAGAAAACACAAAGAAAAAAAAGGATTTAATTTTTTAAAGAATTTTTTTATTTGTTTTTTTTTTTACTATTGTTATTTATTCTTTTTTCGTCGAGGGCGGATTGATAATGAAGCTACCTAAGTAGGAAAAAACATTTTCCTTTTTCAAAAACCATTCATTTCTCAACATATTCTCCTTTTAGCTCAATACACTTAGTAAGACGATTTTCCTACTTTTTATACCATCTGAATAATACGATTTTGGGAACTCGTCAAAATACGCGTTAGTTTCGGTAATCACTTCTTCGTTTGAGATGAATCTTTTTCCTGGGAGCCATTTTTTCAAGTTTGGAAACAGGAAAAAGTCATTAGGGGCTAAATCTGGACTATAAGGTGGATGATCAACCAATTCGAAGTGTATTTCTCGTAGTTTTAGCATCGTATCTAATGCTGTGTGCACCGGTGCGTTGTTTTGAAGAAAGAGCCCATTTTTCGTGTTTAAATGTGGTCATTTTTCCTTGCATCAACCAATTCATCCAATAATGCACGATAATACTCTCCTGTGATTGTGGATCCCTTTCCAAGATAATCGATGAGCAATATTCCGTGTGCATCCCAAAATACAGTGACCTTAACCTTGCCAGCCGATTTCGCTGTCTTCGCCTTCTTCGGAGTACTTCCACCCATTGCTTCGACTGATTTTTGGTTTCAGGTGTGTAGTGGTGGACCCACGTTTTATCAACAGTTATTAATCTACGCCAAAATTCAGCAGGATTATGCTTTATTATGTCCAAACATCGCTCTGAAGTGATCTGTCGAACTCGTTTTTGTTCAACACTGAGCAAACGCGGCACCCATCTTGGTGATAGCTTTTTCATATGCAAAATGTTGAACACACATTCATATGATATGTTTACCATTTCAGCAATCTCACGTATTTTGACCCGGCGATCATTCATAACGATATCGAGGATTTTCTTTATATTTTCTTCAGTAACCACCTCTTTTGGCCTTCCTGTTGATGGTATTGTTACAGTGCTTGTTCGGCCCCGTTTAAATTCAGCAATCTAATATTTTACAATATAATCTGACGGAAACACAAAAGTTGCTTACTTCAAACGACTACAACAAATAAACTAATCGATGAATTTTACAGCTGACTTTTGACAGATCGTAATTTCTACGAAAGAAAAAGTTTTTGTGTTTGTGCCGCCATCTAACGCTAGGTAGCTTTAATGTCAATCTACCCTCGTACATATTGTTTTAATACAAGTATATGTTAAATTTAAATTTAATTTATCATTTATTTCGGTTAAAAAAAAGAATATGAAAGCCTTAACGGATTATTTAATACGTTAATCGGCACGATTATATCAGAAAAATTTGCACATGGATCATGGTAACTTTATTAGATAACTTAGTAGAACTTCTTAGCGTCAGACACATATGACCGACATGGCGATTAACGTGTTAGTTTTCGCGAAAAGAATAAGGGTAAGAAATAGACTGGTAAAATTTGAGTAGAAATTTATATATTATTATCTTCAATAAATTTTAATTTTATGTGCGATTCTTAGTTTGCTTTACTCTAGAAAATGAACCTAACCCAGACTGAGCGCGGCCGGAATACAGAGTAGCTTCCATTTCTAGAGTAATAGCGAGACCGCGTGGGTGAGTTCGTTACACTGCACAGAGCTTTGAATATTTTATTTCTATACACGAAACCTTTGGAAAAATGTAATTTCGTTAAAATATTCAATAAAGTCCACTTTCTCTCGAAATTATCCTCTAGTTCATTAATATAAAACATACACGATCTGTTTTCCATTTTTATTTTGTACTAGAAAAACATTTGTCGCGTTCCTGGAAAAAATACAGCATCGCACAGGACAATTCCTTTTGCACATATGTATACATAAAAATACAAACGCTCCTACTTTTTGTTACCGTTTTACTCTACTCACATACCAAATTCAATATTTAATGTGAACGGGAGTTGCCAAGCCTACTTATCTAATCTCGCCCAGTTATTGATTGATGATGTGGCCTTTCCAAGAAACTGTTTAAACCAAATTTAGAATCTTTTACTATTACCATTCTCAAGATATGTAAAAATAAATAGTTACTATGTATTGAAGATCCCTTGAACATTTATCCAATTCCGCCCATATTAAAACTGATTATTTGTATTAACAGCCAAGTTATTAAGACCAAATTAAGAAACTTATTCTCTCACACAAAGCTTAAATGCTGTAACAAATTACGTTTTCAAGTAAAACTTATGTAATATAAATGCCTGACATACTTAAGAGCCTCAGACCAACGCCTTAACTGCGGACTAATCGCCGCCCTGGAGTGCCGAAGTCCCCTTTGAGCTCTTCAGTGTTCTAAGCATTTGGCATTTCCCAATCTTTGATTATATTGAGGATGGTAGTATGTGGTGCTGCACAGCCAGGCTCTTGACCGACATAGAGGGCGTCATGGAACCTTTTCGAACAATGCACCCTCTATTTCATTACCATCTGTCCTACAGTATCCAGGTACCCAAAGCAACTGGAACCTATTTCCATTCTATATCGTGTCAACTGCCTTTAAGGCATAATAATATCAATAACTCGCGAACCAATAGACCTACAAAAAACGCACATTCATAAAACCTTGGTGCTTACAAAATAAAATCGATTGACGTTTTTCAGAGACAACGGATTTTATAGTCCTCTTTTATATAGATATAGATTTTTGTTTCTAAACAAGTATGAATGTGATATAATTTTTTTCTTAAAAAAAAAAAAAAAAAATGAAATTTAAATTTATTTGTAATGGGTGTCCAAAATTAAGGTATCATTTTAATTCTGCTGGCATCTTTTTCTATTTGTAATTTTTATTCAAAATTTTTATTTTCAGAATCTGAATACATTCCGTTTAGTTAATATGGAACGTTACACGAAGAAACAACGTGTTTTTATTATTAAAACATTTTTTTGAAAATAGCAAGTTTTCAACATCTAATAAAAAAATTTAGAACAAAATGCGGTAGAGAATTTGCTCCAACAAATCGTGCCATCAAGCTGATGGTTGAGAAATTTGAAGAAACTGGATCTGTTCGTGATAACAGAAATAGAAAATATCAACGTAGTGGTCGTTCAACCGAGAAGATGGCAGCTGTGAGCAGAAGTATTAAAGAATATCAATAAACATCCATTAGTCATCATTCGTAGGAATTGAACATCAAACGGTCACATTATTCAACATTTTGCATCGTGATCTCCATTTAAAGGCTAATAATATTCAGCTGACCACGCATTACGTCGGCACTTCGTTACGCGGGCTATCGAAAAACAAAAAGTAATTGAGAATTTGATAAACAAAATTTATCTTCACCGATGAAGCCAATTTCCAGCTTAATGGCTACTTCAACAAGCAGAATTGTCGCATTTAAGGTGAAAAGAATCCAAAAGTTATCTTAGAGCAACCATTGCATCTACAAAAAGTTACGCTTAGGTGTGGTCTGTGATCTGAAGGAATCATCGGACCATATATTTTTCAACGTATCAGTCTGCTGTGTCAAAATCTATTTTTTCAGCCGTAATATCTCCTCGCAGTATCGTTTAACTGTGTTTCAACTTGTTTCGTCGCTTAGCATGATAGGGATTAGGTTCTCCACAGTTATTTGGCCTATTTTTGTCACGTAACGGCACATAATTGATGACTTTCGTGCAGCTGTTCGTGATTGGCCAGTGCGACATAAGGTATGGTGTTCATATTTTAATTTTAAAATATCTGAAATTCCTTCATTTAGACGTAGAGAATATGTGGTTACAACAAAATAGTGCCACTTGTCACAAAGTAAGAGAATCAATGGATCTTTTAGATTTTGATGTGGGGTTTTTTAAAATCGAAAGTGTATACTAATAATCCCACAACAGTTTAAGAGTTTTAAATTAACATTATCAAGCAGATATCGACCATTGAAAACGGCCTATTGAAAAACTTGAAAGATCATTTCGGTAGAAGATTGGGAGCCTGCCAAGCCAGTAGGCATAATTTTTCATTTTTAACCGGAACCTATTTGTAATAAACAGAAATCATAACAGAAATTAATATCGAAAAAAAGACTTATTATTATTAAAATTAAAATGATACTTAATTTTGGACACACTTTGCTTCATACAGCGGAGTCAATGTGACAACTTTAATAATAATGAAAAAGAAATTATCCGTTACCTTTAGCTAACGGCAAGATGTAATAATGGCCTAAATCTAAACATTTTAGAAACATTAGAAAGATTACTTTATTAATTAAAATTATAAGGCAATGGCGCATATTCATATATCATAACCAATGTCGAAACTAATAAAACATAAACTAAAAAATAGTTCATAAATAGTAATAGATCTTATACACAATTTGTAACTAGTGCAGCATCTTCTTTCAGCTGGTAAAATAAATATATACTTGCATAGCTCCATCTAAAGAGAATGAAATCTAGATTGCTATTACTGAAAAAACTTATGAAGTTGTTAAAAAACAATTCTTTTTTAATAATGAAAATACTGCATTAAATGGAACAGGATGAAAGCTCAATCAACATAAAATTGTCAGTTGTCCGTAAGGCCACTATTGCTACAGGAATTCATGTTCCAATTTCTTCGATCGAAAGTCCCAGAAAACATAAAATTTAATAACACAGAAGTTAGCAGAAGATATGTGCTTAAGAGATAGGAACTCGTAATAAGATATAACTGAACTTTAACTGAATGTATACTATTCAAAGAAAGCCCTGTAATACAAAGAAAATAAGCAGCAAAAGTTACCATACAGAAACCAATAGAGATTTTTGTCGAAACCGAAGTACAAACAACATAAGGGTGAACAAATTTTAGTAACTTTTATTCAACTATTATAAGATTTATTACGAGTTGTTATAACCCCGTTATGCTAATTGGGGTAAAGTATTTTAATATAAGAATTACTAAAGTTTTGCAACAAAAAAAAATAACGACAATTATACTTACGAGGGCAGTACGAAATTCTTAGCCTGACATAGTAATGGCGGTATAAAGAGCGAAAAGCTTTGTATAGTCGAAACTTCCATCCGTCATATGTACACATGCTTAATTTCATTTAGAAATAATTCGAAATTCGTTGCCTGCTTAAATATTTTCATAAGAACAGTTTATCGGGAAATAACGATATGGTAAAATTGCTACTTTATATGCAACAGTAAAAAATTGGGTTGCTAAATTTAAACATGGTTTTATAAGCATTGAAGACGAACCACAAAGTAAAAGTCCAAAAACTGCAACAAGGCCAGAAATTATAGCTTAATTACATAATATGGTATTAGACGAACGACGAGTTAAAGTGCATGTAAGTGGTTACGACATAGGCATCTCAAATGATCGAGCACTTTTTTTTGCATCAAGAATTACAGATGAAAAATCTTCATGCAAGATGTGTGCGGCATATTTAACAGTTAACTAAAAAGCGTACGAATGTAAATTTTTCAGGCTTGTTTGGATCAATATAAGCGAAATAAAATAGATTTTAAGCGTAGTTTCATAAGTGTTAATGAAATATGAATCCATAACTATACACCAGAGACGAAAAAACAATTCAAACAATGGCTAAAGCTGGCGGAAGTGCAACAAAGAAAGAAGGCAAAAACAGTTCATTCGACTGGTAAGGTCATGTCAACGGTTTTCTGGGATAACAAAGGTACTTCGTTGATACACTATCTTTATAAAAGTAAAACAATAAATTCTGAATATTATTGTAACCTAAAAAAAAATTTTTTAAATTTGAGAAAAAAGGAGCTGGTATACAACCCAGAAGAAAAAATAATTTTTAATCAAGACAACACACCATCCACAAGAGTGTTTTAACAATGGCTAAGTTTAACGAAGTGAAGTACGAATTGCTTGATCATCCACCTTATTCTCCTGATTTAACTCCCTCTGACTTTCTATCTCTTCCCAAATCTACAAAAGTTCCTTGCTGGCAAACATTTTACATCAAATGAAGATGCAATGGCAGCTGTAAAAGATTGTTTTGAGAAGCTTCAGGAAAATTATTTTATTTATTTTTTTATTTAGTAGAATTGCCAGAAAAATTTTGAACTAATAGTGTTTTCTTTTTTGCCAAAAATGTGCCTTTTTTAAAAAAAGATGTAATTTTATGTTTGTTTCTTAAAAATGGCTTCGTTGTTTTGATCTAAAAAATGCACACTTGCCAATGGTGGACGGCAATGTATTTAATGCCCTTTATAAATCGAGAGTGCTGGTATCGTTATCCAATTTGTAAGTTTAATTTTTCATTGTTTTGCAGAGTAACCTTAAGGAAACAATAGATTGGTAAAGCTACATGGTCAGTAATATAAAAAAATAGCATTCGGTGCTATAAAAGTGTTAAAAAATCTTGTTTTGTTATAAAAAAGCGTTCAATCTGGCAAGACCTTTTTCATATTTACATATTTTATTGAATACAAAACAAAAGATTCATACATATTGTTACGAAAATAAAAATGCCTAAAATGAAAACACACATCAGCGCCTTTAAAACTGTATTATGGCATTTTAGTATATTTGGTAATTTTGTATTACGCTGTCAATGCCATACATATTTATTGCGTTATCTGGCAGCGCTGCCAATTCGACCATCTTTGTGTTACATTTGTATTAACGTATATAAAATAGGTGATATGAGACATTTCCAGAGCTTTCCAAACTATAGACAATTAGGTATATAAAGAAGCTGCTTTACCTACACGTCAGTTAGTTAACGTTTGGCTGTCATAAAACAAAGTCGTTTAAGCGGAAATAAAAGTGTTGTATAAACGAATATTAAGCTGTTGTATTAAGATAAACTGTATACAAGTTATAGTATAATAAATAAAAAGCTGTAAACAACAACAAAGTAGTGTTTATTTTATTTTAACGTCAGTTAAACGAAGTCAAATGTTTTAAAAAGGTTAAGATGTAACAATATTTGTAAATCTACAATAAAAACCTTTCTAAAAAAAAAAAAAATTAAATATGGATATTGCGGCATCTATTTGACGCCTTTTGCACCTTCAAAGTACTTTGCAAAGTATATCTTCGATATACACTTTGATGTACTCGCAAAGTTGCTTTTTTCTTCGTTCGTATTTATACGGAGTTTAAT
Source organism: Wohlfahrtia magnifica (assembly GCA_023159175.1). NCBI lineage: Eukaryota > Metazoa > Arthropoda > Insecta > Diptera > Sarcophagidae > Wohlfahrtia > Wohlfahrtia magnifica. The sequence goes on from JAKWBJ010000178.1 coordinate 334,072, forward strand.
TTGGTTACATGTTTTATTTGACATTTTCTTTTATTTTTTATTTCGCACAGTCAAGTTTGCTGTATTTTGTTTTGTTGTTGTTGGTTGTATTTGTCAAAGCAAAATTTGAATGTGCAGAAGCGAAACAAAGTTTAAAAGAAAATGTAAAAGTGTTTGCAAAGTAGTTTGAATGCGCAAAGGCGTCTTTTGTTTGCGAAAATTGAAATAAATCAGTTATAAGATTCATTCTTGTCATCTTTTCTATTTCGCAAAACAAATTTTTAAATTAAGTGGTATACACAGGGCATTCCCCTTTAATATTTGTGTTATGTTCTTCTAAAATAAAAAATTGTATTATTTATTACAAGCTTGGTTAGCCGTTTTTTAATTCATCTCTTAACAGGGTGATATTTCAGTTTCAGTAGATTATGGCCCCTATTACGAATTGCATTCGATCTTCGATATTCGTTGGCTATCGAATATCGACTATCGATTATCAAATTGGTATTATAAGCTGGCAATTCTGTCGAATATTTCGTTGAGCATCGAATTATTTATCTAACAGTTGTTAGCTTTCGACGCTGATGTTTTGTGTGTGAAAGTTATTAAAGTGTGTATTTTTAAATTGTGAACAATATTTTTAAATCAATAAAAATATTAAAAAATGTAAGTCTTTTACCATTTTTTTTTTTTTGATTTAAAGAAACTGAACTTCATTTTTAATTTATTTTTAACAATTACATTGTACATTGCTACAGTTGCTCATCTGTAGTGGATAACAAATACATAAAAGCTTCCTTGTAAGGTCAGAAGTTATCTATAAAACTAAAAAAAAAATTCTTCAAATTATATAAATGCGTATATACTCGTAAACACCACTTGAATGGAGTACGCTTATACCGTTGAATCCATTTCCAAAGGATTAGAGGTATCCCTTATATGTTTTCGGTATCTAGCTAGTTCGACTAATTTATCATCCTCACCAGAGGATTCATCAAACCACAGCTCCGTTGAAGTAGTCATGTTTTATTATTTTTTAACAAGGATACAAACGAAACGTATTTAAGCGTAATTTGAATAAGACTTTTCCATTGTCATTATTATTATCTATTCACAATAGATAATATATATTATAGATAAATTCACAATAACACTTTTTTCTATCGAATGCGCGTCATAATACCAAACAATTCTTTCGATAAACACTTTCGTTGGCTATCGAACGTCGAAAGCAACTCATAATAGGGGCCTATATTGATTATAATTAAAAATAATTTTAATTTTATTAATAATCTGGCCTTTATTTTTCATTGTTTGATTAAGAATTTCGAACTACCCTCGTGTAGGATATATAGTGAAATTTATTATTATTATCGCCTAAAAGTAACGTAAATATTAAGCGTATGAAACAATTCAATATTATGAAGTCCAAAATATTATAACACAAAAATTAATTATTAATCATTATGAAAACTAATCTATTAAGTTGAGCCAATCAGTGTAGTCCTTTTGTTTAAATTATATTGGTTTTGCTTTGTAAAAAATCAGCACTTTTGGCAAATAGAGTCTAAGGCTCGTCTATCACTTGGTTGGTATGTGGTTTGTTATTTTATGGATGCTCCAATTGCTACCTTTGATTTATAAATAAATATTCATGACTGCAGCCAAGCATTTATTGGCAGTGAATTATCGATTATGAAATTAATAAATTTTGTGTTAAACGAATGATTGTGAATGTTAATGAGAATATATTGTATATTAAATAGAGCAATTTTATCATCATAAATAATATCAAATAGCTCTTAAAAGCAATTAAGATACTAAATGTTTACAACTTCATGAATTTATAAATATAATTATTAAGTAAAGATACGTACTTGAGGTTAGGGAGTTTAGACGATACTTTATTTAACTTTAAGTACAAATGTTAAATTAAAAAGAAAATATTACTAAATCTTATTCTTAATTTTAAATATGTGGGTAAAAGGCAATTTTTTTAATAGTTTTTCGATAAGTAAAAAACTAGTTCATAGTAAAATAAAAGCAGCAGTTCTAAAAGAGAACAGCTTGATAATTTTATGTGCTTACATCAAAACGCATCCCTAATCTGATGAAGTTGATGATTTTTTTAAATAAGACCAGCACCTAGAGGATAACCCCTACTCAGTACTAGGAAAATACGCTGTGAGAAGGAGGATAGAAGGAATAGTATTTATGTACGTTCGATTTAAATTTACTTACGTCGTAAGTGGCAAAGAAAACATTTGGTGGAAGATCGTTCCACAAACGAACAGCGCGATCAAAGAACGAAATTTCCCTACAATGCATTGTGCGATTCACTGAACAAACAACTAGAAGTAGATGCGCTGATTGTTAGGAATTAATTAATTAATTTCGTTAGAACACATTCCCGATAGAACAATGAAACACATGCCAAATTACTACGATGCTTCAATTAATTAATAGAGTTGTCTACGCTACCGTCATTAATGAGTATCTTCGCCCTCTACTGTACGCGCTTCAGAAACTTCAAAATAGACTTTGACGCACCGTCCAATACATGAGAGTTGTATTCCATTTTAGATAGATTACGGGTCTTATATTATTAATCTGATGTGATGAAATGAATTTTTTTTTGCATCGACTTAAAAAACCGAAGCACTTGAATGCTTCTTCCGACACTTGAAATATATGATGATTCCAACGAACGTCGCAGTGAATTCTCATGCCCAGAATACCAAGAGCATCTGATTCCCCAATATCTACATTACCCATTGACATAGATGACAACACACCACCATGTTTGAGTGTTAAAAAACAACACTGGGTCTTGCTTGCATTAAAATCGAGACTGTTCGCACGACCCCAATAGGATATTTTCGCCACGTCGCTTGAGAGTGTATCGTTCATATTCATCCTTTTCGCCTTAATCACCGAGAGGCTCGGGATGCGTATAACAAATCGGAACGATGGGACCGCCACACAGTGGTTATTTCGGAAACTTTTTGATCAAGGTAGTATTGATTTTAGTAGCCAGGGTAATATTCCTGATTTTCCATATCCCATTAAGTGTAGCAAAATATATGCGTGCCTTTCAAAATCTGTTTTCCTCATCGCTCTTATTCCACCACCTTTAATTAGCATGCTGTCAAGGTATTGAAATATTTTCAAAATCAATAAAACTTCAATAGGCATTTAATTCACGCGATTGCTAATGCATTCTACCCAGTATTACATTATTAACCATTTTTAGTATTAAAGATATTCTTGTTATGTTGTTAAACTTTTTTTGGCGCCTTCATTTGGTATTTTATAATCGCTTCTTTCTGTTCTACCTGTGGTACTTTCTCCATCCATACGCGTCTAAATATTCTGCTTGTTGGTGCCCTCATTTTCAGTAGCTTTGCTAGTTTTCAACTTAGCGATCTTTTGTCGAAGATCAGGTCGGTGGTTGCATCGCCAATATATCTAGATCACTGATATGTTTACAGTGATTTACGTTATACAGTCAATGAAAAAAGTCTACATACACCCTACGATTTTGAAGTCTTAGAGAATGAGTGACGAAATTTGAGAAAAATGTTATACGAATGTTTAAGGTATTTATAATTAAGATTATCTGAAGAAAAAATAATATGAAGAAATATAACTAGAAGTTATTAGAGAAAAACATAAAAATTAGCAGGAAATAAGCCTCATACAACGTGTCACTGCCAATATCAAATAGAAATTTAAAAACAAAGAAAGCGAAATAATAGTTAACTTTGTTGATTTATTCAAATTCACAAACATTACAATTGTTGAAGTGGATAAATTTTTTATCCTCGAAAATGGAAATTCGAAAAGAGATTCATATTTCAGTATGAAATATGGTGGAAAGTCCCCAAAATGATAATAAATCATATGTAAAAATTGCTAAGACAACAAAATTCAGTCGTGCTAATCTACAAACGAAAGGCTTTCGAGATGTGGTTTTACCAGTATTGTGAAATTAGTTAACCAGGATCCAATAATAAACGTCAAAAATCGTAACATATTCCAATTAAATTGTTGCTCCACGAACAATAATAAAAGTTTTACATGACAATTGATTTCATAGCAGAATAGCACGTAAGAAGACACTAATTTCAGTAAATAATAGTGAACTTGGTCTCGAGTTTGCTAAACCACATGTAAACAAGAGCATGGATTTTATAGTCATATTATATTTACCGACGAAAATAATTATAACATTTTCGGAAGAGTTAGCCGTTCCAAAGTTTGGAGAAAACCAAGCATTGCGCTAGATTCAAAGAATATTATACCTACAGCCAAACATAGTGCAGCCTACGTTATGGTCTGAGCCGCCATGGTGTCAAATAAAGTGTTACGTTTGGCTTTATTTGGTGCTAATATTGACCGCTATCATTACAAAATCATATTGGAACAAATTCTGGGGCGTCTGTGAATAGCTTGGGCCTGGGATACCAATGGATTTTCCAGTAAGATAACGTCTCAAAGCATACAGCGCCCTTTTTTTGAGACTGGCTTCTTCACTATGCTTAAAAACAGCAAATTCACACCCAGTCACCAGACTTAAGCCCAATACTGCACATGTTACGAAAATTTTACGAAAATATGGCATTAGTAACCGTTAAACATTAAAAACTGTCCTTATTCGTGCATGGACTGAAATACTACCCTCTTTACAGAAAATTTGGTGAAATTAATACCACGATGTCTTCAAGCGGTTATTGATGGCCAAGGTGGATCAACCATTATTAATGACTTATATATTAATATAAACATTTTTTAATTTTCTTCACAAACTCTCCAAAAACTCTAAATTAAAGAGTGTATGTAGACTTTTTCCTTGACTGTATATTTAAAAACTATTTTTTTGAATCATTTAGCTGTACGCAGAAAAGAATACGCTATTATCGACTGTGATGATGAAGTTTTTACCGTTTCATGTCTTACTATGGTTATTTAAAAGATAAAGGGTTCGCCATCTAACTTTTTTTTTAACTAGTACTTATTTCGTGAATGGTAGCACTTAGCTCATGTCTGATTTGACAGATAATTAGTTTTATCTTTCCGCTGAACGAATATGGTTGTGAATACGCTTGAACAACGCTGGGAAATATTGCGACATTACTTTGAAAATCATGGTAATGTTGCAGAATCAAAAATCATCTTTTCAGATGAAGCTCATTTTGATCTTGGCGGTTATGTAAACAAGCAAAGTTGTAGCATTTGGGGCACAGAAATCCCGCACGCATACATTGAAAAGCCGATACACCCAAGACGAGTCACTTTTTAGTGCGGATTTTGGTCCAGAGGTATAATTGGGCCATTTTCTTCGAAAATGAGCAAAGAGTGGCCGTTGCAGTCAATGGGGATCGTTATCGGGCCATGCTGAACGAATTTTTGTCAACAAAAATTGAAGAGGAGTATATAAGCAACATTTGCTTTCAACAGGACGGCGCTACGTGCCACACAGCCGAAGCTACACTCGATGTTTTGCGCCCTGTTTTTGAAGATCGCACTATCAGCCGCAGAGCTGATATGGTTTGGCCACCTCGGAGCGGCGATTTGACACCGTTAGACTATTATTTGTGGGGTGCCGTCAAAAATAAGTGTTACGCCAACAAGCCAGAGAAAATTGACGCTTTAAAGGATAATATTCGTGAAGCCATTGGTGATATACAGCTGCACTCAATCGATAATGTGCTTAAAAATTGGACCAATCGTGTAGGCTACTGCATGGCCAGCCGAGGCAGCCATTTGAATGAAATTATTTCCCATTATTAACCGGAAGGATTGTACTTTTAAATAAAAAAAGAAATTTGAGAAAATATTCAGTAGTTTTTTCTATAGCATTTACAAAAAAAAAAAAAAAAAAATTTTGGCGGACCCTTCATTAAAAATTATTTTAGAAAACGGAATATATATTCCACACAGTTTTTAGAACAATTAATCCAAAAAACATACACTTCTATAACCGTATAGAAGAAAATGTATTGTAAGGTTTAACACATTGGAGTTTCTTGTAATATGTATTTATGCCATACATTTCTTTATTTAAACGTAATGAATTAAAGCTACTAAATACTAAATACGCTTCATTTTTTCAACTGTAATACGTATCCTTAATAAAACTCTAATTAGACATTTCCAAATCTACTGCAGGAAGTAGCAAAAATAATGTGTTTTAGTTTCCTGATGTATCTATTCATGCAGAAGAGTGGCAACAGCAAATGCATATAAGGATTTTACTGATTTTTGCCACAATTCGAATTCAAGACATTAAAGACAAAACGTAACAAAAGGAAACAAATCCGAAAGAGAAATTCACAAAAATTTAAAATAAAATATTTTGAAAATTGTGGCAGCAAATATTCACAATAAGATCAAGTAGTCTGAGTATTTATGCGTGGGTAAAGGACTAAGGATATGGGTGCCAATGTGCACTTGCGATGCACATAATATTTAAAATAAAAGGAAAGTTGTTTAGAAGTGCTTATTATTCTCGTTTTAAATTTTATTACAAAAAAATAAATTATTTATAAAGAATTTAATTTTAATTTAATTTTATTTATAAAGAATTTAAAAAATCAGAAAACAGTATTTTATTAAATATTAAAATACATTTCATATCTGCAATTAAATCATTGCAAAAACTTTTCCAAATCAAACATAAAGAAATGGTCAGAAAGATTCATAGCAATGCAGAGGTAACTAACTGCCCATAGCAAAAACAGTTATAGGAAAAAAAATAAGCCATCTATCTGATATATTTTATACACAGGGTTTTCAGATCTTTTTGCGCTTTACCGCCAATTTTAACTTCAAAAATCGCCAAAATCGCCGAATCATCTTTCCTTTACAAAATTTTAACAAATAAAAAATAAGTTTGTTTGATTTCTTAAATTTCACCAAAAGTGGAAAGAAATTCGTCATAATAAATATTTTGTTAATTTTGTAAAGCAAAAATATTAGCAAAACAAAATGTGTGCAATGTTTACTATGGCGTGTTTTTTATAGAGGTGTAGAACTTTAAGTTGGCATTACTTTTCAAGATGACGATCGACTTAACAGCTGTCAAGTGATTTATTCTCAGTTTGGCTTGGCAATTCATTATGAATAGACTCACGCCCGGCGTAGATTCGTCGAATGGGCCTAAAACGAGATTAGATTTGTTCTCGATTTTCATAAGCGAATTTTGTTTAACGATGAAGCGCGCTTCTGGTTGAATGGCTACGTCAACAAACAAAACTTCCGCATTTGGAGTGAAGGTAATCCTCAAGTGTATGTGGAAACACCGTTACATCCAGAAAAACTGACTGTTTGGTGTGCTTTATGGGCTGGTGGAATCATTGGTCCGTACTTCTTCAAAAACAATGGTGGCCATAACGTTATAGTCAATGGTGATCGGTATAGAGCCATGATTAATAACTTTCTCATTCCTGAATTGAATAACCATGATGTCCAGGAGATGTGGTTTCAACAAGATGGCGCAACATGTCACACAGCTCGTGCCACAATAGATGAATTGAAAGACACGTTTGGTGACCGCCTAATTTCACGTTTTGGAACTGTGAATTGGCCTCCAAGATCTTGTAATTTAACACCGCTAGACTACTTTCTGTGGGGCTATGTAAAGTCATTTGTCTATGCGGTAAAGCCCCAAACGCTTGGAAGACAACATTCGCCGTGTTATTGCCGATATACGGCCACAAATGTTGGAAAAAATCATCGAAAATTGGATGTCAAGATTGGACTACATTCGCGCCAGTCGTGGCGGTCATATGCCAGAAATCATACTTAAAATGTAATGCCACAAGATTATCTTTCGGATAAATAAAATGTATGTCAATCGAATAATCCATCGTTGTTTTATTGCAACTTAAAGTTCTATACCTGTATAAAAACACCCCTTATAATATAGTTCATAGATTCCTGGAAGCAAGTAGACTATAAAAAATAATTAATATAAAATGCAGTTTGCATATGGATATGTTGTCTCATTACTGTTATATATCTGAAACGTTATACACTTTATTTTCGACACATTTCACCTTGCCTTGTATGGTAATTAAATTACTCTATGCGACAGAAGAGAACGAAGAGATATACTATTTTTAAAATAAACGCCTATTTTTAAAATTTGCCAGTTGCCGAAAATTGCATTACATAAGTAAACTGGACAAATATCTATTAGTTTCAGTTCCATATAGGCAACTAGAAATTTGTCGTTACCGAGAACATAATTAGTTTGGCTGCGATCTCTAATCGACACAATAAAATACACCATGTTTACGAACTTCATACATAAAAATACCAAAATAATAATTTTAATTTTTCGTTTTTTTTTTTTTTTTTTTTTGTAAATCAAAAATAGCCAACAAAATCGCTAACTAATTTATAAGTCGGCGAAAAGTCGTTAAGTCGCCAAACAACTTTTAAAATCATTACGTTTGGCGAATAATCGCTAAATCTGACAACCTTGTTTATACAAAAACCGGGATTGTCCCAAGGCAAATCGGACATTTTCAATATGCTACAGTTGTAGTGTGATAATGTTGCTATTTGCTAACACCAATGGCCTTAGTCTGGGTATGTCTACTAAAAAATTACATGGTGCCGCCTCAGTACCTATTTCCCTCAGTTTTAACTGCATATCATCGAAAAGCCAGACCTTAAAGACGGCCATTTAACCTCAATAAGCTCTTCGGGTTAAATTGGATCCATTTTTGCAGAAAAATCGTTGTTTTTTTTGTAATGATTGGTTTATATTTTTGATATGCTGTGACTTTTATTATATTTCAAATCTAAACAAAAAAATTTGATTTTTTTTTTGAATAAATTTGCAAAAAACTTAATATCTTTTTATTAATTAAGTGTAAAAAAATTACCTATGAAATTTTATGGGTCAAATTTGACCATGAGCAAAAAGCTTGAATTTCTGTTATTCTAAAAAGGACAATATGCGACATTTCGCATACAAAATAATGATATGTACCTACTTGTAATGATCGACGAGTTTTTGACAAGTACGCACACATACGTGAATTGTTAAATAAATGGTCTGACATACACTAATGTGTTATCAGTCTTAATGGTTTTTTTATTTTTTTTTTTTTTTTTTTTTATTAAAATGTAAACGAAATTAATAAGTTAAATTCATTTTGTAAAGTAATAATATGGAGTTTGGCTCTTTTTTTCTCTTATCTTTAGAATCGGTCTCAAGACCTAACAGTCGATGAGCAGCTCGTGGCATTTAGAAGAAGATAGCCATTCCGGCAACACATAACTCCAAAACCAGCTAAATATGGCATAAAGTTTTGGTTGGTTGCAATTCTGCTAACAGTTACACCTGGTATATTTAGTCATGGAAAAGTAAGCTTGAAAGAAACCAAATTATTCGTGTAGTTCTCGATCTGACAGTTGGTCTGAGAGCTTATAATGTGACAGCAGATAATTTTTACAGCATTACAATTAAGATATAAATATACCTGAGCATTCGTTAATTTTTTTCTTTGTTTTACCATGGACGCTACTTCCTTTTATATAAAGTGGCTCCAAACCCACTCGGAAATTACACCAAATCATTTTCGATCGCTTAAAAATAATAGCTTTTAATTATTCAAAAAAAAAGTGTAGTTATCTTCCATGAATAAAAGGAAAAACCAATTCAGAAATATAATAATTGTACGTAAAACTGAAGTTGAAAACGCTTTGAACACCAAAATGACTTGCTCAAGCCAGACTCGGACAGTAACTTTCATGGGTTAATAACTGCAACTCTGTAATTTCAATGAGGCCAAGTTCGCTGATATAATTTACATATTTAGGGGAAAATCCTTAAGTTCAGTTTTCGAAAATTATACAGAATAAACCGAGCTAAAAGAAAGAACAGAGCAAGAAGATGTATAGATAACAGGGACAAACTAGTATCGAAGGGAAAAAGTTTTCGAGAAATTTCAAAAATTGTTGACAGAAGTCATTCAACAGTGTGCGACATAATTAAACATGCCCACAACAAAATTATTTCTGAGGCAGAAGAACGTTTTTTTGTCAGAAAAATAAAAGCAAATCCCAACCTAAGTGCTCCAAAACTTGCTAGTATCGCTGAAAGTGACCTTGGTAAGAAAGCAAGCCCATCAACAATAAGAAACTTGCTTTACAGAGTTGGTTTTAATACAAAAACCTCTTGTTAGTAAGCGCAATCAAACCAAAAGACTTGAATTTGCAAAATAGTATCAAAATAATGGTTTTTCTTTTTGGAGAAACGTTATGTTTACCGACAAATAATAAACCAATAGTATGGAAGGGACAGAATCAGGCACTACGTTTGAATAATTTGAAACCAAAAGTAAAGCATGTTGTGGTTCAGTGCTTGTCTGGGGCCAATTTTTTGCATCAGGTCTAGGATCATTGCATTTTTTTTACACTATCATTTATCATAATGTTTATTTAAACATTTTGAAAGAAAACTTGCAAAAAGTGTGGATAAGCTTGCTCTGGATAACGCTTGTGTGGATAAGCTTACTCTGGATAACGCTTGGTACTTTTACCAAGAAATACAAGGGTCTGCACACAAAATATTATTTTTTTAACAATAAGTAATAATATCAGACATTTATGTAACCGTCAGAGTTTCGCTTGTGTAAGTTTATTAACAAATTGAAGTCTTTTTAGTTCATTTCTACTTAAAACTACTAAATTTTAATTTTGTTTTCTGTCCTTAGTAGCTTAATATACGTATAAAACAAATCAATCAAGGAAAGCTTTTCCTTAACTTTTTATTATTAGTTTGAGTTTTACCAACAAAATCATTTTATTATAGTGTCCGTGTTTGGCTTGTAGCCACTCTATTTCAAATATTATATTTTATCCTAGTGGAGGATAAACAACTTCGGATTAAATTGGATAACAATTAATGCAAAGAAGGAATTTATACGATAGATAAAGTAGTGTCATTTTAGACTTGAAAAACAAGATTTAATAATAGCCTCTCGTGATATTTAGTAATACGTTATATCATCAACATTAGCTAACCACGGTTAAAACGAAAACAACGTCGACATTTCTTAGAAAATTTAGGCTTGTAATTTATCACGGCTATATAGAGCACAGAAAAACATTACCACGCAGTAAAAAGTTTTAGTTTAATTTTAAAAATTAGTGGCTTAGAGTATAGAAAGTTTTGGTGTTAAATTGAAATTTTTTGCCAAAATAGTTTAAATATAAAAACGGAAAGTATTTTTCACATTCTTAAATATTTAATTTTACTAAAAATAAATATTCCTATTTGATTAATTGTATAATAATTAAAAATATATTCAGTGTTAATTTTGTCACTTCAATCTTTATTTTAATATCGAAATAGGAATTAAAATCCACTCTTATATTTTTTATTTTAATAACTTCAAGTTTACAATCAACTCCCAAGTGTAATAAAAGTTCTCTCAATGAATTAAATAATTTTCTTTTTGCTGTAATTTCCGAAATTTTCACCGAGCGTATGAGTGATATCCATGAATTTTGAAAAAATATCGCTTATACGACATTCATTACATACAATTACAACAAAAAATTCTTTTTTTAAAACTGCGTAATTTCATTTTATTGGGAATAAAATATGTAAAGGGTCCGCCATCCAACGTTTTTTTTTTCAACTAGTGCTTATTTCGTGAATGGTAACACTTAGCTCATGTCTGATTTGACAGATAATTAGTTTTATCCTTCCGCTGAACGAATATGGTTGTGTGTGTATACGCTGGAACTACGCTGGGAAATATTGCGACATTACTTTGAAAATCATGGTAATGTTGCAGAATCAAAAATCATCTTTTCAGATGAAGCTCATTTTGATCTTGGCGAGTATGTAAACAAGCGAAATTGTCGCATTTGCGGCACAGAAAACCCGCACGCATACATTGAAAAGCCGATACACCCAAGACGAGTCACTTTTTGGTGCGGATTTTGGTCCAGAAGCATAATTGGGCCATTTTTCTTGAAGCAAGGATTGACCGTTACGGTCAGTGGCGATCGTTATCGGGCCATGTTGAACGAATTATTGTTCACAAAAATTGAAGAGGAGGATATTAGCAACATTTGGTTTGAATAGGACGGCGTTACGTGCCACACAGCCGAAGCTACACTCAATGATTTGTGTCCTGTTTTTGAAGATCACATTATCAGCCGCATAGCTGATGTCGTTTGGCCACCTCGGAGCTGCGATTTGACACCGTTGGACTATTATTTGTGGGGTGCCGTCAAAGATAAGTCTTACGCCAACAAGCCAGAGAAAATTGACGCCTTAAAGGACAATATTTGTGAAGCCATTGGTGAAATACAGCTACACACAATCGATAATACGCTTAAAAATTGGACCGATCGTGTAGGCTACTGCATGGCCAGCCTAGGCAGCCATTTGAATGAAATTATTTTCCATTATTAACCGGAAGGATTCTACTTTCAAATAAAAAAAGAAATTTGAGAAAATATTCAGTAGTTTTTTTTATAGCATTTAAAAAAAAAAAAATATTATTTGGCGGACCCTATATTTACCAATCAATTTTCATGAATTTTAGTTTATTTTATTATTTTTAGATGCAAATTTATGAATAAATAGTAAAGCTGGTATCTATTTGCTGCTTTATATTTTTGTGAATTTTCAAAAATCGAAAATATCATAATTTAAAGAAAAAATATATATGATTTGTTTTTCAATAACTCGAAAAATATGGATTATATTAAAAAATGATATTAAAGCTGGCTTAATATGGCTTAACGAAATCGAATAAGTCATTTCCAAGTCATCGTATTATGTATAAAGTAGCCTCTTCAAAAAACTCACATTTTAGAAAAAAAAGTTATCCATAGAATCTGAAATGCTGATGATTTTTAAAGTTAAGCGATCATAGCGCATCAAAAAAATATAAGGATATCCATGGTCAGAATATTATTTTCCGTTTGTTGCATAGTGTAATCATGCAGCTCCTTATTTTTTTTTTGTCTTTCAAATTAAAAACGTAATAATAAAACAGCTTGAAGTCTTTTCCAACATCATGAACTATAATTATTTTTTGATCTCCACAAGTAGAATTACAAGCATAATAAAATAATTTCTATATAAAATTTCTAAAGTTGTCTTTCATGATATATCATCTTGATATCATATCATTGAATTGTTTTAAAAGTTTTTGTTTTTGTTATCATTATATATATAATTACTATACTCAACACCAGCGAAACATCTACTTAATAAATTGAATAAATATATGAATATATTAGGGAGTCAATTAACTTGAATGATTATTCAATTTTAGTTTGTATTCATAATGAAAATCGCTCGCTATTCTTGTATTCCCTTTACAATGCTCCGTAATCAAATCTAATTGATTCATGGAAAAGTTGTAAGTGTTCACGAGTGTTTTGCAAAATAATATTGTCTTTATTGTCTCTTTCAAATGCTCAGGCTTTTTCGAAATGAAGTTCAACTGTTTTGAAACCAAACAAGTTCAGTTTATAAGTACAGCGTGTTTTTATAGAGGTATAGAACTTTAAGTTGGCATTACTTTTCAAGATGGCGAACGATTTAACAGCTGTCAAGTGATTTATTCTCAGTTTGGTTTGACAATTCGTCGTGAATAGACTTACGCCTGAACAACGCTTATTGTGCAATTTTAATTTTTCATAAGTGAATTTTTTTTTTAAATTTTCATAAACGAAATTTGTTTTGCGATGAAGCGCACTTCTGTTTGAATGGCTACGTCAACAAATAAAACTGCCGCATTTGGAGTGAAGGTAATCCTCAAGTGTATGTGGAAACACCGTTACATCCAGAAAAACTGACGGTTTGGTGCGCTTTATGGGCTGGTGGAATCATTGGTCCGTACTTTTTCAAAAACGATGGTGGCCAGAACGCTACAGTCACTGCTGATCGGTATAGACCCATGATTACTAACTTTTCATTCCTGAATTTAATATAACCATGATGTCCTGGAGATTTGGTTTCAACAAGACGGCGCAACATGTCACACAGCTCGCGCCACAATAGATTTATTGAAAGACACGTTTGGTGACCGCCTAATTTTACGTTTTAGACCTGTGAGTTGGCCTCCAAGATCTTGTGATTTAACACCGCTAGACTACTTTCTGCGGGGCTATGTAAAGTCATTGGTCTATGCGGTAAACATTCGCCGTGTTATTTCCGATATACGGCCACAAATGTTGGAAAAAGTCATCGGAAATTGGACGTCCAGATTGAACTACATCCGCGCCAGCCATGGCGGTCATATGCCAGAAATCATATTTAAAATGTAATGCCACAAGATTATTTTTTGGATTAATAAAATTCATGTCAATCGAATAATCCATCGTTGTTTTATTGCAACTTAAAGTTATATACCTCTATAAAAAACACCCTACATGTAAATAAAGGAGTCACGGAAGTTTAGCATTTAGTACTTTGGCTTTGGTGGAATAAAGAATACGCTTTTTTTCATAAGTTCATACATGAGCGTTATAATGGAAATAATTGATAGAGCACTTAATTAGCAGCTGCATAAAGAGCTTATCAATATTATAGCTTTCTTATTGATTCTATTAAAATGTAAATATTTTTATTGACATCAGAAAAAACACTTCTCTGCCATATACACCCTAGTTCATGAGGATAGAATCAAATCATTTTTAAATAAAAAAGGCTGTAATTTACGTAATAAGTGACCACATTTTTCAGACAAATGGCCGATGTAGGCTACATTTTTAATAAAATCATTGATATTATATTGTATATAAAAATGAGTGTGTGTTTGTATATAATAAGTCGCTCAATAAGCCCGTAGAATAACTAAGAAGTAAACAAATTTTGACAAAACTCGATTTTATTATTCAACATAGTTTCCTTGGAAGCCAATACAACAAGTATAGCGATTCTCCAACTTTTCGATATCAGTTTTAGAGTACAATTTATCTTTTTCGTCAAAATAGGCCTTAGTTTCAGTGATTACTTCATCAATGGACTGAAATTTCTTTCCAGCAAGTATTCGCTTGAGATCTGAAAACAGGAACAAGTCACTGGGCGCTAAATCTTTAGAATACGGTTGGTGGGTAAGTAATTCGAAGCCCAATTCTTTCAATTGTGCCATCGTTTTTATCGATTTGTGACGCGGTGCATTGTCTTGGTGAAACAAGTCAATAACAAAAGTTGCTTCACACAAAATGCTATAACTCACGAATTAATCGTCAGATTACTGTCAAATTTATACACGTATCGTACCGTGTGGCGCTGTGCTATGGTAGGTAAGATACCCGCCTACCGACCAGAAGGTCGTCGGTTCAATACCAGACCAGACCATCTTAAAAAAGAAAAAAGTTTATCGACGGCGGCATCACTTCATAACATTAGCTAAATAAAAAACTATTGAAAACTTTTTTAAATGAATTTGCCGTTCGGAGCCAGCGTTAAACTGTAGGTTCTTTTCAATGAGTTTAAAAATAGAATCAACTCATTGATGTCTGAGACAAGTCC
This sequence comes from Wohlfahrtia magnifica, assembly GCA_023159175.1. Taxonomy (NCBI): domain Eukaryota; kingdom Metazoa; phylum Arthropoda; class Insecta; order Diptera; family Sarcophagidae; genus Wohlfahrtia; species Wohlfahrtia magnifica. Next base: position 349,577 of record JAKWBJ010000178.1, read on the forward strand.
CCATGTTCATTAACATTCCATTAATGTTATGGGAACTAATAATAATCGTACTAAATAAAAATCATATGGGAAAAATTCTATGTGACATAGATGGTGAAGTGGATCTATGAATCCATAGTCATACCTGTTCTCTCCTATGGCTGTATCGTATGGTGGACAGCCTTGGAGAATGCCAGTCGAAGGAGGCTTCTAAATAAGGTACATAGATGTGTTGCTTTGGGCATATCTGGTGCCTTTAGAAGTACTCCTCAGGCAGCGCTGGGCATTATCCTGGATCTGACCTCTCTTGAGGTTGTGGTGAAGGGAAGGGCTGCTAGTAGTTTCTTAAGGATTTTTGAAGGGGGCCTGGCCAAGGCTCTAGGTTATGGACACTCTGCCATTTTGGGGACTTGACTGGGGTGCGCATTCGGTGACCTGTGCTGGTTCAACGAACTATAAGGTCAGGCAATGTGACTTCACCATATGCCCTGCGGCAGTTTTTCTGGATAGAGAGTCTTGGCGTGGGGTTGATGGACTTTTCGACGGCCACGCCATCTTTACAGATAGATCCAAGACCAAGGAGGGCACTGGCGCAGGACTCTACAGGGCTGACAGTGACATTAAATTATCCTTTAGACTCCCGGATGAGTGCAGTGTTTTTCAGGCCGAGATCTTCGCTGTTCTCAGAGCAGCTGGGAGTTTTCGCGATTTGGCTGCTGTTGGGGATGGTGTGGTCTTCTACTTGGACAGTTAGGCGGCCATTAGGGCGCTAACTGGTCGCCATGTCAGCTCAAGGTTGGTTGCATTGTGCAGGAGTACCTTTGCGTCGATCTTGGATGTGTGCAGCGTTAAACTGTGCTGGGTTCTGGGGCATGCTGGCGTAAGAGGCAACGAGATAGCAGATGAACTGGCAAGAGCGGGTGCGGCTTGGGGTGTAGAACAGGCAGATGCGTCGGTGAAACCACCGCTTGGTTTCTTTGGGAGCTTAATTGATTGCTGGGTCTGTCGTAGAGTGGAGGAGTGGTGGAGGAGCAGAGGAGACTGTAGGGTCTCCAGGCTGCTGTGGCCGCGACCTGACCGCTCTGTGACGGAATGGGTTCTCAATCTGAGAAGGGAATCTCTTAGGATTCTGATAGGCTTTGTGACTGGAAACTGCGCTCAGAGGGCGAGGACTGGAATTTGGGAAGCAGGCTCCTCTGCCACTGCCCGAGTCTTTATGGGCGCAGGTCAGGTCTCAGCTGGCTCCTTAGGTGATGCCTGGTCCTTCTTGGGCATCTGTCTCTTTTTTCTGTATGCCTTTTCTGACGCTCTTCTTCACCTTCCTCTTCCTCTTCCTCTTCTCTGTCCTCTTTTATTTCCTTCTCTGTCCTTCCTCTCTACTTGTTTTCTAATTTCTTCTCTTCACTCTTCTTCTTATCAGTGGAAAGCTTCTTTCCACAATGGACCACTGTGGTCTCTGGGTGGGGTAATTTTCGATACCGCCTTTCTTACCTTCCATCTATGTGACATCGTATGGACTTGAAAGAGAACATAAACCTTATCGGATATGATAAAAATTGGTTGTAACCACTCTGACGGAGAGATATTCTCATCGGAAAAACGCTAAGGAAAATTTAATGGAGCTAAATTGTGGTAATTTATCATCTTAAATATAGTGAAACTTAAAACGAGAATTTTAACTGGTACCTACACAAATTTAACTCCACAATGCAAGCAAAAAACTCAGATTTTCGTAACTGTTAGAATTCGTGTTGAAATTGATAAATGTGCTACCATTAGAGATATTTAGACCAGGTTTAATGAGAATTTATTTCAAGGTTACAAGACAGGCGAGAGTAATATCGTTGATGAACAATTATTTGGGTATAGAGGACGTACAAGATTCATAAAATATATGCCATCGAAGTCAGAAATATATGGCATTAATACCTGGGGCGTGTGACGCGAGAAGTTCAAATTTATATCATATGGTTTATCAGTATACCAGATGGTGAGCACCAAAAAAGTATAAGCGAAGAAGTATTCTTAGCCCTACTCAGTCTGCAGAAATATAAATGCAGATTAATTTTTCATTTCACTAAAGAGCTGAAGCCTAATGGTTAGTTGAACAGATAGAAGTGAATGGTAACGTTACAAAGAAAATAATCTTCAGCGACGAGGCATACTTTCATCTCAGTGGATTCGTTAACCAGCAGAATTTCCACATTTGGACAAACCTGAATCCTCGAGAGATTGGTGAAAAGTCGATGCATTCACAAAGAATGACTGTTTGGTGAGGTTTATGGGCTGGTGGCGTCATCGGACTATACTTCTTCGAAAATAATGTCGGCGAAACAGTTACCATGAATGGTGTTCACTGTCGTGAGATGTTAAAGCACTTTTTGAGGCCAGAAATTGATGATATGGACCTGGACAATATGTGGTTCCAAGATAATGATGTCACTTGCCACCTAGCCAATGAAACAATGACACTTTTGAGCGAGAAATTCAATGGCCGTGTTATCTCATATAGTGGCGTTTTTGATTTGACACCATTTGACTTTTTTCTTTGGCGATATTTACAATAAAACGCGTACGTCAATAAGTCAAGTACAAGTCAGGAGCTAAAGGATGAGATAATTCAGCACATTAACGACATTAAACCTCAATTATGTCTCCAAGTCATTGAAAATATGGCCGACGGATAGAGATATGCCGCCGAAGCCGTGGCGAGCATTTGGCAGCTATTTTGTTTCACACAAAAGTATCCTAGATCTCTCTATCATAATAAAAAATAATAAAAAAGATAATTCTCTGAAAACTTTTTTTTTATTATTTTATTTACAATTAACATCGTGCGTTTTGGTTGGACCACCCTTTATAATTTCAAGTTAATTATAGCTTAGGCAAATGCCACGGGAACGTATATTTTTTATTGTGGCTCTCTATCTCTGCCCAGAAAAAAATTAATGGCTTTAGATTTTAATCTAAAAGTATAAGCAGGAGTTCCATTTCTATTTAACATAGTGTTGTTCCTAAAAGTGAATAACATGGGAATTGCAGGGACGTTTAAACTACCTAGGCTAAGCTGATGATGCATGCCTTTTCGCACATAGTTTCTCAGATATGAAAGCGAACGTTTGTAAGATATTCCGAGCAGCCTCTTTTTGTGATCCATACGCTGCAGCCAGATAGAGAATCTTATCTGGTTTTGCTATCTCGAAAGCAGAGGCATAAACCGAATACGGCTCGTATAGATCACAAAACTCTACTCTTTAACAAAAATGTAAAGTCCACCCTGCTCTATGGCCTTGAATCAATGAATGTTGCCTCCGAGAAATTCGAAAGATGCAAGTGTTTGTGAATCAATGTCTTTAAGGAATTCTGTGAATCTTTCAGTCGAGGATTTGAACACTTAGCGAATGATTGAAAAAGGGCAATTAAAGCCGAAATAAGAACAATAGATAAATCGTGGGGAGCCACAGGTTCACGCGATCTGTTGTGGGCCTATATGCTAACAAAGAGTCATTGTTGATTCGTATATTTAAACGTTTATATTTGGTTCGTTTTTTAAATAGTTTTTCGTGTGATAGTCGTCAATATGATTTAAACCCTACACCAGTAAATTTGGTGAATTAATTAAGTCAAATTATGATGAAATTTTATCCAGACTCCAGCAAGTCTTTCACAAGATTTTTTACTGAGGCAAATAATGTTACGCCTAACTAGGCGAGCTAGGTTCGAGTCCCAGCAGAGGACGTGTCGGAATAATTTAATTACAGCTACGTTTCGAGTTTTTAATAAAAGAGGCTTCAACTTCAACTTTCCCCCTAGACAACTCCAACTAAAATAAAGAATAATAAAGAGACCTTCCCTCTTTCACTAGCGATGATGACATACATCCGACAAATGATTAGGAAAAAATACCACCTAATGGGAAAAAATTTCAATGCTAAAGTAAAGACCACCACCTAGTTAGCAAGGATATTCACCACCACTACACAATCGATATGGAGGGGGCTACAGTGAATTAATCATCTATTTGATTGATGAAACTGAAAGAAAGCAATGAATGCTCTGTGGAAAGCCAATATGCTCTCTAGAGGAATGATGGAGAAAAAAAAAGTAAGGCAGATGAGATCTTCGTATTGCCATTTGTTAAAATAAATTACCAAAGTTATGCTACGGAAGATCGATTTGGTTAGCTTGGCGACATTGTTTACGCCGATTGTAGTAAGGAAATCAATATAAAAAAATATAAAATTAGTAAGACTAGGGCAGTATTCGAAACATTATTTTCAATTTGTCGAAACAAGAGCACACTAAGCTACGAATATTTGCCTCCAACATAAAATCGGTTTTGCTTGTACAACATGAAAACTTACCGTTATCATTACTAGAAACTTACTTAAGTTAATTCTGCGTATTTTCTGGCCATGGGTGTATCAGGTAGCAACTGAAATACGCAAGTGACAATAAACTGATCAGGTAGCTGGGGACAGGGATGATAATACTATCAATAAAGCCTACGCTGGAACCCTTTGACCGAGAGATAAGAAGACCTGAGCTTAGGATTGCCAGATTAAACATTTCAAAGTTCTTGACATTTAAAGAAAAGAGAAATCCTGATTTTGAAAAAAATTTTGTCATCTCTAAAACGTAGTATCTCCTTAGGTTGTTTGAGAAGTCCGAATGGTAACGGGCTATGAAAAATGGATCACGTAAGGTCCGAAAAAGATCATGGACAAAGCAAATTGAAACTTTGCAGATAGTGCCAAGCAAAGAATGATGCCACAAAAAGTAGAGCTATGTGCCTGGTGAAATTGGAAGGAAATCGTTCTGTAGGAGCTTCTACAACCGCGTCAAACGACATGTGCCGATCTCTACTGTTAACAATTAATGAGATTGAAGCACATATTTTAATAGAAATGACCAGAAGTTTTCAATTTAAAAGATGTTGTGTAATATCATGACAACGCCAAACCACACATATCATTGATGGCCCGCCAGGAACTGAGAGAGCCTGACTGCACAAATTCGATGAATCCACCATATATCCCGGATCCGGACTTAAAAACTTTTTTTGCTTACACTCTTTACATATTATATGTCTAAGCATATTAGGGCATTTCACTTTTTCCAAAGGTGCGGTTTTCATATAACGGGTCCGCCATCTAATGTTTTTATTTCAACTAGTGCTTATTTCGTGAATGGAAACACTTAGCTCATGTCCGATTTGACAGATAATTAGTTTTATCCTTCCGCTGAACGAATATTTTTTCGCTTCGCTAAGTGGGCCTACGATTGACTTACAGAAGATGCCGATTTTGCAAAAAAAAATCTTTTTTTCAGATGAAACTCATTTTGATCTTGGCGGGTATGTAAACAAGCAAAATTGTCGCATTTGGGGCACAGAAAGCCCGCACGCATACAGTGAAAAGCCGATACACCCAAGACGAGTCACTGTTTGGTGCGTATTTTGGTCCAGAGGCATAATTGATGGCCCAATTCGAAAATGAGCAAGGAGTGGCCGTTACAGTCAATGGCGATCGTTATCCGGCCATGGTTGTTCACAAAAATTGAAGAGGACGATATTAGCAACATTTGGTTTCAACAGGACGGCGCTACGTGTCACACAGCCTGCTTTCAAAAAAAAAAAAAAAAATTATTTGGCGGACCCTTTACATAATTTTGCTTAAGGAACGAGTCTCCACTAAAATGTGCAATAGCTTTCAACAAATCCTTGTATAAGGAAATCAAGCTGTAAAAATTCTTCTAAATCAAACAAAATCAAGGCCATCTCTATTGGTAGCTAGAGAAACATATACATTTAAAGCTATGAGCTGCGTTTTAGTCCTTTTAAGGTAAAATCTTTTATTTGGTAATATGATGTTGATTAAAGTGGAAAACAATTAATTTCTCGTTTCTAGCGTTTAGACTTTTCTAATATAATTGGTCTAGACCTTTAATAATGACACCTGTTGTATACAAAATTACATGTAAACATGAAATATCGAATATATACGATGAACTTTCAAAATAAAAAAAAAAAACATAAAACGGGCGCGTGTGTAACATAATTGCTGACAAACTCTTTTATTTCTTTAAATTAATTTAAGATTAATAACTTATGTTAAAAAAATTTAAAATAATAACAGAAAAATTATAGATACAATGGCGACAATAATGGCGGCAGCAACGGAAATAGAACACAACTTCATTTTATATACAATTCTAATGTGAAAAAAAACGAGCAAAAATGAATTTACAAATCAACATAACATAGCAATATAGCGCGATTAAGAAACAACAAATAAATGAACGTACAAAGTAGCGACTAAATAAATGGAACGAATATAAATGAAATAATGGATCATTGCCAACTGGCAAGGCCACACACATCATTATCCTTAATGGTGTTACTTGTACACAGAATTACACAAAATTTGTTCGTAATCAATAGGAGTGGGAACTATTTATTGACAATAATGGACTACAAATTGTAATAAATAGGCTCAATAAACTTTTAAATCGGATTTGAGTACAATTTTGTTGGTTATCGCATCATTTACATTTTAAGAACATTAACGAAATAAATGGATGGTAAAAGTCAATGAACTTAGCTTCCAAAAATAATTCCATAATAATTATGTGAAAATAGTTTTAAATCAACTTAAATACATATCATAATAAATGTATATGTGAGCTAAGAATCCCAAGGATAAAATTGGGAATAATTCCTTATTTGCTACGTTGGGTAACAGTTAAAAAGAAAAGAATCAGAAAAATAACATACGAAGTTAAAATATGCGATTGTAAAGAACAACTATTTTGATTTCTTTAGAAAACTTTCCGTTTTACTACCGATGAAACAGTGAAACACATGATAAATTGCGGTGATTTTTTATCGACGTTATAAATCTAAGCTCTATTCCATAAAAGAGAATTTTATTTTATTTTGAACGTCAGCTCGTTTCTAAAACTAAAACTCTTCAATGCTTATTTCAACACATCAGAGTAAATGCTCAGTCTGGGGCGTCTTCTTAATAAAGGGTGATTATTTCGGTATAAAAAAAAGGGATTCGAGATAAGTGACAATATTAAGTTCAGTAAGGTCTGCCATTTCACCATCAATAGAATAACAAATGAACAACCTTTGCAAATCATTGAATTTTATTATAAAAATTATGTTCATTTTATGGTCACCATAATCGGCGAATGACACATTGATGGCTTTACTAGAATTTTGTCCATATGATTTTTTTTACTACCAACTTTCAGACGCTACGTGTATAAATTTGACATCAATCTGACTAGTGATTCGTGAGTTATAGCATTTTGTGTGAACCAACTTTTGTTATAAAAAAAAAAAAAAAATTGAAAATTGAATTTCGAAAAAAAATTTGTGAAAACCAAACACTAACTTGATGAACATTATTCGAACTCTGTTCCATCGAGACAAATGGTAGAGAAGTTGTTTGCTGAATTTAAATAATGCAGAGCGCAGTGGACGCCCAAATGAGGCTATTATCCAAGAAAGCATAAAAACAAATGCAGAAATTGGTTATGCACGATTGCAAATTGAAGGTGCACGAGTTAGCTGACTTTGAAAAGATCAGATGGTAGTCTTTTTACCATTTTATAAGAGCAATTGGGTAAGCAAAAGTTCTGTTTAAAGTGAGCGCCGCGTTAGCTCAGAAATCAATAAAAATTATGGCAAAATTTAATGAATTGGGCTGCAAATTTAACCAAATTCAATCCACCCGGGTTTTATTGGGTATTACATTTTAAAAAACCAGGGTCGGTTTTTTATTTAAATGTTTTCGTAGCTTATTTACAACAAAAATAAGTATATTTACCGTATAAGGAGTGTGCCGCTGTAGTATGATAGGTAAAACATCCGCCTACCAACTATAGAAGGTCGTCGGTTCAATACTAGACCAAACCATTTGAAAAAGAAAAAGATTTTCAACAGCGGTATCACCTCATAACATTAGCTAGTAAAACTGGTTATGGGTATTACTTACTATTGAAGACTTCTCTAATGCATTTGCCGTTCGGAGCTGGCGTTAAACTAAAGGTCCCTTCTAATGAGTTTAAGAATAGAATCGGGTGCAACTCGTATATTACTTATAGATTTATTCAAGTAAAACATTTAATTTTTGTTATCTTTGGCACTTAAATTATAACTATAATAACAAACCTCTAATTCCATTCTCTACCAAGTAATACAACAACAAAAAAGACATTAGCTCCTTGAGTAGCTGTTCGAAACTTAAGCAACTTTCAGCACTTTGTGTAATTAACTTTATTTTTATGACCTCCGGACACCGTTTTGTTTGAATTATTCTTAGTATTGATTGCCACTTTAATTTTAAGCCCTCCGTCAGCTTCTGCGTATTTTTAAAACGACATGGTCAAACTACGCTTCAAATATTAAGACAAATTTTATTTAAATGAAAGAACCGGGTAACCGGTTAGTTGAATTATTATTAACCGAAAACCGATTTTTAAAAAGTGCTACTTTTCGAATTATTTGAAAACCGTTTTTTGAATAAAGTCGAATAATTTATCGCCCTTATTAACTATAAAGTCAAGCAGACCAAATTTTGAAATTTTATCTTTAACCGTTTTCAAGTTATATTAAAATCAATATTTACTTTGTATTGGAAATACCACGCCCACTTGTCTTGTCCCGCCATTTTTTGACTGATGAGATATAGACAAATAAATATAGAATTCGTATGGGCGTGGCACCACCCAGTTAGAATTTTTAGAATTTATATAGCCTATATTTACTTCCAGATATACAGAGAGATACTGTAAATATTTCAAGCAAATCGGTTCAGCCGCTTAGCTGTATATAGAGCACAAACCAACAAACAAACATACAAACACACAATTTCTTCTTATATACAAGATTACAGATTTTTATCCTTTTGCAAAAAAGCAAAAATTTTAAAAGGACATATGTATGTATATAAGCCACCAACACTAATTTTTTCCTCTTTACCCTTTGTTGTACTGTACTATCACCTATTTCTATTCTATATATTTTTTATGTCTTATTTTATATTAACAGCTTTCAAGTCTGGCTTAATTTTTTTTAATTAAAAAAGACGACCTTGTTTTTTATTTTTTAATTTATTATTATATTTATTCTGTTGTATCAAAAGCTTCTTATGTAAATTAATTTCATTTATTTTATTTTGAAGAAATCCAACTACTTTTCTTGGCATACAATGATGTTGGTATTCTTCTTTCTTTCACTTTTTAGTTCTACTGCCAGGACTTTATATATTTTTAGTATTTTTGACCCTATTTTACTATAATTTTTTTCGAACGAAATAAAATAATGAAAATTAAATTTCGTTTCTTTGTTTTTTTGTTTTTTTTTTTTTTGCTTCTTAAACAGATTAAGTTGGTGTACAGTGGGTCGAAAAAAGTTTAAAATAATAAAATGTAATTATAAAAATTAAAATCAAGTGCAGTACTATTGAGTTAATGCATGAACTTGTTAATGTAATAAGAAATACTGTCCGTCAATTTCCATCCGATTTTTTAGAAATAAAGTATCATTTTATTCATAACTAAAGATATCACTTTAATAAATCCACAAAAAGTACAGTAAAACTAGTACACAAAGATTCCTCAAGTTTACTTAAGTAAAGTATACACCATTTAACAGGTATGTTATTCAAATCAGTAAGGACTCTTAAATTCGGTTAATATTTAGCCAAGTTATAAAATTATAAGAGCTTGAAGGTACGAAAAACCGGTTTATTTACCCATAACTTAAGATTTTGGAGATGTTACGAAAATTTCTAAATCAAATTCTTGTTGTATTCGATAGCATCTATCAAAAAAACGGTATCACTTCCCAGATATTTCCATCTTATTTTTTGTTTTCGCATAGGTTTTTGTACTGTACACTTTATTTTGACGTGTCAAAAATAGAGTAACATTCGTTTTCGTCGTATAACTTGAGTACAATACCTAAAGAATTTTGTTGTTGTTTTATGGGTTTTGTAAAGCCGTAAATGCAGTCTTAAAATATTATAAAATATTTAAATTCATCGTATTTTAAAAGTCTAAAATATATACTCAATTTCAGAGTTTTTACTTAGTGTACTTAGTTTTGACGCTCCGGTTTTGAGGTAAATAATGAATCAATCCAATTTCTGATACCCCGTTCTGAAGCGAAGCGTTTTGCAGTAAGGGCGTTCTGCAGCGATCGAAACATATGGTGGTCAGAAGGACAAGGTCCTTGCTATAAGGCGGGTGAGCCAAAACTTCCCATCTACTGTTTTCCAAATAGTTTTAGACCGGTCTTGCAACATGTGGCCGAACGTTGTCATAATGGAAGATTATGGCCCCGTGTCTGGACGAATATTCTGGTCGTTTTTCGTTAATTGCTCTCTTCAAACGAATCAATTGTGTTCGGTACAGGTCTCCTCCGATCCCACCAAATACAGAGCATAACCTTGGCGTCATAGATATTATGCTCGGCATTGATTTGGCTGGTTAGCCGGGCTTTACATATGACATTTTGAGCTTGGGGCTATCGTAATATATCCATTTTTCATCACCAGTAACAATAAGATGCAAAGTTCACGTCTTTTTGTAGCTTTTAAGCATCATTACCGACATGCAGAATTGCCTTTCAAAGTCTCTCGGCTTCAATTCATATAGGAGCCCATATCCTTGCTTTTGAATGAATCAGAACGTTTTGTGTACTCCCAAGAAAAATGCAAGTTCTTCTTGTGTTTGACAACAATCTTCGTCGAGTAATGCTTCTAATTTCTCATCTCGAAACTTTTTGGACTGACCAGGCCTCGACTTTTCTTTGACGAACTCACCTCTTTTGAATTGCGTAAGCCATTGTTTACAAGTTTTTTGAGTTGATGCTTGTTGACCAACTATTCACTATTGACTACCAACAATCAATAACTTTCAGTAGCCTTTTTTTTAAATGAAAGAAGGTTATCAGACTTCCCACCGAAACATCATTTTTAGGCACAAAACTCGACATTATTATAGTGATTGAAAAAAATGTGTGTTTACATACTGAATTATAATGACATACTTATGTTTACCCTCCAAAATACTATATATGTTATTATTGACACAAACCATATGTGATAGTTATGCTATATGTTGTCCAAATCGAAATGTGTAGAGAAAACCAAATAATACTTCAACATGGAACTTAAAAACCATCACTTAAACGCTTAACTGATCCAAAGAAAATTGAAATCAATTCGAATTAATAATGGGCAGGAAACGCTATGGTGCTATAGAACTCTGCATCGAACATAGAAAAAAATCAAAAATGCCAAAATAAGATTCATACGAGTTATTACAAAAATGTGTAGACCTCAATGCGCCCATAATAAAAACCGAAATTTCGAAGACATGATACTACAGATACCATCCGAAAAACAGAAGGAAGTGAGGGCATTCAAAGCTACGGCCACAGATTTGGCATTGATATCATGTTTAAAAACTAAATGACAAATAGGACAAATAGGTTCGTTATCGATTAAAAATTCAATGTTAATGAAGTAAAGTCGTCTCTTTTTTAGGTGGGTAAAGTAATAGAATGGCGCTTTCAAAGTTAAAGTTAAGTTTCAATTCAATATATTGTATGAAGGAACTGTTGGAAGTCGCTTCTTCTTCCCCAAGCTTAACTTAATGAAACTTAAAGTTTTAGAGAATTAAACACAAAAAATATATCGCTTGGGAAATTTTGATAAGAAACAAAGAGTTTGTTAAAAGAATGGATATAAAAAGGACAATTTATGAAAACGATTGTCTTATAAATTTGCGAGTTGCATGTTAGATAAAGTAACCTTTAGTGGCAAATACTATGAGATACTGTGTACGAGTAAGTCATACATCATCAGTTTCGTTTATGAGATGTGAATCACTGAGAAAAAATTTATCATAAAGTTAACAATGCTTGCAATGATTTTTTTATTTCTGCAAAGCCTAGGCAGCACTTCAATTCCTTCAATTAAAGGTAATTACAGTGAACTCAATTAGAGCTTACATCAATTGCCTCTAATAGAGTTAAACATAGCATTTTGCTACAAAAACTAGTACTGATTGGTATTAGTAATAGACTTCAGCGTTGAACTGAATCTTACCTCTTCTTTACTCTGAAAATTTTGTTCCAAATGTATTGTCTAAGACCGTGGTTCGCTCTTGTTCTTGTTATTTCTTAATAATCTTCCTGATGTATTTTCTGACTCCAGTGTTCTTATGTACGCTGATGATGTTAAATTATTTGATACTTCTAATAATATTTCTGATCTGGCTGTTCTACAACGAAGTATTGATGAGTTTATGAATTGGTGTAGAATTAAATTCATAGATCTTAACCTGAGGAAATGTAGGCATATGGTTTTCTCCCGCCGAAGTATAATTCCATTTAAATATACAATATATTCTTACCGTTACAACTATTTTTGATCTGAGTGTAGTATTGAAAAGGAAATTGTCATTTAAGCTGATTTTACACTATATAACTGAGTATAACGACATGTCAAAGACTCAAATAAAATACAAAAGTATGATAACGTCTACGGATAGCAAAATGACAGTCGTATGGCTAGAGATGGGATTCTACCCTGTACTTACCCGATATATGGGTAAAAAATAAATAAAAAGTTTTATTATTTAAAAAAAGTTTACAAAAAAATACTCTTTTTTATGGGATTATACCTGTATAAATACCCATATATTGGTTAGAATCCCATCTCATCGTTTTTCTAAAAAATAAGATTTTTCATTTGATCAAAGTTGTAGTGTAATGGTTAGAGTGCATGCATAACAAAACAAATGAACCAGGTTCGAGGCCCAGTGGAGGACATGAAAAATTTAATTGTGATTTTGATTGTTTAATAAAAGAGGCTTCAACTTCCCTCCATTCAACTCCATCTTAAAAATAAAGAAGAAGCCCGCTTGAACTTCCCGCATCCCTCTGGCGAAGGTGACAAACCTCAGACGAATGACTGCAGAAAATTACAATGCTAAAGCAAAGATCACAACCAATTAGCAAGGATTATCACCACTACACACACAAAAATCAAATGGAGGAAGCTACGGTGGATTAATCATCTACTTAGCTTAAAAGATCAAATTGCTTAAAGAAACTGAAACTAAGAATGGGTGCTTGAGGAATGTTTAATAGCTTTCGCTTTCCTGAAGACAAATCTATCTTTCCGGAAACCTCTGGCGATGATGACAAACATCAGACGAATGATTAGGAAAACAAGCCACCTATTGGGGAAAATTATAGTGCTAAAGTAAAAATTAAAATACTCAAGTAAAGATCACCACCAATTAGCAGGGATCTTCACCACTACGTTAAATCATATGGTGGAAGCTACAGTGGAATAATCATCTACTTAGCTTGAAAGAAAGTCAATGCCCACTAGAAGAGTCAAGGAGAAAAAAGGTAGAATGTCAGAAGTGGAAGCTGAAACTTATTTCACGCAATTTAACTGACTCTTTCTTTTGACATATAATTGTAAAATGATAAACATAAACTTGTATTTTCAAGTATTTCCTTTTTATTATAAAGGGTCCGCCAAATAAATTTTTTTTTTTGAAAATGCCATAAAAAAAAAACTACTGAATATTTTCTCAAATTTCTTTTTTTATTTGAAAGTACAATCTTTCCGGTTAATAATGGAAAATTAATTCATTCAAATGGCTGCCTCGGCTGGTCATGCAAGAGCCTACACGATCGGTCCAATTTTTAAGCACTTTATCGATTGTGTGCAGCTGTATTTCACCAATGGCTTCACGAATATTGTCCTTTAAAGCGTCAATTGTCTCTGGCTTGTTGGCGTAACACTTATCTTTGACGGCACCACACAAATAATAGTCCAACGGTGTCAAATCGCAGCTCCGAGGTGGCCAAACGACATCAGCTCTGCAGCTGATAATGCGATCTTCAAAAACGGGGCGCAAAACATCGAGTGTAGCTTCGTTCCTTCAGGGTTGGCAATCCACTGGGTAATTGAGTATTATATTTATTTCGTAGTTTATTTACAACAAAAGTAAGTGTAATCTACGTATTGGGACCACAAATTTATTTGTTTTGTTTTTGAGCTCAAAAAAGATAATGAAATAACAAATTTATCAAATCGCTGCTTACATTTATTCCCCCATCTCTGAACAAATTTTTAAATTCCGTCTCAGAAAAACTTCTCGTCTTTTTAGGCGCTTCAACTTTGAAGCAGATTTTGTATTTCTTCAAAGCAAGTGATTCGATGACATGCTAAAAGATAAACTCATACCTCTTTATACGACCTAGATAGTTTCTGAAAATGTAGGCCGTAAATCGAAATGCTTTTAAACGAGATGAATATGTGTAGTGGTTGCTTCCCTTACACTTTTAGTTAAAAAAAAACGATGAATCCACGGTTTTTCTAGCGGTGGAACGAAGTAATTTGTGCTTAAAGCGAATGTATTCCATTTGATCGTTTCTAATATTTGTTTTGAAACTTTTGCGAGATAAGGTCAGGCGTTGTCAGGCAAAGAAATAAATTAATCATGCCTATCTTTATATTCCGGCCGTTTGTCTCAACCGAAGTAATTGCAATCTCCTCCGAATGCCGGGTTTTAGCTGAGCATAGTACACAATACCGCCTTGATCCTACTAAAAATGCAAAATTGCATTATGAATATGAAAACAACGTAATTATACTCGTACTTACAAACAAGAAATATTGTCGATTTAAAAGAAATTTTGAAGCGGTGGGTTGGGTTAAAAACAAAACCCTGCTTTTTTCCAACCCTGATTTAAAACTTTAATTTGATTACCTGTTGTTTCTCTTTTTTCTATACATAATTTCCGATTCAATTTTAAGTACTCTTAAAATTATATATATTTTTTTATTCTAAACAGCTGTTTACATACCATACTACAAATATTTTTAATTTTATTTGGTCTATGATGACTTGAAGTATAGTGTGAAAGCACCTTTATTGATCATATTATTATGACGACTAGTAAGGCTAGTGCAGAATTAGAAGAGATGGAATTCGTGGAATTCACTGATACTTATATTACGAGACAGTAATATATTTCACTAATAAGGCCAATTCTGAGTATGCTGCGGTTCTGATTACGTGGCTTAGGTTGGCATTATGTAAAGTGAGGTTGGGTAAGTTAACGGTCGTAGACCCTTTTCTAAAAGAACTAAAGAAAGTCGAAATAGAGTTTCATTGATTATGATAATCTACATAATTTAATTTCCTATACGTAAATACATTTTAGAACCACTGTTTTTCACGCAAAAATAAAAGGTTTTTTAGTATTTATACCCTCTATTACATTATTAAGTGTAATGCGAGCGTATCTAATTTAGTTTCGTGTTGCATTTAACGCCTTAAAAATTTACAATGAAATTAAAAACAGCAGGCCGAAAAAAAGTGAATTAAGAATGTGAAAAACATTATGTTTTTCTCTTTTTTTATAATAAAAATAATTTTCCACAACTGAGTTTTATTGCGATAGTACGAGAAAAATGTTTACAATGAATGAAACTGAAGGGAAATGTTAAACAGTATGTAATTGTTGTTTTTTTATATTTTTAACAAAAGAAAAGCACAAATATAAATGAGATTTAGTAGAATATTTACATATAAAACAAACCAAATTTTTGCTTTGTTTCTAAGGATTATTTTCTTTCCTGTAGCTTTGGACAAAATGAAAATAGCGATTGTTGTGCTTTTCCGTTCTAGTTTTTAGGATTTCATTTTAAGGTCAAGTAAACAAATGAAAATTGTTATCAAATAAGTTTGCTGTACAGCAGAAAATTTTAATTAAGGCTTAGAGTTATAGTTTTTTGAAATACTTTGTTGCTGGTTCATTTGAAATATATATACATACATACATACATACATACATACATACATACATACATACATACATACATACATACATACATACAGCGATGTTCGATACCTAAGCAACTTTTCTTGTCAAGGCAATTAAGAACTCGTAAATTACTAACTAATAGATTTATTCAAAGTACAACAGTTTTATCTTATTATTTTGGGCATCTAAATTATAACTATTATAACAAAACTTTCATTCCATTCTCTACTAAGTAATACGACAACAAAAACGAAATTAGCTCCTTAAGTAGCTGCTGAAAACTTAAGCAACTCTCAGTACTTTGTATACTAAGCATTATGGTTTAGTGGTTTAGTTTTTGTGAGATTTGTTAAAATTATTTTTAATATTGATTGCCACTCTAATTTTAAGCTCTACGTCAGCTTCTGCTTATTTTTAAAAGAACGTGGTCTAACTCTGCGCTTTAATGTTCCCAAGAGGTCCCCAATATGATTTAAGTCTAATAATTGGGATGACCAATCCAGGACTTGAATTCCATTAGCTGATAACCATTCCTTGGTTAATTCTAACAACTGTTTTGGATCGTAGCCCTGCTGAAACACCCTTCCAGTAGCAATTCCCATTCGACATATTTAAACATGTCTTTAGATAAAGTGAAGATTTCGACAAAGAGCCAAACAAAACTCGTTGAGAAGTATGTCCAGACATACATATTCGCCTCCGCTCTTTATTGTGTCTTTAGAATAATGCGATTGTAGTCGTTTTTCCTTTGGTCTTCGAACGTGGCATATGCCATCTGTATTTAACAAGTTAAATTCTCCACTGGATTGTAACGAATGATTAGGTTTCGTCATTGGGCTGTTGCGAAATGCAAATCAGTTTTATTCGCCGAAGAATCTAAATATAGCTTGTTTAATAGGTACGTTCGAAGACCAAAGAAAAAACGACTACATTCCCATTCTTCAGAGTATAGTTTTTATATAGTTTTTACCTGTAGCTCGATTCAGTAACTTTTTTTTATAATAATCGTATTGTTTTTAATAGTAAACGACAGAATTGGCGATTATACTATTCAGTAATTTGTGTTGTGTATTTAATCGAATAATCGTAAATTTGTCGTAAAGTTGATTTTGTTCCACGGCCGCGGCGCTGATTTTTTTTGAATCATTGGCAGCCGTAATGAATAAAAGAAATTGTAGACACAATTAAATGAATAAATAAACATTTTATTCAATATATCTTATGCGCAATTGTTAAAAAATGCTTCTATACCACAAAATCAATTTATTTTTTCAATTCTTCTTTGCGTTATTCATTTTTTTGGAAGAGTTGCCAGTATACGTAGTGAATCATATAAACGTTACTGCAAACGACAAAAAATATCGTCTTCTTTTGCGATTGTCGTATCGTTAAAAGTTACTGAATCGCACTACTGGTGTACTTTGTTCAACACCAGTTTATCCAATCTTTCCAATTTTGGCTGATGTTGATTAATAGCGAACCTTTAATTACTGTTCTTCACTTATCACAAATACTTATTTTGTATGAATTGAAAGTCACACCCATTTTTGTGTAATGATTTGAGTTGACAGCGAAGGCATTAAGACCAAAATCGGAAACCAAATTTTTAACCGTTCTCAAGATAAATTGAGATTCATATTAAGTTTTTATGCGAAGTACCTGTTTTTGACTAATGGTTTGCATTGACTATGAAATCATTCGGATTAAATTCAGAAGCTTCCACTATAGTGTCTATGGTACGTACCATGTCTATTTGTCCTATTCCGCTCTCTTTGTAACTGATGATTTTCATTAACTATCAAGCCATTCAATAAAAAAATTATGAAAAATGCGTTTGCCTGAGAAATGCACCCAGATTATTTAAGGCTACTTAATATATGACGTTTGAAAGGTCTATTTATTTTCTTTCCAAATCCGAAAGGAAACCTAAAATCGGGTAATATTTAGCTAAGTTATAAGCTTATAAGTGCATGAATATCCGAAAAACCTGTTTTTTACCCGCAACTCGAGATTTTGGAGGTGTTCTGAAAATTTCAAAAACAGATCTTTTTTCTACTCGATGGGAAAGTAATATCATATCCCAGGTATTTCAACTTCGCTCATTTTTATCACACTGTGTTATAAGTAAAATACGTAATAAAATATTTTTTGTTTTATAAATTTAATTTACCTCTAGGATAGCTTTAATAGTACCAAATATATATTAGATGCTTGTTTATATACATATACTCGTATTTATTTATGAAACATTTTTAAAATAAAAATTTAGGTTTTTTGTTCCTGCTAATTATTGGCGGTGTTCAAAGTTTTTCCCTCTTTTTTGAGAAATAAAACTGGCAACTCTAGTTTTAACTATTCTCAAAATAGACAAAAATCGCATATAAAAAATTCCATAATTGGGAGGTACCACACCAACTTATACGACTCAGCTCACCTTTTGCTTGATCGACTTTAAAGCTTTGGACTCAATTTGGAGACTCTTACTGTTATAATTTTTTAGATATATACAAATAAATATTTACTTTCTATGGGTGTGGCACCGCCCATTTCTAGTTTATTAAAATTTTTATAACCTATAGTTCCTTCCAGGCATATAGGGAGATACTTTAAGGATTGCAACAAAGTCGGTTTAGCCGTTTAACTTTAATAAGGTACAATAAACTTTAATAATTCACAATAAACATAGCAATCATTCAGTTAAATGATCAAACATTTATTTTTCTACACAATAAAATTTCGACAACTTTGTTGTAACAACAAACTCAATATACCGAATTTTTTCTAAGTGCCATGAAAATACAGTCATACAGCTTATATGTAATAGGTCCGCCATCTAACGTTTTTTTTTTCAACTAGTGCTTATTTCGTGAGTGGTAACACTTAGCTCATGTCTGATTTGACAGATAATTAGTTTTATCCTTCCGCTGAACGCTTATGGTTGAACAACGTTGGGAAATATTGCGACATTATTTTGAAAATCATGGTAATGTTGCAGAATCAAAAATCATTTTTTCAGATGAAGCTCATTTTGATCTGGGCGGGTATGTAAACAAGCAAAATTGTCGCATTTGTGGCACAGAAAACCCGCACGTATACATTGAAAAGCCGATACATCCAAGACGAGTCACTGTTTGGTGGGGATTCTGGTCCAGAGGCATAATTGGGCCATATTTCTTCTAAAATGAGCAAGGAATGACCGTTACAGTCAATGGCGATCGTTATCGGGCCATGTTGAACGAATTTTTGTTCACTTAAATTGAAGAGGAGGATATGAGCAACATTTGGTTTCAACAGGTCGGCGCTACGTGCCACACAGCCGAAGCTACACTCGATGTTTTGCGCCCTGTTTTTGAAGATCGCATTCATCAACCGTAGAGCTGATGCCATATGGCCACCTCGGAGCTGCGATTTGACACCATTCGACTATTATTTGTGGGGTGCCGTCAAAGATAAGTATTACGCCAACAAGCCAGACGATTAACGCTTTAAAAGACAATATTCGTGAAGCCATTGGTGAAATACAGCTGCAGACAATCCATAATATGCTTAAAAATTGGGCCGATCGTGTAGGCTACTGCATGGCCAGCCGAAGCAGCCATTTGAATGCAGTTATTTTCCATTATTAACGGGAAGGATTGTACTTTCAAATAAAAAAAGAAATTTGAGAAAATATTCAGTAGTTTTTTTTTATAACATTAAAAAAAAATTTATTTTGCGGACCATATAAAACAATGGGAAAAGAACATTTTTAGGTCGATATGTGCAGGATAGGATTTTATTCTGGACCTATTGTTTCTTAAAATTTCGCGTAGATTACCCTTTTTGATTGATCCACCCTGAAGTATACACATATATAATATACAAAGTAAATTTGTCTATTATATGGACGTGTATTAAAATATGTCTGACGTCTACAGTAATTGCTTTTGGTAATTTTTTTCAATTAACATTTTATTTTATCTCCTCCAAATTATATATAAAAAAATATTTATTAAAAATATTCTTTAATAAAATTTTAAATTTTTTATAATGTTTAAATTATTATATAAAAAATTAAATTTATTAAATTATAATTTCTATTTTTATTTAGTCATTTGATATGTCATTCAGTATGTCCACATTTCATTTACACATAATTAATTGCATTCATTCGCTAATTTAATAATAATAATGCATTTAAGTAAATAAATATTATTTATGAACATACATATATACGTATGTAAATAGCTACATGCAGTTCAAATTACATCAATATTAAATATTTTTTTTTTGGTATAGAACAGTTTTCCGATAATTTATAATAAATGACAATTAAAACAACTTCACTGTAAAGAAGTAAATTTGATTTAATTTATTGACAAGAAATACAATGTGTACCAATCAAGTTTCCTTGTAGTAACATATGTTCGTAATAAAAATATTTAAAATATTTTAAAATATTTTTATATTCATATTTAGTAAAAAATATTTACATAATTTATATTTGCAATCAAACTAGAGTTAACCATTCGGAGTTTTCCGGAAATCTATATATACAGTGACGTGCAAAAGTGTAACATGATTTTATACTCTCCATTTCAACACCATGTATTTTTTTAAGTGCATTCTTTTGGTCGGATCTGAATACTTAGTGAGCTGTGATTTGATATGAAGCTACAAATTTTCAATCGGATTCATATCCGGAGATTGTGGAGGCCATTTCATGGGACGTCTGGTAAGATATACCAGTAGAATTAAAACAAAACACATCCAGTAGCCCTAATCGCATCAAGGCTCTAAAAAAGGGATACTGGACACCCTATTCATTATAACACTTATTTTTATAAATATTAAAAATAAAATCAACGGTGCAAAATTGTAACATTTGTTTTTGTTCCCACTATTGTCATTATTGTAGCATCAAACTAGCTTTGAAGGAAGAGGACATATGTACCTATAATATCATACAACAAAAGTACTTAGTTCATTTAAACTTAAAAAATACATGGTGTTGAAAGAGAAAGTTTTAAATCATGATACAATTTTGCACGTTACTGTATGTATGTACTGTTTCAACGCCAGTAACAATTCGATGCAACACTTAATTTCTATAGTGAAGTGGTTTTTCAGTATTCCTATCTGATATTCAATTCATGTAGCACCCATTTTCCAGACTTTGCATCTTTTCTGTAGCTTTTAAATGGTCCAAAATTGTTGATTGTGATTTGTTTCTGACTCAAAGTGTCATATTCACACAATATTGTTTGCAATTAGGCATCTTGAAACTTGTTTGGAGGTCTTCTACGTTCTTCATTTCTCATATCAAAATCATTATCTCTGAACCATCGAAACCATCTTTTTTATGTTGCTCCTGATAGAGCATGGTCACCATATGCCTCGACAAGCATTCAAATGAAAACAAAAAGTTAATGCCTTCCGCAAATCATCACTATCTGGTACAAAATTTACCATTTTTACACCATGAAAAAATATGATGTTGTTTGTTCATTGACTTCATATATACTCAATATGTTTGACAGATGTCATTGCCAACACAAAAAATTAAGCTCGTTCACAATGAATGTTCAATATGGAAACATTTGTATCTTAGCGCTCACTTCATACCGGTCACCTGGTCCACAAATTTTTCATGGGGTTTAAGTCGGGAGAACGTGCTAGCCAATCAAGTACTTTAATATTTTGCTCCTCAAATCATTGTCTGGTCGACTTGCTGAAAGGTGAAAGTTTTGGCAGCATTTTGAGCCAAATAAGGCAGCAAACGTTCAGACAGAATTCCCTAGTACTCTAAACTATCCATTCGAGTGGAAGAAAGTAGAGTTTCAGGAACTAAAGCCAGCCCATCAAACTGCTACCGCTGAAATTCCGTTTGGAGAAAAATCAAGGGCTCCTTCCTTAAATCTCGCCAATAGCAATTTAAACCATCTGGTCCATCCAGGTTAAATTTTTTCTTATCAGAAAAAATTACCTACAAACCCAAATTTGTATGGAATATCTTATAACATTTTTAAAAAAATGTTTACCTGATGGCAATTAATTGCCATGTTGTTTTTCGCAAACTCCATACGCTTAATCTTATGTTGCTTAGTCAGACAGGGAATTTTTTTAAATTTTGCTCGAATAAGGTTTGGCTGGATGTTGATAGCTCTTAGAATTGTGCTTTTTGAAGCTTGTAATTTCAATTCCTCTTTTATTGTTACCGAACTTTTCATGGAATTCAAGGCCTTTCGTGAAATTAGACGAGTTTCACGGGCAGTCAGGACCTTTGGTCGACCCGAGCTTTTTAATTTTCCATAATTTTCTCTGTTTTTGAGAAATTTTTGCACAACACACAAAGATCGTCCAAGTTTTTTCGCCATTCCACGCATACTCATGAAGTGCCACAATTTGTCCTAGTTCATAAGGTGACAAAGGTTTCCTGTTACCAATACCGTGCAGATATTATTTAAATTATAAATTATTACAAAAAAAATAACAATTGTGATACCTTCTTATTATTCACTTATTTGAACGTAGAATTTTTTGAATAAGCTGATCATGCATAACATTTCATAGTTTGAATAAATTGAGCAAATATTAAGATAACCTTATCATTTTGTAGCACAACCACAATATTCCTTCGATCAAGTGTAATATTTGATTTTTCCCAACTTTGGAACCCCAAATTCTTTCGAAAATGTTGTAATTACTTTCGTCGGTAAATATACCGCGATTAAAAAGTCGTCTATATATGCTCTAACAAACTCGAGGCGAAGTTCACGATTCTTTACTGAAATTAATCCAGTGTCATATAGAACTTTTATTATTGTTCGTAAAGCATTACAACTTAATCGGAACATTTTTTGTCACATTTGTGGCTTTCATTGTCGGATCCTGATGGACTAATTTCACAATATTGGTAAACATCTCGAAAGCTTCTTAGGTCTGCCAGATCGTGTTTTATTTTCGGTACTGTTGTTGTTGTTGTTATAATTTCTAATGATCGTCTGTAGAGTATTACGACTTAATTTAGTTGTCTTAGTAATTTATTCATATGATTTATTTTCGTTTAGGAGTTTTGCTACCATATTTCCAACTGAAATCTCTATCTCTTTTCGATTTGCCATTATCTTTGCTTTTAAATTTCTGTTTGTCATTAGTAGTTGCACGTTGTATGTAGACTTTTTTCCTGCCAATTATTATGTTTTTCCCTAATAACTTCTAAGTTATATTTTTTTCATATTATTTTTACCTTCAGATAATCTTAATTAGAAATACCTTAAATATTGATATAACATCTTTTTCAAATTTCGCATCTTATTCTCTAAAACTTCAAAATTGTAAGGTGCAGGTAAGCCTTTTTTCATGACTGTATAAGATATCGATTATTTGATATTTGTTTTGTTATTAATGTTATTAAAGACAATGTCAATTTTATCAAAACAATTAACTTAAAAAATTAATTTTTTTTCTATTATTAATAATAATTAAAAAATGTATTTTATTTTATTTTATTTTATTTTGTTTTATTTTATTTTATTTTATTTTTTTAATATTATTTCGGATCGAATTATTCTTTGTGGTCGTAGCAAATCATAACTACATATAATTGACAGTTAAGTGACAATAATTGAGAATATGTAGGCAATAATTACAGAGTTGACATTAATATTAATAGAACAGGTATTGAATATCTGAGTGGTAATAACAGGTTTTAATATTCGAATCTTACAAGTGAATAATAATTAAATAGATTTTTTATCTGTAACATGATTGACACTTTTTGACTGAGAATTTTAATAGCAAACGTTTGTAAAAACATTCATGTTTATATAAAAATAATTTTAAATATTTAATTACAATTATGTGTATGTACAAATAAATTTTTTTACATTGATTAATATTTATTTTTGAATAAAATTAAATTAAATTTTTATAACTTTTATTTTTAAAATTTGCATTAAATTTTGTCAACAGTCGTTTTAAATTTACAGTTTTATTATGATTAAAAATTCAACCAATTTTCTTCTTGTATTTCCTTTTCTTGTGTTTTAAAAATATGTAACACAGACATTATCGTGTTGTTTATGAAGCAATAAAGAAAATAATTTTCAATAAATTTCAACCACAAACCTAACTCTCTGTTTTAAGCAAAAATAAAAACAGAAATAAAAGGAAAACTAACATAGAAAACAATCGCCCAGTTAAAAAAGAAAAAAATTTTAGAAACTCAGTGACCAAGTAATCTAGTACCATAAAAAGAGTCAAAGATTTGTCCCTTAAGAATTAAATTATCCTTCGATTTGTTCAAAGTGACTGGAGACCAATGACTTTACGTTTGGAATAAAAATTTGA
This sequence comes from Wohlfahrtia magnifica, assembly GCA_023159175.1. NCBI lineage: Eukaryota > Metazoa > Arthropoda > Insecta > Diptera > Sarcophagidae > Wohlfahrtia > Wohlfahrtia magnifica. Next base: position 373,761 of record JAKWBJ010000178.1, read on the forward strand.
GATAAGAAAAGGTCAACATCATTTCCTTTTCATAGATAGTTATAAGCGCAGTTGTATTAAAACATATTCTTACTTCAAAAAAACTATTTCAGCAAAAAGTAATAAAAGCTTTTAATACTCTCACGCACATATTTAAATAAAGTGTCTTACAATAGGGTCTTCCAAAGACGCCTTTTGCACGTTCAAATTACTTTGCAAAGTATTTTGACATATTGTTTTGCATTTTCTTTTAAACTTTGTTTCGCTTCTGCATGTTTAAATTTTGCTTTGACAAACTTTGTTTTCTTTTATCGAGTCGTTCTGTTTTTTATACAACAAACTTCACTGTGCAAAATAAAAAATAAAAGAAAAAGTCAAATAAAACATGGTTACATGGTTATAACTATGTATACGAGTATATACGAATGAAGAACAAAACAACTTTGCGAGTACATCAAAGTGTGTACTCACCCCATCTCGTTTTTCTCTTTTTCCTTACAAACTCAAGACTTTGCAAAGTACTTTGAACGTGCAAAGTTGATAGCTGTTATATTGGTTAAAGAACATCTGTCGAGTCAGTCGTCATTTATTCAGCAAAATAACCATGGACGGATATAGCGCTCAACGACACGTGTAAAGAGTAGAATTGTTTCTTCAAAATAAATTTTTTGTTCTGACGATGTATCGCATTTCACTTATTTTACAGTTCTCGAGGACTATTCCTCGAAGCGCGTAGAAGAATTGATTTTAGGTGATGATTTTTACAAAATTCAAATGACCGATAAGCCGAAGATAAATTACCGTAGGTCAGTTCTGGTGGCCAACCAAATGGGTATAATTAGCACATAGTGCCTTTTTGGTTCCTTAATATAAAAACCGCTAAAGACTACCCGATGTGTTTACAAAGCCGATGATATTTTCCGGTCTAATGTCTGCAGTGTTTCTCAATGTATAGAAAGAAGTATGGTGAATGCAGAAATCTTAGCATCTTACTAGCTAACGCTGAAGTCACGCATAGTAAATAATCAATGAATTCCTCGCTGTTGTCCTTTCCACAGTTCCTGCGGGGAGGATTGTAATTTGCGTGCTTACCCTGAGTCCAGTGCCCAGTACAAACTGCTACAAGTTTGCCTATCGAAAGAACAATTAGCAATAAAGTGTAGGATACTCTTACTCATCGGGATAAGAAACTTTGAAATTCCTAGTGCAATAAAACTGACTTCTTGAGGGCGAATTTTCAACGCTTTCTTTTAAAACAATATTAAAGAGTTCCGGAACCCAATACAGCACAACTGAACCGACAGACTCTAGAGGAATGAATTTCTCTTTGCACATCAAAACTAGTTCCGAGAATGACTTGAATTTTGTTATGACATGTATCGCAGCCTGATTATTGACAAATATAGTGTTAAAATACCATAGACAACAACGAATGTTAATGAAAACTGAGACTAAATTTTATCAAAATATCATATTCAGCGATGAGGCCCATTTCTGGACAAGCTAACAAACAAAACAGTCATCTTTCGCGATACTAAAGCTACGGTAATAATTGTCAAATATTTGAGGGAAAAAACGTTATTGTGACCGTAGTTTAAGCAATAAGATCGTCTACTGCACTCCTAAGAAGTCAGTATTTCTGATAGATTTTGTACTGGCGCCATCATCTTTCTTTAAGAACGATGTTATGGATACCAACGACAATTGGCTTCAATAGAACGGCGGTACGTGCCTTAAAGCTCATACGATATTGAACATTCTGCACGAGCGATTTGAGGAGTGATAACCATCCCCGTAGAAATAATATCAACTGGCCACTGAAGTCATTAAACTTTTTCTTGTAGGGTTTTCTTAACCATGCTCTTGAGTAAAAAGAAATTTTGAATCTGATATTTAAATTTATAGGGCTTGAAAATGAGATCAATGCGGCAAATTTTTTTAGAAAATTGAGATGATGCATCAGTGAAGTGGCAATGTATGGATTAAAAATAGATTGTTCTTTACACCGTGTCGTAAGAACTTCAGGCGAGAATATTTTGTCCACACATCAGTGGTCAACACAATTTGCCGTTTCCAGATGCCATGATATATTATGTTCTCTTTTGTTACTTTTTCTCCTAACACTAGAAAAATAATAATAAAAAACACAAGTAAGTAAGAGAGAGAAAAATGCGACAAAAAGTGGAAAAATGTAGAAACTTCCACTTTGCGCTTATACGTTTCTATACTAACTTTTATAACTGTTTATCGTGCAAAATGGTCTGTTCAATGCATGTTTTAGTAGCTCTATTTTCATAGAAATAATGAGTAAAGATTAGTTTTACATGATTTCAAGTGTAGATTTCAAGGCAGAGACAAAACAGATGGTTATGACCGCTATGAAGTAAATCTTCAAATGCTTTACAACTACTACGATGATTATTCATGTTGGCTTTTCGAGGTTTTGTCTTTCTAGATAATAAAAGCGCTCAAAACATGCGGAGTATGGCCTAAAATATTGACTGGCCATTGATTCCAAATTACGATATGTGGGAAAAGTCCAACCATACCCTGGTAAATCAAAAAATTAACAGTTTGAAAAAAATCGGGCGCAACGGGTTGTTTTGGATCTACGAGTACCTGAAGTCTTGGAAGGACAAAATATCACTTCTGAAAACTTTGTTTCCTTTATTGAAGTATAAAAAAGCTTGCTGATTCGAAGCAGACATACACCGGCAGGGTTGCCAGATCTGGCGATTTCTCGCCAGCCGTAGCAATTTTAAAAGTTATTTGACTGCCTAATAATGTTCTGTAAACTTAATTCATAAAAACAATTGGTAAACGTGAACGGACTAAAATGGTCTTTCACGTAAGATCTGTAACTTCCAAATTTGTTATCTTTCTTTTTACATCATAGGACACCAAAAATTTCATAGAAGTAATAAAATGAAAAAATACCATCTGAGCTAAAGATTTAAGTTGACATGTTGAACCGTTCCGTACTTAAAGCAAAATTGTTCCAAACCGAAAAGCAGTGTTAATTTGTAGATCTTTGCGAATAAGCCATAAACCACATCCTCACCTAAAGCCAACATAACGTATACCAATTTGATTTATGCGCGACATTCATGAAAACTTGCGATTTTATAACGGGCGAGCCATTTAAAACTTTAAGTTTAAAAATGCAATAAAACTAAAACTGTTTGAAATTTTGCTAATTTTGTTTTTTGCTGGGAAGTACAATTATTCCGGTTAGAAATGAAATATTATTTCATTCATAAGGCTGCCGCGGCTGGCCTCATAGTACCCCATTCGATCGGACCAACCTTCGAGAACTTTTTCGAGTTTATATCCGAGTCTTATCTAAGCAATGGCATCACGAATGCTGGCCTTCAAATGCTAAATTATCTCTGGTTTGTTAGGACAATACTTGTCTTTAACGGCGCCCCACACAAAATAATCCAACGGTGTCAAATCGCAGCTTCTAAGCGGCCAACTGACATCTCGGCTAATTAATGCCATGAAAAGCGGGCACAAAAAACTCGGTTGTCATGGTGCGATAGATGTCTCCACCGACCATAATGACTGAGACATGGCCATTTTCAAAAAAATATGTGCCAATTACGCCTCCGCTCCATAAGCCACACCAAACAGATACTCGTAATGAGTGGAGCCCCATATACGGCAAATTTGCTTATTGATGTATCCACCATGATGAGAATGAGCTTCATCTGAAAAGATGATGGTAAATAATAATAAATTTCCAATAAATTCCAACGTTGCACAACCGTAAGTCGATTCATTTCATTCAGTGGAGATAATATAATGAGTTTTGTTATAGAATAGTATGACATAAGTATTGCCAGATTCGAAATAACCGCTGCTTCAAATCTGAGCCGTTGGATGGCCCACCCGATATGTACGCTACCTTACACACATTTTGTTCTATTTTAAAATTAAAAAATGTAAGCTCTTAATGCAACCCCTGTTACATTTTATCAGTAAATACAGACTTATTTAGTTTCAAGAGCTAAAAGCTTAATATCAGTCCGAAAAAATAACATTATACGACATTCATTTAACGAAATTAATATTTGCATAAAGAAATTAATGTAAAGAAGAAATACTTACAAATAAAACATCAACTATGTATGTATATATGTAGCTTTGAAAGAAAAGGGAGATTTCCACCAGTTGATAGGATATTATTTTTGTTTGTTTTGATTTACAGATGGAGTTGTTATCATTGTTGTTTACTTTGTCTCCTGTTTTAACCTTTATTTAAGCAGTTACATATCGTCACCTAAAACGCAAACGGCTCTATTTAACATTTTAAAAATTTTACAGGAGAGGCAAAAAACTATTTAAAATAAAAAGTATAATTTTAATCAGCGAGTTTTTTTTACCAATATTTGGGATACAATTTTTATATTTTGTTTCATTATCTTATAAACCAATATCGCGTTTTGACAATGACAATGTTATGTATTATACAAACGTTTAATTAGGTCTTTGCGTTTATCATATAATCGCTTTTGTAGATAGGGCTGTTTGTTTTTTGGTAGTAAAATCGCTAATTTTATTCGGAAGAGTCCAAATTTACTTGTGGGCCTTTGTTTTGATGAAATACCTCAGAATTAATGAAAAAGTCGATTTTGAATATTTTGTTAGTTAGGGCCGTTTGCATTTTAGGTGACAATATGTATGTTAGCATGTTTGCAAACTAACCCATGCAAAGTTAGAAACACAGGTAAAAAAGAAAAGGAAAACAATTTTTATCATTTGTTCGGTTTTGATTCCTATTGCAACAAACCAGACATGCAACAACTACGGCAGCAGCAGGACAACACATTTAACACAAAATCATGTTTGCCTTTAAAGAAAATTATTATAAAACAATTATATGTATTGAAAATGGTGTAATAGAAAGAAAAACTCCTGAATTCTAATAATGAAAGTCATTTAAAGTCATAATTTTGATGTTTGAAAAAGAATGAAAAAAATTTTTAATTTTGAACGTATTTTAGTTAATTTTTTATATCGATTTACTAAACCTTAAGCAAGCTGCAATATCAAACGGTTGGGTGCTTGGCTGCTGACTACAAGATTATCATTGTCATCATACCTATCAGGCACTGCTGCAGGACACAACGACCCACGGGATTTATTGTGCCCCTTTCGGTTTATAGTTTGTTTAGCAGATATGCTGCCTTCTTACTGAACACCAGCAAATTTGACTCCATAATGGTAGATATGGGACCATATGTACACCTCAACATCTCCACCTAAGCCTGTGAAGAACCGCACATTTACACAATCTGTACTCCGCTGTTTCTGATGCCTGCGAGCACAGTCTACAAACATCCTCTTCAGATATGCTCTCGTTCTACAGTGGCCCGTATAAAACTCCGTTATAAGTTTCAAGTACGGCCTACCATACTTAAGAACCCCAATACAACGCCTAAGTTGTAGACTGATGGCCAGCATAGAGTAGCGAAGTCGTTTTTGAGTTTCCTACAGGTATAATATTTTTCTATTTTACTTCTCATCCAGCTTATATAATAATTCGGTTAATAGGTTGGACTTTTGTTGCAGTAGGCGGACCCGCCTTAATGAGTCGGAGGGATGGGCTAACCGTCTCTCACCGGTGGTTATAAAAGCTCCCGAATTTCTCTTATAATAATGTTTGTCAGTGCAGAATTTTTCTTGCATTTGGCGTTCATATATTTTAGACCACCAGAGCTCCCACATTTCTCTTGTCGGTCGTTGTCGTCTTATTGATTGTAAAAGTACTTAAGTTTCTCTTACACTCGTTATTAATCAGAAGCTGTGACAAGAAACCCCGCATTACTCCTACCACCGTTGACTATAAGAGCCCCTGCATTTCTCCTATAAACACATTGCAGAGCCACCGCATGCTGTCTTCTGTACAGCACACCCGTTATAGACTCTGTCTCCAGTACAGTCACCGTACCCGACGCTATCTTCTGTACAGCATAACCGCTACGAACGCTGTCTCAACAACAGACACCGTACCTGACGCTGTCTCCTGTACAGAACACTCGTAATGAAACGCTGTCTAGACTAGTTACGAGGCGCTGAATACAGCACACATTACAGTCGCCTTTAACAGCCGTTGTTTCAGATATTACCAGTACGATTTTTCCGCCGAACATCTTTAATCTGTTTTGTAGTTAAGATAGATAATAAGTTAAGTATAAGGTTATTATATTAATAAAGAAGCTTTGTTCCGGTATTAAGAACGGAAATAATCGTGTTTTTTTATCAAAGGAATAAGCCCTATGACTTCGAATCTGGACAGACTGAGAGATATCCCAACTGGAAACTTAAACTGCGTTACAATGCGTCCGTTATTTCAATACTATCTATCTCATAGTGTACAGGCACCCAAAACAACTTATTTTCAAGCGAAAGCTTTTGCAACGTATCGTAGCATTATTTGACCATTGAAGATATCATACAATTCCAGGATTACTTGTGGCGTAATCTACTACTACAAAGAAATAGATAGACATTTAACTTTTTCTTTAAATTTTTTTCTGACAAGTATTACTGACTGTCATACAGCATCATGAATGGATTAACGCTTATACAACACTACCAAAGTATCAAGATTAGTTTTAAAACTAAATCATCACGCGACTTGTAGACGACGAAATTATGTTAAGGGTTAAGCCTCATTTTGAACATAATGCGTTTGTTAATAAGCAATATTGCCGTATATGGAGTGAACCCAATTCACAACAGACCCTACAGAATTTTTTATTACTTCCAGAAAAATGCATACGTTGGTAGTATTATTAGACCGTACGCCCAATAGAGACCGTTACCGCATTAATAACCATGACTTTTTGGTAGAAAATATGATATGGATCCGGACGAGATATGCTTGTAACAGGATGGTAGAAAGGCCATACGGCAACTGCAACTATCGACTTATTGAAATAAAAAACTTTCGATAATTTGGTTTTTGAGATATTGGCCCGTTAATTGGCGTCTAATATCGTGCACTAAGTGAAGTCTCTAGTTATGATGTAAATCAGCAACAATTAACAACTTAGAGTTCAACATTGTTTGACATATGGTCAAAAATAAAAGAAAAAGCGGACTATAGTTGTGAGTCCAGCCTCAGTTAACATATTGAAGACTATTTTCTACTACACTCATACCTCTTTATAAAAAAATGCTGTAAAACAAGTTGCCTTTGCTTGCCTTATACTTTTTCCTTCAATATTATATTATATATATATTAATTCCCATACCATTCCATGAAGAAACACGGGACTTCTCTCAGTCGATAAGCTGCATCCGATTCTATTTGTAGACTCATTGAAAGGGACCGGCTCTGAGCGGCAAATGCATTAGAAAAATTTTCAATAGTACTTAGTACGACTCATAATCAGTTATTAACTAATGTTATGAGGTGATACCGCTGTTGAAAAACTTTTTCTTTTTTCAGATGGTCTGGCCTGGTATTAAACCGAGGACCTTCTGGTTAGCAGCCGGGTGTCTTACCTATCATACGGTGCCATAAAACGAAAGGCCGTATAAATAGGTATGAGTATATTGCTTTCCAAATAAAAACATTTTTTGAGTAAAAATTTAATTTTTGTGTTATATCTCACAATTTAAAGTTTCATTTGGATTAACAAAAAATCACCCTATATTACTGAAAATGTATAAATTTATGCTGACACGTCTATGAATATTATATGAAATGTTAGTTTTCTTGCCTTTTTTTAAATAATGAAATAAATTTATATATCGGGTCCGCCATCTAACTTTTTTTTCAACTAGTGCTTATTTAGCTCATGTCTGATTTGACAGATATATAGTTTTATCCTTCCGCTGAACGAATATGGTTGTGTATACGCTTGAACAATATTGGGAAATATTGCGACATTACTTTGAAAATCATGGTAATGTTGCAGAATGTGTGATGCCGATTTTGCCCAAAAGATCATCTCTTCAGATGAAGCTCATTTTTATCTTGGCGGGTATGTAAACAAGCAAAATTGTCGCATTTGGGGCACAGAAAACCCGCACGCATACATTGAAAAGCCGGTACACCCAAGACGAGTCACTGTATGGTGCGGATTTTGGTCCAGAGGCATAATTGAGCCATTTTTCTTCGAAAATGAGCAAAAAGTGGCCGTTACAGTAAATGGCGATCGTTATCGGGCCATGTTGAACGAATTTTTGTTCACAAAAATTGAAGAGGAGGATATTAGCAACATTTGGTTTCAACAGGACGGCGCTACGTGCCATACAGCCGAAGCTACACTCGATGTTTTGCGCCCTGTTTTTGAAGATCGTATTATCAGCCGCAGAGCTGATGTCGTTGGCCACCTCGGAGCTGCGATTTGATACCGTTGGACTATTATTTGTGGGGTGCCGTCAAAGGTAAGTGTTACGCCAACAAGCCAGAGAAAATTGACGTGAAGTCATTAGTGAAATACAGCTGCACACAATCGATAATGTGCTTAAAAATTGGACATTATTGGAAATTATTTTCCATTATTAACCGGAAGGATTGCACTTTGAAATAAAAAAAGATATTTGCGAAAATATTCAGTAGTTGTTTTTATAGCATTTTCAAAAAAAAAAAAAAAAAAATTATTTGGCGGACCCTTTATAAGGGATGATTTTTAAGCAACTTTGCAAAAACTGTCAATTTAACCCGAAAAATTCACTGTTGGCTGTACGATCGTGTGCTTTTACCTTTTGGACTATTTTTTGTGGGATTACGTTAAGGCTCATATCTATAGAGACAATCCCGTAACGGTTGACTCACTGGAAGCCAATACCGAAGAATTAACTCGTGAGATACCGGCCGATATGTTGGAGAGAGTATGCCGAAATTGAACACGGCGTATGAACTATTTGAGGCCTACTCGCGGTCAAAATTTATATCTCATAATTACATAGATCGCTATATCGAAAAGATTTCATACATTTCTTTAAATTTTATATGTACTTTTTAAGTCAAATCCGGATGCTCTTAAAAAATCACTCGATACAATATATGGTTACAGAATATTAGGACGGTGAAACGTCTGTTGTCTGTAAATCAATGAATAGAAGAAAAACTGAAAGATTTATTAGGCGACATATATTTGCATATGAAAACAAGAGTTGCATGTAATGTGGCATGCACAAACGTACAAATTAGTGTATATATGTTGGTATGTGCATTATAATTTCCGCAACAAAGAATAAACATATTGGGTAGTTACTTGCCTACTACTTTTTCCTACAACTTTTAATTACAATTTGCTGCTGTGGCCAGAATGTGTTGATATCAAAGAAATAGAGAAAAACTAGCATAAATTGTTGACTAGTTGCCTACAACAAAACAGAAAGATAGGCAAATACATACATGTGTCAAAAATTACATTTAAAGACTTTGGTATCCTGCAGTCAATTGTGTGAGATCTAAGTTACGAAGCAAAACAGTGCAAAAATTTTAGCACATTAGGCAATGTTTTTTGGTCATTAAATCCTATATATAGAAATTGTAATCACTTTCATGATGTTTTCTAAATCATCATACAAATTTCAGCAGAATTTATTTAAATTTTATCTAATAACTGCACTACAACGTAATCTGATCCATAAATGGTGTCAATTAAAATCTAGTGAAAACAATCGTATGTTTAGCGCTGTACAAGAAAAACACGGAATAACTGTAACATAAATGATGTACAATTATTCTGCTACTCAGGCGACAGGCATCTTCAAACACAAGTGTACAACACATGCGCTAAGTCCCTACTCCTATATGGCTGTAAAATCTGAATACAAATCTTCATCAATGGATGTCTACGGCTTATAATCTGATTTTTCTGGCCAAGCACCAATGCTACAAACCAGTAACCAATCCAGTACGGCATCCTGAAGAAGAAATGTTGAATGAATAGAACATACACTAAGACCCAATAACGGGATTCCAAGCGCAGCACTGAACTGTATGTTGTAGGGCTTTTATGCGACGAGGCAATAAAAATAACCATCAAAAGAACGCTATGGAAGTCTGTCATTGTGATCGTTTGCTCCCGAGATAGAATACCGGAACATCCTCAATGAAAAATGCCGAATTATTCGAGCTTTTTCCCATTTACCCTATTTTTTATCGAAGAAGAAACATTTATATTCTGTTGTTGATATTTAACCCTGCTGTTAGGTTGTTGGACCTTTTTGCTCAAATTTTGTTTTCTTTTTGCTGTTACTAAGAAACGGTTCAACATATCAACTTCGAATGTTAGCTCAAGTAGTACTATTATACAGTTAGGTTTTTACCTTTTTAAAAACGTGTATTTAAGAGTTCGTAGATTGTAGTTAAAATAAAATAAATTCTGTGTTTGGTTTTAATCAAAAATCCTTTATTTAACACAGTTATGTGCACCACTGCTTGTAACCTTTTTACAGGCAATAACGATCTTCTATTCTTAATTACTCCGTCTGTTAACAATCATGTAAACAACAACAACTACTCGTCAGATCTTTCTACCCCATCATATTTATAACTTAGCTTCGTTCACAACCTATTCGACCAGAGGTTATCCACACTTAACTCTCTTTACTGAGTTAGTGCCAACTAAACTGGTTCTTTACTTCACGGTTCACTTCTCGAGTTTACTACTTATAAACTCTCTTCACACAAACTGCACTCGCTGAGTTTACTTAAAACTGCATCTTGTTCGCATCGATATGCTTTTTATATGGTTGAACCTCCTCCGTCGTCATATTTAACAAATGAAATATTTAACTGCAAAATAAAAAAATATGTAAAGCGTGTTTTTTATAGATTTATAGAACTTTAAGTTGGCATTACTTTCCAAGGTGGCAACCGATTTAACAGCTGTCAAGTCTCAGTTTGGTTTGGCAATTCATTATGAATAGACTCACGCCCGGCGTTGATTCATCGAATGGGCCCAAAACGAGATTACCGTTGTTCCCGATTTTTAGCGATGAAGCGCACTTTAACTACGCATTTCGGCTACGTCAACAAACAAAACTGGTGAGAAGGTAATCCTCAAGTGTATATGGAAAAACCGTCACATCCAGAAAAACTGACTATTTGGTGGAATCATTGGTCCGTACTTTTTCAAAAACGATGGTGGCCAGAATGTTACAGTCAATGGTGATCGGTATAGAGCCATGATTCCTAACTTTTTCATTCATGAATTTAATAACCATGATGTCCAGGAGATGTGGTTGCAAAAAGATGGCGCAACATGTCACACAGCTCGTGCCACAATAGATTTATTGAAAGACACGTTTAGTGGCCGCCTAATTTCACGTTTTGGACCTGTGAATTGGCCTCCAAGGTCTTGTGATTTAACACCGCTAGACTACTTTCTATAGGGCTATATAGAGTCATTGGTCTATGCGGTAAAGCCATTTGGAAGACAACATTCGCCGTATTATTGCCGATATACGACCACAAATGTTGGAAAAAGTCATCGAAAATTTGACGTCCAGATTGGACTACATCCGCGCCAGCCGTGGCGGTCATATGCCAGAAATCATATTTAAAATGTAATGCCACAAAATTATCTTTCGGATAAATAAAATTCATGCCAATCGAATAATCCTTCCTTCTTTTATTGCAACTTAAAGTTCTATACCTCTATAAAAAATACCCCTTATATATGTATGTATTTTGTTTTATTAATTAAAAAAAAGAAAGTTATCCTGACTCGTCCTCAAAAGGCTATAAGAATTAAATTTAACCGCAAATAAAATTTAAAGGCAATAGCCAATGATATAAATGCACCAAAGTAGTTTGGTCAAGAAGTAAAAAAATAAAGAAAAATAAATTGCCAAAGTGCTGCAGACGCACATGCGAGCAAGTGGAAATTATAATGACATAAGTCATTAGAAATTCTCAGGAAATTTTTCAGCAGCGTGAATTTTTCAGTCCGCAGTTCTTCAATTAATGTATTTTCGAAAATTAAGCCTACATGCCTCAGCACACTTCTTTTAGTTTCATAACTAAATATGATGATGTGGCAGATACCACAAGACATTTTTATACCGTCGTTCGTAAAAAAACAAGCGCTACTGTAAGCTGTACTCATATTGTGGGGAAACACGTCTTCAATTTCTTGCAACAAGTTCGTCGTAATAACTTCTACAAACTACAGTTTGTAAAAAAAGCAAACTCTACTGCAAGCTGTACTCATATTGGAAATACGTCTGCAATTTCGTCGTAATAACTTCTACAAACTACTTCTGTAAGCAGACTTCCACAAGTTTCAGTTTGGGTAAAAACACTTCAGCAGCTTCTGCAAGTAAGTTGCTAATGGACACATGGCTTGAGTTTTATATCTACATTGAGTTCTTCACTAAAGGGGTTTTGATTTGTTAAAAAGAAAATTCTGAAATAAACGAATTAAAAAAAAAAACATTCTATGTACATAGGTTTTGTACGCTATACTTTTTTCGCTTAGTGTAGTATAAAGAATTTTTTATTGCTAATTTTATATTTTTTCTTTTTTTACTTTCTTATTTATACTAATATTTGACATTGAAATTAATCCATACAACGCAACATTGTTACCTTTGTTTCCAAATACTAGTTTTTTGTATTTAATGCAAATCCAACTGCAGACAAAATTGTTTACTAAGTTCCCAAGTCATATCCATAACATTGTTCTATTTAACTCTATCCACTTACAAGTTTTTTTTTATTTTTTTAATAGGTTCTTTACTTTTAAATACTTAATCTTTGTTGTTAGACAGAGCTCAGACAAAAAAGTTTCACATTTCACTACTAAAGCCTCAAACAAAACAACAACGGAGAGTAACTACAACGGAAAGTTAAGTCCACTGTCAAACTAACCATTCAGTCAACAGTATCTTAAAATCAATAATTTTAAAGTAAATGGTTAATGTAATTCTATAACTGCAGGGAACGACAAAAGCAAACTACAATGTCAATGTGAGTAATCAGAATTAGAAAAGAATAAGAGATAATGTTGACGTAGCTGCTGGCAAAAACTGCTTTTTGTTCTTTTTTTCGACTTGCTTCTGTTATAATTCGTGTTTTACACTATTGAACAAATATACGTTTGACAGAGGGATTAAATTCAACAAATATGTAAACTAGCTACGACACATCCTTAGTTTATAGAAGAAATTTATATATACATACATACATAAAGGGTCTGCCAAACAATTTTTTTTTTTTTGAAAATGCTATAAAAAAAACTACTAAATATTTTCTCAAATTTATTTTTTTATTTGAAAGTACAATCCTTCCGGTTAATAATGGAAAATAATTTCATTCAAATGGCTGCCTCGGCTGGCCATGCAGTAGCCGAAACGATCGGTCCAATTTTTAAGCACATTATCGATTATGTGCAGCTGTATTTCACCAATGGCTTCACGAATATTATCCTTTAAAGCGTCAATTGTCTTTGGCTTGTTGGCGTAACACTTATCTTTGACGGCACCCCACACATAATAGTCCAACGGTGTCAAATCGCAGCTCCGCGGTAGCCACGCGACATCAGCTCTGCGGCTGATAATGTGATCTTCAAAAACAGGGCGCAACCATCGAGTGTTGCTTCGGCTGTGTGGCACGTAGCGCTGTGCTGTTGAAACCAAATTTTGCTAATATCCTCCTCTTCAATTTTTGCGAACAAAAATTCGTTCAACATGGCCACATAACGATCATCATTGACTGCGACGGCCACTCCTAGCTCATTTTCGAAGAAAAATGGCCCAATTATGCCTCTGGTTCAAAATACGCACAAAACAGTGACTCATCTTGGGTGTATCGGCTTTTCAATGTATGCGTGAGGGTTTTCTGTGCCCTAAATGCGACAATTTTGCTTACTTACATACCCGCCAAGATCGAAATGAGCTTCATCTAAAAAGATGATTTTTTTGGCTAAATCGGCATCTTCTGTAAGTCGATCGTAGGCCCACTTAGCGAAGCGTATACACAACCATATTCGTTCAGCGGAAGGCATAAAACTAATTATCTGTCAAATCAGACATGAGCTAAGTGTTACCATTCACGAAATAAGCACTAGTTGAAAAAAAACGTTAGATGGCGGACCCTTTATATTTTAGGATATGTCTCAAAATTATCTTAATAAATTTAGGATTTATTTCATCGTATCCAACGGTTTCTGAACTGATGCTATGGAAGGCATTAATTATATCGTCCATCGAAGCGTTTCGAAATTCAAAGCCCGTTGTTTGTTGATTAATGGTGTCATAGAGGTCAATATTAGCAACTGGCTTCGGTATATTAGTAAACTCATAATTCAATTGATGATCATCAATAATCTTATCAACTTTATTGTTTCTACAAACTACACTCAAATTACGTATTTCCTTCCATTTCTTTTCCGAAGAAATGACAGATTTAAGTTTATTTTCATAATGTTTATATTTTTCAAATCTGATTTTTAAGTTTACCCTTCTTCTACACATTTTATAGCAGTTTTCCAGCTCAACAGTAGGGATGTAAACAGTGATGTAAACAGTGATTTGAAAAATTTTTAGTCTGATTAATTTGTTACTTCGTTTCAATTTTATAGCTAAAAATAACGGACAATATTAATTTGTACTCACAATACGTAAATTATACTTATTTTTGTTGTGCACAAGCTACGAAAATATTTAAATAAAAAACCCACCCGGGTTTTTTTAAATATAACACCCAATAAAAGCTGGGTGTGTTTAATGGGGTTACCCAGTGGGTTGCCAACCCTGGTATTTACACTCAGCATTTCCAAATTTACAGACTTGTCTGTATTTTGTAGTACCTTTACGCATTGGGCAGTTTTGAAGTTTTTTGTTTCAAAAATAAGTTTTTCTGTAAATATTGCAAATTTTGCAGTTTTTATCACTTTTTTTACATTCAATTTTGTTATTTTAATTACAATTTCTGAAGTAAGTATTTTACCATATTTGCTTAATATAACTGTGGTGAGGTTTACTCGTGCCTTTTTAGGCCACTGATCAGAATTCACAAAGTGTGTGATACTCACATTTAGGTCTAAGAAAGTTACGTTTTTCTGCACAGCCGTTTTACAAATAGAATTATTTTTTGGGTTCTTTTGATCACATTACATACTACGTAAGAATATGCGTATAAGTGATACATCCGCTTCAGTAATAAAACATCACTCATACGTACCTGCTTATGCACGTAGCAGTGTTGCCAGGAGTAGGGGAAAATATTTCAGTGTAGATTTTTTGTTACTAAAATAGAAGTCTAAGTAAAATCGGAAGAATTTTTAATATTAAGCAAAATATAAGAATTTTTTTCTAATTTTGTATTATTTATGAAATAAATGCAAATAAATTTGTTTTTAATATTTCATTTTCAAACTCTTAAAACGTTTCTCCAAAAAGAAAAACCTTTATTTTGGTGCTCTTTTGCAAAATTAAGTGTTTTGGTTTGATTGCGCTTACTAATAAGATGTTTTTGTCTAGCTTTCCTGCCATTAAGACCAACTCTGTAAAGCAAGTTTCTTATTGTTGATGGGCTTGCTTTCTTACCAAGGTCACTTTCAGCAATACCAGCAAGTTTTGAAGTACTTAGGAAGGGATTTGCTTTTATTTTTCTGACAAAAAATGTTCTTCTGCCTCAGAAATTATTTTGTTGTGGGCATTTTTGATTTGTTTTGTACATTTTTATTGACTTTGAAACGGTTTATGACTTCTGCCAAAAAATTTTATAATTTCGCGAACAATTTTTCCTTTTCCTGCATGCTCAATAATAAGCTTTCTTACTTCGATACTAGTTTGTCCAGCCATTTTCTTGATTTTAGCTCTGTTTATTCTGTATAATTTTCAAAAATTGAACTAAAGGGTTTTCCCCTATATATGTAAATTATATCAGCGAAGTTGGCCGCATTGAAAATACAGAGTTGCAGATATTAACCCATAAAAGTTACTGTCCGAGTTTGGCTTGTGCGCTTCCAACTTCATTTTTACGTAAAATTATTAAATTTCTGAGCTTGTTTTTCCTTTTGTACGTGGAAGATATGCACAAATAAAAAAATAACTACTTTTTTTTAAAAAAACTAAAATGTATGGTTTTTAAGCAATCGAAATTAGTTTGGTATAGTGTCCGAGTTTGGGTTGGAGCCACTGTATATCACATTTAAGTTGTTGTGTTATGGTTAAATAAAAATACGCTGTAAAATAAATTATCGCGTATGATCTATAAACTGAAATCAACTGGAATTGAAATGAATGAAGCATCAAATTGCTACAATTTTCGAATCAGACAAGTTTTTAATACTTTTTTAATTACCTCACTTAATTTCCCTATAAAAAAGATTAAAATAAATGGCGCATTTAAATTTTATTTCAAAATTTTCGACGACTTCAAATTCACTCGTTTTCAGTTTACGGAACATACGCATATATTTACATAAAGGGTCCGCCAAATAATTTTTTTTTTTTTTGAAAATGCTGTAAAAAAAACTACTGAATATTTTCCCAAATTTCTTTTTCTATTTGAAAGTACAATCCTTCCGGTTAATATTGGAAAATAATTTCATTCAAATGGCTGCCTCGGCTTGCCATGCAGTAGCCTACACGATCGATCCAATTTTTAAGCACATTATCGATTGTGTGCAGCTGTATTTCACCAATGGCTTCACGAATATTGTCCTTTAAAGCGTCATTTGTTGGCTTATCTTTGACGGCACCCCAAAAATAAAAGTCCAACGGTGTCAAATCGCAGCTCCGAGGTGGCCAAACGACATAAGCTCTGCGGCTGATAATGCGATATTCAAAAACAGAGCGCAAAACATCAAGTGTACCTTCGGCTGTGTGGCACGTAGCAACAGGAAACTAAATGTTGCTAATATCCTCCTCTTCAATTTTTGTGAACAAAAATTCGTTCAACATGGCCCGGTAACGATCGCCATTGACTGTAACGATCACTCATTGCTCATTTTCGAAGAAAAATGGCCCAATTATGCCTCTGGACCAAAATCCGCACCAAACAGTGACTCGTTCTGGGTGTATCGGCTTTTCAATGTATGCGTGCGCGTTTTCTGTGTCCCAAATGCGACAATTTTGCTTGTTCACATACCCGCCAAGATCAAAATGAGCTTCATCTGAAAAGATCATTTTTTTTGGCAAAATCGGCATCTTCTGTAAGTCGATCAATCAAAATAATGTCGTAATATTTCCCAGCGTTGTTCAAGCATATACACAACCATATTCATTCAGCGGAAGCATAAAACTAATTATCTGTCAAATCAGACATGAGCTAAGTGTTACCATTCACGAAATAAGCACTAGTTGAAAAAAAACGTTAGATGGCGGACAATTTATTTATTTTTATACTTTTATAAGTATGTGCAGTTTTTCACCGGAAAATCAGTTGTTTTCTTGTAAATTTAAAATCTTTTTTAATATTATGACTGCACTGTGTACACTTCAACAACATTAGCTTGAGTGTAAGTTTATAAATTAAAAAACCGAGATTTTGCTGAAAATTGTAGAAGTTGCTTTAGTTTTAGATTCTTTTTCGGGTGTTAATGTCCTAAAAAAATTAAAGTGAATTTAGAAAAAAAAAGTTGTTCGTCATTCTCAGCAAAAGTAGTACTTTTGTAAACTATATTATATTGTCTAAGGATTTGTGTCACTATGTCTCTTTGGTTTTAAGTGCGTACATACATATGTATGTAAGTCTATAAAAAAATCCTTAAAATGAAGAAATGCAACTGAGGACAAAACATTTTTTGTACGGAAATACTTAACAAAGGCTTAGCACTTTAGCTTAAAACATGCAAAAGAAACAAAAACCACTCGCAAATGCAGATGCATTACTAAAGAGAAATTCAACTGTGTTCTGCTCCACTCAGCACTGCTTAACAAAACTCAACAAGAGGAAAAAAGAAATGAAAAACAAACTATAGAGAGAAAAATATTTAAAAATGAAAATGTACTTCTTTTTGCATATATTCGCATGCATTAATGTGCCATAGAACGGAAAATGTTAAAGAAAACCATCATGTTCATAACTCATTCAATATTTAAAACATGCATTTTTGAATTTGCTTAAGGTTAATTTTTAAACACACTGTTTTGCAAAAAATATGAAAATAAATGGATATAAAAAGAGTTCTTAGTTCTAAATTATGCCGAGAAGCTTTTCAAGTGCAAAGAGAGGGACACAATTAATTAGAAAATCTCTTTGTGGCATTGTATTCAGTCCGCAATTATAAATTCTTTATACTCAAGGCTACACTTGTACTCACATTTCTTTGAGTGTACAATTAAAAAAGAGAGTGTACCTGTGTTTAAAACTTTAGTACCATCTGAACTATTCAAATATATGTGTATGTATAACTATTATAACCATTTTGGTCCCCTCATGTTTATCGTTTTACTTTTATGAATTAGGTTTGCAGAACAAGTGCAAACATCATATTTTCTCGGTTAATGAAAATCAAATTATTCGTCGTTGTATGTCAATTTGCGTATAAAATATCCCTTGTTTTCTAACAGATGACATTTTAGGTACAGTGCTCGCAGATGCTGCACACTGAAACCAATGGAGCAGTTTCATTGAAAGCATATACTGATGTGTATAGTGGAACTTTCGTGAAAATAATTATATTGTTACGACAATAAGTTTGCGCACCACAGCGTTTATTACATCGCTAAAATAAATAAACAAAAGCTGCAAGAACAACTATACGTGCTGTTTACAAATAACCAAATCTACAACAACAACCATTAGCAGAGATAAAGTAAATAAAAATAACACGGCAACAACAATAGTTAAGTAGCAAAGAAAACAAGTAACAGACAATAAACAAGCAACAACAAACACTAAGAGCTGAAAGAGGTGGATGTTCACATACGCATGGCTACAAAAGAACTAAAAAGAAATTAAAAGAAAGAAATAGAATCTACCTGAAATATCGAGAGGTTCGAGAGCTTTCGATGTGTTGTTTACTCAGCCATATAAAAAGCACATCGATGCGAACAGAAATCAGTTGATGTGTCGTAAACTCAGCGAGTGCAGTTTTTAAATAAAGTTAACTCCGCGAAAGTGTTATTGGTGTGAAGAGAGTTTATAAGGAGTAAACTCTTGAAGCTAGTAGTGAAGTAAAAACCAGTTTAGTTGAAGCTAACTCATCAAAGAGAGTAAAGTTTGAATAACTTCTGGTTGAAAAGGTTGTGATCGAACCTAAGTTATAACTACGATCGGGTTGGAAGAGATTTGAGTAGAAAGATCTGTCGAGTAATTGTTGTTGTTTACACAATTGTAAACAGACAGAGTAATTAAGAATAAAAATTGTTATTGCCTGTAAAAGGATTAAAAGCAGTGGTGCACATAACTGTGTTGAATAAAGGATTTTTTAATTAAAACCAAACACAAAATTTATTTTATTTCAACTACAATCTACGAACTCATAAAAACACGTTTTTAAAAAGATAAAAACGTAACAATATTAAAAGAATACCATTGATATTTTATTTTTTCGAAACGCACTGAAGGATATAAGCTTTTGTCCAATAATCTTTTTTCTAATTCAAAAGATAAAAAAAATTATGTAGTGTATTTTGACCTTTCAAGCTGTCAGTGAGATCCAAAACGATCCATTCCACCTGATTTTTTCAGGCTGTACATTTTTTGACTTCCAAGGTATGGTTGGACTTTCATACATATCCCAATCTGGAATCAGTAGTCAGCTAAAATTTGAGGCCATACTTCGCATGCCACCATTAGTAGTAAAATTTTTGTAACAGGAATAAAGGCTTAACCTTAATATGCGTAGGCTAGCTTAAATGACTATGCAAATGCACATTATTAAATGTGTATAATTATAATCTACTTAACAAACTTTTCGTCAACTTTCGTTCAGTTTTATTTGCTTAAGTTTTGAGCGAACCTGCACGTAAACAGCTGTCTGTGTGTTATATATAACATTGATATTCTTGGAGTTAGCGAGATAAAATGATCTGGTAGAGGTAGTTGTATAATAATAGATATCGAAGTTTCTTATAGTGGCGACGAATTCACTAAAAAAATGGAGTTGCTACTATAATATCGAAGTTGCTAAAAAAAACCATAAATTATGTAGAATTTATTTTAGATAGAATTATTACGCTCCCGTTAAAACGTCGACCAACATTACATAGGTGTAAGCTCCAACCATCGAATCAAGTGAAGATAAAATTGAATATTTTTAAAACGAATACAAGATGTTATAAGCAAAATTAAATCAAGAAATGTGAATATAATAAAGGGTCCGCCAAATATTTTTTTTTTTTTTTGAAAATGCTATTAAAAAAACTACTGAATATTTTCTCAAATTTCTTTTTTTATTTGAAAGTACAATCCTTCCGGTTAATAATGGAAAATAATTTCATTCAAATGGCTGCCTCGGCTGGCCATGCAGTAGCCTACACCGTCGTTCCAATTTTTAAGCACATTATCGATTGTGTGCAGCTGTGTTTTACCAATGGCTTCACGAATATTGTCCTTTAAAGCGTCTATTGTCTCTGGATTGTTGGCGTAATATTTATCTTTGACGGCACCCCACAAATAATAGTCCAACGGTGTCAAATCGCAGCTCCGAGGTGAAAAACGACATCAGCTCTGCGGCTGATAATTCGATCTTCAAAAACAGGGCGCAAACCATCGACTGTAGCTTCGGCTGTGTGGCACGTAGCGCCGTCCTGTTGAAAGCAAATGTTGCTAATATCCTTCTTTTCAATTTTTGTGAACAAAAATTCGTTCAACAATGCCCGATAACGATCGCCATTGACTGTAACGGGCACTCCTTGCTCATTTTCGAAGAAAAATGGCCCAATTACGCCTCTGGACCAAAATCCGCACCAAACAGTGATTCGTCTTGTGTGTATCGGCTTTTCAATGTATGCGTGCGGGTTTTTATGTGCCCCAAATGCGAAAATTTTGCTTGTTTACATACCCGCCAAGGTCAAAATGAGCTTCATCTCAAAATGAGCTTTCCCAGTGTTGTTCAAGCGTATACACAACCATATTCGTTCAGCGGAAGGATAAAACTAATTATCTGTCAAATCAGACATGAGCTAAGTGTTACCATTCACGAAATAATCACTAGTTGCAAAAAACAGGATGGCGGACCCGATATTAGGAGATCTTAATGCAAAAATATGGTAAAGGAAGAAAAGATTTTGGTTTGGTGAAAAGGAAAATTAGAGGGCATAGTGTTGTACAGTTTTGCATTGAGAATGATTTAATAATAAAAAAAATATTCTAAAGGGTGGGCAAATTTGATGTTAGGAAGTAAATTGGTTTAAAAACACATTTTTGGCTGTTTTATTTATACGAATATACAACAGAAATGTGGGAATTAATTATGGAATACCACCTCTAGCACGTCGGCAGACATCCGCTCTTTTCACAACATTTTCTCGTCAATGCAGCGCCGAATATCATCTTTCAGAGCGTCAGTTGCTTGTGGTTTGTTCACATAAGCCCGGTCTTTCAAATGGCCACAGAGAAAATAATTCAGCAGCGTTAAATCACAAGAACGAGGTGGCCAATTTACATCGCCAAATCGAGAAACCAAAGGTAACTGATGTCAACATTAGCCAATTGTAGCCACAAATTGGTTATAATGGTTTGGTGGAGCAGAGATGGCATTTTCTTACTCATTTACGACAAAATATTGGCCGATGATGCCGCCTAGCCACAAACCGCACCAAATGGTCACTTTCTTTGGATTTAATGGTTTTTGAAGACTGTTTGTAGAATTTGTGAGCCCCATATGCGACTATTTTGTTTGTTTACATAACCGTCTAATTGAAAATGAGCACCTTTACTGAAGATGATTTTGTTGAAAAATTCATTGTTTTCGTTCAGTTTTTCAAACAGTATATTTTCACAATTAAAATTCTTTGTTCAAGAGTGTAGCGTTTCATAGTTATAATTTCCCAATTGTTGACATGTCATCATTTGACGGCCAAATACTTCCTAACCTTGAATTTTCCCACCCTGTACAAACTACAAAAGAAAAGACTATATAAGTATAATCAACCCATTGTAATGATTAATAACAGATATCAGAAATACTCCACACATCACCGATTAATGTATCATCTTTTTCATTTACTAAAGACATTGGTCGCACTCGATTCACATTCACTATTTTTATTCAAAGCTCTGCAGAGTAACAGACTACCAGTGATATGATAACCTAATGAGGAAAATTACAGAAATATGACTTAATATAGCGCTGAAAACTAAAAATTAATTAATTAATTTAAGTGAATTTAGTGCTTAAAAAATAATAAGGACCAAAGAAAACTTTTCATTTCGCAAACAGACGAAGTGACAAAGTTCTTAGACGTGAAATGGCTTTATATGGTAAGTACGAGCAAAATCTTTGTGCTAAGGTTCTTTTATTTCCGGAGATAGGTAAAAACTGTTGGTCAACGTTAGTTCGGTTCTTGTACTTACACGAAATGAGCAAGTATTCTCAAACCCAGTTGAAAAGTCAGACCTCTTCAACCATTAAGAATATGAAAGAGTATTAGTTACTATGCCTGGTATATTCCTTCGAGCCCGTGATGTGAAAAGGGTTTTTGTAAATCTCAACCTTAACAAGGGCCGACACTTACATTTTCATTATCTCACCTTACCAGTGCATAATATTGGGTTTATATTTTCCGTTTTACAAGAAGATCGCTTATATAAAACCAATCCCCAAAAATGGTAAGGCTAGCAGCACTGAAAACTACCGACTAATAGCAGTCTATTCCGTACTTCCCAAAATTATGGAGAGTATGATTAATCATTTAATTATCATTAATTTGCAGTTCGATGATTTCTAAGGCAATCGCCAGTACGGCCATTCTACTGGTGAGCTGCTGGCCTTACTCTTGAAGAAGTGAAAGAAGTTTACTCATGGTTTTAGCAAGAGTAAGGTTGTGGCTTTGGATACTTCAAAAGCATTTGATAGAGTTTGGAGTGAAGTACCCTTTTCGAAACTTATTGCTTTTGGCGTGGGCATTTCTATCGAATTATATAGAGCTTTGTCGGAGATGGCTCTATAAGAGTATAAGATGATAAATTCGGGAGTCGTGGACTTTCTCCAACACTATTTCTATTATTTCTTAACGACTTTATTTTTTTTACTTCCAATTCTATCTTTCTTGCAGATGACGGCAACATTTGGCGAGGGGAGAATATGAAAGTGAATGGCGTGGTATAATGATTAGATCGCAGGCATACAACACAAATAACGCAGGTTTCAAGTGTGTAATAAAGAGACTTCAATTTCTCTCCAATTCCATCTAAGGAAGCTCCTAACCTCCAGCTTACCTCTGACAATTATGACAAACATCAGACGGATGATCAGGAAAAAAATTACAATGCTAAGCCAAAAACCCATACCACTTAGCAAGGATCTTTACCACTACACAATAATATATGGAGGCAATCTGCAGCAGATTTATCATCTACTTAGCCTTTAAATCAACTGAAATTGAAACAAAGTAATGGAAGCTTTGTGGAAAGTCAATAAGCTCCTTTGGGGAGTGACGAAGAAAAACGTTAACCACCACAGGCAACCTTATGCTAATCTGCAAGTGGGATCGTGTAAACAAGACCCATGCTATGTTTATCCTATGTTTTACCCAAAATGGAGTAGAACGCCCATGTGTGGACAGATGTTTCAAGGTCTATTTTGAACATACTCGACCACGTACAAGTGAAGGCGAAGGTGCTTATTATTCATTATGAAAAAGGAAGAAAACGTGAAAAGCGCTAACTCCTTGCCATTCTTACATTAGAATTAGCCGACCAAGCCTTTAACTTGAATTCGCTAATAAATTTGTTTATAAAGCGAGTCCAAAATTAAAGTATAATTTTTTAAATAAAAAAGCCTTTTTCCAGACATTAAAATATTTTTATTTCAGTTTATTACATATAGGTTCTGGTTAAAATGAAAAATGGCGGTCAAGTTACTCTCCCTAGTGGCTCGGCAGGTTTTCAAAGATCAGGCTTCTAAAGATCCATTGTTTTTCTTGCTGTGTGACAAGTGGAACTATCCTGTTGAAACCACATACTCTTTAAACGTCTAAATCATCAATTTTCCGCCACATAATGCTTCGGATCCTCACGTTGAAGTGATTTTCATTGACAGTAATCGCATTTAAATTTTTGTTTAAAAAAAAAAAACATGATCTGATGAATCCTCCAATTTTCTAACTATGAGGGCAGATATTGAAGCTACCTAAGTAGGAAAAAACATTTTTTTTCAAAAACCATTCATTTCTCAACATAGTCTCCTTTTAGCTCAATACACTTAGTAAGACGATTTTCCAACTTTTTTATACCATCTGAATAATACGATTTTGGTAACTCCTCAAAATGCGCATTAGTTTCGGTAATCACTTCTTCGTTTGAGATGAATCTTTTTCCTGCGATCTTTTTTTTTAAGTTTGGAAACAGGAAAAAGTCACTATGGGCTAAATCTGGACTATAAGGTGGATGATCAACCATTTCTCGTAGTTTTAGCATCGTATCTAATGCTATGTGATCCAGTGCGTTGTCTTCTTGTTTAAATGTGGTCGGTTTTCTCTGATTGCATCAACCAATTGATCCAATAATGCACCATAATACTCTCCTGTGATTGTGGATCCCTTTTCAAGATAATCGATGAGCAATATTCCGTGTTCATCACAAAATACAGTGGCCATAACCTTGCCAGCCGATTTCGCTGTCTTCGCCTTCTTTGGAGCACTTCTACCAGCTTCCACCTATTGCTTTGATTGATTTTTGGTTTCAGGTGTGTAGTGGTGGACCCACGTTTCATCAACAGTTATTAATCTACGCCAAAAATCAGCAGAATTATGCTTTATCATGTCCAAACCCTGCTGTGAAGTGATCTGTCGAACTCGTTTTTATTCATCACGGAGCAAACGTGGCTCCCATCTTGCCGATAGCTTTTTCATAAGCAAACGTTCATGCAAAATGTTGAACACACGTTCATATGATATGTTTACCATTTCAGCAATCTCACGTATGTATTTTGACCCGGCGATCACTCATAACGATATCGAGGATTTTCTTGATATTTTCTTCAGTAACTACCTCTTTTGGCTTTCCTCTTGATAGTATTGTTGCAGTGCTTGTTTGGCCACGTTTAAATTCAGCAATCCAATATTTTACCATATAATCTCACGGAGCAGATTCGCCATAATGTTTATCAAGCTTTTCTTTTGTCTCTTTCGCCGTTTTGCCTTTCAAATAATAGTGTTTAGTCACTAGACGAAATTCACTTTTTTCCATTTTCCAAGAAACACAAAAGTTGCTTACTTCAAACGACTACAACAAATAAACTAATCGATAAATTTGGCTAAATTTTTAACAGCTGATGTTTGACAGATCGTAAAAATTTTAATAATAAAAATACGTTTTTCCTTCGTGTTACGTTCCGTATTAACTAACCGGAATATATGATGAATCTGAAAATAAAAACTTAGAATAAAAATTACAAGTAGAAAAAAAATGCCAGCAAAATTAAAATGATATCTCAGTTTTGGACACCCTTTATATTTTTTATTGACTTCATTTTGTTACAATTGAAAAATAAAATTTTGAAGGCTTTTTAAATGTTCATTTATTTAATTTATTCTTTTTTTATTTATTCTTATTTTCACGACTAAAGTATCATATTTCGTAATGATTTATTATTATCGAAATTAGTTTACTATTTCGCCTTAATCCTGATTGTTCAAAACTCAAATAACAAACATGTGAAAAGGAAGAGCCTGCTTTTGAAAGAAAAGACAGAAAAAGTTTTATTTTAAAGAGAAAACTTCAAAAAATATTTTAGGGCTTTGGAAATGGGAAAATGTTTATCAATTTGCAACAATTTAGATTTGTGTTTTGTTAGATTTGTATTCTGTTATTAGATTTTTAATTTTTTTATTTTCAGGATTTTTGCCGTTCTTTAAACTTCAACTTTTCTTTTTTTTCTATTCGTATATTTTGTTAACTTTTTCTTATTTTTTTTTTTTTATTCTTTTTTTTGCAGTAACAAGACAATTAGGTCAGCATTTATCGCAAATCAAATACAGAACATGTTACATTAGTATGTCAAAAAAAGAAAAAAAACACACGCTCTTTTCCAAACATACAGTAACAAAATGTTTGTATAAATTAGCCATTATTGTCTTTCTGGTACTTTTTTCTCTCGAAATGCTTCCATGTATTCCACATCTAGTATGTTTATTCCTTGGGCGGTTGCTAACAAGAGTAAACTACCAACTGACAATACCCAATAATATTTATATTCATGATGTCAGAGAACGTAAACAATAAAAATAAGTTTATCTTCCTTCATTTCTTTCCCCTTTTAATGTATAAAAAGTACCAACAGCTAAAATACAAAAAAAAAACGAAAGTTTGAAAAGGTATAGATTGGTCGCCATTATTTATTTTTATTATAAAGTGTTTGTTTTACTTATATAGAGAGTAGAGCTGCAAAACTATCGATAGTCGGCAAACTATCGAAACTATCGCTTTCTTGTGTCAACAACATTAGAATATGAAAGGGAAAGAATAATAAGTAACAGTGTTGAAAAAAAAAATTCGATGTATTGAAGTTTTTTGATGGAAAAGCAATCTACATATATAGCGAAAATTGTTCAGACCATAAAGTGCTTCAAAACTACAGTAATTAATGCAACAACTGTCAGTTTCGACAAACTTTAAATTCGTACTTCAAAGATTAATCCCTTCAAGCCATCAAAAAGCCTCAAAAATGAGACTAATGGGTAAGAGTTCATTTATCAGCAAAAGGAAGGAACACCTGCACCGTAATAGTTAGAAAAACATGCTATGATCTGACGAAATGAAGATTAATTTGTTTGGGTCAAATGTAAAAACGAATGTACGAACATATCTTAGTTACAATTCATACTTTGACTTTAATAAATACAAATTTCAGAAACTGTGCTCCGATATGTAAATATAAAATTTTTGCTAATGTGACTTTGACTGCACTTAGTGGCCTCCGTATTTACTTTAATATTTACTTTAATTTAACGATAGTATCGATAATGCAAAAACGCTTTCGATCGTCAACCAAACACAAAACTATCGGTACTATCGATTGTTTTACAGTTCTACCAGGGAGGGCTATTTAAAAGTTAGAAAAGGTTTGAAATTTTTCCCAATTTATTTTGTTTTGTGTAGTACAATTGTTCCAGTTAGAAATGAAATATTATTTTGTTCATACGGATGTCGCAGCTGGCCTCAAAGTGCCCCATTTAATCGGACCAATTTTCGAGAAATTTTTTGCATGAGGTAGTATCTGTTGGCCTTCAAATGCTCAATTGTCTCTGGTTTGTCGGCATAACACTTGCCCTTAACGGCGCCCCACAGAAAATAGTTCAACGGTGTCAAATCGTAGCTTCGTGGCGGCCATCACCATTTCGGCTAATTCAACGGCCATAAAAGGTTTGAACAAATCGATTGTGCCATGAGATGTGTGGAAAGTTGCACCATCCTGTTAAAACCAAAGAGCGAGCACAAAAAATCGGTTATCATGCTGAGATAGGTGTTTCGGTTGCACCGTCCTCATTTTCAAAGAAATATGAGCCAATGATGCTTTCGCTCCACAAGCCGTTCCAAACAGCCACTCATAATGGTTTCATTGTCTTCTATAAGACCACGTTTTCTGAGCCTCAAATACGGCAATTTCGCTCATTAAGGTAACAACTGGTGAGATCAGACGGTTATTATTCGATCGTTTTTTTTTTGATTTAGTCGAATACGGTTTCTTCAAAATCTTCATTTTTCGAAACCGAATAAACCGGTTGATTTAACACGAATAACCGGTTAATTTAAATAAGTATAATTTTTATACGTTTGTGTGTTTTTTTATTGCAAATATCGAAAAAGATATGCACACTTGAGCAACAATAACTTTATCTCATCTTCGGTAAATAAATATTGATTTCTTTATATGGAAAATGATCAACTAGACGCATTGAAAGCGACAGGGCAGATTAGTTAGTGAAGTTTTTCACAGCGTATATACACATATACAGTCGCTAGTAATGTTGTGAGATGATAGCGCTGTTGAAAATTGTCGGATGGTGTGGCCTGGGATTGAACCGACGACTTCTTGGTTGTCTTACCTAACATACCACAATGACACTTACACTACATAATAGGTGTTAAGGCAATTAAGGACTCATATATTACCAATAGGTTTATTCAAATTAAAACATTTAATGATTCTTATCTTAGGCACCTAACTTATAACTATAATAACAAACCTTTAACTTCCTTCGCTACCAAGTAATACAACAACAGAAACGAAATGAGCTCCTTTTGTAGCTGTTCGAAACTTGAGCAACTTTCAAAACTTTGTGTAATAACCTTTGTTTTTATGGCCTCAGCACATCATTTTGGCATAGTTTTAATGAGATTTGTTAGAATTATTGTTAGTATTGATTGCCACTTTAATTTTAGGATTTGCGTCAGCTTCTGCTTATTTTTAAAACGACGTAGTCCAGCTCTGCGCTTCAAGAATTAAGAACAATTTTATTTAAATAAAAGAACCGATTAACCGGTTGTTTGAATTTTTATTAACCAAAAACCGTTTTTTTTAAATTGATACTTTTTGAATTACTCGAAAACCGGTTTTTGAAAAAAGTCTAATAATCAATCTCCCTACTACCCACCAAGATAAAAATGAGCTTTATCTAAAAAGATAGTTTTGCAATTTTTTTATTTTTATTTTTTTGAAATTTCCGCCCATTTTTTTTTTTTTTTTTTTTTTGTCTTGTAAATAAACCTCCAATAAATCCCAACGTTGCTCATGCCTAAATCAATTGATTTCGTTCAGTGGAGATAATATACTGAATTTTGTAATAGAATAGAATGGCATAGGTATTGTTAGATTCGAAATAAGCCGATAGATGGTCCACCCTATATTAGTGTGCTGAAGTTTACTTAACATTTACTGTAACAATAAGTCGTAATAATCGTATGATTTTTAATGAACAACATTACTAAATAATTTAATAGCTCTGTCAATTTTCAACAAACTTCTTACACGTAAGACTAATTTTATTTAGAACTTAACATACATAGTATCTAAATTAATTCATAAATAGTATGAAAATGTGTATATAGATTAGTGCGCAAAAACTTGAAAAATGTGGAAAATATCGGAAGTAAAATATGCTTGCTTAAGCAATACATACAGATTCCTCAAGGTTACCTGAGGTAGGCCTCTTTTCTTTTCAAATTCGTTTGAAATCTTCAAATTCGTTAACATTTAAGTTAAGGTATTAGCATAGTACATAGAATGTCGGCTCGTGAGCAGAATTTCCTTTGGTTCGCTCATTTTATGAATCGTGTTCGCGTTTTTTTTTTTAATTCGTGAGCACTATTCATACTTTTTGCTCAACTCAAGAGCACAAATTTAATTTTTTTTTAATTAAAAAAATGTTTTTCTTTTTTTTTTAACTAGTGAGGACGAATTTTGTACTGCGAACGAATTACAAATGAGTAAAGAAGAATCAAAAACGCGTATTTTATTTCAAAGTATGTTGTTTGTGTAAGATTAAATGCGTAATACTATGCATTCGTATGTGTGTATGTGTGAATATTTTGTGTGCAGAGCAGTGCTGTCAATTTAGCGCCTTCTGCGCTATATTTAGCGGATATCAACTACCGAAAAGTCGCATTTTTTCTCTTTAGAGCTTTTTTTTTTAAACGCGTTAGTTAAGCGCTTTTCTATTTGAATATTTTACTTTTTTTTTTTTTTTTTTTTTTTTTTGTAAGAAATGGAGGTCAATAAACTCATTAATTCATATAAACTGTAGATGCAAAATCTTTCACGCTGTAAGAATTCCAAAATCCTTGATAGTATTTGTACTAAAATTCATAAAAAATAGTGTTTTTAAAACCTATCTTTAGTCTAAGGCGCATTTTTCAAAGACTTATAAGATATTTTAAGTAAAATACAAATATTTAAATATTTCAAAGAAGAAAGCTAGACATTTTAATTATTTAATTACAATACTAAACTGGTAAGTAAGTTATTCTTATTAGACTCTTTAAAGATCGCAAGGGTATCATAGGGCCATAACAGTTATTTTCATTTACGTCGATATAAAGCCAATTATCAAATCTGGCTCAGAGTCATTTTATGGATGGCAACTTCTTTTTCAATCTGTCTTTTCTAGGAATCGGCTGGCATTCCGATTCTTCTGATTAGCTGTGAGTTCCATACAGTGAACAGTTCCGCTAAGACGTAGTTTTGTTTCCTCAGAGTAAGCCCAATTTATTTCAATTTCCCTCTCACAATATTCTTTATTACGGGAACTTGCTGTAATCTTATTTCTGGTTAGAATAGATGCTGTAGATAGCGGTTTATAAATGCCTAAATATAATAGACATCATTCACATAACCCGCAACCATACAAATATAGACTTTACACATGGGCTAAAGATGTTAATTTTCGTTTTTGAAGAGATATGTGGAGAACGCCTTATACTTAACATGAAGTCGGCTAAAGGATTGGCATACAGTGCAAAGCGAGCAAAGACGCAACAGTCGGCCGGCAAAGTCATGGCGTCTGTAGTTTGGGATGCGAACGGAATAGTATTCATATTCTATCTCCAAAAAGGAACCACCATCAGCAGCGGCTATTACACTTCTGGTTAGATTGAAGGCTGAAATCGCAAAAAACACATTTGCAAAAGAAAATAAATGTTGTTCCACCAATACAATGCATCGTGCCTTAAATTGATAAAAATGATGGCAAAATTAAATGAATTAGACTTTGAATTGCTTACCCACCTACCGAACTTTCAAGATTTAGTACGCAGCGACCTTTTCATGTTTTCAGATCTCAAGAGAATGCCTGCTGGAAAATAAAATTTCAGTCACATGATAAAGTAATCGCTGAAACTGATGCCTATTTTGATGAGAAAGAGAAATCGTACTATAAAATTGGTAACTAAAAATTGGAAAATCGCCCTATAAGGCAACTATAGTATGTTTAATAATTAAATTGATTTTTTTATCAAAGATTTGTTTTTTTTCTTACTTATCCTACTTATTTGTAAAATGACCTGTTAAATCAAGCTTTAAGCTGATGTTTTCCTTATACTTATTTCACTTGTTAGCAATTAGGTAGGATTTATGCCACAAAGAAATTAATTTTTCTTAGCTGACAATCAATTTAAATTATTTAAAGAATTTGCAAAAAATAAAATATTTGAGATACATATGTATGTACATAAAAATGTATGCATATTGTATTTGTAAAAATTACTTTGGCATTTGTATGTTTGTACATACGGCCATTTTGATAAATGTTTTCAAATGACAACCAACTGGCTAAAATCGAAAAAATAAAACAAATTATCTGAACGCAGCAGCAATCACATACAATCAATCGCCCAACATAATAGATTTATTCCACATTCAGACAGCAACCATTTTCACATGTTTCTATTGCTCGGGTATGTGACTAAAATAAAATTTTTTAGCTACAATGGATTCTGTTTCAAGCTTCTTTTTTTTACCCAAAATCGTACGAGATTTAAATGGCTTAAATACCAACGAAGGTTAATAAAAGAAGAGAAGCATTTGAATTCAAAGATAAACACAGATATTAATAAAATATATGTATGTATGTAGTATATATATATATTTGTATATATATGGGGTACAACCAGTGTCACCAGTGTTTAAAAAAAAAAAAGCTAAGCAAAGTTAAAAAATTCTATTTTCAGCTAAAAAATCAGCTCAAATTTTAAATTGTTTTTCAACATATATTTTCTTAGTTGGATATTAGATAAGGTTAATATAGCACCATATATATTGTTTTCTTTAAAACTTAAGTAAAAATAATTATTTAAGTGTTAAACTAGATATCGCTTTCAAACCTACTTGATCAGAATTCAAATAAAATAATAATTTCAGTTTCAGTTTCATACATTTTTCAAATCCATATAAAGGGTCCGCCAAATAATTTTTTTTTTTTTTGAAAATGCTATTAAAAACTACTGAATATTTTCTCTTTTTTTTATTTGAAAGTACAATCTTTCCGGTTAATAATGGAAAATAATTTCATTCAAATGGCTGCCTCGGCTGGCCATGCAGTATCCTACACGACCGGTCCAATTTTTAAGCACATTATCGAATGGCTTCACGAATATTGTCGTTTAAAGCGTCAATTGCCTCTGGCTTGTTGGCGTAACACTCATCTTTGACGGCACCCCACACATAATAGTCCAACTGTGTCAAATCGCAGCTCCGAGGTGGCCAAACGACATCAGCTCTGCGGCTGATAATGTGATCTTCAAAAGCAGGGCGCAAAACATCGAGTGTAGCTTCGGCTGTGTGGCTCGTAGCGCCGTCCTGTTGAAACAACATGTTGCCAATATACTCCTCTTCAATTTTTGTGAACAAAAATTCGTTCGAAAAATGGCCCAATTATGCCTCTGGACCAAAATCCGCACCAAACAGTGACTCGTCTTGGGTGTATCGGCTTTTCAATGTATGCGCACGGGTTTTCTGTGCCCCAAATGCGACAATTCGCTTGTTTACATACCCGCCGAGATCAATATGAGCTTCATTGGAAAAGATAATTTTTTTTGGCAAAATCGGCATCTTCTGTAAGTCGATCGCAGGCCCAGATTCCCAGCGTTGTTCAAGCGTATACACAACCATATTCGTTCAGCGGAAGGATAAAACTAATTATCTGTCAAATCAGACATGAGCTAAGTGTTACCATTCACGAAATAAGCACTAATTGAAAAAAAAACGTTAGAAGGCGGACCCTTTACATATCTTATAAATTTGCTGGCAAATGAATATCAAACTTGTAAATTACTGAATCGAATTTGCTGAAATTTTCAAGATAGAAGAAGACGCAGCTAACGAAATAGGTTATGCTGTTTTTCAAGATTGAACCTGGAGAAAACGGGCCATATAAGTCACATGAGTGAAATATTACAATTTTATTAAATTGGCATACCTAAATGTATGCGAATAAAACTAAGAAATGGTTTTGTTTATTCAGTTCGTTTATGAGCCAACCACGCGTATAGGACTGAACTGTTTCTGTTGAAATAAAAAGCATAAGTTCATAGATCCTACTTACAAAATGCAGTAGAGGAAGTTTTTCTTATTTTTTCTTAGACATCGGAGGAGTCTAAACTAGTGGCTTCTTGACCGAAATAACAAGTACTTATTTTTTTCCTTTAAAAACTATTTTTTATTGCCAACAGCTATCATCTACTTCAAATGTCTTTGCACTTATCTTATAAAGGCAAATAGGTAGCCTAAAAACTGATAGGATCGGAATAACGTTAATCTCATTTACATATAATATATTGTGTAAAAAGGTGTTTTTATGAGTTCGTAGATTGTAGTGAAAATAAAATAAATTTTGTATTTAGTTTTAATTAAAAAATCCTTCATTCAACACGGTTATGTGCACCACTGCTTGTAATCTTTTTACAGGCAATAACAATTTTCATTCTTAATTACTCTGTCTGTTTATAACTTTGTAAACAACAACAATTACTTGAGAGATATTTCTTCCTAAAGATCTTCCAACCCGATCGTAGTTATAACTTAGTTTCGATCACTACCTTTTCAACTAGAGGTTATCCACACTTAACTCTCTTTACTGAGTTAGCTCCAACTAAACTGGTTTTTACTTCACTACTAGCTTCACGAATTTACCCCTTATAAACCCTCTTCACACCAGTAACACATTCGCTGAGTTAACTTTATTTAAACTGCTGTTCGCAGCGATGTTCTTTTTATATGGCTGAGTAAACAACACATCGAAAGCTCTCGAACCTCTCAATATTTCAGGTAGATTCCATTTCTTTCTTTTAATTTCTTTTTAGTTCTTTTGTAGCCATGCGTATGTGAACACCTACCTCTTTCAGCTCTTAGCGTTTGTTGTTTCTTGTTTATTGTCTGCTACTTGTTTTCTTTGCTGCTTAACTATTGTTGTTGCCGTGTTATTTGTATTTACTTTATTTCTGCTAATGGTTGTTGTTGTAGATTTGGTTATTTGTAAACAGCACGTATAGAGTTGTTCTTGCAGCTTTTGTTTATTTATTTTAGCGATGTAATAAACGCTGTGGTGTCCAACCTTATTTTCGTAACAATATGTGTATAGATTTTCGGCAATACCGGATGAGTAAAGGTAGTTTTAAATAAATTTGTAGGAAACTTTTTTTGTAAATTTTGATTTTATTTAGTCAATTTTATAATTAGCCATTGGTTACTATATTATCATATATTTGTGAGAGTTAAGCAGAACCTGAAAAATGGTAAATCTGGTATCTAATCTTAACTAAAATTCCTTTTGTTTAATATCCTCATACCTTTTCACTTTTTTCATGCAACGTACTGCTTCATTTAAAAAATTTATACTTTTAAACTAGCGATGACTTAAAAAACTCTATCAACTAGAAATGTAAATTGAAATGTCATCTTTTTAGACATGTGCTCCATTTGCACAATCGAATTATTTTTGTCCGATTTATGGGAAAAATTGTATGCGAGCAATAAACACAACACAGGCGATTAAGTTATCAATAGCAAAGAAACAGAACCAGAAAAAAGTAAATTTCATAACTAAGGTAGTAACACTTTTTGAGACATTATAGGAAACAAATCGATAATCAAATTAATTTCATGTTTATTTACTTATGGAATTTTTTTTTCTGACAAAAAATGTTGCACTTCTTCTATTCCTTGTCACTTAACAATATTTTCAGAGATAAACACAAAACCCCTTCTTTGTATAATTTTTTTTTAAAGGGTACATAAAATAAAGGGCAACAAAAAGCTATATTTTCAACATTTCAGTCAAAGTCATATGAGAAAAACATGAATTTACTGATATAAGCATCTAAGGTTTGCAGAAGCTATTGTTTCTGTGATGCTATAATTTCATTGTTTTTCGATGTTAGATTTTACAATGTTTGTATTATTTTTCCTTTTTTTTGAAATGCTAAATTAATTCTTGAAAAAAGTTAAAAATTCGGCTGAAAGCTGAATAAAAAATTTCAAAGCTAAATGAAACATAAAAAAGCTAATATGGTCACACTGGATACAACATCAATAACAGTGTCATATAAAAACATTGTTCTATGCAAGGCGAATTTAATAAGATTGTCTTAAATTGAAAATAAATACAACAGTGTTAAACAAAATTTCGTTGTGTCAATCTAATGCAATACTACAGTAAGCATAAAGCTGTAGCATCAAAAATATTTATTGCCACAAAATACAGAATGTTTGTGTTTTTTGACATACGCGAATGTATCAGCTGTTGCTTACAAAGTAAATTAGGACCACCTTATTGAATTCGCCTTGGTTCTATGCTCGCAAATATTTCCATAAAAATCACTTTTATTTGTTTCACTAAAACATGTAAAAAAAACAAATTAAACAAAATATTAATACATCTGTGCAAAAAACCGAAAATAATTTTTTGTGAAGGCTTTAAATCAATAGCTTTTGACCCAGTTAAATCCTTTAAGAAAATAACAACAACTAAAACGCAAATAATTATTATAACGCAAATAAATATTCGAATGCATATATGTTGTATGTATATTTATGTAAAGGATCCGCCATCTAACGTTTTTCTTCAACTAGTGCCTATTTCGTGAATGGTAACACTTAGCTCATGTCTGATTTGACAGATAATTAGTTTTATCCTTCCGCTGAACGAATATGGTTGTGTATACGCTAGAGCAACGCTGGGAATATGGGCCTGCGATCGAGTTACAGAAGATGCCGATTTTGCCAAAAAAATCATCTTTTCAGATGAAGCCCATTTTGATCTTGGCGGGTATGTAAACAAGCAAAATTGTCGCATTTGGGGTACAGAAACCCCGCACGCATACATTGAAAAGCCGATAGACCCAAGACGAGTCACTGTTTGGTGCGGATTTTGACCCAGAAACATAATTTGACCATTTTTCTTCGAAAATGAGCAAGGAGTGGCCGTTTCAGTCAATGGCGATCGTTATCGGGCCATGGTGAACGAACTTTTGTTCACAAAAATTAAAGAGGAGGATATTAGCAACATTTGGTTTCAACAGGACAGCGCTACGTGCCACACAGCCGAAGCTACACTCGAAATTTAGGCCCTGTTTAAAAAAAAATAAAATTATTTGGCAGAACCTATATATAGTCGTTTATGAATTCATTTCAGTTTAACCAATATATTCAAATTTAAAAATTGTCTTAAATCCCATGATATGTTGCAATTTAAAGAAAATTTTCAATTCCAACTGTTTTTTATCTTGAAATAACACATTATTATAGTTTTATTAAAACAAATGTTATAGCAAGTTTCCACAATAAATCGAATTACTTGATTCACTTTATCAATCACGATCAGGAATTATGGTGTTTACACGGCACGCAATTAATGTGGTTTGAAACACTGTTGAAATGAATAAAACGGTATTCAGTTGCAACTTACTAGACAATGATGACTTTGACCTTGGCCACGCCGACTAGGACTAGATTTCATTAATTTCATTAATTAACTTTATTTTAAAAAATTATAACTATACAAATTATAATATAGCGTGTTTTTTATAGAGGTATAGAACTTTCAGTTGGTATTACTTTCCAAGATGGCGACCGATTTAACAGCTGCCAAGTGATTTATTCTCAGCTTGGTTTGGCAATTCATCATGAATAGACTCAAGCCCGGCGTAGATTCGTCGAATGGGCCCAAAACGAGATTACATTTGTTCACGATTTTCATAAGCGAATTTTGTTTAGCGACGAAGCGTACTTCTGGTTGAATGCCACGTTAACAAACAAAACTGCCGCATTTGGAGTGACGGTAATCCTCAAGTGTATGTGGCTGGTGGAATCATTGGTCCGTACTTTTTCAAAAACGATGGTGGCCAGAACGTTACAGTCAATGGTGATCGGTATAGAGCCATGATTACTTACTTTTTCATTCCTGAATTGAATAACCATGATGTCCAGGA
Organism: Wohlfahrtia magnifica; assembly: GCA_023159175.1. Taxonomy (NCBI): domain Eukaryota; kingdom Metazoa; phylum Arthropoda; class Insecta; order Diptera; family Sarcophagidae; genus Wohlfahrtia; species Wohlfahrtia magnifica. The sequence goes on from JAKWBJ010000178.1 coordinate 410,758, forward strand.
GATGTGGTTTCAACAAGACGGCGAAGCATGTCACACAGCTCGTGCCACAATAGATTTATTGACAGACACGTTTGGTGACCACCTTATTTCACGTTTTGGACCTGTGAATTGACCTCCAAGATCTTGTAATTTAACACCGCTAGACTACTTTCTGTGGAGCTATGTAAAGTCATTGGTCTATGCGGTAAAGCCACAAACGCTTGACCATTTGGAAGACAACATTCGCTGTGTTCTTGCCGATATACGGCCACAAATGTTGGAAAAAGTCATCGAAAATTGGACGTCCAGATTAGACTACATCCGCGCCAGCCGTGGCGGTCATATGCCAGAAATCATATATAAAATGTAATGCCACAAGATTATCTTTCGGACAAATAAAATTCATGTCAATCGAATAACCCATCGTTGTTTTATTGCAACTTAAAGTTCTATACCTCTATAAAAAACACCCCTTATAATATATAATATTCACTTAATAGACCACTTTACCCAACACACTACTCTTAGTAACTTTAAACTTTGGGTCCCAAACTATAACTGACTCTCTATTCATATAAATTGACATTACTTCTGAATGTTGTTGTACTTACAACATCATTCTATCAATTTCCGTTGATTCAAATGGAACACCAAAATAAGTATGGCATTACCAGGGTGGCACATTGACAGCCTGGACACAAACCAATATACTAGATTCACACAATACAGTTTTAAATGCACTGATGTGTTCGTATGTTCATTAGGCATTGATATTTTCGTAACATTACACGGTTTGACAAAAAGAAAAATACCTGGAAAGTGGTAGGCGCTTTCTAATAGGCGCTGCTAAGCAGAACAATGATCTATTTTTGAAATTTTCGAAACACCTCCAAAATCTCGAGTTAGGGATAAAAACCGGGTATTCGGAGCTACATGCACTTGTTACTAATAACTTAACCGAATAATTTCCGATTTTTAGTTTCTTTCCGGATTTAGAAGAGAAACAGACCTTTTAAATAATATATATGTCGCTTAAGTAGCCTTACAGAATCTGGTTATATTTCTCGAGCAAACATATTTTTCATTCAATTTTTTTTTTTTATATAGGAACCGTAATAGTGATAAATCAATTAAAGAATTATGTTAAGTTATGAATAAAATGAGGCTTACGGTTTAGAAATCCATTGGAAATTGATAAAAATGTTTTGAAAATTCCAAAAACATATCCTTATTCTATTCGTCAGCAACAGAAAAGTAGTATCATTTTCCATGTATCTCAACTTCGTTCATTTTTGGCATACCGTGTTATTATAACAAACTACATAAATCTTAACACACGGGAAAAATTTAACAAACAAAATTATAGGCAGTGTACAGTGTGGTCACTTAAAGAAGCATTTGTACTCAACCTACGGAGTAAACAAGGCTAAAGCCACTTAAACATTTCCAGTTTAAAAACCAGCCTGCAAACATTTAGGCAGTATGCGACACAAAACTGGCTTCTTTCATTTATGCTCGAAAGTATGGCAATCTGGCAATCTTGATTGATCTTCTTAAACTGCATTCATTTCTGTTGCAGCTATCCGCTCTGGACGCGGTCTGCGCCCAGATGGACCACTGCTACTTAAGGAAGAGCATTTTAAATATTTACTTTATCTATATAATATACATAAGCACAAAGATATGTACATATGTATCTCAATAAAAATTAAAATAAAATTGTTTTGAGTGTGGCAAGTAAAAAAAAAAAAAAAACAAGTGGAAAGAAAAAGAAAGACTTGTTGTTCAAATGCTTTAAGAATTTCATAACCATCATCAATTATATTGGGATACAATCTGCAAGAAACTACACTTTTTTTCCTACCAATATGTCGATTTCTTGTCCATATTGATGTTGCTTAGATTGTTATTATTAATGTTTTGTAACTATATTGTATGGGTGTGTGTAGTAAAAAAGAAAAAGATTAATGAAACATATCTTTGTCATCTGCAGCTTAAAAATAGAGAAGTATCAAAACAAATACCAAGCTAAAGATCAGAATTTAAATTCAATATTTTTGTTCTGATATTGTCTTTTCTATTTGTTGCGCAAAGACCAGTAAAAAGAGATATGTTTAAAATTGTATAATTAAATTATTTCAAAATAGACTACTTCAACTTTGCAACATTATTGTAAAAAAATTCATTCCGCAATCATACAAAGTTATACAGTAGTACCCATCTTAAAACTCACACAACAGAAAACACAGAGTCAATCCAGTAGACCAAAGTGATGAATAAAATTATCGCCAACAGCTATGATGGTTTGTTGCTTCTAGAAATCTACTAAGTAGCCATCAATTGGGACTTAAAAACGAAAAATCGATTACAGATACTTTTGTTTACCTTGATCATCTTGTCTCAGATGCCATCTCTACGAAAAACCACTTTTCGATGATTCGTTGGATTTTGCGAAAGCATTTGGCAAAATTGGTGTTCATACAATAATAACACAGCTGATAGACTGGGAACTGTTATCAAATATGTAGCATATGTATTTCTATGGGCCAGCATAGAGTTAGAGTTAAAGTTGGAGAATACTGGTCACTTATATAGTTTCTTTTTCTAAACTCTTATAACAAACTTTGTGGTTTCATTGAATTACATAATAAATGCAACTTTTCAACGAAATTTAAACTTGGTATGAATATTCGGCTGCACAACTTTCCTTATCGAAATGTATGCAACTAAATATATGCCGAAAGAAGAACTGCAAATTGGCAGTCATGTCTGACAATACGACCATAGCTGAAACGAAAACAATCAAAATCTTAGGAATCCTGTTTAATGAAATATAAAACTGCTCAAATCATATTGTTACGATAATAAAAGTGCTTAACAAGAATATACACCGCTTCTGTGCCCAATTGGGACTGTATTGTTACGAAAATAAGGTTGGGCACCACAGCGTTTGTTACATCGTTAAAATAAATAAACAAAAGTTGCAAGAACAACTATACGTGCTGTTTACAAATAACCAAATCTACAACAACAACCATTAGCAGAGATAAAGTAAATAAAAATAACACGGCAACAATAATATTTAAGCAGCGAAGAAAACAAGTAACAGACAATAACAAGCAACAACAGATGCAAGAGCTAAAAGAGGTAAATGTTTACATACGCATGGCTACATAATGCCATTAGCTCACCTTTGCGCCTCCATTAGCTCACCTTTTCAGTGCGTCATATCGCCCCGGTATTTTTCCATCTTGCTGGTAGGTTGCTAATGTAACGCCAATCCCCAAAAAGGGAGTGGCTAGTAACCCTGAGAACTACCGTCTAATAACGGTTTGTTCCGCACTCTCCAAGGTTATGGAGAGTATGATTAATCACCACCCTGTGGGATATCTTGAGTCCAACGATTTACTTAGCGACCGTCAGTACGGTTTCCGAAAGGGCCGTTCTACTGGTGAACTGCTGGCGTTGCTCTCGGAGAAGTGGAACAAGTCCATTCATGGTTTTGGCGAGAGTAAGGTTGTGGCTCTGGATATCTCAAAGGCATTTGATAGAGTTTGGCACGAGGCTCTCATTTCGAAACTTAATGCTTTTGGTGTCGGTATTCACTTCTCTCGACTTATATCGAGTTTTCTCAGAGATCGCTCTATAAGAGTGGTTATAGATGGGGTCTCATCCGAAGAGTTCAGGGTAAACTCAGGGGTACCGCAGGGCTCTGTTCTTTCTCCTACTCTTTTTCTAATATTTTTTAACGACTCTCTTTTTCTCACTTCTAATCGTGCAGGAGAGGGCGAAGATGCTCATCAATGACGGTAGGGTAGCCAACTCTATCGATTCATTGGAGCACCGACGCAATGTGGCGTGTGTTTCATTGTTCCATCGGTACTATAACGGAATGTTTTCTAACGAAATTAGGGAATTAATTCATAAAAATTATATATTTTACGTAGTACTCGTATTTCTCGAAGAGCACATCCTTTGTAGTTGATTGTCCCGTAAATCGCACAACGCATTATAGGGAGAATTCGTTCTTTGGTTGCACTGTACTGTACACGTTTTTTAAAAAGGTAAAAACGTAACAGTATTATGGGGTTTTGCCAATGCCGTACTTATTTGGGTATTTGACAGCATTGCTAGGGTTACACATTAACAACCTTAACACAAACCAACAACGTTGTTTTTATGATCTCGGTTTATTTGGTGAACGCCATTCACTTGCCTGATGTCTGGATTGCGTGTCGTACTCTTAAACCTACGTCTTGTCTCCAGTAATGACCCTTTTGATAAATGTGGAACAAAATTAAGCATCGCAAATAATGTCTTCTGAGACCTCATGGTCTCTTTTTTGCATGAAATTGCTGCTATACGACGGAAACCCAAATCTTTAACCAAAATGTGTTGGACGGACAGTGTTGCCATGATTTTTTTTTAGAAAAACTGAAAATTTAAAAGTAAAAAACTAAAATTTCAAGTGAAAAAAAATGTACTCGTATCGGGTAAGTTCTGTAAACTGAAAACGAGTAAAATAGAAAAGAAAAATTAAAAAGGTACGAGTAAACCTCACCACAGTTATTAATTGAAAGTAGAAAACTAAAATGTTTAAAACTGCAAAGCCTGCACAATTAATAGAAAACATATAACTTCAAAACTGCTCAATGCTTAAAAAAACTGCAAAATACAGATAAATCTACACATTTGGCAACGCTGTGAACGGATTCATAGTTCAAATCCTCCACTAGCTCTCTGATGGTTAATGTGCGGTTATTGACCAACGTTTCTTTTACTTTATCAATGTTTTCGTCGGTTTTCGATGTCGATGGTCGGCCACTGCGTTCATCTTCTTCGATTAACTCACAATTACTTTTGATTCATTAGTGCCACTGGTAAGCGATAGTTTTCTTTAGAGAATAGTTGCCGAAATACTTTTCCAACATTTCCAATGTTTGCTTAACATTAAATTCGTTTTTTACGCAAAATTTAAAACAAGTTCGTTGTTAAAAATTTAAATTCATTTCTTAAATTGCAAAAAATCGCTTTTGCAAATGTCAAGCTATGACGCTAAGACTTAGCGGGAATATCAACGACAGATGTACCAACTTAACAAAAAAAAAAAAAAAAAATCAGATCGGAACGATGGAAGGTTATTCCGGGTACTTTTTGATCAAGGAGCTATTTAGCTTTACTTTGCTTTTACCATTTTTGGTTCCAAAAGCCCCATTGGCTTTAGTTATTCTAAATTAAATTATCCAGCCGTACTTAATCCTACTATACTCTTAATTTTTATTTATTAATTTTTTTCAATATGTGAAAAGATATTTTTCACCTTCATTGCTCTTCACCAAAAAAAAAAAAATGAGTTTGTATTCTTCTTCTTCTTCTTAACCTAATCTTATGAAATTCATTTCTAATTTCACATTTGTTAAATACTTAACTACATACATAATTTTATAAATGCTCCCTTGTACTTCATTAGGCAATTGTCATTCGAAAAAAAACAATTTTTTTAATTGTTTTGACAATTATTATTTCTGTGGGTGTGGCGAATAACACGTACACTTGTGTTCTTTTCTGAAAGGAAATGTTTATGAGCATTTTCTTTTAACTAACTTTTACTGTCTTCGTTGTTGTTTCAATACAAGAAGAAAAAAACAAAGACATTTATGTAAAGTTTTATTGCGTTTTAAAAGTTTATTTCCGCTTCAGTTCGTAAAATAAGCCAAAAGAACACTTAAAGTCGTTTAAAATTTAGACTCTACTCATACCCAAAAACATATTGTGTAAGCACCGCTCCGAAAACAGAATAAAACTAAATACATAAAACTCTCAAAAAAAATATGTATGGACAACTTTAGAAAAAGCCAAAAGAGCAGACAGTCTCGATGGCTTTCTTTCATATTTTCAATGTTAAAGTTAAAATAGTGTCAAAACGCAGTCTAAGTTTGTGACTGCATGTACAGAATTTTAAAGAAACACATAAGAAATTGTCAAGTTCAAAATTAGTGAAAATAATCAACTTTATTTGTTAGTAATGTATGTATGTATATATAAATATATATGTATGTATGTACTTACGTACGTCCATACGTACATGCACATACATTAGGGTGGTCTTCAGATGTATGGAAGAAATTTTTATTTAAGTTACAGACAGTAACTCCCCATAAAGTGTGTGGTTTTAGGCGTCAGACAAAGGGAAGGCGTGGCGTATCCCCTCTTAAGGTGACAGGGTTGGCAACCTACTGGTTTACACAATTAAACCCAGCCGGGACGCACTGGAAGCCGATATTAAAGAATTTATTCGTGACATACCGGTCGATATGTTGGAGAGAGTATGCCAACATTAGGCCCAGCTTATGAATGTATGGAAGAAATTTTTATTTAAGTTACAGACAGTAACTCCCCATAAAGTGTGTGGTTTATAGGCGTCGGACAAAAGGAAGGCGTGGCGTATCCCCTCTTAAGGTGATAGGGTTGGCAACCCACTGGGTAACCCCATTAATCCAGCCGGGACGCACTGGAAGCCGATATTGAAGAATTTATTCGTGACATACCGGTCGATATGTTGGAGAGAGTATGCCAACATTAGGCCCAGCGTATAAATCATTTGAGGCGTAGCCGCGGTCAACATTTATATGAAATAATCTTCAAACATTAAATTATATAGATCGTTCTATCGACAATACAGATTTCATGAATTTCCGTAAATTTTATTTGTTTTTTTAGATTAAATCCGAAAAGTCTTAAAAAATCACCCGGTACAAAACTAACAAAAACAACATTTCTCTGTTTTTTTCTAAATAATTTTCACTTATTTATATATGTGCATACATATATACATACTTAGTATGTATGTGAAAATATACAATTTTATTAAATATAAAAACATTATTTTTAAGATTTTCAAACTAAATTTCAAGAGTGCGCCGCTTTTTAACCTCCTTCAATCGTCATTAAAATTTTCACACCATATTTTTAAATTATAAGGAACATTTTTAGGAGGAGTTACGCTCGAAACAACAAAGTTGAAAAATAGTGTTATTTTATAAGACAGTAACGAGGCTCGACATTAATTCTCTTTCAATAAATTTTATTAACAGTAAATGAAATATTTGCTATTGCAATTTAATGGTTTATTGATAGTCAAAACTGAAAAAAACTACTGCTCTCACATAAATTTTAATTACTTCACTTGTTCTTAACCGCTTCTTCTAGTATATTTTTTAACAGATGCTTGATAAGAATAGTAAGGACCTCCTAGCCGAGAACAATTCCAACGTGGATCTGTGGTCCATGTCAAGGCAAACGCCTACAGCAACAAAAATCTGTAAACGCAAATGAAACTGGATGTCTCATACGCTGTGGAAACTTCAAAATGATCTGATATGAATAGCGCTAGACTGTAACGCCAAACTCTCCGTAGAATGGAGAGGCCCGCCCATACTTGGATAAGACGATTAGATGCCAAATTCACGACGATAACGAAAAACTGGAATGAGATGAAAGTGTTACCTCAAGATAGATGATTGGAATTTATTTGCTATGGCCCTACGTTCTACATTGGAACGGCGGGAAAAAAATATATATTCTAGTATATCTTAAAAATATCACTGGCCAAAAATCAAAAGGGGGCGACTGCAACCCCTAGAGAACGCGTCGTAGAGAAACAAAATAGCAATAGGAAACACATTGTACAAGAACACTCTTTCAGGTTCCTTATTTCGTATTTCTGATGGAATAGCGACAGTTGTAGCCGCATGAACAAAAAATTGTAAATAGTGCACTTCGAACTTTCTATGTAAAGTAATGTCTATAAAACCAAAAGCGAGCGGATATTAATCTTTCACCACAAACAGATTAAAACGTATCGTCCTTTATTGGAACTCTAAAGGCATGTCTGCATGCTGAAGCCGCCTGCCCCGGCAGCAGACACTGGCGACCAGCTTTGGGCCGTTATGGGGCCGAAACTGGAGGTAGCATTTATGATACTGTGCCTGACCAGAGGTATACTGGTATCACGGTAGTAAGCAGCCCTAGGAACTCCGGTCTCTTCTTGAGTTTTTGGCAGGCCCCCTTGTTTGAGTTTCGTGGTGGCAGTGGTTTTAGGCCTAAAACGTAGGCAGAGTGTGAGCTTAGTGTGGTGTTGTATCTCCTCAATCGAGTGTTGTGATCCATATCACAGCAGAAGTTTAGATGGTCTCCAACACTTCAGCAAGGTGTGAAGGTTAGTGTCCTAATAACATGCCCTTGAATTCGATACTCATTTCTGATTAACGTGGGTGGGAAGCGTTGGTGGACGAAATATCCACCCATGCCTCGGGCACCGCGGGATATGCCAGCGCACTGACTGGTAGTAGCAAAGGACACAGTAGCCCAATCAGCTGTTCGTATTAAACCTAAAAAATTATTTGAACCACAACAAGAAAAATAAATCGATGGAATAACTTGATAAAGAATTTTAAAATTAAGACAAGGTCACAATTTCAACATGAAATGTCAGAACGTTTTTGAAAATAGAATGTCAGAAAGATAGAAACAATCAGTAACCACTCTAACTTAAAACACATGGCATTATTATTATTATTACTATTTAACCCTGCCGGCGTTGCCCGGGAAGCTATATAAATATTATAAATGGGAGATAAATTTTAAAAGTCAGACCCAGTAAGATTAAAACCCATAAAGTTAAACAGATGGTGTGATTTTGTCTATGATTACACCTTCATCCAACGGATTAACATCCCTTGTTGAGTTAATTTTAACATTTAATATGCATTTTGTAATGCTTCTGAGGAAGCATATGCTGCCTCTCTGCAAACTTCAAACTGTTCAAACTTTAACCTGTTAAGAGCTCTGTGGTGTATCTCTAGTGGCAAAAATGATGAATTTACTTTGAAAGAAGCTGAATCTTAATAATTCGGAAGCTTTCTATGTGACAAGTTTAAATATCGTTCTGTTCTGACTTTAAAACCTCCACACCATTTGCCGAATTTTGTGGCAAATTGAGTTTCGTTTATCGTGGATCAGATGGGCACTGACAATTCGAATCACATGGAAATTCATTTTAATACTACTATTTTGACTAGTCGTGGTACAACCGCTATTAAGTTTTCCACTCCCATTATTTTGATTCATTCTGATTATTCGGAACATACCAAAGTTTGATTTACGACCAATCCGATTTTTGCCACCTGCTTGATAAAGAAAATACTAAGACAACTTCTAACGCCTTCCGTTAATATTGTTACGTTTTTACCTTTTTAAAACGTGTTTTTATGAGTTCGTAGATTGTAGTTAAAATAAAATAAATTTTGTGTTTGGTTTTAATTAAAAATCCTTTATTCGACACAGTTATGTGCACCACTGCTTGTAATCTTTTTACAGACAATAACAATTTTTATTGTTAATTACTCTGTCTGTTTACAATCTTGTAAACAACAACAATTAATCGACAGATTTTTCCACTTAAAGATCTTCCAACCCGATCGTAGTTATAACTTAGGTTCGATCACAACCTTTTCAACCAGAGGTTATCCATACTTAACTCTCTTAACTGAGTTAGCTCCAAATAAACTAGTTTTTTACTTCACGATTCACTTCACGAGTTTACTCCTTATAAATTCTCGTCACACAAATTGCACTCGCTGAGCTTACTTTACTTAAACTGCACTCGCTGAGTTTACGACACATAAACTGATTGCTGTTCGCATCGATGTGCTTTTTATATGGCTGAGTAAACAACACATCGAAAGTTCTCGAACCTCTTGATATTTCAGGTAGATTCCATTTCTTTCTTTTAATTTCTTTTTAGTTCTTTTGTAGCCATGCGTATGTAAACATCTACCTCTTTCAGCTCTTAGTTTGCCTTGTTGCTTGTTTATTGTCTGTTACTTGTTTTCTTTGCTGCTTAGTTATTGTTGTTGCCGTGTTATTTTTATTTGCTTTGTCTCTGCTGATGATTGTTGTTGTAGATTTGGTTATTTGTAAACAGCACTTATAGTTGTTCTTGCAGCTTTTGTTTATTTATTTTAGCCATGTAATAAACGCTGTGGTGCGCAACCTTATTATCGTAACAATATATTTAATGAGATGTACGATAATAATTAATATTTATTATGGGAGGTGCCAAGCCCACTTTTCCTGTTACGTTGATTTTTTATTTTAATGTGTAACTTGATAATGGAAAATATTATGTGGAAGGTTTAAAGACAGCTTCTTTTATAATTCCCAAGATATACCGTAATAATAAAAAAAAATCTCCTTTTGCCCGTCATGAACCCCTCAAGGTATGATTTTTGAATATTTAACTTTGTACAACACATTTTAAGGGATGATGAATGCTAACAAACAAAAAACTTTGCGTTAAGTATACAAAATTCGTGACATTTCTGAAGAAAGGTCATTAATTTTGATAGTTTTCATTCAATTTTAACGTCACCGAGATCCAATTTTAAGAAAAGCGCCTTATTGCACTTTCGTTATGTGTGCTTCAAATTACACGAAATCGATTTAGTGTTTATGCATGATTGACTCATAAGCGAAGTGAGTAAACAAAATAATTTTTTAAATGCCACGATTTTACTCTCTAAAATTAAAAAAAGAAGAATGGACTATAACACCGTTGTTAGCAAGGTCTATCTGTGTTTCAAATTTCAGCAAAATCGTTTCAGTCCTTTTAGCGTGAGTGAATGACAAACAACCAAAGAAATAAATAAACTTACAAATGAATTTATAATGCATACATATATAGATTATCATCAGCCAGTAGATTGTTCAACGGCAGACACCGCTACCTGAAAGATCTTTAGTGTCCTACTGTCGTTACGAAAGATGACTCATACGACAACAATACACTCAGCTGTTCCCAAAATACCATAAACAGGGGAAACAGTTGGCCGAAAGTCATGCTCAAACAGCAATTACTCCGCCATCCGAATGAAGTCGAGTAAATCCCTTATAGGAAAAGATCTAATCTCTTCCGGGTACAATTTACATCGTTCAATTTGGTCCTAGTTAGCGCAACACATTCTCATCGCATGTTCAAACAGAGTGCCCGTAGAGCTAAGTGGAAGCGTATTGACAACAAAGCGTGAGAGGCAAGACAAATAAGTGAAACTAATCCTATAAGTGTTAAGTAGCTAACCTTTTGGCACTTTGGTTACTACAAAAAATAGGCAAATGGATACATGGTTCGATGCAAATCCACACAGTCAACATAAACTTGCAAACCTCCAATATATGAAATGGCTGTCGTAATAATAATGGGTACTTTTTAAACATTTTTCTTTTTTTTTGAAAGCCTGGTACGCAGTCATTAACATATAGAACAGAAAATAAAAAATCACCGTTAAACAAAACTAAATGCTATAGAACATTTTTCTTAAACATATCATGAATTCATATCTATACGATTGGTACTTTCAAAGACACAGAGGTGAAACTTTGTTTGTTACAGCTAATTTTCAATCAACCTACATATACGAGGGGTAATGCTTATATTTTGGGAACTGGCAACATTAATGTCAATAGCTAAAAGCTGGTAATACCATAATAAAGTTTGATTTTTAAAAGCATAAACGTACTCACAACGTTTTGACGTACAACTGCTATTTGTTTTGTTTACAGTGAGTTAAGAAAATCAATTTGGCCAAAAAATGGAAATTTCAAGAGAAGGTTTTCGTTGGATTATTTTTCACAATTTTCGACGTGGATTATTTCCACAAGAATGGGTCAATCAACTCAGTTGTTTGCATGACGATAAAGCACCATAAAAAACCACAGTATATCGCTGGTATAGTGAATTCAATAGTGGTCGTAGTTCGGTCGATGACAAATTCAGTGAAGATCGTCCGAAATCGGTTGTTGTGTCACAAAACATCGATGCAGTGAACTGAAAATGCAGGATCATCATATGACATATTGTGAGATAGAGGCACCCTCGCACATTAGTTCCACTTCAGTATATACGATTTTTCATGAACACTTAGTTGCAAAATGAATTTATTCTCGTTGGATACCCCATAATTTATGAATCGCTCAAAAAAGGCTCGCGTGGAAATGATTGAAAAGTTCGACCGTAGTGCTTCAAACGACGTGTATAAAATCATGACAGGTAATGAATGAGTCGGAAATAAAACAGTAATAGACCGTGTAGGCATTCGAAGACGAACTATATCCAATAAAAGCTGTTCGCGGAAAAAGCACAGTGAAGCAAATGGTCACCCGTTTCTTCTGCCGAATGGGTTATGTGGCCACTGTTCTGTTTAAGAGACGTAGAACTGTCAATTATGAGTGGTAGATGACCATTTATTTGCCGGAAATCTTCTGAGAAATTCGCAAAAACAACCGCCGAAGACGAATCCTTATCAATCATGACAATCCGAGCTCTCACACATCTCGTCAAACAGCTGAATTTATGGGCGGTCAAAAAATCGAATTGATGTCTCATTCTCCGTGCAGTCGTGATTTGGCAACCGAAAATGAAAGGTAAACTGTGTGGTCAAAGATTCAAGAGCCGAAGAAGCAGTTGAAGCGTTCAGAAACCATGTTTTGGAGGTGTTTCAATAGGTATGGAAAAATTGCTTTTAGAAATGGTTTGAACGAATGCAAAAGTGTATTGATAAAGCCATTTTCATATAAAAATATTTGTTATTATATGATATTCCTTACATAAAAACAGTACCCCTCGTATCCTTATAAAGTATAAACAACAAAATTTAAAAACTAAATCTTGAGAACATGAAACCAAGTGACATTAACCATAAAGTTTCTCTCAAACTAATAATCAATTTCCGTCTGAGGATAAACACTATACGTGCAAATATGTTATCAAACTCGCACTCAAACCCGGGAAGTATATGTGCATTTCTCTATATCTCTAACCGCAGGAATGTCAATAGAAACTCTGCACATTCATTTCAACAATTTTTGTCAACAAATCACTTCATTTGTCTGTTTATCAGGCAGTTTGTCTGAATAAAAAAGTTTTAAACTGAAAAAAAAAATTTAATCTTTGATTGAAATATCTTAGCAGACGAACAAATTTTGTGTTCATTTCAAAATTTTAAAACTGGCAACAACAACAGTAGTAACACTGAACTACATGCGAAAAATAAATGTAATTTCATTCAGTCAATTAGGTTTGAGAGAAAGTCTGCAATACCTTAACGTTGGAATACCACCAATGGGTGCCTGAACGCCATGCTAGTAATTTCCTTCCCTTCTTTCCAAATCCGAAAATAAACTTAAAATCGGATAATATTCAGCTAAGTTATTAGCTTATAAGTACAGGAAGGTCCGAAAAACCAGTAAGGAGGTGTTTTGAAAATTTTAATAACAGATCCTTGGTTTGCTTGGCAGCGCCTATCAGAAAAGTAATGTAATGACAAAGTACCTTTAAACGATACGAAGACATTATACGCACACATGACTAAGATAAACCCAATGCAAATTTGGGAAAAATTATTGAAGAGACGGAGTTGCATCTTTCACTAACAAATCTGCGGCATTAAGTAATTGTCAACCAGTTGTAGACAACAAACTCACTCAATCCAACCCTATTATCATTTCCTTACTTGCTTCGGTATGCATTTCTCACTGGTCATTTTCCACAGTTCTGCGTTATGTATGGTGTTAGGCCAGAGAAATTTGCAAGTGATTTCGAAGCACTAGTGGATGCGTATTTGGAGCGTAATATTAATTGATGCAAGTCAGGTTTGATCAGCAGAATTGATTAACACATGAGTTGAATATTCTGAGCTTATTATGTGTGAATATATATATGTATTGTGTGCCATCTATTTCGAATCTGGCAATACTTATGCCATTCTATTATGTCACAAAATTCAGTGTATTATCTCCACGAACGAAACGAATCGATTTACGCTTGAGCAACGTAGGGATTTATTGAAAATTTATTTCCAAAACAAAGACAATTAGTCGGAAATTGCAAAAACATCAAATCGGATGAAGCTAATTTTCATCTTGGTGTTTACGTTAATAAACAAAATTGCCGTATTTAGGGCTTAGAAATTCCAAACTTCGTCTTACAGAAGCCAATGCGCCCATTGTGAGGAACTGTTTGGTTCGGCTTGTGGAGCGGAGGCATCATTACGCCATATTTCCATTACGGTCAATGGAGACATCTATCGCACCATGAAAACCGATTTTTTTGTGCCCGCGCTCTTCATGGCATTCATGTGAACGATGTTTGGTTTCAACAGGATGGTGAAACACATCTCATGTCACAATCGATTTATTGCGTCAATCGTTTGATGACTATTTGATTACCCAAAATGGTGATGTTAGTTGGCAGCCAAGAAGCTGCCATTTGACACCATTAGAATATTTTCTGTGGAGCGCCGTTAAAGAAAAGTGTTATCCCAACAAGCTAGAGACAATTGAGCATTTGAAGGCCAACATTCATGATGCCATTGTCGGAATACGACCCCATACATTCGAAAAAGTTTTCGAAAATTGGTCGGATGGAATGAGGTACTGTGAGGCCAGCCGAAGCATCCATATGAATGAAATAATATTTAATTTCTAACCGGAACAATTTTACTTTACAACCAAAAAATAAATTTGGCAAAATTTCAAACCGTTCTTGTTTTATTGCATTTTTAAATTTAAACTTTTAAATGGCCCACCCTAAATGTGTGATTATCTCCATTCGTCGTCCGATAGCCACTCTAGCTTTATTGAGCCTGTTGTAGTCGTCTATTTCTGCGCCGCCATTTATGGCTATTTCAGTTCCTAGACCTTGTAGAATAATTATTTCATGCTAGCATTGTTGATTCCCATGGTCTTTGCTTTTTAATATCCATCTCAAGTTCAAGATTGCTAGCCAGTCTTTTTAAGTCCTCCAGTTTTGACCGCATATGTGGGTCATATACAAGAATAGACAGATATGATCAGCATAGTCCAAATTTTATAGTTGGCACGACGGACTTCATGTTGTTTATTTTCTCTTTGAACAGACTTTACTCATTATGTCATCCAGCACTGTGGTGAACAGCTGAGATGATGGTGAGCAAACTTGTTTCACCTACAGCATTGGTGTGGAATAGTTGACTTTTTTTTTCATTGTGAGGAACTGAAACTTCTACACCCTTGTAAACTGAGGTCGGTACTCCTTTTGCTCTCAATGCCTTCAAAATAACAGATCATGTGATAGTATCAAATGATTTCTTGAAATTGACGAACAGTGTATACAGGTGGGTATGCTATTCTGTAGATTTTTGTACAATTATTCGTAGAGTGTTGTCTTGATCAGTGCACCTTCTACTTGGATTGAAGCATGTTTGTTTGTCTCGCAATATGTTGTGTATTATGACAGCGAGTATCTTAGGTATGCCTAAAGCTATTTCTATTGGACGCCAGTTTCTCTTCATCATATTGTCCTAAAGAGTGGTCTAACCGTAAAGCACGAAGTTAATTGTGATTCACACCTTACCATCAAGTTTTTTGCCCAACTTAATTTGACATTTCTTTGTTTCAGTGTTTGATACATGCAACGATGGAGAGGTACATAATTGAGCAGCGCTTTAAGATTGTTGAGACCTTTTACGAAAATAGGCATTCAAATCCAAATGCATGACTTTTTTAGTCAACATTAACGACCAAATGTATCCACAATGAGGAGAATTGTAGCATTTGGCTAAATGAGAATCCATGAGTGATTGTTGTGATTTGCCGAACTTCTTCGAAAATAAGATTGGCCAAGCAGTTACCGTGAATGGTGTTCGCTACCACGAGATAATAACGCACTTTTTGTGGCCAGAAATTGAGGATATAGATCTGGACGATATGTGGCTCCTACAGGATGGTGCCACTTGCCACACAGTCAAACAATAGTTCTTTTGTCTTATCTCATGTCGTGGGGATGTTGATGGTTCGCCACGATCATGTGGATTTGACACCGTCCAACTTCTATCTTTGGGAATATTTAAGACAAAAAGTGTACGTCGATAAGTCAAGAACAATTCAATAGCTAAAGGATGAGTTAATTCGGTACATTAACGACTTTGAACCTCAATTATGTCTCAGAGTCATTGAAAATATGGACCAACGGATAGAGGTATGCCACCGAAGCAATAGCAGGCATTTAGCCGACGTTTTGTTTTACACATAATTATCATGGATCCTTCTCTCATAATAAAAAATATTAAGATAATTCTCTGAAAACTTTACAAATAACATCGTGCTTTTTGGTTGCACCACCCTTTATATGGAATCTTAAAACAGAAACTAAAAATCTTGGATAAGACACTGAAATGTAGGGTATTAACTGATTACATGTATTCCACTTACTTGTTTTTACTTTTTTTTCTTTTTTGGTTTTAGCGAACTTTTTAATTTTTATTTTTCAATATGTTGGAGAGATCGCGTGATTGATGATTGGGTAAATCAACAACAGCAACAAAAACGGTTGCAGAAGCAACAACGTTTATATTTTTTTTTTTTAGTTTTCTTTTTTTATTCAACTACACTTGACTTGAACGATTAAATTGTTCGTGGAAAAATAGAAGGAAGAGTAAGAAAAACTTAAGCTCTTGAAGTAATTTAAAGAGTTGTTTTCAAGTTGGAAGTCTGTTGAAAAGATTAAATCAATTATGCTCTCATATTGTCTTCAACATGTTGCAAAAGTTGGCAAATTGTTGCATAAATGATAAGGCAGCAAATGTTTGCGTTGATTTTTTTTTTTTGCTCTGTTTTTCATCGTTTTGTTAAATGCAAGAGAAATGAATGAAATGAATATGTTAGTTATTGTGCCGAAATTAATGCAAAATTTGAACGAGGCATAAAACAAAGCTTATAGACTTTTTATCCTCTTTCTTGAATTTTTATTTTTTTTTTTTTCACTGGTCTCAGCACTTAAGAAATGACTCCTACTCAAGCAGTGAGTTGTGCTGGTACTAGGAGGAACAAATATATATGGACGTTCGTTTTGAATTTACTCATATCGTATGTTTCACAAACGAACAATGCGGCTAAAGAACGAATACTTCCTATAAAGCGTTGTATGATTCGGTGGACTATCAACTACGAAAAGATATGCTCTACGAGAAAAACGAGTATTACGTTAGAATATGTGATTAATAGGAATTAATTCCTTTATTTTGTCAAAACATATCCCGGTATAGTAAGGGGAGAACTATAAAACACACGCCGAATCGATAGAGTTGACTCCTCTGTCGTCACTAAGAAGCACCTCGTTGTGCGGTCGAGAAGCTCGAAAATAGACTCTGAAGCACCGTCCACTACATCAGAGTTGTATTCCATTGCAAAGATGGAATCAATTTTGCTTGATTTACAATAATTTGTACAGCTTTTTAAGAATCAAGAAATAATATGGTTTGTCCAGAATTTTTAAACTAAATTTTCTACAAGTTTTCCTTATTAAGGGTGTCCCATTTTGTCAGCTTGTTGACTTAGCCCTGTGATATCAAATAACGCCATAAAAAGTAATGTAATGGTGTTAAGTCACACGGTCTAGCGGATCAATTCTGATCTCCAAAACGAGAGAATACACGACATGGAAATATCTCAGGCAGAAACAGGGATGAGAAATAAGATTTTCAAATTGCACTAGCTTTCATGAAAAAATGTACCTTTTTTAGTCCGATTGTCCGATTTTTTTTTATTTCCTTTTCCTAAATTTTATTTTATACATACATACATACATACATCCAAGCGGCTTTAGGCCAATATCTGATCAAGCGGCACTAGTATTGGCGAAAATGATACCGATATATACACTGGCGGATGAGATGAGGCGTTTCTACTACCAACGTCCTGAGGACTCACGTCGGACTGCGTTGGGTTTCCATGTGGGAATGGCAGTCATGGTAGTAGTGCATTCTGTCCGTACCTGCCATAACCCTTTGGATGGAAGCGCAACACTGTCGACCAAATTTTTATATGACTCAGTTCTTGTCTAGTCATTGCTACTTCAGGGGGTAATTGTACAAATTTGGACACGATGGGTCTCCCATATACCAAAACTTTGTCGGCGAGGATGAGGATGCGGAGCATGTAATATTCAGGTGCCCGAGATTCATGGGACCCTGGGAGGTGGATGCCAGTACACGCAGGCTGCTCGCTGAGATGATTGTTTCCGAAGTAAGATGAAATGAGTGTAATAGGCACATGACTGTCGTTATGCAGGAACTCCGAAAGTTAGAGAAACAAAGAAATGGGTCGAGTGTTTGATTTTACTTAGAGAAGTTTAATGCTAACCAGCCTTCGCAAAGTAATACCTAACGGCATTCCCGTGAAGGGGGAGTGGTTGAAGGAAATAGGGTTGTGGTTTAGTTTGTAGGCGTCGGCAATGGCAAATCTTTAGAAGATTACCACCTCCCGTCACTGACCAAAAAATAAATAAATAAATACATGTGTGTAAAAAATTCATAAACTAAATCACAAAGAAATGATAATAAAGATAAGTTGTCATTAATTAAACGATAAACTAGGGAAACTCCTTAAAAAAAAACAAACAAAAAGTTAAAAATTTCGTAAATTGTACCAAATGAGTAATTAGTGTACCATTGTACTTTTGACTGTGCAATTATTCAAAAAAAAGTACAATTGTATCAACCTTTGCAAACCTGGGCAGAAAGAACTATGTTATCATGTCGCGATATCGAGTACCAGTAATAATCACTGTTTCACCAGCCTCATTTACAAGAAAATATAGCTCAACTATGCCTCCTGCCCAAAATCCACTCCAACCGCCACGCGTTGTGCATGCATTTGTTTTTTCTACAATCACATGTGGGTTCTCAGAACCCCAAAAGGAGCAATTTCAGGGTTTAGCAAAGCCATCAAGATAAAAATGTGTTTCATGGCTTAGTATGACTTTGCTAGAAAAAACATCGTCCATTATTGATGCTCCATAATTCGTTTAACGCTTCAGTTGCTGTATTAATTGAATTATGTAAGCACGGATCTTCTTGAAATTTGCAATTCTTGTCCACGACGCCGAATTGAGGTTCCTGGATTGTCACCGGCACTCTTACGCACTACTTCGATTATGACACTTGAACGACTTGTTTTCAGTCCACCAATGTATTTGGTATCTTCTACGTTTTCAGTCTCCCTCAATTTTTCAATTAAACTCTTCACAGTTGACGAAGTTAAAACACTATTTCAACCATATTGTATATGAGATTTCCGAACACCGGTCACCAAGCTTTCATTATTTTGGAAATATTTCAATAATGAAGACACGTTGTTCTATGGTGTAACGTTACATTTTTCCTAACCCTAAACTTTCAACTGCCGAATTATTTTATTTTTTTACTGCACAAATGGCAACGAATACAAATCTTCCGTTAATTTTGGGAAACTCTTTACAAAGTTTTGTAAGATACTAATAAACATTTCACTTAAACATTTTAAGTATATCGGTTCAGTCACTTTGTTCATCTAAAAAATGTAATCGTATATTTTTTTATAGGTGTACGGAAAAGCTCGTTTACAAATTTGGCCAAAAATGAAATACCTTTTAACTTATATTTGAAACGAGCTATTCCATATTAAATCAAATATGTGCCGTTTTGATTGATAACTTTTTGTCATTTTTGTGGTAAAGCCATTATTCCATCCATGTAAAACTTCTGGGTTTTTTTTTAGCGAAAAACTGATTCAATTGTGTTTTGCAGGCCTCTGGGGAATATAAATTTACACCATTAAGAAAGTTCTGCAGACATTGAAATATGGTGTAAGGTCCAGGCTATATGATAGATGCATCAAAACTTCTCAGATAAGCTCTCTTATTTTCTGTCGGGTCATCAAAGATGTGTGTAGTCTGACGTTGATCATGATTGTTGATCAATTTCTAAATACCATAATCAATAGTTTAGCTAAGTTCTAGAAAAACATAATGAAAAATTCCCTTCTAATCCAACCAGACATACAGCATTACATTCAGCTTCAGCTTGCTTCGACAATGACCTTTTTTGCACATTATTATCGTAAGCGATCCACTTTTCATTGGCAATAATCATTCGGACCTATCAAACAAGCAATAGTGTTGCTTAATGCAATTAACATTACAAAAAATATTACATTGTAGAGCCATCTACCGACAATGTGTGGCCTTAGTTTTTTAACCGCCAATATTTTGGACTCCCAAGTTTTTTTTTATCAAATTCAAGATTTCTTTCATGAATGTCAGGAATTATGCAATGTTGGATCTGACAACCCTAGTGATGACTGTTGGAATCAAAATGAATTCTCATGGCCAGAACATCAAGAGCATCTGCCTCCACAAAATTTGCATTACCCACGCCAGTATATCAAAAAATATAATTGGCTTTTGCGCGCATTAAAATCGATCCAAAGTAACAAAAGTTCCTGTCATCTGTGAGATAGTGGATCAGATGGGAAGTATGAAATGGAGAACAAGGCTTAGCGACACTTTTAAATTTATCCTAAATGGAGAACCTATCAGTTGCCGCAATTCATTTATGAGCGCCTCGTGACATATTCTATCAAACTCCTTGGAAACATCAAGAGCCATTCTACCTCACGGAAATTATCGCTAGTAGAGTGACTCCTTTGCAAATAGTAGTGGTAACCGCTCAGCATTTTGTTTGACCCGTAAATACTTTACAAGGTGGTCATTAATCATACTCTCCATTACTTCCGAAAGTCATGAAAAAACTGCTATTTGGCATTTTCTTATTCTATTAATATTTTTCGATATCTTAGTAATAGAAGACAGATACCCTTGTAGTCGTTAATTTTCTTCTATTTGACGTCCGGCAGTGCCACGCCTCATTTGCAATTATTATTTAAAATAGCAATTCTTACTGATAACTAAGTTTTAACGATGTGTTCTATTCAAGCGGCGCAATATTCTTTCTCCAAAGAAGAGATAACGGATAAAAGACCACATATAATAATATCGGGTCCGCCATATAACGTTTTTTTCAACTAGTGCTTATTTCGTGAATGGTAACACTTAGCTCATGTCTGATAATTAGTTTTATCCTTCCGCTGAACGAATATGGTTGTGTATACGTTTAAACGCTGGGAATCTGGGCCTGCGATCGACTTATAGAAGATGCCGATTTTGCCAAAAAAAATCATCTTTTCTGATGAAGCTCATTTTGATCTAGGCGGGTATGTAAACAAGCAAAATTGTTGCATTTGGGGCACAGAAAACCTGCACGCATTGAATAGCCGATACACCCAAGACGAGTCACTGTTTGGTGCGGATTTTGGTCCAGAGGCATAATTTGGCCATTTTTCTTCGAAATGAGCAATGAGTGGCCGTTACAGTCAATGGCGATCGTTATCGGGCCATGTTGAAAGAATTTATGTTCACAAAAATTGAAGGGGAGGATATTAGCAACATTTGGTTTCAACAGGACGGTGATACGTGCCACACAGCCGAAGCTACACTCGATGTTTTGCGCCCTGTTTTTGACGATCGCATTATCAGCCGCAGAGCTGATGTCGTTTGTCCACCTCGGAGCTGCGATTTGACACCGTTGGACCATTATTTGTGAGGTGCCGTCAAAGATAAGTGTTACGCCAACAAGCCAGAGACAATTGACGATTTAAAGGACAATATTCGTGAGGCCATTGGTGAAATACAGCTGCACACAATCGATAATGGGCTAAAAATTGGACCGATCGTGTAGGCTACTGCATGGCCAGCCGAGGCAGCCATTTGAATGAAATTATTTTCCATTATTAACGGGAAGGATTGTAATTTCAAATAAAAAAATAAATTTGAGAAAACATTCAGTAGTTTTTTTTTATAGCATTTTCAAAAAAAAATATATATATATATATAATTTTCGAGACATAAGGTGACTTTTGAAACTACAGAGGGTGTGCTAGTCCAGAGACGAGCAGTGTATTTTATACAATTCATTGTCATAAATACAACGCAATATTTTTTAGTGAATGTCACCGAAAGTTAAATATGAAAACTCTTAAAAATTGTACTTTAATACGTATTGAAATTGCTTTTAATAAATATTTACCAGACGTTTCTGTCAATTATATATTTTCGGAAGCAGTCTTTAATGTTTATGTTGTTTAAGAGGATTTTTTTAAATTAATTTTTATCTTAACGATGGTTCCATAAAAGTCACTTTGCTTTGATTTAAATGAATATTAACGTGTATTTGAATTGCAACTCTTAAGATTGCTTGGCATTATCCAATAGAATGTATGGCATGCAGTACATTTAAATTATTAAAGACATTTTCTCCTGCTTTATGTCGACAATTTTATTTGCTTTTTATTATATTAATAGTTTCTGTTTTTGTGAAAAATTAAGTAGCTTGTGTTTGATCTCATCTTTGTAATATCGTAAAGCATTGATCATGAAATGTGTTGATTTCACCTAATTATGTTAGTATTGTATATAACTTCATATTTAAAAATACAATAATAAATTTTATAAATATGGTATAAGCTGAATTAAGTCGAAGATATAACTTAATCTTTATACGTTCCATATAAACTTTAAGGCCATATTACATAAGGTGTGCTTCAAAATGACAAGGTCAATTTAATATTTGCTCAATTCATCCAAACTATAAAATGTTACGTATGGTTACGTTATTAAAAAAAATTCTACGTTCAAATAAGTGAATAACAAGTCGGTTTTGCCTTTAGAATTATGTTATATTAATATTATGTTATATTATGTAAATAAGAGAAAAAATCAATGGGTCAAAATGATAAGGTCAGTGAATAAGCATTAATCAATTATTTTTAATTTATACAGTTCCCATTTCCTTATATTGTCTTAAAAAAACGGAATGGCATCGCACTTACTAAATTGTCCAGAACGTTGGAGTGGATTTCGCGCCAGCTGTTGCAGATTACCACTTTTAATTCATCTTTTGTCCGATACTGTTTGTTGTCTGCATAAACATTACGCTCAAGCAGTTCCCACAAATTTGCCATGGGGTTTAAGTCGAGGGAAGGTGCTGGCCAATCAAGTACTTTAATATTGTGCTCATCCATTGTCTGGTCGACTGGCTGACATGGATTACTTGCTGAAAGGTGAAAGTTTTGGCAGCAATTTGGGCCAAATAAGGCAGCAAACGTTCAGACAGAATACCCTGGCACTCTTAACTATCCATTCAAGTGCAAAGAAAGTAGAGTTCCAGGGAAGCAGAAGCCAGCCCAAACCATCAAACTGCCACCGTCGAAATTACGTTTGGAAAAAAACAAGGGCCCCTTCCTTAAATCTGGCCAATAGCAATTGATAACATCTGGTCAATCCAAGTAAATTGTTTCTCATCAGAAAAAATTACCTACAAACCCAATAAATGTATGGAATATCCTATAACTTTTTTAAAGAAATGTTTACGTGAAGCCAATTAGTTGCCATGTTGCTTTTCGCAAACTCCTTACGCTTAATCTTATGCTGCTTAGTCAGACAGGGAATTTTTTTTAAATTTGCTCGACTAAGGTTTGGCTGGGCGTTGATATCTCTTAGAATTGTGGTTTTTGAAGCTTGTAATTTCAATTCCTCTTTTATTGTTACCGCACTTTTCATGGAATTCGAGGCCTTTCGTGAAATTAGCCGAGTTTCACCGGCAGTCAGGACCTTTGTTCGACACGTGCTTTTTAATTTTCCATAATTTTCTCCATTTTTGAGAAATTTTTGCACAACACACAAAGATCGTCCCAGTTTTTTGCCATTCCTCGCATACTCAATTCCTGCTAATGAAGTGCCACAATTTGTCCTTGTTCATAAGGGGACAAAGGTTTCCCGCGACCCATACCGCGCAGATATTATTTAAAGTATAAATTATTACAAAAAGCAAATAACAATTGTGATAGCTTTTGATGAGATTAATTGCTTATTAATCACTGACTTTATCATTTTGACGCATTGAATTTTACACTCATTTACATAAATTTAAATAAACATAATATAACGGTACATCTCTAAGAGCAAAACCGGCTTAATATTCACTTATTTGAACGTAGATTTTTTTTATAAGGTAACCATACGTAACATTTTATAGTTTGGATGAATTGACCAAATATTAAGGTGACCTTATCATTTTGAACCTAACCTTACTTTTACTATCTTAGAAATTGTCCTTTGGATTATCAGACCACAGCTAACCGTATAAAAATCATATATAATTACAAAAATTAAAAAAAGGTAACTGAGACTTAGTCAGATTTAATAATAACAGGAATTTTTTATTGCATTTTGGTTTTTCAGTGTAAAAGAAGATTCGTGACATGTGGTAATAAGAAAAATACTCAGTAAGGATTGCCACATCACCACGAATAGATTATAAAAACGAACAACAATTGCAAATCAATGAATTTTATTATCAAAATTTGTGCTGTGTGAGAAATGAGTTCTGTGCGAAAAATTATCTTTACCGACGAAGCAACAAACAGATTTGTCGAATTTGGCGTAAGGAGCAACCAAAACAGATCAAGAGCTTCAAATACACCCGGAAAGGTGCTGCGGTTTGTAGGCCAGTGGCCGTGAGATGATTACTTTTTTGTCCAAAATGGAATAATTGAACCTGGTTGATATCTGGTTTCGACGAGGTGGTGCCACAAGCCCTACCACATGCGATACCTATTCAGAAGCAAGTTTGGTGAGCAATTTATTTTATGTTTTGGAGCAGTCGATTAGACTATACTTTGTTGGGATAAGTGAAGTTGTGTACATGGACAAGCCAGCCACAATTCTAGCCTTTGAACCACCTATAGCATAGCCGCTGCCATCATTTATGGTATAGGAAATAATTTTTATTTATCGACCCAAATAAATATTTTATTCAGTTTTTCAAAATTTGTCTTCTTTTTAAACAACCCAAACAGTTAAATTCCATTACTGTCGTAAGTTTTTCATGCTAAACTTATATTAAAAGAGTGAATCAGTAAGTCTGAGGCCTTTAGAATTATTCGCCTCTTAATTGAATAGCCAGCACTGCTCCTGTCAGCAAACATCTGTCTTTTATAGCAATTGAGATCAGGTTACAGCACGATTCCAGAATTAAATTGAAGAAAGTAGATTTCGTGTCGATAGCTTGGTGGCGAAATGCTGAGGAAGCTACCGCCATGAATAAATTAGGCATGGTACAGATGATTCAACATCGAGACCTTGATTGGTTGTGGCATATTTGAGGACACACTTTTTCGCCAATTTTTTCGTCCCAAAATGCGGCGGGAAGCCTGTCAATTCTATGCAGAGTGGATGGAGATCTGTGCTTTGACATGAGATTTTTTGTTAAGGTCCCAGGCCGGCATTTTTGGTCTTATGGATTCTTAGTTCGCAGTGAGTTTTATCTAAACTGGTATACCGATGGCTCCAAAATGAGTGACTGTGCCGGTGCTGGTGTCCATGGACCTAACCAAGACTTGTCGATCTCACTCGGAAGATCGCTAAGTGTCTTCCAGGCTGAGATCATGGCCATTTCTATATGTGCGTAGATCCACCAAGATAGTGGGATCAAGGTTAAAACCATTAATATACAGCCCAATTCTGAAAAAAATTCCCTGGGAATATTCCGCGATTCCCTTTTCTAAAATTTTCTTGGAAAATGTTTCCCCCTTCAACTTCAAAAATAAATTGCGTAAAATTAAAGAAATTGAATTTATTCCTATAAAAAAAAACTGGCTTTATACACCTAAAATTTCATGGAATCTTTGTAAAAACCACATGTTTGTTAAAATCTTCACCTAAAATGCAAAAAGAACCTAACAACCAAATAACTCAAAATTGAGTTTTTGATTGATAACGGTACAGCGAATTAAAACAAACGTCTTTAAAAATTTTTAGGCTTCTATTTTCAAAAATACCGACTTTGTTAGAGAAGCTCAAGAGTACATACATTATATAGGATCCGCCATCTAACGTTTTTTTTCAACAAGTGCTTATTTCGTGAATGGTAACACTTAGCTCATGTCTGATTTGACAGATAATTAGTTTTATCCTTCCGCTGAACGAATATGGTTGTGTATACGCTTGAACAACGCTGGGAAATATTGCGACATTACTTTGAAAATCATGGTAATGTTGCAGAATGTGTGAGAAAATTGCGTATGGATTTTGGAAGAAGAGAAGCACCGTCAGCTCTGCATGTAAACAAGCAAAATTGTCGCATTTGGGGCACAGAAAACCCGTACGCATACATTGAAAAGCCCTAGACGAGTCACTGTTTGGTGCGTATTTTGGTCCAGAGGCATAATTGGGCCATTTTTCTTGGTAAATGATCAAAGAGTGGCGGTTACAGTCAATGGTGATCGTTATCGGGCCATGTTGAGCGAATTTTTGTTCACTAAATTTGAAGAGGAGGACATTAGCACCATTTGGTTTCAACAGGAACAGCCGAGGCTACACTCGATGTTTTGCGCCCTGTTTTTGGAGATCGAATTATCAGCCGTAGAACTGACGTCGTTTGGTCACTTCGGAGCTGCGATTTGACACCGTTGGACTGTTATTTGTGGGATCCCGTCAAGGATAAGTGTTACGTCAACAAGCCGGAGACAATTGACGCTTTAAAGGACAATATTCGTGAAGCCATTGGAGAAATACAGCTGCACACAATCGATAATGTGCTTAAAAATTGGACCGATCGTGTAGGCTACTGCATGGCCAGACAAGGCAGCCATTTGAATGAAATTTTTTTCCATTATCAACCGGAAGGATTGTACTTTCAAATAAAAAAAATTTGAGAAAATATTCAGTAGTTTTTTTTATAGCATTTAAAAAATATACATATTTATTTGGCGGACCCTTTATTAAATTATTTTTTTTACACAAGTCAACATAATAGGCCATATCAAAGTAGTAGTAGAAGAAAAGTAGTGTGAACATTAATAATAAAAAACTAAGTCGAAAGTTTGGTGGCTCTATCTTTTATATTTTCCAAGATATAAAGTAACAACTATTTGTATTGTAGGGCCGGACTATAAACCCAAAGTTCTACTTTTATTCCTGATTCCAGCATTTGAATATGTATGTTTGAAACACAAATTTGTCCATAATCTCCTGATTTTAACCTCTCCTAGGCCTAATTCTGAAAAAGCACCTTCTTTGCCTTTCATCAGATGATTCTGTGTTCAACATCAGTTTAGTTGGTTCGCATGACGAACTTATTGAATACACAAAAAAATTATTTAAGTTTTTTTTTGTATTGCGATAGTGCTTGGTCGATATGATGATAATAACAATAACAATAGGTTTCAAGTGCTCATTAAACATTATTTTTTGAGGCAAAAGCTATCACTCACACCATGCTTGACGTATACTATGGAAAGCCTGTGCCACTAATTTCAATAGCGAAAATCTCACGGAATTTATTTGTGTTCGTACAAGTAAGGAAGATGTCGAATGTTCTGAACATCATGCTAAATTCTATATAAACCCACTGAAAAAACTCACCGAACTTTTAGCAACACAGCCAGTATAACCCACATTGACTACCTTCAAAAAGAGTACACAAAATCAATGACGAAGGAATAAAAGAGGCGCTTGGCACAGAAAAAACATTTTTCATTAAGTCAGTGCAAGCATGCATACATGTACATTTTCCATGGCGAAATTCCATAAATTAGGCTACAAATTGCACCCTCTTCCATCCTATTTTCCAGATTTAGACCGAGTGGCCATGTGTTGTCTCCTAACCTGGCGGAAAAGGATTTACTCCGACAATAAAATCATCTCACCAGCAAACACCTATTTTAATGAACTCGAAATATCGAAATTTCTTTGGAAGGTATAAGAAAATTTTAGAAACATTGGTTGCCCTACTGTCCAGGTTTGAAGGAAATGCTAAAAAAATTAAATAATTATTTATACAAAAAGTCACTTATTTTCTAGTTCTCGTATATTAAATAAATAAGTGATTTTACGGTCTGTGTTAACATCCAAGTCTAATGAATCTGGAATTAAACATTCAATGATTTCAAATCGAAAAAATTCTCAAAATTTAATGGCAGCAATTAAAAGAAATGCTGTAGTGAAAGGAGACAGTTCATAATTCTTTAGCTTTAAAAGAATACTTATCATTTAAGCAACAAAATTGTTGTGTAGGATATCATCTGGTCTTGCTTGAACGACTATAAATTTCTTATTTTTTTTTTTTTTTTTAAGCGGATTTAATGAAAAAGAGCAGCAACACTAATGTGAAGCTAAAGAAAAACTACAGATATTTTGCCGTACACCATAAATTATTCGTTTAAAAGACTAAACGGTGGGGAACAAGATCAGTAAACACATCCACCGGCATAAGTTGTGTCGGCATTTTTTATGTGAACCATAGATATTGTCATATTTAATGTGGTCTGAAGCAATATTATCGATCAATATTATTGTTGTGAAGACACATTTCAATGAATTAATGATTTAGATTGAACTAAATTAATGCAAGAATTGTATTTCTTAATGTGCACTTTTAACCATTTCTACTGATTTTCTTTTTCCCGCACTACATACAGTTCATGTCGACTACATTAATTAAAAAATATATGGTTCGTCAGTAAGATGAGGACATATTGACTCTAATAATTAAAAATCTGTGTTTTTTTTACAAATATTACTGTACCGAAACCATGTACTCGTACGTGTGTTTTTTATAGAGGTTAGAACTTTAAGTTGGTATTACTTTTCAAGATGGCGACCGATTTAACAGCTGTCAAGTGATTTATTCTCAGTGTGGTTTGGCAATTCATCATGAATAGACTCACGCCTAAACAACGCTTGCAAATAGTGCAATTTTATTTCGAAAATAATGGTTCTGTGCGGAAAAGGTATCGTGCACTACGTCCATTTTATCGTCGACAAAATCGTCCATCATAGCAGTTAATTCGATTAACATGGTACGTTTTCGCACCACGTTTACTCTTATTGATAACTCGCATCCCCAGAGACGCTGTACGGTGCGTACAGAAGAAGCTATTGCTGATGTAGAGCGTAGCATTGAGCAAGACCCGAATGAGTCCATCCGCCATAGAGCACAGGAATTGGATCTGTGTCCATCCACTTTATGGAAGATTTTGCCGAAGGATCTTAGTTTGCGTGCTTACAAGTTGCGTGCTTACTAGTTTGCGTGCGCACACTCTGGCTGAATGGCTACGTCAACAAACAAACTGCCGCATTTGGAGTGAAGGTAATCCTCAAGTGTATGTGGAAACACTGTTACATCCAGAAAAACTGATTGTTTGGTGCGCTTTATGGGCTGGTGGATCGGTATAGAGCCATGATTACTAACTTTTTCATTCCTGAATTGAATAACCATGATGTCCAAGAGATGTGGCTTCAACAAGACGGCGCAACATGTCACACAGCTCGCGCCACAATAGATTTATTGAAAAACACGTTTGGTGACCGCCTAGTTTCACGTTTTGGACCTGTGAATTGGCCTCCAAGATCTCGTGATTTAACACCGCTAGACTACTTTTTGTGGGGCTATGTAAAGTCATTGGTCTATGCGGTAAAGCCACAAACGCTTGGCCATTTGGAAGACAGCATTCGCTGTGTTATTGCCGATATACGGCCACAAATGTTGAAAAAAGTCATCGAAAATTTGACGTCCAGATTGGACTACGTCCGCGCCAGCCGTGGCGATCATATGCCAGAAATCATAAATAAAATGTAATGCCACAAGATATCTTTCGGATAAATAAAATGCATGTCAATCGAATAATCCATCTTTGTTTTATTGCAACTTAAAGTTCTATGCCTCTATAAAAAAACACCTCATATTTTTTGGGTAAATGATGCTCAAACTGCAAAATTAGGCTATAAATTAAGCCCAATTAGTCTAGAAGTAACGTAGACGTGACGTGTCAGGTGATAATTAAATGGAGAATACACACAAATTGTTAGTTGTCCTGTAACGTAAACATGGTGTTTCCGTTTTTAGCAGAATTTTTCTACGTTTTTACACAACATCAGATAACATAAAATTATAAACTAAGAATTCACTCTTAACCCTCTACCGACAAACCTGCCTTTAGGCGGGGTATATTGTTTATGTTGTTATCTAGTTCCTTTTTTTTGTTTAGAAGTTCCATTGTAACGGTAATACAGAATTTACTTATAATGACAAATAACAACATGCATTTGTCTCTTAGTTTTAATATTTCGATCAGTAAAGTAAAATTTCTAGATAAAGTGTCTAAAACAATTATTTGTGACTTAAGTGAAACTTAAAAAAATTTTAAAAACTTTTCATTAACAGTTTACGAAAGATAAATAAAATTGGGTATCCGCCAAAGATCCAAAAGTGTGGGATAATAAACCTAGATTTAACGTTGACCTTAATACCGTTCGAAACATGAAAGTTGTAAATGATTCGGCAGAGCAAGCAGTTAAGCTAATGGATGATTTTAATTTACTTTAATCCAAAACTAAAGCAGAAAAGCAATTTATAGTTCAAATTGTAGCGGATTATCGTAAACTCTAATCTGATGTGTACAAATTTCTCTTTTGAAATGAAATAATATACAAACTAAAAGCAAATAAAATTAAATTCGTTTGAACGTACAATTAATATAATTTAAAAAAATCAACATTTTATTTTTATAGTTTTCAAGCCAAGCTTAAAGAGCGATGAGCCACGTATTAGCCTCGCCCAATCGTGATAATATTTTTCACCCCATATTTATAAACTACAGAGAATGGATCTTATATTGATAAATATTTTATTTAATGTCGACAATTATTTTTGGAATACAGTTTCAGATAAATGCCCGCCTCTGTTAGCCTCACAGATGCGCGCCCTTTTGAGCACATTTTTCATTTCATTATCACACATTTCACGCGGTATTTCATTAATTTCATCACGAATATTTTGTTTGAGTTACTCCAGCGTTTCTGGTTTGTTTGCATAAACCTTGCTTTTCAGTTCCCCACAAAATGAAGTCCGTAGCAGCAACATCACCATTTATTGAAACAATTTGTTGTGGAAAGAAGTATCGCAGCAATTCCATTGTAATCCTGGCTGCATGACATGTGGCACCGTCTTGTTGAAACTACGAGGGCGGATTGACATTGAAGCTACCTAGCGCTAGATGGCAGCACAAACACAAAAACTTTTTCTTTCTTAGAAATTATGATCTGTCAAACGTCAGCTGTTAAAATTTTAGCCAAATTCATCGATTAGTTTATTTGTTGTAGTCGTTTGAAGTAAGCAACTTTTGTGTTTCTTGGAAAATGGAAAAAAGTGAATTTCTTCAAGACAACGCACCGGTTCACACAGCATTAGATACGATGCTAAAACTACGAGAAATCCACTTCGAATTGGTTGATCAGCCACCTTATAGTTCAGATTTAGCCCCTAGTGACTTTTTCCTGTTTCCAAACTTAAAAAATGGCTCGCAGAAACAAGATTCCTCTCAAACGAAGAAGTGATTACATAAACTAGTGCGTATTTTGAGGAGTTCCCAAAATCGTATTATTCAGATGGTATAAAAAAGTTGCAAAATCGTCTTACTAAGTGTATTGAGCTAAAAGGAGACTATGTTGAGAAATGAATGGTTTTTAAAAAAAAAATGTGTTTTTCCTACTTAGGCAGGTTCAATATCAATCCGAGCTCGTACATGTTAGCCGAGCCCAAAGCATGCAGTTGTGGCGTTAAAAACTTTTCAATCATAATACAATATAGCTCCCCATTGCCAGTTACCGATACGCCGTTTTCAGTTTCAAATAAGTAATGTCCAATGACTCCTACTGACCAAATTGCACACCAGACTCACTCTTAATGGATGCAAAGGTGACTGATGAATAATTTCAGGATTTCCCATTGCCCAGTACCGACTATTCTGTTTATTCACATAACTTTTCAAATAAAAATGTGCCTCGTCACTCATTATGATATTTGCATGAAAATCGGGGTTGTCATGGGCCAGCTGTAACATCCTATTGCCATATGTACGGCGGCGTAAATGATCTTCTGGAAGAAGCTCTTGTGTCAACTGAATCTTAAATGGAAACAAATGCAAATCTTTGTGCAAAATTGTGACCTAAGTTGTTCTTTGAAGACCAAGCTCTTGCGCACGGCGTCGAATTGAGGTTGATGGATTGTTTTGAACACTTTCTGGAACAGCAGTCATGTTTTCAGCCGATCTTGCACTACATTGTGTTCAATGCTTGGGCCTATCAGCTACAGTCCCTCCTTCTTCGAAATCATTTACTACACAATAAAAAGTGCGTCTTGTTGGCATGTTGTTTCGCCCAAAAATTTCACATAACTCTCTCATTGTCACAGTAATCGATGACTGATTTTGATAAAATGTTTTAACGACTAAAACACGTTAGTTTACTGAATATTTTTCCACATTAAATTTGGCACGTCTCTGCTTCACGACTGTGAAATATGAACCAAGTAGTATACCTTCCCGGCGGACACCCTATATATGTTGGTAAGTATCTTTATTTTGAATTTAGTGTTTTGTTTATCCAATTTTTTTGTAAAGCTTAGCTTTTTATTGGTAAAAATTGGATTGCGCCCAAAGGCGAACCTACCAGCTGCTAGTTCGTTTTGCATATAATTTATTTTTTCTTTTTTGATAGACCTATTTCCCTTTTTTAATAAAAATTTATCAGTTTCAAATATAATTGTCTCTTAAAGTGTTCCAACGAGTTTGTTGGCCTTAGAATTTCTTGTGTGCAGTGGCAGAATACAAAATATGTGCGGTTATTATCAACTAATGCTGGTATTAAACCAATTAAAAACGAAATTAGCGACGAACAATCATTACAAAGATGGTGTTTTGATCAGAAAAATAAATTCTATGTTGAAGTAGACCCCAATATAATGTAGCGGTGATATGATGACCAGCTACTAGGACGATACCATATTAGAATGTAAGTCGACTTTACCATAATCTTATCATCTAATTGATATGTCATTATTGAATTCATTTTTAAACGCATTCATGGAATTGATTGCAACGATATCTTGCATTTAAAATTATCAGACTTCCCTAGTGGCAGATGTACTTTGTTATTATGCAAACACTTCCGTCAAAAAACCTGTGAGAAGACTCCAAAACCAAAGCTTACAGGCCAAGAAAGTAAAAAGATCTTATAATTCACCAAATGAGAACCGCTTTGATAAAACTGAACATATGCCTGATGTTTTGGGCCGGAGTAGTAAAAAGTGTGCTAAATGCAGAGGGGTGTAAATCGGAATCATAAATGTTTTGCACGAAGTGTAAACTAAGTTTCTGCTTATCAAATAATAAAAAAATGTTTCAAACTTACCACACAAAATAAGCAAAATGTTTAAATAAAACATATTAAAAATCCTTCTTTGATAAAAATATTTCTTTGTCTTAACAGGCAAGTCCGCCTTTTGGCGGGCAAATATTTTCTTAGCTGGAAGGTAAGTTTTTAATGCTTTTCAACTTTTTACTTTGAAGTATTGTTTTTCCCCCAACTACCAGACCAGTATAATTTTTTTAGCTCAAAATAAAATTGGCCGGTTAGAGGGTTAACTGAAAAAGATGAAGACAAATTTAAAAGTGTGTGTTTTAAATTATAACTATTTAATAATTATAAGCTTAAATGAAATTGATAATGATGAAAAGTTAATATTGTCGGTGCAAGAGCATGAATTAGTTTATAATATATTTTTTGCTTCTTTTTTCTTTTGTTGTTTACACACACACAGTTGAAAACAGCTGATCACGTTACTTTTACGCCCATCGACGTTACCTCTGGACTAATTGGGCCTTTACCCCTTACTGCAGTAACAGCTTGCCAGAATTAAATATTTCTTAAGCGATAATAGCCGTTTTTAAGGACTGGATTTTGTTATAGGGATGTTTATTATTCTAATGTCCGTAGTTTTTTTGGAGTTTGGAAATTTCTAAATCACTGTGTTTTGCAGTGATAACAGCGATAACCAAATGCCTTTTCATTTCTTTCGTTAGATAGTTAGCCTCTGTTGCTGGCGTCCTATTTGACGCATCATGTGGAAACTATTTAAACATAAAATATCTTAATACGACTTAATTGGAGTCTGTCTTATTTGTATTACTGTATTGTTTTAATAATAAATATTTGTATATTTATTTTGCCAATCTAATAAGCAATAATCCGGTGTTTTTCTTAAAGGATCATAACATTAGGTTGCATCACTGCTGTTTTTGACAACCTATTAAACTAACAGTTGCTTTTTGCTTAGTTGGACTCGTGTTTTCATTATTGAAAGACTTACATCTGTTCGTCAAACTTCAAAATTTTAAATTTTGTTCTCTGATAAAGCCCAGTTTTGGTTGAAAGCGTCAATCAGCTGAATTGTCGCATTTAGAATGAGGATATTCCACAATCTTTTGTCAAAACACCATTACATCCACAGAAAATTACTGTTTGGTTTTATGGACTGGCGGAGTCAAATGTCCGCACGTCTTTAAACACGATAATGGTAAGAATGTTTGCTGTCAATGACGAGCGGTACACGGACTTGATTAGAAATTTTTTCGCACCTAATTAGCTGGCATGTAGTTCCAACAGGACAGAGCCACATGCCACACGACGCACGCAATATTTGATTTACTCAAAGGAGCTTGAGGTAAGAGTAATTTCACTAAGTAAATTAATTTCACCAGTTCAACTAACTGGCCACCAAGATCGTGTGATTCAACCCCATTGGATTATTTTCTTTTGGGTTATGTAGTCACTTGTCTACGTCTATAAACCGGAGAAAATTGAACACCTGGAAATCAATTCGAAGAGTTATTGGCGAAGTACAGTCGCATATGCTGTGAAAATTGGTCTTCCAAATTACGCATAGTACGCTCCAGCCATGGAAAACACATGGCCGAAATCATATCTAAAAATTAATGTCATAAAATTTTCTATCCAACAAAGCCCGTTCCATGGATAATTAAATTAATGATTTAAAGTTGTGTCAGAAATGAAAGACGCCGCTGATTGGATTGGTGGAACTTCTTTTCTCATTCAAACTCATAAACAAATATGTTGATTTGCTTTTGAACTTAAATATCGATCATATTTGCGAAAACAGCCAAAGGCCACCGATTTATTTTGTCAATAAATGCCTGCAAGAGTGTGATTGAAAATGAATGAAAAAACAAAAACGGTGCTCATTAATGTATAGGGACGGGTTAGGGTTTATTTTTTGTTATAAAGTACAATTGTTCCGACCAGAAATGAACTATTATTTCAATCATATGGCTGCTACGCCTGGCCTCACAGTACCCCATTCTATCGGACCAATTTTCGAGAACTTTTCCCTGTGTATGGGGTCATATGTCGGCAATAGCATCACGAATGTTGGCCGTCAAATGCTCATGACACTTGTCTTTAACGGCGCCTTACAGAAAATAGTCAAACGGTGTCAAATCTTAGCTCCTTGGCGCCCAACTGACATAACCATTTCGGCTAATTAAATGGACAGCAAACGTTAGACGCAATAAATTGATTGTGGCATGAGATGTGCGGCAAGATGCAACATCCGGTTGAAATCAGGATACAAAAAAATCGGTTATCATGATGGGATAGATGTCTCCATTAACCGACCTCATTTTCAAAGAAATATGGGCCAATGATGCCTCCGCTCCACTAGCCGCATCAAACAGTCACACGTAATGGGTGCATTGGCTTCTGTAAGACCACGTTTGCGTCTTCTGAGCCCCAAATACGGCAATTTTGTTTATTAACATACCCACCAAGGTGAAAATGAGCTTCATCGGAAAAGATTATTTTTGCAATTTTTACTTTTTTATTTTTTTGCAATTTCAGGGCAATAGAGTTTGTTTTGGAAATTAATATCCAATAAATACCAACGTTGCTCAAGCGTAAATCGATTCACTTCGTTCAGTGAAGATAATATACTAAATTTTGTGACAGAGGAGATTGACGTAAGTATTGCCAGATTCGAAATAACCGCTGGTTCAAAAAAAACCGATAGATGGCTCACCCGATTTTAACAGCACAACCTTTCCTTCTTTAACACTAACTGATAGAAGATGTCACATACTTTGAGTATTCGAGATGAACAATTCCAATAACAAGTGGTTCACCCCAAGAATGAAGTGCAGACTAGACAAGGCAAGACGGGTATTTGGTTTGTTTAACCACATGTTGCATTCCTCCCAAATGTCGATCAACAAAAAGTCTAGGATCTTAAACTCCAATGTGAAGTCTATACAATTCTATGGTAGCGAATCTTGCAATGCTGCATCAAAAGGCACCAATAGTATTACAGCTTTTGTCTTCGTTTAATCCTACATATATTTTGGCCTAAAAGAATTAGTAATGTTAATATATGGCAGACCAACCCTCGGGTCCTAATATAGGCACAAATTCGGAGGATATAATGGCGTTGAATTCCGCACACACAGGAAACCGCCGAAAGACATTACCATATTGGTAATTGACTAGAGAAGGCAGCCTGATCTCGAATTTAGAACTTTAGGACATAGTTGTAGTGGAATTAGGCGTATGGTAGATGAAAAAGACGATTGGAACAACTAAACCATCAACTAGTTTACCAAACGTAACATGTTTTATAGCAAACTAGTATTCAAAATTTTATTCCCTATATTTCAGACTTAGTAGGCATACAAAAGGTTTGTTCCTATACACAAAATTTTTTCATGGCCGAGACAACACGTACTTTTTCTTCGGGCAGATTGGGTAAATTATAAAATCATCAGCTGTTTGAAAAATAAACAATAACAATGGAAGACAAAATTGATTTCATTTTTATAGCAAACTAATAGTGAAAATTTTTCTCCACATTTTTCAGACTTAGAAGGCATATATTGCCAAACTTGCAACTACAAAAGTCACCGTCATTTCATTTTTAGAATGTTTGGAGGATTAACACGCTGGGAAAATAAATGAAACACGAAGTTTTATTTTTTTAACAACAGCAATAATTCATTTTGATTCTATTTTAATTAAAACAAGTATTTTTTCTCAGCCTTTTTAGCAAAAAACAAGTATTAAGCGTTCATAGTTTAAATATTTTGTGGACAAAAGATAAAGATATTTTTCATTAAAATATTTCAAAAAACATTTTAATAAGAAGTGTGTTTTTAATACATTTTGGAAACGTTTCTGCGTCGAATGTACCAGTTTGTTTTGTAATATCTGGTAAAATTTTTGCCATTACTCCAAAGGTATTTATTTAAGCATAATTTAAGAAGTAATATTTTTTTCTCCGTCACTCCTCTAGGGAGCATATTGGCTTTCCACAAAGCATCTATTGCCTTCTTTCAGTTTCTTTAATCAATTTGATATTTCAAGCTAAGTAGATGATTAATACGCTGTAGCTTCCTCCATATGATTTTTTTGTGTAGTGGTTAAGATCCTTGCTAATTGATGGTGATCTTTACTTTAGCATTATAATTTTTTCCCAGTAGATGGCATGTTTTTCCTATTCATTCGTCTGATGCTTGTCATCATCGCCAGAGGTATGCGAGAAGGGTCAGAGGGGCTTTTGTCTTTTTTTTATATGGAGTTGTCTGGAGGGAAAAAGTTGAAGCCTTCTTTTATTATTAAACATTCGAAAGCACAATTCAATTTTTTCATCGTCATGTCCTCTGCTGGGGCTCGAACCTGAGTCGTTTGTGTTATTATGCGTGCGCTCTACCCACTACACCACGTCACCTCGAATTCGTCGATCCCAATGGTCCTAGATATGTTCGATCGGATTGAGGTCCGGTGATTGTAGGGGAGTTTTCTGGGTGTGGGGAAAATCGTACATTACACACAAGCAACCTATTTCTGTCGTGTGATTGGAGCCGTTGTCATGTTGAGAGTAGTAGTTCGATTCAATGCCCAGTTTTTGAGAACTTTTCTTTAAATTATCTTTAAAAATATTATTTCTTCGATAATCCCGAGCTCCCCTACATCAACCGCCGACATACATACCCATGACTCCAGTACCTCCATATTTAACAGTTG
This sequence comes from Wohlfahrtia magnifica, assembly GCA_023159175.1. Classification (NCBI taxonomy): domain Eukaryota; kingdom Metazoa; phylum Arthropoda; class Insecta; order Diptera; family Sarcophagidae; genus Wohlfahrtia; species Wohlfahrtia magnifica. The sequence continues at coordinate 448,631 of JAKWBJ010000178.1, forward strand.
CCTTTATATACTTCTCTAGTAGAGCATCGGCCCTTTGCCTCCATATCAAAACATGTCCGTCTAATTGGTAAATACAAAATTTACTGCCACTGGGTAAATAACTTTCTCCCAAAACTATGTATCCTTGCTTATTTAGCGCTCCGTACCAGTGCTTTCCTTCACCACTGGAGCAATTTCTAATGGCGTAGTTTTAGTCGTTTTTTAATCAATCAGTTTCGGCAATCAACCACTTTTTTGTTGATATACAAACTCTGGCTCGTCTTCCAAGCAAATTATTAAACTAATAATGGTGGTGCGTGCGTGATATACTTATGAGCATATTTCTCGGCACGATTTATGTCGGTTCTACGCATTTTAAATAATTTTTCTTTTTCTAATTATTATTTCTTTCCTTTTTTGATTAATCTTTAGTACCCACGCGGCGTAAACAAACTTTTTAGAGCGAGTATCGTTATTAAATTTTTACAGATCATTGTCTACATGAATTCATTGACAAAATAGTTTAGGGTGGTAAAATGGCTTTAATTTAAACAAACATTTATATTAGAAAACATAGGGATGCAATGATGGTGATTTTTGTCCATAAGAAAAGTGCACCTGCACTTAAATAATTGTTTTTGTATATAAAACTTAATTAAGCTGTAATTATATTTAAATATATTATAGTTTTTGGTCAATATACAAAATTTTGTGTTTCAATTATATTTATAGCGAGAAAGCCCTACAAATCTTTTAAAGCCGAAATGACAGTGATTTTATTCATCTGTGTATGCAAACATTAAAAGTAAATAAAGATGATTTCTAAATAAATAACTAAAGCAACTGCTCGTGAACAGTTATACATTCAGATTGATTGAAATATTCAAACAATATTTCAGACCATTCGTCAAATATTAAACTGGCATATGGTGAGAACAAAATTAGAGCTAAATATCTTGTTACGTTTTAACGTTTCTAAAACGTTTGAGTTCGTTTAAATTGCGTTAAAATAAAATAAACGCCGCTTTATTTATTGTTTTTCAGTTCCTCTATTTACTTCACTATAACTTTTGTGCTCTTTGTCTTAATACAACACTTAATAATCATTTATACAACACTTTTATTTTCGCTTTAACACAACCTTGTTTATTGACAGCCAAACGATCACTACCTAATTGACGCGTAGGTAAAGCAGCCCTTAATATACCTCATTGCACATCCGTTAAATCAAATGTAACGTAAAGATGGTCGATGTGGCAGTGCTGCCAAATTGACATATACCAGTGTTGTATTTTATTTTCGTAACAATACAATGATTTCATACATATGTGTGAAAAACCCTCAAAAGGTTAACTAACGTAACTTTTGAAATAGCTCGTTATTAAAATATGTTTTATATTCAATTAATGCATTTTCTGTGATAAGAAAAGGCAAAAAATTAATTAAATGAGCATCACCTAAATATTTTCTTCTTAAAAAAATTCATTTTGTGGGATTTTCTGCATAATACTGAGATCAGGGTTAAAAAAGAGTTATTCTGTTTTATGAATTAATACAACTTGATTTGTGTTTTGGTACCCTTTTTTCATCCTCACATTTCTTGTAACTTTGCATAAAGTTATTTTTCAAATAGTTTTTAAACTTTTTCGTAGATTCATCTTTATTTTAGTGAATATTTTTCATAAAATTTTCCTTTCGTTGATTTTTTTTTTTATTTTGCATCTTCAAGCAGCACAAAGTATTTAGAGCATCGCACATTTGGCACGATTTTAACCGCAAGGTAAAGTTCAACTATAAGTTTTATTTGCCAAGAAATTAAAACCATGAGCAATAAGAAGTCCAAAAGTGATTGCGATGGGGGTTGTTTTGTTTCAGATGATAGTTTGTTGATAAAGTTATACATTTTATTCTGTGAGCTTATGTAGGTGAGGTAGTATGCTGCACTACTTGTTGGGTTTTTGTTTTTCTTTTTTTTGGTATTCTAAGTAAGTTGTTCAAAATCTTAACTGGAAGGTTTCATTTTTTGTTTTGCAATTTTTGCGCATTCTTTTCTTGTTGGTCACGCTGTTAGTTTATCATTAACAAAACGAAAACGAGAGATGACTGTGATGACAAGAGCATTTTATTACAAAATCACGATGTTTTTTTCTTTTATTATTTCGACATGGCTTAAGAGCATTCTTATATTTCCTAAAATTAAGTCTTCTGTTAAATATGGTACAATTACATTGACTTTAGCTACTAAATGGTTTTCAGTAGTTTACATTTAAATTTACAGAATACGGTAAACTTGTATATCACAAAATAAAAATACTTGTTAATATCGGGTGTTTTTTTTAGTGATTCATAACATTGATTTGGCAACACTGCTTTATGTGACAATTGATTTAACAGCTGATAGTTGCTTTTTGTTCAGTTTGCTTTGAGATTTCATTAGGGGTATTGTAAATTGTTGAAATGTTTTTATCAAAATATTGGTTCTGTTCGTCAAACATTAAAATTTTGTTCTTTGCCCATTTTTGATTCAATGGGTACGTAAATAAGCAGAATTGTTGCATTGGGAGTGAGTGTATTCGGCAAGCTCTTGTCGGAACTCCTTTACATCCACAAAAAATTATAGTTTGGTGCGCTTTAGGGGCAGGCGGAGTCGTTGGTCAACACGTCTTCAAAAAAGATGATGGTCATAATGTTACTGGCAATGGTGAACTGTACAGGAATATGATTAGAAATTTTTCGTACCTCAATTAGTCAATTAATCTTCGTGGCATATAGTTTCAACAGAACGGAGACACATGCCACACATCAGGCGCTACAATCAATTTACTCAAAGAAGCTTGCGGTGAAAGAGTAATTTTACGTAATGGTCCCATTAATTTGCCACCAAGATCGTGCGGTTTATCCCCATTGGATTATCTTATTTCGTTTTATATAAAGTCACTTATCTACGTTGATAAGCCGGAGACAATTGAATACCTGGATATGAATTCGAAGAGTTTTTGGTGAAATACGACCGCATATGTTATGAAAAGTTTGTGAATATTTGTGTTGCAGACTGCGCCCTATACGCCCCTGCAGTGGTGGTGAAATCGTATTTAAACATTAATGTCGTGAAATTGTCCATCCAACAAAGTTGTATAATGATTTAAACCTGTGTAACTGTAAAACAAACACCCGATATATCCAAGTGCCATCTCGATGAAATCCACTTTTTTAATTTTATTATAAAGTAATGTCAAAGCACTGTATTGAACCAAAACTATATTATATTCAAATTTCTTTGACCCTATTAAGTATTAGAATTACTAAATGACAAAAATACGTTTTGTGGAGTTAATCGATTTGGGATTTAAAATTTTCATGCGGGACATGAATTTCTCAGCATTTCTGAGAAATTTGTCGACTGCTGCAGTGAAATTTTTTGCAACAAAAAACAAAACAGTAGCAGTGTTAGCAAAAATGAGATCGCTTATTTCAAAAACCATCAAATATTAGGAGATCGTTTAAAATCTCTTAAAAACTTTACCAAAAATAAAACACCGTTTTCTTATGTGTGAAACGAGCTTTACTAGACCAAATATGTGCTGTTTTAATAAATAAACTTTTGCCATTTTTTGGCTAAAGTCATAAGCATGGAACTTCTGGATTTCCTAAGCAGAAAACTGATTAAATTGCGTTTTGACTCTATGAAATTTAAATTTATACCATTAAGAGAGTCCCGCAGAGATCGAAACAAAACATAATTTGAAGGACCAAGGTGCGAACTATATGGTGGATGGATCAGAATTACCCAGTCAAACTCTCTTAACTTCTGGCGGTTCATCAAATGTGTGTGCGGTATAGCATTGTCATGATGGAACACCACACTGTTTCTGCTGATCAATTTTTTCCGGTTTAATTAAATTGCTTGCTATAATCGCGTTAATGCCTAATATTAGAGATCAGAATCAATCGCTTGACCAGGTTGCAGAAAATCAAGGTTTTCAAACACAATTAAAAACTATTTTTCTAATAATTAAGCTGCAAATCTTAATGCCAGTTTTCGTTGACCAGTTACAAATGGATCCGAGCACAAAATTGGAAGTATTTATAACATACACATACATACATATATACAGTGGTCAAAAAAACTATCCGACAATTCATTTTATTTTCATAAATCTTAAGGTTTTGATATTGTTTTTGTCTCCTCCTCTAGGCAGCAACTGATTATCCATAAAGCATCTATTGCTTTGTTTCAGTTTAATAAATCCAATTGATTTTTCAGGATAAGTTAATGATTAATCCACTGTAGGTGCCATCCATATGATTGTATAGTGATGAAGATTCTCGCTATGCGGTGGTGGTGATCTGATCATTCGTCTGATGTTTGCTATCATCGCCACAGGTAAACTGAAAGGTCAAGGGGGCTCTTCCTTATACCCACCAGAGCCGACTTAATCGCATCCGGAATCATATTGTTAAAGGCAAACCTTCATATCCAGGAATGCCTCTAGAGCATACTCCCAGTGCTTGAGGCCATTTTCACTTTACCCCACAAGCGAGTGTAGGGCAGTCTCGACAGAGTGCCCCTAGTGTAGGCCTATTGGGACGCAGATATTAGGTCAGGTTCTATCATACTGCAAAGATGCAAGTCGACCAACCTTTCTAAAGTCTTCAAAAGGAAAGAAGACAGACTGATGGGTCTAAAGCCCTTTGGACCCGTATGGAAGATTTTACTCCCCTTCAAAATAAATACCACCCTGCGTTCGTTCCAAGAATCAAGAATATAAGATCATGCCAAGCATGCCTTATAAATAACCATCAGCCAAGGAATCACCAAATCATCATTATTCTGAAGATCGGCAGTTATAAAATAATGCTAACCGGGCCAGGGTATTTGTACGTGGCAAAGCTACACAACGTCCATCTCAGCTCCCTTTCCGCATTGGAACATGGGACTCATGTTAGTTGTCCGCGTGACGTTCCGGAGGTTAACCTGAGTTACCTTCACCATTGTTGTCTCCTGTGATGAATGGGAAGTTGTCTTGGTCATAGTTCAAGAGAGCGTCCTCGTCAACCCCTTCATCCATTTGACCAACAAGATCCCCTAAAAGTGTTTCTTCTCGAGCGAAAGAACTAGTGGTCTCGTCGCAAGATATATCCTCCAGAGCAGGATTCTTCTCATCCTGAACCGGTTTTTCTCTGTCTCTCCGGTAGATCTGTAGAAAAATCGACTCGAATCCATAGAATCCGTAGATATTTTGACTTTTCTTTCGTAAAGGTGGCAGAGACTTCTTGTTCAGCAGGAGAATTATCCTCCTATATAAACCATACGATGAGAAGACTGGCAAACATCCAATCATGTGAAGGGATGTCAAGGTTTTCAAAAGCTATAAGCTACAGGATCCTTTTCTTATCGGATGGCTAGCCGGGGATTCGGGCAATGGCCCTAGACTGACGTGGGATCTCATCAAGAGACACCACATCGAGTCTAGCACCCTCCCATAGGCCTTACAAAGGGTCAACCACCTGCTTTAGAAGCAAAACTGATCGCTCGTTTGAGCAGGCCATAAGCTCAGCGCGCTCGCGATACCATCCAGCATGGTCGCACTGAGAGGATGGGCCTGGGTTTTCCCTTTGGACTCTCCAGAACACTCCTATCAGCTTCATCCGCACTGATTCCCAGTTTACGCTGGAAATAGAGTAAACAGCGTTGCTTTTATCAATGTTTAGTCCCGGGCTGTTGGCTCCGCCTTGGCTCCTTCTCTTCCGACCGTTGCCGCTTAGGCACGCCATTTGACGCCAGAGGTGGGTTGCTTAAGCTGTTCGGTCACATACGATTCAGCCCAGTAGAGGATTTCTGTGAGCTTCTCGCCCAATACAACCATAAAGCACTCAGCAGCACGTCGCTTCTAGAAGGCCTTTCTGTGGGGTGTTATGTGCTTTTTTACGTCTTCTTATCTGAAAGCACAGATCCAGAAATCGAAGACTTGTTCGCATTTCTTTCACTGTCGGGGGGTGGTGAAATTTTGGATACCGAAGTCTTGTTCGCGTTTCCCTTTTTCACAATAGGCACTGGGTTACATGCCGCCCAAGATTCCCGGTTGGAAGGACCCGAAGCATGGGGTTTCGCCTCTTTTGCAAAAGCAGCTTCCCTTAGATTCCAGAGGCACCTCTCTGCCACTACTCCCTTTCGGAGCAGGTTTTGCGCATTTTGAAGGTCCTAATCGCGGACAGAACAGAAGTACGTTTTATACATATCAGCCATGTTATAGATAACTGCCATCCCTCTGGGAGCAGACAGAACACCAAGTCACCCAATATAGAAACAGACACTGGTGGATTTCGTACAATTCTATGATGGACAGAGAAATCCGAAGATTGAACCGACTATACCTACTTAATGTCCAACCTTGACCAAGGATTGGAAAACGATCATCAAAAAGGTAACGTCTAATAGCCGCCGCATAGGGAAGCTTTCGCATTGCGACAAGATGACTACCCCTTAGCGAGCACTTAGGCTTTTCAGTAACACCCCCGACAATAAGAAATGTTAAAAACAAACAGCATTTCCGTGGTAGATCTGCTAGGAAGAAACTCCACATTGAAAAGAAAAATATATATATTTGATTAGAGTTCACTAAAGAGTAGGTGTCTAAGCCTCCTGAATTTTGGCTGGATGTTATTTTTGTTGATGAAAGCAAACATAATCTTTTTTGGCTGCGATAGAAAAGTATATCGTAAACCCAATACAGAGTTGAAAGAGAGATATATGGTTCCACCTGCCAAACACCGCAGAGGTGTTGTTATGGCCTGGGGGTGTATAGTGGCATCAGGTGTGGGCAATTTTGCACTTATTGATGACATTACGGATCATAACAATTACATTGACCAGCTCAAGCAAAATTTACTACAGAGCGCTGAAATAGTAGCACTTTCCGTCCTGATTCAGTTCTACCAATATAATGATCCCACGCATTCGGCGATCAGTACAATGACTTAGCCTTTATATAATTGCCCAAATAAAAACTACGTCACAATGTCCAGATCTAAACCCCACTGAACATGTGTGGAGTCACTTGAAGAAAAAATTATTAAATCACGTGACTACAAATAAAAACCAATTAAAAGAAATCTTATGCCAGAAGAGTGGGGCAAAACTGATTTCAAAACCCAAAAAAATTAGTAAGATATTTGCCAGATCGTTAAAGAGAGGTTATATTTATGACGTAAAGAAAAAGCAACTCGTTTTTAAACCAACGACAAGTGCTTTTGTATTTTGAGAATATTTTCCATGTCGAAGAGTTTTTGTTTTCGTGTTACACGGGCAAGTAATACATCTCCCAAAAAGGAGGACACTCCAGAACCACAGTCTGCAGCATCTGTCCGCCATCTAACGTTTTTTTTTTCCAACTAGTGCTTATTTCGTGAATGGTAACACTCAGCTCATGCCTGATTTGACAGATAATTAGTTTTATCCTTCCGCTGAACGAATATGGTTGTGTATACGCTTGAACAACGCTGGGAATCTGGGCCTGCGATTGACTTACAGAAGATGCCCATTTTGCAAAAAAAAAATTTTTTTCAGATGAAGCTCATTTTGATCTTGGTGGGTATGTAAACAAACTAAATTGTCGCATTTGGGGCACAGAAAACCCGCACGCATACATTGAAAAGCCGATACACCCAAGACGAGTCACTGTTTGGTGGGGATTTTGGTCCAGAGGCATAATTGGGCCATTTTTCTTCGAAAATGAGCAAGGAGTGGCCGTTACAGTCAGTGGCGATCGTTATCCGGCCATGTTGAACGAAGTTTTGTTCACAAAAATTGAAGAGGAGGATATTGCCAACATTTGGTCTGAACATGACGGCGCTACGTGCCACACAGCCGAAGCTACACTCGATGTTTTGCGCCCTGTTTTTGAAGATCGCATTATCAGCCGCAGAGCTGATGTCGTTTGGCCACCTCGGAGCTGGGATTTGACACCGTTGGACTATAATTTGTGGGGTGCCGTCAAAGATAAGTGTTACACCAACAAGCCAGAGACAATTGACGCTTTAAAGGACAATATTCGTAAAGCCATTGGTGAAATACAGCTGCACACAATCGATAATGTGCTTAAAAATTGGATCGATCGTGTAGGCTACTGCATGGCCAGGCGAGCCAGCCATTTGAATGAAATTATTTTCCATTATTAACCGGAAGGATTGTGCTTTCAAATAAAAAAAGAAATTTGAGAAAATATTCAGTAGTTTTTTTTATAGCATTTTCAAAAAAGAAATTTATTTGGCGGACCTTTATATTTTTATCGATGTTTTAAACAAAGAATTTTTTGCATAAGTATTTTACTTGCTTCTCAAAAAAGTTTTTTATTTTAGTTTTTTTTTTTACTTACACGTTATATTGTCTTCTTTTCGATTACAAAATAAATTTGTAAGCTGTGCATATTAATTGGTCTATATAAAGAAAATATTCCCCGTAGTTGATCTGTGTCTACTACTTAATTAAAAACAAAATCATATTCAAAAAATAAATAAATAAAAAATAAAAATATAATTTAATCAAATTTAGTGGTAATTATACCGACAGTTCTCTGAAATTTATTTGGTTTATTTATAATTATATTGAGTATAACTGGTTTTAAGTCTAATAAACTATACAAATTACGACAAAATACAGCAATAAAACGACAAGACATTACAAATTAATGGGCCTGCAGTAACATAATTTCATCAATAAATGAATTCCAGCGAATGCTCAAAAAAAAGAAGGTGTGATAACAATGTTTATGTGGGCACCCCTAAAAACGAACTACTTTTGGTAATCTCAACTTTCTTACTATATTATGTAAAGATAGACTGACCATATTTGCTACATTAATTAAAAGTTGCACGTACATATGTAGGTTATCACTGTCATAAGCATTCCTATAATGTATCATATTGTATTAAAGTAATCTGGGCAACTATGCACCTTTTGTGTGTTAGTGCCCGCCTACCAACCAGAAGGTCGTCGGTTCAATACCAGGCCAGACAATCTTTAAAAAAAAAGAAAAAAAAATTTCGACAGCGGTATCATCTCACAACATTAGCTAGTAACTGGTTATGAGTATAAATACTATTGAAAACATCTCTAAATGCATTTGCCATTCGGAACTGTAGGTCCCTTTCAATGAGCTTAAAATAGAATCGGGTGCAGCTCATTGACTGAGAGAAGTCACCATGTTCCTTCATGGAATGTTACGGGAATTAACATGCACCTTTTGTACAAATAATGATGATGTGATATAAAATAAGTTTTTGAATCAAATTGCGTCTCAGTGTAAATAAAAGTTGCAGCCTGACAGAAACAAAACCATATATTACTGATATATTCAGTTGCAGAAAAGATTAGGATTGTTATTCATCATCTGCGATGCAATAAAATATCGCGATCAAATTTTGTGTCAATATGACTTAAGTACGACGGAAATGAAAGAATTTACTACAATCTTGTCTTTGAGCAAATATGCACATGTAGACTAACTGGGTTCAACTATTGATCCTCACCAGACTTGCTAAATAAAAGTTGGTACCAATTAAACACTTTTCATTATAATTAATTTTAGCTCTTCCAGCTACTTAGGAAGTAACTGTTTTTTAATAGCCAGCGCTAGACTAAATAGTGTGCGACCTCTAGTATAACCCTTTAACGCAGCGTTGCCAACTTAACGCCTTTCGCGCTCCCAAGCAGTCGCATTTTTTCTCTTTAGCTCTTTTTTCCAAAACACGCTCGGTTAGCGCTTTTCTATTTGCAATCTTCTATAAGAAATGAAAAGCGTCTCAGTTCAATAAACTCATTAATTCGTATAAACTATGGACTTAAAATGCTTCATGCTGTAAACATTACGTTGTTTTATATAATATTTGTGAAAAAATTAGTAAAAATAGTGTTTCTGAAACGTACATATATCAAAACTAAAGGCCCATTTTTAAGACTTATTAAATAATTACAATACTTAAGTTGTAATTTGTTATTATTAGATCCTTTAAAGATACAAAGTGGATCATAAAGCCATAACGAATTCTTTCCATTTACACCGACCTAAAGCCAATGATCTAATCTGACTCTAAGTCATTCTATGGAAAGCAGCTGGTCTTTCAATCTGTCTTCTCAAGGAATGGGCTGGCCTTTCGATTTTTCTGCTTCCCTGTGAATTTCATTCAATAGTAAATTCCGCAAAGTCTTAGTTTTGATTGCTTTGAGTAAGCACAATCCATTTGCGTTTCCTTCTGACAGAATAATTTCCAGATATATTTTCAAATGCCACGTAGACAGCGATTTATAAATGCTTGAATGCAATTGACATCAATCACAGACGCATTTCATAACTAGCAACTATACAAATATAGAATTCACACACAAGTTAAAGGCGTTAATTTCATTTTTGGAGAGATATATGGCGAAGGCCCTATAGCATTCAGTGGGCCAAAAAATTGGCTGCCTAGTTTCAATCTGTTCTGTATACCAGCACTGGAATCGCCGGACTTCGTAAGCATGCTACCGGGATAGCAAAATACGGAGTATCTCTCAAACCTCTGAAAGATCGTTGTGTTATTAGCGTTGTATTATTTTGTATATGAAAACTATTACAGATTGCATTTAAAAAGCGTTTATAAAAAAGGTTTAATTCTTGATAAAAAATTTTTAATTTCTTAAAAGGGGCAAAAGCTTAATATCTTTTTTTTTTTAGTTGAGTTAGAACGTTTGCTGACGACCGGCGAACATTAAGGAGGTGAAATTCCCTATTTTCAAAAAAGTGCTCTAAGTGGACCCTTGTGGCCTAGTTATACCACAAATTATTTTACTATAGTTTATTCGATGTTACAACGCAAATACTCATCTAAAGCGTCAAGAGTTAGGTGAAGTAGCTGACATAGGATGTCTTTGGTTAACTCTTGACTGGGAGAGCTCTTGAGGTACTGCCCACTAAGTAATTTGACTATAATGAATTACCTTAGCCAATTGTCTCAATTCTGGCTTTCAACGGCCAACGGTCTATATAGACAGCCATTCAATAAAAACTGATTCTTAGGTGTTCAGCGAGGTAAAAGCTATTTCTAGAATTTTTGTGTTTTTAAGGTGTTACAAACATTATTTTAAACCAATTATACCTTTAGCATATTCACTGGTGTAGGGTGTTAAGCAAGAATATTAAGCAAACAACAAAACTTGAAACAACTATGTATGTATGTATAGTATGTACGGCAAGTAAAAATCATTTAACTCAATCGCACTTTATTACATAAAGCGCCATGAACTAATTGTCTGCCCATACAGTTGGACAGTAATTTCACTAATAGGCATAAAAAGAAAACAAGAACAACAAAGTGCGATTATGTCGGGTATTTATTAGTATGAAAAAATTTAAAAATTTTCATTTACTGTAAAGTAATAATCTGTGCAATATGTTTTCAAGAATTATGTTGTCTGGTGTTTGCTTTACTTTAGTATTCAACTGTTGTTATTGCTAGAAGTGTTAAAATTAAAACCACAACTTGGAGCTAATGAAGTAAATTAACGTACTAAATGGCAAGAACATTTAACTACATTATGGTATATTGAAAGAACAAACGATTTAATTTAAATGCACAATCCCCGTTTATGGTTGTTGCCGGAGAAATTAAAGTTAAACTACTACTAGTTTTTCCTGGTCATTTTATAAAATTTCAGTTGTTGACACTTAAACATTTCTCATCAGTTCGATTATTATTATTTCAACACGTTTCAAATTCTTTATATCTAGAGCTATAGAATAAATTCTTTTAATTCCGATCTGTTTTTTGCAATACGGTCAGTACGAAATATTCTTAGCCTGACATAGTAATGGCGGTATAAAGAGCAAAAAGCTTTATGTAATGGAAACATTCATCCGTCATAGGAATATTTGTTAAATTTCATTTGAATCTGTCAACTCATTCTTAGAGTAATAGGTGTTCAAAAAAAGCTCTTCAGTGAGTTTTTTATGATGGAGAATTTCGAAGTTCCTGGTGTGAATAAATATTTTCATAAGAAAGGTTTATCGCCACAAGAAATTCTTAATGATATGGTGAATGTTTTAGCTGAAAATGCTACTTCATATTCAACAGTAAAAAATTGGGTTGCTGGATTTAAACGCAGTCATACAACACAAAAAAAGTACATTAAAAAAAATGAGCAGTACAATTAATAAAAAAGTACATTATTTTTTAAATCAAAACGCCTTAAAATTCGTTAAATAACATAAACTAAAAATTAATATATTTAAGAATATAAAAATGCGACTGTTGCGGGAAAGTCCCAGCGCCCAGTTATCGCCAGATTGTAAACACCAAATATAAAACATAAAACTTAAGTTTACTTCACTTTTATATTTATATGTTAAAATTCCTATATCAATTCACAAAGGTTATAAATTATGTATATTGAAAGTAATTTATTTAATGAACCTACTTTCTTATTGCAAAAAAAAGCGCAGTTAATATACGAAGCACAATCAAAATTATTTAAATTGTTTAACTTTTAACAATTAATGGCCAAACCTAATGTTTAAGACGGCTCGGATTCAAAGAATAGAATGATTTTAATTGTGCAGTAACTAAAAAAAGTGCGCGTTTTTTTATGCCAGAAAGTTCTCTATTTTGCTTACAAGAATTCGAGATAAAAGTAACCAGTATCTATATTAATTAGATCAACGATAAATGATTCGATATCTAAATTATCGAAAGTGGCGATAACAGCGACCATTTCTTAACGAATTATTTAGAACAAAAAATAGTGTAAGAGTTGCTCACATTGAAAGTCAGGCAACTCATTACAATAACTTTAGATGCACTTTAAAGGAACAAAAATAAACTTTTTCAATTTTTTTTTACTAACATTTAATAAAGCACTAATTAAGCAATTAAAATGAATAAAACTGAAACTGTGAGAAACTCCTAATTTGAGCTCACATTGAAAGTCAGGCTACATATCAAATACAAATTATTATTTTCCTGCATGTATGAAGGCGGATTGATATTGAAGCTACCTAAGTAGGAAAAAAACATTTTTTTTTCAAAAACCATTCATTTCTCAACATAGTCTCCTTTTAGCTCAATACACTTAGTAAGACGATTTTCCAACTTTTTTATACCATCTGAATAATACGATTTTGGGAACTCCTCAAAATACGCATTAGTTTCGGTAATCACTTCTTCGTTTGACATGAATCTTTTCCCTGCGAGCCATTTGGGTCAAGTTTGGAAACAGTAAAAAGTCTCTAGGGGCTAAATCTGGACTATAAGGTAGATGATCCACCAATTCGAAGTGGATTTCTCGTAGTTTTAGCATCGTATCTAATGCTGTGTGAAGCGGTGCGTTGTCTTGAAGAAAGAGCACTTTTTTCTTGTTTAAATGTGGTCGTTTTGATTGCATCAACCAATTGATCCCATAATGCACGATAATACTGTGATTGTGGATCCCTTTTCAAGATAATCGATGAGCAATATTCCGTGTGCATGCCAAAATACAGTCACGCCGATTTCACTGTCTTCGCCTTCTTCGGAGCACTTCCACGAGCTTCCACCCATTGCTTCGATTGATTTTTCGTCTCAGGTGTGTAGTGGTGAACCCACGTTTCATCAACAGTTATTAATCTACGCCAAACATCAGCAGGGTTATGCTTTATCATGTCCAAGCACCGCTGTGAAGTGATCCGTCGATCCCGTTTTTGTTCAACACTGAGCAAACGCGGCACTCATCTTGCCGATAGCTTTTTCATAAGCAAATGTTCATGCAAAATGTTGAACACACGTTCATATGATATATTTACCATTTCAGCAATCTCTCGGATTTTGACCCGACGATCACCCATAACAATATCGAGGAGTTTCTTGATATTTTCTACAGTAACCATCTCCTTTGGCCTTCCTGTTGATGGTATTGTTGCAGTGCTTGTTCGGCCCCGTTTAAATTCAGCAATCCAATATTTTACCATATAATCTCACGGAGCAGATTCGCCATAATGTTTATCAAGCTTTTCTTTTGTCTCTTTCGCCGTTTTGCCTTTCAAATAATAGTGTTTAATCACTACACGAAATTCAGTTTTTTCCATTTTCCAAGAAACACAAAAGTTGCTTACTTCAAACGACTACAACAAATAAACTAACCGCTGAATTTGGCTAAAATTTTAACAGCTGACGTTTGACAGATCGTAATTTCTAAGAAAGGAAAAGTTTTTGTGTTTGTGCTGCCATCGAGAGCTAGGTAGCTTCAATGTCAATCCGCCCTCTGATTTTTTAAAGCCTGCAGATTCCTTGGGCGGATTGAACTTATTTTTTTCACACAGATATAAGACTCTGTCCAAATTTCAATGTGAGCTTAAATTTGGAGTTTCTCGCTTTGGTTTGTTTTATAAAATTTTATGCTACAGATAGTAATTTCAGTTTTGTTTGTTTTTATTGCTTAATTAGTGTTTAATTAAATGTAATTAAAAAAAAAGCAAATTGAAAAAATTTAATTTTGTTCGTTTAACGTGTATCTAAAGCTTTTATAATGAGTGGTTCGACTTTCAAAGGGAGTGACTGTATATATAAATATGAAAAAATAAATAACAAATATTTCTATAAAATAGTGATTGCACTTTTTCCGTCTAATACTTTCCTTAATGTGATCGCACCTGTAGTTAAAATTTTAGACAATTTGGTTTGACTACATATAAATTTTGAAGCCACAATACTTTGTCAATCTTAAGGCCCAACTATAATATGCATAAGCTAGTCTAACGAAATAAACGAAAAGCCTGTCAAATGCATAAATATTATTATTAGGTGGCCATATTGTACTTATGTATACTTAAAGAATTTAAACGCATTGTTGCACTTTTTCGTATATTTTGTAGTTTTTGTTAGTAGTTCGTTTGAAACAGTACCGAAATTACGAAGGGAGTATTTATTTACAAATAATCATTAAAAAAAAAGTAACAGACACAAGTGGTGGTTTCTTCAATTTAAGTTTAAAAAATTACGTTTTCTCTTAATTTAAAAACCAACGAATTTTCGTCCGCGACTTCCATTTTTTTAAATAATTTTAATGTTTTTTTCTTTTTTTGTAAATTTTAATTTATTGAATAGAAACACTCACACAAAAATGCTTTAAACAACCGTTTCCGTACGGAATGTGCGTTCAGTTTCGCACATTGCATATGGAAAAGACATTTAACGCAACTTGACGTAAAGTTCCTTAAGTACAATATGGTTTGTCACATATGTTTTATATAAGTACGCACTGTTGCTTAAGTTTACCTATGCACATTATGGTTGGGCCTTTAGATTAATAAAAGTCGGAAAAACGGTGTCATATGGGCTCTAAAACGGCGTCGTAAATATATACTTTATCAGGATATTTCAAGCAAATATTTTTTCTGGGCTAAAAAACTTTTATTTTTTATTAAACACCTCTAACACGAAAAAAGTACAAAAACCTAAAAATATACTTTAGCGTGTTTTTGTAGGTGTTATGCAGAAGGCACACGTACTGCTGAAAAAATTATGTCTGGCTACCCTATAGACAATCGACGAGTGAAAGTGCGAGAAATGAGTAAAGCAATAAGCATCTCAAATGATCGAGTGCATTTTATTTGGCATCAAGAATTACAGACGAACAAGCTTTCTACAATATCTGTACCGCATTTGTTGAAAAGGCATTCGAATGAAAATTTCTCAAGCTTGTTTGTATCGATTTGAGTGAAATAAATGGATCTTAAGCTGCGTTTCATAACTGTTGACGAAACATGGATATATCACTATACAGTAGAGACAAAGGAAGAACTCAAGCAATGGATTAAGTCAAGTGGAAGCAACGTTGCCATATATGCAGATTGATCTGTATTGTGCAGTTTTTAAGCATGAAGCAATTTTGAAATTTTTTTATTTAAAAAATAAGACTTTCTGTAAACTACGCAGATTTTGCAGTTTTTAACATTTTAGTTTTTTACTTAAAACTTTTTTATTTAAGTTACAATTTCTGTTAGAATTTCATACCATCTGCTTATATAATATCTGTTCTTTTACTCTATCTTGGGCGCCATCAGGATCCAAAATTGGGTAAATGTGAAACATTTTTTAATGAGCTAAACAACCCGTATTTTCTCTTTTGGCAAGTTTGTTGTTTGACAAATCAAAAATTAAAAATCGAATATTTTTTAGAAAACTAAAAAATTAAAATATTTCCAGCCTGAGTGTCATATATGTATGTACATAGGTATGATTAAAATAGAATAAAAACTATTACATTCTTGGAACAGGCTGAAATAAATCAAACATTAACAAATATACATATATAGACATGTATGTATATATGTATATTTTTGTACATACACCATTAAAAATTAATCTTAAGCCATCACTGTTCTGAGTTGCCAGTCCAAACACAAACGCTTTCGTCTTACTAGAGTCAAACTTAATGTAATTATTTCTACCTCATATAAAAGTCCGTTCCAAACACCGTTTATCATAATCCCATGCGAACGGGCAGACTGCAGGTAAACAGCTGAAAGATACTGTATGATCAAGAAGCAGACTTTAGTATGATGTGAGAGATGTTTCGCGACTAGTGTCTATGCTTACAGAGCACTGTGACCATATGATCTCATCAGATACCTGAGGATTTAAAATATTCTTGACATTGTGCGGTTTTTCGAGTGTTTGTGCAAATCTTATAACGATGAAAGAGGACATTACTTGACCATCGTGATAGCTGCGGGTGGACCAACCCACCATGTGCGAATAAATTAATTCTCTGTCACCTCTAAGCAACAAATGATTACAATCCACTTTAAGTTCACTAACTGTGGATTTCACTACCTTTACTCCCATACGCTATCTCTCATTAAAAATAAAAAATCAGTTAACATGAAGTAGATAAACAATTAAAGTGAGTATGTATATATACAGTATATACATAAGACATTATAATTCAGCATTACTTCTGATATTCCGTTCGGTGAAAACATCACAGATAAAATACTCAAAACAGGACGAAAACAGTATCCTCAAACATGGTCTGAACAATTTTGAACAAGACGCTAAAGCTGGATTCACCCATTGTTTCGGAACAAAATGTTTTCTAAAGGGTCCGCCAAATATATATATATTTTTTAAATGCTATAATAAAAAAAACTACCGAATATGTTCTCAAATTTCTTTCTTTATTTGAAAGTACAATCCTTCCGGTTAATAATGGAAAATAATTTCATTTAAATGGCCGCCTCGTCTGGCCATACAGTAGCCTACACGATCGGTCCAATTTTTAAGCCCATTATCGATTATGTGCAGCTGTATTTCACCAATGGCTTCACGAATATTGTCCTTTAAAGCGTCAATTGTCTCTGGCTTGTTGGCGTAACACTTATCTTTGATGGCACCCCACAAATTATAGTCCAACGGTGTCAAATCGCAGCTCCGAGGTGGCCAAACGACATCAGCTCTGTTGCTGATAATGCGATCTTCAAAAACAGGGCGCAGAACATCGAGTGTAGCTTCGTCTGTGTGGCACGTAGCGCCGTCCTGTTGAAACCAAATGTCGCCAATTCCTCCTCTTCAATTTTTGTGAACAAAAATTCGTTCAACTTGGCCCGATAACGATCGCCATTGACTGTAACGGCCACTCCTTGCGCATTTTCGAAGAAAAATGGGCCAATTATGCCTCTGGACCGAAATCCACACCAAACATTGACTCGTCTTGGGTGTATCGGCTTTTCAATGTATGCGTGCGGGTTTTCTGTGCCCCAAGTATGACAATTTTGCTTGTTTAAAAAAATCAGCATCTTCTGTAAGTCGATCGCAGTCCCAGATTTCCAGCGTTGTTCAAGCGTATACCCAACCATATTCGTTCAGCGGAAGGATAAAACTAATTATCTGTCAAATCAGACATGAGCTAAGTGTTACCATTCACGAAATAAGCACTAGTTGAAAAAAAAATGTTAGATGGCGGACCCTTTATATGTAGTTTGGCGTTTCTATTTTGAGAAAGATAGAGCGAAAAAGAGTTATCTTACTTCGGAACAATCTCAGCTTTAATTAGTTTAATTTTAATTTTGTTCCAAAAAAATTGAGCTGAGCTGCCACATCATATTATATGTACATATGTATATGTATATAATACAATATATATCACTTGTTTTGCATTGTTTGTTTTAAAAAGTAACTGTTGATTAATGGTTTTATATTAAAAATAAAATTAAATAAATATTAACATGGAGTTATTTGAATCAGTTGCACTGAAGCTTATTTCAGAAATAAAAAAGCCGGGCGGGGAATACCTATATGATATGAGTAATAAAAGTTACAAAAATAATCATATGAAGCAAGGTGTGTGGTTAACAATAACACCCTCTATCGGAATGGGAAGTACGTTAAATTTTGTAGATGATTATCAAAACCATTCAACAAGTTGTGTTTAATTAATTGCAAGAAGCGAATGCCAAGCACTTTGGAAGAGTTTGAGAAGAAGGTATAAAACAGCTAAAAGCAATTAATTTAAAATTTGTTTATTACAAAATAACTAATATAGTGTGACACAAAGAAAACAAACAAATTGCAATCATCTGCTCTTCTCCTGCCAAATTGTAAAACTAGCTCGCTTCGTTACATATGGTACCCTTATTTTTCCAGAACAATTGTTCGAAGTGGGTGAAACGTTTCAAAGCAAACTTTAAAGAAAAATAAAAACAAGCATTTTTTTCCGAAACAATGGGTGAATCCAGCTTAAGTATGTATGCTAATAGCCCTAAAATTATCCAATGATGTTATGAGACAATGGCATTAAAAAAGACACTTTGAGATAGTTGATATTCTAATAAATATAAAAAGTAAGTAGGACTCAATAAAAGTCTCTACAATCTTAAAAATTTGTAATGAAAATATATCTGATTCCACTGCGTTCGATTTGATCTAGTACTGATACTAGTACTGAAGAACAGTGCTACGACATATTGGAAAACAAACCCACTATAAGAAAATATTAAAAAAAAAACTTATGCTGGTTAACTTTAACATATTTGTTTTTGTGTTTATTATCCTGCATAATTTAAATTAAATATTTTTTTTCCTCCGTCACTCCTCTAGGGAGCATATTGGCCTTCCACAAAGCATATACTGCTTTGTTTCAGTTTCTTTAATAAATTTGATATTTCAAGCCAAGTAGATGATAAATCCGCTGTAGCTTCCTCCATATGACTTTTTTTGTGTAATGGTGAATATCTTTGCTAATTGGTGGTGATTTTTACTTTAGCATTGTAATTTTTTCCCAGTAGGTGGCGTGTTTCTCCTGATCATTCGTCTGATGTTTGTCATCAGGGAGGCTTTTTTCTTTATTTTTCTTTTAGATGGAGTTGTATGGAGGGAAGAAGTTGAAGCTTTTTTTATTATTAAACAATCGAAACCACAATTAAATTTTTTCTTCGTCATGTCCTCTGCTGGGGCTCGATCCTGGGTCGTTTGTGTTGTTATGCGTGTGCTCCAACCACTACACCACGCCACGCCCAATTAACCAAATTAAATAATTAAATTTTTGTATTTTAATATTTTTTTGTTTCTATAAAAAAGTTTTATTTTCATAATTTTATCAAAGCCCAAATATAACATAAAAAAAAATTTTTTTTTTCTCTAACTAAGAGAAATTATTGTTTACTCTCATTTTACCGAACTTTACCCAAAGAGTAAAGCAAGGCGAATTCAATAAGGTGGCCCTAATTTACTATGTAAGCAACAGCTGATACATTCGCGTATGTCAAAAAACACAAACATTCTGTATTTTGTTGATAACCTTTCCTTACTACGGTGTTGCATTATATTGACACACCGAAATTTTGTTTTACAGTGTAGTATTCGTGTTTAATTTAAGACCACCTTATTAATTTCGGCTTGGAGTAAAGAAACAGACATATAATTATCCTCTTTTTTGATCACTGATCACAAAGAAAGAGATAGTTCGCACAGAGTGTGATATTCACATTTAGGTTCAAGAGATTTGTGTTTTTCTGCGAAGTCGTTTTAGAAATAAATGTAAATTTTTTGTTTGGCAAATGGACAGGGGAATGAAATTACATTTTACGTAAGTCATACGTATAAGTGGTATTTCTGATTCTTTAATAAAATATTACTCATACGTACGTACTTGCCTAGTAATGTGATCCCACTTCTAAATATTGCTACATGTTACGAATCTTCTTTAAACTGAAAAATCAAATAGCAAAATAATCACCCGTTATGCTAAAAATTTATATACTACAGGTACATGATGCTATCGGTAAACTCAATATTAAGGTAAATATTTTCGCTTCTAGCTTGCGTAATAATTTTTTTTTTTTGGTTTGAGACCAGCACTCAGGGGTTAACCCCTACTCATGTAGTGCATTGTGCTGGTACTAGGAAAATGAGTTGTGCGATTCACTGGAGTTGTGCGATTCACTGGACAATCAACTACAAATTGATGCGTTCTACGAGAAATACGAGTACTACGTAAAAATATATGATTTTTAGGAATTAATTCCTTAATTTCTTTAGAACACATTCCGTTATAGTACCAATAGAACAATGAAACACACGCCACATTGCGACGATGCTCTAATGATTCGATAGACTTGGCCACCCTACCGTCATTAATAAGAATTTTTTGCCCCCTCCTGTACGCGGTCGAAAAGCTCCAAAATAGACTTTGAAGCACCAGCCCATACATGAGAGTTGTATACATATTTGGGTAGGATATAGGTCTTGTAAATATTAAGCAGATCAGAAGTAATGGAGTGAAGTAATTCTTACACCGTCTTAAAACGCCGAGGAACTTGAATGCTTCTTTCGACACTCGAAATATGTACTCGTTCCAACGAACGTCACAGTGAATTCTCATGCCTAGAACATCAAGAGCATCTGATTCCTCAATATCTACATTACCCATAGATACAGATGCCAACACACCACCACGTCTGTGTGTCAGAAAACAATGTTGGGTCTTGCGCGCATTAAAGTCGACCCTGTTCGCGTGACACCACTGAGAGATTTTCGACAGGTCGTTTGTAAGTTTGTCGTTCATATTCCGCCTTTTCGCCACAATGTCCAAAAGGCTCGGCCTACGATCAAAAGAATATAAATTTTTAAATGTTGCTGTCATCTGCAAAAGAGTAGATAGGATTAGAAAGGAGAAAAATAAAGTCATTAAGAAATTTTAGAAATAGAGTTGGAGAAAGAACAGAGCCTGAATTTATTCTGAACTCGTCGAATAAGATCCCATCTACAACCACTCTTACAGTGCGATTTCTGAGAAAGCTCAATATGACTCGAGAGAAGTGACTACCGATACCAAAAGCAATAAGTTTGGATATAAGAGCCTCGTGCCAGACTCTGTTAAACGCCTTGTAAATATCCAGGGCCAGAACTTTACTCTCCCGAAATCCATGAATGGACCTATTGCATCTTTCAGAGAGTAGCGCCAACAGATCACCAGTAGAGCGACCCTTACGGAGACCGTATTGACGATTGCTCAGCAAATTGTTGGACTTTAAATACTTCACAAGGTGATGGTTAATTATACTGTCCATAAATTTGGAAAGTGACGAACAAACTGCAATTGGGCGGTATTTTCCAGAGTTACTAGCCTCACCCTTTTTAGGGATTGGCGTCACATTGGCAACCTTTCAGCAAGATGAAAAAATACCCGCACGATAAGACGCACTAAAAAGATTAGCCAATGGACGCGCAAGCATCGAAGAGCACCGCTTCAGCACCAGTGCTGGAATGCCATCCAGCCCAGAAGACTTATTAACATCAAGATTTGGAAGAACCCTTTTAGCTGCACGGGCTCGAAAGAATATATCAGGTATAGTCACTGATACTCTTTCAAGTTCCGGCAAGTTCGAATTACCTGCAAACATTTCAGCTAGAAGGTTTGCATTTTCGACCGGGTTTGTGAAAATGACCAAATAGCCCTTACTTTCCTGCGGAAAAGTAAGAACTTTAGCACGTAGGCGCTGTTCGTATAGAGTCTTTTCGCGCTTAAGTACTGCGATACACGAAGATATCGCCTGTTTGCGTAGCGAATCGGTACGATCGCATTTGTTATTACGCCAATTTCTGAACGCTTCTTCTCTGGATCTGACTGCAAGCTTGCACGTCTGATTAAACCAAGATTTATTTCTTGATTTAATCGGAAGCTTTCTGGATGGGATGCAATTATCCATCCCTAGCTTTATTATATTGACAACCATTTTAGCCATGGCGTTCACGTTTGAATCAAGGAAACAAAGATTCCAATTGAAATGCCCATAGAAGTCGTTAAGCTCAGCCCAACGAGCTTTCCCGTAATTGAAAACCAGCGCTTCGTAGTTGTATTGAAGCGTTATGAAGGGTGGAGAACGGGAAGGTGGCAGAAATGGCACAGTGATCCTCAACTACATACTTTTCAGGGTGTGCAGGGGGTGTTATTTGGTGCCCATCTACACACGAGTAGGTTCATACACTTATTGCGCGAGGTGGTTGTGCGCGGCAAATAGCTCTACGTATTGGCCTTCTGGAGTTGTACGACCTTTTTCTTGTCTGTAGTTTAAAAGAAAAAAGATACTGAAACACTGTGGACGGACATCAGAAACACGTATTAACGTCACAAACAACAGAATACTACTGTGTACTATGTACTGACTTTGACTGGGAATAGTAATAGAACACGCTATGTATCGGCTGGACCATTTAAAAATTTAAATTAAAAATGCAATAACACAAACACGGTTTGAAATTTTGCCAAATTTATTTTTTTGTTGTGAAGTACGATTGTTCCGGTTAGAAATGAAATATTATTTCATTCATATGGCTGCCTCAGATGGCCTCACAGTACCCCATTCGATGTGTATGGGTACGTGTCTTAGCAATGGCATCTTGAATATTGGCCTTCAAATGCTCAATTGTCTTTGGTTTGTCGGCATAACACTTGTCTTTAACGGCGCACCACTGAAAATAGTCCAACGGTGTCAAGTCACAGCTTCAGCCAAATGACATCACCATTTCGGCTAATAAACGGCCATCTAACGTTTGATGCAATAAATCGATTGTAGCGTGAGATGTGCGACAAGTTGCGCCATCCTAACATCTTTCACGTCAATACCATGAAGAGCGGGCACAAAAAAATCGGTTATCATGGTAGGATAGGTATCTCCATTGACCGTAATGGTTGCGCCGTCCTCATTTTCAAAAAAATATTCCGCTGCACAAGCCGCACCAAACAATCACTCGTAATAATACGACAAAATACGACAATTTTGCTTATTAACGTACCCATCAAGATTAGAATGAGCTTGATCCGAATAAATTGATTTTTTGGGTAAAATCGACAGCATCCTGCTGTTTCTCGTTGGCGCGTCTAGTGAAACGAAAACGAAGCGGATGGTCATGTGCTTCAATTCTTGAACTAATTGAACTTTGTACGTCTACGAGATATTGTCGCAAAATTCGAAGTAAACTCGTACATGATATGTTCAATTTTTCACAACGACGACGAGCTGATGTCAATGGATTCTCACGCACATTCCCAGCCACAGCTTGGATATTTTCGGGTGTACGCACTGTACGAGCACGCTTACGTCTTGGTGTATCAACAATGAAACCAGTTTCACGAATTTTAGCAATATAATTTCGTATACCGGGCATTCTTGGTCCTTCCCTAAGATCAAATCTTGTACGGTGTTTTCGTGCAATTTCCGACCAATTGTCTAAATAAATATCCAATAAATTCCAACGTTGCTCAAGCGTAAATCGATTCATTGCGTTCAGTGGAGATAATATACTGAATTTTGTGACAGAATAGAATGTCATATGTATTGCCAGATTCGAAATAACCGCTGGTTCAAATTAAAGCCGATAGATGACCAACCCGATAGTTTCAAAACATCTTCGTACATATGAAAATAGATTTATCGCAGTTATAATTTTTTGAAACTATGGGTGAGCATTACACAGAAACACCTTACAACGTAAACTGGCAGAGGCAGACATAAGAAAATTTTTTGATCGCTATAAATAGAAACTACGGTTAAATTTTTATACAAACAATAATTCAGACTCCATGGCGGAAAAATAGCTCTGGCATAACTGAACTAGTGTAGACAACTATAAACCTGTCGCTTGTTTCCAAAAATGACGTCGGTATTGCTAAACGGGATAACTTTTCTTTGTAAACTGTGTGTGTGTTGTCAATATTTCTGTGGTTATCGTATATAAAGCTAAAAATATGTCTAAAAAGGGCATAATTTATGCCGGAAATCTTAGGAAGAAAAACATTCTAGTTAAGAGAGTGGTTACGGTGTGGAGAAAAATGTGCTGTGCTAGAGGAAAACTTATTACATTTTTGAGATCAGCATGTCTCTATTGGACTATAGAACGGCTGAAAAATCGATATGAACAGATATTATGTTACAAACTTTCTCACAGTGTACATAACATTAATAAAATAGGAACAAAAAATACAATTGTATTTAATAATACTTGACTATTAGGTATTATAAGGCTTTTATGAAATATCATGCTTCTTCCTGGAACATAAACCTTTAATACTTTCCCTGCTAATTTCTAATCTCTCACGACATGTCTCCTTTTTTGTTAAAAAAAAAATTAAGGGTTCCAATCCTATGTTATTGCTGTTTTCTTGGTAATAAAATTATCCTAA
This sequence comes from Wohlfahrtia magnifica, assembly GCA_023159175.1. NCBI lineage: Eukaryota > Metazoa > Arthropoda > Insecta > Diptera > Sarcophagidae > Wohlfahrtia > Wohlfahrtia magnifica. Next base: position 473,298 of record JAKWBJ010000178.1, read on the forward strand.
AGAAATGCTCAATGAAAGCTTTATGTGCTATAACCAACCGTAACAATAACAAAATTTAATGGCAACCTGTCGTTTACTACACAATCAATCCATTTTAAAGACAGACAGAAAGAATGTCGTGTATATTCTTTATTATATTGTACTTGTATAGGGGGACTCCTACAAAAGTAAACCCCTATGTTCTGTGTTTTCTCTCTTTTTAGTTCTTTTCATTCCCCTATTGAAACCGATGATGCCATTGTGACAAAATTCAATTGAATTGTATTTGCTTTCTAATTTTGCTTTATTCAGCAAAAGTTTCTAACAAACAAACAATTTCACATACACGTACATACATATAGTATATATACATATATAAGATGAATATATTACAAGAAAAGAAATTACAAGAATAAATTGTTTTTATAATTTAATTCTATTTACAAAACAAATGTTTACATTGAAAAAGAAAACAAAATAAAAAGGAAATTTGCTGATTCGTATTTGTTCAGTTTTTGGGAACTCCTTTCTAATGTTAAGAAGAAAAATGAAGGCAATAAAATGGTTTATCGTTTACTTGCTTAGAAACGAAATTGCCAAAACGCAGAGTTATAAATATGAGACAGGTTCAATGTGAGATGCTACACCTATGGGCATAGCTGCCAGATTTGACGATTAATCGTCATTTTGACGATTTTTTAACAAAATTTTGGCAACTTGACGATTGACGCTTTTTGCCTCTAAAATCACGATTTTTGATATATGGACGATTGGCAGCTCTAAAAGTATTAATAGCTCTTTGTAGGTGAGACAACTAGCTTACTTCTTCTGATTTTTGCTTGAGCTCAATATTAAGGGCGAAATACACTATCAAGTATTATAATTAATCAAAAATATCGAATGAATTTTATTATACAAAAATATCATAACAAACCAATTACATTTTTAATAAGTTTGACATGATTCAAAAACGCAAAGTTTAACTTTAACAAGTAAAGTATTTAAGTTGTTTTACAAATCTTATAAATTAACATCAAGCAGAAGGAACCTGCATTTAGATTATTAGTGAAATGTTTATTTAAGTTTTTAGCATACACTAGACAATTCAGTGTTCAAGCATATGTATATCGTTGTCGGACGAAACATTAAGGGCAATATCGTCCAAGAAATTAAATGTTTCAAAATAGAACGATAAACTTCCAATAGTTCAATAATTTGCTTTTTTTAATTTCTGCCATTTTTATGCCACAAAATTCCAAGAAATAAATGCAAATTTGGTTTTAATTTTAAAATTCTTAATTAGATAGTTATCGTAAGTGATGTGTTGCTTAAAATGTCAAAAGGCAATTGAATCTTTCTGTTTCTTACGAAATTACAAACAAATAAAATTTTAAGATTTTTGCAGAAAATTGCAGAAAATAGAAAATTGATCAAGCAACGCCATACAATTTTCAATCAGCTGTTTCAAGCAAATGAAAAATCAACATTTTTTGATTTTGCTTCCAGCATTGTCGGTGTGACACATACACAAAAATTTCACTAATACTACTACAATGCCGTTTCCATCTGCTTGATAGTGTATTTCGCACTTTAATGAAAACCAAGGCGAATTCAATAAGGTGGCCCTAATTTACTACGTAGGCAACAGCTGATATATTCGCGTATATCAAAAACCACAACCATTCCGTTTTTTGTTGACAAAAATAATTTTTGACGCTACAGCTTTTTGCTTACTACAGTGTTGCATTATATTGACACACCGAAATTTTTTTTACAGTGTTGTATTCGTTTTCAATTTAAGACCACCTTATTAAATTCGCCTTGATGAGAACTAAGGCCTGAAACAGAATAAAGTATAGGGTCCTCCATCTAACGTTTTATTTTCAACTAGTGGTTATTTCGTGAATGGTAATACTTAACTCATGTCTGATTTGACAGATAATTAGTTTTATCCTTCCGCTGAACGAATACGGTTGTGTATACGCTTTAACAACGCTGGGAATCTGGGCCTGCGATCGACTTACAGAAGATGCCGATTTTGCCAGAAAAATCATCTTTTCAGATGAAGCTCATTTTGATCTTGGCGGGTATGTAAACAAGCAAAATTGTCGCATTTGGGGCACAGAAAACCCGTACGCATACACTGAAAAACCGATACACCCAAGACCAGTCACTGTTTGGTTCGACTTTTGGCCCAGAAGCATAATTAGGCCATTTTTCTTCGAAACTGAGTAAGGAGTGGCCGTTACAGTCAATGGCGATTGTTATCGGGCCATGTTGAACGAATTTTTGTTCACAAAAATTGAAGAGGAGGATATTAGCAACATTTGGTAGTGGTGTGTGTGGCGTTACGTGCCACACAGCCGAAGCTACACTCGATGTTTTGCGCCCTGTTTTTGAAGATGCATTATCAGCCACAGAGCTGATGTCGTTTGGCCATCTCGGAGCTGCGATTTGACACCGTTGGACTATTATTTGTAGGGTGCCGTCAAAGATAAGTGTTACGCCAACAAGCCAGAGACAATTGACACTTTAAAGGACAATATTCGTGAAGCCATTGCTGAAATACAGCTGCATACAATCGATAATGTGCTTAAAAATTGGACCGATCGTGAAGGCTACTGCATGGCCAACCGAGGCAACCATTTGAATGAATTTATTTTCCATTATTAAGCGGAAGGATTGTACTTTCAAATAAAAAAAGAAATTTGAGAAAATATTCAGTAGTTTTTTTTTTATAGCATTTTCAAAAAAAAAAAAATTATTTGGCGGACCCATAATAGCTGAAGCTGGCGACGTACTCAGTAGTGTAGCAAGATAAAATGCGAACAGAACCTTGAAGCTTTCTATATGGTTGTCAAATAACCTCAATAAAAACTTAGAATTATTCAAGAATAATATGCGAATTTCTTAACAAAATGAGAACATATTTCACATTACTATCTTAAATTTCTAAAAGTGAAGTCAATGGATTTGGCAAATTAGGTATTCTCTTATACGTAGCTTCAAGCATGCGTTAAAAATATGTAATTTATTATACTTATGTACTATATAGGTACTGTAAATAAGAATTGAAAACACTAAGCACTTAATTGTTTTTTTTACGACTTCTTTGACGATTTTTCGAAACTGAAATGACGATATTTTCAAAATTTATCGGAAAAATTACAATTTTCTGCAAATTTCATCTGGCAGATGATAATATAATTTAATATTGCTCTAAAATATTTAATGATCAGCTGTCAGTCTATTAACGGGAGATTAACCGCTAGACTGTGTAAACAATAAATTGGATGTGGAGGCCACCAGTGAAAGATTTAATCATTACGGTCATATTTCTGCTTTCTCTCGGTGTACGCTGTAGAAAAGCTCCAAAATAATCTTTGAATCACCGACCCATACATGAGAGTTGTTTTCCATCTTGGATCGGATATAGGTCTTGTAAATATTGAGAAGGTAAGATGGAGTGAAGCAATTCTTGCACCGTCTTAAAAAACCTAGATACTTGAATGTTGCTTTCGACACTCGAAAAATGTCATCGTTCTAACAATGAATTCTGATGCCCCGTACTTAAAGGGCATCTGTCTCCTCAATATCTACATTACCCATAGTTACCGACGACACCACACTACCACATCTATGTGTAAGAAAACAACATTGGGGAAAAAGCTCTTAACAAATCCGAATGCAAGAGGAAACGAATTATCTCGAAGCATGAATGGCTACTGGCATAATCCAGTTACTAACAGTCGTGAGGTCTGCAAAATGACCACAACTTCTTTAACAAAAAACCAACAATGGTGCAAGCAGCCAAAATAACTTTACCAAAGAGGGTACAACATCTCGTTAAAGAGAGGCAGAAAAACTCTTATCGGAAGCTAGGGCGGCAACAACGTCCAAGTATGCAATAATATCGGCAGAGCGACCGAAAAAACTTAGTGGAGCGGGTAAGAAGAGACTAGCGTATTTGTTCGAAAATAGAATTAAACTTTAAATAACGCATAACATACATTCACACGCAGTGTACCATATACATATATCCTTTGAAAAACGGTAAAAAGTATGTAAATAACTTTTGAACAAGAAATTTTATTCGATTTTTTAAATAATGATGAAATTTTCATTACTTATTTAAAATTTATTTTATCGAAAACAAATTCTTAAGCCGTGTCTTTCGTAACAAGTGACTTGCGGAAGAACTTCTGCAAGTATTTGCTAAAGTGTTTCTATTCAAACCGAAACTTGCTAAAGTCTGCTTTCAGAAGTATTTTATAGAAGTTATTACGACAAACTTGGTGCAAGAAATTGCAGACCTGTTTCTACGCATGTGACTACATCTGCAAGCAGAAGAGTTTGCTTTTTTACCACAGACAGTTTAAAAATGTGTTGTGGTAAAATAAGATTGACAACTGCCATCGCAGTATATTTAATTAAAAACAAAAAATAAATTAAAAGAAGAAACAAACAGAAGTGTTTGGACGAGAAGTTAAGTGCTGAGGCGAGTAGATTTATATCCAAAATATATGGTGGACAATTTAAAAGCTTATACTTATTATATACTTATATATGTCTACTCTGTCACAAAATTCAGTACTAACGTTAGGAATTAATACAGACCAACCTAAATTAGCGCGTAAAGCGCAACGTAATTTAGCGCCCAGCTTTTATGCTGTAATGAGTAACTTAAATAAAAGCGTCATAGTTGTGCCAAGAACAGTAATGTTTACTTTCCATGTTTGATAAAAATCGCTAAATATAAATAATAAATTGAGTTAAAATCGCAAAATTAGCCTGAAAGCAGCTAACATATCATTACATAACAAAATGACATATAAAGAGAAAACAAAAATAGTTGCTTTGCAAACAACTTCACATCGTTACGCGCTGCCAAAATTGGATTTTCCAACTGCAAAGCGTTTGCGCCACGCTATTTGGATTGGTCTCATGCATTTTGTATGGGCATGAGAATTTTTGATAGGTAGTTTGCGCTTTATGCTCTAATTTAAGTTGGTCTTTTATTATTTATCATCATTTAAATCATCTTTTCGGATGAAGCCCATTTACATCTTGGTGGGTAGGTAAATTAGCAAAATTGCCGTATTTGGGACTCAGAAAACCGAAATGTGGTCTTACAGAAGCCAATGCACCCATTACGAGTGATTGTTTGGTGCGGCATGTGGAGCGGAGGCATCATTGGCCCATATTTCATATTTCTTAACTATTACGTTCAATGGAGACACCTATCGCACCATGATAACCAATTTTTTTGTACATGCTCTTCATAGTATTGGTGTGACCGATGTTTGATTTCAACAGGATGGTGCAACTTGCCACACATCTCATTCCACAATCGATTTATTGAGTCAAGAAGCCGCTATTTGACACCGTTGAACTATTTTCTATGGGGCGCCGTTAAAGACAAGTGTTATGCCGACAAACCAGAGACAAATGAGCAATTAAAGGCCAACATTCGTGATGCCATTGCCGAGATATGACCCCATACACTCGAAAAAGTTCTCGAAAATTGATGCGATCGAAAGGGGTAGTGTGCAACCATATGAATAAAATAATATTTCATTTCTAACCAGAACAATTGTATTTCACAACAAAAAAATAAGTTTGGCAAAATTTCAAACCGTTTTTGGTTTAATGCATTTTTAATTTTAAAATTTAAAATTCCCCACCCTATACATTACTTGAACAACTGCGGATCGAAGATTCCACGCAGCTGACTACTTTCCTGAGAATGTCTAATAATGGTTTTAAATTAACTAATTCAAGTATTTCAAAGCAGGATACCAAAATGAGATTGGCTATACCACCCACAAATCGGCTTTTAGTTACTCTTCAGCAGTTCGGCTTTTTTTTACTTCTTCACCATACTGCGTTACGAGGTTATGCAGTTTGCTTTTGACCTTTTCTTCGGGCGCATCTATACATTGGCTATTGCTTTTAAAGCGTTGGTTTTTTAATTTTTTTTTATAGGCTTTTGAGAACGTGTCCCATAGTTTAGGATAACTTTCTGGTTTTTCAATTACCAAATGTACTGTTTTGCTACTCCAAAGTCTCTGCTACTCTGAAAGTCTTCAAAACACTTGCAGTTCACGGCAAGTCATTCAAGTTACTTCCAGCAAGCAACAAACACATGCTACAACATAATTGTTGCAATAAACTTCTGCAAGCCGTGACTTCTGGAAATCGGCTTCTAATACCTGGCACAATAAAAATTTCTGGAAGTCATCTCTGAAAGCAACATCGGGAAGAAAACTTGGTAGTGGACACAAGACTTTAAATTACGCTCTCTTCACTTTTTGAACTTTGTATAAAACATTTTTAACATTTTTGGTATAAAAAATTTTCTACTAATTTAAGATTCGAATTCAAACTTCTAGCTAACACTTTGCCTCCCAAAAGTAAGTTCTTTATTTCATTTTACATTTTCCGTTTATGAAATGTATTGAAACTCATTTCCTGCTGCCATAAATTGTTCTGACACACAGTTGTGGTCGTTAGATGCTTCAATTGGCTATGAGTACCAAGTAATTATAGTGAGAAAGAGAGACAACATAAGTAACTGTAAATTTTCTATACTCTTTGGATTCTTTTACACTGAACTAAATGAAAAATAGAATCCAACTGTCATTGGTCTGTTAACCACAGCGTCAGTAACACAGACGTGTAGAAGTCGAACACATGTGACAATTACTGCAAAATGCATAAAAGTTTGAATTTGTGAAAAAATGTGAACACCTTTTATAATGGAGTTTATGTATACGAGAGAGCGTTTTGCCATGTATGCCCATAAGGGTTCAGGGATAGAAATGGTGGGCAAAATTGAATTTCCGTTCTAGTTTGTTTTCCTTCCGCCGCAAATATTCAAAAGGACTGCTGTATATTGTAGTTAAAATTTAAAAGTAACATTTCAAAACCATTCTTTTCTATTGTGAAAGCGGGCTATTGAAAGGATAGTAGGAGGCAGAAAAACGTTTTATTATTTAGCAATTATTTCTGTCATAATTTAAAAAGAAAACCTTATTCAATTCGTGCGTAGAAAGAAATTCAGAAGATAGTATATTTATACCTAATCATTCTGTTTTTTCGTTTATACAAAAGTTAACAAATTTAAAGGGACTGACAATAAAGGCAATATACTCGTATAATGAATAAATTAATAAAGAAAATCAAAAAGATTACACACAAATGTGCGTATAGCTATAGAGCATACCTTATATAACCACAACAAATGCCCACAATAGCTTTTAGAAAATCCTGCAATATGTTAATGAGCATTTTGTTGGAGAACATAAGTAACTCGGTAAACAGGCTGATGGCACTTAGTTTGTAAAACTTAATTTTAAATTATTTTTATCTGGTAAATAAGCATAAGCCATTTTAAAGATTCATATGAAAACCAAACAATGCAAAGTAGTTACTGCCGCAGAACAGAGGGGTATTTGATGATTAAAGTGGAAATAAATTCGGGGAGCATTTCTCGAGAATTAAATTCAATGGATATCGATCTAATTTGGCTTAGAAATTTATAGGGACCGCCATCTAACGTTTTTTTTCAACTAGTGCTTGTTTCGTGAACGGTAACACTTAGCTCATGTCTGATTTGACAGATAATTAGTTTTATCATTCCGCTGAACGAATGTGATTGTGTATACGCTTCGCTAAGTGGGCCTGCGATCGACTTACAGAAGATGCCGATTTAGCAAAAAAAAAATCATCTTTTCAGATGAAGCTCATTTTGATCTTGGTGGGTATGTAAACAAGCAAAATTGTCGCATTTGGGGCACAGAAAACCCGCACGAAAATGAGCAAGGAGTGGCCGTTACAGTCAATGGCGATCGTTATCGGGCCATGTTGAATGAATTTTTGTTCACAAAAATTAAAAGAGGAGGATATTAGCAAAATTTGGTTTCAACATGACGGCGCTACAGCCGAAGCAACACTCCATGTTTTGCGCCCTGTTTTTGAAGATCGAATTATCAGCCGCAGAGCTGATGTCGTTTGGCCACATCGGAGCTGCGTTTTGACACCGTTGGACTATTATTTGTGGGGTGCCGTCAAAGATAAATGTTACGCCAACAAGCCAGAGACAATTGACGCTTTAAAGGACAATATTCGTGAAGCTATTGGTGAAATGCAGCTGCACACAATCGATAATGTGCTTAAAAATTGGACCGATCATGTAGGCTACTGCATGGCCAGACAAGGCAGCCATTTGAATGAAATTATCTTCCATTATTAACCGGAAGGATTAAACTTTCAAATAAAAAAAGAAATTTGAGAAAATATTCAGTAGTTTTTTTATATCATTTTCAAAAAAAAAATAAAAAAATTATTTGGCGGACCCTTTATAATTAAAAACTTTTTATACAAACTTTAGAAGCAATTTTTAGATTTCTTCTCTTTTTTTATTTTTTATTTTCTCAATACTATTACTTTTCTGATAATAAAAATAGTCATAGTATACAAAAAAGACTTTATTGGGTATCATCGGACTTATCATTGCCATTAACATTATTTGCAACATCATCATTATAGTCGCCATCATCATCACTATATTGAAGATTTTCTGCATTTTGTTCAAATATTAATAAGCACAGCGTTTCTTGTAGAAAATTATTACCTTTTTTCTTTTAACTTTCTTATATTGGAAATAATAGGATCGGAAGTCACTAGAAGTCTTGAAAATTTATCCTCGTTAGATATATCTCTTGAACATTTTCGCGAAAAATTATCTCTAAAATTATCTCTATTTAATTATCTCTATTTAGATATTATTCAGCCAATTCTGACAACTGCCCTATCGCTAATAAAGCATGATTTATTATTTCTGGTTCATGAATTAAATATTTGTGAACAGTTGGAGACCAAGAATACATTTTCACAAAATCTTCAGCGGTGTCAAGTGTAAATTCCCGAAAAGTGTCAATATTTATTTGAAAGCCACTCGAAACTGTTACTATTGTTACATGCATTCGCTTTATTAAATTGACATCAAGGTTTGTTATTTGTGCCGAAATGTTTGCACTTTGGAAGAAATGCTTTTCATTGTTTCCCTCATTGGAATTTCCAAATCCAGGTTTTGGATGATAAGTAACCAAACTCAATTGACGCCTAAGTTCACTTTGGATGCGGGCTTTATTTATTGCAATAGTTTTCTTTTCATCTTCAGAACTAGGGCGCATTTCATTATTGGAAGTTTATACGATAAATGAAAAATCCATTCGAAGATTTGAATCGTTCCATGAAGGATTGATAAGCCGTGTTTTTGCTGACTTAAAATAATATTATATTTGTTTAGAAAAGGCCCCAAATGCCTATGTGGTCCATATAAATACTCTGTTATAATATACAGCAAGTAGATTTAATACATATTTATTTCATAAATCTATTTGGTTTTTAAAGAAGCAAATATGAGAAAGATTTTTATTTTGTTTGTATTTTTAGGAAAAATAAGAAACTTCGCTTAACTTTGGTTAATTTACTATTACTAACAACATAAATATTGTGTACATTGACTAAACATGGATATAAAAACCGTAAAAATAAATCTCATCTAGAAGTTAATGGTTCCATTACTACTTTTTACATTATCCTTAAAAGAAAATTATAGAAAATCCACTTTGAATAATAAAAAATCTGTGTTTTTACTTTTATGTAAAAAAAATGCACAAAAACATTTGCTTTAAAGAACGCAGCAGCATAATGGAAAATGATACCAAAATTATTTTTATGCCTAGTGATGTAGAATTGTATCTACTTTAACGTGATATAAATTTTTTTACAACAAAAAAATTTATTTAAAACAAAATCAACTTTTCTTTGCATAACTATTTGCAAAAATCGAGTGTTTTCTTAATGGTTCATAAGTTTGAGTTGGCAACACTGCTTTATTTGATAACCGACTTAACAGCTGATTTTTACTTTTTGTTTAATTTGCTTTGACATTTCGTTATAGATAGACTTACACCAAAGCATTGCTTCGAAATTGTTGAAATTTTTTATCAAGAGAGGTTCTGTTCGTAAAGCTTCTGAAATTTCTGTTCTCCGTTGAAGCCTATTTTTGGTTGAATGGTTACGTAAATAAGCATAATTTTTGCATTTGATGTGAGTCATGCCACACATTGTCCCCTATAATATATAAAGGAAATAAACTTTTGATAAAAGAATAATTTCACGTAATGGTTCAACTAATTGGGCACTAAAATCCTGCGATTTAACTCCATTGGACTATTGGATTGCTAGGTGAGACAGCCACATGGCCAATATCATATTTAAACATTAATGTCATACAATTTTCTATTCAACAAAACCCGTTTCATTTACTCCTACACTAACAACATATTTCTTTGTCTTATTATGATTTAAACTTGTGTAACTGTAAAAAAAGCACCCTCTAAAACAATTTTATAAAGGTATATTTGTTTCAGTTTCATTTTCACCGTTCTCGATGTTTTTCATTTGTAACATATATACATTTCTAAAGTAATTGTCCAAATTTTCATAAATCACAGAAGCTGATTTTCTTGTAGGCATCCTAACCAGGGTTGCTAAACTCAACATTGCAAAACTCTAGATATTTATATTAAAAATCTTAACTTTGGAAACAAATCTTGGCAGTCGAAAATATTAATTGCATCAAGTATCGCAATATCATGTTTGATAGATCCAAATGATCACGGGCGATAAAAAGTGAATTAATTACGACAATAAAGTGTAAAAAAGATCATGGACGTGGCAAAGTTAAACTTCGCAGATGCTGGCTAAGCCAGGACTGACACCAAAAAAGATATTGCAGTGTGACTGGTGGAATTGGGAGGGAATTGCTTCTACAACCTGGTCCAACGATTGATTCTGATCTATACTGTCAGCAACTAACGAGACTAAAGCAGGCAATTTAATAAAAACGGCCAGAATTGATCACCAGGAAGGTGTTGTTTTACATCATAACATCGCAACACCACATACAACTTTGAGAAATTCTTTTTTGTGATTGAACCCACCATTCACCCGCCCTCACCCGGCCTTGGAGGGCGAGAGACACGTACACACTATAATCTGGACTATAGCGGATAGCACAAATCAACTACAGAACTTAATCACAATCCCTTAAAGCTGACAAAAACATACATGACATGACAATGTATATAATAAAACTTATAAATTAAAGTTACAAAGTAAACTCAGTTAAAATCAATAAATTCATAATATAAGTTGAAATGAATTCGCATAATTTGTCCCGTAAAAGTCCAAGGCAAGAGGGCGATAGTGGCAAGAAAATCTGACCGAAGTACTAAAATTCAATATACAAAGCAAAAACTCGGAATCAATACTACCGGTCATAAGGTTGCAAGCTGAAGAAATAGCTAAAACTGCCCTCCTACGTTCAGTGAAGATAGTGCAAATATCAATTTCACAGTGAAAATATTATATCATTCTTTTGGCTGTTGCGGCTGGCCTCACAGTACCCAATTCGTTCGGAACAATTTTGGAGAACTTTTTCGAGTGTATGGGGTCGTATCTCGGCAACGGCATCACGAACCTTGGCCTTCAAATATTCAATTGCCTCTGGTCTGCCGCCACAAGACTTGCACCGCAGAAAATAGTACAAAGATGTCTAATAGCAGTTTCTTGGGGGCCAACAGACATGACCATTTCAGCTAATTAAACGGCCATCAGACGTTTGATGCAATAAATCGATTGTGGCATAAGGTGTGCGGCAAGTTACACAATCCTGTTGAAACCCAACTTCGTTCACATCAATACCATGAAAATCGGGCACAAAATAATCGGTTATCATGGTGCGATAGGTGTCTCCATTGACCGTATTAGTTGCGCTGTCCTCATTTTCAAAGATATTTGGGCAATGATGCCTCCGCTTTACAAGCCGCACCAAACAGTCCCTAACAATGGGGGCATTGGCTTCTGTAGGACCACGTTTGGATTTTCTGAGCTCCAAATACAGCAATTTTGCTTATTAACGTACCCACCAAGATGAAAATGAGTTTCATCGGATAAGATGATTGTCCGCCCAATTGTCTTAGTTTTGGAAATAAATTACTAATATATCCAAACGTTGCTCAAGCGTAAATCGATTTCGTTCAGTGGAGATAATGAACTGAATTTTGTGACAGAATAGAATGATATAAGTATTGCCAGATTCAAAATAACCGCTGCTTCAAATTTAAACCGATAGATAGTAGATGAATTTGTCAGATAAACTAAATGATTAAACAAATACCTTTTGGGATACCGCATAAGATAATAAGAGCAATACGGTTTCTCCTCAACGTCGTCACTTGCGGGCAAGAAAAGCGAAATATTTTTAATAGAGATTGGAAGGAAAATTGCAACCCCACATTTCTCTCCTATGTTCTTCTTCTTTACATTAGACTCCGTCATGGGAAGACCGCGCCATGGGGCAATGGGGGGTATATAGTGGCGTATTAGTGGTAAGCTTCATGATATGGACTACGCAGATGACATATGCTTAACGTCAAATAAGCTATCTGATGTGATGATGCGACATCCAAAGTGGAACAAAAAGACTTTACTCGATTAATGAGTTCCACCCGATTCCATTTTGAAACTCATTGAAATTTACCTACAGTTAATTTCCGGCTCCGAACGACAGAAGCATTAGTTAGACAAGTTTTTTATAGTGTAAATAGTCATAACACGGTGCGATAAAAAAAGCTTAATAACTCCGACAATTTCCAACGGATTTCTAAACCTTAAGTCTAATATAACTTAATATAATTCCTTAAATTATTCACGGTTGCTATATTTTATATACGTACGTACGCAAAAACGCATATAATCTTAAAAAATGTGGAAAAAATTTGATGAAAACTGTTTTTGCTTAAGAAACGTACCCCGATTCCTCAAGACCTCTTAAGCCACATACATATATATCATTTAAGAGGCATGTATGTATCTCTTCTTCCAAAATCCGAAAAGAAACTTAAAAACGAGTAATATTCAGTTAAGTTATAGCTAATAAGTGCATGAAGGTCGGAACTCGATATTTTGGAAGTGTTTTGAAAATTCTAAAAACAGATCCTTGTTCTCAACTTCATTCATTTTTGTCGTACTGTGTAATCAGTCGCCAGCAATGTTACGAGGTGATACCACTGTTGAAAATTGTCAAATGACCTGGCCTAGGATAGAACCGAGGATCTCTTGATTGGTAGGCAGGTGTCTTACCTACCATACCACTACGTCGCACATGTAGCAGGCTTAAGAATTAATAATAAAAGAATGAAAAGCAAGTAGATATTGACTAATATTACAACACCAATAAAGTTGACTTTATTAATAAATAATTTCCACAATGGGCAATGCTTTACGTTGATATTCCAATAAGGGCGGGCAACCCACTAGGTGGGTTTAATTGGGTATTATGTTTAAAGGTTTTCGTAGTTTATTTACAACAAAAATTGGTGTAATTTACATATTGGAACTATAAATTTATTTGTTCCGTTTTTGACCTCAAACAGGTAATGAAATAATTTAACAAATCACTGCTTATATCTTTTCTTTACTTCTGAGCCAATTTCCAAATCCCATCTCAGAAAACTTCCCGTCTTTTAAAGCGCTCCAACTTTGAAGCTGACTTTGTATTTCCTCAAAGGAAATGATTCGGTGACACGTTAAAAGATAAACTCATATCACCTTATATTCCCAAATTAGTTTTTGAAAAAGTAGGCCGTAAATCGAAATGCCTTTAAACGAGATGAATATGAGCTGTGTTTGTTTCTTTTACACTTTTTTTAAAAAACTGATAACTCACGTTTTTTTAATCGAAGAATGAGGTAAATTGCAGCACGTTATAGCCAAATGCCATGTAAAGAAAGCCTGTATAAAGAAGTGTGAGTATATTGTATCCGTCGCAATAGCCGGTGAAGTAATGTTCGGAAAATATGGCGGATGCGGCGTTTGATCGTTTATAATAATTGTTTTGAAACTTTTGCAATATGAGGTCAGGTGTTGTCTGTTTTTATATTCCGGCCGTTTTTCTCATAAAGGCACCATTCAAACGAATTAATTGCACTCTGCTTCGATCATCAAGTTTTAGCAGCTCATAGTACACAATGACGCCTTGATCCCACCAAGAGTGCAAAATTACATCATATATACTAAAATAAAATGACAAGCAAAAAATATTGTCAACTTGAACGAAATTTGGAAGCATTTATAAAACCGAATAAAACCCGCTGAGTTGGGTTTTTTAAAAAAAGCCCGGGTTTTTGCCAACCCTGATTCTAACTGAAAACATTTTTGGCTGCCGACTCGATACAAAACCAACTACTGTGCAGTGCTGTCTATTATTTTATCCAATTAATGTTATAGTTTGGCAGGTGCTCATATAACATACATACGTTCACACTACTGCAGTAAATGTCATTAAAGATAATGGTTTCATAAATGAAATTATTTCAATATTTATGACATAATTTTACTTAAGTAACAAACATCTTTAGAAACTTACACACATGTACAAAAGGCTGTTAATAAAATAAAGATTTCTGATATGTAACAGGTTTATTATAAATCGCATTTTGTTTTGCTTAAGCCCGAGCACATGCAGAACAAAAATAAAGGGAAAATAAAAATTGTTACCGTCTAATTCATAATAAATCCTTAGTTTAGGTTTTAAGTCAATATTAGTTATCGAACACTTTTTGTCCTCTAAACCCAAAATATAAATTCTTATTCATAAACGTTTCATTAAACGTTTTTATTGTTTTGCTGGCAACACCATGTTACTTAATTTCTCACTTACTTTTTAAAAATTAATAAATAATAGTGATATTTTTAATTTAAAATCGATGTAAATTAAATAATATTACACATTGATAAAAAAAAAAGAAAAAAATTATCTAAAGCATACTGAAAAATTCAACAAAATTGGCTTTTAAAACAGTTTTGCTACTGAATTACAAAAGTAATTAAGTACCCACTTTCTTTTTTTTGTGTGTCCATCACTGTTGTGCTTTTATTTATATTTATTTACTATTTTTATAAAATAATTTAGTTTATAAACAAATTCTGTACGTATATTATATTAAAGGAATAAAGTGCGCTACATTTCATATATGTACATGCATAAATATATATATACAGCTATTGACAACTAATTAGAAACGCTTTAAAATTACAATAAAATTAAATTATTTTTTTATTGTTCATTCATTTTAAGTTTTCTAATATATATCTTTACAAACCATAAACAAGGAACAAAAAAACTGAAAAAACAATTTATTTCTAAACGTTTTATCCAATTAGTTTGCCGTCTTCAAAATGTGATTTCAACACCTAATTAGAATCGTTTACATATCATTAGAAAAAAAGTTGTGATTTTGAGTTTACGTTCTTACTTATTTTTAATATTTTGTTGCAAAATCCTTTTGCTTTAACACAGCTTAACATCGACTGCGCGTTGATGGTATAAGGCTACGACACCGCTTCACTGGTATTGCCTCCCATGCCATTTTCATTTTCTTAAAGAGAACTGCAGTATTTTCAATATTTATCAAACTTATAGCTTTCTTGTTCGTTAGGTCTTAGGTCTGAACTTGATGAGGCCACTCCAAAATATTAATGAAATTGTCTTCAAAGAACTCTTTTGTGACTTTAGCCGTTTGCATTGAGTCGTTGTCCTGCTGAAATTTTCGTATTAAAAGTAAATTCTCCTCAGCCCAAGACAGCATCAACATATTTTTCTTTGTTTAAAATTCCATCAATTTGATGGATTGGCCAAACACCATTCCATGAAAAGCATACCCACACCATAATAGATCCTCCCCCATGCTTTAGTATGCGTGAAACATAGCGGGGATTAAATTCCTGTTTAATTGATCACCCAACAAATCTCTGATCAGTGATCTTTGTTTCATCGCTCCAAAGCATATACATCCAATGGGACTTTGCAAATTCTATACGCAGTTCTCTTTGAATTTTACTAAGAAGTGGCTTTTTGCGTGCTACTCGACCATGTAGCCCGGCTTTAACCAAACGTAGGGAAATAGTCCTCTCTTGGATATCGTAATGTTTAATTTTTCACATATGTCACGCTGGATGTTAGCGGACGACTTTTTCGGGTCTGCTTTGAAGATTCGCTTTATAATATTTCTCTATATGATTTCCCAGCCTTACTCAGTTCGTTTCTCAGGAGTTCAGCTTTTACATTTTCCCATTATAATTCTTAAAAATAATGGCTTTAATTTATTTAAGTTTATTAAATAAAAGAATATATTTACCGATCTTTGTCTAACTTGCATTTTTCAAAACAAAAATTAAGTAATTACTGTGCGTTTCTAATTATTGTCGCGCCTTTTTTGAACTCTACTAAGTAAGTGCATACAAGTTTGCAAAATTTTAACGGTATTTGAAAGTATGAAATGATAAGCAAATAGTAATAAAGAAAATAAAATTGTTTGACAGTGTATGTCTAGAGATATGTATGTATATAAATAAATCTGTTGTATATACCCCTGATCTGTGCAAACGCTTTTACTTTTCCCAGCTTCTACCAATTCCGGCCAATACGGGCCAATCGTCCCCTTCTAGGATTTCAGTCAATGGTCGCTGTCAAACGTCGCTACATGACCTTCTTCAAGTGAGACCAATCTGCAGCCATTTATTTCTTTTTATTTCTGTGGTTATGCGTTGTTGATTGGATTATTCCCAAAGCCGATTACACCAAACCATTCTAGGCCAGAATATTCGTAACAGCTTGTAAAGACATTGAATCGCAAAGTCTCGAATCTTCTGCATATCTCGAAATGCAGCGTTGCCAGCTTTGTACGCTGAAGAGGAATTCCTAATTGGTATTAAACAACCAAAAGTCTGCTGTGCTTTCTACACGAGGTTATTAATATCCTCACTCGATCCGCCAGTTTTAGAAACTATGCTCATGTAGAATCTGAGCCGACTCCTTGCTGCTACATTTTAGTAATTCTTCCAGATGTTTTTGTTTGAGGTGGTTGGACATTTCTTTGTGCATTTTCTTTAGTTGCACTGCTGATCATAGCATATTAAAATTGTATAAAAATACAATCAGATAGAATCTGAGCCGAGTAAAATAAATTTCCAATTTCTCAAAATGACTCCTTGTTGCTACATTTTAGTAATTCTTCCTGATGTTTTTGTTTGAGGTGATTGGACATCTCTTTATGCATTTTCTTTAGTCGTACTGCTGCACATAGCATATTAAAATTGTATAAGGGAATAGGCTCTAGACAGGACGAATAATGAATGAATGAAGATATTGGACTGTGGACTTACTAGGACATTGTGGCCTAGCCTGAAACTGCCAAGGTTCTTTCGGATATATATCAGTATGGTATAATGGTCAAGGTGGGCATAAATACTGGTCACTTCTTCATAAGGGGGATGAAAAGTAGATAACTTACTTTACTTACTTTTCTTTATTTATCCAAATATTCTGTTCCTACATAGTTTATCTTAAACTAATTAATCATGTAGATACTTATTCTATGCGTAAATGATACTTATCATAGACTTATCAACTAAAACTTAAAATACTGCAGAATAGCCGCAATCTATCACCAAAAAAAATAAACTCTTATACTATATTCCGCAAAAAATGGAAAAACGGAAACATTCATATACTTAAAACTAACTTAAAACACTACTCACAACTAATTAACAACAGGGCACAGACATCCACCTCACTGTGCAGTGTTATACAGCAGGCTGTCGAAATCCAGCGTATTGACCCTCCTGTAATAAAATAGCAGGCCCTCGTCGCCATAGAGCAGCCTCTCGTCCCTCAACGTTACGAGATCCACAGGCAACAGATATCCGCGCACCCTCAGAGTCTCCATATCACTCCTCCTCTCGAAGCAGCCGGTCACCATCCCATTCTCTACGGCGGACGATCGTTTCAAAAATGCCAACCCAGTCCTCATAAGAAAAACATCGATCCTCTCGAAACTCGAGAAGTCATAAATGACCCGACGAGACGGTCTCTGGAACAAACCATCGTGGAACTGGCGAGCCCTTAATCCAAGACAAGCTGACAAAATACGCCTTTCCCAGACCCTAAGCTTCTCCATCTGATGGGACAAAATCCCAAACCAGACAGGGAAGGCATAAGACATCAAAGGCCTGATGAACTGCCTGTATGTAAGCAGCTTTACCTCCTTCGGCGCAATAACCTAAAGTAGGAGTGGTATATCCCCTTCATCCTATCCAAAACAGAATCCACAAGTCGATAATACTCAAAGGTTTCGAGGAAAATCACTCCGAGATACCTAATCCTGTCGGAGAGTCTTACAACCTCACCGCCTACCCTCAACACGACAAGTAGATAAGACAACCGCTCGCCACTGCATAATTTGGGTACAGGCAAACGGTAAATGAATATATTTTTGCATTTTCTATTCTATTTCTATTTTATTTATAATTGTCAATGAATTAAAATTAAACGAAAAATATTTTATTTATACAAAATAAAAAACAAATAGAAAAATTTAAAAACAAAAAACAAATTTTAACTTATCAAAGGTTTAAAGTACAAATCTACAATGAAAATTTCAAATTTATAAATGGTTTATAAGAACTTTATAACACTGTTTGTCGTTTATGAGTACAAATTTTTTGGATTTTGTTTTATAAACATGTTATAAAGCTGTTTTAAGTGATTAGGAATAAGACAGTTACAATAGTTTTTTTTTATTTTGTTTTTAATATGTAGAAAATATGAAATGTAAAGACATTAATATATTAATATATCCTCACTATAAATAAGTTAATCTGTAGTTCCTTTTGATAGTAGTAGTATCCGTATTTACTTCGCCGCTTTGTAAATCTTAACAGACTCTTTAAGATATTGTGACAGTTGCCAAGACAAAACGGTAACAAACACAAACAATTGCCATTACAACTGCAAACATTAATACTATATTTTCAATGGCTTAGGTCGTCGAAAAGTGAATCTATTTTACAGATTGCAATATGCACGAATATACATACATATGTATGTACATAAATTTATTTATTTATTGTGTTTATTTTCCGCTCACGATACACCTTACGATTATTATGCGCCATTATGTGGTTACTTCTTTGAAACATCTCATCTTGTTGGCCTATACAACACCCATTATTGTTATGATTGTTTACACTTTGGAGGGCAAACATGGTCATGGTCTTTGCCGCCAACCAATTATCATTAGCAATCACCACAGCCTTAACCAAATTCCTAGTGGCGGTGGCAATAGCAATGGCGTTAACGGCAATGTTGCTTATTAATAACGTTGTCATGATAGTAGGCAGAACTATAAAAAAGTTCAACTTTGTAGAAAGGGGGAAAATGAAAGCAAGGAGTCTGAGTTAAGATGGCAATAACGAATAGTATCTATGTTTACTATTTATGATTAAAAATGCACACCTTCTGCTAAAATCTTTATCCCCGCTATTGTGGTTCAATCAAAGGAAAAAAAAGTTGAAATGAAGTGTTTAAAACTACCGTAGTAACGATAATAAACAGTGTCAGGTTACCTGTCCTTTAACTGCCTTTTCGCCTGCTTAGGTGTGTATATTTATTGAATATAAAGATGCCTGCTGGTTATACTAATGCTGTTCATTCCATTCGTTTATCAAGATAAAACATAATTACAAAAGAGTACATGTAATAAGCCCTGAAAATTAACCACAACCAAAAAACTCTGCAATAGGCTCAACATTTATAATAATTATGAGTGCGGGCGTACGGTAATTATTAATATATACATATATATATATATATATATATATATATATATATATATATATACATATATATATATATATATATATATATATATATATATAATATATATATAATATAATATATATATACATATATATATATACTTATATATGTATATATATATATATATATATATATATATATATATATATATACATATATAAGTATATATATATATATGTATATATATATTATATTATATATATATTTTATATATATATATATATATATATATATATATATATATATATACTTATATACATATATATACACTTTGCTTTTCCTAGTATACAGGCTCCTTCTGATACCGCAGTGCGTAGTTTACTCGCTAAATTTGGGACTCGCGGTACTGTTGCTGACAATAGACGAAAACAATACGCTGGTACTGGCCGTAGTGATGCAAACATAACCGCTGTACAGAAAAGTGTTGAGAATGAGCCTGGAACATCAATTCGCCGATGTTCGCAAAAATTGCGCATAACCAGAGAAACTCTGCGCAACATTTTGCATGAAAACCTTCATCTTCACGCTTATAAAGTTCAACTCGTTCAAGAATCAAAGCCAGGCGACCATTGTTTACGTCGAACGAAAACAACGCATTTTTCAACAAAATCATCTTCAGTAATGAGGCCCATTTTCAATTAGGCGGTTATATAAACAAACAAAATTTTCTACAAACAGTCCTCGAAAAACCATTACATCTAAATAAAGTGACCGTATGGTGCGGTTTATAGTTAGACGCCATAATCGGCCCGTATTTTTTCGAAAATCAGCAAGGAAACGCTGTCACCGTGTATTCTCTACGCTACCAAACCATGATAACCAATTCTGTGTGGCCACAATTGGCTAATATTGACATCTATGACCTTTGGTTTCAGCACGACGGCGCCTTGGGCCACACAGCCAGCCAAACATTTCAGTTGAGAAATTTCCCTGTCGCGTAATTTCTCGGTTTGGCGATGTCAATTGACCGCCTCGTTCTTGTGATTTAACGCCGCTGGATTATTTTCTCTGGCCATTTGAGAACCGGGTTTACGTGAATAAACCACAAACAACTGACATTCTGAACGAATTAAATTCGGGGCTGCATTGACGAGATCAGCGAAACTTTGTTGCAAAATGAGGTTCAAAATTTTTCAAAAAGAGCGGACGCCTGCCGGCGTGCTAGAAGTGGCCATTTGCCCGACATCATATTCCATTACTAATTTCCATATTTTTATTTTATATCGGTGTATATAAAACTGAAATTGTAAAGAAAAATGTGTTTACTTCCTAAGCTCAAATTTGCCCACCCTTTACATATTTACATTTCAAAGGCTTGTTTATTAGCTTTATTAACAGTAACTGCTTTTTTTAGTTGTTGTTGCTTACTCAGAGACCATGCAAAATGCTTGTAAGAAATAAGTATGTATATTATAAGTTTGTTTCTTTGAACTTAAATATCCAACTGTTATTATTGGTACAAGAGTTAGAATTTAAAGTACAACGTTGTAGTTTTGTTGTATTTATCATAAGCATGCTTTCAAAAGAAAAAAAAATGAAGAAGTTTGAGAGCTTCTCAAAGTATTTAAATGGCATACTACAGAGTAGAAAACAAACTGTTGCGCTAAAATAGACTAGCGCCTAGGTGCCAATTAAATTCTTTGTAAACATTAAAAATAATGTAACAGACACAATGGATCTCGTTTAAGTGCCTAGTGAGTGCAATGAGGAAAAAAAACTTATTCATATCACTACAGAGTGCCCGCCGAGAAGGTCTACTAATTTGTTTGTTTATAATTTTTGATTATGTGAAAGAGAATGGATCTTATATTGATAAATGTTTTATTTAATGTCGGCAGTTATGTATGGAATGCAATATTAGATAAATGCGGGCCTCTGTTAGCCTCACAAATGGGAGCCTTTTTGAGCACATTTTTTATTACATTCTCACACATTTCACGCGGTATTTCACTAATTTCATCGCGAATATTTTGTTTAAGTGCATCCAGCGTTATGGTTTGCTTGCATAAACCTTGCTTTTCAGATATCTCCACAAAAAGAAGTCCGGAGCAGTCAAATCAGGCAACAGTGGAGGCCAATCAACATCACCATTTCTTGAAATAATTTGTTGTGGAAAGAGGTCTGGCAGTAATTTCATTGTAATACTTACTGTATGCGATGTAGCACCGTCTTTTTTAAACCACATATTAGTCAAGCCCAAAGCTTGTAGTTGTTAAAAATTTTTCATATATCACGACTGTCACTTTTAATGGATGCGTAGGTGACTGATGAATAATTTGAGGTTTTTCCATTGCCTAGAACCGACTATTTTGTTTATTCACATAACCATTCAAATGAAAATGTGTCTCGTCACTCATTATGATTATTTTATGAAAATCGGTGTTGTCATGGGCGAGCTGTTACATCCTACTGGCATATGTACGGCGGCGTAAATTGTCTTCTGAAAGAAGCTGTTGTGTCAACTGAATCTTAAATAGAAACAAATGTAAATCTTTGTGCAAAATTGTGACCAAAGTAGTTCTTTGAAGACCAAGCTCATGAACACGGCGTAGAATTGAGGTTGATGGTAATGTTTTCAGCCGATCTTGCAGTACGTTGTGGTCCATGCTTGGGCCTATCAGCTACAGTCCCTCTTTCTTCGAAATTATTCACTACGCGATAAATAGTGCGTCTTGTTAGCACGTTGTTTCTCCCAAAAATTGCACGTAACTTTCTTATCGTCACAGTAATTAATGATCGATTTTGATAAAATGTTTTAACGATTAAAACACGTTGGTTTACTGAATATTTTTCCATAATAAATTTGTCTCGTCTCTACTTCACGACCGCCAAATATGAACTGTCAAGACTAATGTTTACTAAAATGGCAGCAAAACAAAATAGTATACTTTCCCGGCGGACACCCTGTATTTTAATTGCAACTCAAAAACCCCCTTAAAAGTTGAATTTCAATTTATTGATTAATCAGATGCAATAATAATTCATATTATGTCATATAAGAAAAAATATTGTCATGTATTTGCGTTGGGCTTTAAACTCCGTTAGTTCTGGCTGTCAGGTTATTTGTTGGAGCGCCTCATGTTGCTTATGAAGTTGTCACGTCAATTATAACAGTAAATGTTTATTAGAGGATGTTTCGCTGGCATTCGTGATAAATATATATATTGTTATTTCTTTTTATTGACATTTTCAATTACAAAACTTTTAATTTAACAAAAAAAAAATACTTGTTAAATAAGTGATCTCAGTAAAATTTAATTTTTTTTTGTCCTTAAAAGGTTGCTAGAAATCATGCATCTTTTAGAATTATCGTTACCTTTTACGTACAAAGACAACGTTATCTTTCTAAGGCTAATGCATTTGCCGTTCGGAGCCGGAGTTAAACTATGGGCCGCTTTTAATTACAAATAAAAGATATACACTGGTGGCTATAACTAAGGCAACTAATCTTAAACAGCGACGTTTTGGACAACATAATGGCTAAGAAAAGACTTAGACAATTTTTCTCTTTTTATATTAGCAATCTATTCACAATATTTAAAAAAATTCAATACAAACGGGTTCATTTTAATGTCAATAACTCGCAAACCCATGTACCTGCAAAAACTGCATGTACATAAAAACCTTAGTACTCAGTTTACCTTCCGTTTAAAGTCTTAAGATATGATCACACGATTGTCGTAATGCACCAATAATTAGTGTATTTTATATGCCAATAGTGCCAATATTGGCTCATATGGCAACTCACAATATTATTGTGCTTATTCATACCAATAAAATGCAACCTCGGTACGACAATCGTGTGAAAGCCTTATCGGCAATCATGCACCAATGTAAATTCCGAAAATACACCAATATTTATTGCATTCTGATGTGGCAATTGAAGAAGACAATAATCACCGATTTTTCTTTTTTTCTTTAAAAAACACGTGTTTATGCGGTATTTTTAATTTTCATTCCTTAAAATATGCATTATTTATTTTATTTATATGTAAATTGCATCACGAACTTCCACCATTCCTTTTTTTCATTAATTTTACTTTTTATCACACACTCCTTCTTTTCTTTTTTTGTATTTCTTTTTATTTATTTGTTCACTAAATGTCCTCCATATAAATAAAGAGGACGCTATTTTCTTTTTTTAAAGAAGGAACCATTTTAAACACCAAAAAAAAATAATAAATATATTTAATGTACCAAAACAGCTAATTCACAGAGTTGCCGTAAACTAGAACAGTCGTATGACAGCGTTGGTACAATTATTCTCAATACATCGTTTCGCGCCATCTTGTAACAATAAATTTTGTATAAAATAAGACAACCGTGTGAATACAGAATTTTTAATTGGGACAATTTTATTATTGTGCGCTAATTTGTCGGAATATAATTTGTATCACATTGGTGTATTTGAGTCAATCGTGTGATCCCAGCTTTACAAAATACAATCGGTTGGCGCATTTTCTAGTCATCTTTTATATATATATATATATATATATATATATATATATATATATATATATATATATATATATATATATATATATATATATATATATATATATATATATATATATATATATATATATATATATATAGATTGTTTGAAAGTTGGTACTAAATAAAAATCATGTGGTCAAAATTCTACTAACGCCATCTATATTTCATCCTACGGACTCATTGAGTGACCTGATATTCCTTGGGCTACAAGTGATATATTAGGACATTGAAAGGAGTAGAAAAATAAACACGTAAAAAAAATTCAATTCGAAAAAGTACACATAGGTAATGGGCTAACCCAATGCCCACCACTGTATATGAAGGTGTATGGAGTTAATTACTGAAAGATTCTACTGCATTTTTTTAACACACGTCTTTTGAGAATCTTAACAATTTCGTTGCAATTATTATTGTATTTTCATTTAATACGACCAATAAAAAATAAATAATTATTGTGTATTGATAGGCAGGGCGAATTCCGGTTATCGGGTTGGTGTAGCTGGCCACAAATAAGTAAGTAGTATTTTATGTATATATATTGGTGTATTTGCATACACATATGTTAATTGTATTACTTGCTATTTATTTATTAAATTTTTTTGAATTTTATTGCTTGCGCATCAAAAGGTTGGTTGGTTGGTTGGTTTGCTGACACTTGCACTGATTATCCCTTTGGGAAATATCTTAACACAATAATCACGACAACAATTTCCTTTTATTTAAAATGTTCTGATATTGTCTTTTGTAATAAAATTTTTACGATACAAACTCAGTCGTTACAGAAAATTTGTGTCTTTTTGAAATTCATTTCAACAAACACTATTTGCCTGCCTCAATGACCGTTTCTTAAGTTTTTATTGTTAAAAACATTAGGTCCGCCGTTTATTTTTTTCTTTTTATCGATTTCCGATAATTTAAATATTCTTTTGTTTTGTGCTTTATGACTTCGCGTTAAAACATTTAAATTGTTTTCATTAATTTAAATGATTCTTTTTTACGATCTGCATATCGAAATAAAAAAAGAATCGAAAAAGTCAACTGCACAGACATGCTTCCATGCAGTCCATAGTTTCAACAATAAATTTTTTAATGCTATAGGAGAAATAAAAAATGTTCACAGTTTTAATAAAAAGCTTCTGTTAAAAGATTTACGATGAAGCTTCTCAAACCATTCAAAGTATCAGTTTACATGAATAAATACAATACGTACATATATAAATACATAATAAATTCATACGTACATACGTATGTATTCTAAAGCATTAAAATATATAAAAAGGATTGCAATATGTTATTGGAAATACAGGGTCTTCCAGTAAAGGTAGGATCACACCAATTGTGTGATTATACAATTTATTGGCTCATACGGCAACTCACAATATTATTATGCTTATTTATTCCAAACAAATGCAACCCTGGTGCCACAATCGTGTGAAAGCTTTATCGGCAATCCAAAAATACACCAATATATATCGTATTCTTATGTGGCAATTGAAGCAGACAATAATCACAGATTTTTATTTTTTAATTGATTTCTTGCGGAAAAAGCACGTGTTAATACAGTATTTATAATTGTGATCCCTTAAAATATGAATTTTTTTAATTATTTATATGTAAATTGCATCACAAACTGCCACCATTTCATATTTTTATAATTTTTATTTTCACAACAGCTGCTACACAGAATTGCCGTAAACTAAAACAATCGTGTGACAGCGTTGACACAATTATTGTCAATACATCGTTTCGCGCCATCTTATGACAATAAATTTTGTATAAAATAAGACAATCGTGTGAATACAGAATTTTTAATTGAGACAATTTTATTATTGTGCACTAATTTGCCTCAATAAAATTTGTATCAGATTGGCGTATTTGAGTCAATCGTGTGACCCCAGCTTAAGACTTTTAATATAATTGTGTAAAAAAACTAGTAATTTTAAGCAAAGTCATCGGGTTTTTATTTAACTGTAAAGAGAAGAGTATGCCATTAATAATCGAAAATAATAAGAGCCAAATAGATGTCACCACTATGTTTGCAGGTATATAGCCTTTCCAAGACATTTTTCATCTTACGTCTAACAGGTTCGTAATCAAGTGACTTCTTACTTGAAGCATGTTTTTCATTCATCCTTAGAACATAAATAAATCAAAGTAATCGTTGCAATTTAATAAGTTTAACTATGTCAATGCTCATACAACTTATGGCATCGATATCGATGTTCTCCGCCAACGGAGGTGGATTTATAAATTTTACGAAAAATTATTCTCTCGAATACTCCAAGCACTGCCTCGTCTGCTCTCGTAAGCACTCATGCTTCAGAACCATATAACAGCACGGGTGGTATCAGTCTCCTGTATACGGTAATCTTAGTTTGTCGATAGGTGGCTTTGTTTTTTAACTATTTGTTTTATCCAAAATAGCACATATTTGCCAGTATTGTTAATCTTTTTATCTTAAAACTGATGCTGTTTGTTTCCTTTATGGCGGAGCCGCGGCAGATAAAATCGCTGACAATCTCAAAGTTGTAGGTTTCAACTTTCTCTGTTTGCCAGAGTCTACTAGACGTCTTGTGCGATGATTGTGCCAGATCCACTATTAGCAGATTCTTTTTCGAATTTTTCAAAGGTCCCAGTAACTGCTCCTAACGTTCTACCCATAATGTCGAAGTCTTCGGCATAAAAACAAATATGAAGAAGTTCCGGATATACAATCGAAAAACATTCAAAGTAATAGCTGGTCCAGTCTCATTTTCGAGAAATGACCCCACTAGGTTAAAAACCGCATACGTTGTGAATGAAGAAGCTTTTCTGCAACAACTTTTTGTCTTACGAGTCCTAAATTTTAAAAGTTTGCTTGTTAAAATGGGCCCCATAACTCAAAATTATTTGTCGATGAAATTCCGAATCAATTTTTAACTGTTTAAGGACCCAGTCAGTAACGACACGACTTTTTTGAAGGCCAGTGGGCGTGAGTTATTGTGTGAACTGGCCCTTAAAACCTTAAGACATTAGTGATGTAGTCTGAGAAATACCCAATTCTTAAAATCGACGAGAAATGGTTAAGCCTGTGTTTTTCTCAACACTTTGGGTTACAGCAGCAATATATTTAGTTTTTCTTGACTTTTTGAAGGCTGTAGGCATGACTTGTTCTGTGAAATGAACTTTAAAGCCTTAAGATCTTAGTTATATATAGGGTAGTGATTTAAAAGTTTAAATTTAAAAATGCAATAAAATAAAAACGGTTTGAAATTTTACCAAATTTATTTTTTTGTTGTAAAGTACAATTTTTCCAGTTAGAAATGAAATATTATTTCATTTGTATTGCCGCCGTGGCTGGCCTCACAGTACCCCATTCAATCGGAACAATTTTCGAGAATTTTTTTGAGTGTATGGGCTCGTATCTTGGCAATGTCATCACAAATGTTGGCCTTGAAATGCTCAATCGTCTCTGGTTTGTCGGCATAACACTTGGCTTTAACGACGTCCCACATAAATTAGTCCAAAGGTATACAATCGCAGTTTCTTGGGGGCCAACTGACATCACCATTTGGTCTAATTAAACGGCCATCAAACCTTTGACCCAATAAATCGATTGTGGCAAGAGGCAAGTTGCATCATCCAAAATACGGCAATTTTGCTTATTAACGTACCCACCAAGATGAAAATGGCATACACAGTACCGCTAAATTTCAGTCATGAATAACTCCCTTTGTGTCATTGCCACGAATATTCATCAACAAAATTTGTAATTTACATACTATTGTGACAAGGATTATGGATGAGAACCTCACAGTGACAATGTCCACCAATGTCCACTGCCACCGAGTAGTTAGAGGCTGAGTAAATTATGTACAAATATGAATTATTATTATTATATGATACATATGCTCATTGGATTATTACCACTTTAAATAACGAAAATAAATATCAATTTTTTTTAATTTTTATGTAATTTATTAAATAAAAATACAAATGACTCAAATATAACATTTTTATTAAATTATTCCTTAATTTAGTTAAGTTTCAAATGACAAGCAAAATGTTAAATTAATAAAATTTATTTCGAACGTGGCGCTTTGAGTAGAACTTTTTCTGCTGAAATTTTTTACGAAGTAATTGTGCATTTGAAATGGAAAATTCCCATTTGTCGTAATTAATTTATTTTCCAACTGAAACTTTGTTGTTGAATTTACAAATAGTTGTAAATGTTGTTGTATTTGTTGTTGTTTTTATTAATTTTTTATTTTTATTTCTTCCCTATTTATTCGCTTTTGTTTTCGTAATTAGGACTGGTTTATTTTGAATACTTTTTTATATCAATTTTTAAGTGAAAGTACAACAGAATATATAAGAAGAGAACTGCAAATCAGTCAACGGCGACTGTTTAATGACCTACACCATAATTAATTTATCGGAACATTATTGATAACTACTAACCAATATCAGTTCAATATGTTTAAGATGTATGAATGTGCTTCATTTTAAGCTGATTCTTTTTTAAACCCATGCAATAAGTACGTCAAGTGGAAAATATAAATGTGCTATTAAGGAACTATACTATATCGACAAATGGACTTGCCCCTCTTTTAAAATATACGGTTCCTACATGAAACGAAAAAAGTAGATAATAGTTGGTTGGTTAACGTTACAGTTTAAAGCGCTGCAACAGTCCAGAACTACATTTTGGCAAGAGCACTTCACTCGTCAGAAGTATTGTCACTTACATTGTAATGTATACCAATGTGATATTAAATGCACCGCATAGCTGTAGGACAGCTCAGTAGGCCATAAAGTCTAGACCCAGATAACTCACCAAGGTTGGATAGTCTTAAGTTAGTTAGTCGCACGAGTGTCGTAATGCTCCAATAAATAGTCTATTTTATATGCCAATCGTGTGATTATATAATTTATTGGCCTATACGGCAACTCACAATATTATTGTGCTTATTTATCCCAATCAAATGCAACCCTAGTGCGGCAATCTTGTGAAAGCTTTAAAGGTAATCATACACCAAACTAGATGCCAAAAAAAAACACCAATATTTATTGTATTATTGTGCGGCAATTGAAGAAGACAATACTCACTAATTTTTATTTTTTCATTGATTTCTTTCTGAGAAAAAAAACATGTTTGTACGGTATTCATAATTGTCATCCCTTAAAATATGAATTTTTTAATTATTTATATGTAAATTGCATCACAAACTTTTTCCATTTCCTTTTTCATTATTTTTTATTACTTTTTTATCAAGCAGACCCAGCGATAATCATAGCCGATACAATTTTTATTTTTTTAGAGAACAAATCATCTTTACTCTAGAGTTTTAAAAGTAACTTGTAAATATATTCCTATTTAAATAAATATATAAATATTTTAGTGATTTAATTGTTCTTAATTTATTGAAATGTTTTCTCATATGCACCACAATTGCCCTTCTTGTGAGCCAACCTTTTTTTTATTTATTTGTTCATTAAATGAGCTCAACATAAATAAAAAGGACGCTATTTTCTTCTTTTTTAAAGAAAGAACCATTTTTAACACACAAAAAAAATAATTTACCACACAGCCGATTCACAGAGTTGTCGTAACCTAAACAATCGTGTGACAGCGTTGGGACAATTATTGGCAATATATCGTTTCGCGCCATTTTGTGAAAATAAATTTTGTATAAAATAAGACAACCGTGTGAATACTGAAATTTTCATTGGGACTATTTTATTATTGTGAGCTAATTTGTGACAATAAAAATCGTATCAGATTGGTCTATTTGAGGTAATCGTGTGATCCCAGCTTTAGTCGCCAAAGAATCTGTTCTAGTTATCTTAACATTCTCTTAACCATTGATTTAAGAAGTGCTTAGAATAGGGCGCTTAAGAGAAATAATAAACACAACATGTGTATGGCAAATTGTATAAATCAAAAACTGAGGAAGAACAGCAGAAACAGAAATAATAACAAAATGTTATGGAAATTTAAATAAAAAATATGAAAATTCTAATTATTTAATGCATTTTTTATGACTTGAAGAATTTTAAGTCTCTTGCTTCTGTTTGTGGCCATTTGTAAATGATTTATTATAAAGTGGTGGTGGATGGTGGAGCATTGATTTTCTCAGAAAAGGTTGTACTATAGAAAGGAAACAAAAAAAAAAACGGCTGATGTTATATATTATTTCTTCCTCACCATGTTCAATTTATGACGTTTGTTAAAAAATTATAGGAAAACCTTTTTTTTAACCTTTTCATCACTTTTGATACTTAGTTACTTGCTTAGATGGAACCTTTAAATTCAGTAGTCTAACTAAGAATATTGTTCTACGCATGTCGATCTAATGCGCTTCTTCTCCAGTCTCCAAAACTAACTTCAGAAAGGTTTTCTTCTGTTTGATCTTTCTACCAAAGTTTTGGCTTTCACAGTTGTTATCATTCGATCACGATGCTCTACCTTGACGCAGACCTATTCTATTAACAAGGCATTTTTCTCTCAAACACACTAAGAACAGCGTCATCTGCTTGCATTAGGGAGATCGATTATTCGACTTTTTTCAAAAACCAGTTTCCGAATAATTCGAATAATTGCATTAAAAAAAAAAAATTAAATTATAAATTTATCAAATAACCGGTTAGTCGCTCCTATTATTAAGATAATACTCTTCTCAATTCTAGTTGCATTAGCAAATGATATTGATAAATTTTTGCTAATGTTGTAGTTTCTAGCAAGTAAGAATGCTAGAACAGCGTTCGTCTCTTTTAGGCCGGAATTTCTTTCTCGACTCCGCAACGTTCTAATACTTTATCCAGCGATTCTTTTTTAGAGCGTATTTTGTAAGAGTTCTATTTGTCAGCGCTTAGACACTGCTTGAAATAGAATCAAGTTTTCCTTGTTGCACAATAATGTTTTATTTACTTTATCGCTGCTAATGTTTGTTGTTGTAGATTTGGATATTTGCAAACAGCACGTATAGTTGTTCTTGCAGCTTTTGTTTATTTATTTAGCTGTGGTGCTCAACCTTATTTCAACCTTTCTTACTGATAGGCTCCAATTATTTCGCCGACTTTACATTTCAGTCCTTCATATATTACACTCGAAAAAATTTTGTACGCAATGGGAAGAAGACTTATACCTTTGTAGTTGGCGGGCATGCGATGGCTAGGAGACTATATGGTATTCATTTGGTCAATGGTATCTTCTGCATCGTCAACTTCTTTATCGTTATCAGCGACTTGAAAAATGTTTATTCTATATGTTTTCAGTATCTGTCACTAGATTTCCATATTCATCTTTACAGGAGGAAGTACCATCACTAAAGCCCCTTGTCAGGTGTTTTACTTTGTTCCTAATCCTGTATATTTCAATCTTCACACACACAAAAGCATTAACGTACAGTTAAGGTTTATAACAATTTTTTTTTTTTAATTTCTCACTCTTGGGTATTACTTTCTGCACACAAATAAAATAATTTTTAAAATAATAATTATTATATTAACAAACCTCGTACAACAAAAACACTTTAACACCAAATTGTAGAGTAAATAAACAACAGTAACCAAACATGAAATATTTGTCAGCCCCCCTCTGGGAGCCATTACTTCTTTATTATTCTTTGTCTTTTGGGCATGTGATTTTATGTAATTTTTTTAAAAAAAATTTTAAATTACGAACAAAAACAAAATTGTTTTTCTTTTAAATTCGTTAAAATAAATGTTTTTTTTATTTTTTTATTGTTGTTTTAAGTATTTGTTTATTTAATATGAAGTTTTGGCAAAAATTTTAAATTATTTCGCTCTTGAGTCCCGGTACTTTGGTATTTTATTTTAAAACAACAATAACAATATAAAATGCCAAACATTTTTTTATAGGCAGTAAATTATTTATGCAAATTAAGTGATGTTGTCTATAAAATTATAACTGTAACTAAAGAAATAATTTAAATATATGATTGAGGCTGTAGTATGATGGATGTAGTGTATGAAATTTTGGATAAATTGTTGATAAAATGCAACAATAATTTGTATTAACGTAAGTCCCTGGATGAACTCGAAACAGTGAAACATGAAGAACTCGGCAACCTCTTGACTTAATAATTAATCGATGGTTCTGGGAGGATCCGCCGTCGGACACCGTGATAAGTTACTAACAAAGGCTTTCATTGGTTTTACATCTCGTAACAAAAATAAAGATGATGATGATGATCTTCTTTCCAAGCGACATCATGTATACAATAAGGATAAGACCGTAGAGACCGTCTTCAAGAACCTGGTTGACACGATAGAGAAGTCATTAGCGCATCAAAGCATTCAAGACTGTAGAGCCAGTGCCACAACGGCCGCATAAATCACTTTGAGTATACAGGACAGTCTGGTGAACTGCATAGCAAAATTTTGTCACGAAAGGATAATCTACCCATTCAATGGTATCTTGTGATGAACGAACTGCTAGTGGCCTTGGAATATGTCGGCTGAGAAACAAGCGCTTTCTCGGTTGAAGTTGTTCTTACAATTTCCGGCAGATTTTTAAAGCTTATTAGGGAAAGGATGCAATTTGCACTTTGTAGAGACAGATAGCTTAGGGGTAAATCCGAAGAGGACGGAGGTAATACTTTTAATCCCGTATAGATAAAGACCCTAACCCTTTTAACCATGAACAATGTGGACCTTGGACTTAGTGATTTGGTTAGTTTCCTGGGGTATGTTTTTAAGAGAAAACTGTTCAGAAGCCTGATTAGGGTAAAGAAAGCCTTAATTGGTCTCTACACTTTCAACAAAGAGTAAAGAGTGGGCAAATTTGAAGTTAGGAAGTGAATTGGCTTAAAAACAAGTTCCTTTTTCGACAAATTCAGTTTAATTCATACCAATATAAAATAGAAATATGGAAATTAATAAAGGAATATAATGTCGGGCAAGAATCTACCTCCAGCACGTCCACACTTTGCACAAAATTTGAACCACATTTTGCAATAAAGCTTCACTTATCTCGTCAATGCAGCACAGAATTTCATCTTTTAGAGTGTCAGTTGTTTGTGATTTGTTCAAGTATGCCTGGTCTTTCAAAAAGCCCCAGAGAAAATAATAAAGCGGCGTTAAGTCACAAGAACGAGGCGGTCAATTGACATCGCCAAACTGAGAAATTACGCGGTCGGGAAATTTCTCATGCAATAACTGAATTGTTTGCCTGGCTGTGTGGCTTGTGGCGCTGTCCTGCTGAAACCAAAGGTTACTGATATCGACATTAGCAAATTGTTGCCACAAAAATTGGTTATCACGGTTTTGTAGAGCAGAGAATTCACGGTGATGGCGTTTCCTTGCTCATTTTCGAAAAAATGCTGACCAATGATGCCACAAACCGCACCGCCTAATCACTAAAGATAATTTTGTTGGAAAATGCGTTGTATTTCAGTTTTTTATACAGCAAATTCACAAAAGTTCGACGCAAAATGGTCAACTAGCCTTAATTCTTGAACGAGTTGAACTTTATAAGCATGAAGATGAAGATCTTAATGTAAAATGCTACGTAAAGTTCCTCTAGTGATGCCAAATTGTTGCGTACGTCGACGAGTTGATGTTCAACGCTCATTCTCAACACTGCTGTACAGCGTCTATGTTCGCGTCACTATGGCCACTACGAAAATACTGTTTTGATCTACTGTCAGCAACAGTGCCGTGAGCCTCGAATTTAGTGATTAAATTACGCACAGCGGTCCCAGAATTAGCCTTAATACTAGGAAAGTAAAATTTTCACCAATTTCATAATAAATTTTCAAAATTAAAATTTTTTGTTTAAGAGTGTAGCGTTCCATGGTTAGAATTTCTTAATTTTTTGCTAAATAAGTGACAAAGGTTGACAGCTCAATTCTGGATATTTCATTATTTGACAACCAATTTACTTCCTAACCTCGAATTTTCCTACCCTGTACATAACTATATTTTGTTCTATGAATGGATAGTATAATCTGATAAAGCAAATACTTCCGCAGAAGTTCCACTTGTGAAGAGGAAGAGGAAACAATTCATCCGCAAATACATTATAGTATCGATAGAACAATGAAACACACGCCACATTGCGACAATGAATCAATAGAGTTGGCTACCCTACCGACATTAATAATAATCTTCGCCCTCTCCTATATGCGGTCGAGAAGCTCCAAAATAGACTATGAAGTAACGGCCCACACATGAGAGTTGTATTCCAATTTGGGTCAGTTATAGGTCTTGTAAATATTAAGGAGATTAGATGGAGTGAAGTAATTCTTACACCGTCTTAAGAAGCCGAGACACTTGAATGCTTCTTTCGACACTCGAAATATGTCCTCGTACCAACAAACGCCACAGTGAATTCTCATGCCCAGAACATCTGATTCCTCAATATCTACGTTACCCATTGATACGGATGACAACACATCATCATTTTTGTGTCTCAGAAAACAACTGAGAGATTTTGGACAGGTCGTTTGTAAGGGTGTCGTTCATACTCCGCCTTTTCGCCACAATCTCCAAAAGGCTCGGCCTACGATCAATAGAATATGAATGACAAATGTTGCTGTCATCTGCAAAAGAGTAGGTAAGATTAAAAGTGAGAAAAAGATAGTCGTTAAGAAATATTAGGATTAGAGTTTGAGAAAGAATAGAGCTTTACGGTACCCCTGAATTTATCATGAACTCGTCGGATGAAGTCCGATCTATAACCACTCTTATAGTGCGATTTCTGAGAAAGCTCGATATGAATCGAGAGAAGTGACTACCGACACCAAATGCAATAAGTTTGGATATAAGATCCTCGTGCCAGACTCTGTCAAACGCCTTGGAAATATCCAGGGTCTTAACCTTATTCTCACCAAATCCATGAATGGACCTGTTCTGCCCTCTGAGAGTAACGCCAGCAGATCGCCAGTAGACGACCTTTACGGAGACCATATTGGCGATCGCTAAGCAAATTTTTGGACTCTAAATATTTCAGAAGGTGTTGATTAATTATACTCTCCATAACTTTGGAAAGTGCCGAACAAACTTCAATTGGGCGGTAGTTTTCAGGGTTACTAGCCTAACCCTTTTTAGGGATTGGCGTCACATTGGCAACCTTCCAGCAAGATGGAAAAATAACCGCACGATAAGACGCATTGAAAGATTAGCCAATAGACGCGCAAGCGTCGAAGAGCTTCGCTTCGGGACCAGTGCTGGAATGCCATCCGGCCCAGAAGACTTATTAACGTCAAGATTTGCAAGAACCATTTTAACTGTACGGGCTCGAAAGAATATACTAGACATAGTCACTGATACTCTTTCAAGTACGGGCAGTAGTTGATCGCTCTCCGGCAAGTTCGAATTACCTGCAAACATTTCAGCTAGAAGGTTTGCCTTTTCAACCGGGTCGTCTTTTATAAGGACTGGAATCGAACTAGGGCTGTTCCTAAGCCTTTTAATGAATGACCAAACATTCTTACTTCCCCGCGGAAAAGTAAGAACTTTAGCACGTAGGCGCTGCTCGTATAGAGCCTTTTCCATTTCTCACTACGCCAATTTCTGAATGCTTCCTCTATGGATCTGACTGCAAGTTCGCACGTTTGATTAAGCCAAGATTTATTTCTTGATTTAATCGGAAGCTTTGTGGATGGGATGAAATTATCCATCCCTAGCTTTATTATATTAACAACCATTTCGGCCATAGCATAAACATTGGGATCAAGTAAACAAAGTTTCCAATTAAAATGCGCGTTTAAATCGCTAAGCTTAGTCCAACGAGCTTTCCCCTAATTGAAAACTAAGCGCTTCGTAGCAGTATGTGGAGCGTTGTAAAGAGTGAAGAACGGCAAAAAGGCAGAAATAGTACAATGACCCGAATTTCCGAGAGGTGAAAGGACCTTCACTACATACTTTTCAGGGTGTGTCGTGAGGAAAAGGTCGAGGATGCTATCTTGATGCCCACCTACACACGATATATGTGTAGGTTTATTCACTTATTGCGCAAGGTGATTGTGGGCGGCAAATAGCTCCACGTTAGTGATTTATTCGTTAACGGAGAGGTGTAGCAGACAAAATCTTACATCATTCAACATGAAGTCGACTCATAATAGACAATGTCACTAAATTTCGGAATGTAGTCTAAACATAACATACAAAGTCGCTTAATTTCAGTTTTCTTTAGTATGGTGACATACAATGACTTTGTCTCCTTTTGAATGTGTCATTGTCGCGTGGACTCATCAATAAAATTTTTCTTTATGAAAATTTTATACAAATTTCAACTTCAAACGGACATTATGACGATTATACATCGATGAAAAAAATCATAGTGACAATGTCGCTCATTACCCACCGGGCAATTACGTCACCGGGTAGTTTATATAAAGGGTCCGCCAAATACATTTTTTTTTGAAAATGCTATAAAAAAATGAATATTTTCCCAAATTTCTTTTTTTATTTGAAAGTACAATCCTTCCGGTTAATAATGAAAAATAATTTCATTCATGTAGCTGCCTCGGCTGGCCATGCAGTAGCCTACACAACCGGTCCAATTTTTAAGCACATTATCGACTGTGTGCAGCTGTATTTCACCAATGGCTTCACGAATATTGTCATTTAAAGCGTCAATTGTCTCTGGCTTGTTGGCGTAACACTTATCTTTGACGGCACCCTACATATAATAGTCAAACGTTGTCAAATCGCAACTCCGAGGTGACCAAACGACATCAGCTCTGCGGCTGATAATGCGATCTTCAAAAACAGGGCGAAAAACATCGAGTGTAGCTTCGGCTGTGTGGCACGTAGCGCCGCCCTGTTGAAACCAAATGTTGCTAATATCCTCCTCTTCAATTTTTGTGAACAAATTCTTTCAACATGGTCCGATAACGATCGCCATTGACTGTAACGGCCACTCCTTGCTCATTTTCGAAGAAATGGACCAAAATCCGCACCAAACAGTGACTCGTCTTAGGTGTATCGGCTTTTTAATGCCTCAAATACGACAATTTTGCTTGTTTACATACCCGCCAAGATCAAAATGAGCTTCATCTGAAAAATTGATTTTTTTTCGGTAAAATCGGCATCTTCTGTAAGTCGATCGCAGACCCAGATTCCCAGCGTTGTTCAAGCGTATACACAATCATATTCGTTTAGCGGAAGGATAAAACTAATTGTCTGTCAAATCAGACATGAGCTAAGTGTTACCATTCACGAAATAAGCACTAGTTGAAAAAAAAACGTTAGATGGCGGACCCTTTACATGATAGTCTCAAATAAATCAGTATTAGTTTTTAGTTAAACATATTCTCCTTTTTAGTTAATATATTTCTTTTTTAGTTAACAAATACAAATAATCTATTTATAAGTATAAAGCTTAGATTATAAAAATATATAAATGTTTAAATAATATGTCGTCAGATACTCGTATAAGTACAAAAAGAAAAACAAGCCCTTATAAGATGAAAAACCCTTATCTAAATCTAAGGTTATATTTGTGTTTTAAATTACTTTGGCGACATAGTAGTTAAAGAATAAAATAAAATCTCTTTTGGAAACTTAATACATTTTTTTATAAACAACTTAATAGATAAATTAATAAGTAAATAAATCTTAAATTGAATATGAATTTTCAAAATGTGGGCGAAAGATCAGCACGTGTGGCCTTAAAAGCACATCATCGTCATCTTCATGTCATCACCATTAAACTCATTAAGTGATTTATTTGAGTTCTTTTTTTATTTTATTGCTGTCGAAATGAAATCATGCGTATCTTTTTTAATTATGCGGTTACTTGAAGTTCATTTAGTCAAGAGTGCATTCGCGTTTAGAGCACAGCAGCACATCACAGTGGAACTTATAGAAGAGTTGAAACTAAACAGAGGGTATGATGGCTGAATTGATCTTGAGATTTAATTTACAAAATTTGACATCATTATAATCAACAACAATTTTCAATATCTCACATAAAATAATGAACTGAAATACATTTTTTTTTGCTTTTGTTCCTTTTAAAGTTCATATGCTGTCGTGCTGATGGGAAGTTGTTTGGATATACTTACGTACAATCTTTTGCGGCATGTGATTCTGGGAAAAACTCTTACAATTAATTGATGTATTCATTCGAGTATATTAAAATAATTTTTTTTTAGATTATAATTATAAAAGTTAAACATCTTTAAAATGTCAAACAGCTACGAGTATATTTGCTGTGAAAATTTTATTATATTCTTAAAATGATTTTATTTCTTGATTCATAACATTTGCCTTAACCTTATCTTAATTTATATTTTTCAATACAAAATAACTAAGTTAACTAGAGTTTGCTTTAGTACATTATTATTTAAGTCATTTCTTAATTTTGTTACATTTTTGTTTGTTTTAAATTTTTTTGACTAAATATTTAAACATGTTTTTCTCCGTCACTTCTATTGGGAGCATATGGCGTCCACAAAGCATTGATTTCCCTGTTTGAGTTTCATAAATCAGTTGATTTTCAATCTAAGCAGATGATTAATCTGCTGTAAGCTTGCCTACATGTAATTGTGTAGTGGGAAAGATCCTTCCTAAGTCGGTAGATGGCGTTTTTCTTCTGATTA
The DNA here is from genome assembly GCA_023159175.1 of Wohlfahrtia magnifica. Taxonomy (NCBI): domain Eukaryota; kingdom Metazoa; phylum Arthropoda; class Insecta; order Diptera; family Sarcophagidae; genus Wohlfahrtia; species Wohlfahrtia magnifica. The sequence goes on from JAKWBJ010000178.1 coordinate 512,124, forward strand.
TTGTTATGATGTTTGTCATAGTCGCCTGATGTAAGCTGGAAAGCCAGGTGGACTTACTTTAGAAGGATTGTGTAGATGGCAGTTAAAGTTTCCACTGCTGGTAATTCGAACCTCTACAAAATAAAGGTCTTTGCCCGGGGATCTATGTATGTACAGAAGTAGGCAGCTATTTAAGGACAATTGTTTGTATTATGTATGAAAGATGCCACGCCCACTTATCCAATTCCTCTGATTTTTAAACTGATGATTCGTATTGACTGCCAAGTCACTTAGACCTGATTTAGCAACTTCCCCTCAAGGTTTAAAAATAATCAATATTTATTTATATATGAGGTACGTACCATGCCCATGACCACTTATTGGCTGATGATTTGTATTCTCAAGAAATACAAAAATCAATATCCTTTTTGTATTAGAGGTACACTGCTCACATATCCAACCCCGTTTATATATACTGCACTACTTAGAATATGTGCACTGAATCGACGACCCAAATCTTATACAAATACCTCTAATATATGACCACCTATAGCGCCATTTGTTGAAAATTTTCAACTTTAAGCCTTCGCGTATAAATTATGAACAAAATCGCAGAAGAAAGTATCCAATTTGGTCCAGTCGTTTTCATGTTTTTATCATCCGAACAAACTATTTTCCATTTTTATATATTGTTACAAACATAAAAATACAACAAATCAGCGCCTTAAAACTGTATTCCGAAATTTTGGTACATTTGGTAATTATGTGTCATCCTGTCAATGGCGTACTTATTTGCGTATCTGACAGCACTGCCGATTCAACTATCTTTTGGTAACACCATCTTACATGTTAAAAATTAACGGATAGAGGAGACATTTCCGGAACTTTCCAAACTGTAGAGAAATAGGTATATAAGGAGACTGCTTTGCCTACGTAGTGATCAGTTATCATTTTGCTGTCGTGTTTAAGCGGAAATAAAAGTGTTGTATAAGCGAATATTAAGCTGTTGTCTTACGATAGACTGTATACAAGTTATAGTGTAGTAAATAAAGAGACTGTAAACAACAACAATAGTGGTGTTTATTTAATTTTAATGCAATTTAAACGAACTCAAACGTTTTAAAACGGTTAAAATGTAAAAATATATAGATAAGATTATAAAAATATTTTGCAATCGGAAAATAAAAATATCAACAATTTACAAATTGCACAACTGAAATATGTTTTATGCTTACGGAGCCTATATTATAATTTTATTTTGAAAGTGTTTTCTACTAGGCTTGAAGCAAACGGCCTCCACAAGCTTTACAAATCTTCTACTGTTCTTCGAAATCGCTTTTATTTCCCGTTATGCCAGAAACTTTAATTATTTTTGTAACCAATGTCCAACGCCAAGTTGTTCTTAGTCGTTTATGTCTTCCTGTATCTTGCGGTTTACGGTTTATTATGACGTGCAAACTAGCTACTGATTTCGTAAAGTTTAACCAATCCTTTTGCATTCGCACCGAATCCGGTTTGATACTGACTCCTCATAGCACTTGCTCAAAAGCTTTGAATACGAGATAGTTCTGGTATTATATTCTTAATATTTGTCTCAGGCAGCGGTCTATGAACAGTTGCAGTTTATTCGCCAATATGCTAGTCATCTATCCGACCTGAATATTCGTAATTTGCTTATGCGCTTTACTCAGCTGACCAATGGTTGCTTTGGCCTTGCAGTTATTTACATAGTCAGCAGTTCCTCCTTCGGATTGATTAGGCTACCCAAGAAGCCTTCTTCAATCCAGAAATGGTTTGCGACTCTGGGTGCTGGCACAGACATTCTTTTGGTCCTAGTACGGTTGATCGTCTGTCTTTGGACGTATGCAAACCGTCAACTTTTCCTTGTGAAGAGACGAGATCAAACAGATATTGGTGTAGTGGAGATGCTCGAGATGTTCCCTAAAGTTCTATTAAATGCCGCGCGCTTCCCTGCCCTGCCCAGACTTACACGGGATGTTGTGATAATGCTTTCTGAAAACCTTATGAAACAATGTATCATATTCTTACGTTTTAGCTTTTTTAAATGTTTGAGTTCTTTTAAATTGCGTCAAATAAAATATATAAATAAAGAGTTGTTTTATTTTACAGTCTCTTTATTTCCACACTTAAACTTTATATAGTACCTTTTTTAACTTCCACTTTATACACAAATTATTCAACACTTTTACGATTGCCTTAACACGACTTTACAATTGAACTGTCTAAGCATAATGCGCCGCCTTTTATATAAAATTGCTACAAATTTCGAATATTCTTGTATATACTACAACTTTCTATTCATGTCAATTCAAAATGCAGGATCATAATACACAGAAATTGAATTGGTAACACCGTTCAATATGCAATTGGTAGCACAAATAATTACGACATTGACATTGTGATACATTGACAGCCTTGACACAAACCAATTGACCAAAATCCCACAGTAAAGTTTTATAGCTCCAAATGTACTATTGTTGGTATATGTTTTCTTTAGTCATTTTTATTTTCGTACCAATATTGTGCTACAATGTTGTGCTATCGAAAGCAGTTGAATAATCGATAAAGGTTGAGAGAGAGAAAAAAATAGTGAGGGACTAAATTTACCGCCAAATGTCTGCAATCAATTAAGAGGATATCACCTCATAACACTAGCTAGTAGCTGGTTATGAGTATTACTGTTACTGAAAACTAATCTAATGAATTTGCCGCTCGGCCGGTCCCTTTCAATGAGTCAAAAATAGAATCGAATGCATCTCATTGACTGAGAGAAGTCCCTGTGTTTATTTATGAAATCTTATATATAATATATATAATTATATATAATTAATATAACCGAAAGAAAGTTCAAGTAAGCGAATCTCAGACTATTGTGGGCACAGTACTCCAATGAAGTATCTTGGGAACTTCGATAAGCCAATGCGCAGTCTTAGTGTTGTTTCAATATTAGCTATCCTAAGCTTCCATGAAGACCAACAAGAAGTAACATTCTCATTGCATCGGACATAGATCTTGACAGCCGGTTCAATCTGAGACCAGATCATCTGAAAATTTTCAACAACAGCATCACCTCATAGCATTTGCTCTAACTAATGAAACTGCTGTTTGCAGTCGGCGTTAAATTGAAGGTATTATTCGTTGAATTAAAAAAATCAAATGCAGCTCATTGATTTTAAATAATTCCCTCTTATTCAATTGGGATGTTGCGGGAATTATTAGAAATTCGGATTCTTTAAAACCAATCTTTTGCTGCGGAATACAGTTATAGAGCACAGGGGCACGCTAAAATAAAATTTTGAGACTAAAAATGAATGCTCCATAATTTACAAGAAATTCGAACATCATCAAAGACCTGAACAGTTATAGGCAAACCGCGAAGTATGCTGGGAAGCTAGAAATTCCAACCATAACAAACTATCCCGTGTAATCTTGAATAATGCTGGTCGTATCCGATTGAGAAAAAGAGACACTACGCTGTGAAGCTGCTACGAATAAGAGCAAAAATAATGCATAAAATTCAGTGAAACCACGGCAACACCACATAAAGGTTGTGTGAGCACAATTGAAAGAGTAAGAAAAAAATCTGTCAAAATAAAATAGATTCTATCTCACGACTGCCATTGCCGACGATTTTTTATTTAATTTTGTATGGAAAAAATCGTCAAGCCCCAATTCTGTTCCATCTCTAAGAATACGTGTGAGTTGATCGAGGATAAAAGTCTTATGAAAAAGCTCATGACTGCTCTATATTCATATTCTTAGTTGAATATTCTCATCTGATTTAAAGCATTTCCGTTTTATTTGCATATGCCCTTATATCATTATTTATTTCCTTTATTTTCTGAGTTGTTTGTTGTTTGCTTGAATTATTTATTCGTTTCTTAATTCATTCTCCATTAACATCTTTACTCTGCACTTATAAAATTTAAAGATTTCCATATCATAGTCTTACATCAATTATAAATCTTTGATTTCGTTTTTATTGCCGACAATTGAACGATTACAATGGATGGATGGATGGATGGATGGAAGATGTAAAAGATGATGACGATAATCTTTCTTTAAACATTTCGCTACATTTACTTTGAGCACACATTACGTAGATATTTAAGGAGTGAGAGTATGAAACGCCATTAAGAATGCTCTTCATAATGTAAACAAGCCACTGTCAATATTGTTGTAAAATAAATGTTGACAGTGGCACTCAATTACTTGTAGTCACTAAAACAGCAAAATTATTGGTTTTATTTTTTCCAGCTTAGATCATTCACTTTAGCTTCTATGAAGCGTTTATTAAAGCCCTGTTAATGGAAACTATTACACTTACATTCTGCTTAAGATAAACCAGAGATTCTCAAGCAGAGATAAACGGCACAAAGTGAAAGTGGATGTGGCAACACACAGACACAAATTTAAATTTTTATAAATCATTGAAGAAATGTCTTAATTCAAAAATTACAAATGTACGTATGTAATTAGTATCAGAATTGTTTATTCAACTAAAGTATCCCTTCCAGCGTTGCTGGTAGCCTTTTGTCTTCTATATCTATAAAATGTATTCCTCATAACAACAATTTAAGAGAATTCATTAAAACTAATGATTTATATTGTGTACCAAGTCATTTAGACCAAGTTCAGATATATTTATATATTAAATTTTGCCCATATTTTTGGTGCCACTCCCACTTATCCAATTCCGCTCAATTTTTGACTCATGATTTAGAAACTCTTCTACTCACCCAGTTGAACAATAACCATCAGTGAAAATACACTTTTCCAAACCATATATTGGTTTATAAATCGGTTTAGTGGTTCTCGAGTTATAAAATGACGAACATTGGGCAACTTATTTTTATATTTTATATAACGTCAATAACTCGCGAGACAATGGACTCACAAAAACCGCATCAATATAATCAAAGATTGCGAAATTGCCAGATACTTGGAACACCTCTCAAGTATGGCAGCACGGACTTGAAACTCCTGACGGATAACGAATGGCTGTCACGGATATGAATGTATGTAGACTGTGTTAACAGGTATCAGAGACGGCGAAACATATACTGTGTGAATGTGGAGTTTAGGTTAAAATGGAGATATTTGATGAGACATATGGTCTCATTGACAGACATACCCCCCATTCGGGTTGCAGATCTACTGGTGTTCATTAGGAAGACAACAGACCTGCTAAACAAACTGTACACCGGAAGAGCCACAATAAATCCTAAGGATCCTGCAAAAGTGTCGGGTGAGAAAGGTGATAATATAATAATAACAGCTCGGGTAGTATAAGTGTCTCGTATAGAGTAATTTCTGTTTTTTGAAAGGTGGATTTGTTATTAATCGGCTTGTTTTATCCAATGTTGCATCTATTATCCAGTATTATTATACTTTTTATCTTCAAACTGTTCTTCGTTTTTTTATGTCGGAGTCGAGTTATTTAAAAACGCATGACTATCTCAAAGTTGTAGTTTTCAAATACCACCGTCTGTCCGAGTCTAATGGACGTCTTATGCGATTATACGATCAACTTCATTTTATTTCCGTTTACAGCCGGACCCATTATAGTAGATTCTTACTTGAATTTTTTTAGGAGCTTATACTTGCAGTGTTCGATTTACGATGTCGTCAGCATAAGCGAGTAGCATATTTCGATAGGCTAGATTTCGCCTGAAGCCTAGTTTGGTACTGAACAGCTCGGAGGTGTTCTTTTCTATTTTAATTGAGAATCGTGTATCATCCTGCAAAGTTAATATAATATTTGTATTATATTATCAAGCTCAGACATGACTAGAAACAGCTTTGAACGCGTATGGCTAACAAAAGCGGCCCTGTACTCGACAAATAATTGATAGGTGTCGATCTGTTTTCTTGGTTTTTTTCAAGCTGTTGGCGCAACGTGAATTCTATCAATAGTGGATTTGCCAGATCTAAAACCGCATTGATATGGTCCAATTATCTTGTCGGCTTTGTATATTAGTCTTTTACAGAGTACACTCGATAGCATTTTGTATGCGATTGGACTAATACTTATTTCTCTGTAGTTTCCACACGCTGTCCTATCTTATATTTGTGCATTGGACATTATATGCATAAGTTTCATATAAGCACACCTCTAGTTAAATTTCTCAAAGAAGTTGCTATATATGCCTTATTAACCTTTCGGCTGAGGTTTTAAAAAGTTTAGTTGGTAATCTATCGGCACCTGCCACCATTTTACTCTTTAGACGGCTAACTCATATTTTGACCTCATTTCGGTTAGACGCTATACACTCAATATCGTCATCTAGGATTGATTCTGGGGTATCCTCGTTAACGCTATTATCGGATACAAGCATTCCTCTTTTCTTCCTATGTAATTTCTTTTCTCCCTAAACCTCTCCTTCGCTTGGCACGTTGCTACTGAACCATACGCTCTGTATGCAGCATTTTTGGCTTTAGTAGCATTACGACACTCCTAATTGTACTATGGCTTAGTTCTGATACGCAAGTATGAATTATAAGGATTTTTTCATGGAGTGGCCAATAGTTTTCCATTGTGCTGCAATATTATCGGGACAAGGAATTTTTTATTCTAGCAATTGTGTCAATCGAGCTGGGCATGCCATTGCTGTCTGCTGTGTTTGCAGCTTTCCGACGTCCAACTTTCGTGCTCTGTCAGATCATACGAACCTCAGTTTTCGCTTCTCAGATTGATCGTACGTCCAACACACGGTATGAATGCCTTTCTACTCTGATTTGGCCAGTGGAATTTTATTTTGCATAGTAGATGGATATTATGATAATGATTGGGAACCTTCGTGTTTACATTACATTTGTTTATTTTTTCGCAATTCATTTTGTTATAGTTGTGAAATATAATAAGCCTTTCTAGAAAGCCATTAACCAATATCTAATAAATCATTCATTCAACTATTAATAGAACAATCAATCCATTGAGTATTGGAATAACTGAGAAAAGTTTTTCTCTTTTTTCAAGCGAAATGTAGGTTTATTAAGTAAAATGGAAACAAATTAAATTTTGTTTATCTACGCTTTAGAAAATAAAGTATCTTGTCATCATAACCATCAACACCGTCCTCATAACTAATCCATGTCATAAACGATGTTATCTTTCAAAAATTATTGTCTACATCATACGAATCATCGTTGTAGTCATCGCAGTCTAAAATCTTCAACAAAAAATTTCTTTTTTATTTTCAAATGAACAAAAGAATGTGCGTCGAAACGACTACTGAAAGCAAGGGATTCAACTTGCAAAAAAGGAAAATGGATGGAGTCATAGAATGAGGATTTAATTTCACTTGCTTTTAATTGCAATCAATTTTCAATTTTGCTATCACTCTCTCCTATGGTATTCCCCTTTATGACACTCAACTAATTGAGTCGATTAGATGCGTGGGAAAAATCTTAAGTGTTCGCGAGTGTATTGTAAAATGATATTCTAGTTTCATTGTTACATTGAGTGTTTCTGTTTAAGTGAAACCATTATCACTTACTGGATTTAGAGGAGTGTAATTCTGCAAGTGTATTCTAAGGAGTGTCTAAAATTATAATTTATTAAAATGATTCTTTTGTGTAATTGTTAGTGTAACAATAAATAGACAAGATGTTCCTCCTCCATAGCGAGAAATTAAAATATTTATTTACAAGCATCATAAATGAGATAATTGCCTTTTGTGTATAAAATTATTAAAAGCTTTTCTATAAATTCTTTTATGATTTATGATGATTGATTATGGTCCTTCGTACGCAATTTTTAAAATATACAAATATGTTGATGGTTTTTCCAGTAATATGATACAACGATGTCGAAGCTCTAATTTAGCAAATACTTTAGAAATCTGTTTAAATAGCATTGATAGGAAGCGTGCATTTAATAGGGGGTCTCTTTCTCTCTCACTCTCTCTCTAAAAAAATGAATTAAAAAGATAATTGACTAAATACAGTTCATTACGTTGAAAGAAGACTCGAAACTTTACTTACATACCTATTTTGGACCTCATCAACTTTTGAATATAGAGGTTTTTGAAAATGTTGCGCTATTTTTGCTTATCTTGTGCTGTTGTTTGTTTGTTCTGCCTAAGTCATTGTCTTCAAAATAACGTTGATTGAGTCTTTCCCTCTTCCTCTTGAATCTACAGGCCAAGCCTCGAAAACTTTGCTTGGTATACGGAAGCCTGACATCCATACGATCTCAGTTAGGAACGCTTTATTCTCATCAGTAAGGGTTCTATTCGCACGTACTCTTTATTCTCATGTGTCCTCTAATAGTTGCGTATCTTATTCTGTCTCTTCTTGTCTTTTCATTTCAATTGCTTGGATTCTACTCTGCGTCCTGGTTGTAGGTACTCATGTTTCACAGCTGTACGAAAGTGTGTGAATATACTATACATATAATTATGTACCGCTAGTTTTGTTCCGGAAATTTCTGTTAAGACCTGCATGTAATCTGGCTATCGCCGATATTTTGGCGTTTAGGCCTTCAACGTTCCTTTTTCGCTTCTACTGGTCATTTCATTGACAAATAGGTTTAGATTGTTCTGTAGTTAATTTTCCGTGTTTGATATTATGGCAGATTTAGGCAAGGAGCTGCTCTTCTGTTTTATTTTCAAATGTACGTAATCACGTACAGGCAAAAAGTAAGCAAATAATATGGAAAAATACAGTTCAAAGTAGCCTGAGTGAGAGACTCTCAAATTACTACCATAATTTTAAAATACATTAATATTAGTTTGCCTTACGCTGTATTAGGCCCACATCGTCTGCATAAGTAAGCATACTTGTTCTCTCAGACTGTAGTTTCCAGTAACCCATAGCACATGATATCACTCTTTGTTTACAGCTTTTAAATATATCATAGAGGAGTACAATGAAAAATTACAGGCCCAGCATATCCCTCTCTGTGACATCTTCACTTGTCCTGAACTCTCCTTAGCTATTATTTCCAGATCATGCGTAGTTGCAACAATACCTGTAAAAAATTTGTATGTGCATGATGAGAGCTTCTCTACGTTCCTTCTTAGCACAATACTCCATATATCCGTTCATCTTAAGGTGTCAAAGGCTTTTTTCAGATCAATGAAGCTCACTTATAGATGTTTATTGTACTAGATAATCGTTTTTGAAGATTGTCTTATCGTAAAGAAAAATTCTTGGGTGCCATTTTTTGACGGAAACCACTTTGTTTCTACTCTAGCTGGTGTTCTACTTTTACCTTAAGTTTTTCCATCAATATCTTTGAGTAAATTATCCGCGGGTAGTTTAATAGAGATATTTCACTGTGGTTTTGGCAAAACTGGTTGCCTTTGCGTAATTTTGCGATTCACCATCCCGTATTTATTACTTTGTGTAGTAGCATCTGGCCTGTTTTACACATGTATTGTATAAACTCTGGTGCTATGTTGTTGTGTCCTGCTGCTAATGACTTCAGGGCCTTCATCTTCTTCATTATCAAGTTCTATAACTGGAGCCGTGTTACGTTCACCATTTAAAAGTTCTATGAAATATTCACACCATCTTGTCATTATTTCAGTTTCATATCTCAAAGAACTCCTTCTTAGTTGCGTCTTATATTTCTTAAAGTTTTATAGAAGAATTTCTGGGTTGCTATTCTGTTCCAGGAATGATTCAGAAGATTGTTGCTTGGCCTGACGCCCTAATTGTTTAACTGTAACCCTCTAATCCTTATACTTAAATTCTCAGCCGTGTTCCGTTGCTCAGTGATCGTTCGGAGTTTACAGTCTCCGACACCTTACCAAGGCGTGGACGTCATGTCCAAATAACATATTTTCGAATTTGCTACTACTACTGATTTTTAACATAAGTAGGGGCGCTTGTAGAAGCATTGTAATCACTCGTGCCTAGGGCAAAGTTTGAAAAGCCAGCGTGGTGAGTTTCAGGTTAAACGGTTATTTACTTCCTTAGGTCTAATAAAATGGAATGCAGTATTTCCTACGCAGTTTTAAAAAACCTATACATTTGAATGCTTTCTATGATCATTCCAGAACATCACAGTGAGTTCTCATGCCCAGAACATCCAGAGTATCTGACTTCTTAATATCTACACTACCTATTGAAACAGATGACACCAGCCAACCATGTAAGTGTGTCAGAAAACAACCCCACTGTGTGTTATTTATATTCCGCTTTTTTACCCAAATCTTCAAAACAGTTGGCCTACGAACAAAAGAGTATGAATGAAGAATGTTGCTGTCAACTGCAAACGAGTATATAGTACTGGAAGTGGGAAGAAAAAAGTCGTTAAGATACATTAGAAATAGAGTGGAAGAAAGAAGAGAGCCTTGCGGTACCCTAGAATTTATCCGGAACTCATGGTATGAGGTCCCATCTTTAACGATTCTTATAGAGCGACTATCGGTAGCAAAAGTAATAAGTTTGAATAGGAGCGTAATGAAAACCCTGCTGCAGTCAGCTCGAGTAATGATCTTAGGTGTCGGCGACATCCAGAGTCTACCTTGGTTTCCAAGGTAGGTTCTATCCATACACACTTTCTTTTCAGGTTGTCAAAGATTTGTAGTCGAAGTATGTTGTTTCCAGCTAGGCGCCTGGTGTCGCAACCATATTGAAATATGGACTTAATGCACATGTTTGTAAAAAGTATTATCAATAAAACGTTTCCATAAACCAAAAAATGAAAAGTTATAGTATTTTTTGTTTTTGTTTTTTATAAATGCAAATGCAGCATATTGGCTTTCCACAAAGCATCTATTGCTTTGTTTCAGTTTCTTTAATCAATTTGATATTTCAAGCTAAGTAGATAATTAATCCGCTGTAGCTTCCTCCATATGATTTTTTTTTTTGTGTAGTAGTGAAGATCCTTGCTAATTGGTGGTGATTTTTACTTTAGCATTGTAATTTTTTCCCAGTAGGTGGCGTGTTTCTCCTGATCATTCGTCTGATGTTTGTCATCAGGGAGGCTTTTTTCTTTATTTTTCTTTTATATGGAGTTGTATGGAGGGAAGAAGTTGAAGCCTTTTTTATTATTAAACATTCGAAACCACAATTAAATTTTTTCTGCGTCATGTCCTCTGCTGGGGCTCGAAATACCTGGGTCGTTTGTGTTGTTGTGCGTGCACTCTGACCACTACACTACGCCACCCCATATTTATTACGTTTATAATTTTGAAAAATTAAAAAATTCGATTTATTAATTTACATAAATATTTCTAAGCAATTTTCAATTTAATTTAATATTCATGTGCATATATTTCGTTTTAATTTCTGTAACTTTATAACTTTAAGTTGAAATACATAATTACATACGTTATGTATACGCAGTTAAAAATGATTATTTTTGTATTTCTTATGTGTAATTATAGGAAAAAATTTTCAAATTAAAAATATTTCCAATTACCAGGATCTGAATTATGAAAAATGTTTTTCAATGTGGACAGTCGTTTAAATATTTTATCGATAATGCCTGTCATAATAACGAAACAACAACAGCAGTGGTAACAAGAACGGTAATGTTGATGCAAATATTTTTTATATTTCAGTGTAAAATTTGTAATTTACAACTCAATTTATTTACCAAAGCAACAAACAAATAAACGCATTTGCCACACATGCGGTCCTATTAACCTATTGTGAGCCAAAAAATTAAAAATTAAATAAATTGTATTAAAAATACAGTTTCAATTGTTTAATACATCATCTAAATTACTAGAAAGATATACGTTTACTCTGTTTTCTTTTTAGTATACACATATATGATTCGAGGCATAGTCATACAAGGGATCTCGAAAAATTAACGAAAGGCAGTTACTCATATTCGATTTCACGCCAATCTAAAAATGATTAATAAGAAATTATTAGAAAACCCACAAAATGATATTGGATGATCGACGGCTGAAGATGCATGAACTAGCTGAAGTGGTACACAAATTCAAAAGTTGTTATACGTATAACATTGACCAAAGAATTAGAGATGAGAAATCCATGCTCATTACGGGTGCTAAAGTTGCTCATAAAAGAACAAACAGTGTAGTGGAAATGTTTCAATAGAGTGCTTGGCGATGTTTCGTCGAAATAAAGCCGAGTTTTTGCTATGATTTGAAATGATGAACGATACCATTTAACACTTGAGACAAAGATACAGTCAAAGTAGTTGATTTGATTTAGAGAATCATGTCCAAAGAAGGCGAATACAGTTCCATCTTTAAGCAAGTTCACAGCGTCGGCTTTTCAGAGTGCACGTGCGATACTTTTATCGATTATTTTTAAAAAGGAGAAATAATTAATAGGCAAATATTCCGCTATATTTGTGCAGCATTGAAGTGATGACATTAAGAAAAAAGATTGCATTTGACGAAAACGAAAGTGTTGTTTCATTAAGACAGCATTGCAAATTGTGGTATGTGTTCACAGGCACTAACCAGAAAACTTAATTTTGCATTGCTATTGTATCTAGATGGTGCAGGAATTTTGAACTTCTTATTAACGCTTGCAAAACTGATACAATGCTTTTTAATATGATGTATAAAATATCTCACTTCACATTAGCTAGTAAAGGCTGGTCCAAGCAAAACGCACAATGTTAATTGTAAAAAAAAACAAAAAGTTTTCAGAGAATTATCTTAATATTTTTTTTTTTTGTTATAATAGAAGGAAGTATGACACTTATGTGTGAAACAAAATATCGGACAAATGCTCGCCACCGCTCCGATGGCATACCTCTATCCATCACTCCATATTTTCAATGACTTTGACACATTAATGCGGTTCAATGTCGTAAATGTGCCGAAATATCCTATCCCTCAACTCTTGAATTGTTCTTGGCTTATTGACGTACACTTTTTCTTTTAAATATTGCCAAAGAAAGAAGTCCAACAGTGTCAAATCACATGACCAATTAACATTGCCACAACGTGAGATAACACAGACTTTGAAATTTTAGCGCAAAAGAGCCATTGTTCGAACGCTGTGTGGCAAGTGACACAAGCCTGTTCCAGATCCATATCCACAAGAAGTCCGTCATCACCTCGCGATAGCAAACACCATTCACGGTAACTGCTTGGCCGACCTCATTTTCGAAGAAGTACTGACCGACGACGCCGCCAGCCCATAAACGGCTTAGTGAGCTGGAACAGGTGTTACCATATTTTCTATAGACCCGGCTTGCTGAAGTTTGTGCACAATTCTCCCGATTGTGGACACATTTGGTCGATTATGCTGACCAAAAAAAATTACGAAGTGTACTAAATGCATTTTGATTTGAACACCCTTTTTTGCAAAGACTTCAACAAAGAAATGTCAAATTAAGTTGGGCAAAAAACTTGAGGTTAAGGTGTGACTCGCAAGTAACATTACGCATTCTGTTTTATAAGCAGAATCAGACTGAGTTCAGAGATTACATTTGTGGGTCTTATTCTTGTATTTGTAAAGCACCATGTTACACCTATTGCTGTAGGAGATCAGTGGATGTAAGATGGGAATTTCGTCCTTGTTATAGTCGTCGATCGTAATCTTCTTTACATAGTAGTATTCTGGTGGACTATCCTTAATAAAGATTACAATGTTAGACTCTTTGATAAGGCCAGGAGATCTGCTACGATACAAATCAAAATTTTCGCTAAGTACCACCCCTGCGTTAGTTTTTTGTCATGCTTAATTGGCTTTCATCTAGGTTACTCGCCAGACAACTGGCTAAACTGGATGCAGTGGGGCAAATTGCTCTGTCACGCTGGCACGTCATGATGTAGAAATAGGATTCACCAACAGTATGCACCATTTTACAAATCCAATGAAAATGGCTAAAAACAATGCATTAATTACTTCATCAGACTTAGCTCCTTCGGACTATTTATTTATTTTCCGACATATAAATTGTTGCCAGTTCTTGCTATAAAAAGAATATCGCTGGAATCATTGGTCCATACTTCTTTAAAAAACCATGCTGGTCAGAACGTTACAGACAATGGTGATCATTATAGAGCCATGATTACTAACTTCTTCGTTTACCATTTGAAAAACCATGATGTGCAGGAGCTGTGGTTTCAACAAAACGGCGCGTCATATCACACAGCTTGTGCCACAGTTGATTTATTAAAGGAAACGTTTGGTAACAGCATAGTTTCATGTTTCGGACCCGTGAATTGGACCGTGAAAGCCGCTAGACTATTTTCTGTGCCGTCGGCGATAAGCCCGTAACGATTGATCAATTGGAGGACAACATATGCCACGCTATTGCCGATATACGGCCACAAGTGTTGGAAAAAGTAATCGAAAATTTGACCTCAAGATTAAACAACGTCCGAGCCAGCCGTGGCAATCATACGCTAGAAGTCATATTTAAATAATAACGTCAGAATATTATCTTTCGAATAAAATAAATTTCATGCCAATTTGAAAAATTCGTTTTTATTTTATTCCATTTCAAAGTTCTATACATCTGTAAAAAACACACCCTTTAGAACTTTACACCTACCGATGCTCTTGTTTTCCTTAATCACAACTTTACTTTTCAACTTTATGTTTAGTATTTATTGGCTAAGTTAGTGTCGGTAGCGTTGTGAAAGGCAACTCTAAAGAGCTTTAAAAAGTTTTAGAATAATCATAAACCTGCTTCATTCAGTCAACTCTGGAATCTTCGTTTTTATTTCCTTTGGAATTCAATAGAGTTTGTATATGTAATATGGCAGATACAGTTATTTATATTTTTTGTGTGCAATAGTTAAACAACACACAATTGTTTGCCAGTGCACTCTTCCATAAGAAATAGCATCATTGTTTTTGTCTAAATTCAACGAAACATGCAGACTTTAGAATGGATATAATATAGATATTGTCCTTGTCTCTAATCTCCACCAAGTATTTTGAGAACTTTGTCAAGCGCTCCAATGTTCAAATATAAACAGACATTATGCAATCTAAGTGCAGTTGTTAAACAAGCTACAGCAGTAACTGTCACCAGAGTTATTATATTTTAAAGTCATTTATCGACAATTCGTAACTGAACTTTTTCGAACACCCAATATAACAGCAATTTGCAACAAATCATCGAAGTGTGGGATGGACATGCTTTATTATTATGATTTTAGACCGACAAAAATATTTTAAGTGAATCTAAATGGGGAGGTAATTAGAGCGCACGGTTTATGTTTTAGTTTTAATAAAAAGACTTCAACCTCCCTCCAGACAAAACCAACTAAAAGAGATCCCCTGTCTTTCCAGCTTACTTCTGGCGATAACGACAAACACCAGTCTAATGATCAGGAGATACCGCCAACTACTGGGAAAAAATTACAGTGTTAAGTAATGATCACCACTATCATTTAGCATGGATCTTTACCACTACAAAATTATATCTAGGCGAGGTACAGTAGATTAGTCATCTGCTTAGCTTGAAAATCAACTTGATTATTGAAACTGAAACAAAACAATAGATGCTTTGTGGCAAGCCAATGTGCACCCTAGAAGGGTGACGAAGAAATAAGGGGCTAATATATATTGGGTTTACAAACAAATATATATTTTCGGTATACAAATTTATTCAACTCCTATAAGGGATTAATTTTTCCACATCACAATTTGTTTTAAAATGAAGTTGCAACTGCAGCTAAAAACTGAAAAAATTGCAATTTTGTTTTAACTTTTTACGTGATTTTATATATATTTTTTTCCTGGCAATAATTCAACTAATTATCTTATTGTTAAAAGGAAATTAATAATTATAAATCATTTATTCACAAATACACTCACATAAACATACGCTTTCATACACACACAAAGCTTTTTTTTCACTTTAAGGGGGGCAAAATAAAAATAAATCCATTGAGTTTAAAAGTGAATATTGGTGAACAAAGTCGGTGTTGGTGAATATACTCGTATGATATGCAAGCGTGAAATATGTTGCACAAAGAGACCCATATACGAGTAGGGAGCCGAAAAATTGGCAAACGGATGTGTATTGTTGGCAAACGCATTCGTGTTTTAAATTTAATTTACAGTTAATAACTTATGCTTGCCTACAATAACAGCAACAATAATAACGATAATTAAGATCGGGACTATATAAAATACAAAACAATAACAGGGACATAACAGTTACAATGACAGCAATAATGGTGGTAGCAACGGAAATGAAACACCATATTATTATTTTTTTTCTGCACAATGCAATTGTTGCAAAATAAACAGGGTAAAGGGGAAATAACAAACGAAAGAGACTACAAATGAATGATTGAAAGAATGGAGAGAGTGAGTATAGGGAGTGTTGGTAAATGAATTAATGGATCATTGCCAATTGGCAAGACCACACACATCACAATCTTTAATGGTGTTATTTGCAAAAAAAAAAAATTTGTTTAATTCGAATAGAATGTAAATTGTAATACATGTTAATTTTAATTCATAATATGTGTTGTATTTCACTTACACAAAGCATATACAAATATACATACATTTACACTCACATATTATTTTAATTGTTGCTATTTTATTTACATAGAAAACAGATAAAGCTTAGATTTGTTAAAAAAAAAACTAAAATGGAAATATAAAGTTTAAGTTTTCCTTAAAACCGATATTCTCATACTGTTAACCCTATAATACGTATTATAATCTGTGTGACTGTATATGTAAATAAACGAAAGAAAATGGCGGGTCTGGTATTTGGATATTATTACGAATTAAACGTTACACCACAATACGCATATTCAACTCAAACATGAAATCTATGTCAAACTATAAAGGCGAAACCTGGAATATATTTGCAAGATCCCTTGGTAGGTTGCAGCCCAACCGGCTAAATATATAATAATTACGAACCAACATCTAGACGAAATATGCAACCAAATATTAATTTATAATGAGATTAAAACTCGACACAGAGGCTGACCTGCTTTCATTTGAAGACTAGAAGTTCAGGACGATTTAAGTAGGTAGAATTCATCGTGGAATGAGATGAAATTGTTAGCGTTAAAAAAAGTTAATTGAAATACTTTTGTTGTGGATCTATGTTCCACCCGGTAACACGAATAATAGAGTAAGAGCGGGTAATGTGGTATCTCATTTTATTTTTAAGTTTTGCCCGATTAAAATATGATGTAACTATCTACATGCTACATGTTTCAGCTTCCACGAAACCATTTACGAAAAACATTAAAGTCGAACTTCCAGAGATATTTGAGGAAATATTGCAAATCGCATTAAACACGTCTTTAAAAAATGTACAGGTAATGTGGTACACCATATACTAGTAATGTGGTACACCATATACTAGTAATGTGGTGTAGTTGAGGTTGCTAGATTCAACATTGTAAAATGCTTGACATTTCTTGAAAAAAATCTAGACAATCAAAAGTATTGGTTGTTTTAAAAGTTTCGGTTGAGCGCTCTTAAATGTAATATTTTTGGGATTATTAGTTACATCAGGCAACACTGTAGCTTATTGATAGGTTCAAATGATTACGGGCGATGAAAGATGGTACGACAATAAAGTGCGAAAAAGATCCTGGAGCTAGCAAGGTGAAGTTTCGTATACGGTGGCAAAACCGTGATTGAAAGGTTAAGCTGTGTGTATGGTGGGATTAGAAGGGAATTGTACATTATGAGTTTCTACAACCTGGTCAAGCGATAGATTATAATCTCTTCTGTCAACAATCAACGAGCAATTCAATTAAAATGGCCAGCATTTAATTACAGAAAAGGTGGTGAGTCTTTGATGACCCGGCAGAAATTGAGAGAGCTTGACTGGGTAGTTTTGATGCATCCAGCATACAGCCCATATACCTCCCATAATGGTGTAAATTTAAATTCCATAGAGGATGATGCAAGTTCATCAGTTTTTTGCGCAAAAGTTTCTCACTGATGGAAGAACGACTCCTCCCCAAAAATTGCGAAAATTTATCGATCGAAACGGTACATATTTGGTTTCATAAACTTTTTCTAACATTTATATTCTGTTAATTCCCATAACAATGCTGGAAGGAACACGGTGACTTCTCTCAATCAATGAGCTGCACCCGATTTTTTTTTTTTAACTCATTGATATAGACCTACAATTTAACGCCGGCTTCAAACGCCAAATGCATTAAAGAACTTTTCAATAGTAATAATAATAACAAGTTACTAGCTAATAATATGAGGTACTACCGCTGTTGAAAAAACTTTTTCCTTTTACAGATGGTCTGGCCTGGTATCATACCGAGGACCTTCTGTTGGTAGGCGGGTGTCTTACTACCATACCACAGCGGCACCTATCTCTAACATCTACTTTAAGAATTTAATAGTAAGCTTTTTAAACAAACTAAACTAGGAAACAAATACACCTTAACCACTTTATGTTATTAGTTCACTAAAATGTTTAATTACTTTTCATAAAACTGTGAAGGAAGAAAACTTTAAAAAATGTGCTTTAAAAAATCTTGACAAACCATTTTTTTTCTTGATTCCTGACAGGCTGTAAAATTTTTGTAGATCAAGGCCATCTGATAAATGGTTTATTTAACAGTTAAAGTTTGTGTGTTGCGTGAGGTTGCAATGATATGATGATAGCATTGTATTTTCGAGTTAATTCAGAGCTTCTATATTGCCCGTGTAGCTGTAATATCCATCTAAAATGAGAAAAACAGAATCGGATGCAGAAGGCTTTGTATCTTTTAAAAATGTCTTAACCATTCCGTAAATATAGGAATTTAGACCCACACAGATAAGTGACACGCCGACTTCCAGCCAAGCGGAGCATACTTCATAAGAAGTGGGTCTTAAGTTTTACGTAGAAATGTAAAAAACGGGTGTGTCGCTGAGGTATGGTATGTAAACTAAAAGGAGGACCTCTTCAATACCAACCCAGAACATCTGATAATTTTCAACAGCGGTAACACTGCTGTCGACTGGTTTTAAGTATTTAAGCTATAAAATACTTCTCTAACTAATGCATATGCCGTTCGGAGTCGGCGATAAATTTTAGGTCCCTTGAGT
The DNA here is from genome assembly GCA_023159175.1 of Wohlfahrtia magnifica. Taxonomy (NCBI): domain Eukaryota; kingdom Metazoa; phylum Arthropoda; class Insecta; order Diptera; family Sarcophagidae; genus Wohlfahrtia; species Wohlfahrtia magnifica. Next base: position 531,069 of record JAKWBJ010000178.1, read on the forward strand.
CTAAAAATATAATCGAGTTTAGCCAATAAATTGAGAGAAGTCCTCCTGTACTTGGGATGTTACAGGAATATCGTATGTATGTAATATAAAAAACGGAGATGCAAACGCGCCTCCTACGCTCTTGCTAGTAATGACTATAACTAGAGACCTTCGGTGGCTGATTTCACGGTGCCCATTTTAATTTTTCTGGCAATTATTTGACTTGCTGTGACGGCACCACTGATATCCACTGTCGTCTACATGACAGATACGTGTAAATTTAAAAAATGATCGATATTTTTTCTAGAGAAGCAATTAGCACTGTCCGCTTTGGTTGGCTTTCAGTTGGTATCCTAAAGCCTAAAACATTTCGATGACGGCTAATAAAGCCCTTTAGCCTTTATCTTCCAGCGCATTACAGGAAACTTGTCGTTTTAGTTCTCAATATTGTCACTTTATTTCCAATATATACCAAGTTTAATGTTAATAAACTAACTCACTAACTCACTCTTAACTCACTGTAAACAAAACAAATATCGCTTTTACATCAAAAGGTTGTGAGTACGTTTGTGTCAAACATTATTTTGTTGTTGCCAGATTTTAGCTATTAACGTTAGTGTTGCCAGTTCCCGAATATTAATAGTACCCCTCATACTGACAGCGATAAAATTTGTTAACGGCAATCATTGCCACTGCAGTGAATTTGAGTCTTTTGCTGTTAACACTAAACTAGTCATTCCAAAAAGTGCACTCTGGTGTAGGGTTTAATAAAGTTAGGTTTGAGCGCCTTTAATGTTGGTTTCTGATAATTGATACCTTTATCATTAAATAATGCAAACGCAAAATGTAAATGGCCAACCCTGCAGTTTGAGTTTTAATTTAATTAATTTTAAATTCATACTCTAAAAAAAAAAAAAACAAAAATAAATAAAATAAAATATGGAATCATTCATACTAAATCTCATCACTTGTAAAAGCAAAAGATAATTTGTATTCATCAACATCACCATATATATGTAAAAACATAAAAAACTTAAATTTATAGGAATTAAAAATTAAATGAATAAATTTGTACACGAACAACAGTCAACAAAAATATTTTTTATACATATTTTATATGGAAAAACCACACACGGCGTCGAAATCTGTGAAAAAATCGGAAACAAATAAAAAAACAGCGTTGATTTTTTTTTAAATTCATTTTAATAATTATCATTTATTTACTTCACCCAAAAACGTGAATAATATTATTATTTATTTTACATATATTTATCGATAAATTATAAAGATGGCATGAGCAGGAGTGGGTGCAAAAGTATGCATAAGTGTTTCGAGATTAAGTATTTTGATTTTTATTGCTATACATTTACACTCTCTCTTACCCAAGCATTCCATAGACATACTACACTAAATAATTATCTGTGTATATGTATAAGAAGTTCATGAATTTTAATTTTTTCATTCAATTATAAAATAAAGTTTTCGCTAAAATTGGTAATATGTACTAGACTACAATTTTATCGGGAAATAATTTTATTCTATTTGATTTTACGGGCGGGCTATATATTTTAAAATGTTCAGATTTAAATATCTCTTTAAAATTTGTTATATAATTTTTCTATAATAATTTTATGAACACAAGAGCGTTAGTGTTGTACATATGCATGTGGTTTGTGCTTTTATGAATGCATAGTCGTTTTTTATTTTCAATCATATGTTGGTTTTGATTGTTAAAAAATACGTTTTCCTATAAATTATATATATTACATACATAGTTACACATGTACGTTTACATATCGTCATATGAAATCCAAAAAGCCCTAAGTTACGAAAAATTCGAATCGACTTTTTTTTCTATAAGGAATATTCTAAGCTTAACCTAAATGGTTTATTTCACATTTTAAAAAGTTTTTTGCTTCCCATGTAAAATTTTTTAAATGTAACATAGGACTTTTTGGATTTCATATGACGATATGTATGTACATATCGCATCTTTATTGCTACAGTGTCAGTAGAAACTGATAGTTGTCACAAACTCAATTAAAATCGAAAAAATTAATTTTGTTGTTACAAAAATAAATGCGGTATCGGTTTCATACTCGAATGAGCATTGTTGTCAAAAGATCAGCTGACATAATTGTATATTTATAACAGGGAAACCTGCCCTAGTAGACCAAATTTTGTAGGTCCACACTGTGCGTTAGGTCATCCATTCAAAAACATCTGCTAACCGGAGAATTTACTAAACATGTCTTAGAATTTATTTATTTTATAAAATTATTAAGATAACAACTGCCTTAGTAACTAATATTCTAAAAAAATGCTATATCTGTAAAACTTAATTATGTATCTCAAAAATATATTTCAAGCTTAATCGAAGTTATACATAAATATTCAGCCCTATAATGAATAATTTTTCACCCGAAATATTTTTCCATTTTACATAATTACTATCATGAATAATGAAATGTTTTCACCTTTTCTGACTATTCTGTGGGAAATTATAGCCCAAGAAAAACCCCCTTATCGTAAACATTTTTCCCACATTTCTCATAAATTTTTTCACATAATTATTGCTTGGAAGATACATTTATTATTGAAGTTTTTATTTATTTTTATTACAATATTAATTGTTTTAAAGATATAACATAACTCGGGAATTGTAATAACGTGACTTATTTGGAACTGATTCCACCTAAAGCAGTTTCTCGCACAGCCAGCTGTCTTAAATTTCATCGAAAATTTATGGCCAATTTTGAAACCTCTTTTATGTTAAACGCCGAAGACATGACCTTAGCCCTCATAACTTTTTTTTTTTCAAAAAAAAAAAAAAAAAAAAAAAAAAAAAAAAAAAAAAAAAAACTGTGTTAGGTTTTTGTGAACATTTTATTCACAATGTTGGCAAAATTCATAGAATTTTCTTTAATTTGTTCTTGTCAACATTCAGCGTGAAATGATAGCTTGTGATATATGATATATTTTCATGGGAATACAAATTTCACTTGTTATTCATGATAGGGGTCATTATGTATACTTTCTTGTTTTAAAGCGAACATGTATAAAACTTAAATTGCATTTAGCTAAGTTTGTTTTCTTGATTTAGATATGACACTGTAGTAGTTAAAAAGCGATATGTATTCATATAACACCACTTTGTATACACACACACTTTAGCCATCGAGTATTTAAATGAGGATATTTGTGTTATTTTTTGGGTTTTTATTTAAAATTCATGACTTATTGTAATAGTTTTATTTTGTTTTAATATTTACACAAATTATTTTTAAGATTTATAATAAAAAATTGTGAATAAACGGTAAATAGTGTTGCTAGAAGTAAATTATTTTCATAAGTTATAAAAACTTAATAGCTTATGCACTAAACTGTAATCCGCAGTCCGATAAGTCCTAGGAAAGGCCTATAGGAGAAGATTTTTCCTACATATAGACAGAATATGGGGGTTTCGATTTGGAAACACCAAACAGATGTTCTGACAAACGTTTTCAAACCACTAGAGCAAACTGAAGCGATTTGGTCTATTTTATTTAAACTGCACTTTGAAGAGAAAGTGTATTAATGCACAACTTATATTAAATATGTTTCCTTTTTATTTTAAGAAACACTTTTAATATTTATTCACGATTTGAATTAAAAATTTTACAATTTAAAAATTTGCTTTGGGTTTGTCTGTGTGTTTCAATTGTTTACTTATTAACTTCTTTTTATTTTAATATTTTTTAAAAGCCATTTGAGCAAGCAAGTACCTTTATAGGCATTTTAATTTCAAATTTATTTGTTTGTTTATGTTTTGTTATGATAAAGCATGTTTTCATTGTTCAAACACATCTTTGAAAAACATCAAAACGTCAACAAATCGCGTGGTTTCCAGAACATGCTAAAATGCGTTTTTGAAACCGTTAGCGATTTGAAAACACTACGTTTTCCAGAACATGGGCGTATATTTAATTATTTGTCAGGAAAAAAAGATATAATATATTTAACTAAGGAAAACTTATAACACGTTTTTTTAGGAAAAGAGTTTTTAAATGGGTTCCATTTAACACGGTGCACAAGTCCGTCGATCCCATAAAGCGAATGGACAAAAATCGGAGTCGTCGTAGATAAATGAAATTTCGTAAAAACATTTATTGTGGCTAAATAAATAGACATAAGCGAAATTTTGACAAACGGACACGCTCGCCGACCAAATACGCTTAAACCAAAAAAAGCTGTCTTAAGGTATTTTTTTTTAAAGTTAAATTTTTTATAAAACAATGTTTTTTGTAGAACACACTTGTGTTACTGAAAGATATCGGGTGGGCCATTTATAAGTTAAATTTAAAAATGGAATAAAACAAGGAAATACAATTGTTCCGATTAGAAATGAAATATTATTTCATACATATGGCTGCCGTGGCTAGCCACACAGTACCCTACTCGATCGCACCAATTTTCGAGTGTATGGGCTCATACCTCGATCAAATCAAATGCTCAATTGTCTCTGGTTTGTCGGCATAACACTTTTCTTTAACGGCGCCGCACAGAAAATAGTCCAACGGTATCAAACCGCAGCCTCTTGGCGGCCAACTGACACCACCATTTCGGCTAATTAAACGGCCCTCAAACGTTTGACGCAATAAATCGATTGTGGCATAAGATGTGTGGCAAATTGCATCATCCTGTTGAAACCAAACATCAGCATGGTGCGATAGGTCTCCATTGACCGTAATAGTTGCGAAGAAATATGAAGTACGGGCCAATGATGCCTCCGCTCCATATGCTGCACCAAATAGTCACTCATCAAAATGAAAATAAGCTTCATCCGAAAGGATGATAAAAAAATGATGATGATAAATTTCCAATAAATCCCAACGTTGCTCAAGCGTAAATCTATTTATTTCATTCAGTGGAGATAATATACTGAATTTTGTGACAGAATAGAATGACATAAGTATTGCAATATTCGAAATAACCGCTGGTTCAAATTTAAACTTTTAAATTGCAGCAATTTAGATTAGATCTAGATATTTTTGCGCTGCTAAAACGACATAAAAGTAGCATATGACATCATAAAATTTGTATTTCAAAAGAACCCGCTCTTAACCCGCTTAACCCGCTCTATTAACCTTTAGGGTAAGTTAGTTAGACAACGCTATAAACAAATAAATAAAGTTTGCTAAATTTATTTCACAAGTAGCGCATTTAATAAAATATACAAGCATGTTGCACGTGTATGTTAAACATATTTTTAAAGGAATATCCTATGATGATATCAGGTCAATCAGTAAGACCGTGGGATGAAACATAGATGGCGTTACTAGAATTTTGTCCATATGATTTTCATTTAGTTCTAAACTTCAAACGATACGTGAATAAATTTTACAGCAATCTGACCATTGATTCGTGAGTTATAGCATTTTGTGTGAAGCAGCTTTTGTTACTATATGGTCCGCCAAATAATTTTTTTTTTTTTTTTGAAAATGCTATAAAAAAACTACTGAATAATTTCTCAAATTTCTTTTTTTATTTGAAAGTACAATCCTTCCAGTTAATAATGGAAAATAATTTCATTCAAATGGCTGCCTCGGCTGGCCATGTAGTAGACTACACGATGCAGCTGTATTTCACCAATGGCTTGACGAATATTGTCCTTTAAAGCGTCAATTGTCTCTGGCTTGTTGGCGTAAAACTTATCTTTGACGGCACCCCACAAAAAATAGTTCAACGGTGTCAAATCACAGCTCCAAGGTGGCCAACGTCAGCTCTGCGGATGATAATCCGATCTTCAAAAACAGGGCGCAAAACATCGAGTGTAGCTTCGGCTGTGTGGCACGTAGCGCCGTCCTGTTGAGAGCAAATGTTGCTAATATCCTCCTCTTCAATTTTTGTGAACAAAAATTCGTTCAACATGGCCCGACAACGATCGCCATTGACTGTAACGCCACTTCTTGCTCATTTTCGAAGAAAAGTGGCCCAATTATGCCTCTGGACAAAAATCCGCACCAAACAGTGACTCGTCTTGGGTGTATCGGCTTTTCAATGTATGCGTTAGGGTTTTCTGTGCCCCAAATGCGGCAATTTTGCTTGTTTACATACCCGCCAAGATCAAAATGAGCTTCATCTGAAAGGTTGATTTTTTTTTGGCAAAATCGGCAGGCCCAGATTCCCAGCGTTGTTCAAGCGTATACACAACCATTCGTTCAGCGGAAGGATAAAATTAATTATCTGTCAAATCAGACATGAGCTAAGTGTTACCATTCACGAAATAAGCACTAGTTGAAAAAAAACGTTAGATGGCGGACCCTTTATAAAAAATTTAAAAAAATGATTTTCGAGTTTTTATAAAGCTTTCTGATGAAAAAAAAACAGTGCAAACCAAACAAAGGCTTGATAAATATTATCCGAACTCTGCTCCCTCAAAACAAATGGTAGAGTAGTGGTTTGCTGAATTTAGGCGTGGAGCACAAATGATGCAGAGCACTGTGAGCGTTCAAATGAGGCTGTTATTCCAGAAAACATCAAAAAAATGCACAAATTGGTTATGAACGATCACAAACTGAAGGTGCACTAACTAGCTGACATTGTAAAGATATCAGATGGTAGTGCTTCTATCATTTTACACGAGGATTTAGGTATGCGAAAGCTTTATTCAAAGTGGGTGCCGCGTGAACTCACAACTCACCCACCGTATTCTCCAGATTTAGCCATGGCGATTTTTTCTTGTTTTCAGATATCAACAGAATGCTTGCTGGAAAAAATTTTAAATCCAATGATGAAGTAATCGCTGAAACTAAGGCCTAATTTGACGAAAAAGAGAAATCGTACTATAAAAGTGGTATCGAAAACATTGAAAATCGCTATACTAGTTGTATTGTTTTTTTTTTTTTCTTACTTATCCTATGGGCTTATTGAGTGATGTGTTTGAAGTATGTATTTGCAAACATACATAGGCCAAATCATGCATCCTCCTGAGATTAAAAGAATTTAGCAGATTAAGTTCATAAGCAGAAAACGAGCGGAAGTAAAATTAAAATTTTACTTCGCATTTAATATTCGAAATCAAAAGTTTATAAGAATATCTAAACCTTTGCTTAGTGTAAGAAATACAGGGTGAACGCCGGGAACTTATACTACTTTGTTTTGCCGCCATTTTGTTAAACATTAGTTTTGACAGTTCATATTTGGTAGTCGTGAAGTAGAAACGTCGCAAATTTATTACGGAAAAATATTCAGTAAACCAACGTGTTTTAATCGTTAAAACATTTTATCAAAATCAATCATCGATTACTGTGACGATGAGAAAGTTACATGCAATTTTTGGGAGAAACAACGTGCCAACAAGACGCACTATTTATCGTGTAGTATATGATTTCGAAGAAAGAGAGACTGTAGCTCAAGCATGGACCAAAACGTACTGCAAGATCGTCTGAAAATATTACTGCTGTTCAAGAAAGTGTTCAAAACAATCCATCAACCTCACTTCGACGCCCTCATGAGCACGGCGGTCTTCAAAGAACAACTTTGGTCACAATTTTGCACAAGGATTTGCATTTGTTTCCATTTAAAATTTAGTTGACTCGACAGCTTCTTCCAGAAGACCATTTAGGCCGCCGTACATATGCCAATATGATGTTACAGCTCGCCCATGACAACCCCGATTTTCATGAAAAAGTTATGAGTGACGAGGCACATTTTTGTTTAAATGGTTATGTGGATAAACAGAATAGTCGGTTCTGGGCAATGGAAAACCCTCAAATTATTCATTAGTCACCTTTGCATCCATTAAGTGACACTCTGGTGTGCACTTTGGTCAGGAGGAATCATTGAATCTTACTTCTTTGAAACTGATAACGGCGTAACGGTAACTGTCAATGGGGAGCGATATCGTGATATGATTGAAAACTTCTTAACGCCACAATTATAATAATTTCATTTACCTTTATTTGTTGCAAAGAAATGATAAGAAATGGACCATTATTATGCCGAAAGTTTCAATCGTTTAAGGACATATTTGCATATATTTAAAAGATGGGTATACTCTTGCAGTTGGCTGAAGTAATTTTATGTCGCCATTATAAGGATGACTGTAAAAAATTGTGGTACGCTGAGGGTGAAGACCAAAAATAATTGTTCAAGTCAATCTTATCAAAGGATAATACAATATTTTAACACTGGGCAACACTATTACCGTTTAAATACATACATACATACTTATATATTTTTGTTTGATTATTTTATCCTGATTTGAGTTTGTTGTATCCTACTTTAAGACCTATTATTTTACTATATTACAATTTGTTTTGTATTAGAAAACTTAAATTTATAATTTTGGCAGTACATTATAAAATAAACTACATATAAGTCGTATATACTTGTAATATTTAAAACAACAACAATAATTTCTATATTTATAGGAGAATGTATTATTCATTTACTTAACTTAATTACTTGATGCGAGAGAAATGGAAAATTCATTGGGATGGCTTGTATGGTTCTATTTATTTATTTTATTTTTTGTGTGGAGAACTACACATAACGTGTAATTTGAGCATAAAATTCTGAAAGGCAGGCGTGTAATTGTAAAAATGTTGGACGTTCGGATGGCAATAAGGCCCAACAATAGGCCATGATAGTAAAACTGAAATGAAAGGAAAGAAAAACGAGAGATTTGATTAGAAAAATAATAAAAGCAAAATGTAAGAATAAACAAAACTAAATTCTTTGATGTGCTACTATTTCTCTAATAGTTGCTACATTTGATAGTATCGCATTCCAGGTATTCGTATTTAATTCATTTTTGTTGCATAGTGTAATTATATAAAATTAAACAGACGATTTTGTTTTTATTATTTGATATTATACTTTTAATACTTACAGTTCATCAGGACAATTAAATGGTTGCGCTAGCCTATAACCATCTCTGAGATAATGTTCCATTTCGAAGGGATCTACTTCAGCATAGGGTTGTTTGGCTGACGTACACAACTCCCACATAAGAACCCCAAAGGTCCAAGAATCACTAGCTTCAGAAAATTGTTTATGTTGCAATGCTTCCAGAGACATCCATTTTACAGGACGATTTTCACTATCGCCTAAACAATTGTAATCACCCGGGAATAAATCACGTGATAATGAACTGTCGGATAATTTGACACGCAACTGATCATCGATGCTAAAAAACAAGAAATTAGAGAAAAAGGAAAATAAGATGCATGATTGTAATGCAAAAATCCAAGCGAAAATAAGGCAAATTATCTAAGTTTAAGAAAATAATCGTTTAAATAAATTAAAAGATATTCAAAATTTGAATGTAAGTGCAGTGCGCCGGTTTCTTAGATTAAAACTGTGCATATTATATTATAAACATTTTTTGATTGTAAAACATTATCTTGTTAGGTTCGTTTTGGACAACATATATCATAACTATCACATATGGTTTGTGTCAATAATAACAAATATGGTAATTTGGAGGCTAAACATCTGTCATTATAATTCAGAATTCGATAGACGCCTAAATGTAAACACACATTTTTCAATCCCTATAACAATGTTGAATTTTGTGCCTAAAAAGATGTTTTGCGATCAGACTTGCCCGATCGCTTTCTTTCATTTGAAGAAAACGGCTGCTGAAAGTTATCGATTGTTCACCAACTCAAAAAACTTGTGAACGATGGTTTGCGCGATTCAAAAGTGGTTTCAAAATGAGAAATTTAAAACATTACTGGACGAATTTTGTTGTCAAACGTAATAAGAACTTGTATTACATTGGGAGTAATATAACAAGCCATATCCCTACGTTTAAAGGCATTGGTATTCATCTGCGACGTGTTGAAAGGAGATTTTGCACGTCGGAAGTGATTCTTAAGCCTACAAAAAGAAGCCTTTTTTGCACCGTATTGTTACTGTTGATGAAAAATGGATACAATACGATAAACCTAAGCGCAAATCAACGCCGAAGCCGAATATCCATGACGACAAAGAAATGCTCCTGTATTTGGTGACATCAGAAGTGCGTTTTGTACTATGAGCTGTTGAAATCAGGTCAGACGAACACAGGGACAAGCACCAAACACAATTGAAGAGAGCAATCAACGAAATACGACCAGAATATTCGACTAGACACGAGGCCATAATCTTCCATCACGACAACGCTCGGCTACATCTTGCAAGACCGGTCAAAAACTATTTGGAAAACAGTGGTTGGGAAGTTTTTGCTTATTAGCCTTATGTCACAGACCTTGCCCCTTCTGACTACCTTTTGTTTCTATCGATTCATAATGCTTTAACTGAAAATAGTTTTACTCAAAAAAAGAAGGCAATGCTCACGATTTTCATGAATTACAACGGTGAAGTGGATCGTGAATTTTTACCAGAAGGCCATACAGTAAATAAAGAGTATTATTTGGGCGATATGAGCTGTTTGCGTGAAGCGATTCGCAGAAAGAGACCAGAATGATAACGAACCGTCTCACGGTGCCATCATTATTCAAATTTTTTTTACGAAAAAAGCAACAAATATCATCCAACAGCCACCGAATTTACCCGATTTGGCTCCCTGTGACTCCTTTCTGTTCAATCGAGTTAAAAAATCACTACGCCTAACGTGTTTCCGCAGCCGAGAGGAAAAATCGCAGGAAACACTGATGGACATATCGAAAACCGAATATAAAAAATTCAAATGTCAAGCTATGACGATAATGTTTAGCGGGATATCAACAGCAGATGTACCAACTTAACAAAAAAAAAAAAAAAAAAAAAAAAATCGGAACGATAATACCGCCACACGGGGTTTATTCAGGAATTTTTTGATCAAGGTAAAATTTCAGTTCACTCTTAATTCACTTTGAGAACATCACTGTTTGTGTTTTGGTGAAAGTCAATTTGGTAGATGATTTAGATGGTAGCTGTAACGTCACAGACAAAAATTAGGTTCTAAAAAATTAGAAGTAACTTCTAATTGACTGAGTATTTGTTAGAATTAAAGCTGTTTTGAACTATAGTTTCTAAAAATTTGATCAGTATTTGATTTTTCATTTATATTTGATTTGAGTTTAATTTTGTTTAGTTTTTGGTTTTTATTTTTTGGCTTCACATTATAGGTTTTATGATAATCTAAAAACAGTAATACTAATGTCGATGTTTAGCTTAAACTAAGAAGGAAATTACTTTTGCAATATCTGGACAACCATAAGAGATTCTTAACAAAAGTTCATAAGCATAAGCCTATAGAAATTAAAATATTTTTCTGAATACTTACACACAATTCCGGGTCGCTATATCCTTATGCACCACTCCATGACTGTGTAGATGACTTAAGGCAGTGGATAAATGTGACGACATCATGACAATCTGTATGGTAGTAATGGTACGAGCACATGAAGGATCCAAAAGGAACAGTTTAAGATTTCTGGTATTATTCATGGCGGGATACAAAACAAACGGTGTAGTGTGATCTTCTATCGACACACCTAAAACGGATAAAATTCCCGGATGTGAAGCGCCGTATAAAGACATTCCTTCTTGTAGAAGCAGAGAAACTTGCATTTGGCTGGCATGCTGGGCTACTGTTTTTACAAGAACATCTTGGCTTTCATTATAAGTGCCACGATAAACGCGACCAAAAGTGCCTTCTTGCAGCAGACTAAACAAACGTACCCGGCAACGTTCTACAGTGAGTTCGGAAATACGGCGATGAAGTTCTTCCGGTTGTTGGGGTTCCATTTTATGTGGTAAAGTACTATGTATAGGTGCTATGATCGAAGGAGTGATATATGATGCCGACTGACAGGGAGGATTAGTGTTTAATCTTTGAAAACTGGATGTTCTCATAGGCTGGCCGCCATGATTTTGACGTTTAGCCGATCCACGTACACAATATGCTGCCAGTAAAAGAATTAAAACCAAAGCTAAGGCCAAAACACAACCCACTACAAGAGTTATAAGACCCGTGGGAGGAGGCACGACTGTTTCCAAAAGAAGAGGATCATCCAGATCTGTTTCATCTTCTTCGGCCAGCAAACAAATCTTTTTCCTGCGAAACATCAAATGAGTGACATTGTTCAGAGCTCGATTTAATATGACTTCAATGGATATGCTAACGTCTACTTCGGCTGCTCGTATACCGGAACACTTAAGGGCAATTGTAAATGTTTGCACTTTATCGGGTATTTCACCAATTTGTGAAATGTTCATTGTGGGTCTAGGCAATATCGCCTGATCAGATGTGACTACATTAATACTATATGGCAAAGGTCGACCCGCCAAACTTTGCCACGTAAAACTAATATCGCGCACATTGGCCGGCACAGGCACTATAAAATTTAAGGCATAATTATTTATGTGGCCATCACGTACGTAATAAACTTCAGCAGAAACACCTGAAACAAGATAAAGACAGAAAAATAAAATAATTATTTTGTAATTGTTATTTAAAATATAAAAATAAACACATTTATCAAAGGCCACCAAAAATAAAAACTCAAATTGGATGTTTTTCTTAGATTAAATTTCTAAAATTGAGGTTAACAACTATTGCTCGAAATCGTAAAGTCGTTACCTCCTAATTTAAAAATGTTTCAATTTAATTGATCAAGTTAAAGTTTCATAAGTCGGTGTTTTATATAAAAAGTAGCTAAAACCAGACGTGCTTTGCTAACCCTATTGTTACGAAAATAAAAGTGCCTACATTTTGATATATTTGGTAATTGTGTGTCACCCTGTCAATTCCGTACTTATTTGCGTTATCTGGAAGCACTGCCAATTCGCCATCTTTACATTACATTTGAAATAACTGATATAAAATAGAGAATATGAGACATTTTCGGAACCTTCCTTCCGCTGCTTTACCTACACATGAGTTAGTTATCGTTTGGCTGTCAATAAATACAGTTGTGTTAAAGCGGAAAAGTGTTGCATAAACGAATATTAAGTGTTGTATAAAGACAAACAAAATATAAAAGTTATAGTGGAATAAATAAAAACTGTAAAATAACAAAATAAAGCGATTTTTATTTTATTTTAACGCAATTTAAGCGAACGCAACCGTTAATTATTATCGTAACTATCACCGTTGTTATAATTTTTTGTATTTCTTTTCCTCTATTTTATGCCCTTCCGGCCTATATTTTCAGAAAGGCACTGTATCTTTCCAACTTTTTGGCTGATGTGAATGGATAACGCAGCTTTAATAGTTGTTATATTCCACATATAAAAATTCAATATTTAGTATAAATAGAAGGTACCACGTCCGCTTGTAGACATTTGTCCTGTGATTGTGTATTGTTCACGACGTTGTTTGAACCTAATTTACGAACTTGAACTATTACCTTTTTAATATATAAAAAAATCAATGTTTACTATGAATGGATGATGTCCGATATACTTATCCAACTCCGCCTTTTTTTTGACTGATGATTTGTATTGACTACCCTATTCAGAAATTTCCACTTTAATCGGTTTCCAGATATGTATACATGCACACTTGTTCTTCATCATCAGGCACTATTCAAGGACACTGCGACCCATGTCTATAGGTCTATAGTTTGTTCAGTAGATCTGCTGCTTTTCTAACGAATACCATCAGATCTGAAACTATAATGGTGGATATGTCACCCAGTGAGATCTTATATTTTCCGAAACATTTTCATTTTAAACCTATTAAGAACCATACAATATGTTTCCCTCTGATGTCTGTAAGCAAGCATCCACATCCATGATCGCCCTCTTAGCCTACAGTGGCCCGTAAGAAACTCCGTTGGGAGTTTCAAGTCCGGCCTGCCATACTGGAAAACCTCAGAGCGACATCCAAATTGCCGACTGATTGCTTATTAGAGGGGCGACCTCTCCTTTGAGCGTTTAATAGTTTCAAACATTTGCCAATTTCTCCATCCCTGATTAGATTGAGGTTGGTAGTAAGTGGTGCTGCACAGCAAGGTCCTAGACCAATATAGGGAGTGTTGGAACCATTTCTAGCCAATGCTTCTGCTATTTCATTACCATCTATCCCACAGTGTCCAGGTACACAAAACAACTGGACCCTATTTCCAAACGAAAGTTTTCGCAATGTATCGTAGTAACAAGACAAGTTTAGATAACACAAAATTCGAGTCAAGTGCCTTTAAGGCAGCTTGGCTGTCAGAGAATATGTTAATGGTTTTACACTTGAGCCCACTGTCCAGGTTAATGTGAGCACATATAGCAATGGCCATGATCTCAGCCCGGAAGTCGCTCACCGATCTTGCAGTGAGAAAGACAAATCTCGGTCGGGTTCATGAACACCAGCACCGGCACAGTCATTCATTTTAGAGCCATCAGTACGACAAATTGTTCAATTCCACCAACTTTTTGACTGATGACTTGTATTTATTACGTAGTAATTCAGACCTAATTCATAAACTTCCGCTTTATCTTTTCTCAGAATATAGAAAAGTCAATATTTGTATGGGAAGTACCATGCACATATATCCGATTGACTACGAAGCTGTTTAGACCAAAGTTGAAGATTGTTACGGTTACTTTTTTAAAAATATAGACAAATAAATATTTATTTTGTGTGGGTGTGGCACCGCCCAGTTGGAATGTATGAAGTTTATTTAGCCTATAGTTCCTTCTAGATATAGAGGGAAATGTTGTAAAAATTTCAAGAAAATCGGTTCAGCCGTATAGCTCATTCATTTTTATATATAAGATAAAGAGATGAACTGACAGAAGAATGACAGCTTAAATTAAAAAAAAAAATTATTTTATTCAAAATTTTGTATCTTTCTTTATAAGATTTTCTTTATCCCTTACCCTCTTAATATGTATACTCATACATGCTTTCGTAGCGAATTTCAATTCAGGCAAAAACTCACATCAATGCATCTACAAATACTAAACACTCTTGAATGATTGAATGGCTGTTTAAAACACAAGATGAGAAGAAAAGCTAGAATGGATTCTGATATAAAATAAAAATAAAAAACTTTTTATTAAATCAAGTCACGTAGACTTCATTAGTATCATCACTAGACGATGTGTAAATGTGTTTATTTATTATATGACCACATATGAACGCCGTACGACTTTAAATTTAAACACAAGCAATGGGAGACCAAAGAAACGTGAGGAAACGATAAGTACAGAGGTAAAATATTTTTTGGGTTTGTCGATAAATTTGCACTCTATCCAGTTGCAATAAGAAGATAAGAAAATACATTATATTTAAAAATGTTTCAAAATTAGGATATTAAATAATAGATTTTAAAAATTCTGAATCATTTCAAACGAGTCTCATTTCTGGAATGTCAACTTACAAATTTGCAAACCAAACAAAAAGTTACAAACTTGTTGTTGAACGGATCATAATGTTTACGTGGCACTATATTTTGGGTACGAGGAGTCCTTTACAATCGAGTTTTACAAGTGAGTTTGACCAACTGTCACTGTATTCAGCGAGATTGCCCTTCTTTGCGATTTATGGCATAACAATAGATATATACGATTCCCATCAATGGAATCATAGAGTTCGACAATATTAGAGTATTTTAATTATACATGGTTTAAAAAAGTCGGCTTTACAAACAATACAAGTGACAAGATTTTGCAAGTTGTAACAAAAATTGTGGTTCTCGGTCATCACACAGGACAAATTTTTTATTTGCACTCCACTAACTGACAAACCTAAACTAGAGCGTTGGGCGTTGCGTTAACATTTGTCTAGCGTTGATGATGAAGTAAAATACCTAAATGAAGTGATGAAGCTGAATACGTCCGCAACTTCAAGCAAAAACGCTGTCAAAAAAAAGATGGCCCATAATAAAATCGACAGCCGCAACATCAAATACCGTCAATTGCTCCTTTTGTTTTTATTTTTTTTGCATCAAAACAAAAACATATGTTTTTAGTTTACAAATGTATAAGATTCGGTGAAAGTACAGCAACACCACATACAGAGTGTGAGAGCACAATTGAGAGAGTAACAAAACGCTGTCAAAATAAAATAGATTCTACCACGACTACTTTTGCTGACGATTTTTTATGTCATTTTGTATGTTTACTTAACTTTTTGACAAAAAATTACTAAATTAAAATAGAGCAGTAAATAAATCGCTGGATTTGATACGAAAACTGCTAAAATGAGACCACTTTATTTTCTTTGTTTTCTTTTATGTTTTACTTTGCAGAAAATTTTACTTTCCAGCGCGTTGTCAAAATTGAAATTTTCAATTGCAAAGCATTGAAACCGTACTATTATGGTTTGCTTTACATAATTTTGACAGCTAGATAACGCTTAGCGCTTTGATTTCGGTTTGGCTGACACATAAGGCTTAGCATCACTCTATTATTTTGTCAGGTATCATATGGCATAATGGTGATGTAAAATAAACCGAGCAAGCCTGCGTAAATAGTTTTCAGTTATATCTTCTACATTCCACTGGTTTGTCAGACTCAATTGCTGTATATCGCTCTGTATCGCAGTTACTTATTCAATTTTTCTGAAAACTCCGTGATGAGGTTATAAGTGAAAAAATTATTGATAAATGAACCTAACCTTCTTCTGTGCGCTCTCTAAAATATTAATCGCACAATGGAGAAAACCTATCAACTCAATTTCTTATGAACTTCGTTCGATTGAAATTTTCCTTTAGTGTCTTCTATTCAACACTTCTAAGGTGAGAAATGTCCAGAATTCTGTCGCTTCCTAGGCAACATAACTTATTTTTGGCAAAGGCCGGACAGTGACACAGGAAGTCCCTCCGCACAATCCCTACACTGCCTATGCACATGTGTTTCAACTGATCCAGTAAGTTTGAGTGCCATTATCTAATGCCCAAAAAGCCATCACCCCTCTTGCTCAGGCGCAGTATACTTGTTGTTTCACTTAGTGTTTCCATATTCCTGAGACATGTGCATTTAAAGTCCAATTTTCTAACTCAGATCTAATATCCCCCGCCGGCTTAGGGTCCTCCAGGTTCACCGTCTGCAACTTCCTTGCCCTAGTTGCCGGTCCAATTTTCCAGCTAAAATCTAATCGCCCCCACTGGTTTAGGGTCTTCTAGGTTCACCGTCTACAACTTCTTTGCCCTAGTTGCCGGTCTATTTGCAATTTTGTTCCCTGTGACCTCATGCTGTTCAGGTACCAATACAACATTCAGCCATTCAAGGCATTTATCGCCCTCTTATAGTCCTGGCTGCTCTTAACCTAACCTACAGTCCAGAACACTCGTAGACTTTGGACATAATTGCCCGTATTGCCATCTGGATTTGCGTTGAAGTTATTGGTTATTGTCTCCATGTTTACCCTAATCTAGTTTCTCCCTTCTGACTTCCGCTTCGGCGAGAGTATTGTGGTACGGGTTTCGGCAGTAAAATTCAGTCTCTGGTCCCTTGATATAAAAACCCCAGGCCTGTTCCATAATCGAGTTTGGTGAAGTCGGTATAACGCCTTATAAACGCTCTCGTTCTGAAAGTTCAATTTTGGAAATTAGGCTTCACAGTAACCAATCACCGATTCCTTAGTTATACGGCCATATACCATCTCGTTAGAAAAGCATTCTGCCGCAGCCATTAAAATTCTCTGACGATTCGACCCTTCTTTCCCGCTACCCATTCGACAAGACCATGTAGTATGTCTATCGGTTGGATAAAAAGAACATATGATGCACTTTCTGTTTTGTGAAACGTATAAGCATCGGGCAAATTTCCTTTATGCAAGACTGTTAATGGCAGCTCAGCTGTTTTCGTGTAACATGATAATGTCAAACATGTTTATTTTGCTCTGTAATTTAACCAGCGAACAACGCTTGCAGATTATTTAATTTTATTATCAAAATTCGTGCTGTGTGAGAAATGTATTTCTATCGAAAAATTTTCTTCAGCGACGAAGCTCATTTCTGGTTGTGAACAAGCACAATTGCCGTATTTGGTGTGAAGAGCAGACAGAAGCATTACTAAAACTGCCAATGCATCCCGAAAAATGTATTGTTTAGTGTGGATTATGGTTCGGTGGCATCATCGGACCGTACATTTTCAAAGGCGACGAAGGCAGGAACGTTACTGTGAATGGAGAGCACTTCCGTGCGATGAATACAATTTTTTTTTGCCCAAAATGAAAGTGCTGGACTTGGCTGACATGCGGTTTCAACAAGACGTTGCCATCTGCCAAACAATGGCCAAATAAAGAGGCGAGATTGGCGAATAGTTTATTTCACGTTTGTGCCCGCACAATTGGCCGCCTTGATCGTGCGATTTAACGCCTTTAGCCTATTTTTTGTGGGGCTATGTTAAGGCTCATGTCCTAGGGACAAGCCCGCCACGGTTAACGCACTGGAAGCCAATATTGAAGAATTTATTCATGAGATATTAGACCCGCGGTTATCATTTTCATGAAATCATCATTAAACATTTAATCATACAGATCGTTGTATCGACTAAAATAAAGATTTCATACATATCTCTAAATTTTATGTTATTTTTTAAAACAAATCCGTTGGCTCTTATAAAATCAGCCGATATAATGTTGGATACGCTCTAGATATCAGGTTTTAAGCGATCGTCTTCGTGAGGTGTAAGTTTTGCAAGAAAATCTATGAGATGTTTCTTTCTAAGTCCCGTAAGAGTTGAATGGTTAGTTTTAAATGGATTATTTATTCTGAGGCGGTATCACGTAGCTAAGCATGGCGGTTCTGCACCACTTTTTTTCACATACGTACTATATGTTGATGCACCACAAATCAGATCAAAAGCAGTACTGATTTATGCCGGCCGGGATAAATATGGTATACTACTATTGTAGAGTACATACATTGCTCTATAATATTGTAAATTTCAAATATATCCTCAAAAAGGCTGTTGTGTGTAAGATATAGTTATTAAATGGGATTTAGATTGGTAATGGTAAATTGAGTAATTTAAGAAATGTTTAAGTCGGTTTACGATTTTATTTTATTTTTTTTATTATTATTATCGATTTTCATTTATTACTAAAACAAATCTATGTAATTTTATTTGTACATATGTGTGCGTGTTTATATTTTAGTTGTTTTTGTAAAAATATATTTAAAATATTATATATGATTTTTGTAGGTTAACACTGCCGCAAACTTCTTAAGTACGAGGGGTACTATTTATATTGCGGAAACTGGCAACACTAATGTTAATAGCTAAAATCTGACAACACCATGACATGGTTTGACATGGTTTAGCATAAACGTACTCGCAACGTTTTGGTGTACAAGTGATATTTGTTTTGTTTACAGTGAAAGAAAAGAAGAAAATCAATTTGGCCAAAAAATTAAAATTTCAAGAGAAGGTTTTCATTGGATTATTTTTCACAACTTTCGACTTGGATTATATCAACAAGAATGTGGAGATAAAGCACCTCAAAAACTACAGTATAGTACTGGTATAGTGAATTCAAATCTGGTCGTGGACAAATTCCATAAAGGTCGTCTAAAATCTGTTGTTGTGTTACAAAACATCAATGCAGTGCGTGAACTGATAATGCCAGACATATTGTAAAATAGAGGCATCATTGCTCAGTAGTTCCACTTCCATACATACGATTTTGCATGATCACTTAGTTGTAAAAAAATGTATTCTCGTTGAATATAATTTATGAATCGCTCAAAAAAGGCTCGCGTCGATTAGTGTAAGGAAATGATCGAAAAGTTCGACTGTGGCGCTTCAAAAGACGTGTATAAAATCATGATAGGTGACGAATCATGGATATATGCGTATGAGCCGGAAACAAAACAGCAACCGACCGTGTGACTATTCTGAGACGAGCTAAATCCAACAAAAGTTGTTCGTAGAAAAAGCACAGCGAAGTAAATGGCCGAATGGGTTATGAGGCCACTGTTCCGCTTAAGCAACGTACAACGTAAATACGAACAAACCGCCTAAGACGAATCATTATCCATCATGACAATGCGAGCACTCACACATCTTGTCAAACAGGTGAATTTTTAAGCAGTCAAAACATCGAATTGATATCTCATCTTTCGTACAGTCCTAATTTGGCACTCAATGACGTCTTCTTGTTTCTGAAAATTAAACAACGATTGAAGTGTTCAAAAACCATGTTTTGGAGGTGTCTCAAGAGCAATGGGAAAACTGCTTTGATAAATGGTTTGAACGAATCCAAAAGTGTGTTGATCATCAAGGGGAATATTTTGTAAAACAATAAAGCCATTTTCATTTAAAAATTTTGTCATTATTTGCTATTCTCGAAATATCAATAGTACCCCTCGTAGTAATTCTTTTGTTTCTATTTATAGTTTTGCTACAGACTAATAAGTTTATTTTAGTGCGTTTATTGTTATTAAATTTATGTTAAAATTTTACCAGTGTATAGTGAACCAAAAACATTTAAGTACACCTACTATACACATATGTTCGTAATGTCGCTAATGTTTATCATTTTTCTTCTTTGATTTTCTCATAAAAAGTGGAGCACTAGCAAGTTAAATAATTTTATGGCTGATCATTGGGTTACTTTCATACCTTTTTATAGTGCCTATAGCTGCTTTTGCTTTCCTTATACTTTTTCTTAAAAACGGTGAATTCTTGATGTTTTAGACGTATAACAAGGTTATATATGCCGTAAAGTGAAGATGTGCTATACTTCAAAAAGGTAGTTACAGCGAAATGCCGGAAAAAGAAAAGCCGCATAAAGAGGTATGAGTGTAGTTGTTTGTAAAGGTTACTGTAAATGCTGACGAAATTGGCCAAGGAAACGAAATACTACTTGAACTGAGGAAATTGATAATAAAGTTGTATTTGCAAATAAGGCATCATGTAAAATTGAAAATATAATAGGAAAACCTCATTTCAGCCTGCAGATGATTTTAAAAGTATATTTAAATAATGGAAGTTTGGAAAGAAAACAATGAATAAACAGGTCGACCGAAAAACTTTTGTAGCGATGGGAACGTTATATTGTAAATGCTTATTCCAAAAAAAATTGTTTTATTTTGAGATGACTTTAAAGACAATATTATTGGACCGAAGAGCATAAATAAATTATAGAAGAAACCTGATGAGGCAATGAAGTTAAAAATTCTAATTCAGGCTGCTAAATACGGCGGTATGTTGTGTGGGGGTATGGCGACAGCAGATGCAGAAATATTGGTTTTTATTTAACTAACAATGGCACTTTTGAAGCCTAGTGTATACGTTTGAATAATTTTTTTGTTCCGAAAAGAATGTGTTCCAAAGTAAATATATATTTTTGAATATAAGGTGTCATTAAACTTTTATGGTTTACTGTATGTGTAAGAATACAATTAAGTTTTGATTTACAAAATGTAAAAAAGGCAATTTTGGTTTTATTACTTTTTTGGCATGCTAAAATGCTTTTGTGGTATTTGTGGTTGTGCCTACATATTCTTTGGTTGCATGCCACACCATATTGTATTTCATATAGTGGTTTATGACTTACTTGTGTTCAAAGGATTATTGAAAACTTTACAATGATTCTATTTTTTTTTTTTTTTTTTTGGGCAAAAATACTTGTCATAATTTTTGGATTTATTTGTTATTCTGTGTGAATACAAATAAATATTTGGATAATTTTGTAAAGGAAATACATCATAATATAATTGGATGGTAATAATCAAAAAGACTTTGAGTTACTCAACAAGTTTACGATAAAATTGGGGTCAATTATTAAGTTAAGTTAAAATATTAAATTAAAGTTTATTTTTAATGAAATTAAGTAAAATTTTCGAAAACCATAATAATTTGTGTGCTAAATACCGCTAAATAATAATTTTAATTTATAAACTTTTAAGCGATTGGTTTAAATGGGATATTGGGGGTTACAAATTTTTCGGTTTTAAAAGTACAGTTAACTAAAACACACATAAAGCTATGATTTCGTTGAATATCTTATTTCATTGTAATGCTTGTACTTTGCCGTTATGTACGAAATACAATATCTTTTAAATGACCGCCTATGAATTGGTTGGTGCTTTCACGCATAATCCGGGCGGTATTTTGGAGATAACTTGAGGAATTTTGTGTCCAAATCCTCCAACTTTAAGGGATTATCCGAGTAGTCATGATCTTTGACAAAAAAGTCTGTTTGCGTCAAATCGCATAATATTGGTCGCCAACTGGCGTCGCACAACTGGGATATTTCTTATACAATAAAGCTGAAATTATTTATGTTGTGTAGCTCATGGCATCGTCTTGTTGAAACCACATATATTGCAATTGTAGACCAAAAAGTCGGTTATCAAATGGCGTAAACGGTCCAATGAAACCGCCACAGCATAATGCACACCAAACAATCACTTAATCCGAATGTAATGCCTTTTTCACAATCATATTATTTTGCTTGTTGACTGACGTAACACCGAGTGAGAAATGAACTTTATCGCTGAAGAAAATTCGAAAGATCGGTCACGTTTAAATCACAATTTTTGTAGTAGTTTTTAATTATTTTGACGTGTTCTTCAGCTGCTAAAAGATCCATATTCGTAAATGGTAAGCCTTTCACAAAATAAATGTCACTTCAGATAAGTTTTCAAACCACTAAATGGATTGCCAAATACATATGTACGCAATGGTGAATCATCGTGACAAACCCGGATAATGATAAAGTCTTATTGCATTCCATTCACAAGGCAGCTGTTAACATTTCATGATATTCTATTTAGTAGTTTGTGAATTATTGTGCTGAGATTGACGCTATTTTTCTTATTTTCAGAAACAATTTCGTTTTTTAATTCTGCACTGCTTCTTGACACGAAAAAAGTACCGTTCAAGCGAAGCAATAGCTTGAAAAGTATTATGGGAACTCTGGTTTCGTTTGCAGACTTCAAAAGTGGTCGTAGAGACACCATTGATGCAGAACGCAGTGTACATCAAATAAGACGGTAACACCAGAAAACATAAAAAAATCCACAAAAACGTTTTAAATGATCGAAAAGTGAAGTTGCACGAATTAGCTAACATCGTAAAGATATCAAAAGAACGAGTTGGCTTTCTATTGCATAAGCATTTGACTATGAGCAAGTTCTGTTCAAAGTGCATGCCGCGTTTGCTCACTGTTGACCAAAAACAAGAACGTGTCGATGGTTCCGATCAATGGCAAAACTGCATGAATTGAACTTCGAATTGCGCTCACATCCACCGTATTCGTCAGATTTGGCTCCCAGCGACTACTGGTTGTTTGCAGACCGCAAAAAAAGCTAGTCGGCAAGAGATTTCGTACGAATTAAGAGGATATCGCTGAAACTGAGCTCTATTTTGAGATAAAAGATAAATTGTTCTACAAAAGTGGTATTGCAATGTTAGAACTGTGCTGGAATGATTGCATTGCTCTTGATAGAGATTACGTTGTTGAATAAAGCAAATTTTGAACAAATAAAAGTGTTTTCTTTGTTAGACCCGAGATTTTTCAGCCCATGTGTTACATGACTTTTTAATTAATTGTCCAAATTGTCATAGATAACAGATTTTGATTTTGTCGTACAAGCGTCCAATTATTAATAAGACCCAATAGGCAATATCATCAAAAATCATTGTGTTTTGTTCGTTGACGGCGAAGTGTAGCATACAAAATCCAGTATCGTACAGCATATAATGGACTCATAACAGGCAATATCGCTAAATTTCAGCACTAAGACTCATAACAGACAATGTCACTAGATTTCATCATGAAATCCACTCATAACAGACAATGTCGCTAAATTTCAGCTGTCTTTAGTATGGTGTCATTAAATGGTATTATCATACATAACTCCCTTTGTCTATGTCATCAGTGAAATTTTTCATTTATGATAATGCTGTGCGATGTGTTAAAAACTGAAGTAAGACAGAAAAAAGTATTGCTACGAAAATGATTTCGCTTAAAAGCACTATCACCATTTGCTACATATATGCTAGAAACTCACCACTACAGTGAAAGTCATGATATTGGTTGGTGTCAATATTACGAGAGTTATGATTGATAAATTATTCATCAGATCACTCTGCTAAATGTATGTTGCATGGTTGTCCAGTGGCGAACGTCATAATGAATCACCACAACAAACGCTGACAATGACAAAGCATCGATGAGGGGCAATAAATTTTATTTGGCATCATACATGACTATTTAAAGTAATTGTCCAAATTGTCATAGATGATAGAAGTTGAGTTTGACATGCAGGCGTCCGTTTATTACTGCGTGCCAACAAACTATGTCATCAAATATCATAGTGCTTTGTTAATGTGAAAGTGTAGCAGACAAAATTCGACATCGTACAGCATATAATGGACTCATAACATATAAAGTCGGTAAATTTTGGCACTAAGTCGACTCATAACAGAGAATCTCGCTAAACTTAAACTTTCTTTAGTACGGTGACATTAAATTACATTGTTTGTGTCATTGTCACAAGGATTCATCAATGATATTTATAATAATTTCATACGAATTTGGACCTATGACTGATATCGCGAAGATGATTCATCGATGAAAATATCATAGTGACAATGTCGTTTATATTCGTCACCGGGCTTGTATTTGAAATAAAAGCTGGAATAACTGGACATATTCTATTAAATATTCTAATCTATATGTATAAAAGAGGACTATAAAATGCGTTGTAACCGATGTTCTCCGAAATATGCCAACCGATTTTATTTTGTAAGTCTATAAACAAAAGGTTAATACCAAGGTTTTTATGTACATGCGGCTTTTGTAGGTCCATTGGTTTGCGAGTTATTGACGTTAGCATGAAGCCATTTGTGTCGCATAAATTTTTGTTGAAAACGAAAATTGTTACAGCATTTGAACTTTGTGTGAGTTAATGTATACAATATAAAAATGAATGTGTGTTTGTATTTGTGCCTTATAGACAGCTAAACTGCTGAACCGATTTTCATCTCTTTGTATGTTTGGAAGGACATACAAAGTGTGTATCCATTTGTCTATATCTTCAAAATTATAACAGAAAGATTCTCTAAAATTGACTTAAATAGATTCATAGTCAAACCAAATTATCAAACAATGAATGAAAGTGGGCGTGGTACTTCCCATGCAAAGTAAATATTGATTTTGGTATATCTTGAAAACGGTTTAAGCAAAAGCTTCTGAATTTCAATACAAATCATCGTGCAAAAAATGATAACCCAGAAACGGTGTCAAATCGCAGCTCCGTGGTGGCCAAACGACATCAGCTCTGCGGCTGATAGTGCGATCTTCAAAAACAGGGCGCTAAACATAGAGTGTAGCTTCGGCTGTGTGGCACGTAGCGCCGTCCTGTTGAAACCAAATGTTGCTAATATCCTCCTTTTCAATTTTTGTGATCAAAAATTCGTTCAACATGGCTCGATAACGATCGCCATTATCTGTAACGGCACTCCTTGCTCATTTTCGAAGAAAAATGGCCCAGTGACTCGTCTTGGGTGTATCGGCTTTTTAATGTATGCGTGCTGGTTTTCTGTGCCCCAAATGCGACAATTTTGCTTGTTTACATACCCGCCAAGATCAAAATGAGCTTCATCTGAAAAGATGATTTTTTTTGGCAAAATCGGCATCTTTATCTATGAACATGCAAGGTCTTTCTGGAAGGAAAAAACGATTGGATTTTGACCGGAAGGGCAAAAAGGTAAAATATTTAACTAAGATAGCATTTAAGATAATAATTACGATTGCGGTAGCGAAGCACGCCGGGTTTTAGCTAGTTTTGTATAAAATATGTTTTACGATTGTTTTTATCAATATTTAAGACTTTATTCTCCAGTGTAGATTATTTGTCGTATTTAAGACATAATTCTCCAGTGAAAATTATCTGTCGTTCTTTTATAGTTTTGTTCACACCTTCACACCGTTTAAAGGTAAAGCGATTAGTTTTTCTGATATGAAATTACCAACTGAATTTCAGTTTATTCATATCGTATTATGACAGATAAAAGAGCCATTTGAGGCAACAATTATAGGAAAATAAACGATGGTTATGAGAATTATTGTAGCAAATGACATTTAAGTAGAAAAAGACAGAACACAGAAAACTTTCAACTTTATGAATATAAAAATTAAAATACACAAGGAATATATAAGAGACATACACAACCATTTTTATTTTGCACCTTTTACTGTTTTTTTAAGAATCGCACTCTCTCAAACCCAATAATATTTTAACATACACTTTTAGGTTTTTATTATTATGACTTTCTTTTTAAGTGACAGAGACACACCTTTACTACCAACCAAATCAACAATTTCAGCGAAAGGAGAAAAATGGACATGATGAGAAAATGTAATGAAATTTACAAAAGAATGAATAGGAATTTAGAAAAGACTGCACTGACAAACAATATTTAAGAGGATTTTCTTTAATACCAAAATGACAATATGGAGACTTGTCTAGTAAATAAAATGAAAATAAAAAAGTGACAGTAATAGGATAAATTGTAATTGCATGCCAATTGCTATAATTAAAATTAGAACTACATTCACTGATATTACAAAACAATATATTAAAACTCATTTAATTTATAAATAATAAACGAAAAAAAGAAACAAAAGCCAGTTCCTTATTAACAGGATTATAACATAGAAATGGTAGCAGCATGACTAGCATACAAAATAAATTGAACAAAAAGAAAGGAAATGATTAAAACGAAAGCAATAACACAATTGAAATTTCAATTGAAAATTCAATAAAAAAAAATCAAAACAAAAAGCCTGTATTTATTCTGTCTTTTAAGGGAGCAAAAACTATACACTTTTATACAGACCTTGTTTTAATTCTACACTATGCTTTTTCTCCATGGTGTGTGTGTGTGTTCTGTTACAAAATTTCTTTCAAATAATACATATATATATACATATTGTCCCTACATACGAGGGCAGTACGAAATGTTCTAGCCTAGTAGCGGTATAAACAGCAAAAAGCTTTGTATAATGGAAACTTTCATCTGTCAATTGAACACATGTTAAATTTCAATTAGATCTGTCAATTCATTCGTATAGTAACAGGTGTTAAGGGATTTTTCCCGAGATTCCCGTCTCGTTCAGCTAATTTCCCAATTTCCCGGTATTTTTATGCGCTAATACCGGGAATATTTTCATATACAATAAATGTTTTGAAGTTGAAAATATTTACATGCGTAAAATATTTGTAATAATACCACGTAAAAGTGGTGCCGCTGAAATAAAATTTCTAAAAAAAAGCTCGCTTAAAAGTACAATTTAGTATTTGGGAATTGTAGTCGCCACAATTATTATATGGTTTTGTGTACTTTTAAAGTATTGGTGGCCGAACATGTTTGAGTAATTAAAGTTAAAGATAAAATGATATGCACACACAACAGATTTAAAGCCAATGCAACTTAAATAACTACAAGTAAGAGTTGAGTGAAGTGCCTGTCCTACCCGCACTTATAAGTGTAAAGTGTGCACGAGTATGAGTATATTTATACTTGGATATGGGTATATTTCTACTCGAGTAAAAATATTTTATATTTGACATTTTGTGTGTCGCTGTGGTATGGTAGGTAAGACACCCGCCTACTAACTAGAAGGTCGTCGGCCAGGCCAGACCATCTTAAAAAAGAGAAATGTTTTTCGACAGCGGTATCATCTCATAGCATTAGCTAGTAACTGGTTATGAGTATTACTACTAATGAAAACTTCTGTAAATGCATTTGCCGTTTGAAGCCGGCGTTAAACTGTAGGTCCCTTTCAATGAGTTTTATTGACAGAGAAGTCCTTATGTTCCTTCATGGAATGTTATGGGAATTAGTAATATTTGACATTTTAGTAAAGCTAGTATGACTTTATATATGTGGACTATTTTCAAAAAATTTTAAACGGGTTTTATTTACAAAAATAAAAACTGATAAAAAAAATTTGATAAAATAACCATCATTAAAAATACATATGATAAAAAAATACTCTAATAAATATTTGTAAGTTTAAGCTTTCATTTAGGATAATTATTTAAATACTTCATCAGTGTGCGGCCAAAGGCAACTTTTATAAGGCTTATGTTGAATTTCGATTAAATTTACAAAATTAGGGCAAACCTTGTTTTAATCCATGAATGCTTCAAAGCAAGTATTTCTCTCTTCGGTATTTATTTTAATTTGTGTACTGTCATGAGGCTGGGAATAAACGCACTTATACTTAATTAAATTTGACGTTTGATTCTTTACAAATTTAAAAAATTTTCGGCAATTTTGGCAGTATAACCTGACTTGTTAAATACATATATCTCTCTTTCAATTTGAAGAAACCAAGTCCATATAACACTTTTTTCAGAATTTCTTAGCACCCTTTATACTCCTTCATTTATTTTCTTTAAAATTTCGTCACCGTTGTCCATTATTAAAACTTGTATAAGTGTACATAAAAGTTCATATGCTAATGAGAACGTGAAAACTTCGATTGGCTTATTATTTACTGTCTAATTTTGGAAGTGAAGGATCGTAAATATTCTTATTGAGCGTTTGTATACATACGAGTACTATGAGTCTTTGAAAATATATTTTATTTACGACGATGTTTTTCAACGAAAAGATTTTTTGTAAATATTTTGCACAAGTTTTTTAATGAACTTTATAGTACTCGTATGTAGTGCTCTTCAATGGGAATTAAAAAGTGCAATAATAAACGCAATAAATAAAAATTTTAGGAATAATCTTAATGTTTAAAATAAAATTTTTTCTGGTTGGATTGTATGTGGGACATAGAGATACATATATATAAGCCCGTCTCGAGGATGTAAAAGAGCATACAATTTTTTATTCATCCATACATGCATTTCATATAAGTCCCTCTTATACACATGAGTATTTGATGTACTGTAAATATTTTTCCATATCCATTGATACCCATACTTTGATTGGATGAGTATGCACGCACCCAAGTATTTTTATACGTATAGCAAATAATATGGATACAAACATGTTTTTTTAAATTATTTAAGATGGTTGTATACAGCAGTATTACCAACTTTTTATGATCAAAACGCGCAGGCCTCCTACTCAAAAGGCGCTAAAAAGCACTAAATTATAATTTATATAAATATTTGTAACCAAAACTCGCTGTAAAAAGGCTTTAAAAATATTTAAAATAGTAAAGTATAATAAAATTGAAAAAAAAAGTCTATTACTACAAAGATTTTTTAATAATTTGAACAATTGATTAAAAAATAAAATTAGAAATAATTTAGAACAAATTAGCTACGATTGATTAAAAAATAAAATTAAAAATAATTTAGAACAAATTAGCTACTTAAAAACTATCCCTTCATTTTTGTGTTCAGCTATAACATTAAGAAAATACCTGTCAGATGTTTTAGACAAAGTTGTGCTATTTCTCCACTGTTGTTTAACGTTGTCCTCGACTATGTACAGCTTGGTATAACCTGGGTACTTAACACAAAGTTGGAAGACCTATATTATGCAGACGACATCTACCTCCAGGCACAGACATTGCAAGATGCAATTAAAGCTTGATTCTAAACAGAGTGGGCTTGCGGAAAATAATCTCCAAAGCCAAAATTATCAAATTAACGCTAATAACACAATGATCTTTCGAATTGGAAATCGAAATGTGAGTAATACCCCGATTTTTTCTATCTCGGCAGTATCAGCACTACGCCCGGCAGCTTAGACAGCCAAACTTTTGGCCGAGTGCATGCTATAGAGCGTTCAACATTGATCTCTCAAAAACGAAAATGCCAATTCCATTCAGACATTTATAAACTGCTGACTACGGCACATTTTGATAGCATATGTATCTTGAAAATATTCTGTAAGAAGAAACTGGATTGGGCATTCTATAAGGAATCCTAACTAACTACTACTGTGCGGAACTGACCATTGAATGGAACTCACAGGCAAGCGGAAGAGTCAGAAGGGCAGATCATTCCTGGAGAAGACAGATTGAGAGGCAAGCTGCTTCCCTAAGAATGACTTAGAGACAGGTTAGATAATTGGCTTTAGATGGAAATATTTTGTTACGGCCCTAGGATCCTCTTAAAATCCTTAAGAATCTAATATTAACAGCTTACAAGTATAGTATTTCAATTAAAAAATACAATTTTTAGCTTTCTTCTATAAAATATTTTATATTTTCTATATTACTTAATAATAACAAACCCTTAGGTTTGAGATACGTTTCGAAAATACTATTTTTATTATCTGCAATGACGTAATTTTCACAGAATGAAGCATTTAAAGTCCATAGTTTATATGAATTTATGAGTTTATTGAATTTAGTGATTTTCCGTTTCAAAAAAATGCAAATAGAAAAGCGCTAACCTAGCGCGTTTTTAATAAAGAGCGCTAAAGAGAAAAAAACGCGACTTTTCGGTAGATGGAACGCGCTAAATATAGCATGAAAGGCGCTAAATTGGCAACACTGGTATACAGACATATTTGCTATAAGTATGAATTGGAATTATATCTGTATGTTGTTAATGCATGGGTATACAGAACACCTAAAAATATAGATAAGTACTTGGGTATACTCTGTTTTTGAGTACTTATTTTGCATTCTCTGATATGGTCTAAACGCAAGGGTGGCCAGAGAATAGTAGTAGTAAAAAATTTTTGAATAAAGAATCAACAAAGCAAACAACAAAAGAAATAAAGAATTTTGATACGAGAAGCAACATATCGCACTTGATCAACAAAAGAGTATTAACTCAAAATTTTAAAATTTTCAGTAGAGGTAAGAAACTGTTTATGGTTACATTTTAAGAGAATTTGAAAATCCGAATACATCATAACAAAATAACAGCTTTTTGGTGATATAAAGGTAGTCACTACACTATAACGAAAATGGTCTCAAATGTGGTTTTCGAGATAAAAGAGTAATCGGAATACATTGAATTTTTTTGCAGTATATAGATATTGATGTGGTTAGTTGATTTCTTGCATAAAGTGATATTTTACAAATTTTGAGATAATACCTTCTTGTTGATCAAGTGCGATATGTATGTCTACTTTCATCAGAAGCCATCTCACAACTAAATGAAATTGTTGTTTGTTATTATCTGTTGAATATTTTGGTTTTAAATCTGATATATACATATACGGAACCAATTAAACATATTATCAAAGATTATGAGAAAATTTTTGAAATAAAACTTAGTTAAAGTTGTTTTCTGTCAAAATCACACCATACATTTAGCAGTGGTATATAGTGTATATAAAAACACACTTTTAAAGTAAATTTTGCCGAATTTTTGGTAAAGTTTTTTTTAAATATATTTTTGAGAAACAAAAACGGCAAAGAAATGTAGGATGTAGCGTGCAAAATTGTAAAAAATATTCGAAAAAGCCAAACAAAAAGTGCTATGTTACAAAAATATGTCATTTTAGAACAAAAGAGTAATTATGTCATGGTTTAGACGTTATAACTTCGTAGAATTTAATTGAAGCTATGATTTAAACGTCCTGATTTACTTAGAAATGGGTAGCAATTGTATAGAAGAAAATATATGTTTTCTAACCCTAGAACACTACCATGAGCACCCTTATTCTCTTGATTTAGCTCCCTCTGACTTCAACCTGTTCTAAAAAAATACTTGCTTGAATGAAGGTGCAGTGGCAGCTGTAAACGATTATTTTGAGGAACTTCAGGAAAATAATTTTAGTCAAAGGATACAATTGCTAGAAAAACTGCACTAACTGTATAGAAGTTTCAGGAGATTATATGGAAAAATAAAATAATTTTAATAATCTAGCTCTTCTCATTGTCAGGCTAAGAACATTTCGATCTACCCTCGTACATACTATTCTACCTACTTTAGTAAATAGAAAATAACAAAAATAAATAAGAAAAAGAAACTATAAAAACAATATTTGAGAATAACAATAAATGCGGAAGCACTCAAGAAAGAAAACTTCTCTAAAAAAGAGAAAATAAAAGAATTTAAAGGAATCAAATAAAAAAGCCAATGACAATAAAATGTTAAAAATGAAGCAAAAAATAAAAATAAAAAAGTTAAATGCATTTAAATTGTAAAGCATAACTGAACATAAACGCCTCTGCATACATACACAAGCACATATACGAAGGAATCAAAGTAAGCCACTTTACACACACACATATCCATATATAAACGAATAACTTCCGCTTCCACTAGCGCAAATAAAATAAAATCAAAATCCGTGCTATCAACTTTACAATTTCAAAATGTACGAAAACGCGAAAAAACGCCATATTTTTCAAACCAAAACAAATTAAATGTTTTTAAAATCAAAACCCTAAAAAAGTGGTGTTATCTCACCCTTCTCTGGTTTCTTGTTATCTAAAGAAATCCGGGAAACCTGGTACTTGGGCGGTGGATTATGGCGATGGATGTCGTATTCCTTTTCTCAGGCATGTTTCCATTTGTGCTGAGCGGCGTTTCAGATAAGCTGAATGCCTGGGCTTCAGGATGCAGGCTGAGCATAAATCCGGACAAGATACTAGAGCAGTTTACTAGAGGAGAAGTATTCTAAGCTTTATCCACCCTGGAATATGTGCACAAGAATTGTATCTCTCGGATCGCGCTAAGTATTTGCAAAAGCTTAGACGGCTTATTATACTTTTCGCGAAATGTTCGGGGTCTGAGACTTAAGGTTATACTCTGAATATGCAGACCCATAATTAGACCAAATCTTACATATGGTGCGCTGGTATGGCGGCCTTAGACGGGGATCGAAGTGGTTGTCTGGGGGTACAGAGATTGTCCTATGTTGGTGTCACTGAAGCGATGCGTAACTGCCCTTCTGCGGCTTTTGACGTATTATTGCATCTTCTGTCAATTGATTTGTATATTGGGGCTGTAGTCACCTGTAGAGCGGTTTAGGATTCTAAACAAATTCCCTGATGGTCTACTACTTCCGACTATACTTTCTTAATTCAACTCAACTTTGGCAGGAGATTCAGGGTGATAATTTCTTCCTGTTCTGAGTAGAATGGTCGATCCACTCATTGATTTCGACATCAGGACCTTTAGGGATGGCTCAAAGAAGAGGTGAATCCGGGGTCTTTTTGGTGAAGACCAACCTGAATCGAGCGTTAGGCGGGACCAATGGCCCCCACACCTAATATGGACCACTTGTGAACACCAATTCGAAGGCATGCTATTTGAAAATGACCTCCAATTGGTAAGATGTCGGAGACTATCTATGCTTCTACCGACCTATGGGTCACGGCGCGCTGTTAGGAGTGATGTCGTGGCTTACGTTACTTTCGCCGCGCTGACATATTCCATCGTGCCCCAGGCACGGAAATGCCCGCCACCCATAATAATCACAAGTAAGTAACAAATTCAAAGGCAAGTTGTAAGGACACTAACCTTCACACCTTGGTGAAGTGTTGGAGACCATCTAAGCTCCTGCCTTGATATGGGCCACATCATCCAGTTGAGGAGATGCAAAACCACACCGAGCCTCACGTTCTATCTGCGTTTTAGGTCTAAACCACAGCCAGCACGAAGCTCACACAAGGGGCCTACCCAAAAGCCGCCTACCAACCAGAAGGTCCTCGGATCAATACCAGATCATCTAAAGAATTAAAACTTTTTTTCAACAACGGTATCACCTCATTAGCTAGCAACTGGTAATTGATTTGCCGTTCGGAGCCGGCGTTAAACTGTAGGTCCCTATCAATGTGTCTAAAAATAGAATCGAGTGCAGCTCGTTGGCTGAGAAAAGTCTTTTTATTCCATCGTGGAATGTTATGGGAATTAATACGTATACCTGGATCGGTGGACTGCAGTTTGAAGGTTGAGAGGTCCTGCAGGATAATCAAGCTGACTTGGCCTGAGTATGATGTGAAGCTCACTTGATCGCTTTTTAGTCATTGCAGAAGGAATGTGTACAGGGTGGTGGAGCGCTGCCCGATTGGAAACCACCCACTTGATGTAGTAATGGTGTACAGCGACCACTGTTACAGCTGTGGTGAAGTGAAGAAATATGTTGATCCCATCCTTATAAACCATCGTCATAAGGTCTTCGCCTAGTAGTTTCTACAAATCTCCGTTATGCTACATTACATCAGGTGATCTTCTCTGATATCTCAAGCTCATGGAGACACCTTTCAATTTCGAGTGATTGTGACAATTTTTAAAACGGTGTTCGAGGATTTCGCTATGGCTGGAAATACTAAGCAATCACTTGGCAAGAATTTCGGCATCTTTATTTTTTGTCGCATAGAGTAATTGCTTAGCAATAACCATGCCTTTAAGTATGATAAAATAGCAAAAATTTATGAGAAAAACATTAACATTGATGACAGCACTGGACTAAATGAATAATTGCAAAAAATTTTATATAAAACACATTTCAATCATACTTACACTCACACAAACGCTTAGATACATGAAAACCTAAATTCAATTCAGTTACATTGCTAGTCAGATGTGGAAGCAATATTCTCGCGTACGATTGTCTGTACGTTTAAGGAAGATGAACAAAAGAAAAGGAAAGATAAGAAAAAAGTAAAGAAAATGCTCGTAAAAAGAAACAAAAACAAAAACAAAAACAATGCAAATTTTCGCAATCATTTTACTTGCGTCGTAGTCAACGTCATCTTCATCATCATCATCACTTGACTTTACGTCTCCTAATTCATTTTTTCTTTTCTTGTAAAAGGTTGCGGTTGGTAACAAAACGCTGTTGCTGTTGTTGTTGTTGTACAATAACAATAGACCTTCGGGAATAAAGAGTGTCAAATATCCTTTTTATTTCAATTTTTTAATTTTTTGTTCTCTCCCTCCTGTCTTTTTTATTTTGAACTTTTCTAAAGGCATTCAGAAAGTTATTTCTTTTATTTTTCAATAATTTTTTTATTTGATTTTTTAAACGTTTTTCTTGCTTTTTTTAATTCTTTTTTTCTTATTTAAATAATAATACAATTTGATGCCTTAAATACAAAGAAAAAACAGAATAATGATGTTGATGATGATGTCGTTGCTGCCTTTTTAACTAAACTGTAAATGAAAATAAAAAAATATTATTTTCAATCGTATTGAGATGTAAATAAAATTTTATTATATTAAGTACCAGAAATCATTTTCCTTTATTTTACCATTTATTTCTTGGCTTTTAAGCAGGACTTTTTTCAATTTTCTTTTTATTC
Organism: Wohlfahrtia magnifica; assembly: GCA_023159175.1. Taxonomy (NCBI): domain Eukaryota; kingdom Metazoa; phylum Arthropoda; class Insecta; order Diptera; family Sarcophagidae; genus Wohlfahrtia; species Wohlfahrtia magnifica. The sequence continues at coordinate 566,110 of JAKWBJ010000178.1, forward strand.
ATTTATACAGTATAGAAAATCAAATTTAAAATTCTAAGTCGATAGAAAAATAGAAAAAATTGATGCGAAATGAAATTATGATAAAACGTGCTAAATAATAAAAAATACAAAAAATATCATAACAAAGCAGGATATTATTTATTAAATGACTTGTAGAAAAAAAAAAATAAAAATAAAAAAATCACTGTCATTTTCCAATTCAAAATAAAATTGAACATTGTTGAAAACTATGAAGGGCAAAAAAGTTGAGATATTTATTCATCTTTTATTCATTCTTAGACCTCTATTTTCCTTTCTCAAAAAGCGACTGATTTTATGCTGTTTCAAACCGATCGTAAAGGCAATACAAGTTTTATAACTTCTCTTAGTTTTCCTTAGTTTGTTAGCTCTATTTTGAAAGTAACCTTTTCACCTCCTTGTCGGTGGTTTTATTAAACCTCAATTAACAGTTAATTAGAAAATTGTTAAAGCTAAAAGATCCCACTTGACACACAATCAGTCATGAAATAAATGCTTTCCGAGGGCTTATCCATTTCCACTAGCATGTTTCTTAGCTTCAGTGATGTGCTAAAATTTTATGTGCTAACATTCACTATCGACTAAAACGTGTTGTACAAAATTACTTTTTAAAAGTTACACCTTGAGAAGCTAAAAACGTCTTAAATAGAATTTTTGGTTTATCCAACGAAACACATAGTTTTTACAGCATATCTTGGAAACTATAAACGATAGAGTTTTCAGACTTTCCACATTATTTTCTATTATCAAGTTGAAAATTTGGTTTACAAATTAATTTCGCTGGAAGTGTGGGCGTGGCACCTTCCATAAAAAATAATAAATACTTATTATCGTACATCTCAATATCTATATACATATGTATATAAAAATAAGTTGTCTTATGTTCGAGAACCACTAAACCGATTTACAAACGAATACATGCGCGCAAAAGGTGTGGTTCAACCGGGCGGTGCCACGCCCATATATTTTCTTATGTATATGCTTATATCTTTAAAACGGTAATAGTAAGATTTTCCAAATTTGGCTTAAATAACTTTGTGTTCAATACAAATCGGGCAGAGTTGGATAAGTGGGAGTGATGCCTCCCATACAATAAAAATACTGATTTTGGTATATCTTTAAAATGGTAATAATAAAGTTCTGAATTTGGTCTGAATAACTTCGTAGTCAATAGACATCATCCGTCGAAATATGGGCAAAATGGTAATTACAAAGTCAAATTTGTTTTTAGTATATCTAGAGAACGCTTAAAATGCCAGTTTCTGATCATTAATCAAACAGTGGGCGGAATTAGACAAGTGGGCGTAGTACCTCCCATACAAAGTATATATTAATTTCCGTATATCTTATCATATAAACTACGATATATATATTGAATTCCTTGTATCTTGCTAAAGTTTAAAATTTGGTCCAAATAGCTTCATAGTCAATACAAATCATCAGTCAAAAAGTAGGCATGGTACCCCATACAAAGCAAATATTAATTTTTGTATATGTATCATGAGAACGGTAATAGTAGGTTGATATGAAGCCGTGAATAGTACACATCATCAGCTAGTAACTGTGCGAATTGTGTAAGTGGGTGTGGCGCCTTTCACTCGTACTAAATATTGAAGTTTGAATATATAGAGAACGGCAACAATTGAAACAGCGTTATCTTCCAACATTAGCCAAAAAGCGGGTATCGCAAAAGGCTATCTGTATATGTAAAGTTATCTATATATATACACATCTTATATATGAAAATTAATGTATGTTTGTTTGAAGACTGTATACAGCTAAACGGCAGATTCTACAGCGTCCTTCTGGAAGGAACTATAGGCTATCTCAAATGGTCGATTTGGACCGGAAGGTCCAAACAGGTAAAAATGTAATTAAAATAACATTTACGATAATAAAAAAGATGGGCGTAGCAAGGCACGTAGGGTTTAGCTAGTTTTGCGTACGGACGACACATTTAAAAACATTTAAAAAGATGGCATTGTCGGTTCAGCCAACTGTTTTTTTATTTAGTGCTTGTTTCTTAATCTTCAACAGTTTAATTTAGTTTACACCTAATCCTGTTTTTACATGATTTTTGGTACAGTATCGTTTGAAACGTAAATACAATGTACAAACAGGATCAGGTGTATTTTATTATCAAGACCAAAGGTTTTTTTACCTTAAACCTAATGCTATAAACACATTCAAGGCTACCGGCTATCGACCACACGACTACAAAAGACGCTGGCTACAAGTCGTAATTATTTTTACGACTACAGCTACAAAATATACATCTGATATTGTTAGACATGTATGAACATAACATAAATAAAGCAAATGGACATATGATTATTTTTCAGTGGTGCCACATACATTTTTGTGTGTTTTTAAAATATATATTTCATTTATAGCGTTTTTAAAATGCCTATTTCTTACATCTTATTGTAATGACAGCACTAAACTGTTTGTTCTCGCCAAGAAAAATAGAAATTAGTGGGCTACGGTCTACAATGATAGTCATATAATCGGTGGCCGTGTTACAGCTTAAGTAATTATTGTCATATGCACATATGTATTCCATTTGTAACAGCTTGTAGTCAATAATCGGTAGTTTTTTATGTGTTTATAGCATAATTCTGTGTTTTGACCATTTTTTGCAAAATATCTTTTAGAATGTATCTAATGTGTAAAAACAGGATTATATTGAATACCGGGCTTTTTACTAACCATAGTGCTTTCACAAATATTTAATCAATAATCGATTAATTTCTTGATTGATAACTTCAATTGCAAAAATGTGTGCAAAATCGTCAATATCTTTCAAGTAAAGAAAATACAAATTAAAGATTAAAATTGATCAATTGATTTTACATGTAAAAAGATCTCTGCCAAATATTTAAAAAAACAATAAATATGTATGTACTGCTAAAACGTATTTATTTCTTAATTCGCTTAAAATTCTTTTATTATTCAGATTGCGTTTTAATACGATAAAAACGACATTAAGGAGACACATACTTGTGTATAAGGATATGTTTTATTTTCTAGTGTTACATTTAAAGTTAATCTTATTTTACTTCTTTTTTTCGTTTTAAAAATAAGGCAAAAGAAAAAATGCTTGACATGACACACATATATCTCTTGCAGAACTATTTAAATCCTCTTACAAGAAATAAAAGAATAAAAACCATGGGATTTAATTTTCTTTTTTAAAGTATTAATATGTACTCGTATAGGCAGCAACTTTATCTTACAATTTCATGTTCTTATTTTAGAGCAAAAAAAAAAAAAAAAAATAGAGGGGAGGAGAGGACTATAATATCTTTCAATGACCTTCTGTTCTGTGCTGTAGCTTATGTTTTCATTTTAAATAAAATTGAGTGTTAAATTGACTCTGTTGGCCTTCTAGTCGTCTATTTGTCCATATGTTTTCTGTATCTTATTTCACATTGACAAGTTTTAAGTCTGGCTCAGATTTCCTTTTTTATTATTAAAAAACTAAGACCTTTTTTATGTAACTTTGAAAAAAAAAATATTATTTAGTTGTTGTTTTGTATATGTTTTGAGTTTTATGCAAATTTATTTCGTTTTTAGCTTTACTTGAAATTTGGAAAATATTTGACTATTTTTCTTGGCATTCAATGTTGCTGAGTATTTTTCATTTATTTTTGTTTTTTGTTGCTGCGAGGATTTAACTTATATGCACATACTCTTAATATATATTGTATTTAATACTTTTGGCCTATTTAAGCAAAAAAATAAAAAAACGATATTTTTTAGATTTTTCTTTAGATTCTTCACCAGATTATGTTGGGTTACAGTGGGGTACGTCAAGAAAGCAACATTGAGAAATTCAAAAAAATCAAATCCGACCTAATTTAATTATATAAGAATATAATATAAAATAATAATTTTAATATATGTATATTTCAGTATAACCGCAAGAAGACAACAGTATGCTTAAGCTAACCATGTTATGCTTAAGCTAGCTTAAACAACTCCGTAAGTATATATACTCAATTGTGACTAACTAGAGGGTGTGCTTTAAACCATTAGAACCTACGAAAGGGTCAACTGCCAAACATACTGTCATATTGTGCACACTTTTTGACATTTATGATCAGTATACTTTGAGACATCATCATGAATAAATTAAAGCTTGCAAAACGCTACCAAAATATTTACTTTGAAAATAAAGCTCCTATTACGTTATACTACTCACTTCAGTTAAATTGACATTTCAGTCGCAATAACTTAACATTTAAAAACACAAAAATTACAACTCATCAATAGCAGTTGTAAACTTTCAACTGAAATTTCAACTCAATCGAATTGTAAGCCCTAATAGTGACATAAGTCATGAATTCACGCAACTTATAGATGACGAAGTCTACAACTGATGAAATATTCACATTACTTCAAATCATGGAGAAACCCCAAGAGAAAGAAATTGATACATACACTCTGGCTCATCAGGATAGAAACACATCGTATTAAGAAAAAAGCACTAACTTGGGAATATAGCAACAATAAACTATTTACCCTAAATAATGACACGGTGCGACAAAAAATAACAAAGTTGAAATACCTAGGAAATGATACTACTTTTCTGATAGACGCTATCGAGTAGAACAAGGATCTGTTTTTGGAATTTTCAAAACACTTTAAAAATCTCGAATAACTAGTAAAACCCGGTTTTTTGGACCGTCATTCAGTATAAGCTTAGCTGAATATTGTTCGATTTTAAGTTTTTTTATTAAAAATTTTAACAACTCCGTCAATTTCTAACGGACTTCTAAGCCTTAAGTTTCATTTTATTCATAACTTAATATAATTCACTAATTAATTACTAAATATTAATAATTAATTACTAAAAATGAGATAAAATGTATATAAAATGTTTTTGCTTGAGAAATACACTCAGATCCAAGACTACTTAAACCACATATAACATATATCTTTTAAAAGATCTGTTCTTCTTCTTTCCAAATCTGAAAAGAAACTTAAAATCGGGTAACATTCAGCTAAGTTCTTACGTTATAAGTGCATGAAATTCCGGAAAACCGGTTTTTTACCCGCAACTCATGATTTTGAAGGTGTTTAGAAAATTCCATCTAAATCTAAAAATAAAAACCCAAGTTCATTGTATTGGTACTTTTCCTTTCACGCTTGCACAAGCACACAATTTTTACTTTACTTTTTGGTTCAACAGGATAGAACCACCTTCAGTATTAATAAGGGAGATCAATTATTCGACTTTTTTCAAAAACCGGTTTTCGAATAATTCTAAAAGTAGCAATTTTTTAAAAATCGATTTTCGGTTTTTTTCGGTTTTTCGGTTTCAAATAACCGGTTAACCGGTTCTTAATTCTTGAAGCACAGGGTTTAAAATTAAAATGGCAATCAACACTAACAACAAATCTATGCCAAAACGGTATGCGGAGGCCATAAAAAACAATTTATTACACAAAGTTCTGAAAGTTGCTTACGTTTCGAACAGTTACTGAAGGAGCTAATTTCGTTTTAGTTGTTGTATTACTTGGTAGAGAATAGAATTAAAAGTTTGTTATTATAGTTATAATTTAGATGACTAAGATAACAAAAATTAAATGTTTTACTTTGAATAAATCTATTAGTTAGTAATATACGAGTCTTTAATTGCCTCGACAAGAAAAGTTGCTTAAGTTTCGAACAGCACTGTATGTAAATTCGTGCTCTACGTATTTAATTGTGTGTATGTCACTATAGTATGTTAGGTAAAACACCCACCTTCCAATCAAGAAGTCGTCGATTCAATCTCAGGACTCACCATCTGAAAATTTTCAACAGTGATATCACCTCACAACATTAGCGACTGGTTATGTGTAGTTACGCTGTGAAAAACTTCACTAACTAATATATCTGCCGTTCTGATACGGCGTCTGTGGGTCGCTTTCAATGAGTTTAGTTGATTATTCTCCATGTATAAAAATCAATATTCATTTACAGAATATGAGAGAAAGTTATTATTGTTAAAATAACTAAACATATACAAATAGTTAAACGATGAGCATACTTGCGGTATAATTAACCGGTTATTCGTGTTAAGTCAACCGGTTTATTCGGTATTCGAAAAATTTAGATTCTGTAAAAACCGTATTCGACAAAACCAAAAAAACCGGTTAAAACCGGTCGAGTAATAACCGTCCGATCTCCATAGTACTAATTACGATCAGCCGTCCGTTGCGATAAACTTTAATAAAAACTAAATAAAATTAAAGTTAGTGACTACAGTTTACTAAATTAAAACGGGTGCAAAAAGGGCATAAACCTGAAGGGTTATTTTATAGGAAAATCACTAAAAATATCTGATAAAGCTGTAATATGTTAATAAATTATATAAAAAAACGTGAAATCTATAAAAAAAAAAATTCAAAAGAGGTATCTGCATAGCTTTTACGGCACGGAATAAACATAAAATTCGGTGAATTGCTAAAATGAACTAAAATGAAACATTTAGCTGAGGTAAATGCAAGTAAATCAACAGATTGAAGCTCTATTTTAATCAGTGGACATCTACAATTACGAAAATTAATGAAAAAGCCTCAACTGAATGTACATACGACGCTTTCAATTTGTCAAAGATCATATGACATAAATTTATATTTTTTACTATACTTGTAGATTCTCCACTTCACTATAGTCATAGGACAGCAAATATCAGAGTAGGGGCTGACTCAATTTCTAAAGTGTAAATGTTTCACTTACCGGGAGTAGATGCAAGTAAATCAACAGATTGGTGCTTAATTAAATAGACAGTGACAAGCAAAAGTGTACATGATTTATTACTTTCCATTTTATCACCGGTTTAAAAACACAGTGATGACTTATATGAAATAGTTTCCACAATCACATGATATAAATCCGATTGAGAATTTGTGAATTCCTGTCAAATCACTGTTCGCTAAGTATCCAAGTCCGTCCAAAAAAGTGAACGAGCTGTGGGGGCAAAGAAGGGAGGTCTGGTAAGATATACCAGTAGAATTAAAAAAACACTTCCAATATCCCTAATCGCATCCAGGCTCAAAAAAAGCAAAAGGATGCAGGACATCCTATCGATTATAATACTTATTTTTATAAATATCAAAAATAAAATCAACTCTGCAAAATTGAAATATTTGTTTTTATTTACACTTTTTGCTACTACTACTGTTGTTGTTGTATTGGCATCTAACTAGTTTTGGAGTAATAGGACCTGTATACTTATAATACCATACACCTGAGGTACTTAGTTTATTTAAATTTAAAAATACAGGGTGCTGAAAGATAAAGTTTTAAGTCATGTTACATTTTTGCACGTCACTGTATGTAGTTAGCTACGCTTGAAATTTGTCAAAGATCATAAGACATGACTATATTTGCTTTTGTAACTGTAGATTTCCTTCTTGACTATAGTCATAGGACAGCAAATGTCAGAGTAGGAAGCGGTCCTACTAGCAAGTTTATCAGATCAAATCAAGAAAATGGTACATTTACCACCGAGGAGCTTAGACTCCTCTTACCATCAGAGAACTAAAGCCCAGTTGCTAACTAACTATTAGAGAAAATTGTGATGCTGCATACAGACTCCCGATCGCTCAGCAACTTACAAGACCGAAAGTCTTTAATAATTTCAGACTTTTGACAGATTTTTTGTTGATTTTTGGCAGTAGCCTTAGTATAATTATATGGTAAATCAAGGTGAGTACACGGACGGTTTGCAATACTCGGAGGAAGTCGGTGTCGTTATTCCCGTTTATGGAGTGAGAGTGTCCTTTAGACTTTTAGACCACTACAGTGGCTTACAGCGGAGGTCTCGGCGATAAAGTGGGGAGTGGACTGGTTAATGTTCTACAGGGTATTCGATGTTGATATCAGAATCTCTACGGAAATGTTGCGATCAGGGTGTTCTCCAGTACCCAGCCAAATCGACATTATTAACTTGTATACATATTAGATCCGCATGCATATTTCCGTCTATGAGCATCACAGTGGCATCTGTATTGGATCCAAGTGAGTTGAACTCGTGTCTGGCTACCCGTTATACTAACATGAGTAAGTTAGTTAGTTAGTAAGTTATGTTAGTTATACTAACATGTTAGTTATAACGGGTAGCCAGACACGAGCTCAACTCACTTGGATTCAATGCAGATGCCACTGTGATGCACATTGATGGAAACATTAGTAAACATTACTAACATTATTAATAAACATTACTAACATTACTTAGTTATAACAGTACTCGGACTCGAATTTGAATGCAATGATTTAAGTGACATAAATGAAACTTTGAAAAAGATTAGGGATTTAAAAACTAATATTAGGCAATTATTGAGTGGCGAAAGCAATGTTAGGGCACTCCTATTATTAGAAGCAGATTGAATCTTCTTTCATAAAACGCTTTAAATTAAATTTTTCTCGATGGTAAGAAAGACTTAATTAAATAAAAGTTTACACTGCAACTCTTTTAACAAAAATTAATCAGCTTCCTATTTAAATTGTACATATATATGTACATACGTTTTTTAAGTTTAGTGATTTGACCCACTGTGTGATGTAGTATGTACATTAGAAATGAAAGGAGACCTTAAAAGTTTTTTTTTTGCATTTGTAACCCCTATAATATTCTCTTACTTAATATCAGCGCATCTAATTTAGTTTAATTCTGTTTAAGTTTAAATGCCTTAAAAATATACAATGAAAATAAAACAAATGGATGAATGAATGAATGAATGAATAACTGAGTTAAGGAAATGAAAAACACAATACTTTCTTTTTTATTATAACAATATAATGAAAATAGTATTGTATACTCGTATATATTAATGTAAAAAATATCAAAACAACAACATTTTTGTATTTTTCCAACGTTTAAAGGATAATTTCCTATCCCTTAGATTTAAACAATGTGACTTCGCTGGTTTTGTGTTATTCTTGTTGGTTTTTAACAACTTATTTTAGGGTAAAATAAACACACGGTGGGTAACTATTTAAATGAGATTATTTTGTTTTTGGCTTAAGCAAAATTATGTTAAAAAAGTTTTTCTATATTGCAGAGGATTTTGTTAGAGAAATTACATAAAAATTACCAAAAGTTTTATGTTTTTTATATAAAGACCTTTTGCTGAATATCGTTTGACCTACAAAAAAAAATATAATAGAGTGCAACACAATGCTTTCTTGTTCATATAATTAAATTTAAAAGTATATTATATTTTCTAAGAGCTGAGTAACGTTGATAAAATTTGACAATAAGAGAATTTCATTTTCTTCTTCTTAAATTAACAACAACATAGTAACATAATATTAGATTTTTTACTTGATAAGTTTACTCTAGACTTACCATCCACCTTATAACAAAAATTTCTATCTACGTAAGCATCAGGTGGGCCATATATCAGTTTAAATTTTAATCAGCGGTTTTTTCGAATCTGCCAATACTTATGTCATTCTATTCTGTCACAAAATTCAGTATACTATACCCACTGAGCAACGTTGGAATTTATTGGAAATTTATTTACAAAACAAAAACAAAAAAAGCTCAGTTTCATCTTAGTGGTTACGATTATAAGCAAAATTTGCCGTATTTGGGGCTCAGAAAACACAAACAGAAGCCAATGAAGCCATTACTAGTGACTGTTTGGTGCGGCTTGTGGAACTGAGGCATCTTTGGTACATATTTATTTAAAAATGAGGACGGCGCAGCCATTACGGTCAATGGAGACCGACAAGGTCCATAGAAACCTTTCACATTTTCAAGTAAGCAGAACTAAGCATTATTTCACCGATTTATCTGAGATTACATGACTTTTAATGAGTTTTGAATTTTAAACTACTAAACATTAAAAGACATTTATTTCGTTTATAATCAGCAAGGGTAGAACGTTAAAAAATTGCTGTTAATCGAAGGGTTAAGGTAATCAGTAAAATCCAGACGATCTGTGCAGTCTGTGCTTGTGACTTGAAATAGCGCATTCTGCTATTGCGATATCCAGAACACCAATTATACGATTTCAAACTGTAACGCCAAAACAAAATATTTTTTTTTTATATGAAGTAACCTTAAATTGAACCAATTTTAATGCAAATTAAAAGGTTTGTAATTATCAAGACAGGCTACTTATTGCATTTGTAAATTTATTGGTTTTTTAAAAGTTCGTGAGTTTTTAGTGAACTGAACATGTATTGTATCGGATGGGCCATTTAAAAGTTTAAATTTAAAAATGCAATAAAACAAAAACGGTTTGATATTTGGCAAAATTTATTATTTTGTAGTAAAGTAAAATTGTTCCTGTTAGAATTGAAATACTATTTCATTCATATGGTTCCCGCGGCTGGCCTCACAGTGCCCCATTCGATCGAACCAATTTTCGATAACTTTTTCGAGTATATCTGGTCGTATCTCGACAATGGCATTACGAATGTTGGCCTTAAAATGCTCAATTGTTTCTGGTTTGGTGGCATAACACTTGTCTTTAATGACGTCCCACAGAAAATAGTCCAACGGTGCCAAATCTCAGCTTCTTGGCGGCCAGCTGACATCACCATTTTGGCCATCAAACGTTTGATGCAATAAATCGATTGTGGCATGATATGTGTGCCAATTTGCACCATTCTGTTGAAACCAAACATCATTCACATCAATACCATGAAGAGCGGACACAAAAAATCGGTTATTATTGTGAGATAGGTGTCTCCATTGACTATAATGGTTTCGCAGTCCTTACTTTTAAAGAAATATGGGCCAATGATGCCTCCGCTCCACAAGCCGCACCAAACAGTCACTCGTAATGGGTGCATTGGCTTCTGTAAGACCACGTTTGGGTTTTCTGAGCACCAAATACGACAATATTGCTAATTAACGTACCCACCAAGATGAAAATGAGCTTCATCCGAACAGATTTTTTTTTTTTTGGTAATATTGTTACGAAAATAAAAACGCCTAAAAAGGAAATACACCACAACTGCACCTTAAAACCTGTATTGTAGAATTTTGGTATATTTCGTAATTATATGTCACCATGCTAATGCCGTACTTATTTGCGTATTTAGCAGCACTGTCAATTCCACCATCTATGTGTGTTACATTTGAATTAAGGGATATAAAATAGAGGATATAAGAGCGTTTGAGACATTTCCAAACTGTAGGCTATTAGGTATATAAGGAGGCTGCTTTACCTACGTCAAGTAAGTTTTCGTTTGGCTGTCATAAAGAAAAGCCGTTTTTAGGCGTAACTAAAAATGTTGTATCAACGAATATTAAGTTGTTCTATAAAAGATAAATGAAAAAATAAAAACTGTAAACAACAACAAAGTGGTGTTAATTTTATTTTAACGCAGTTTAAACGAACTCAAACGTTTTAAAAAGGTTAAAACGTAACAATATCATCGTGCAGTTTCTCGTTGGTTTATCTAGCGAAGCTAAAACGAATCGGATGGCCCTGCGGCTTCACCCCTTGAGCAAATTTAACTTTGCAAGCCGTCATACCGATATCATTTTGTAAAATTCGACGTAAACAAGTGCGTGAAATGTTCAATTTTAGAGAACGATGACAAGTTGATGTTGATGGATTCTCACGCACATTCTCAGCCACAGCTTCGATATTTTCGGGTGTATGCAATGTATGAGCATGCTTACGTCTTGGCGTATCAACAATGAAACCAGTTTCGCTTATTTTAGCAATAAACTTGCTTATACCGGGCACTGTTGGTCCTTCTCTGAGACCAAATTTTGTACGACATTTTCGTACAATTTCCGACGGATTGTCTTTGTTTTGGAAATAAAGTTCTAACATTGCCCAGTGAAGATAATATACTGAATGACATAAGTATTTCCATATTCGAAATAACCGCTGGTTGAAATTTGAACCGATAGATGGCTCACCCGATTTTTGTATACTGCGGGGTTAACGCAATTTCGCTCTAGTTGTAGTGTATCTTTAGATCTCTCTTTTTCTCCGATGTGTCTTAAAGTTCATAAAACAGCAATTGTAGAATTGGTGCTGAACATTTGTAACAAAATAACTAAATTAGCTCAAAATGTTATTTTTGGCTTATATTTTAAGTCTAAGGGCGAAAAAATGAAATCTAATGAATCTGTACCTTTTTTAAGAATATTTTCATCTTAATTCACCGATTGATTATTCAAAAAAAATTTTCCTTAATTTATTTTCTCCTCTCCGATTACGAAAATAAAACTTCTCTATTTAAAATATAAAAAAATGTTTAAATAAATCAGTTTCAAATTTCATTATTAACATGTGTTAAATTGGACACAAAAAAGCACATTTCATTACAAAAAAATGAGGGGAAAATGAAAAAAGAAAAAAAAATGAATATTTGGTGTCTATAAACCAATTAGAAATATTACTTCATCATTTTTTATTGTTAAATCCAAGGTGAAAAACAAAGAAAAAAAGGGAAAAATCTGTTTATTTATCTGATGCTTTAGATGATTTTTTATAAAGAATGAAAGGAAAATGTATAAATATTTTGGTATTTTGAAAAAATGAAAAATAAAAATACAAAATTGAAACAAAAGAATATAAGATATATGGTCATACTTTAACCCGCCTATGTCATGTTTCTTTGCTCCCTCCAAAAAATTAATTAATTAAGAAAAACAAAAACAGATTTTTTCGGCGGATATAAAAAACAAAATAATAAAAACATACGCACACACACGAATTAAAACAAGGCAAAAAGAAATAAATTTTTTTGATCAAATACTAAATAAAAAATGAAAAAATTTTGAAACAATAAACTGTGACTATCCTTACTGCCTGAATGGCCGCCAAAGCGAATGATGCTTTTGTTATTTGCTCTTTTATTTGAATGACTGATGAAATGTAAGTGAGTGATGCATTTTTCCTGTTTCAAATTGCTACTTGAAGTTGAGTTTGAGTTTGGTTTGTCAGCAATAGTCTAGCAACAGCGGTACACACAAAAAGAGGGGGCGTATTATTCAGTGACAATGTCAACGGTGTAAAAGTGTGACACGTATGACTGACATTAATTCAAAAACAACGAAAACATTGACATTTTGTTGTGTCTACCTCTTTCCAAGTTCCTCCCCCAACTAAAAAAAGTATCTTTTTTTCCCATTGATTTGACTTCGAGACATTTGCTAATGATGATACTGGATGACTGACTCTTGCAATGTTCTGCTGCTCTTATGCTGGCTGTCAATTTTAGTTTTTATTTAAAATGTTTATGGCTTGTAATTTTGTTTGGTTTTTAACTTTTTTACAGTTTATTGGGTGTAAGATAATAAAATATTTATTTTATTTTGTTTTTAATTTTAATACATTTTCGATTTTGTTTTGCCATGGTTTGTATATGAGTTTACACATTGCAACACGATGAGTACAAAATGTTTACGTATATTATGCAAAATACTATTTTGCTCGCTTTATATGCGAGTTTTTTATGTTCAAAAATAAAAGATAAGTATTTAAAGGAATGCAAACGTTTCTCTAAAAATCAAAGTAGAAATTTCGTAATGTGGAATTTAAGATTTGTCCTTTTACAACAATGAAATTCCGGATTAAAGAGAATTTCTAAGTAATGTAGATGGCGGGTCAATAATTCAGTGACGTTATAAATGAAATTCAGGTTTTGTTTGCATAATATTCGCCATTTTTTATTTTACCCTCATGAAGCTAATGAATGTAGTTAAACTGTCGCCATGACTTTATTTTTTTTTTTTGGCGCCGATTCACCTACTTACTGCTATGATTGCTGGTTAGTCTTCGGTGGGTACGTTAATAAGCAAAATTGTCGTATTTGAGGCTCAGAAAACCCAAAGGTGGTCTAATATTTCTTTGAAAACGAGGACAGCGCAACCATTACGGTCAATGGAGACACCTATCGCACCATGATAACCGATTTTTTTTGACAAAATTTCAAACCCTTTTTGTTAATGCATTTTTAAATTAAAACTTTTAAATACCCCACCCTATGTATACTTATATGTGTATGTATATTAGGGTGCGTCTTATATGTATGGTCTAATTTTGTTTATGGTTTTGGATGGTAACTGCTCCTAGAAATGTTCTCTACAATAACAAAATAAATTGTGAGCAATTAGAGGCAGATTGCATCAGGAAAGGTGTGAAGAATTCGCACACAATATAGAGCGTGTCTCATATATATATGATGCGTGTTCTCTAGAGTAAAGAATACATACCCACTGCACTTCCACTTTCGACTTAATATCTCGCATTGCAGTGGTTCTTGTTGATATGTCATAAGCAGGATGGTTGCAAGCCAGAATATTCTTATTCTTCCCTGAGCATTTGTTTATAAATGCCTGTATAGTTTTGATTTCACATGTTGCAGCGTTCCACGATTCACAGACTTTCAACTGCTTTTACGTACGAATCGATTAGACTAATCTTCGTGTATCTGGATATGTGTGACCATAGACACACCTTGTCCAGTGAGCCAAACACTATTCGCCCTTTCCTGACTCTCGACTGTATATCTTCCATGAAGCCACCACTGATAGAAGTTCTAATGCCTAGATAATAAAACTGCTGAACGTTTTTAATAGACTGACCTCTGATCTCGAACTTTTGCTATCCTTGGACGGTCACGCACATAATTTTGGTTTGACAATACTTTTCATTAAACCGAATTTGATCGCTTGTTTCTGGATATCGTCTAGCATACCCTCATGTTGGTCATAAGATAGATGGCACTGGCGTAGTGTAAGCCCTCTCAGTTGTCATTCAGACCCTAAGAAACTCCTCTCTTTTCTCTCGTAATGCTTTTCATAACCTCGTCTAGTGCGATGTTGAAGATCATTGGCAATAGGACGCAACCCTGACAGACACCTGCGTTGATATGGGAGGGTTAGACGAGTCATTCTTATGTCTCACACAACATATTGCATCCGTGTAGAACTCCTCTATGTTGTGAACTTGTGGGGAATACCTATGCACTCCAGAGCAGAACAAATTGCCTCGTGGTGTATGGTGTCAAAAGACATCTCAAAGTCTATGAACACCAATTACAGAAGTGATAGCCATTCCACCGACTCTTCCCCCCTTTTGAAAATGGGCCTCATCACTAAATATGGTTTTGTTGAAAAATGTGGTTCAAAAGAAAATGTATGAAAAGAGCGGACGTCTACCGACGTGCTAGAGGTGAACATTTGCCCGACATCATATTCCATTATATATTCCCGTATTTCTATTTTATATTGGTAAGAATAAAACTGAATTTGTCAAAAAGAAAATAAAGTTTTTAAGCCAACTCATTTCCTAACATCAAATTTGCGCACCCTTTTTTTATCAAGCTTAGCCTTGTTTAAGCACACGAAATTCGCATTTTTTAAATTTTTTCTACGAATCACGACTTTGTTCTTACACTTCTTGTTTAATCCAAAATAGTATCGACATATTAGTTGATTGTTTTTTTTTATGCGGCGTCGAGGTAGATAGAAAAAGCTGGCTATTGTAGTTTTCAGCTTCCACTGTCTGTCCGAGTCTACTGGACGTCTTGTGCATTGATACTATCAACTTAGTTTTATCTATGTTTACTCTCAAACGTCCTATCAGCCTCAAGTCTTAAATAGTTCAGCCGGTAGCCCATAGGCTCCTGCTGCCTTGTTGTTCTTCAGCCTGGTAAATGCTATTTTGACCTCATTTTGATTAGGCGGTATACACTTAATACTTTCATCTAGGATTCGTTCGGGAGTGCTCCCGTTGACACTACTTTCGGATACAAACAGTTGGGAAAAATGTTCTTTTCATATCCACAGCACACTATCTGTATCAGTCACTAGATTACCTTCTTCATCTTTTAGGAGAATGTGCCTGTACTAAAAACATAAGTTTGATGTTTTACTCTCTGGTATAATTTTTGGACTTTACTCTGACTCCGGTACATCTCGATCCGCTCACACTTACACTTCTCCGTTTCTCTCTTTTTTCATTTTCTCCCGATATTTTTCCTTCGCTTGTCGCGTTGATACTGTCTGTCTGGTTGGCCCGTATACCGCATTCTTCGCTTTAATAGTACTACGACACTCTTGGTCATACCAAGGGTTTCTGGGAAGAGGTTCCTAATACTCAAGTATGGCTTTTACAGCTTTTCCCATGGAGCGTACCATTGATTAAAGCATTCTTTCTTTCAATATTTAAATCCTTTAAAGCTCCTATCTTTTGGATACTCCTTTCTTTCCTTGTCGTTGTTATTTTATAATTTTTTTTTTTTTTCGGTATCGAACATGTTTATATTTCATTTTGACTTTATATTGACTATAGACCGCAGGGCGTTTTGTCTGTACCAGCGACATTATCCATAAAAATGACAGTCTTTTTCTGTGTGTTTTGTTTGAAAACGTAGTTTTGTTTTACTCTGTTGGGTTGATAATGCGATAATACATGTTTTTTTTCTATCTTTTTTTAAATTCCTAATAAATCCCAAAATACTGAGGCGACTGTTATTGTCAGGAAATTGGAAAAAAAAATTAAAATGTAAAAAAGTAAGGATTTTACAGAAGGTATTCTAAAATAGAAGAATAACAACGAGGCTATAAAATATTACTTTTCAGATGTTTTTGTAAATTTTCAAATGTAAATTACGCGCTCCTGTTGTTTAAAAAAATTGACAAGAAAAACGTTAAAAAATTAAGAGTAAAAATAAATAAATATTCTAAAAACAGAGGGGTAGTAAGAACAAGAACGCAGCAGGTAATTTTTATAATACACCGGTTTAAATTGTAATATAAATTCAGTTAAACAATAGATATTTTAAGAGCCTTTGAATTTAAGTCTTTAAGTGTTAAGTGCCTGACATTGTCTTTGTTTGCGGATCAGATCGTACATATACTTGAATCCGTTAACAGGGCTAATCACTTGAGCATACAATAGCATAAATTAAGTCGTACAAGTTTTATTGTCACTCTTACCAAATAGAGTAGGTTATGTTTTTCAATTCTTAGAATTTAGATGTAATCCCAGTAATCGAATTTATACTTTTTAATTCCACTAAAAGAAAAGGTAAAGTCGTGATCAATATTTTTAATAATAAATTTTATTTCTATTCTAATTTTATTTAAAACATTTAAGCCCTAAATGTTTTATTTACAAATACTACTTATGTTTATGGACATTTGAGTTTGGATTATAGTTGATGATGATTATCTTAGAAATTGTGGGAAATTCATTGGAAAAAAAAGAAACATTCGACTGCAACAATGACACACAATCAACAAAAGCCCACACATTTTTGATTAACATGTTATAATTTCCAGAAAAGAAAAGAAAAACTCTTATGAATACTATTTCTAATTTATTTCTTAAAAATGTGTTGCTGTGTTGCCACATGTATTTTATTTTGATTGCACTTTAAGGTTTGGTATTGTTTTTTCTCTTTTTTTTAATTAATGTTGTGTAAAAACAATAATTTGCAGCCTTTCATCGATGTCATTATGTTTCCAGATACTTTTTTATTAAAAGAAAAACTTTATATTTATTTTTTTATAGAATTATTTTAACGGCAGTTTTTTTTTCAAAAGATTTGTTGTCTTTTGTTGAAATAAAATTAAATTTACGTGGGTTGATGTTAACCAACCACAACTAATTCAAATACAAATGTTGGATATAAATTTTATGGTGTTTTTCTGTTTTCGAAAAATTTGTCTAAAGTTAATGATCAGAACATATGTATTTTCGAAATGACATATTAGGGGCTTAAGCTTTGAACTTTAGCTGATTCAAAGAGAAAGCTAACAAAATTGTCAGAGAAGTATGTTTTCATATAAAAATTGTTACGATTTAATCTTTTTAAAACGTTTGAGTTCTTTTTAATTGCGTCAAAATATAATAAACACCAGGTTGTTGTTGCTTAACAGTTTTTATTTCCTAACTTGCAGTATACAATTATAACTATACAGTCTCCAACTTATTTATCTTGCACATTCGTTTATTAACGCCCAAACACGACTTTACCTTATGACTGCAATACGATAACTATATCGACGTAGACAAATTAGCCTCCTTATATACCTAACTGCCCACAGTATGGTAGTCTGCCAGTACATAATGCCACAGTTAGTCCCAGTAGCATTTTTTCTTTATCTCCGTTACTCCTCGAGGGAGAATATTGGCTTTCTACAAAGCATCCGTGGCTTTGTTTTAATTTCTTTAATTAATTAAGTAGATGATTAATTCACTGAAGCTTCCTCCATATGATTTTGCGTAGTGGTGCAGATCTTTGCTAATTGGTTGTGGTCTTTACTTAGCAATGTAATCTTTTCCCGGTAGGTGGAGTGTTTTCCTGATTATTCGTCTGATGTTTTTCATCATCGCCAGTGGCATGGGGGGTCAGGGGAGCTTCTTCTTTATTTTTAAAATGGAGTTTCTGGAGGGAAGTTGTAGCCTCTTTAATAAATATTCGAAACCACAGTAGCATTACGTACTATAACATCTAGAACGAGGTTAAACAGAAGAGGCGAAAGAATGAATCCCTGACAAACACCAGTTGCAATGTCAAAGCTGTTGCTCAGCGCGTTATCGGGCATACATAGACAGTTAGCTTCGTATATCCTAGCAAGATTCAGGGTGTCTAACACTTTTTCAATGTCTATTGCCATTCTGCTGACTGCTCTATAATTATTCGAAGAGTATTGATATGATCGACTTATAACTTTAAAAGGCTGAAGTCAGTCCGCTCCGGTCTGAGATCCTTTAATACAAAGTCTAAAATAATCTTGTTAATTATATAAGCTGTTTACTTTTTTACTGCATTGAAAATGGTTATGCCCCTGCAGTTCCTAGAATCGGTTTCTTAGGGAAGATCACGATTAAATTCTTTTTAAGCTGCGATTCGAGTTAATGGGTGAGTCAGAAGTTTTCGATGGGGGGAAACAGGAGGTTTACAGTTGATTAAGTATCTCACGAGCAATATTATCGACCCCGTGTGCGTTGCTTTTAAGCACTTTATTAATATGTACATGTCCAGTTGTTTGATGTACTTATGGGGGATTGCTCGTTCATAGATGTTGGCAGTATACCCTCGTAATTTCCCAGCGGCTTGGTAGTCGGAAAACCACTTCCGGTGAGCTTTTTGGTGATTGAGCTATCTATCTTCAGAAGCCCTTGGGCATCACTAGAGAGTTGTTCGTGCCATCTTCTCTGACCCTCCGCTTGACTTGCCACTCTAGACGTGTTTAATGTCAGTCGGCAAAGATGACTGACTGACTGGTAACTTTGTTAAACCAATAATAAATTTCATTGTCTTTAATTTAATATTTAAATAGTTTAAGAAAATTTTAAAAATTCGCCACTGATATAATCGGAAATTTTTTCGCTCAAGCTAAAATTTTATGAACAGGCTGGGTAATCTATTTTGAAAACTATTTAATTTAAAATCGTTGCCAAACAATAAGTACGAGTAAGTAAACTGGGTATATATGAAACGTCACTTTTGAGAAAATGCAAATCTTCCATAATTTAATTTTTTAGGGAACATAAACCTTAAGCGCACAGTGCAAGTATCAGAGAGACTTGAAATAAATAATGGAACAGTTTTGATATTTATTTATTTATTTATTTTTTTTTTTTTTTGGTATATTCTGCTAATCCATTATTGTGTTAACAATATTAAATATCCACCATATTTTTAAATTTTAACAAGGGCACAGAAAACAAAACTATTATATTTTTATCGTGTTTAAAAGTCATTAAACAAAATCAACAGGTGTTTTGTGCTCTGACTTAATTATGTGTGGCCCATAATTTCATCTTCTTTACATTTTTATCTCGTTTTTTTTAATGAATTTTTCTAAATTTTGCAAAATATTAACCAACATAAAGCCCTAAGATATAACAACTGACAACATACCCAAAAAACTAAAATTAAAAAACAAAAAATCCAAAGAAACGAAAACGAGAAGCAAAAAATAAAAATAAAGAGGCGGCAAAAAAATTACTAAGCGTTGCTCTGCAAAAAACACAAACTGGCAGCAAGCAGTGAAATAGAAGACAACAACTAAAAAATGAAATAAAAAATAAAAATTCAGACAAAAAACTTCCTTTACATCATTTATTATTTTTCATTTAACACCATATTTTCGTGACTTTTTTCCACATCTTTTAAGCTTGTTAAACATTTTTTGCATGATGTTGGTTTTAGTCGTTTTAACGTATTTACTCTTTTTGTGCGCCACAGCTTCCTTCTGTTTTTTTTTTTCTTTTTTTTTTTTAAGTAAGTGATGGTGTTTTATTACACAATTTAAACACCAAGAAGACACATCTTTGGCCCCTATGCTTTCAAGGTTCCTTATATACAAAATTGTCAAGTTGCATTTTATCTATACAATTTTGGGGCTAGTGGAGATCAGTATCACCGGAACTTGTGGTCTAAATGATGAGACACCCTTGATAGCTTGCTATGCCATTGTCTAGCTTTTGCCAGAAATAAGTCACGGTTTCTTGTGTATAACACAGTTCTAAACCTATTCCACTTTGGATGTCACGAATGTAAGTCACTAAGGGAATATGTCTATAGTACAGGGTTCATCAGGAAACGTACGGCGAATTCTGGTTTAGGTACATGTCTGTGGACCGTCTCAGCTTAGAGATACATATATACTCAACGAAAATGCGTGAAACGAAGCCAAATGATAATTCGTACCAAGGCCTGGTTATAAAAGAACTTGAAGCAAGTTAGCTGGAATCGAAAGTTACCAGGTAACTTCGGAAGATTTCAGAACAAAGTAGACAACATATCGCGTGACGAAAAGACAGGCATCCGGCCAAATAGAAGTTGCAGAGACCAGCCTAATGCTCTACGCATCATAACAGAACTGTCTCTAGAATGGTGTACCCCTCCATACCTACTGTTCGTACCATCAAAAGGACAGACCTATGGAAAGCATTGAGGGGAAAAGGATTACTCCAGAAAATAACCGAATAGTACAAGCAATGTACGAGAATGTAGAACTCTCGGTTCTTCACAACGGGAGCATCAATCAACCATTCCATACTAACGCTGGAGTAAAGCAAGGTTGTCCACTTTCACCTCTACTATTCACCATGGTAATAGATGAGATCACGAGCGAAGTCTGTTCACAGAGGAGAGGTATTAACAACAAAAGCACAGAAAACATCATAATATGGGGCCAACTAATTGAGTATGTGTATAGCTCCTGCTATCTTGGAAGCACAATGGCAACATATGGCGGCGCAGAAACATACGTTAACAACAAGCTCAACAAAGCAAAGTCGGCATTCGGATGACTACAGTCAATATCAATATCCATGCAAGCCAAAGTCACAATATTCAACTCATGTGTAAAGTAAATTTTATTGTACGGCAGTCGATCAAGAAACACATGGCGACTTACAATTCTCCAAGAACTAAGTCAAACCAATCTTACAAGGGAAGAGGCAAAGACAACAGCAGCAAATTGTGTAAGATGGAAATGGTTTGTGGAAGCCCTGTGTTCCTAAGAGGAGTAACGAAAAAAAAACCAAGAGTCGATAAAATTCCGAATCAGATGGTAAAGTATAGAGGACCAATATAATCTGTGGAAATATTCCAAGTATTCTTAAAGTCGTATACCACTCGTTTAGTTCCACAACAATGGAAGGAAAGTATCACCGAAAAAGGAGCTCAGAATTAAAAGAGCTAACGTGCGTGATTGCCAATATAGGAATTTCTAGAGAACAGCACGGTTTCAGAAGAAACATATCAACCGTAGATGTCATATTTGTTGTACACCAAATACAGTACCGAGCATAAAAATACAACGCTATGACAAGTAGTAAATAATATGGTCCAATTTTTTTGTATTGTACCTGCTTTTCAACTGATGTGGATAGATAAAGAAGGCTTTAACTCTTACCGTTCTCTTCACATGCTATATTTTTTTATATGATGATTGACTGCCAAGTTATTTAAACCAAATTTGGAAACTTCAGACCTAACCATTCTCAAGATATACAAAAATCATTATATAATTTGTATGGGTCGTTACATGCCCACTTAACCGATTCCGCCCTCTTTTTAACTGCTGGTTTGTACTCTCTAAGAAGTCATTTAGACCAAATTCAAAAATTAATATTAATTTTGCATGGGAGATGCCACACCTACTTATTCAATTTCGCCAATATTTCTATTGATGATATGTATTAACTACTGAGTTATTTAGATTAAACTCAAATCCTTCCAATATTACCGTACCAAGGATATACAAAAATCAATATGGACTTTGTATGGGAGGTGCTACTCCCACTTATCCAAGTCGGTCAAACTTTTGACTGATGATTTGTATTGACCACAAAGTTATTTGGACCAAATTTAGGGACTCTTACTATTACCGTTTTAAAGATAGGGTCATATAAATAAAAGTTTTATATGGGCGTGGAACCGCCCAGTTGAACAATAGTGAAGCAACACAACAAATGAAAACTTTCTACATATGCTTTTTGTATACATAGTTTTAAGAATAATTCCTAACCCACACAAAGTTTAAATGCAGTAACAAATTTCTTTGCGTTTATTAAAACTTATGCAATACAAAGGAGTTCACTCTACCGTCAATAACTCGCCAAGAACCTACAAAAACCGTATATACGTAAAAACCTTGGTATTGAATTTACCTTTCGTTTAAGGGCTTACAAAGGGCTTCTCTGGCGCGTTTCAGAGAACATCAATTACAACGGATTTTATAGTACTCTTTTATATATAAAGGTTATGATATATACTCGTATATATTTTTTTGATATTTTGTATTTAAGTATGCTTCTTCTTATTATAAAGTATAAAAATTACAAATTTAGATTGTGAAACGCAGAGTTGCGTTCTAAATGCTCGCCTACTTATTTACTGGAGAATTTCATATAATATGTTACGCAGATGATACAGTTCTCGTATCCGAATGATGAAGCTTAGGTTAGGTTAAGAGGGACCGCCGAACAAACGTCCAGCACACTTAGGCCCGATAGTGCCCACTGTGAAACCCATAGAAGATGTAAGTTAGGACAAGTTTTGAAATAAGCAGCCGAGATCTCAGAAACGAATAGAATATGCAGCTGCAACACTATCAGGATGCCAAAGAAATGAATACTCTAAGAACTATACCCGGCTACACAAGGTTCGATAGAAAATCAAGTGAAGAGGTTAGACGAGACTGTAATATACAAAACGTGTCCAAGTTAATTACAAGAAGAGAATGAAGCAACCGCTTGCGATAAACGCTTGAAAACCATTCCACATAAGCAGCATTTGAAAGAAGGGTCTACAACTCCTGATCACAAGGCCGCCCCCTTGAAAGATGGCAGGAATGTTGGACATCGTCTTAAGTTGAGAATATTGATCTGAATTTTAAATGTTTATAGGAACAGGATTTAATCCTAAATAAAGAAAAAGCAGAAGAATAAAAAGCATAACAAAATGAAAATTCGTTAGTTCAGGTCCATTCAATCGAAATCGGATGTCAGATGAAAATAATACTGAAACCAAAATTTTTAATAATACGAATTTGACTCGGTACGATAATGAGTTCATAATAGTGTATACTTATACAGAAATGGGAATAAATATAGAACCAGTTTAACACAACTAAGACTCAAGCACAGTTTAAATTCAGAAGGTCTAACTGTGTTTATATTATTAAAACCATGTGTGTTAAGAATAAACGTTTAGTAGTTATACTGCTCATCCTATAAATTATTAAAGCTTGCAAATAATCCTTATTTCTCTAAAGAAAAAACACAGTAACACATGCAAAAGAAACTGAAATTTATTTTATTTTATTTTTATTTATTTATTTATTTTTTTTTTTTTTAACCAGGACTCCTTAAATTTCAACTTTCGCACATGGATAAAAATAATTCTGATGTTGCTGCTGGCGGTGATGATAGTGTTGTTGCTGGCTGTAAGATTATAATTTAAACAACTTGACTTCATACTTTTTTGTTGGTGTTGTATCTTGTTAACTTGTCGAATGAAAATAACAAGAAACGAAATAAAATAAAACACCATCACTGCCTTGACTGCTGCTGCAAATCATTTAGGAACGACTTTCTGCTTAATTTTTTGTCTTTTTTATGTCTGTTTTAGTTGCCACTGCCACCAACTGAGAAGACGGCTTCACCCAGAAAAAAACTATAAACTCAGACACATACTGCCAACTACAAAACGTATAAAGAGAAGAAACAGAAAAGCAAAAAAAAAAAAAAAAACAGACAAAACAAACATTCATATATTGGCATACAACAGTACAAGTTAGACACGCTGCTAGACAGCTAACCAAGAAGACAAGTCTGAACTTTAATGTCTTCCAGTAAAGTTCGCAGGCCAACTCCCCATCACGCCACATGACAAAGTTTCTACTCTGTTGCTTTAACAAAATTCTTAAATATTTATTTGCTTATTATTTAATAATATACTGGGTCTTATATGAACAAATAAATGTGCTTTAAAGGAATTGGTTCTTCATGAATATAATTAAAAATAAAATTTTTATTAGTTTTTCATTTTTTTTTTTTTTTTTCAAATCAACTTCGACAACTTAAACGTTTGCTAAAATAAAGTGGCTTTGGAAGTCTTTCGTAATACCTGTAGCAAATTTTAATTTGAAAATGCAGCTCACCTCATTGCCACACACACCGTAAAATAGCTCAAAGGCATAAGAACAATGGGTTTATCCAAAGCGCTACGGTTATCTGAAAATCTGCTTGTGTATGAGAATTTCGGGGGCAAACCAATAAGTACGTGAATTAATAAATTTCTCGCTTCTTAACTGAAATGCCAACTCTGCTCCTACCAGCAAACTTCTGTCAATTGGTTCCCGTCAAAATTTTAACAAGCTTCTTCATTTAGTTCGCGTTTGACGGCTATTGACAGTAGACTAACTCCTGATTTGAGGAGAAACTGAAAAAAGTGAATTTCGTGTGATCACTAAACATTATTTTTATTCTCAGCTTGATAGGTACAATACTATGGGAACTCTATATCCGAAACAATTGAAAAAAAATTCTACGATCTTGTGTTGACCGATTGAAGATTGAAAGTGTGAGAGATTATGAAAGCCATAGGCGTAGTAACTCAGTGGAATTCAATTGTGAATGATCGTGTGAGTTTAAGAAAGCTTTTGGCTACAGCGTTTGCTCGAAATTGACCAAAAATGCAGTAGTGCGACAACTTCGCAGGAGTGTTTGAAGGTCATCCGCTCTATGGAATAGTTTTTATACCGTTTCGTAACCTTGGCTAGATGTGGAACTACCACAAAACACTAGAGATCAAAAATCGAAGTCAATGAAGACCAGAAGAAGGTGGGCTTTTCTGCAAATGAAGTCAATACGGTCGTTTTTTGTTTTTATGGAATGCTCGCGGTATAATTCACATTGACTACCTTTAAGAGGGTAAAACAATCAATGGCGAATGTAATGCCAACAATAGTTTTAATGTTTTGATAGTCAAAAAAATTATTTTAAAGGTATTTAAGAGAAGTAATAAAAAAAAATATACAATCATTGTCAGATTTTAAAATTAGAAAAATGTGATATTTCAATCGATTTATAGTTCATTAGATTCCGATTTACACAATAAAAAAAACGACCACATTCTTTTTAACAAGGACAATGCAAGGGTGCACACATATGCAGTTTCCAATGCAAAATTCCACGAGTTAGGCTACAATCAGGTCCCTTATCCGCCATTTTATTCCTATTTAGCTCCGCATGACTGTTGCTTGTTTTCAAAACTGAAGGAACCGCTCGGCGGAAAGAAATTTCACTCCAACAATAAAATTATCACACAAACAAATAACTATTTTCATGATCTCGTCAAATCTAATTTTTTGGAAGAGATAAAAAAATTGGGCTAAAGTTGAACAAACTATATAGAGCCCAACCTTTTTAATAAGTTTACTTAAGGGGCAAAAATATAAAATAAATAAATATTTTTTTATTTTAATAAAGAATATTGTTGTTTTTAAAATATTAGGCCAACATAACTAGAAAGTCGATTTGTAAGATATCGCTGAACCAACATGGACGACAGTTAATGTGATACAGCAATTTCCGCTTAATTGAGTCACACTTAATTGATCTAAAAAAGCTATGTAGTTTTTGCATTTAAGATATACAGAACAATCTCCGTTTAATTGAGCTTCGCTTAATTCTGATACCATTTTATTAGAACATAAAGGGCAAACAGCAAATCACTAAAAGAATAACGGTTAATTAATTTACCCTGTCAATTAAGCCAAAAGAATAGCAATTAGGTAATTTAATTAAGAGGAAATTACTTTGTAATACACAGAAAAAAAAACAGATTGTGTATAAATATTTCGTAATCATGTTTAAGTATAAATCAACGTATGTGTGCAAATCAGGGTTGGCAACCCACTGGTTACACCAATTAAGCTCACCCGGGTTTTATGGGGTATTATATATAAAAAACCCGGGTGTTTAGTTTATTAAAACAATAATAAGTATAATTTACGTATTGTGGCTACGAATTAATTCGATCAGTCATAGTCAGACGGAGCAATGCGGAAGCAGCATTTGATCGCTTCTAATAATTTTTTTGAAAGCTTTGCGATGTGAGGCCAGGCGTTGTCATGCAAAAAAATAGTTTAATCATGTCTGCCGTTGTATTCTAGCCGTTTTTCTAATAATGCAGGCTTCAAACGAAGTAATTGTAGTTTGCTCTGATCATAGAGTTTTAGCAGCTCATAGTTTCCACTAACAGTGCACAATTGCATTATAGAAGTACAACAACGTAATTGTATTACCAAACTAAAAATGTTGTCGACTTGTACGAAATTCGGAAGCAGTTATAAAACCCAATAAAATCAAAAAAAAAAAACCATCAAAAAATCTAATGCAACTCGGTGTGTTGCGGTTTTTTTTTTTTTAACCTGGCTTCTTGCTAACCCTGGTACACATACATAGGTGTTTTAAACAGATTAGAAAATTTGGATTAAAAAATTATAAAAAAATTAAATTAAAACCACTTGCGCGATGTTACAAATGCATCACTTCAAAAGAATTACATAGAATGCATTCTTTTAAATATGCCATTTCATTAAATTTGTATGCATCTTGTGAAAGTCATATGGCACGAAAAATATAAAACAACTAAATGTTATTTCATAATGATTTAATACATTTTGTTTTAAGGCTCTTATACACATGAACTTTTGGTTTAAATTTTTTTTTTTCGCTTAAAACCAATAAAATATAAATATTGGTTTTGTACTTTCTGTTGTTGCTTGAATATTTATTTAGAATTTTACTAAACAATTCGCAGCAGCTCTTTCGAAAAGTTTATGAGAATTTCTGTGGGTTTAAAATGTTGGTTTTCGTTCGATAGTGCGATTTTATCAAGTCACAGCAGGAGGGGAATGTAGCATTTGATACATTCGATATTCTAACTAAAATGACAAATAAGTTTTGCTTCATTTCTTGTCTTTCCTTTCGAAATAGCAAATAAATTATAATTTTTTGATTTGTTATCGGAAAAATTGTATTCTAGTATTGGTATGTATGTACATACATATGTATGTATGTATGTTATGAATAAAAAACTCAAATTGATTACTGAGTGTAATTGGTTTCGTTGGCCTTATTATTTGTAATCAGCAGTAAGTAATAAAAAAATTGTTTAAAAACTACCACGAAACAACATTTGCTTCAATACTTCACTGCTATCTTTAGAAAAATTCAGATTGAAACTCATGCGGTTTAAGGAAAACTTCTTAAAACATGTAAAAATGCTTGTTTTTAAAGACAAAACTTTTAAAATTAAAAAGGGACTTCTTTTGTTAACCGATTTAAGTAAGCATGCAAATAGGCGTTCACAAACGCCATGCTAAACAGATATTAAATCATAACGAAGTGAGCATTCTTATCGCGTGTACTGAAGGCAATCGCTACTTCTCTGCATTGCATTAAACTTTATTTAATTCAATATGATAACGAGGCGTATAAGCAGAAAATAAGCATCACAAACAATGCGGATGGTGATGTTGCATAGCTGCTGGAGCACGTTATGTTATTTCCCCTATTTCTTTTCACAGTCGTACTTTTTTTTTTGTTGCCTGCTGCATGCTGGCTTGGTAATAAATTGATATGCACTTGCATATATTTCTTGTTATTTTTTTGAAACATTTAACAGTTGCAAATTCACATGTCAAAAATTTGCGAACGCTTGTTTATTTCTTACAAGCGTTGTTATATAAAATAATTACAACCGGCGTACAATGAACAGAAGTTCACCAAAAAGAAGAGGAAACTACAACAAAAATTTTTCTTTATAGAAAAACACATAAATTTGAGATGCTGATGCATTTCGGCTGTGAAACTATTTTTTGAACGATGGCAAAAAAACGACGTAAATGAAAAAATAAATTTGCAACAAAACCATAAACTGACAAGTGCAGCGTTTTGATTGTTGTGACAATACTTTTATTGCTGTGTAATTGAATTGGCATGTTATTGGCTTTGAAACTTAAAAGTAAAAGAAAAAAGTACGTATATACAGTGACACATATTCGTATAACCGCACTCTTGAAATTAATTCAAAAACATACGTGGAATTGTTGGACGATGAACTCGCTTCAATTTTGATTGATAAAATGGATACAGAGATCATTTTTAAACGGAATAACTCTGCCATTTGTATTTCAAAAAGAGTCATTTAAATGATTTGAAGAGCACAACATCCCACTTATGGAGAGGCTTGCATGTAATCGAGATTTGAATTCAGCGGAGAATCTTTCGGGATGTGTGCTACTCAAAATCAGTGAACGGAAAGCCCAAAGATAGCTTTACAAAACTGTCTTCGAACTTTAGTTGGTCATTAAAGAAGGCTAGGAAGGTTAGAGTCATCAGTTGTTGAAAAATATGATGAAATCGAATATTTTTAAATTAAAAAGAAAACATGGTGGACAGGATTTATTATTAAAAATTAAATAGCTGTGGTGTTCCTATAGAAATTAAGTCAGTGTTTCAAAACGAATTTATAACTTAACTGCTGATTTATATAGGGTCCGCCAAATAAGTTTTTTTTTTAAACAGGGCGCAAAACATCGAGTGTAGCTTCGGCTGTGTGGTACGTAGCGCCGTCCTGTTGAAACCAAATGTTGCTAATATCCTCTTCTTCAATTTTTGTGAACAAAAATTCGGCATCTTCTGTAAGTCAATCGCAGGCCCTCTTAGTGAAGCGAAAAAAGCGTATAAACAATCATATTCGTTCAGCGGAAGGATAAAACTAATTATCTGTCAAATTAGCCGTTAGAAAACAACAACTTCAAAAACAACTTTTACCGTTACTGTAGTGAACAAAATGAGTTGCAACTTATTTTGAATAATGCTTTTGTGAAAGAGAGAGAAGGGAAGATTAAAATTAAAAGTGCGCTTTTACAAATATTTGCGACTGTAGATTTTATACATTTAAATTAAAACATTTGCCATTGTAAACATTATATCATAGTCATCTAACACGCTAGTTATGTTAGGTCGATAGCAGGATCCAACTACAATGTCTCAAGTCAAGAAAACTTCATGCCACAATAGTCTTGTGGTGTGCTCCCATACAATGAATGAACCAAAAGAACTTTCATTCAACAAAAATACGGTGAACTTACGATGGGTATTGCCAGTTTTAAAACGCTTTACCTATAACATTTTGGCAATAATCTTTGTTTTATTAAGTCAGTGGTTTAACGTGAGTACCTGCCCTAGGACGTTACCTCACGGTGCCAAAGCACGAGTGAATACAATGCGTCCACCAACGTCCCCACCTATGAAAGAAAACTTCATGCCACAATAGTCTTGTGGTGTGCTCCCATACAATGAATGAACCAAAAGAACTTTCATTCAACAAAAATACGGTGAACTTACGATGGGTATTGCCAGTTTTAAAACGCTTTACCTATAACATTTTGGCAATAATCTTTGTTTTATTAAAGGGACCCGTTACGATGGCTTTAAATGTGGAGTTCTTCACTATGATCGTCTGTCCGATCACATTGACACAAACTGTGGAGTTCGCCAAGGCTACATCCTCTTACCAATACTCTTTATAATGGTCTTGGATGATATCCTTAAGAGAGCTATAAAGGCAACAGAGGCATACCCTTAATATTTAATGAGGAGCTTGAAGATTTCGATTGTGGCACCGACATTTGTGTGTTGTCTGTTTGTCATATTGCCGTGCGGCGGATACTCAATTATGTGGTAGAAGAGGCAGGAAAAAATCGGGTAGAAGTTAATGTGTTTGGGACTGTGACCATCTGCATCGGTCAGGAAATTCCACAGGTTTTCGCATAGTAAACAGCCACATTGCATCTTTTGCATACCTTAACAGTGTTATTATACCGGACGTTGGCGAGAAAGTTGATAAGAGCAGTTAAATAACTTGACCTACAATCGTTAACTCAAAACTTGGAAAATTCTGGCGGTTTCAATCGAACGTGATCTCTGTGTTGCTGTATGGTTATGAGACATGGTTGACTACAGATGCTATTTTTCAGAAGCTTTGTAAGATATAGACTTTATCGTGTTTAAAAAGTCATCTGGCCAAACGGAGCAAGTTAGCATGATCCTTGGCTGTAAAATACGCCCAGTGTTTAATATGATTGCTGATCGCAAATAGGATTGGATTGGGCATACCATCGGAAAATCGCAACAGAATTATACTCGGACTGGAATCCAGGTAGGAAGGTAGGCTGAAGGCACCATGGCGCAGAACATTGATGAGGGAAGCGGAGCAAACCGAACATTCTTAGAATGAGTTGAAGGGGTTGGCGTAGAATCCTATATTATTCAAAGGCTTACGAATGATAATAGCGCTCTGCTTCGAATAACGAATTCGAGAATCCAAAGAACGTATAGACAGTGTTTACAAAATTCTAAATTGAAACGAAATTGTTGCTTAGTTTACCTTTAACATACATATCAGAGAGTAAACATATCAACTATTACCAAAACAACACAAAATACAATAAAATAAAAACAAAACGAATTCGGATTCAATCTAATGAAATCAAGTAGCTGACTAGAATGTTATTTTCTGCGAGACTACTTAATTCATTGCATTTTAATTGGTACCGTTATTTTAAAAACTTTGTATTCTTTTTAACTATTAAACCTGCCAAAGAGTAGTTTGCTGATTTTGTGTAAACCTGTTTTGTCTGATGAACGTCTGTAGACGGTCTGAGATTTTTAAGGGTTAGAAGAAAACCGGCTTTAGGGTATCACTAATAGATTCTGTCGGCATATAAAGTGTAGGAAAATTTGAGGTTAGGAATTGAATTGGTTAAAAAACACATTTTTTTTGACAAATTCAGTTTTATTCGTACCAATATAAAATAGAAATATGGGAATTAATAATGGAATATGATAACGGGCAAACGTCCACCTCTACCACGTTGGCAGACGTCCGCTCTTTTCACAACATTCTAAACCACATTTTGCACCAAAGTTTCGCTTATCTCGTCAATGCAGCACCGAATTTCAGCTTTCAGAGTGTGAGTTGTTTATGGTTTGCTCATGTAAGCCCGGTCTTTCAAATGGTTCCAGAAAAATAATGCAGCGGCGTAAAATCACAAGAACGAGGCGGCCAATTGACATCACCAAATCGAGTACTTACGCGACCGTGAAATTTCTTATGCAATAACTGAATTGTTTGGCTAGCTGTGTGACTTGTGGCACCGTCCTGCTGAAACCAAATGTCATTGATGTCAATATTAGTCAATTATGGCCACAAAAATTTAGTTATCATGGTTTGGTAGCAGAGAATTCACGGTGATGGCGTTTCATTGCTTATTTTCGAAAACTTATGGGCCGATAATGCCGCCTAACCACCAACTGCCCCATACGGTTACTTTTTTTTGGATGTAATGGTTCTTCGAGGACTGTTTGTGCGATTGTGACTCCCATATGTGACAATTTTCTTTGTTTACATAACCGCCTAATTGAGAATGGGCCTCATCACTAAAGATGATTTTGTTGAAAGATGCGTTGTTTTTGTTCAGTTTTTCAAACAGCCAAATTTTCACAATTAAAATTCTTTATTCAAGAGTGTAGCGTTCCATAGTTAAAATATCCTAATTTTTTACTAAATAAATGTCAAAGGTTGACAGCTTAATTCTTGATCTTTCATCATTTGATAGCCAATTTACTTCCTAACCTCAAATTTGCTTACCCTGTAGTTTTTACCTGAATTTTTCTTTGCTGACCAACCTCATCTGACAACCCTAAGTGTGAGCTTAACCGACTCTTATAGCATAGATAGAAGACAGCGTTAATTTTCATTAGCAACTTTAATGCATATTAACTTCTGAATTATTACCATCTTAATGCGCATGTAATTGCACAAAATCAAACTGCATTTATAGTGCATTTATCTTTTTCAATACGGCAATTTGCAACCAGCTGTTGGCAAATTATTTACTATTGTGAATGAGTGTTTAATTGAAAAAAATTAAACTGATTTCAAATGGATTATGAAGCAGTTTCTGCATTCGTAATTTCAGCTTTTTCTTTTAATAAATAGTGATTTGTCACCAACAGCATAGCTGCTAACCACACTTTCTGTGTTCGATCCACTTTATCTGGGTATAAATGCCAAAAAATAGTTGACAAATAAACAGCTGTTTACCTAATGCAAAAACTCTCGTCTGTCAGCTTAAAACTGTAATTCGCATTAGTGAGTTTTTAATGCAAATTAACGCTATCGTCTGTCTATGCTATTACTTAGTAATTTTTAATTAATAATGTCTTAAATTACTGGTGTTTATGACTTCAAAAATTGATTTTTCTTGCCAACCTTATAAGGAAGACGTACGTGTGTCTAATTCTTTGTTGACTTTTATTTTATAATTTTTTTTTTTTTTTGTGAATCCAGCAGTTCAAGTACTAACAAACAGTACATGCCTACTACAGAGTTAATTTTTCATAATGTTTGTTTTAATTAAATAAGTTTGACCAATAAATTATGCAAAATAATAGTATTTTTTTCGTTGTTATTTTTATTATAATTCAGTGTGTTATTTTGTACATCCGCTTATTATTATTATATTTTTACATAATTAATTACACTTATTCTCTAAATTAAAATGAAATAAAAATACAATTAAAAAAATAAATAAACAAAAAAAGTACATTTTAAATTGCCAGCCATTTTTAACAATATTTTACTGAAAAGGAAATTTACAGCAATTTATACTAAACGACAAAAAAAAACAACACAATTAAGTTTACAGAAGTTAATTTATTGTTAAGATATTATTAAATTTAAAATTATATTTATTTTTAATTTTTATATTTTAAGGTATTTTTATTTAACTGATTAACGAAAATATGCAATTGAATGTGTAAATTTGTAAAATTATACCAAGAAATAACGAGAAAAATTTAAATTAAAACTATTAAATATATATGTAGTATAACTAACTTAACCCATCTTGTGCTACCCGGGAATCTATATATATTCTTACAAAAATCAGAATGGCACCCCTGTCATTCAGGACAATGGGAAAAATGATAAACGAAAGCCGCAAAAACAATTGTACGTGCAGTTTACAAATAACCATATCAACAACATTCGTCGAAATGAAGTAAATAATAAAACGGCAACAACAAAAATAAGCAGAAATGAAAACAAGTAACAGGTAATAACAAACAACAAGAGCTGAAAGAAGTAGATGTTTACATTCCCATAGCATAGAAATGGAATGTTCCTGAAGTATCGAGGTTCGAGAGCTTTCGAAGTATTGTTTACTCAGGCATACAAAAGCACATCGATGTGATGCTGTGTTGTAAAGTCAGCAACCGTGTTATTGGTTTGAACTCAGGGTAAAGAGAGTTTAGAGTGGTTAAACTCTAGTTGAAGAGATTGTGTTCGAACCTAAGTTGTAAGTACGATCGGGTTGGAAGATCCTTAGGTGGAAAGATCTTGCGAGTAATTTATGTTATTGTTTACAAAGTTGTAATTAGAGAGAGTAATTAAGAATAGAAATTTTATTGCATGTGAAAAGGTGGAATACGAAACTGTGTTAAATAAACACAAGATTCATATAATTTGAACTGCAACCAACGAACTCTTAAATAAACGTTTTTAAAAAGGTAAAAACGTAACAGTATGTATGTAAATTAGAAATGGGAGATAATTTATATGTTCTCTGGACTCTCTCCATTTTTTGCACCAATTTATCCTTTATAAAGAAAATGATAAGATAGCCATTGTAGCTTCTAACCGATACGGGATATATGATAATAGAAATTATTTTTTATAGGAGATGCCATGCCCGCTTATCTTTTTAGAGCTAATTTTTACTTAATTTGACAATGAAAGACAATATTTTTAATAGTACCCAAGATATTGCAGATACTATGACCGCTTGTATGATTCAGCCCACTTTTTGGCTGATGACTTGTACTATCATGTCATTTTGACAAAATTCAGAAACTTACACTCAATCGTTCTCAAGATATACAAAAATTAATAGTTACTTTGTATGGGTGGTACCTTGACCACTTGAAAACCATGAAGTCATCTAGACCAAATTTAGAAACTTTCGTTTTAACCGTTTTTAAAATATACAAAAATTAATACTTACTTTGTATGGAAGATATTATGCTCACTTATCCGATTTCGCCCACTTTTCGACTGATGAAAATTCAAGCCTTTGTTGGCGAAAACCCATATTAAAAACAAAAAAAACAAGCACAGCGGGTCTTATTGGGTTTTATATCTAAACATTTTCAAATTTCGTACAATTTGACAATATTTTTTGTTTGCAATTTTGGAATCTTTGGCTTCGTTTACTACATGTATCTAAAACCTGATAATCGGTACAGACGGCAATTACTTTGTTTAGGTTATGCATTACGACAAAAAAAAAAGGGCGAAACATACTAAAGTTATTCTTTTGCATGACAACGCTCTACGTGACGTCACAAAAGTTGCTATAAAAATGTTAGAAAGCAACATATGGGATATCTTATCGCACTCACACCGTATTCCTCGGAAATCGAAAATTGGTTTTGATTTTGGATCGCTTAATAAGACGATATGTTTTTCCGTGATGGTAATTGAGTGTTACATAAGTGTTATTTATAACTGCTGATGAATAACGGGCATACCGAATTATAGATAACTAAAATGCTAACACGTGAGCTAAAAAAAAGTCGCGTTACACGCAAATCAAAAACACTGGAGGTATTGACCAACATAATCAAAAATAGGCTGTCGGAATCTTTGGCACTTAATCTTATAAGGCAAGGGCGTTGTGCTGCTGTGGTATGGTAGGTGAGACATATCATTCAAGAACAGGGTTATCAACCCACTGGGTAACCCAATTAAACCCACCCGGGTTTTATTTAAATGTTTTCGTAGCTTATTTACAACAAAAATAAGTATAATTTAGGTATTGGGAGTACAAATTATTTCGGTCCGTTATTTTTAGCTCAAAAATGATAGTGAAGTAACAAATTAATCAAAATAAAATTTTTCAAAACACTGTTTACATCCTTTTTCACCTCTGAGCCAATTTCCGAATCCCGTTTCAGAAAAACTTATCATCTTTTGAGACGATCCAACTTTTAAGTAAATTTTAAATTTCTTGGAAAGAAGAGATTTGATGAAATGGTAAAAGATATTGTATGCGTTAAACAGCCAATAGTCAGAAAAACCAATGTGCGAAAAATTCGGTCGTTTGTCAACATTGCGATATGAAACGAGCGTTGCCATGCAAAGGAATAGCTTAATCACGTCTTTGTATTCCTGTTCAAACGACGTATTGGAGTCAGCTTTAGCAGACCATAGTACCCAACACCCCCTTGATCAGACCAAGAGTGTAAAATTGCATTATAAATACTAAAACAATGTAATTTTACTAACAAATAAAAAATATTGGCGAATTGAATGAAATTATGAAGCAGTTTTAAAACCAAAAAAAGAAACCAACAAAAAACCTGGCGGGCTGGGCTTTTTTTTTAAACTGGAGTTTTTTCCAACCCTGTTTAAGAGGTTCTCTGTTTAATCCCAGATAAGTTCATTTAAAATTTTCAACAGCAGATCACCACGTACCACATTGCTAGCGAGTTGTTATGAGTATTTACACTATGAAGCCCTTTCAATAAGTCTTAAAAATACATTGTACTATTATATTGATTTGGAAAAGGCCTTCGATACACTAAACCACAAAGCGATCTGGGGTGCTCTG
Source organism: Wohlfahrtia magnifica (assembly GCA_023159175.1). Taxonomy (NCBI): domain Eukaryota; kingdom Metazoa; phylum Arthropoda; class Insecta; order Diptera; family Sarcophagidae; genus Wohlfahrtia; species Wohlfahrtia magnifica. The sequence goes on from JAKWBJ010000178.1 coordinate 602,327, forward strand.
GATTGTAAACGACAATTATACAGCGCATCATTCACAAGAACAAATTAAGCATCAATAAAAAAAGGTTGGTGTCCGTCAGGGATGTGTTTGTTCTCTCGTCTTTACTGTTCAAAATAACGCTGTACACAATAAGAAATTATGTAACAATCAACAACGTAAGTATTACATGGGGCCTTTAAGATACACTTGAAGACTTGGAACATACAGATGACATCTGTTTTCTGGAACATAAAGACATGCATATCGAGACAAAACTTCAGCACATAACCGAGTGCAAAATATTGCAGAAATCAAGCTAATGAGCATTAATACCTACAACTTACGACCAATATTTGTACACGGTAATATTTTCAGTAATGTTAGAACAAGTAATGATATAAGCCTCCTCATCACAAAGACTACTCATCCTTTGGAATGCTGAATAAAATTTGTCGGTCTGCATTAATTTTTAAGCACATCAAACTGAAAATATTTGAAGCTTGTGTAAAATCCGTCGTTCTGTATAGTTGCAAAACATGACACGCTGCCACTGAAGAAATAAATGCACCCCAAGTGTTCATAAACCAGTGTCTGTGACAAATCTTACGCTTATTTTGACAACAGCTCAACTTCCAGTAACAACCGGAATTCAACTGCGTAAATGCAATTGCATCGGACACACTTTAAGAGAGCCTTCAAGACAGCATAACTCAAACGACGTTTGACTGTGATCCACAGGTTAGTTGAAGAAAAGGGATACCTGCTTATATATGATAGTCTAAATTTCATTTAACAGGTAGTCTAAATTTCAGCATTTAGTTGGCTCATAACAGCCTATGTCGCTAAAATTCAACTTTATTTAGTATGGCTACTTTACAATTAAGTTGCATATATAACTCCTTTGGTTTATGTCATTGTCACAAATTTCGAATTGATAATGAATTGTGACGATGATTCATCAATAAAAATATCATATTGACAATGTCGCTTGACTGGTTTAGACAAACCGAGTTCTAGCTTGTTTTTTGAGGCTTTGTATTCCACTTAGGAACTATGGGAATTAAATCTCTCTCTCCCTATTTAATGCATATCCCTTAAGGGATGTATGCGAATCATGTATGTAAATATACACTACAATATAATATTTACAAGATATTATGTATAAAGTGTGCAAACTGCTCGTCGGATCAGTTCTCTAAATGATCGAATGCCAGTCCCACTCTAATCTGTTTACATCCGATTCCACGCCTACTCTCTATTTTACCCTGAAGAATAAGAAGTACCAATCCATACTTTTCTCCTCTGATAATGTGACCAAAATATGAAGTTTTACAGGCTTTTATCGCTTGAAGTAGTTGTCTTTCGGTGTTTAATCTTCTCAATATTTCATCATTAGTTGTAAAATCTGTCCATGAAACTCGAAGACGTCTTCGACATGTCCACTTTTCGAAGCTTCCAAGATTATTTATGTGATCCATTTTAAGGGTCCAAGACTTTATGGAATACAGCAGCATTGACCATATATAGCATACGAAGGCGAAGTTGAATGTTTATTTCGTGGCTACATAACATTTTCTTATATTTTATAAAAGTTCTGAAAATTTCAATTCGGCATTTGATTTTTATGTCTGCCGTGCAACTTTCAGTAAGCCACGCACCTAGATATTTATAGCAAAACACACGTTCCACTGGAATATTGTTCACAGTAAGTTGTGCATTTGTATATGGAATTTTGTAAAGGGTTACGATCAGCATTTTGGTTTTATTTATGTTAACTTTTAGACCATAAATGCAGCTATATTCCTGAATTTTGTTCATTAGTATCCGGAGGTCATCAATATTATCAGATATTATTGTAGTATCGTCGGCATAACGTATGTTGTTAATGAATTCGCCGTTAACTTTTATACCTATTTGTACCTCATACAACGCCTCATCGAATATAGCTTCTGCGTACTAATTGAAAAGTAATGGTGAGAGAATACAGCCACTCCGTTTGAATATCAATATCTCTAGTGCATCCATCATTGTTTCTAAAACGAGCACTTCCATTCCAATATAGGTTTCGAATGCATTAAACATCATTCTGTTCTATGTCCCTACTTTGCAGTACTTCCATCATTTTATCATGTTTAACTTTATCGAATGCTTTCTCATAATCAACGAAACATAAAAAACATCTTTATGAACATCCATACAATCCTGTACAAGGGACATCAAAAACATACATAGTTTTCCTAAATTCAATTTTTAAATCCATAATTAAGTACAGATTTCAATTAAAATTGGTATTTAAGTACTTCTAACTTAGTTCTTCAAACACATTACGAGCTTTTATCATAATTTTCACATTGCAAAACTTTCTTTCTATTGACTTCTATTATGATTTCAATATAACGAATGTTGCCAATTCATTTGTTTTACTTCTTTTATTCTTTGTTTTAAAAATGTATTCGTATAACAGATTTCATTGTGTTCATATTTCAACCATAACGAAAGCAATTTGCCTAAAAGTTTTAACCGGAAGTGTTTCACTCCATTTTCAAATTCAAGCTGAAGGAAAAACATGAAATGCGTTTTCTATTTGCTTTCATGATTTAAAATAAAAATGAAAGGAAAACTAAATAGAAGAAGTCAACCAGACTATTTTATGATAAAGAAAAATGAAAGAAAAGAATTTTGTTGCCAAATAAGTTTTCCTGTGCTGCAACAACAGTGAAAGCTTAAGCTTTAAAAAAAATTAATTTTTGTTGACTGACTAAAATGACTTTGCATTTATAAAAAAAAGAAAAAAAAACAAAATTTTTTTGAGATAAGAAAAGGTCAACATCATTTTCCTTAGACATATACAGTCTGAGTGAATGGCTACACTGTGTGCAACCAGATATTTTGTTTGTATGATTTTGTTAAAGCCAGATTTTTATCAATAAGCACTTTTACTGAAGTTAAAGCCATAAAGGTATCCATTATAAACATACTTATATGTATACCTTACATACGAATATACGCGCAGTATATGTATGTTTATTTTATCAATAAATATTTAAGTTGCCTTTAAAGTGAATAAAGTTTTCATGGTTGGTGTTGTATGCTGCTGTTGCTCCTTAAGGCTAAAGAATATTATACCAGAAATGAAAAAAAATTTACAAAAAAACTAAAATTTTACAATATTTATTTATATAAAACTTATATTCGAATAAGAGAAAAAATTTAAAAAAAAATATCTTAAGGACTTTGTGTAAACAACGTCTCTAAGAACTTTATAAGATTTTCACGAGTTGATAAGATTTTAATTTTGCCCTTTTCATTTATACATATACATACAGTAAAATCTGCTTATAGTGTTTCGTTATATGTATAAAACTTTGTTCATGGCATACTAAAACTTAGACTCCCTACAGTTCGTTTTAATCAAACTATACTGTACTCATATTTGCTATTATTATTGTTGTTTATTTTTTCCTCGTGACTTTAGTCATGCCATGAAACATGAATTGAAGCAGCAGCCATGCAAACCCAGTCATCCAAAGTCAGAATCACATTCAGCCACAACAAAACAAATATTTAAGTTTTCATCCATTTTTTTTTCTTTTGTCATATTTAACCTTTAAATGGATAAGAGGCAACTATAAAACAACCAAGAAAAATATTAGATTATAAATTGGGAAATAAAATAGGAAAGAGATTGTAATGTTAGCGAAAGGGACGATAGATGTATACTCTTCACATGCAGGAGATTGAGACAATCAAAATGCTCGTGTGCCGCTATGATATGATAGGTAAGACAGCCGACTAGGAGAGATCAACAAAGGATTGCTTTTTTGCTACTCACACTCACTCATAAATTTATAAGTGAGTGCAGATCATTCCAATTCATTTACTCATACTCATTCATACTCACAATAAAGTGGATTCTTAAGTATAAGTACAAATAAGTATGAACCAAATGTCGTAATCATACTCATAGCTACTCATACTCATAGTATTCATTTATTTCTCTGAAAATACACATAAATGATTCGAATCATTCATGAGTACTCATGAGAATTAATGAATATGAGTATTGCCTGTTCACAAACACACAACCCTACAATGAATATTCAAATGTGCGGCTATGATATGAAAGGTAACACGGCCACCTAGCAGAGATCAACAAAGAATCGCTATTTTGCTACTCACACTCACTCATAAGTTTATAAGTGAGTACACATCATTCAAATTCATCTACTCATACTCACAATAACGCTGACCAAACGTCATAATCATACTCATAGCTACTCATACTCATAGCGTTCATTCATTTCTCTGAAAATACTCATAAATGATTGCCGGTTCACAAACACACAACCCTATAATGAGTATTCAAATGTTCATATTCGAATCATACTCATTTTGCATCTTCTATGCATAATGCATGCAGATGAGTATGAATCAATAGCGACATTAATGTTAGTAAGTAGGAGTATGATGAGTAGTTCAAGCTTTAGAGTATAAATGCCATTGCAATGAGTATAAATAAGTATGAGTATAAGAATTTATAAATCATGACTCGAGTATACCCACGTTTCCATTATTCATTGCTGATTTCTGCCGCCTGCCAATCAGAAGGCTTCGGTTCAATACGAGGCCAGAACAGTTGAAAAGGAAGTATTATCACCTCACAACATTAGCAGATAACTGGCTATGAGTATTACTACTACTGAAAACTTCTATAATGCATTTGCCGTTTTGAACCAGCGTTAAACATTAGATCACGTTCAATAAGTTTACAAATAGAATCGGTTGCAGCTAACTAATTGAGAGACCCCGTGTTTTTTCATGAATGCAACTTTTTTAATGTTTTGGTTTTACGCTTTAAGAGCCCTTTATGGGTTAATATCCTAACCAAAAATTAAAAAAAAATCGTATCAAAACTACTCTAAAACAAATATAGGAATGAAAAAATTGAAAAACTAATAAAATAAAACTAACGATGAATGTCTAAAGATTTTTAAAATAAGATTTGGTTGGAATAAAGAAAAATTGAAAAAGAACACATAAAAAAAAAAATAAAATAAAAATAATAATATGAACATGACTTATATACTCTTGCAGATGATGACGATAATGATGATGTCGATGATGATTCTCATGTTCCTCTTTAAGAAAAAAATAAAAAATTAAAAACTTGACTATAATGTTGATGCTGCTGCCTGGTTGTTAGTTTTGTTGCTGTTGACGACATGTAGCCAATAACAATATTCAACATCAGCCACGGCATTAATTTCAGCACCCACTGTTGATGATGGATAAAATCATTTTTTACAACAGCAGAGCAAGTTTTTGTAAAATTTTTCTTGGCACAAACGCAACACGAAATGCGCTTCTTCTTTACTTCACTACTTTTTTTTGTTTCTTTACGTTTTGTGGAATTTTGTTAACAGATAGCTGTGGACGGACGGACAGATGTTATAGACTTAACAAGCAGTAATGGCAACACAATAACAATGATACTAAAAACGATATATGCTTACAAATATAACTAACATATAACACCATAAGTAACACTTATCTATAAGGGGTTAAAAATTGTGTATAGAACGGAGTCTAATGGAACATCAAATAGATTTATTTTATTTAAAAGAAAAAAATTTATAAAATTAGTAAATTAGTTATACGCTTCTTTAAAGAGTACCTTTATTTAATTTTATTTACCTTGGCAATGTCATTACCAACACCAAAAATGTCAATCTGGAGATCAAGCGTGGAATCTTGGCAACAGGTGTTATTACAGCCTCAAAAGGCAATTGAGTTGCAGAGACCTCTCTAGCGGGACGAAATTGATACTGTACAAGTCGCTCATCCTCACCATTCTACTTTATGGAACGGAAGCATAGGCACTGTCACGCACCAAAGTAGCTGTCTTGGGTGTGTTCGAGAGAAAAGTTCTATGTAGGATCTTTGGCCCTTTGCGGCTTGACAATGGATTTCGTATTCGAACTAACCATGAGCAGCCGTACGAGTTATATAAAAGCATGGACATTGCTCAGCGAATCAACATATTAGACATATCTTTCCAAGAGATGAAGATTCTCCAGTGAATACAGAGTTTGATATGAAAGTAAGTTGGCGTAGGCGTAGAGAACTTCCTTGCTTACGTTGGAGAGATCAAGTCTATTAGGCGCTGTCTGCTATGGATGTAAACAACTGAGGGTGGTGTTGCAGCAGGCCGAAATCCGGTGAACCAGCTGCAAAGACCAATTATGTATGTGTGCAACTTTATTTAATTATTTTAAATAAAAACTGCAAAAATTCCAAATTAGCAAATTATTAAAATTGCAACATGTTCACACCAAGTTTCATATTACTGAATTTGTCGTTTGAATTACTTTCGCGAATCACCGCGTTCACATAGAACCTTTGTAATTCGATATGATGAATTATTTTTCTTATTTTTGTTAATTGCGTTGTTCTTCAGTACATTGTGTTTAGGGTTAAAAAATTAAATAAACAAATTTAGCGTGGACAAACACCCGATGCAAATTAAAGGATACCGCGATAACCCGATCAACTCCTTCAATGGAAGTGTCCCTTAATTACTGCCTAACTCTCTTCAGCACAGGAGAATCTGCAACTGCAAACGTCTAATGTGACCATTCAGCTTCGGTGATCCGAGAGTGCATCCGATATCGTGTTTCAACTTTCCTATCCAGGTTCAGAGCAAAGTGCGCTCTCTTAGCACCGGGCCATCCTGCACATACCTTCATTGCACATTTCTGTGATGAAGGACACATGTAAAATGATTTTAGATTGCCTGGTATATCTGGTTTGAAAGCTGGCGACATGATCGGATACATCAAAGTATAAGGCCTATTTGACGGCTATCCTCTTGTTGGGATAAATGATTATATGTTGGGCTAGAAATTTTAATACCTTATATCCAAAAGGAATTTACGGTTGTACAAATCCTGGGTAGAGTATGGTACAATTACCGTATATGGTAGAGTTTGTTGGGATGATCAAATTTGAACTCTCTCGATAAAATATCGTCAGCTCGGAACAACAAGGATACCTTCAAAAATATTAGGCACGTTGGTTAATAGTATACCGAAGCGACTTCGAGGTATGATTAAAAATCGAAAAGGTACACGAAATAAATAATAAGTAGTTATGATTTTTGTAGAAATATATATAATCTTATTTGTTCGATTTTTCTACTTTATATTATCGCGTGCGAAATTTTCTTTCATTTATAAAAAATTTATAAAAATTAATTTATTTCTATGCTGTATACGTATATCAAAACTTATTTTTATTTTTCAGATGCGTTAGTATTTGATATTTAAAATGAATTTTGGAAATATCTTAAGTGGTTTTTAATTGGCAAAATCATCATATTCATTATAAATGTATACTTTATTTTGTCACATAGTGTATGTGCTTGTTTTAGTAGGATATAAGCCTCTGTAACTGTAAAAAAGAATACCCGATATGTATGTATGTAATCCATACTTTTTCATTACAAATTTCACTAAGATCTGGCCCTACAAAAAAACTTAATCCAATAAAATCTTGGATATTTTTGGCTTGAATAGCAAATAGCGAAGGTAGAATCAGTGCTGCTGGCTGCCAAACAGAAACCTAACAATAAGGGCACAATCGTGTAGGGTCTCATAAGGTCGAAATGGATAATAATTTATTTATTTATTGTTTTTCATTGATATTGACGTTACGGCAGCGCTGTTCTTGTTAGCGTTGTATTAACGATTTTGCTGTTTAAAATATAATGATGAAGATGATGATGATGATGTTGATGATGATGCAAACGATAATAAAAGTAAGTGCTGAAAGCATCCAATATAAAACATTTTTTTATTCCCCTCTAGAAATTCCCATTTTAACACAATGCTGCTGCTGTTGTAACAGCGGAAAACATAACACAACAACACTAGCACCCACTATAACAAAAACAACAACATTATCTATATATTGGGAAAATTTAAAACTTTTGCCAGAAAATCGTTCTGTAATTTAAAATCGTTTACGAAAAAATATTAAACTTAAATCATCTGTATTTATACACATGAGTACGTAAGTATGTTTAGAAAAAGGGGTTAAAGAAAGAGAAGTATTTGAAATATGAATTCTTGACAGGATTTTTACTACTCACACACACGCACACACAAACACAAAATATATAAGAAATTGCTACACGAAGAAGAAATAAAGTTGCAATGATTGAAAGTTGAAGCAAAATTATGGGGCTGTATGAGAAGAGAAAACGGGGATAAAATCAAAGAGGGAATAAAGAATGTTTGGTTACTTGGTTGGTTGCCTCCAAGATTACATGCAACAGCAACAAACAAAACAAAAAGAAATATTGCTGCTTGTGTTGTGTTTAATTTTTTTATTTTCTTCTTAGTTTTATCTCTGAATGTATATAAATTTATGCCAACCTATCTATGAATTTCAAATGAAATGTTAATTTTCTTGTCATTGCTGTTTTTTTGTTGTTTTATTTTTGTTTTATTTTATATTTTCCTAAATTAAATACAATAAATTTATATTATGTGTGGTTACAGGACGTTGATATGAACACAAACGTCTGAGACTGTTGTCTACAATTCAGTGAAAGAATAACAAACTAAAAGATTGATTAGGCGACATTAACATATGAAAACAAAAGTTGCATGCAACGATGTATTAACGTAGGTACACGTACGTTGCATTGCCTGCAACAAACAATAAGTATGTTACATAGTGTGGCCTGCCTACTACTTGTTTTTATTTTTTCTTGTAAAACTTTAATACCTTAGGTTACCATGAATATATTGTATGTAGTTGGCTGTTACTGTTGGTGATGCTACAATATGAGAAAGCAAGCAAAAGAAAAAAAACTCGAATAAATTGTTAACTAGTTGGCGATAGGTTTTTATTTGCAAAGAATAATGTTAAAAATAGCAAACAACTCTATACATAAAGTTCTGTTCAAACATTTATTTTCAGTTGTGTAGGCTTTGAGTAGACAGATATTGCCATCATCGTTATGATGTTTGTGGCAGCGTCATTAAAATTCAGGCGAAAATGTATTTAAATTTTAAATCGAAAGACATAGACGTTGAAAATAATTTTATGTTTACCTTTTTACAAATTTTTGTGTCGCTGTGGTATGGTAAGTAAGACACCAGCCTAGCAACCAAAAAGTTCTGGGTTCAATATCAGGCCAGACCATCTGATATCTTTTAACAGCGGCATCTCAACATCAGCTAGAGATGGGTTATGAGTATTGCACTATGAACAACTTTTCTAGCTAATGCATCTGTCGTTCGGAGCCGAAGTTAAACTGATCCCTTCAATGAGAAGTTCCCTTTGTTCAAGTTGGAATGTCGCGGGAATTATGTATGCTCAACAAATTTTAAAATATATCGGGTGGGTCAGCTATCGGTTTAAATTTGAACCAGCGGTTATTTCGAATCTGGCAATACTTATGTCGTTCTATTCTGCCACAAAATTCAGTACATTATCTCTACTGAACGAAATGAATCGATTTACGCTTGAGCAACGTTGAAATTTATTGGAAAGTTATTTCCAAAACTTAGACAATTGGTCGGCAATTGAAAAAAAAACTATTGCTTAAATCGTCTTTTCGGATGAAAAGTGGTGGGTAGGATAATAAGCAATATTGCCATATTTGAGATTTGGAAAAACCAAACGTGGTCTTACAGAAGTCAATGCAGCGATTACGAATGATTGTTTAGTGCGGCTTGTGGAGCGGTGGCATCATCAGCCTATACTTCTTTGAAAATGAAGACGGCGTAATCATTACGGTCAATGGAGGCACCTATCGCACCATGATAACCGATTTCTTTGTGCCCGCTCTTCATGGTGTTGATGTGAACGATGTTTGTTTTCAACAGGATGGTGCAACTTGCCACACATCTCATGCCACAATCGGTTTATTGCGTCAAACGTTTGATGGGCGTTTAATTAGCCGAAATGGTGATGTCAGTTGGCCGCTAAGAAGCTGCGATTTGACAATGTTGTACTATATTCTGTAGGGCGACGTTAAAGACAAGAGTTATGCAGAAAGACCAGGAACAATTGAGCATTTGAAAGCAAATATTCGTGATGTCATTGTCGATATACGACCCCACATACTCGAAAAAGCTCTCGAAAATTACTCCGATCGAATGGGGTACTGTGAGGTCAGCCGCGGCTGCCATACAACTGTACTTCACAACAAAAAAATAAATTTTTTAAAATATCAAACCATTTTTGTTTCATTGCGTCTTTAAAGTTAAACTTTTAAATGGCCCACCCTATACTAAGCCCAGGTTCAATAAATCATGCCTTTACTTGCATAAACTTTTTCTTGAAAACGGTGAATTCCTGATTATTAAGCCGTATAACGAAATAATTTGCTCCGTAAAGCTAAGGCCATTATAGCGAAATGCTGTAAAAAGAGGTATGAATGTATTAGATCCATCCTATAACCGTGAGCCATCTTAGTAGATAGCTTATCGTGGCTGGACATTATGTAGCTGCCAACAAATTCCCCTTTCTCTATTACTGCAATAGAGACAATAGTTATTGAAGGGGAGTCGAATTCGAGCCGTTTGCTGACCTAGCACACTAAATATTCAACATTACTGTTGAAACCGCGTTGGCATATGTCCAAAGTAATGTCCTAACTAACTCGCCCGCCCGTTTAATACCATTGTGGTCCCTAGGCGCAGGGATTCAGACAGAGGTAACGCCCGGTAGACAATGTAGCCCTAACAGCTCATTCATACATTGCTTAACGTAGGAATTTGAGGACAGAAGCTCCGCTTAGCTAAAAACAGATATTCCAATAGTGGCACGAATATCTCAGCCTGAAAAACACTAATTATACGGAAGATATTGAAGGATACTTATTCTTAACCCTTCACAATAAACACCAAACACAAACCACACCGCAATTCACTTTTGAACCGACCAGTATCATATGCTTTTTACATATGCTGCTTATAAGGAGTAATGAAGGGTGTTCATTATTAAAAAAAAAAATACTTTTTTTCAGATGTTGAAAATATTTTTAGTTCAGTTTATCCCAAATAGGTCCCGGTTAAAAATGAACAATTATGTGGTCAAGTGACCGCAGGCTCGGCAGTCTCCAAATCTTTTACCAAATTATCAATCACGTTTTTCAATAAACTGTAGTCAATGGTTGATATCTGCTGAATAATGTCGGTTTTAAGCACCTGAAATGTTGTGGAATTATTGCTCTACACTTTCGATTTCAAAAAACTCTACAAAAAAAAAAAAAAAACAATCTAAAGGTGTCAAATAGCACGATCTTATTGGCACAATTTAGTCCTCCTCGGGAAAATAAAGCAAAAGATCTATGGTTTCTCTTGCTGTGTGACAAGTGGCACCATCCTGTTGAAACCAGATATTCTCTACGTCAAAATCGTCAATTTTCCACCGCAAAAAGCTTCGGATCGTCTCCCTGTAGAGATTTTCATTGACCGCAATAGCATTACCATTTTCGTTTTCATAAAAATATGGTCCGATGATTGCGCCGGAACACAAACCACACCAAACCGTAACTTTTTGTGAATGTAATGCTTGCTCTAAGATAACTCTTGGATTCTCTTTACGCCAAATGCGGTAATTCTTCTTTTTGACATAGCCATTAAACTGGAAATTGGCTCCGTTGGTAAAGATTATTTTGTTAAAAAAAAAAAAAAAAAATTCTACTTGGTTTTCGATTGCCCAAGAAACGAATTGCCGACGTAATGCGTGGTCAGCTGGATCTTATAAGCCTTTAAATGGAGATAAGGATGCAAAATGTTGAATAATGTGGATCGTTTGATGTTTAATTGCTGCGCACGATGATGAATGGCTGTTTTCGGATCTTCTTCAACACTTCTGCTCACAACAGCTGTATTCTCGTATGAATGACCACTACGTTGATCAATTCCATTTTTGTTATCATGACCAGATCAAGCTTCTTCATACTTCTCAACCATTAGCTTGATGTCACGATTTGTTGAAATATTTTCTCTACCGAATTTTATTCTAAATTTCCTAATTACATCTCGAAAATTTTTGCCATTTTCAAAAAATGTTTTTATAATAAAAAAAGCAAAATTAGAACGATACCTCAAATTTGGACACCCTTCACATATAGTTTGATTGTTCATCAACGGTCGTTGGCAGTGGGCTCAAAATCTTTCCATGCTCATATATTCTTGATCTCTAACATCTAGATATGTATGTACATTATACCTCACTCCGATACAAGCAGAGGTGATATTATGTGAAGGTCAATAGGAACAAAGTGTAATATAATATTTAGTGCGTCTGAAAAATTATTTCTTAGGAAAGTTATTGGTAAATTCGTTGAAGGCGTATTATAGTTGGGTTCAGAGATCTTGGTGTTCAAAGCCTCTGAAGGACTAGTTCTTAGTGAGCCTGTTTTACTGATTCCCGATTTCTAAATATGGTCTATGGTTACATGACCTTTCAATTATGCATTAACTATTACTAACAAGAAAAATGCTCTATTTTCTAATACTGTCATTCAAATCAAATCCCCTTTAGTACTTTTTTGTATAAGAAAAGTAAAAATTTTTAAATAAAACTGTGTATTCACACTAATTTATATAAAAAAGTTTGTGTGACCCTATTATGATTATATCCACTCAACTAACTTTTCAACAATTTTTGCATAAATAAGATAAAGGAAAAGAAAGAGAAATATTTACACAGCCCTAGCAAAAGAAGGCAAAAAGTTACAATAACAATACACAGTACCATCAAAATCTTAAATTTAAGTCTTATTCATATACAATGAATGCATTATGCATAAAGTTGCAAGAAAGGAGCAACAACAAAAATACAAAAACCAAAAGTATTTGAAATGGTTTTCTCAGTTGATGCCATTTTATGTTCCTCAATTTTTTTGTTGTTTTTATATTTTGCATAAAAACTAATTTTAATTATTTCATGTCTTACCAGTTGTATTTTTGGCACAAAACCCCAAAAATGCAAAACTTTTTCTCTAGAAAATGTTCAGATTTTTGCATAGTTCATAGATACTATTGCTTGCCTCAAAAATTATGTGGCTGTGGAGTTGCAAGAATAATATTTGTCTTACCTAAAATGAAAAACGAGAAGAAAAGGAAAATTTAATATTTTTTAAAGTTTAGTATGAAACAAATACAATATCTGAGAGAGAAATTCTACGAATAATTAAATTAATACAAGAAATGTTGTAAATTAATTGACATGAATATTTGCTCGAGTGTTTGCAACATGAAGCACTTCATCGCGCTTCTTGTCATGGATCTCTGTTATTTTCTTCTCCCCTCGTTGTTGTTATAAATATTGCATAGCATTTGCAGTGTCAATTTGCATTTGAGATAAGTTTGATTAAGAGTACACTGAAAAGAACACAAATTTTCAATGAAAATCGACAAATAAAAAATAAAATATATTTTACTTCAAAAGGCATAGCAGGTCCAGTTAAAACTTTGATTTTATATTCAATTAAAGAAGGAGGTAAAAATTAATTGGTACATACTACTCCATTTAGTGAGATTAAACGGAAAAGGTGTCGCGACAACACCATAAAGTATAATATACTGTATTATAGTATAGTTGCCATGAAACGCGAGAAGACTTCGACTGTGGATTTGAATTTAGTAGGAAGCTCAAAAACCTTGACTCCAGAATCAGAGAGAGGCTAGCTAGAATCTACATCAAAGCCAAATTTTTCTACACCAGTCTTATTTGTATCCACACCCCGGCTAAAGACAAGGACGACTAGATTAAAGATACAGGGTTATTCATAATTCGGTTTCAAAAGTAGAGTTAATTAAACACACACATAAAGCTACGATTTCCACGAAATTTTTATTTCATTATAATGCTTATTTTTTTCTCCAGCACTCCTTTAAGCCTGCCATAAAGTATCCATTGCCAGTTTCATTAATCAAGTTGATTTTTCAAGTTAAGTAGATGAGTAATCCACTGTAGCCCCCTCCATATGATTGTGTAGCGGTGAATATCTTTGCTAATTTGTGGTGATCTTTACTTTATCATTGTAATTTTTTCCTGGTCATTTGTCTGCTGTCTGTCATATATCGTTAGCTTTAGGTTTAAATCGTTTACACAGTATAACAAAATCCTCTATTCGATGAGAAGGGGACTTATTCTACTACAGTTGGCACATAATGTCTTTTTTTATGTAAGCTAAACTGTAAACTCAGGTTACAATCCGTGGTCATGTGAATATTCAGCCAGATCTTGCATATAAGCTGTTGTATGCACCCTATAAGCTTGTCTATCGGTTTTTGTAACCTTGTTGTTCTTCAGTTGTTCTTGTGACCTTATTCAATTTGGGCGGCAAACACTCTAAACCATCTGCGATACCTCCATAACCGGCATCAGATACCAACAGCTTTGAAAAATGCTCTCTTCACATCCTAGATCCAGATGTCCTTCTTCAGCTTTACAGGAGGTTATACCTAACTCCTGTATATCTAAATACGCCCACACTTTTTCTTTCTCCTTTTCTGCTGAAATCTCTGTGTGCTGTCACAAGCTGCAGCATCGCTCTCTATGCCGCATTTTTCGTCTCAGTAACTACTTGGCACTCCTGGTCGTACCATCGGTTCTTAAACTGTGGTTTTCTATACCCAAGTACGGCATGGCAGCTGTTTCTTTGAAGTGTTGCCTTGTGTACTTATATCATCGGGACAAAGAATACTTTGTTCAAGCAATTAAGTAAATTGAGTAGAATGCACTGTTACAGTCTGTTGCAAGCTTAGAATTTCAAATTCTACTATCTGTGCCGCTTCAGCATGTATGCTTCCTGACTGCCTTTCGTCGACTACAACGAAATCAATTTGGCTCCGCGCCGATTGATTAGGTGACAATGATTTGGCCTTATAGAAATTGAAATGTTGAAATCTTGTGCTGCTTATTACCATATCATTTGTCTCGGCGAAGTTATTAAGCCTCATCCCGCTATCATATGTTTCCTTGTGAGATCCAAACTTATTTTTCCTTCCCATTTTGATACTAAAATCTACCAGAACAATTTTAATACCATGATTGGCCAACGGTAATACATTTGATTGAAGCGCTCTCCATTTATTGTTTCCAAAATCGCCAGCCTGGCAAGGCTGTTAGCTATTATTTAATGAAATATTTGTTATTACGAATATATATCGTTTAATAACCGAAGTATTAAGTATATTTACTGCTGAAATAGTGATTCAAACGTGGCCACAGATGAAAGTCTTTACTTATTCGGTAGTTACGTCAACAAACGAAACTGTCGCATATAGGGCTCTAAGAATCTAGAAGTGATTGTGGAAAGGTCATTGCATACGGAAAAGCAGACTGTTTATAGTCTGGAGGTGTGGTAGAGCGATATTTCTTCGAAAATTCTAAGTACTGTGGCCGTATGATAACCGACTTTTTTTGGCCTGCTAGTGGAAATTACGAATTAGACGATATATGGTTTCAAAAAGACGCTACCACGACGACACGACCCATTTTGACTTTAATACATGAGAAATTTCCCGGTCGCATAATTTCTCAAATTGACGATGTCAATTGGTTACCAGAATCATGAGATTAGACATTGTTAAACCTTTTCCGTGGGTCTACTTCAAAGATAATGTCTACTTGGATAACTCCTTAACGTTTTAGCATTTGGAAACCAACACTCGTCAAGTTATCGCCGAGATACTGCCAGGAATGGGCGAAAAAGTAGTCAAGAGCTACCTCAAAAGCATCGTCTGCTGTAACCAATTCAAAGGCTGCAACCATTTAAATGTACATAAAGACGAAGTGCAAGTAAGCTTGGTGTGGTGTAGTGGTTAGAGCGAAAACGCGCAACACAAAGGAACATATAAAAAAGAATTAATTGCAGTTTCGAGTGTTTAATAAAGAGACTTCAACCTCTTCCTACAGACAAATCCATCCTTCCACCTTATCTTTGGCGATGAAGACAAACATCAGACGAATGATCAGGAGAAAACGTCACCAATTAGGAAAAAATTATAACGCTAAGTAAAAAGGTCGCACACCTTTTCAATAAACTATCTAAAAAGATTATACAGGATGCGACAATGAATAAAGTTGGCACACTTTGCACGAAATAGGATGTGCTACTCGCTTATACCGACGACATTGACATCTTTGGTCGGACGTTGCGAGCGGTAACTACAACGTTTGGGCATTTTTGTTGTTCTTACTGATTCAACTCCTCAGAAGGAGTAAAAAAATATCTCTAATTACACTGGTCTACAAAAAACAAAAAATGTTCACGCCTTTAAATAAAACTATATGGAATATATTTATTTTGACGCGCTGAATTCAAATCCGTTTTCGGTTTTTTCCATCGTGCTGAAATTTTTTTTATGGGCGTGGCAAATTTTTCGCCTTAAATATGGTATTTATGTCAATACATTTCATCATAACTTAAAAACGATTTGACCGATTTTAATGCAATTGCCACCAAATGTTTAGGATTAAAATTTCCTATAAATTACCCAAACATAGTTTTTTGGATTTCAACAGTTTCGGAGTTATTCACAACTTAGCTGAGAAAAAAATGTATCAAAATTAGAGAATTTTTTTTTTCTTTTCAAAATGTCATAAAAAATAGAAGAAATGAACAAATATTAGCTGCCAAAAATATGTTGTAGTACCTGTGCAGCAGTTTTAATAGGTTGTCTTGACGACGATAGAAAGATTATGTCATTTACAAAACCAATGATATGGAATGAACCAGAAAATCACGAACATGATCGTTGTTTCTGCATGACCGCTGCAAGTGGATTTATGAGAAAAATTAATACCGTACTCGTATATCCCAACATTTTATCAGCACGACGATCAGTTGTTCGAAACAATAAAGTTTCTTTACCTCCAATGCCACCTAATGGTTAATGAAGAAGATGTTTTTTCTGTTCAGTTCATCTGCATATAGAAGTCCATCGAGAAAACCTCATTTTATAAACCAGTCTGATCTGAATGAATTTGTGCGAGACTTAGAACTCTCAAAATCAATCTTATAGACAAGAAGATTTTTTGGCCTATTTTAGCAAAGATGGCGATTTAGTATTTTGTGATGACGCAAACCATTACGAAAGCTTGGTTTCCCTGAAAAGTCTGAAGAATGGAGTAGGTATTGCTTCCTACAATACATTTATTTTCATTTTATATATTTTAAATTTTTCTTGTCAAAGTTAGGTACCTCCCTCTATAGGTTACATATCTGGCTTTAATTTAAAGGTCTAAATGCAAAAATTATATTTTTGTATAAGTTTTTGGAAATAAACGAACAAAAAAGTCATATAATTTTGCAAAAAAAAACAAATTTTCGCTAATTTTGGTCAAAGTTAGGTACATGCATTTAATTTTGAATAAAATCAGCAATAGCAAACCGATTTTCATGACTTAAAGCTTATTTAATTCTCAACATTTAAAGCTTTAATTTAAATGCTTAACGTCAAAAATTTTCATTCCAAAAATTTGTTGTGACATTTTGAAAAAGTAAAAAAAAGTGCTCTAATTTTGATACATTTTTTTTTTTCGCAGCTAAGTTGCGAATAACTCTTGGTTTAAAATACCAAAAAATGGTGTTCAGGTGATTTATAGGAAGCGTTTTGCATTAAAATCGGTCAAGTCGTTTTCAAGTTATGATGAAATATATAGACATAACTACCATATTGAGCGAAAAATTTGCCACGCCCATAACAAAATTTGTGCCCGATGGAAAAAACTGAAAACGGATTTGAATTCAGCGCATCAAAATCATTATATTTTATACAGTTTTATTTAAAGGCATTTTTTGCTGTACACCAATGTAATTTAATTGAAAAAAGACAAGAGAGCTGAAACAGAAAGTCGACTACATTTTAATCCTTAACAATTTATTTTCATAATTTCAATGCTCTTTTAAATCGGAAAAAGTACCGGTTAAAATATTAGCATTTTTCTGCGATAAATACTCATCATTATCATTCTGACCAGGCACTCTTGCAGTACATTGCGACCCCTAGGATCTATTGTGTTACTTCCGGTCTACAGTTTGTTTAGCAAATCTGTTGTCTTCCTAATGAACACCAGCAGAACTGACAACCAATAAATATTCTAAAGCTCAAAAGTTATTCAAGCTGACGTAATGCAAAGAATGATATTTCTGTTTAGAAACAAATGTTTTTTTAGTTTTGATAAGATTATTGAACCAAATGGTACATGTTCTGACATATTTTTTCTGTATTGACAAAAGTTGTACTTGAAATATCAACAAATTGGAAAAAGAAAGACATGATTTAAACGCTTTGTTACAGCGTTAATAATTTTAATTTATAAAATAATTTCTTAAAGTGTTTTCATTATTGGTAAACATGTTGCGCTTATTAAGAGACATATTGTACGCGCATGTTTTGACAGATCGTTTGTCATTTCTTTTTTTAATTCTTTTTCAAATACAAACATTTCACAAATGGAGAAGAAGAAAACGACTAAGAAAAAATTCAAACATGACAAAACAGCAATTAAGAATTAAAGATCTGAAATCTGCAGTTTCTAGTTAAATACAAATTCTGCATTATTTTTAGAATATTCAGTTACTTGAAGATTTTATCAGATACAAAAAAAAAAAAAAAAAAAAAAAATTATTTATGTTTTACACAAATGAAAAGAGCACTTGTAACAGGAATTTATTAAAAAAAGTGTAAATTTGTGTTTAAAACTGACAGCGGAAACAGGATAAAATACATGGGCAAGAATGTTTTTTAAATGATTTTTTTGGGGTATTTTTTATATCAAACCATATTTAGTTGTTGTTATTTTAATATTCTGGTAATTATTTATGTATATGGCATTACAAGAAATTTAATATTTATTTTTGTTTGTTTATTTGTTTCATACACATTCTCACACAAATTACCAGCAAATGAATTTGAAAATTCTTTAAGCACTCAAGTGGCATAAACCAAATATTTTGTGGCAAGTGACTGAGTACAAAGGAAAAAATCGAGTGTAAGTGTTTCAAGTCTAAGTGCTTATGTATGGTATGTAGTGTGGTATCTTAAAAATACATTATTTAAGTACTTAAGTGTTTTATTATATTATTTTTTTTAATTTTATTGCCACATAGAGAAAAAACAAAACAGCAACATTGAGGAGAAAAGCATAAATACCAAACATAATTTCATTCATTACATTCATAACGTGTTATATGTGCATGCTATCAGAGTGTATATTCCAAAAACTCATTCATTATATGCCTGAGTTTAAGTTGCATGCTACAATAGTAGCCTTAGGAATGTTTCACTTAGGAAAGTCACACTTTTTCCATCATAGGTAATTACTTTCGCGTGATTATCGATCGTTTTAAGCAAAGTTACTTACACAGGTATTATGGCTTAGAAATTTCAATAAAATAATTTGTAATACCGGGTGTTTTATAGAGGTATACAACTTTAAGTTGGCAACACTGGTGGCCTTTTTGTGAGCTGTCAAATGATTTATGTTTAGTTTGGTTTGGCTTTTCAACATTTCCAAATGGGCCGAATGGGCCCAAAACAAGATTTCCGATGATCCTGATTTTCATAAGTGAATTTTGTTTAGCGATAAAGCTCACTTTCGTTTGAGTGAATACGTCAGTAAACAAAGTGTATGTTGAGACACCGTTACATCCAGAAAAACTAACGTTTTGGTGTACTTTATGGGCTGCTGGGATCATTAGTCCAAACTTCTTTAAAAACAATGCTGGTCAGAACGTTACAGTCAATGGTGACCGCTATAGAGCAATGATTACTAGCTTTTTCGTTCATCAATTGAACAACTATGATGTGCAGGAGGAGCTGTGGCTTCAACAAGACGGCGCAACATATCACGTGCTACAATTGATTTATTGAAGGAAACGTTTGGTAACCGCATAATTTCACGTTTTGGACCCGTGAATTGGCCCCCAAGATCAGGCGATTTAACGTCGCTAGGTTATTTTCCGAGGGGATGTGAAGTCGCAAGTCTACGCCGATAAACCCGAAGCCATTAACCACTTAAAGGACAACATTTGCCGCCTTATTGCCGATATACGGCCACAAATGTTGGAAAAAGTCATCGAAAATTGGACCTCCAGATTAGACTACGTCCGAGCCAGCCGTGGCGGTCATATGCCGGAAATCATATTTAAATTGAATGTGCAACTTCGAAAAGTGCACATGTCCGAATATTTAAAGTTTACAGCAAATGAAAAAAAATTATTTTTAAATTTTTTATACGGACTATATTTTGGGGCTTATTTTAAGCGAAAATTACAGAAATATTTGGATATTGACTTTATTATATACTCGTATGTTTGTTTATATATTTAAAATAATGAGATGTGTCTTTTTCGAAATTTATGATATCGAGTATACAAAACTTAACAAACAAAAAATTATATTAATTTGCAGAAAATTTTATCTTAGGTATCCCCAAATTAGAGGCAATATTTCTACCAAAAATAATTAATATACTTTTATCAAAATCTTCTTCAGGAAACACTTTTTCATTTGTAGTTGGTCACTGCAGTATTTCATCATAAAATTCTGTGAATTCTGCCCGTATATATTGCTTGGGTTTTGCAATATCTGCAATTTTCAGATAATTAATAGATACTTTGTCTCGTTAAGGAAGAAGAAGAAAATAACGGCTTTGCGCATTAAACAAAAAAAAAACGGTGCTGCATTGCATTTTTTTGTACTCTTTGTTTAAACAATAATTTCGAAAAGGGCACATCTTAAAGTTGTGACCTATCTGCCATAACGTCTAAAGTAGAAAGAATGCTAGGGATGTCAATTTCTCATCGATACGAAAAAACGCATTTGCCAAAATGTGCGAGATGTACCCTTTTCGAAATTGCATATTCAATTATAATGCCAGAAAACACCCTTTAGTTTTTGACAAATTAAAGCTTTGAATAGGGGGATAACCTTACAAGAATTGTAGTCTATTTTAATCTTTGTTCAGAAAATTCCTTTAGTCACTTACTGCAGGGCATTCTGTTGTCTGCAAGACCTATCTAAAGTATGATTCAATATTTTTGGTTTTCCATAGACTGTTTTATGTATACGGGTATAAGAAAAATTGCTTATACTGCAGTATGGTAATATTTATTTAAATAATAATCTTTCACATTTAATTTTTTCTCATAAATTGTTGTTTTGTTTCTTTTTTTGGGAAAAGCAATTTAGAAAAATATTAAGAGCAAAATATAAATATTACAAGAATAATGTACAACAGCAATAGAAAAAATTGGACGGACGAACACATTGGCGCTCAAAGATATTTTTTTACTATGTGCTATAGCATACAATTGAAATAGATTTTAGTAAATATATATGCATCAGTGGTTTGGTTGGTCTTATGGTCTTTTTATGAATTACTTGTACTCCATATCAAATCTTGTATTTCATATAAAATTCAAATAAATATCTAGACAAGAAACGGTTAAAATCAAAAAAGTAATGTTTCCGTAAAATGTTTCTATAAAATAATAGATACGTTTTTTTCGTCAAATAATTGACAAATGTGACCATAGCTTATATCATGTTCACATATATCATGGCAATTAAGGGATTTCAGGCAATTAAGGCCTTAATTGAGATCAATTTACCATACAATAGCACAATTTATAAATTACTCAATTAGTGCTTAATTGCGTTATTAATAGAGACGAATTTTTTAATTCAACGCTGTGTAAAGTACATAGAATGATGAGTGGCAGCTTCGTATCATGTGTGTTCAGTGAGAACTGACAACTAACTGTATACAGTATGGAAAATCCGCATTTATACAAATTTTCAAATAGCATTTTTAAAATGTTTAATTTTTAATAAAATAAATATTAAAAAATATTTTTATACATTTATATTTTTAAAGAGAAAGAGAGCGTGGCCCACTTCATTTGCCTGTGTTCATCTTTGGCTTGGCATAGACTTCTCACATTGGGCTTGCTCTTTCTCCATTGCTTATCGGAGCAATTGATCCTTTATACCATGTTAACAGCCAGGATCATTGGTTGTCGAGCTTGTTTCCAACTTAATTTACTTAATCGTACCTCTAGTTGATTGTCAGGTCGGGTTAGTTTGGATTCATTGACTAGCGCATGTGGTATCACAACGGGCAGCTATATAAGCTCAAGTGTACCTGATTAACGAGACTGTCGGAGCTATTTATCCTTTATACCATGTTAACAGCCAGGATCATTGGTTATCGGGCTGGTTTCCAACTTAATTTACTTAATCGTACCTCTAGTTGATTCTCAGGTCAGGTTAGTTTGGATTCATTGACTAGCGCATGTGGTATCACAACGGGCAGCTATATAAGCTCAAGTGTACCTGATTAACGAGACTGTCGGAGCTATTTATCCTTTATACCATGTTAACAGCCAGGATCATTGGTTATCGGGCTGGTTTCCAACTTAATTTACTTAATCGTACCTCTAGTTGATTCTCAGGTCAGGTTAGTTTGGATTCATTGACTAGCGCATGTGGTATCACAACGGGCAGCTATATAAAAGCTCAAGTGTACCTGATTAACGAGACTGTCACTGCCTCCTATCCTGTCAGGATCTGGCCTTAAATGAAAAATTCGCCTTTTTTCTTTTTCTCCTCAAATCAAGAGGTAGTCTGCTACCAATTCATGTTAAACAAAACCTAAATGACGGAGTTTGTGCAAATTTTGGCAGGAGCCAAGTGCCAGATACCTACTGACAGTAGCAGTTAAGAGGATGGATATGTAAAAAGGCATGGACTTATTGAAAAATGTGCAATTTTTTTGTAGTGGCTGTAGTGATGCAAACCGCTGTACAGCAAAGTGATGAGAATGAGCCTAGAACATCAACTCGTCAACGTTCGCCACGCTGATAAAGTTCAACTCGTTGAAGAATTAAAGTCAGTGACCTTTGGTTTCAACAGGACGGGGCACAAGTCACACAGCCAGCCAAACAATTTAGTTATTGCATGAGAAATTTTACGGTTGCGTAACTTTTCGATTTGGCGATGTCAATTAGCCGCCTCGTTCTTGTGATTTAACACCGCTGGATTATTTTCTCTTTGGCCATTTGAAATACCGGATTTACGTGAACAAACCACCAAGAACTGACACTCTGAAAGATGAAGTATTGTGGGGAAAAGCGAAATAAAATGTTGTTCAAAGTTTTTGAAAAGTGCGGACATCTGCCGACGTGCTACAGGTGGACATTTACCAGATATCATATTCCATTATTAATTCCCATGTTGGTATGAATAAAACTGAATTTGTCAAAAAAAAGGTGTTTTTAAGTCAATTTAATTCCTAACCTAAAATTTGCCCACCCTTTACATATTTACATTCACATAATTTTTTTGTATACATACTTCCACACATAATATTTGTAGCATGTATGTGGCAGATTTAAAAATATGTATTTGTATATGTATATGTATGCATGTATTTTATATGTGTTAAAATCCATTTAACACGTTCTTAAAAGAAATAAATTAACAAATAACATGAGAACCTATTATTCATAACAAAATAAGTCTTAAAAAGGAGTTTAAACATTTTTTAAATCGGAACAAAACAAAAAAATAAAAACTCTTAAACGTAACGTTAAAAATAATTAGTTCCCCCGGAAAAAAGGTTATTTTATAAAAACCTCTCTCAAATTCCTTTAAGTGTAAGACAGACATAACGCTTATCATTTTCTCTTTTTTTTCTTCTTCGTATAATGCTTATCTTTTAATGAATGAATGTAAAATGGATAATATGATATGATATGTATGTGTTCGATTCGCTTGTTGGTAAAGCATAATTAAAGATAAGACTTTTCTCCAATTTTACCGGAGGAGCATTTCTTTACAATATTGGAATGCTATGTAGCACCACAGAAGCCGTAATAAACAACATTAACAAATAATGTGAATACTTGTACTACAAACGAGAAACGAGAACACCAGTTTCAGCAGAAACACTGATAAAAATCTTGTCGGAGGCAAAATAAAATCACTTTTCAAAAAAATGAAAAGAAAAAGTCTTATAGAGACTAAGAATTATAACGAAACAATATAAAAAATTATCATCATTGTTGCTGTTGTTGCTGCTGCTGTAGCTTAAAAATCCAGCAACTTCAGTACGGATACATACAAATTTACATACAAAGAATCCAAATAATAACAGTTCAATAATAAAATCAGTGTTGCGTAAATACTGATATAAAACGTGCTCAGTTGAGTTTTGCTCTACTCAACTCTACCACGACTGTACTGTGTGTGTTTTAAAGAAACAAAACAAAAAACAAAAAAGCTGAGATAATAAATAACAAGAAAGCTAACAAAAATAACAACAATCACTAGAAATGAGAAACAAATGAAGGAAGAAATTTTAAAGAAAACTCCAAGAATACAATGCACTCTGATTCAATTCGATACGAACAGTAATTTGAAAAAATAAATTTCTTTTTTAGCAGAAGAGAACTAGTTTTTATTATATTTTCTCTTTAATTTTTTTTAAGAAAAAATTTATTTTTATAGGCTAGGTTAAGTTATCTGTGTCGCATTAGATTTGCGAATTGATTCGTAAGCATTATAGATCACTGTGCTACGCTTTATAGAACAAACAGAAGAAAGAGGTCGAAAGACCAAAAATCATAGGAAAGTTCCAAAGATTGTCACCTAAAAAAGATATTCCAAATCATGGCAGTGACATGCATATAGATGTCAGTTTAAACTCGCATAAAGCGGGACAGGCGCAGAGAAGGTGCTGTACCGATTCCTCTTCCTCCTCAGTCTGATAGCTCTTAGAGTAGCTATGACCAGGGGGCCCCATGCCATTTAGCATACCACCGCAGCAGCTCGATCAATCACTTTCCAAACCTAAAAAGAGATTTCGCCCTCTCCAAAAAAAAAGAAGTACAAAGTATGCTCCACATTTTGCAATTGGTGTTATTGTTCCACCTGTGTCTCATCATGTTCAATGACCATCTATCACAGGCATCTACATCTCCCTATTTGAAAGTCAGAGAGAACCCCTAGTAGCGCACTTAACAGCAAAATCATTCCTTCAAATGCCCATAGTTCGACATGATGAGAAAACATTTCGGTTTTATTGCGTAGGAGTTCACAACAGCAAGCCGTCGTTATAGACCGAGACTATGTCCCTACTTACGACTGATCTCTGTAGGACTCCCCGAGGCAAAAGTGCAGACTTTTATATATTATATTGTATCCAGTCTTGAGAAGCTGAGCTCATGGCACCGGTGATTGCAAGACAATGGTAAATTTTGACCCAATATCCACAAGGGTGTGAAGTTAGCTTCGTAAGTTAAATTCTTTTTTTAACATTTTTGTAATTTTAACAGTCACTGTTATTTAACATGAAAAAGTGTGAAGTTAGCTTCGTAAGTTAAATTCTTTTTTCAATAACAGTAGAAATAAAAGAATTTAACTTTGCAAAAAAGAATTTAACTTTACGAAGCCACATTTTTTTAGGTGTTATATTTTAATTTGAAAGATAATTAAAAAACATTAAAATCTAAAAAAAGTAATGCGTATGAAGAAATTCTAAAATATTTACTAAAGAAAATGTAAAATATTTATTGTTATTGTACAAATTGGAGTTTTATAAAAGCATACAGTAATATAAAATAAATTTAAAAAAATCAGGTAAAAGATAAAATTCTGGGGGAATTGGACCTATTTGGGTGAAAAGGTATTCCACCAAGGAATACACGAGTTTTTACCCCATGACCCAAAAGTCCTTGTGGACCGAGATATACCCTGTTGAAAAAGGCCATATTTGGCCATAGACATATAAGACATTAGAAAAATCAGGTAAAAGATAAAATTCTGGGGGAATCGGACCTATTTGGGTGGAAAGGTATTCCATCAAGGAATTCACGAGTTTTTACCCCATGACCCAAAAGTCCTTGTGGACCGAGATATACCCCGTTGAAAAAGGCCATATTTGGCCATAGACACATAAGATATTAGAAAAATCGGGTAAAAGATAAAATTCTGGGGGAATCGGACCTATTTGGGTGGAAAGGTATTCCATCAAGGAATTCAAGAGTTTTTACCCCATGACCCAAAAGTCCTTGTGGACCGAGATATAGCCCGTTGAAAAAGGCCATATTTGGCCATAGACACATTAGCTATTCGAAAAATCGGGTAAAAGATAAATTTTCTGGGGGAATCGGACCTATTTGGGTGGAAAGGTATTCCATCAAGGAATTCACGAGTTTTTACCCCATGACCCAAAAGTCCTTGCGGACCGAGATATAGCCCGTTGAAAAAGGCCATATTTGGCCATAGACACATAAGATATTAGAAAAATCGGGTAAAAGATAAAATTCTGGTGGAATCGGACCTATTTGGGTGGAAAGGTATTCCATCAAGGAATTCAAGAGTTTTTACCCCATGACCCAAAAGTCCTTGTGGACCAAGATATAGCACGTTGAAAAAGCCATATTTGGCCATAGACACATTAACTATTCGAAAAATCGGGTAAAAGATAAAATTCTGGGGGAATCGGACCTATTTGGGTGAAAAGGTATTCCATCAAGGAATTCACGAGTTTTTACCACATGACCAAAAAGTCCTTGTGGACCGAGATATAGCCCGTTGAAAAAGGCCATATTTGGCTATAGACACATAAGATATTAGAAAAATCGGGTAAAAGATAAAATTCTGGGGGAATCGGACCTCTTTGTGTGGAAAGGTATTCCATCAAGGAATTCACGAGTTTTTACCCCATGACCCAAAAGTCCTTGTGGACCGAGATATAGCCCGTTGAAAAAGGCCATATTTGGCCATAGACACATTAACTATTCGAAAAATCGGGTAAAAGATAAAATTCTGGGGGAATCGGACCTATTTGGGTGGAAAGGTATTCCGTCAAGGAATTCAAGAGTTTTTGCGCCATGACCCAAAAGTCCTTGTGGACCGAGATATAGCCCGTTGAAAAAGGCCATATTTGGCCATAGACACATTAACTATTCGAAAAATCGGGTAAAAGATAAAATTCTGGGGGAATTGGACCTATTTGGGTGGAAAGGTATTCCATCAAGGAATTCACGAGTTTTTACCCCATGACCCAAAAGTCCTTGTGGACCGAGATATAGCCCGTTGAAAAAGGCCATATTTGGCCATAGACACATAAGCTATTAGAAAAATCGGGTAAAAGATAAAATTCTGGGGGAATCGGACCTATTTGGGTGGAAAGGTATTCCATCAAGGAATTCAAGAGTTTTTACCCCATGACCCAAAAGTCCTTGTGGACCAAGATATACCCCGTTAAAAAAGGCCATATTTGGCCATAGACACATTAACTATTCGAAAAATCGGGTAAAAGATAAAATTCTGGGGGAATCGGACCTATTTGGGTGGAAAGGTATTCCATCAAGGAATTCACGAGTTTTTACCCCATGACCCAAAAGTCCTTGTGGACCGAGATATACCCCGTTGAAAAAGGCCATATTTGGCCATAGACACATAAGATATTAGAAAAATCGGGTAAAAGATAAAATTCTGGGGGAATCGGACCTATTTGGGTGGAAAGGTATTCCATCAAAGAATTCACGAGTTTTTACCCCATGACCCAAAAGTCTTTGTGGACCGTGATATAGCCCGTTGAAAAAGGCCATATTTGGCCATAGACACATAAGATATTAGAAAAAATCGGGTAAAAGACAAAATTCTGGGGGAATCGGACCTATTTGGGTGGAAAGGTATTCCATCGAGGAATTCAAGAGTTTTTACCCCATGACCCAAAAGTCCTTGTGGACCGAGATATAGCCCGTTGAAAAAGGCCATATTTGGCCATAGACACATTAACTATTCGAAAACTCCGGTAAAAGATAAAATTCTGGGGGAATCGGACCTATTTAGGTGGAAAGGTATTCCATCAAGGAATTCAAGAGCTTTAACCCCATGACCCAAAAGTCCTTGTGGACCGAGATATAGCCCGTTGAAAAAGGCCATATTTGGCCATAGACACATTAACTATTCGAAAACTCCGGTAAAAGATAAAATTCTGGGGGAATCGGACCTATTTAGGTGGCAAGGTATTCCATCAAGGAATTCACGAGTTTTTACCCCATGACCCAAAAGTCCTTGCGGACCGAGATATAGCCCGTTGAAAAAGGCCATATTTGGCCATAGACACATAAGATATTAGAAAAATCGGGTAAAAGATAAAATTCTGGGGGAATCGGACCTATTTGGGTGGAAAGGTATTCCATCAAGGAATTCACGAGTTTTTACCCCATGACCCAAAAGTCCTTGTGGACCGAGATATAGACCCATATTTGGGTCATGGGGTAAAAACTCTTGAATTCCTTGATGGAATACCTTTCCACCCAAATAGGTCCGATTCCCCCAGAATTTTATCTTTTACCCGATTTTTCGAATAGTTAATGTGTCTATGGCCAAATGTGGCCTTTTTCAACGGGGTATATCTTGGTCCACAAGGACTTTTGGGTCATGGCGTAAAAACTCTTGAATTCCTTGATGGAATACCTTTCCACCCAAATAGGTCCGATTCCCCCAGAATTTTATCTTTTACCCGATTTTTCTAATATCTTATGTCTCTATGGCCAAATATGGCCTTCTTCAACGGGCTATATCTCGGTCCACAAGGACTTTTGGGTCATGGCGTAAAAACTCGTGAATTCCTTGATGGAATACCTTTCCACCCAAATAGGTCCGATTCCCCCAGAATTTTATCTTTTACCCGATTTTTCGAATAGTTAATGTGTCTATGGCCAAATATGGCCTTTTTCAACGGGCTATATCTCGGTCCACAAGGACTTTTGGGTCATGGGGTTAAAGCTCTTGAATTCCTTGATGGAATACCTTTCCACCTAAATAGGTCCGATTCCCCCAGAATTTTATCTTTTACCGGAGTTTTCGAATAGTTAATGTGTCTATGGCCAAATATGGCCTTTTTCAACGGGCTATATCTCGGTCCACAAGGACTTTTGGGTCATGGGGTTAAAGCTCTTGAATTCCTTGATGGAATACCTTTCCACCTAAATAGGTCCGATTCCCCCAGAATTTTATCTTTTACCGGAGTTTTCGAATAGTTAATGTGTCTATGGCCAAATGTGGCCTTTTTCAACGGGGTATATCTTGGTCCACAAGGACTTTTGGGTCATGGGGTAAAAACTCTTGAATTCCTTGATGGAATACCTTTCCACCCAAATAGGTCCGATTCCCCCAGAATTTTATCTTTTACCCGATTTTTCTAATATCTTATGTGTCTATGGCCAAATATGGCCTTTTTCAACGGGCTATATCTCGGTCCACAAGGAGTTTTGGGTCATGGCGTAAAAACTCGTGAATTCCTTGATGGAATACCTTTCCACCCAAATAGGTCCGATTCCCCCAGAATTTTATCTTTTACCCGATTTTTCGAATAGTTAATGTGTCTATGGCCAAATATGGCCTTTTTCAACGGGCTATATCTCGGTCCACAAGGACTTTTGGGTCATGGGGTTAAAGCTCTTGAATTCCTTGATGGAATACCTTTCCACCTAAATAGGTCCGATTCCCCCAGAATTTTATCTTTTACCGGAGTTTTCGAATAGTTAATGTGTCTATGGCCAAATATGGCCTTTTTCAACGGGCTATATCTCGGTCCACAAGGACTTTTGGGTCATGGGGTTAAAGCTCTTGAATTCCTTGATGGAATACCTTTCCACCTAAATAGGTCCGATTCCCCCAGAATTTTATCTTTTACCGGAGTTTTCGAATAGTTAATGTGTCTATGGCCAAATATGGCCTTTTTCAACGGGCTATATCTCGGTCCACAAGGACTTTTGGGTCATGGGGTAAAAACTCTTGAATTCCTCGATGGAATACCTTTCCACACAAATAGGTCCGATTCCCCCAGAATTTTGTCTTTTACCCGATTTTTCTAATATCTTATGTGTCTATGGCCAAATATGGCCTTTTTCAACGGGCTATATCACGGTCCACAAAGACTTTTGGGTCATGGGGTAAAAACTCGTGAATTCTTTGATGGAATACCTTTCCACCCAAATAGGTCCGATTCCCCCAGAATTTTATCTTTTACCCGATTTTTCTAATATCTTATGTGTCTATGGCCAAATATGGCCTTTTTCAACGGGGTATATCTCGGTCCACAAGGACTTTTGGGTCATGGGGTAAAAACTCGTGAATTCCTTGATGGAATACCTTTCCACCCAAATAGGTCCGATTCCCCCAGAATTTTATCTTTTACCCGATTTTTCGAATAGTTAATGTGTCTATGGCCAAATATGGCCTTTTTCAACGGGCTATATCTCGGTCCACAAGGACTTTTGGGTCATGGGGTAAAAACTCGTGAATTCCTTGATGGAATACCTTTCCACACAAAGAGGTCCGATTCCCCCAGAATTTTATCTTTTACCCGATTTTTCTAATATCTTATGTGTCTATAGCCAAATATGGCCTTTTTCAACGGGCTATATCTCGGTCCACAAGGACTTTTTGGTCATGTGGTAAAAACTCGTGAATTCCTTGATGGAATACCTTTTCACCCAAATAGGTCCGATTCCCCCAGAATTTTATCTTTTACCCGATTTTTCGAATAGTTAATGTGTCTATGGCCAAATATGGCGTTTTTCAACGGGGTATATCTCGGTCCACAAGGACTTTTGGGTCATGGGGTAAAAACTCCTGAATTCCTTGATGGAATACCTTTCCACCCAAATAGGTCCGATTCCCCCAGAATTTTATCTTTTACCCGATTTTTCGAATAGTTAATGTGTCTATGGCGAAATATGGCCTTTTTCAACGGGCTATATCTCGGTCCACAAGGACTTTTGGGTCATGGGGTAAAAACTCTTGAATTCCTTGATGGAATACCTTTCCACCCAAATAGGTCCGATTCCCCCAGAATTTTATCTTTTACCCGATTTTTCGAATAGTTAATGTGTCTATGGCCAAATATGGCGTTTTTCAACGGGCTATATCTCGGTCCACAAGGACTTTTGGGTCATGGGGTAAAAACTCGTGAATTCCTTGATGGAATACCTTTCTACCCAAATAGGTCCGATTCCCCCAGAATTTTATCTTTTACCTGATTTTTTTAAATTTATTTTATATTACTGTATGCTTTTATAAAACTCCAATTTGTACAATAACAATAAATATTTTACATTTTCTTTAGTAAATATTTTAGAATTTCTTCATACGCATTACTTTTTTTAGATTTTAATGTTTTTTAATTATCTTTCAAATTAAAATATAACACCTAAAAAAATGTGGCTTCGTAAAGTTAAATTCTTTTTTGCAAAGTTAAATTCTTTTATTTCTACTGTTAATGAAAAAAGAATATAACTTACGAAGCTAACTTCACACTTTTTCATGTTAAATAACAATGACTGTTAAAATTACTAAAATGTTAAAAAAAGAATTTAACTTACGAAGCTATCTTCACACCCTTAATATCCACAGCCTTCCACCAGACAAGAGCGCCAAAGATATATTGGTCCAATATAAAACATAGGGTGTAAGACCTATTTTTCCCAAAGGTATTACTCAGCACTATTCCTTACGAGAATTTCGATTATATAGGTACTCAGCCTAGGTACTTTGCCTCTTTTGAGAATTTCAGAGTAATGTCGCCTGGTAACTATGTATTTACCAACTTGGTGCCCCTGCCACTGAGCCTGAAGAGGATTCTATTTTTAACCAGATTTCACAGAAATAGTAAAAACACGTCACCCCGCGCCGTTTCACAAGTCACAACCTTTCTTATCCTGTTTCCACTGACCATTCTATGAGATATGCTTACTGTGCCCTACAGAAGTCTTTCCAGCCTTTCCAGTGTTTTAAGTAATGACAGACTGAATGGACTATAATCCCCTGCTGACGCATGATTAATCTTCGCTGGAGCAGTGCTGAAAAAATTTCATCAGCCCCTGGTTATTTATAAGGTTTAAAAGATGACACCGCAGATATCATTCTCTCCTTAGTCATAATGGAGCGGACTAGATCGTTTATCCGGATCCGAGATGCCGCGATGAACTCATATTCCGAGTCCTCGTTTTCAGCTTTCCAACAACTCGGAAGTGCGTATTCACCAGCAATTACTACTCTCAATGAAGCAGCCGTCTGGTCTTATTAGGAATCCTTGAGTACATGATTCCTTAGATAGTATCTTTCTCCGACGAATTGCGTCCGTGGTGTTCTACAATTCCCAACAAAAACGCTCCCACTAAGCCCTTCTGGTCACCCTCTAGAAATTTCTGAATCTTCGACGATATTCGTCGCAACTCCCACAATCTTGTTCCCTCTTTGTCATATTGAACAATCTTCTACATTCTCTCCTGAGCTACATTAACTTAGTGTTTCTCCATGGTTGCTGTATTTTCCTAAAAACCCTAAGGTCGATCAGCGTGAGTACGGCTTTATGTTCCTAGAACAGAGGAGGAATCCAATCGCTCACCGTCATGCGAAACAGTATATGGTTAGAGGTACAATTAAAATTTTGGCTCTGTGCCAAAGTTCGATAACATCTCGGATGCAGTTTTTAAGAAAACCGAGAGCTTTCTCGTTACCACTGCCCTTAGTTATTTGGCTGCTTTGAATTTCATGAAGGAGTAGCCTCGATCAAAGCAGTTCGTCATCTAGCGCCGGCTTTTTTATATTATTATATCCAGAAATAGGCTTCAGGCTGACTACGGTCTATAATGAGTACTTATAGCTTAGGTAGTGACTGTAAGCTTGTTAAAGGTTTTAACCGCTTACCCTCCGACTGGTGGCTGTAGCAATTCCTCAAGCAGAGGTGTTGTAGGCAGTAATCTCTCTAAACAATTATACGTGTTTATACTTTACGCCACCATAGGTGTTTGTTAGCAAAAATTGCTTTTTGTTGATGATATCTTTGTAACTAGGATACAAGGACATACTCGTTAGCATAGCAAGATTTTATAACGGAGTGAGATTTGGTGAAAATTAACTTTTGTGCTCATATAAAAATGTTTCCCAAATTACTTTATTGGGACAATTCAGTCGATAATTGCAACTGACTATCATATTCTATATTACAGAGTTGGGAAAAACCTGGTTTTTTATTGGGATTTTGGATGGGTTTTATTGGGTTTTATAACTGTTTCCTAATTTCGTTCAATTCGACAATGGTTTTTATTTTTTAGTAAAATTACGTTGTTTTAGTATTTATAATGCTATTTTGTATTCTTGGTCGGATCAAAGAGGCGTTGCGTACTAAGGGCTGCTAACGTAAGCTGCAATTACTTCGTATGAACTATACATTATGAGAAAACGGCCAGAATATAAAAACAGACGTGATTAAGTTATTATTTTGCATGACAAAGCTCCACTTCAAGTCGCGAAAGCTGCCAAGCGATTGTCAGAAACGTTAAAATGCCGCACCCGCCGTATTCATACATTGGTCTGACTTTTGGATTTTGACGGATATAATATCTTTAGCATTTCATCGAATAACTTATTTTCAAGAAATATAAAAGCGCCTTAAAAGAGGTGAATTTTTTTTTTTTTTTTTTTTTTTTGACGGGATTCAGAAATTGGCTGAGAGGTAGGGAATAGATGTAAGCAGTGATTTCATTCATTTTTATTTTGACAAATTCTTAATTCATTATCATTTTGGAGCTAAAAACAACTGATCGAATTAATTGGTACACCCATTAAGTAAATTTTACTTATTTTTGCTGTAAATAAATTAACATAACCAGTGGGTTGCCAATCATGGTAAATTCGGGCCTTATCGACTATAAGTTGTTTGCCTTTTCTTCAATTTGATAAAATTCCTTTCATTTCTAGTTTTATTACTGTATGCCTGCTTATGCTGTGTATAATCGCATTGCCTTGTGCCATTACTTTATTGATTCAAATTTTTCTATGGCATATTTTAAGGCAATTAAGATGCAATTTTATATTCCTTTATTGTTCCTTATTGAGAACGATGATAAATAAAATGCATTATTTGAATCAAAATTATGATTGAATCGTGTAATATTACATGAGCTTGTAAAGTGAATGGTTGAAAGCCATAGTGCATTAAGTAAGACATTATTGAGCACTATTTACAACTAAAATAGGTTCAATAAAGCGTTTTTCATCATAATCAAAATTCTCTTTGAACCCAATATTTGTTACTAATACGTAAGTCAAGCAATCATATTTAGTGTCGAAAAATATTTTACTGGGCGAATAAAAATCACTGTATTCTTTAATAGAAAAAATTATAAGGCAGAAAATAGCAGGTTTCAATTTTATTTTACATACATGTGAAATAACACATGCACTTAAAAGTCTCGGGCCTTACACATAGATGGCTCTACTTTTATTGCTTTCGCCTCTTTTTCAGTTAGTGCTTACCTTCAAAAGATAGTTGTTAAAATTTCATCATATTCTATTAATTAGTTTGTGAGTTATTGTCCTAAGAGTGACGCGACTTTTATTATTTTCAGAACAATAGATCAAAAACAATTTTGTGTTTTATCTTTCATGGCAATGGCTTTCAACAATGGCTTGAAAAGTGTTATTGAGTCTCCACTCTATCAAAAACAACAATAAAACGTGGTCGTTGAGCGTATATAAACAGTTAAGCTCGCACGGTTATTATCTGGCTGAAAATTATCTACTGTGTAAATATATACAACCGAGCGAAAATGCGCAGATATTGACAAGATAATAAATAAAAAAACAAATTATATTTAGTTGTGGAATAGATGCCAATGTAAGCACAAGCATGTCGCTTTGCTTTATAAAATTGCTTTTTTGTGTTATTCTTTACCTCTTTAGTTTTTCTCTTAACACACACAGCAAAAATTCACTAACACTGCTACACAAATTAATCCCTCTTTTGGTCTCCCCTGACACGGATAGACACGGTCACACACGTAGAGACACGAATAATGCACAAAGCGGTGGACTTTAAAATGAGGAGGTAACATCAGGAAACATCAAATAAATCCGCAAAATCGTTTTGAATGATCGAAAAGTGATGTTGCGTAGGTTAGCTGACATTGTAAAGATATCACAAGAACGTGTTGGCTTTATATTGCATGAACATTTGACTATAAGAAAGCTCCGTGCAAAGTGGGTACTGCGTTTGCTCACTGTTGAATTGAACTTCGAATTGCTCTTAGATCCACCGTATTCTCCAGATAAGAATTATCGCTGAAACAAAGGCCTATTTTGAGGCAAAATATAAATTGTTCTACAAAAGTGGTATTGAAATGTTAGAGCGGCGTTAAAATTATTTATTATATTACTTTTGATGGAGATTACGTTTATGAATAAAGCTAATTTTTAACAAACAAAAAAGTGTTTTCTTCGTTGGTCCTGGGACTTTTCAGCCCATGTGTTAATATGCAAAAGTCAACTAGAAGTTAAACATTAACCCATTTAATTACATTTCTTTTATTCATACCAATACAAATCCAATTATTTCTTTTTTTTTTCTTAACTTAATCATTTTTTTATTATTGCATTGGATTCTCCTTATTATTATTTGTTTTTACAGAATTTAAATTAAGGGTTATCAGTTGTTTTAACATACCAATTACAAAAACAAAAAGGAAAAAATCAATCAAGGAACAAAAATAATAACAAAACTGATACAAAGTAATCAAGACAGATTGTAAGTTATAATTTTGTATGGCTTTTTTTCGTTCTTGTTATTCTTGAATTCTTGTTATTTATTATAGCGAAATATTGTTGATTATAAGAAAATAAATTGTATATGTACGTACATACAGTGTCGAGCAGAACTGGCTGAATACAAATGAAGTTTGAATTAAAAGCGCAGTAAAACCCATAAAACTTAAGAAAAGTAATTCGACTTTTTGTTTAAAATAATCAGTAGAGGAATAAGGTATTCAGCCAGTTCTACTATCCACTGTACATATTACATTAAAAAATAAATAATTGAAATTAAATATAAACTTTGCCACAAAGTAAATGTAAATGATCATCATGGCCAAAAGTTGAATGAACTTTTTAATGGAATATTTCGCATTTTTATTTGGAATTAATTTTATAATTTAATAGAAATTTATATAAATATTTCAAAATTGTCTTCTAAATTCCAAGAAAAATATGTTTTAATTTTAAAACAAAGCCATTAAAACATTTTTTTTTTTTTAAGAATTCAAATTTTTAATACGGAATTAAATATGTTATTTTTCCACATTTTGTAGTGTAGAGCACACTCACTATTAATTAAAATATCATTGCAAAGCTATGTTCACTATAACGTGCGTGAAAATGCAAATAAAAACACACACAAAAAGCAACGAATTTTATAGTGACTGCAGCAACAACTTAATCATGGCACGTTGGTAAAGTAATGTCCCTCACTGGCTGTTAAATGCATTTAAATAGCGAAACAAATTAACACAAACAACCGAAAGAAAACAAACAAAAATATCTCTTGAATAAATCAAACTTGCCTATCTGCCCACAGAAAAGGCAAAATAAAAATATTGAATATTCAGAGGAGATTATTTGGAAATTTAGTTCCACTTAAAAAGCTTTAAAAAATTTAAGGAATGTATTTCGAATTGATTAATTTTAAGTGTTTGTTGTTCGTTACCTATACCCTACACCAATGCATAAGTAGAGGAAGTAGTCTTACTCCCTTCTAACATTTTGAAATTAAGAGGTTATTTTGAAGTAAAGTAGAGCATGTGCGTACAAAATAATATAATTAAAATATAATAATAAAAATAATCAAAATAATATAATTAAAGGACATAATATTACCACCTTGACCAAAAAGTTCCCGGAATAACCCCCGTGTGGCGGTCCCATCTTTCCGATATGATTTTTTTTTTTTTTTTTGTTAAGCTGGTGTTGATATTCCCGCTAAATCTTAGCATAATAGCTTGACATTTGTAAAACCTACGTAACCAAGAGTATATCTATTTCTATGTGTGTTGGCGATTTTTTACAATTTTAGAAATGGCTTTAAATTGGCAACAACGAACTTGTATAAAACGAACGTTGGATATGTTGGAAAAGTGTGTCAGCAACGATTTTCTAAAGAAAACGGTCGTTTACCAGTGGCACGGCGGTTCAAAGTTGTCGTAAGTCAATCGAAGATCATGAACGCAGTGGCAGACCATCGACATTGAAAACCGACCAAAACATTTATAAAGTAAATGAAATATTGGTTAATAACCGCAAATTAACCATCAGTGAGATAGCGTAAGACTTGAACAATGTCTACGGATCCGTCCAACACATTTTGGTTAATGATTTGGGTCTCCGTCGAGTAGCAGCAAATTTGGTGCCAAAAGACCTCAATTTCATGCAAAAAAGAAACCGTGTTGAGGTCGCAAAAGACATGATTTGCGAGGCTGAATCCGATCCCACATTCATCAGAAGGATCATTACTGGAGATGAGACGTGGGTTTATGAGTACGACACGCAATCCAGGCATCAGTCAAGTGAACGGCGTTCGCCAAATGAGCCGAGACCAATAAAACAACGTCGTTTTGAGTCAAAAAAGAAGGCAATGCTCACGGTTTTTATGGATTACAACAGTGTAGTGCATTATACATTTTTGCCAGAAGGCCAGACAGTAAACAAAGAGTATTATTTGCAGGTTATGAGACGTTTGCGTGAAATAATGAAAATAATGGAAAAATCTCAGGAATGAACATACCGAAAACCAGAAATGAAAATGCTTCGAGGATTGTGTTGCTGTCGAAGGGGATTACTTTGAAGGGGACAATACAGATTTCGAAAAATAATCTTATATTTTTAATTTACTGAATAAATTCCGGGAACTTTTTGATCAAGGTGGTATATATAATCAACGGCCACCATAAGTTTTTATATGCCTTACCGAATTGGGAAATCATCGGCTCATACTTAACATACTATACAAAATTAAACTTAAAAACTTATTATATGCATGTAATTTAGCTCGCCGAAGAGCACTCGAAAGGGAATCAGTGACTATGCCTAGTATTTACTTTCGAACTTGAGATGTAAAAAGGGTTCTTGTAAATTTCAACGATAAGTAGTCTTCTGGACCGGATGGCATAAATGCACTGGTCCGTAAGCAGTGCTCTTTGATGCTTGTGCGTCCATTAGCTAGCAATTTTAGTGCGTCACATCGCGATAAGGTTGCTAAAAAGAACAACCCTGAAAACTACCGTCCAATAGGATTTTCTTCAGCACCATCCAAGGTTATGGAGAGAGTAATTAAACAACAATTGTGAAGTATTTGGAGTTCAACGATTTCAAAAGAAAGGGCCATTCTACTGGTCATCTGCTGCAGGTGCTCTCCGAGAGGTGGAACAAATCCGTTCTCATTTTTATAAAAGTAAAGTTGTGACTCTGAGTATTTTTATTTCGTTCGATAGAGTTTGAGGCGCTTGTGTAGAAATTTGTTGCCGTTAGTAGTCACTTCTCTCGATTTATATTGAGCTTCCCGATGAGTATGGGAATAAATTGACGGGTACCGCATGGCTCTATTCGTTCTCCTATTCTATTTCTGATCTACACTTCCAATTCAATCTACTCTTTCGAAAAAGACAGCAATATTTGTCATTTATACTCTTTCGATCGTAGGCCGAGCCTTTTGGGATTTGAGATAGAATATAAACACAAAATCCACTAAAAATGAGTTAGTTTTTAGACGGAAATATCAACTAATTCTATATAAGGGTTTTCCAATAAGCGTTTTCATTTTGATAGTTCACATCATTTTTATTTTGAGATTTCATTTTGAAAAAAAAATATATTTTTAATTGTAAAGTAGAGTGTTTGTCTGTGAAAACGGATAACAATATCAGCCAAATGGCCGCCAAAGCTTTTCTTTCCATGAAATTTTCTATCACAAAATCGTATATTTGCGTGTGTATGTCCTCGATAGCTTCTCGAATTTCAACTTTTAAATCATTAATTGATTATGGGTCATTAGCATAGACGTTATCTTGAACGTAAGCCTAGAAAATTGGCGTTGCTTGGTGTAGTGGCTAGAGCGCACACATAACAGGTTTGAATGTATAATAAAGAGGACTCAACTTTCCTCCAGACAAATCCATCTAAAAAATAAAAAAGGCCACTGTCCCTCCCGCATACCTCTGGCGATGTTGACAAGCATCAGACGAATGATCAGGAAAACACGCCACCTACTTTGAAAAAATTACAATTCTAAAGTAAAGATCACCACCTATCAGCAATGATGTTCACCACAGCGTTGATATTGTTACTTGTGTTCAATAATGGCGCAATCACGAAGTAGTTGCTTTGACTTCATTTTCAAAAAAAAGAGTAAGGTAACAATTATACTTGGGTTTTTCAAACCCCAAATGCGACAATTTAACTTATGAATGCAGCCTCCTAGAGTCTTATCACTCACGATGATTTTTCAAGTAATTTCCGATTCAGTTTAATACATTTCAAGGGCCCAATCAGCAAAGACACAGCGTTTTGAATGGACGGAAGGCGTAAGTTCTTGTGTTAAGTCTTTATGCAAAATACAGTGAAATAAACAATTCCAAACCTTGGTTTTCCCCAACACTATGGGCTAAAAACACCAACATTTCCAGTTTTTCTTGAGCGACGTGTACGTGTTGCTTAATCACATTACTAACTTGCCCCGAAAGCTTTCATTACATTTTTCATGTAAACTTTTCTACCAGTTTTACAATTGCTGGCCAAGAAAGTGCTACTTAATGATTCAAAAATACTTTAGTTTTGTGAAATGTGATTGCAAAATTTTCACTATTTTTGAATTGAATTTTAATAACTTCAACACGTTGTCGATGCATAGGTAGTGAAGGCGGTGCATTCGCACCCCATCCAAAGCCCAGAAAAAGACATCCTCAAGACAGCTGTTAAAATGGCGGGTTATTGAAATGAAACCCTGTACATGGTTTCTAATAAAAAAATTCAAAATTGGTTAGGCAATCGTCAGAGCGATAAAATTTTGTCAATGTGATGATATGTATTTTTTCTAGCAATTATACATATACACTTGAAACCATAGTAATAGGTTTGTGGTGTGGATTGTTAACATATAGTCGGTTTTGACCGATAACTTCTTCCCTTTTGGTTTTGTTTTATTTAACAAACTGATTTAATGAAAATTGCAAAATATCAAAAAGCCATTAATTTCAATCTGATTTAATTTCGAAATAAGGAAAATAAATTTTTCTATTATCAATTGACCAATTAATTATTCTTGAATATGTAGTTGAACAAATTTATTTTTTTATTAGTCATGCGAAATAACGTTAAATTTTGTAAGCGCTTAAGAAAGCTATCTTTTAAACGAACATTCTCAAGGGAGGGAGTCATGTGTAAATGTTAAAATGTGGTGTGAAGTGGAAAATAAATTCAGAAAACGAACATATTGCACAACAATAACAAATTAAGAAAACGAAATAAAATAAAAAACAGATATTGTATATTTAAAAGAAAAAAAAATGGAATAATAACGACCACAAGAATATACACAAATCAAATTTAAAATTTATGACCAATTCGAGAGAAAATGATAAAACAGGACAAAATGAGGAAAGAGATACAAGAAGCACACACACCCAAAAATGACTTAGCAGACCCATTGTCTTCGTCTTTAAATCAAACTGGCGATGCAACACAAAATGTGCAGTATAATGTCATCATAAATTAAGAAAACAAAAAAAAAAAACCAGTGAGAACTGCCAAATAAAAAAAATAAAAAATCAAAATGAAATGAAAAGAATTTAAAAACGACAAAATAAGGAAAACAGCTATAAAAAAAATTGTATAATTAATACGAAGACGAGAAATTAAATAAAATATTCCAAATCAACGATGACATTCGGTTTTTCTGCTGTTGTTCTAGATATAACTAAAGGACTGCTATAAAAACACCCACAAAAAAAAAAAAATTTAAATAAAAAATTTAAAAAATAAAATCATTAACGTGATAAAAATTCATTATAATTAAAACCAAATAAATGAACATGATATATGTATGTATTATGTATGAGTAAGGGTTAGGAAATATGGTATACATAAAAAAAAGAAATATGTATGTATATATGTACATAAATATCGTCACTTGAAATGCAACAGCGCCCTACTTACTTATGTGGCACTACAACCGTCTGTCGGTTTTCGCCGCGTAAAAAAAAGCACGCCGGTTGGATCTTTCCGAATCGTGGGTGATGATACAGACTGATGAGGCGATTCTATGAGTTTTCGAGAGATAAATTCTTTGCAGAATATACGAACCTGTTGTCCTAAACAACGAGTATCGGCACCGGATGAACTTTGCACTGTATGCACTATATTCCGACATCGACGTGGTGAAGCGCATCTGTGTGCAACGATTACGTTGTCTGGGACGTGTAGCACGCATGCGAGAAAATTCTCCCGCTAGAAAGGTGTTTGATACGGAACCTGAAGGTATGACTAACTGGAGAAGAAGCGAACAAAATCGATCGATCGCTTAGGCTTGCGTATGCCCGGCTATTGTCCAATTGAGATTGTAAATAGCCATACATGTAAGTAAGTAAGTTGGATTTTTCCTGTGCCAGTTTGAGATTCACAAGACCGTCACGTTCTGCAGCACTTGGTCTATCCAACGAAAATGTGGTCGCCTCTTTCACCACACCGTGTACCGTTTCAAAAGTATACCTTGCTTGAGTTTCTTTGTCCAACGAGAGCAGAGCTGTATCTTAGTGTGCTTAACTATATCCACGTCCCTGTACAGCTCGCTGTTATAAGGTATGTGATAATCATCTTCTACCCGTAGAGGATCGCAGATCATACCAAGTATTTTGCTCTCCTACTTGCTCCAAAAACATTCAAAACGTTGTTTATTAGTGTGCATGCATCCGCCCCATATAGAAAAATAAAGATGATAAGTGTTTTGAAGAGCACGAGTTTGGATCGTTGAGAGAGAGAGCTCTATTTCTCAATTGCCTAATAAGCCTTATGTAGCATCTGTTGGCAACAGTCATTCTCCGTTTGATCTGCAGGCGAAGACCTCTTGTTTGTTGACAGAAGATACGTCTTGTATTCATTCACCACTAGACCCACTTTGGCCGCTTCTCTCTCCACCGAGTACGCAGAAGATATCGCACGAGCATTAAGACCGACAATGACGATATTCGTAGGCGTATGCTAGCAGCATGACGCTCTTGTAAAAAATGGTGATTTAATCTGGCAGCACGAATAACTTTCTCTAGTAAATGAGTCAAAAAGTCATATGGCACAGACTTGTCTGAAATCTCATTTAGTAGCAAACGGCTCGGAGAGGCTCTTTTCAATTCTGATAGAGATTTTGATGGCTTTTAAGGTCATACTCCATGGCCGTATAGCTGCTATATAGTTGCATTATACTTATGCGACAGGGCCTAACAACCAAAAAACTAAAACTTAGTTTTTAATTGATAATGGTACAGCTCATTAAAGCATATTTCTTTACAAATTTTTGGCAATCTATTTGCAAAAATAATTACTTTATTAGAGAATTTCAAACTGACTTTTTGTTTTTGGTTATTATTGTGAAGAAATCATCTTTATAATTACAATACATTTTGTTTTATTTAGGTTTTTATCTCTACTGCAAAATTAGATAAATTGATGATTAACAATTTGGCATTTCAGGTGACGATATGTGCATACATATGTATGCACATTGAAAATTAACATTTTGTATTTTTTCTGGGAAATAAAACTTTGCAAAAATGCAGCGGTACAAAAAAGTCATTGCTAATTTATTTTATAAAAAATTGATTCCAAAGCAAGCTCAAAAAAATATTTCCTTTAGGTTTTGTATTTCATTTTCTGCAAAGAAATTATTTAAAATCCTATTCAAACTTTGGCAACCAGCAAACTAACGTTGAGAACAAGTAAAATAACATAGTCGATTAAGTCCATACCACTATGTACTTGTCGGTATAAGTAAATGCGATTTTGGAAGCATTAATGGACAATCGAGTATACAGTAATACAGTGATTATCGAAGGTAAGTTTTCCTTTTTATCGCTGTTATTGGTGCTACTAACTCACGAATATTTCTTTTTAGATTTAAATGATATTTTGAGTAAAAAAATTTAAGATTTTGAATAAGGTTAAGTTAGGTAAGGTGGTGGACCACCTAAAGGGAAGGAGTCCCACTTAGGCCAGATATTTGGCCCATTGTGATGCCACAGGCATAAGTGCCAACCCATGAATAAAATAGTCTCTATAGGAAACCATTTAGCCTCCAAAATAATATTGCAGTTGCAGCCGCCTTTAGTTTAGTTTAGTCAAAGATGACAAAAAGTAGGAGTTCAAGCACCTCCGCCTTCTGGCAGCAAGAGGCGGGCATTGACACATAAAGTGAAAGAAAATCTCCTCCTCCTCTTCGAAACCTCAACTCCTGGAAATTTCATTCGAGGGAATGCCAAGTCTAGCAGCATGTCTCGAGTGACTCGTTAGGATTGCAATTGTGCGGTGTATGGCCACCCGACTTAGGGAGAGAAGACATTTAATCGTCCTTTCGTCAAGGTTGGTCCAGCAGAGCCTCGCGATATCGCACGTGCACTCATGCTGCCAGCGTCGGCATAAACTGTCCAGAGAATATTCAGCTTAACCGAAGCAATCGTGACACTCAGTACCCATCATGGCCAATTCGTCAGCTACGCAATTTCCGACGATATTTCTTTGACCCGGAACCCATATAAGAGTAACCTTCGAATGAACCCGACTGTCCGAAAAGGTCAAAAGATTCTTAGAGAATACCTCCGTCCAACAAGCATTGCAAAGCCTTCAGTATAGCCATGACCTCCGCCTAAAACACACTGCAATAATCAGGCAACCTATAAGGCAGTCTTGTGTCAGAATTTCTTACGAATATACCTCATCGCTCTCTGCCCCGCATCTTAGAGCCCTCAGTATAGACCTCAATGGCATTCTGAGGAACTCCCGCCCTTCTGACCCGAATTCCCTCTTAGGTATATCAAAGTGAAATCTCCTATCGATAAAGTTATGAGGGATAGCAGCATGACCACAAATTTAACCCTCTGCTCGAGAAGAAGGTCAGTGGGGAGCCGGTTAAGCATAGCAAATATGGCCATGGTTGGAGTAGATCGGAGTGCACTGGTGATCACGACGCCAGCTTGCCTGCGCACCCTTACAATAACACTGATATCTACACACCGTCCAGCTAGGGAGTAAAGATTATTCTTCAAAGCCTTTTCAACACAGCCTACTAAGGAACTCAGTGCAGTCTCAGTCGACCGACACCTCGTGTAGGCATGCTGAACACTATTGGGAAGCGTAGGAAACTATTTGGACCGTATCTCCCAGAATCCTCTCCAAGC
This sequence comes from Wohlfahrtia magnifica, assembly GCA_023159175.1. Taxonomy (NCBI): domain Eukaryota; kingdom Metazoa; phylum Arthropoda; class Insecta; order Diptera; family Sarcophagidae; genus Wohlfahrtia; species Wohlfahrtia magnifica. The sequence goes on from JAKWBJ010000178.1 coordinate 646,641, forward strand.
TCTTCTAAAGAAAAGATGTAGAGCTTATAGGCCTGAGATCCTTCGCGTTGGAAATAGAGGGTTTTCCCGCTTTGGGGATAAAAACAACCCTCGCCTCCCTCCACCTGATTGGGATACAAGAGTACTGAAGGCAAGCATAATAGATAGCAATTATCTCCTGAAGGTCAGCAGGTATGATGACTGATGCCGGGTTATTTATAACTTTTAAAAGATTCGATGGCCCATTGAAGGTTGCCATCGCCCAAATTAAGAGTCACCTGCTGAGAAGTTGCATCCATTCGAAGGGAATTGCAATTGCGTTCACAATTACCCGGAAAATGTACATCAAGGAGTACTTTCAAGGTCTCGTCGTTGGAAGTAGTCCAGGAGTTATCCCCAGACCGTATACACTCCACAACATAGACAGATTTTGAGCAATATTTTGACAAAAAAAAATATAGAGTTACACTGATTTTAAGCTCATTCAGCGTTTTGCTAAAATCACACAATTAATTTACTCAGCCCAAGTTTTATTAAAGTTTATCTAAATTTGCTGCTCAGCTATATCCTTACGACAAAACAGGTTGAATCGAAGCAGTCAATCTTTTGGCTGATTGCATACTATAAGAAGATCTCCACATACCTCTTCAAGCGTTGCTCTGGTGTAAGTCTACCCATAATGATATGTCAAGCCAAACTAAACAAAAAGCAACTATCAGCTATTAAATCGATTCTCAAATTGATCAGTGTTGTCAACTGCAAGTTCTGAACCTGTAAAGAAAATCCCGATATATGTATGTATGTTTGGTTAGTAGTGAGCATTTATTTTTTTGGGGGAGAGTGTCTGCCGTTAGATTTAAATTCGAAAGAGCAATCTGCCAAGTAGTTTTGGAATCGTGTGTGTGTTTCGGAGTAAAGATTCATTTATTTTATTGAAAAGACCTTGATGCCACAGTTTGTCAAAAGCTTGGGAAATGTCTATAAACATAACAGAGCAGTATTCCTTGTTTTCAAAAGATTTTCTGATGTAAGTGACAATACGATGTGCTTGTTCTATAGTGCTGTGATTCTTTCGAAAATCAAATTGGTGATGCGGAATAATATTGTTTGACATAATGTTGGGCGTTATTGACTCAAAAAGTTTAGAGAGAATAGATAAAAGGCTTATCGGACGGTAAGATTTGACATGTGTTGGATTGTTACCAGGATTATTGATCCTTTCAATTTCAGATTTTTATGAGGTTAATACGAAGCATACTAGTAAATATAAATAAAATAGTTTTAAGAGCTGAATTTGGTAATTCGAATATAAGAGATTTTTTAAAGATTTAAAAATTTCACTGATCTTACAATGTCTCTTGTCATAAAATATATCGAATTAAGTATTATTTTATCCATTACGTGTGGACTGAAAGTGGATGTACCATTTTTCGGAATAAAAAAAGACTCGAGATGGCTTTGAAAAGCATTGGCTTTGGCTTCTGTAATTTTTAGCAATCGCCGTTTCCGAGGCGAATTTGGTATTCATATACAATTGGGTTTTACATCTTTTTTGTCGCTTGCCGTGTGGATCTAAATTTTGCAAAAAGTTATTTTAGTTGCGTTCCTCTACACTTTTTAAAACATTTTATAATTTCGCATCTTACTTTTTATTCTTCAGGGCAGGAAAGCGGTATTTTGGGCATTCTTTTCCGACATTTTCGGTTACTAGAGATTGGATATTCGTTAGGTAATTCGATTTATTACCCTGCTTTTAGGATTTTTGTGAGTTGCAGCTTTGAATTTTAATTTTTAATAATTATTGACTTCTAGGCTGTTATTTAATTATTGGTTAAAATTTAAAAATTCTCTAAAAAAGATTCAATATTGAATTGAGTTGAAAACAAACTAAAAAAGTAATGTTTGTTTAAAACTGTTGTTTTTAACCGCCTTTTTATTTTGATTAGTTTTTTAATGTTTTAATATCGATACGATTTGATGTGCTGTATACTTTTTTTATTTCAAATTGTGGCTTTTTGTTATCACAAAAAAAATTAAATTTTAATGTAATTTTAATTTGTATAATTTTTTTTTATCTTGTTACAGTTGGTTATTCAATAAAACGTTTAAAAAAAGAATGGAAAATATACACCAAATGTGTTTTTAATTAAACATTGAATTAATGGCCGTAAAAAAATGCGTTTTTTCTTTACCAAAAAACGTTTATATAGAATTTAATTTAAAATTTTAATTTTAATTAAAAAAGTTGTTGCATTCATTGACTTTAATAAAGAAATTTTTAATGACATTTTTAGAATTCTGTGTGATTATTAGTTCTGATCATAAATAATAATTAACAGCTCAAAAATTTTCAACGTTTTAATTTGTTTTTGTTGTTGTTGGTGGTTTAATTAACTGTTTAAAGATAACCGACAAAAAAAATTAAATTAACTTTTTTAACCATTACTATTGTGTTAAATTAGAAGAATTCTTCACAAAGCGAATGGTTAGGGAAAAGTATAGAAAAGTGAGTGAAGTGAGAGACTAATCATAAAAAAAGAAAAATAAAGTAAAATTTATTTTTAAAATTTATATATAAAATTTATTTTTAGGGCATATTTATAAATAGTGAGATCGCATATGCCATAGTATAGTCATACTAACCCACAGCCAACAGCAAAAATTTATCTTAATATAAAAATAAACAAAACAAAAAGCCCGAGCATATATGCATGAGCAATAATGGCAACAACTCTCCATTGGCTAGGTCCAAGTTGCATGCATGATGCTTCAAAGGACTCTGTTTGACCCTAGATTTGCGATAAAAATCCCAATAATATTAAAATATACAATACTTAGATTTAGATTAAAACAAAAATACACTTTTTAACAATCGAATTAATTTCCTTGCTGTTTGACAGCATGGCACCTCTGTTATTCGTTTTGGAGTTTCTCCTTTTTTTGTTTTGTTATTTGCCAGTAAATTGTGTTTAAAAAATGGAAAAAATAAGGTTAGGAAATTATATCGGGTCCGCCATCTAACGTTTTTTTTTTCAACTAGTGCTTATTTCGTGAATGGTAACACTTAGCTCATATCTGATTTGACAGATAAATAGTTTTATCCTTCCGCTGAACGCATATGGTTGTGTATACGCTTGAACAACGCTGGTAATCTGGGCCTGCGATCGACTTATAGAAGATGCCGATTTTGCCAAAAAAAAATCATCTTTTCAGATGAAGCTCATTTTGATCTTGGCGGGCATGTAAACAAGTAAAATTTTCGCATTTGAGGCACAGAAAACCCGCACGCATACATTAAAAAGCCGATACACCCAAGACGAGTCACTGTTTAGTGTGAATTTTGGTCCAGAGGCATAATTGGGCCATTTTTCGTCGAAACTGAGCAAGGAGTGGCCGTTACAGTCAATGGCGATCGTTATCACGCATTGTTGAACGAATTTTTGTTCACAAAAATTGAAGAGGAGGATATTAGCAACATTTGGTTTCAACAGGACTGCACTACGTGCCACACATCCGAAGCTACACTCGATTTTTTGCGCCCTGTTTTTGAAGATCGCATTATCAGCCGCAGAGCTGATGTCGTTTGGCCACCTCGGAGCTGCGATTTGACACCGTTGGACTATTATTTGTGGGGTGCCGTCAGAGAGAAGTGTTATGCCAACAAGCCAGAGACAATTGACGCTTTAAAGGGCAATAATCGTGAAGCCATTGGTGAAATACATCCGCCCACAATCGATTATGTGCTTAAAAATTGGACCGATCGTGTAGGTTACTGCATAGCCAGCCGAGGCAGCTATTTGAATAAAATTATTTTCCATTATTAACCGAAAGGATTGTACTTTCGAATAAAAAATGAAATTTGAGAAAATATTCAGTTTTTTTTATAGCATCTTCAAAAAAAAAAAAAAAATTATTTGGCGGACCCTTAATAAACACATTACGCGTCACCCAATAAAAATTAGAGATTGCATTGAGTTTGTAATAATCTACAGGCCAAATGAAATATAATTACTTAAAATGTGGGTGATTAGCTGTTAAGATTTTGTACGGGGAATTGCGTTGTTCGGCTTATAATTGAGGGTTGAATGAGAGAACGGATTACGGAAAAACGCTATCGTATGAACGTAGCATAAAATCAAATTATTTGATTTCTAAACCATATAAATAACTACCACAGTACAGGTTTTTTAGAATCGTAGCATAGTATTATTCAACGTTTTTGATTTTGTATTATTTTTATTATAAAAGATGTCTCAAAATTAACGCACGATTTGAACTTTATGCATTAAAGTGTTGGCAACCCTAAAAAATTAAGGGTTAGGGTCCTGTGGATTAATACAAACTAAACCTAATCTCATATTTTTAACGTGTTTTTTCCTCGCAAAATGTATTTATTTAATTTCTTGATTAATTTTTTAATTAACCATTCGACAGTCAACAGTTTAGGGTTAGTGTCGTTACACGACAGAACAACGTGTCTTCATTACTGAACAATAATTTGAAAACAATGAATGCTTGGGAGTTGCAGTTGGAAAATATCATACAATATATGGTCAGAATAGTGTTTTAACTTCGTCAACTTCGTCAAATATTAATTGAAAAATTCGGGGAAACTGGATCCGTTGCAGACGCCAAACACATTGGTCGTTCAAAAACAAGCCGTTCAAATGCCTATATCGAAGCTGTGCGTGAGACTATCGGTGACAATACACGAACTTCAATTTGGCGTCGTGGACAAGAATTACAAAATCAAGAAGCACTCTATAGCGTATATAATCACTGACGATCTGTGTTTCAATGCTTACAAAATTACATGGATAGCAAATAGAGTTCTCTAAATGGATTATTAAACATCAACATATGCATGCTGATTATAGCTGACTATTACTGGTGCTCGATATCGCGACATGATAACAGAGTTATTTTTGCCGAAATTGAATGATATTAATGTGGCAAATATGTGGTTTCAACCATCATATTGCACTGTCTTGCCACATGCCATATAGCTCATGGATCAATTCAATTACTGTTGACATTTCCAAGTCGTGTGTTCTCTCGTTTCGGTGATCAGATCGATTTCTTTTTAAAGGGTTATTTGATATCACAGGTCTGTGTCAACAAGCCAACAACCACCGGTGCATTAAAGGGGGAGATTCAGCGCTGCAGCGAAAGCCAGTGACATTTATGCAAAATGGTCATGAAAAATTTCGACAAATATGAGCGTATGTGCATGCAAAGCCATGGAGACGATTTGCCCGAAGTATTATTCCATAAATCTATAAACCTATTCTATGTACTTTATGATTCAATAAAAAAAAGCACAGAGACTCAACCAATTTATTGAGAATGACTTTATCCAAGACAAATTTCTTTAGCACATTCCACGATATATTCATTTAGTTACCGACGACAACTATTAAACACGTAGCATTTTGTTGATTTTTATTGATTCGGTTTATAGTACCTTCGTGATAGCCACTTGAACCTGTAATTATGCTGCCATAGTAGCAGCAGGAGTCTATCTCACAGATAGGTTGCTAGTATATGTTTAGTGGTTGGGAATTTATCGTTTTCGCTCTCATGAACCAAGTTTTAGTGATGCTCAGCCGAAGACAGTATCGTTTCCTAGAGTTGATTTTCTAGTTTTTCCTGCATATGGGGCCAGTTATGACACAGTAAGCACATATCATCTGTATAGTCTAAATCTCTGATCGACCGCCAAATCCATAGCTAATGTCTCTGTGTGACGAGTTGGTGTGTTTGAGTACACTATGTACGCCAAGATAAACATTTGTGAAGATAGGGAACACTTTTGTCTTACTTCTTTACTTATTTTTAATTGTTCGCTTATCAGGTAGTACGCGACAGCTGGCGTCTATATATTTAGTGTAATGGTGCGAAGTCTTTGTTTATCTAATCTTTATTTCTTTCCGAAAAATTGGCGCAGCGTGACCTCCCTATGATGCGCTTGTAGGTAATGTCGTCCTTTTGTTGTTACGTGAAGATAAGAGGAATTCTCGAATGGATCATCATAACTGGAGCTTCCTAATTATTTAAAATTGGAAACCATGAAAAAGAATTTCATTATCATCGTTGGAGTTCGACACGCCACGCCCACCTTTTAACAAAATCTAAATTCTTAACTTTTAAAACTATTTAAGTATGTGGTTGCAACGTCTTCCTTTGTATTTGGCTAGGTTAGTTCTCATTAAGCTACGGAGAAAAGCTGTAGGTATTTCTAGCTTAAATTTTAGCGTTCCGGTCTGAGTTTCTAGTAGTTATTGGTGTTCAATTATTATAGAACGAATTACGCAAATGATTTCCTTATCTTCGATTATGCAGTGAATTCAATTTTTATTTTGGATCTGTTGAAAATCATTATAATGCATGTGATATTAGACGTAGTAGAATCGTAATTTAATTCTGTAGAATTTGAACTATGTGCCATTGCCTATTTTCCAATATCCGCCATAGTTCAGCGCGTCGTGTCTTTACGATATGGGGAGGAGTCCTTCGCGGTCGGTTGAGGGTTGAAAAGTGTAAATAGAAATCTTTTTGAGAGGCGTTAATGCCTATAAACGAGGGCTAGAGCGCAGGCATACAACACAAACGGCACAGATTCGATTCCCGGCAGAGGATATGACGAAAATATTGAATTGAGGTTTCAAGTGTTTAATAAAAAATCTTCAATCTCCCTCCAGCCAAACACATCTAAAGAAGCCGCCTGACCTTCCAGCTAACCTCTGGCGATTACCACCACCACAACTTAGCAATGATTTTCACCCCTACACACAATCATATGGAGGCGAGTAAATTAATCATCAACTTGATTACTGAAACTGAAACAAAGTAATGGATGCTATATGGAAAGCCAATATGCTGCCTAGATTAGTAACACAGAAAAACATGCGCAAGGTGCCCTAATAGCTATTTCTAAATTTCTTCTAAATTTAATTAATATCAGCAACAGACACAGTAAGTGAAGAGTAAAATTATTTTTGATTGAAACGTAGTTTTTGTTTTTTTTATTAAATAGCCATTTGCTCCTAGGAGATGCGTGTAAATGTGTATCTCCTAAGGGTAAAATGCAAATTTCCAAATGAAGCTAAAATGTTTTAGATAAGTTTCTATTTATCAATAAATTAAAACTGTCAGGTTTTGAGGTAAACAATTTCAAAATTTCTACTTTGGATGAATTATTATCTTACTCACGATTAATGATGCTGTAATAGACATTTCACCAGCAATAATTTTATACCAAAAACATATGAAAACAACCATTAAAATTTAAGCCAATTAGTGTGGAAAAAAGTGTGACCATAAAGAAAAATCTCGGATTTTTACTAAAGAAACAAAAATCAATTTAATATTTCCCTTTTACCAAAAAAACAAACCACACTATTTAACTCGACTAAGAGTAGACTAGTCAACAAAAAAAAAACAAAAGTAAGAAATAAATATATAACCAGTCATAAATTGGTTATGGCCAGTTTAACTAACAAGACACCATCAAATCAATATAAAAAAATAGTAACAAAAAAAAAAGAAAAAACAGAAAAGCATCAACAAACAGAGCCACTGGAGGGCAGACAGACAAACGGACAAACATTTATAACACGAAGCAATACATCAAAACATCATTAACAGATCCAAGAAACTCGAAAAAGCAGCAAAAAAAAGCTTACAATTTCTGTTTAAGAAAACATGTTAAAAATTAATGAGTTTCGTTACGTTTCGTCTTTTCGTCTTTTTTAGCGCTAAAACTCGTTAAGCACTCTTCTCTACGTTAAACTAGACTTACAACAGTGGCTTTTCATTTTAATGTTTTTCATTCCGATTCTTTGTAAATTTAATTAAAAAACAATATGTTTTACTTGATATTTATGTAAATTTGGTTGTGTATTTAAGTTATAAAAAAGAAAAACAATATTTTTGTAATTATTAAAAGCCATAAATTACAACAAGCAGGTAAATATTTTTCTTGCAACACACACGTTCTTTTAGTCGCTCCTCACGTATCCTCTCTACCATTACTTGTTTGTTTTTAAATGAGTTACAATTTGATTTTAATTCATCGTCAATTTAACCGTCTTTTCCATATAAGAGTGTGCTTATGAGTTTTTTTTTTTAATATTTTTTTTATATTAGAAGTAAACATGTCTCAAGTATAGTGTGGCATATACTACTAAGCGTTACTAAGCATTTTTTATATAAATACATACATACTTGTTGTTGTTGGGACTTTCAACAACAAGTTATTAGAATTTTGTGGGTTATAAGTGTGTCATTATGTTGCATTTAAGGAGACTTTTTTTAATGCATTTCTTTAAGTAGTGCATACGTCTAAAAGCATTGGAATTAAAATGAAATGGGGGAAAATGGTGGAGACATAAGGAAAAATATGTATAAGTTCGTTATAGTATATAAATAAAGATTACAAATTCTATAGTAAAGGTATCAATGACGATGAAATATTGAAATAGTAATACATTAGGATTCGTAGAGCTTAGTTAATTCAAATATTTTACAGTGATAATATCAGAAAACTTCCATTCACTGGCAGGGTTGGCAAAAACCTAGGTTTAAAAAAAACCCAGCCTACCGGGTTTTATTGAGTGTTTTAATGGGTTTTTTTAAAGTTTTATAACTGCTTCTAAATTTCGTTCAAGTCGACAATATTTTTTGCGTTCTTTTAGTATTTATAGTGCAACTTTGCACTCTTGGTGTGATTAAGACAGCATTGTGTACTATGAACTGCTAAAGCTCGGTGAACGCAGCAGAATTCAATTGTTTCATTTGAATCTTGTAAAGTGCCCACCAAATAAATTTTTTTTTTTTTGAAAATGCTATAAAAAAAAACTACTGAATGTTTTCTCAAATTTGTTTTTTTATTTGAAAGTACAATCCTTCCGGTTAATAATGGAAAATACTTACATTCAAATGGCTGCCTCGGCTGGCCATGCAGTAGCCTACTCGATCGGTCCAATTTTTAAGCACATTATCGATTGTGTGCAGCCGTATTTTACCAATGGCTTCACGAATATTGTCGTTTAAAGCGTCAATTATCTCTGGCTTGTTGGCGTAACACTTATCCTTGTCGGCACCCCACAAATAATAGTCCAGCGGTGTCAAATCGCAGCTCCGAGGTGGCCAAACGACATCAGCTCTGCGGCTGATAATGCGATCTTCAAAAACAGGGCGCAAAACATCGAGTGTAGCTTCGGCTGTGTGGCACGTAGCGCCGTCCTGTTGAAACCAAATGTTGCTAATATCCTCCTCTTCAATTTTTGTGAACAAAAATTAATTCAACATGGCCTGATAACGATCACCATTGACTGTAACGGCCACTCGTTGCTCATTGTCGAAGAAAAATGGCCCAATTATGCCTCTAGACCAAAATCCACACCAAACAGTGATCGTGTTGGGTGTATCGGCTTTTCAATGTATGCGTGCGGGTTTTCTGTGCCCCAAATGCGACACTTTTGCTTGTTTACCTGCCCGCCAAGATCAAAATGAGCTTCATTTGCAACATTACCAAAGTAATGTCGCAATATTTCCGAGCCTTGTTCAAGCGTATACACAACCATATTCGTTCAGCGGAAGGATAAAACTAATTATCTGTTGAAAAAAAAACGTTAGATGGCCTAAATGGTCCGCCATGAGAAAAACGGCCGGAATATAAAGCCAGACATGATAAATTTATTCTTTTGCATGACAACACCCGAACACATGTCGCAAAAGTTTCAAAGCAATTACATGTTAGAAACGAACAAATGCCGCATACGCCGTATTCTCCAAACATTGCTCCGTCGGCTGTTGCAACGAATACAATATACTCACACATTTGAAATATTGAACACATTCGCTTTAAACGCAAATTACCTAGTTTTACGGTTAAAACACAATGGATTCTCAATTTTATTAACAAAAAGTGTAAGGGAAGCAAACGCAACACATATTCATCTCGTTTAAAGTCATTTCGATTTACGGCCTACATTTTCAGAGACTACTTAGGCCATATAAAGAGGTATGAGTCTATCTTTTAACATGTTATCGAATCACTTCTTTTCAAGAAATATTAAATCGGTTTCAAAGTTAGAGCGTCTTAAAACACGATAAGTTTTTCTGAATCTGAATTTGGAAATTGGCTCAGAGGCGGAGAAAAGATGTAGGCAGTGATTTGATCAGTTTGTGATATTATTATCTTTTTGAGTTCAAAAACGGAACAAATAAATTTGTAGTTCCAAACGTAAATTTCACTAATTTTTCTTGTAAATAAACCCACACGGGTTTTTTTAAATATAATACCAAATTAAACCAATCTGAGTTTTATAGGGTTACCCAGTGGGTTGCCAACCATGTTCACTGTTGGCTATAACTAAAGTAAAAAATATTACACAGCGATGTTATGGCAAATATCAGATGTTTTTTTTTACAACTGATTTAACAGCTGGTAGTTGCTTTTGTTTAGTTTCGTTAGACATTTCATTATGAATATTCTTAAACTACCGCCAATTCACGTATATTCACACGTATGGGCTGAAGCACAAATTGATATTCGTATTGAATTTCTATTCAAAGATTTCTTCTTCGATGGAGCCTCTTTTTGGTTGAATATTTACGTAAATAAACAGATTTATCGCATTTGGAGTGAGGATAATCCACAAGCTTTTGTCGAAACACCAACATTCACAGAGAGTTACTGTTTTCTCAAAGAAACTTTAGATGAGAGTATTTTCATGTAATCGTCCAATTAATTAGCCACCAAGATCGCGTGACTTATCCACATTCGATCATTTCTTTAGGGTTATGTAGTCACTTGTCTACGTCGATAAACCATTGATGCGACAAATTTGTGAAAATTGGTGTTCAAGATTGAACCTTGTACGCGCCAGTCTTGGCGGCCACATGGCCGAAATCGTATTTAAATATTGTTGTCATAAAATTTTATAACCAACAAAGCCCATTTCATTGATATTTAAAATATATCTCTTCGATTTAAACTTATGTAATTTTAACAATAGCTTACGCAAACCCAAACCAATACAGATCCTCCACCACGATTTACTGTTGGTAATAAATTTTTAGTTGCTAAAGCTTTACATATATGATCTTCTTCATACTTTTTATTATTATCCGATATAGTAAATTTACATTCGCCATTAAAAATTTGTTCTCCCGTTACTCTTCTTGGGGGTATATGGCTATCACAAAGCATATGCTTACGGTTCACCGCTGTTGATTTTTATTTGCTTCATAGACAGACTCTAGCAAAGTATCCCTTTTAGCAGCAACTGAAGCCAGAAAACTATTCCTGAAATAAAGTTTTGTAATCCTAATGGCATTTTGATCCATGGGCTGAATGAGCGGGGTTACGTGTGGTACCATAAACATTGCAATAATTTATCAGTCTTCAATTTTTATTTCGTCCTCAGCTGGGTGAGATGGAGCTTTGTCTATTAAGAGAATAGTTTTCAGCGGCAGATTTTTTTTGTGAATTTTTTTTTAAACTGCATAAAATAAGTCGCAAAATTATAATTGACACAAGTTGATAACTTTATTATCATTATTATTATCAGAGTAACAAATAAATGATGAAACCAATCTTTAAGAATAGCTCTTGTCATCCATGCTGACGTAGAATGTCTATAATGAACAGGGCAATTAAGATTAATAAAACAGCGTGGCTTCTAAGTCTTTCCATTTAAGAAGTGTAAGTAGATAAGATTCTGTGGCATTTGCTTAGCACAAGAAAGTTACCCATTGCTTTTCAGTTTTTGTACCAGGAGCTGTTTTTTCTAGTAGAGTCTTTTGAGGCTATAATTTCCAAAACAATCCAGACTTGTCAGAGTTTTAGATCTGATCAATGACTAATCCAAGGTCCTCAATTTTCGGCTCTAGCTTCGACTTAAATGCATCCAACAGCAGCGGCTGTGGAGAAAGTTTTTCTCCATATATTTGTAACAAACGTGCGCAGGCTTTTTTCCATATTTTGAAGTCATCCATCGCTAGCATTGAATTCTAGACAATTCTATTTAATTTTATGTTTTATGAAGGCCTTTAGATTTTCCTTTTAACATACATAAGCCCGTTAACAGGGATCTTTTTACCTCTTATTATACTTTTATTAGTAGTATTGATAATACTTTCAATTTACATTTAATTTTAATTGCATTTAACAAATTAAGTAAACTCTGATTAAAATATAAAAATTAACATTTTTCTCTAAATTGAAAATTGAAATTTTTATAACCATTTCAGTTCGGTACCTTGAATACCATATATTTTTAGTTTTTTCAACAGTAAATCTCTATCTATAGTCTCAAACGCTCTCTTAAAATCGAGAAAAATAATATTTTATTATTCTTTTGTTTATTCTTCCATCTATTTGCAACATGATTTACCGATGTTTCACATCAATATTGCTTTTGGAATCCCGATTGATATCTTGACAAAAAGCCATGTTTCACTATATAATCTTCAAGTTGATCTTTTAATATTATTTCAATTACTTTTCACAAGTTTTTAAAGTATTAATTGACCTAAACTCCTCACATTTTACTGTATTTTTCACTTTTTCAATTGGGAAGATCATCGACTCTTTCCAATTACTTGGAAATACTCCCGTCAATAATGATTTGTTTATAAAGCTTAATATAATATTGCCCACTACTCCCCAATTATCGAGAATTATTTTATATGATATTTTTGTATAGCCTAGTTTTGTTTTAATACTTAACAAAAAAGTTCTCAAATCTTGTTAATTTATTGCACGAAATTTGAACTCAAGGTGGTCAATCTCAGGTACTTGATTTTTGTTTTGCACATCGTCAATGAAAGATTTAATTTTCTTAATATTATTAAAAAAATAATTATTAAAATTTAGGGCTACTTGCAGGGTTTTTTTATAATTTATATTATTATGTATCACTGTTTTTATCACATTTTTGTGTTTCCTTAGGACAAGTTCCTTAAATTGCACCACATTTCTTTCTGATTACATGCATTATTATTATTATTTTATTAGTTATGAATTTATATTTTTGGTGTTCAATTTTTACTTAATATATATAGTCTTCTTTCTTCATTACACCATTAATCCTTACTATTGGACCCAAGTGCCACCATGGGAAACAGCCCCAAATAAGCAAGCTACCTCCGCCGTGTTTAAAAGTTTGTTTAACATGATGCTTTTGAATGGACTCATGAGGTCTGCTCCAAAAATATTCTTTACCATCAGATTGGAATCGATTGATTTTTGTCTCGTCAGACCAAATAACTCGCTTCCAATCATCAATGGTCCAATGCTCATGTTTTTTGCAAGTCTGCTTTTATGTTTTATATGAAAGAGCTGGCTTTTACTTTTTAACACTTGCTACTAAACCGATTCTGTGAAGTGCTCTACGAGCTGTCCACTCACTGACGCCTTTATTTATGGCAATAGCAGCCTGTTTGGGTGTTTTTATGGAATTTTTTTTCATTTACGGAGCATTAGGCGCGCGTCTGAATCCTTTATTAACCGAGGGCGACCTCCAACATTCGTTTTAGGAGCTGCATTTCGCTTTCAACTTTTTTGCAATTACTCTAGATACTATAGTATTTTCGACGTCAATATTAATTTTGTTCAAAAGCCGCTATTACTGATAAAAATTAACAATGATAGGAATTAACAAAAATAGACCACCAACGCATGCGTATTGCGTATTATTTAATATTTTCAGTATGTGATTCCCCACTTTTATTATTCATATCGGAAACGTGCAAAACAGAGTACTTAGAGTTGCCTTATGTTCTTAAATTGAATTTTTTTGATTTTGTTGTGTTATTACTATTCTAAATACATATTTTTAATGAATTAAAGAATCGTCCTTTTGGTTATTATAAATAAATTGCACATTTAACCAAAAAATGCTGATTATGTACTCGGTTTTGCTCGCCTGTGTATATCTTATTGACTTATAATTATTCCAAGCTTCAATTGTGTTTTCGTACACTGCATTTTGATACTTAAAAACTTTTTCCCTTTGTAATAGTCTTAGTTCACTATTAAAACAAAGTTTATAGTTTTTTCACATATTATTTTCTTGCTTGTAAATTTTTTTATTGTGTCTTTTAAGCAACGGACAAAGTTTAATACATCTATGTATGTTGAGATCATTTGTCTCATTAATATACAATATTGCACTTAATTCATTTTCTGTTTTTATTATATTTAAAAAAGTCTATTTCTTTGAAATGACTTTCATTAGCATTATATTGGTTCTCAATAAAAATGTCCTTACCCTCATTATACATGTTTATTATTTTTTGCCATAATCTTAATATTATTAGTTATTATATAGTCAATTAATGTTTTACGAGTTCAGGGTAAGTCATGTGTATTCATTCATTATGTTTTATCCCCAACAATTAAAATATCACAGCTGCTTTCAAACATTTCTTCCACAATATTTTGAAAGATATCACAAAATGCAGCATTTGAAACACTTGGAGATCTATGTTGGTGTAATAAGTAATGTTTTCTCATATTTCGTCCTATATACACAGATCCAATACTTCTTATCTTTAATATTTTCTTTAATTTTAATAACATTCCAATGCTTTTAAAAACTAATTATTACACCGCCAGTCCTAGACGAATTTGAGAGGTAACAATAGTGATCATGTTTTTCTATTTCAGTTTCAGTTTGATGCGTCTCAGTAAGGATTGTGAATTCAAGTTTATCAATTACAGCTATAATTTCTAGTTGCTTGAAGTTGTTAATTAATCCTTGAATATTAGTGTAAATACCACGAAGGTGCCTTGATTCCTCTCCTTCTAAGATTCAATTTATTTTGGATACTGCACACTTATGGCTGTTAGTAACCTGATTTTCATCCAGTCCTAAGTTCAGTCTCTTATTTTCCTTAATACAGTTAACACATTTCGCCAAAATTTCTTTATTACATTCTTTACCCCAGTGGTTGCCATGACATTTGAAGCATACATATACTTTCAGTCCGGCATTCAGACGATTCATGATTGTGGCCTTGACATTTAAAACATTGCATAATATATATGCCATCTAAACTTCTGCATCTATCTCAACCAACGTTAAGTTTCTGAGCAACTAAGACCTTTGTGTAGGATCCGTGGTCCATTTTAGGATTTTCCTTCATTATTTCTTTTGGTCTCAAATATTTTAACTACTTCAATGTGGCTACTTTTTAATATTTCATTTTGCGTTGTTTTTTAATTTCACTAATTCGTTATTACACATCTTAAAGTTTAGATCAGTTATTAAAATTATTAAAATTAAAATTAAAATTTTTAATTTTTTTTCGTGTTCGTCAACATTTTCAGTTTGGATCCACTTAATTTTAAGTGGATCAACTTTTTATTTAATTTAGCTGTTGTTGTTGTGTACGTATGTAGATAAAATCCGTTAAAAAATACAAAAATAAGCAGTTCGTATTTTGAAGCTTTTACACGAAGTTCATATTTAGAGCAGTCAATGAAAGCAAGAAGTGTTCATATTTTGGGGTGTTCATATAATCGCGAGTATTACCGCTTAGAAAACACCTCCACTAACATTTCGTGCCTATCGAGCTTCACTATTTAAAAATGAAGTCTCAAGTCATCCCATTTTCTTAGTTTACCTTTTTAAAAGAATAGCAGCAATAACAACAAGAATATGAAAAACATAATTATGCCATAAAAAAAAGATTACATGACTAAATTGATTGTTAATAAGATGTCCGTCTGTGCCTAAACACACTATGTAGCATTTCCATGGAAATACCTATTTATTTAAATTTAAAAAAACAGAAACAAAGAATTAAGCAATTCATGTTAAATTTTTAACTTTTTTATTTTTATACGTCGATAATTTTCCTATTTTATACCTACATTTTATTTTTTTATTTATGATAATTTCATGTATAACACTTGAATGAATTGTTAATAGAAATTATTGCTTCTTTGTCAGAAAGGAATTATTAAAATTCATTATTATTCGTGTTGTTATTCAATGTTTGTAATTGTTATTATAGATGAGAGTATTTTTTTTAATGTTTGTAACTGTTTAATTCTTTAATATTTAATACGTTAAAATATTCCAATTGTTTTCAAAAGAAAAAAAACAAGAAAAGGAAAGGAAATTGTAAAGGTAAACAAATTTAACAATTGAGAAGAGAACAATAACAAGAATATAACGACAACAACAACGACAGAGGAATATGTAAATTTCAATAATAATATTGACTTTTAAACAACGGTGTTTATTTACTCTACTGTAAAATAAAAACAACAATAATTGACGAAAATTAACATATTCAACTTTAAAAGAAGGGATTATGCAGAACAATAACAAAAGAATATAGGGAAAAAAACAACAATTCTTGGAATACCTTAATAGTATTTGCTCTCTGCAAACGTAACAATAACAACAGACACACAAACACACATACACACACACACAAAACATCCATACAAGAAACCTTAAAGAGCATCTTATTAAGGCTTTCAATATAACTGTACACAAAAAAAACGAGAGAGTCTATGTCAAACTCACCTAATAAACGCATTACTTCCTGGGGATTAAGATATAAATTGAGATGACCCCAACAGCCACCCAATGTTGAGAGACCTACTAATACAAAAAATGACAAGCAATGCAATTGTATTGTTGTTGTTTTCTTTAACTGCGAGTGTAAACACGCCATTATTTGTGTTTTTATTTGTTACTTTTCACTTTGAAATTCTTAAACTCGTTTGCTTGCTTATTGCTAATAAATTAAATATCGATTTATTTTATTATTACAAAACTATTAACACTTTCATTGAATTAAATTATTATTTATTTTTAATTTTTCTATTAAAACGATTACAGTTTATTTTATTAATTATATAAATAACTTTAAAAATAAATACAAACAAATAATTTTTTGATTTTATGTTTTGTTATCTGTACTACTCTCACTCTCTATTTTTGTATGTATTTCTTTTTAGGTTCTCTTTTAAAATTGCATTAAGCACTTCTTCTTCTTCTTCTTCACTTATTCTTGCACATACAAATTTATTTCGTTTTCTTCTTTAGCCTGATTTAATATTGTACATAAAACAATACACAAAATGAACAGCACAAAATATGTAAACAAAATAAATAACAATAAAACCGTAAAAATAGCACGTTCTCCTGTTATATTTATAATAAATATTTAATAAACTTTTTACTTTTCATAATATATTTTATAGATTTTTTCTATTCAATTTTCTTTTCACACACTGAAATGTCAAAAATTTTCTTTTGTATACACGAAATTATAACAAAACTATATGTAAAATATATACAATATGTGGGTTTTTTTATTATTATTGTAATGAACAAGCGCAGTGCTAAACACCCTGCACTCTTGAATTATAGCTGTCAACTAAAAACTGCCAAACTTGTTTAACAATTCTGACATCTACTAATGCACGACAGTGCTGCCAAGTTTATGATGTTTGTGAACATTACCATGGGAACAAAAGCGCCCTCTTGTGTTATTAAATAAAATTACGAGCTAGAAATAAAAAGAAGGGGAAATAACTGAGTGTGAGTGAGAGACAGCAAGTAGTGGTTTTAGAGAGAGTTTATAATATTGATAAATAGGAGACCATGTTTAGTTGATTGAAATTGGTGGCACAGCATGAAAAAAAAAATGCCGCATAAAAGAGTTTCTCCGTCTTTCAAACCATTTGTAGGGGAATTTTATTACTTCCATTTAATTTTATGTTAACTTTCAGAGATCAGCAGTGGTCTCATAATTTCCCCAATATAACAGTCAATTAGACTGATATCTTTGATTTGAAATGTTCAACCTTTTCACTAAAAGTTTTTTCTTGTTGAATATTTGAAAATAAACCATAAAGTTCTGTACTTTTAGATTAAGAAATAGGTATTCTTTTTATAAAAATTGTATATACCTACAGCGCATTTCGTTTCCAAGGCTGATGGCAAAGCCCGTCAATTATCAAAATCATAAAGGTCAATAAGTGCGATAGTTATATTAGGTAACCCTGTTTTGTAGTGGGAGCATGGCATTATAAAGCGTCGTATGAAATCCAAAAAGCCCAAAGTTACATTTCAAAAATTTTACCGGAGAAGCAAAACCTTTTTAAGATGTGAAGGAAACCATTTAGGTTAAGCTTGATAGAAATGTTGTTTTCAATTTTAAAGTAAAAGATGTAACACAAATAAAAATATACAAGAGAATAATAAATTTGTTTGAATTGGGGAAATTTGATGTGATCGCATTGCGTGTTTAAATCAGACTGCCGCCATCATGCCCTTTCATTCGCAGGGTTGCCAGGCAATATCATCCTCTTGTATTACCAACTACTTTTTCAATACAGTATTGCTAACAAAAAGTTTAAAAATTCGTGGAAATATGTATTTATGTACGAAAGGCATTTGTTAACAGAATTGTTCCTATTATCTTAACAACTTTTTCTCATTCATTTGCTTAAGTTGGATATGTGTGGTTGGTCAAAGATTATAAGGAGCACTAGGGTCTATCCACAAGGTGGCTTTTTATCGCCTTTGCATTGGACACTAACTTAACTTAAACTTAAGAATGTGAGACTCACTGAGCCGATAATAAGTGGCTCTATTATTGAATTCTCAGGTAAAGTAAAAAATATCTGAAGATCATTTTGAACAGGGCTTTCACATCGTAGAAACCTTTGTCATATGTTACCAACAAGGCGATTAAAGCACATTATGTCTGTCAGCAGCACACGGTGCTGGCACATATTATTCTCGCCAAACTATCTCTCTCACTTACGTTGCAAATCGGCTAAGAACATAAATTGGTAATGGCTAACAACTCCTGTAATGATCACGTCAACAGCCTGCTTATTATAGTAGAACAGTCGGTGTAATGGAGTTGACCTTTATATTGTTTGTTTTGTGATTTCACTAGGGCTTTTGACACCACCCACAATCAGTCAATATGGTAAGCATTTGAAATCATGGTGACCCGGCGAAAATGGTCGATCTGATCCGTGTCACTTATAAGAATCTGTAGCATAGATTACTACATGCAAACAATCTGAGAAAGTATCATTCAGACACTCCTCGTCGTAACATGAGTAATTTGGAAGAGCTGTTTGTAACTCAAATACAAATTTATCAATAATCTTCAAATAGTGCGCAATATATTGCTATTGTGCGCTAATATCATAGGACCAGGAGTGCTATCTGTGCACAAGTGGACTATCCTTGTAGAATACGTACTGGCTATCTGCTGTCTCTGCAGCTTTTCAGCGTAAAACTTTTTTCGTATGTGCGTTTCCTGACACTCTTAGTCATGTTCGCACCTTGGCTGCAACAAGGTAATGATCAGAGTCTATATCTGCTTCTCAATCGAACATCTAATACACTGCGTCCATCTTCAGCAACAACATGGTTGAATTGGTTTCTGGTTATTTGGTCGTGGACAGCCATATCGCCTTATGAATATTAAGATGTGGTAATATACTGCTAAACACCCTGGAGTCTTAAGAATTAATATATGTATACATATGTACATATATATATGCCTTTCAGTGCCTCTATGGTAAAATGTGGAGTTTAAGCCCGCAATTCCTTCGTTACGATGAAAAGGCCAACATTTACCTATGCTGCCCTGGTGTAATGGCCTAGAACGGAATAAGGCAATGCTCGGGCTATTTTTGGTAGGGTATATCGCATTACTTGTGTTTCAATTGCGAGTGTGATAAGGACCTGTACCACACTTGGCATATCAAAGTGCTTTTATTTGAAGGCTGACGTTATGAGAATAATACGCTTATTTTAAGATGATCCTCTCGTTGAGATAAGTGAGCATATGACACCATTCTATGCTGGGTAGGAACTTTAGGGTCCGTATACCTGAAAAAAATTTATGATTGGACTAAACGTGGTAGCGTAACATAGCAGACCAGTTTTGATTCACCGTTGGGTCTAAACAGACTGGCAGAAATTCTGGTGCCGGTATGGTTAGAACCTTTAATGAAACATATTTCATAACCAGTAGTAAAAATAAAAAATTTCAAAGATATGAAAAAAAAACGCGATTAGTCATTGCCTGTAATATTTTGGAATATCGAAATGCGTCGGGAAGACCGTCGATTCTACTCAGGGTGGTCGCAGAACCATCTTCAGTCCTGGATATTATGCTCTCGGTTCTGTGCTTTGGCAAGAGATTCAAGGTTGAATTCTTGGACCGGGATTGCTGGTCTAATGGTTCATTAGTTCGTATACCGATGGCTCCGTTGGGAAATAAAATCCAGTTGTTTTGGGTATCTGAACACTGTGGAATAGATGGTAATGAATATCGGTCCGGATCCTTGCTGTGCAGCACCACTTACTATCATCCTTAATCTAAGCAAGGATTTGGAAATTGTCAGATACTTGGTATACTGGAACACACAAAGAGTACTTCCCGACTCTCGGCCGGCTACCAGCCGGCAATTTGGGCGTCGCTCTGAGGTGCTCAAGTATGGCAGGGTAGACTTAAAACTACTGACATAGTTTCTTACGGGCCAATGTAGATAACGAGCTCATCTAAAGAGTATGGCGGATACAGATAAGGATGTTCGTAAAATGTGCTGACAGGTTTCACATATTGTGTGGATGTGGTGTTCCTGATAGAAAATCTTAGACTGGCCGACATATCCACCATTATGGTTTCAGATCTGCTGGTGTTTATTACGAAGATAGCAGATCTGCTGAACCAATAGATCCGACCGGACACAATAGATCCCATGGGTCTCAGTGTCCTTCAATTATGGCTGGTCGGTCCGATGATAATGGTAATACTTTATAAAATAAAATATAGTTTCATTCACTTTATCTCATAATGTGTGTATAAATGTATGTATGTATGATGTAATTGTATTTTTTTTTTTTTTAATTGGTAGCTTCATACCAACCAATTAGTCTGACCCATAATTTCTAAAAATGTTCTAAAGCTACAATATTTCTTAGACGTTACAAACCAATTGTGTTTCAGAGCAAACATGAATCGGGTAGATTCTTTAGAAAATAAGAAGTACTTTTCTGTTGTAATTTTGGGCATTATGATTTATTTTGTTGCACATTCCTGCATGCTGTCCCAGAGATGGAAATAATAGCAACACAAATAATAGTAGATGATTAAAATCTTTAATGTTCTATGTATAGTTATAAAGACTCTACAAAGATTCTTCAGCTGGCTCTATCCTGTGCCATTTGACTTATCTGTGATCAGGATAGACCCTTGTTTCGGTGCTTAGCCTCCACTAATTTGCACAGGATAATTCTCTAGTGGACCACATTATGCTTGCCCTGAGGGTTTCACTCAATGCAGATTTTTGTAATGTCAATGGTTGTTGCGAATTTTAAGCAGAAGTTAAATATTCTCAATTTTGGGCATACAGTTCGATAAAGTTAAAAAAGTACTTCCATCTGAATTTTATTGATTTGTTTTCTTGTCATATGCTTTGTTGTTAATCCTTATGTGTGGTACAGGGTACCCGCGTACTTTTTCATATTTTAATTGCGGTTTTCTTTGAAAACAGAATTCCTAGACGTTTCAAACTTTCTGAGAGCTCCTAACATTATTTTAAATTCATTTTTTATATTGACGACATTTGTGTCTCAGTAAATCAATTTGTATTTTACACCCTTAACCGGGTTACCCTGTCACCCGGGTACCACTATACAATATATATGGATAAATGTGAATTTGCATGTTTTAATTTAGCTTTATAGTTTTACAAAAATAAATAAACATGCTAATTCTGACCTATCTTTATAAGGTAGCGTATTTAATGACAGAAATGTTTTGTTTTTTCTCACTGTTCCCTCCAGTGTAAAGTTCCATGGACTTAAGGTTTGACCAAGTTACAGAAAAGTGAAAAAATTGTCTGTATTTCTGCCGGAGTTTTTGTATAAACTGAATAGGTCTAAAACTACTTTTTCGCCTACATTTGCTTTGGCGCTCACAATCAGCTGGCTTTTGAGAGAGTACGCATTTCTCGACTTACAAACGCAAATGATTTAATTGTCATACTGCCAACGCGTTCCACTCTTACTGCAAAGTTAATTGGTAGTTTGATGCTCTTCATGGTCATCAGAATCGTATGAATCCATAACAGATTCCATACATCCTCTTTATCTTCATCAGATGCCTTCGGTGATACATCTCCAGTTATTGAATCTCCGTATTTCAATTTATGTTACGCTAACCAAAAGCATTTTTTGCGTTTTAACAGTGACATGTTCGTATATGAGAATAGCAATGGGTCTGCCAAATAATTTTTTTTTTTTTTTTGGAAATGCTATAAAAAAAAAACTACTGAATATTTTCTCAAATTTCCTTTTTTATTCGAAAATACAATCCTTCCGGTTAATAATGGAAAATAATTTCATTCAAATGGCTGCCTCGGCTGGCCATGCAGTAGCCTACACGATCGGTCCAATTTTTAAGCACATTATCGATTGTGTGCAGCTGTATTTCACCAATGGCTTCACGAATATTGTCCTTTAGGGCGCAAAACATCGTGTGTATCTTCGGCTGTGTGGCACGTAGCGTCGTCCTGTTGAAACCAAATGTTGCTAATAGCCCATGGCCCGATAACGGCCACTCCTTGCTTATTTTCGAAGAAACATGGCCCAATTATGCCTCTGGACCAAAATCAGTGACTCGTCTTGGGTGTATCGGCTTTTCAATGTATGCGTGCGGGTTTTCTGTGCCCCAAATGCGACAATTTTGCTTGTTTACATACATATCCGTCATATCCGCCAAGATCAAAATGAACTTCACCTAAAAAGATGATTTTTTTGGCAAATTCGGCATCTTCTGTAAGTCGATGGCAAGCCCACTTAGCGAAGCGAAAACACATTGGATGGTTACTTGGCTTCCAGTCCTGAACCAATTGGACTTTGTATGGCGTCATACCAAGGTCTTTATGCAAACTTCGTCGCAATGATGTCTCCGAAATGTTCAATTGTTGAGAACGACGGTGAATTGATGTTGATAGTGCTTCACGCACACTTTCTGCCACACCTGCAATATTCTCGGGTGTACGCACTGTTTTCGGCTTTTCGCGCTTCGGTTTATCGATAAGGATACCAGTTTCTTTCACTTTTTTCACAAGATAACGAACATACGGAGCTGACGGTGCTTCTCTTCTTCCAAAATCCGCACGCAATTTTCGCACGCATTCTGCAACATTACCATGATTTTCAAAGTAATGTCGCAATATTTCCCAGCGTTGTTCAAGCGTATGCACAACCTAATTCGTTCAGCGGAAGGATAAAACTAATTATCTGTCAAATCTGTCATGAGCTAAGTGCTACCATTGACGAAATAAGCACTAGTTGAAAAAAAAAACGTTAGATGGCGGACGCTTTATAATTATACGAAACTGCATATATTCTCTGTGTGGTACCCAAGTAACCTGTCACCCTGTTAAAGGTATTTTCTTTTTATCACCCACATACGGGTTAAAAGCCACGTAAAAATGATTTTATGAATTTTTAATCAAAAAGTAAATGATTATTCATAAGAAGTTATGGTTTATTTTTTGTTTTAACAACCAACATTTACTGAGGATTGTGATATTTAAGCCCTGATCACATGACACTCTACATGCATGCAATTATTCATATATTTTTAAATTAAATTTTATCCGCTTTTCGATTTAAATCAGAAGAAATAATATTAAGGTTATTATGAATATATATACAGTATGTCAAGAATGAGTTTACACATATAAAAATAATAAGCTTTTTTAAGCTTAGTTGGCAATAAAATGTCAAGGTTTGTTACAACACACATATTTTGTTGTTGTAGATAATTTATGCAGTATCTTCAAAGTATTAAGATCAAAAATATTCCAGTTTATTGTAAATTAAGTGCAGAATACAACACAAACAAATATTACCCAATTTTTTTTAGTGTCACATAACTCTTTACACACCTATTGTTTTTTACTCAGTTTAGCATTTTTTGGAGGTCTAATGTGTTTTGCCGTTATGTTTGGAGTTAGTTAATGTTTTTTTTTTTTTTTTTTTTTTTTGAAATGCAAATATTATTTAGTTCAATTTACACAATTTAAAAGATACCATGAAAAAGGTTATCTATCTTACAGCCAGAGCTGCAAAACAATCGATAGTCGGCCCACTCGATAATTTCGATAGTTTGCAAAAAAACTATCGATACTATCGGATTCTTCTAAGTACTAGTGGCAGCAATATTATAATTTAAGTGAAATGGAAAGAATAAAAATAAATATACAGTGTTGAAACAAAAAATAGGGACACTTTATTTCTTCCAGGATGTAATAAAATTTTATGTATTGAAGTTTTTTGATGAAAGATTAATCCTTATATATAGCGAAAATTGCTCAGACCATAAAGTGCTCCAAAAATAAAATAATTAACAAGATCTAGTGAAAGAAAACTGCAGAGACCATGGAAAGAAAGCGTAGAACAACTGTCAACTTTTAATGCGTACTTCAAATATTAATCTCTTCAAGTCATCAAAAAGCCTCAAAAATGAATTTATTCTCCTGTTTCAAGTCGCGCATTAAGAAAAAAAAACTTATGGAAATTAGATTTATGATAAGAGTCCTCGAAATACATAATTTCTCAACAAACGGAAGCAGCACATGCACCGTAATAATTAGAACAACATTATATAGTCTGACGAAACCAAGATTAATTTGTTTGGGTCTAATGCAAAATCGTAAGTACGAACATATTTTAGTTACAATTCATACTTTATTTGAGTTAAATAAATAGAATATTAAGAAGTAACTGTTAAACTGTGCCCCTATGTAGCTATAAGAGCTTAAAAATTTTGCAAATGTGACTTTGACTACATTTAGTGGCCTCCGTATTTACTTTTAGAATTTAACGATAGCATCGATAGTGCAAAATAACTTTCGATGGTCAGACAAAGGCAAAACTATCGATACTATTGATAGTACTATCGATTGTTTTGCAGCTCTACTTAATACGTCATTCAGTTTATTTACTATAATGATCATTTGTAAAAGGGTATAGCCGATTTATCAGAAATACTTTCAGTGGCAAGAAAAACGATTTACAATGTAAAAAATCGGGCTGAAAGAAGCGGAAGATTGAAGTTAAAGAGGGGAATTAGCCCTTAGACCATAATAAGTAAACATGCAAAGCGTATTATTGTTACAACAATCGCTTGAGGAGGAGTATGGTGTTTTGTCAACTGTCATTAAACGGTTCGGCAGGCAGTTTTTATATATACATAATAATCAAGAGCAGCACATAAGAAATCATTACTATTTACAGCAAACATAGAAAAGCATTTTCTCGTCGCCATTAACAACCATCTGACAATGAAAATGATGTAGTATTACAAGCGTGTAAAGACAACCAGCAACATCGCTAGAAAAGAACATTATCATTCCAATGTTAAATTTTAAAAAATTTCAATATTGGTTTAGGGGTGTTTCTCAAGGGAAGCGTAGAAGACTTTGCTTTTATAGAATCATCAATAGAAGCAAGGCAATACTAAGACATTTAAAAGACCCATTTGATAAACAGCATTAGGAAATACGGCTTCCTCAGGGACAACAAACCACAATTTAAATTTTATCAGAACTGCGATGCTAAAAATAATTCCCATACAATGCGGATATGGCTTCTTTATAAATGCGGAGAAGTTATAGACACTTCTGCACAAACCCCCGACTTAAATCCTATTAAAAATTTTTGTTTTGTTGAAAAAAAAAGTAGCTAAACGAGAAACCAAAGAGCATTATAGCATTTAAATTGCAGTAATTGGAAGAGTGACAAAGAAAACCGGCAGATTATCGTCTAAAAAAGTTGGTTAATTGGTTGAAAAAGCTACTACAATGAGCAATAAATGCAAAAGAAGGTCATACGAAGTATTAAGAGTCTGAAAATGTTTTTATTATCCGCTAAATATAATGTAAACACATTTTCTAATTTTTATGTAAAGAGTTAATCTTTACTTCCTCAGTAGTCGGCGCTTTTCCTGATCATTCTTGTGATGACTGTCATCGCCTCCAGAAGTAAAGCTGGAATGTAAGAGAGGCTTCTTTTGAGTGTCTTGGTCCGGAGGAGTTAAAGTCTATTAATGAAATACTCGAAAGCCTCAATTAAATTATTCTCCTTTTAAATCCTCTACTGGGGCTCGAACCTGAGTTGTTTGAGTTTTCTGCCGGCACTCTAACCACTACACCACTGCCACCCACAAAGTTCTTGGAACGACTGGCAATGGCGGCAGAAGAAGCAGCTGGCCAGAATAATATAAGAAAACTACACCGATTAAACATCTCACTAATCAAAAGTGTAATAGGAACCAAGCTGTTGCTGATAGAAATGGTACGCTAATAACGAACAATGATGCACAAACACAGATTCGGAGAGAAAATTTCAGTGAAATTAGAAACGGCACGAACACTACTGAGGACAGCGAAACGGTTGAGAACATAGATGAGGATAATAGTTTAAGAATACCATGCAACCCTCCCAATCTGAATGAGATAAAAGAGGCGATATGTAAATTGAAAAATAATAAAGCGGCAGGCGAAGATGGACTACCAGCGGAAATTCTACGGGTTGACATCCAAACCACAGCTGAACTTTTACTACCTCACGTCACATCAGTATGAGAGGAGGAGAAGCTGCCTCCTACGTGGAAGAAGAAAGTTAAAAGTGGTGACTTGAAAGACTGTAATAATTCGAGAGGAATTACTCTACTTCACACCATATATCAAATACTTGCAGTCATAATACAGAGGAGGCTTCAGAGTAGAATAGACAACATACTACGAGACGAACAAGCTGGCTTCAGATCGAGAATAGAAGCTGCGTAGGTCAGACCGACATTTAACGATTAATCATTGAAGAGTCCATAGAAAGGTATACCCTCTGTATCTATTGTTTGTCGATTTCAAGAAAGCGTTTGATACCATTAGTCGAACGGCTATATGGAAAGCACTAAGTTCAATAGGATTACCCCAGAAGATAATTCGAATAATCAGAGCGATGTATGAGGATGCAGAACTTTCAGTTCTTCACAACGGGAACATCAGCCAACCATTCCACAGCAATGCTGGAGTTAAACAAGGATGCCTGCTATCACCTCAGCTATTCACCATCGTGCTGGATGACATAATGAGCAAGGTCTGTTCGAAAAGAAGAGGTAGTCTCTCGCTCCAACCCGAAGACTTGGACTATGCAGATGACATTTGTCTACTCTCGCATAAGATTTTCAATATGCAGTCGAAACTGGAGGACCTAGAAAGATTGACACGTTGGGCTTGAAATAAACATCAAGAAAACCAAGGCTATGACTATAAACAATACAAGCACGGAAAACATCATGCTACAGGGTCAACTAGTCGAATATGTAAATAGCTTCTGCTATCTAGGAAGTACAATGACTACAAGCGGTGGCGCAGAAACAGACGTAGATAATAGGCTCAAAAAAGCAAGAGCGTTCTTTGGACAACTGCAGTCAATATGGGGAAGCTCACATTTATCCAGACGGACTAAGCTTAAAATATTCAACTCATGTGTAAAATCAGTACTGCTGTATGACGGTGAAACCTGGCTTGTATCGAATAACATCACACAGGTATTCATTAACAAGTGCCTCAGAATCATATGCAGAATATTCTGACCTAACACTATAAGTAACACAAAACTGTGGAGCATGACTAATGAGGAACCCTTACTGACCTCATCTGTGGTCACACCATCCGAAAAAGTCCGGAAATTATCACCAGTGTCACTTGAGTGGAATCCTCAAGGCGCAAGAAATCATTGTCGCCCAAAAACATCTGGAGACGCACAATTAACCAAGAACTGAGGCAGAACAACCTAACATGGGAAGAGGAAAAGTCAACAGCCGTAAACCGTGTTAGATGGAAATGCTTTGTGGAAGCTATATGCTCTCAATAGGAGTAACGGAAAAAAATTTAAAGAGTTAGTTGACAATACCAAATGTTAGCAAAGTTTGTTTATGGTAAATTTCTGATGCGTTTTGAACTGAATTTGTTCTATTTTACTTAAGATTTTAGAAGATATGTATCTTATTATTATTATAAAAAATTTAAAAAAAAATTTGTGTAAGAAAGCAAAAAATGCCATTTTATTGTTAATGAAGTTGTAAGTACTTAAATATCTTCAATGTGTAAACTCATTCTTGACACACTGTATGTTTTATACATATGACGTATTTGTTAGCTTTATATGTCAGCTTATGTCAAAATATTTTAATGCGGAACGAAATATTTAAAATCATAATAGGAGCGTAAGATATACTTTAAAGAACAAGTGTTAGTTATGCAGGACATATACGAGTACACATCTATCTTTCGACTTATGACACCAGCTATTGTAAGTCTAGACAGTGGCAGTTAAGTTGTAATTAAAAGACAGTTATAATGATTTAAACTTCAAGAATCAGAAGATAAATCATTATTTTGTCAGTATTTAATTAAATTTACGTACCTGCATTACAAATTTGAAATGATTAAATTAAATTGTATGCAGCGATATATTTACATACATACATATTGAGCCAATATGTAAAACAATAGAACTTTTACGAATTGAAATATTTTTTTTTATATTGTGCACATGCATTTAAATGCGTGAATATACAATTTTTATATTATCACATAATTTTGCAAATAATTTCTCTTATAGAGCCCATGTGAACTGGTCAAATGTTAGCTCTTCTATATGGAATACATATGAATGTATTATGTATATCACCAATAGTCCATTAGTTTTAAAAATCTATGTATACGATGATTACAATGACCGGCGTCTGTCTATTCATTCTTATGCAACATTTTCTTTTTTGCCTTTTTTTAATATCGGAAATACATTATAAACCATGATTAATGAGAAAATGTTCAAATGCATGCATTTTCATTTATTTCGTCTGTCTGTTCTTCCGTATGTGTCAGTTACAATAAAACTCGTATGATTTGTTTGTAAAAATTATTGTATGTTTTTCCAAAAATCTGTAATTTACATTGTTGCTGACATTAAACAGTTATTTAGCCAATACTATTTGGCAAATAGACAGTGATGGCTAAGATAAGAGTACAATTACTTTAATATACACTCATAAGCGTATACCCTTTTAGTATTTTGAGCATTGATTGGAAATAAAAAGAAGTGCGGAATAAAGGCCATTTTTGAAATAAGAAAAAATTTGAAAAAGGAAAAAGCTTAGATGCTGTAACTAAAAAACCTCAGTTCGAAGAAGGGTATTAAAGTTCAGGTACATGAAGATATTGAGATCTAATGATAACAGAAAATGCTTTATACTATATACTCTAGGCAAAGTATATACACAGGTGGCCAGCTCTTTAGAGACAACTATTGCTTATCTAGAAACCTTGCTAAGCGGTTTTGTTAGATAAAAACTGAACTGATCGGTTCAAAATAAGTGACGATCTCTTAAGTATTAACATACAACACACAATTCATGAAATAATGTAGTAAGAAAGAATAGGAAGTAAGTAAGTAAGAATACCACCTTGATCAAAAAGTTCCCGGAATAACCCCGGTGTGATGGTCCCTTCGTTCCGATTTGAGTTTTTTTTTTTTTTTTGTTAAGTTGCTATATCTGTTGTTCATATTCCCGCTAAGTCTTGGCGTCATAACTTGATATTTGCAAAAGCTACGTAGCCAAGAGTACATTTATCTCTATGTGTATTGACGTTTTTTTACAATTTTAGAAATGAATTTAAGTTTGCAACAACGAAATTGTATTCAATTTTGTGTAACGGCGCGGGAGTGTTGGAAATATTGGAAAAGTGTTTCGGCGACGATTCTCTAAGGAAAACGGTCATTTACCAGTGGTACGAGCGGTTCAAAGGTGGTCATGAGTCAATCGAAGATGATAAACGCAGTGGCAGACAATCTCCATCGAAAACTGACGAAAAGTTTGCTAAAGTAAAATAAATGTGGGTCAATAACCGCAAATTAACCATCACAGAGATAGTGGAGGACTTGAAAATTGCCTATGGAACCGTCCGAGACATTTTGGTTAATGGTTTGGATTTGCGACGTGTAGCGGTAAAATTGGTGCCAAAAGACCTCAATTTCATGCAAAAAAGAAACCGTGTTGAGGTCGTAAAAGCAGTTTCGGCAAAAATCCAAGTTTTTTTTACAAAAAAACCCAGCCCACCAGGTTTTATTGAGTTTTTTTATGGGTTTTTTGGGTTTTATTGGGTTTTTTAACTGCTTCCAACTATCGTTTAATTTGACAATATTTTCAACTTCGCAATTTTGCATTCTTAGTGTGATGAAAACCGCTAAATCCCAGTGTTCGGTGCAGATTGCAATTACTTCGGTTGAACCGTGCATTATGAAGAAAAACGCCAGAATATAAGGACAGACAGACAGACAGATATATAAAGTTTTCCATTTCCAATAAAACCCGGGTGGGTTTCATTGTGTTACCCAGTGGGTTGCCAACCCTGCACAAAAGACATGATTTGAAAGATTGAATCTGATCCCAAATTCATCGATAGGATCATTACTGGAGGCAAGACTTAGGCTTATGAGTCCAACACGCAATCCAAACATCAGGCAAGTGAATGGTGTTCACCAAATGAGCCGAGACCAAAAAGATCACGTCAGTCAAAAGAAAAGGCAATGCCCACAGTTTTCATGGATTGCAACGGTCTAGTACATCATGCACCGTATCTTCTTTCTGTTGAATCGAGTTAGAAAACCATTACGGGAAACGCCTTTCAGCAGGCGATAGGAAATAATGGAAAAATCGCAGGAAGGACTAATGGACATACCGAAAACCGAATGTAAAAAATGTTTTGAGATTTAGATCAAGCGCTGGCATAAGTGTGTTGTAGTCGATAGGGATTACTTTGAAGGGGGCAATATAGATTTAGATGAATAATTTTAATTTTTTGATGAATAATTAATAATTTATTTTCTGAATAAATTTCTCGAACTTTTTAATCAAGGTGGTATGTACATATGTATGTATATCCATAAATTTTAGACAAAAATATAACTACACAGATGTAGATTCTACGTACACAACTTATTCGAAATTAAAGCTCGAGTTGTGACGATATCACAGCTGTATTATTAAAAGGCTTGATTAGAGAAGGAAATCAGCAAATATATATTAAACTGGTTCTTATAAATATGGCACAATTTTTGTTGTTGTAATATTACAATTATTTTTCAAATTATTCTTTTTTGTTAAAAATATCAATATCTTAATTTTAACACTTGCCTCGTTGAGGTTGAACTTTTATAGGTGCCATTAAAAAAATTTTGATTTGGGAAATAAACACCAGTCTTATGAACATATGATCTACTGATAAGCGTGTGGAGAGGTGAACAAATACCAAAAGAATGGATAGTCGGCATCATTATCCCAATCCACAAACAGGGCAACAAATGTATCTGAGAGAATTATCAAGGTATCACATCACTGAATGTTTGCTCTAAAGTTTTTTCTGGAATGCTTGCGACACATAACTGAAAAATACTTGAAGAATACCAATATGAACTTCAAGTGAAACTTGAGAAGAGTTGTAGATTTAATAATGTTGTAGGCACTTATCTTTTTTGTTGATCTCTAACAGGTTTTTGATAGTAAAGAACGACCTAAGATCTCCTAGGTTTTTGTGTTGCTTAGCATAAACAACAAGTTCACTCATCTAACAATGACAATACTCGACACTACAAAAGGAAAAGTTGCATTATAGTATGAGCATAGTGAGAAACTCGGTATCAGGGTTGATAATTGCCTATGTTTATTTTTTAGCTCGTAACGAATATTATCTAGGGAAGCTATTTACGAATATACAAGCAGCAGCGAAGGGAATGGTGATGATCGGAAACAAATCAAAAACCAAATATATGATACTATTTAGAAAGAAAAGACAGAACGAAGAAAGCCACGTGATTGGAGGTGTAGATTTGAAGGTGTAGACAAGTTTTAGCACTAGGGCGCACTAATAAGCAACATTACAAGAGACTGTATAAAGCGCCGTATCAGCAAACAAATCCCACTTTGCACATAATGAAATATTCAGATCAGCTATTTTGATAAGAGTGCGCAATCTATATTTATAACAATATATAACAATATAAGGCCCATATTTACTTATGGATCGGAAGTTTGGTCCATAATGAATTCTGATGAAAAATATAATACTTGTCCAAAAAAAAATGAAAAAGGTGATTACATCCTGAGGTAAAATGAAGAGCTGTTACAGTTCAATTATGACGCGGGTTTTGTTAAATACATTAACGCGCAAAGACTTGGATAGGCCATGTACTACGGATGGATTAGAACCGATCACAAAAGCTTGTTCTTGGTTACATCCCACAAACTTCAAAGGTAGAATAAAGGTAGCTCACATAAGCGCCTAATTGACAGCATCGACAGTTACATCAGAGCAGTTACTGACTGATGATGTGTATTGTTCACATTGTTTGAACTTAATTTAGAAACTTCTACTATATCGTTCTCAAGATAAATACAAATTAATATTTATTTTGTATGGGAGATACCACGCCCACCTGTCGAATTCTGCCAACTTTTTGACTGAAGATTTGTATTGACCATGAAAACATTTAGACCAAATACTGAAATAGTAGCTGTACCCATTCTCAAGATATACAGAAATAAATATTTAGTTCGCATGAGAGGTACCACGCCCACTTGTCTAGTTTTACCTAGCCTTTTATTGATGATTTTTATTGACCACGAACCTATTTGGGCCAAGTTTAGAAGCTCTTTCTGCTACCATTTTGAAAATATTGACAAATAAATATTCACTTTGTATGGGCGACATGTACATATGTGTGGGACAGTGAGAGAGTTACCTTAAAAATTTCAAGCAAATCGGTGCAGCCTGCAGCTGTCTTTAAGATACAAACATACATACAAACACATATTCGTTTTTATATACAAATGTACACTCAAGCCAAGTATTATGCGTATTCAAATTTATGCGGTTTTAAAATTTTCGTTTTTTTTTCATGAGAACCCTCTTACTTTAAACGAAGTGTGAAAAAATTACCAATTTTATTATGGCTGCATCTTTAGCATCAAAAATATGATTGCAAACCTTAATTGTGTACTAGAAAGCTGCATACCCAGACTGTGTTCGTAGCAACACTGGTGCGGAAATATCGACATTACCGGATGAACTTTAAACCCTGTCTCGTCAAATTGGAAGCGAAGGATTCGATTCTCTAAACCATAACGATTAAGCAGAACTACTTATAGAAGTGCTATTATCCGATGACGAAGTTATTACCTAAGCTAAAGACTGATTAATGATTGTGAAGAAATAGTTGAACCTGTTACTTCAAAACAAATTTGCGAAGTTCTTAACAAAGTTAATGCTCTTAAAAAACAAATTTTTAATGTAGATCCAGATAGGCAACCAGCATAGCTTTAGCTGTATAAACAACTGATAAATTTAACGTCACAAATTACAGATAACATGTTTCCTTTAGTGATCAAAATGTCATGGAACTAATCGAAAACGGTGTAGACACATACATATTGATGGCTTAATATAAAAGGGCGTATCTCGATTTTTTGTTATTTTGCAGGAGAAGGAAAACACTGTAAAAACTAAAAGAATTTCAATACCAGAAAAAAAAACGCAATTTTAGCGAGCAATAAAGTAAGTGCTGGTTACTCTTTTTACTTTTTTCAAATTTGTAGGAAAGAAATTTTTTTCTTTAAGAAAAACAAATGTGAGATTAGCTGTGCCTTTTTTGTAATAGGTTATAAATCCGCTATTTCCAAAGTAAAGCCGTGTTTAGGCGTAAATAAAAGTATTGTATAAACGAATATTAAGCACATGATAAATAAGTTGCTGTATTAAGGCAAATTGTATAAAGATAAAGCGAGGAAATAAAAATTGTAAAACAACAACGCAATTAGAAATAACTCAAACATTTTAAAAAGGTTAAGATGTAACAATATTATTAAAAAATTATTTTTGTCTTTCAAATCATTTCGATTTTGCTTGATTTTCAATGCTTTGATCTAAATGTATGCGCTTTTTGCAAATTCAGTAACGAATCAGTAGTTTTTATATGGAGTTACTGTGTCTCTTATGCGAATTCGGTTAATGAGGAGTTTCGTGGAACGAATTGAACGAGCTCTGAGTGTAAAAGATACTCCAGATTTGTTGTTGTTAACAAATTTTACAAAAACAAAAACGGAATATATCCTAATAGTTTTAAGTGATTCCGATTTAAGATTTTAACTGATCTTAACATCTGATATTAAAAATTTTTCGAACAACATTTGAGTTTTAATTTTATCATATTGAATGACTTTTTTTTAAAAAGACACCTACTGTGAGCTGCCCCTCAAACGACTAAATATTTTACAAAAACACAAGAAAAAGTCATAAATCACAAAAGTGTGCTATAATTTTGGGTGTTTCTTTTTGTTTTGACAATGAATCCAGTAACAGCAACAACAACTTTGCTAAACAGAACTAAAATTACACGCAAAAAATAAAACGATAAATACAAACAAGCAAAAAAACTGCATGTGTATAAGCAAAAATTGCAAAAACAAAAAATAAAAATGAAGGAAGAATGAATTGAAAATAATAAAAAAGAATTGCAACAGGATCCATAATATTTGCACCATCATTATTTTACAAGTTATTCGTTAAAAACGAATGGATTGAACTGCACAGCTTGTGGTCTATTGCATGTTGTGCTATTGTAAATCATTCACTCACTCAGTGACTTAATCGCTCTCTACTGCAAATAAAATAAAAAAATATAGGAAACATTAACACATACATGCATATATAAATACATATACCATGACTTGAGAGACAGGATACATGCAGGGGTGCCAGATAATTTTGATTAAAAATCGGCATATTTAAAAAATAAAATCGCCATTATCGGCACTTTGATTTTAAGAAATTGGCGAAAAATCGCCAAATTAAAATTTCCCATTTTATACGATAATGATAGTTTTATTAACAAAAACTAAGAAAACAGAACAACAACAAACTACTGAATATTTTCTCAAATTTCTTTTTTTACTTGAAAGTACAATCCTTCCGGTTAATAATGGAAAACAAATTCATTCAAATGACTGTCTCGGCTGGCCATGCAGTAGCCTATACGATCGGTCTAATTTTTAAGCACATTATCGATTGTGTGCAACTGTATTTCACCAATGGCTTCACGAATATTGTCCTTTAAAGCGTCAATTGTCTCTGGCTTGTTGGAGTAACACATATCTTTGACGGCATCCACAAATAATAGTCCAACGGTGTCATATCGCAGCTCGGAGGTGCCCAAACGACATCAGCTCTGCGGCTGTTAATGCGATCTTCAAAAACAGGGCGCAAAACATCGCGTGTAGCTTCAGCTATGTGGCACGTAGCGCCGTCCTGTTAAAACCAAATGTTGCCAATATCCTCCTCTTCAATTTTTGTGAACAAAAATTCGTTCAACATGGCCCGATAATGATCACCATTGAAGAAAAATGGCCCAATTATGCCTCTGGACCAAAATCCGCACCAAACAGTGACTCGTCTTGGGTGTATCGGCTTTTCAATGTATGCGTGCGGGTTTTCTGTGCCCCAAATTCCACAATTTTGCTTGTTTACATACCCGCCAAGATTAAAATGAGTTTCATCTGAGAAGATGATTTTTTTTTTTGGCAAAATCGGCATCTTCTGTAAGTCGATCCCACTTAGCAAAGCGAAGTTCAAGCGTATACACAACCATATTCGT
Source organism: Wohlfahrtia magnifica (assembly GCA_023159175.1). Taxonomy (NCBI): domain Eukaryota; kingdom Metazoa; phylum Arthropoda; class Insecta; order Diptera; family Sarcophagidae; genus Wohlfahrtia; species Wohlfahrtia magnifica. The sequence continues at coordinate 682,421 of JAKWBJ010000178.1, forward strand.
TCAGCGGAAGGATAAAACTAATTATCTGTCAAATCATATATGAGCTAAGTGTTACCATTCACGAAATAAGCACTAGTTGAAAAAAAAACGTTAGATGGCGAACCCTTTATATAAAATAATATAAAAATAACAAAATAAAGTGTTACATTTGCTTGTCTAAATATTCGATTAAAAAATGTAAAGCAAAGTGCAGGGAAATTTGGTATAGAAAACACACGTCAGGCTTTCACTGATCAGTAACTATTTTAAACTTTAAGAAATACCCGCGTTGAACCCAGAAATTTATGTAATTGAATTTTTTTTGATGAATTGGCTAGGTGAGTACATCAAAAATAGTCGACAGCTTAAAGCAGGGTTGGCAAAAACCTGCTTTTTTAGCTCACCAATGTTTTATTGAGTTTTATTTCTGCTTTTAAATTTCGTGCAATGCTACAAATTTTTTTTATTTGTTAGTACAATTACTATGTCTTATTATTTATTATGTCTTATTATTTTGTACTCTTGATACGACCAAGGGGGCGTTATATAGTATGAGCTGCTAAAATCACGATACACACTGCAATTACTTTGTTTGTACTTTGAATTTTGAGAAAATTGCTATAATATAAGGACAAATATGATAAAGTTATTATCTTGTGGGACAATATTCGGCTTCACGTAACATAAGTTGCAAAAAAAAATTTAGAAACCATCAAATGCGATATCTTACCGCATCCACTCTATTCTCTGTACGTTGATTTTTCTTACTACTTGCTGTTTCGAGGAATTCAACATGATTTGGCGGTTCACCGCTTCACCTCTTTTGAAGAAATCAAAAATTGGTTTCAAAATTGCATTGCCACAAAAAACGAGATATTTGTTTGTAGACAAGATTTGAAAATTACCTGAGACGTGGGGAAAACTTGTTAGCAATGATGAACAATATTCTGATTTACTTAAAAAAAATCATTTTGGAGCTAAAAAAATTAATTAGTTTTTACACCCAACGCATATATTATATATACTTTTTTGTAAATATAGTGTTATTACCTTTAAATTAAATTTCTTTTACTGATTATACAAAAAAAAAAAAATATTTAAATCCAACCAGGCTTTTTTTAATATAATACTCAATAAAATTTGGTTGGTTACCAACGCCGGCTTAAAGTGACTTCATTAGAAATATTGAACTTCATAGAGCCGGAAGTATGACAAAATTTGTCAAAATCAATTCTAAGAAGCTTTCTGCTTGTTTTAGATCACAAAGGATATGGAAATTGTAACTAATTGGCCGATTATTGCATTTTAAGTATTGATACTTTACTTGGTCCGATTATGCGTTGAGTTAAAAACATTTGGTTATATAGGTAGTAAGTAGTTGAGTGTTCTCAAAAATTCTAAATTTTATTAAAACAAATAAAGTTGCCGTGGAAAATCGGCATTTTTGGAGCAAAAATCGGCATTTTAATAATTTTAAGGAAAAAATCGGCAAAATGCTGGAAAATATGGCAGGCCTGGATACATGAGACTCATATTCTAATTTGGTGTTCTCTTAAAATCCTGTAAAATTTTATGTTTTCTCTGAAAGAGTGTTCAAGAAAGTCTTTTAAAGTAATTTTCTTTGAAAATAATTTTAAAAAAACACTAAAATGATTTCGGCTAAATCACCCGTTGTTTTTACCAACACAAAATAAAGTCTGAAAGAATATGAGTTATAATCCTTTATTGTATCACTAGATTAGGGAAAAGAGAAATTAAGGGAAGGTAAAGTATTTTTATGCATTGTTTGGATTCAAAGGGTAAGCAAAACAAATAGAGAAAAAATAATTAAAAGTCATCATTGAATTAAAATTAATTGTAGTTCGTTATCGATAACCTTGACTGTGAAAGCAAAAGAAAAAAAATCTTGAAAAGGGTAAATCTGCAATAAAATAAAAAATATCTCAATTGAAGTGTTTATGTACAGAATTGGGCACTTTCTCGGGTTATTTTTTCATTCAGATGACCAGACGACGAATCCATTAACGGATGAGTGTGTTGTTTTGTAAATAGAAAATATAGTATACGAGTGTAGGTGTGGAGAATGAATTTGATAATGAATCGAAGGTGACACAATATGTTTTCATGTTCCATAGCGTTCGATGACAGGCAATATTTAATATATTGTTTGTAGTTCTTGTGTGTGGACAGTACAAAGTACGAAATATTTTTTGACTAATAAATTGTGAATATTTTTGGTTATGTAAGTAGAAGACACTGCTAGAAAAAACTTTAAATAAATTATTGTGAAAATAAATTGATTCTATACGTACATTAAATTTGTAATACGAATAGAATTTTTGAGATTTATTGAAATAATTCTTGACTGGTTATTTCTAATTTTAAATTTTATTAAATTGTATTGTATGTCTTCTTATACAGTGGTAGAAGAAATAATAGGGACACATCAAAATTTTATTAAATTTTTATTTATCATTACAAAAATCAAAAAAAAAAAAAAAATTCATTGTAATTGGAAAAGTTCGTACATACGATTTTCTCTCCGACCCAAATAAATAATCTTCGTTTCTTTAGATCATATCACGTTGTTCTAATTATTGATATAAATGAAAATGTCCCTATTATTTCTTCCACCACTGCACATAAAAAAGAATGTGTATCGGGTGTTCTTTACAACTACATGCATTTAAATTATAATAAAGCTTAGATATATATTTTAATATCGATGGAATGGGCTTTGCTGAAAGGAAAATATTATGACATGAATGTTTAACCATTATTTCGGCCATGTGGTATCCAAGTCTGGCGCGTAAAAGGCGCAATCTTAGAATTTTTTTTCTCTCCTTCACTCCGCTAGAGAGCATATTGGCAAAACCGTCTGATGTTTGTCATCATCGCCAGAGGTATGCGAGAAGGGTCAGGGAAGCTTTTTTCTTTATTTATTTTTTGGATGGAGTTGTCTGGAGGCAAGAAGTTGAAGCCTTTTTTTATTATTAAATATTTGAAATCACAATTAAATTTTTTTTTCGTCATGTCCTCTGCTGGGGCTCGAACCTGGGTCGTTTGTGTTGTTATGCATGCGCTCTAACCACTACACCACGCCACCCAAAATTTTCTTAGCATATACAGCCGTAACTCTTTGAATGCTTATTTCCGGGTGTTCAATTGTCTCTGGTTTGTCGAAGCAACTACATAACCCCAAATAAAATAATTCAATAAGGTTAAGTCACACGATCTCGGTGGCCAATTAATTGGACCATTACGTGAAATTTGACTTTCATCAAAAGTTTCTTTGAGTAAATCAGTTATAGCGCGCGCTGTGTGACATGTAGCTCCTTCCTGTTGAAACCACTTGTTGTCCACATAATGCTCAAAATTGGCAGCAAAATTCTCACCATAATCGTTTTAAGGACATATTTACCAATAACTCCATCTGCACATAAAGCGCACCAAACAGTAATATTCTGTGGATGTAATGGTGTTTCTGCAAAAACTTGTGGATTATCTTCATTCCAAATGCGACAATTCTGTTTATTTACTTAGCAATTTAACCAAAAATATGCTTTACCGAAGGACAGAATTTCAAATGCAAATTCAATATTCAAGTTGCCCAGACCTTCTCCCGTCTTCACCTCTCATCAAATACACCATCAGCATATTGTCCTATAGACTGCCGGCATGTAGAGATCGGTACACCAAATCCCCACAGTACCCTGCCTAGCCAGCTCAACCGAACACAGTTGCCTGGAACATCACTGTGTCCAGGTACCCAGATGAGATTTATATCAAACTACTCGGACATCACCCTCAATAATTCGTGGCATTCCCTTACCTGTCCGTATATATACAGACATTTCTGATCGTCAAGGCACTATCTCTCAGTAGTTCAGCAACCCCACAGATAGCAGCCACTTCAACCTGAAACACACTGCAATTATCTGGCAGCCTGTAAGACTAATTCACATCAAGATCAGGAGAATGATCCACCATCCAGCTTTGACCCGTCCGTAAAGAATCGGATGCTACTCATGTCACCCTCCACCGACCTTTTCCAGGTATTCCTATTCGGAACATATGTCCTCAGATTAGTCGTTGGTAATATGCAAGGTATACAGTAGTCCATCCTAACGGTAACCAAACCGATTCGGTGCAGCAGCTTAGCAGAATTCTCCGATAGTCTTATACCACATTCTCTTAGTCTAAGCAGAGCCATAGATGCGGTCGTTTCGGCTATGATGTCAGGTGTCCAAATATTCATAATGACACTGAGCGCCAGACCTGGCGTCGTACACAGTGCTCTCCCAACACTAATTAGTGCCGACTTCTGTACCCTCATCAGGGAATTAAATATATACTTCCTATCTACGGAACTCCACCAAACCACTATACCACATAAAAGTATAGATCGTTCTTCTTCTGTATTGTGACCAATATTTCCTCCAACCATTTTCTTGGCAATTTTTCGGTCTTCCATACTTTCGAGAAGAGAGGGTGTAATAGATGAACGATGGTTCTGGCCTCCCGGAGATTAGTTATTTTTTATTGCTTTTATAGCACGTAATCTTGTCTATTTGTGATGGTTATGAAATTAGCGTTGTGTCTCGCTTGGATATCTGAACGTTTGAAGGTTCCCGTGAGAGTAGATTAGAGTTATTTAAGATTTCCGTAAAATGCTTTGTGATCGTCTATTGTCGTTATAATATTGCCACGCTCGTCTTTAAATGGCCTAGATTGGTTATATTTTCTTACAGTTCTTTCCTATTGATGTTTTCAGCTGCAGATTCTGATCTTCCTGCAAGGTTCTCATACCATTTGAGTTTATCCCATCTGCATAATGGTTGTGCAACTTTCTATATCCCTTTGCATAGATGTGAATCCCTTACACTCTTGTTCCCTGTCCTGGCTGCCTCCCGGTAATATGTAAAATTTTTAATAGTTAGTAAGAAACATGAACCTACACAATTATTTTTTTGAGTGTAGTTTATATATCACCTCTACTATTGCGCCAATTTATCACAATAATTTATTTTCTGGCTGATTTTAGACAAAAGCAGGCTTCCCACTCGACATTTATACGAATTGAGTTGTTAGTTAACAGACCTTGTGATGCTGTTTTTCGTTTTTCAATTATTTTGGAGACTCTGACTGTCTACTGATGTGCGCTAACAATAGATTAAATGGTTATAAGGACTAGACATACTCATACACAGACAGGAGACAATATTGTGTATTCAAATAAACAGCTCATATTCTATATTGACTTGTTAATAAAAACCCATTGTCATGTTTTAAACAAAACTCATCATAGTTATAACGTAAAAAATAAATGAATGCTCGTACTAAAATATTAAACGAACAAAAACAAAGCGTCTTGTTGTTGACAACCATATTTTTTTGTCTAACGAGCCATATACACACGCCAAAATACCCTTTGATCAGATATAGCCATTCACATGGATACAATACATACATATGTATATACTCAACAAAACAATAAAAAATATTGTTTTCACATTTGCATATATGTATGTATGGGTGAACGTACATATATGTATTTAAGTATGTATTTGTATAACTTTGACATTTTAATAAACAACCCAAAATGTCAAATGTGTTAATTGGAAAATAACTGTGAATTATGATCTTAATTTTCTGATATCAATGCTATCAATTGTACGAGTTAATAAATGCGAGTGTGCATATGTACGAGTATGTGGCAAAAAAGAGTGAGGAAACAAACGGAGCTTTATAGCAGGGCTCAAGTTTTGTAATTACCCAATGAACAGGCATGTGATTATGATATAAATCGTTGTATCTATTATATGAGTGTTAAATTGTTGTATTACCAGCCCAAGGACATTACTAGATGAGTCTACGACACTTGGATTATTTTATAATCAAGAGATTTATCTTTTCCCTATGCTCCTTTTAAGTTCGATTAGAATTTATTATGTAAAGTATTCTAAAGGGTTGTTATCTAAATAATTAATAATAAAAATTTAATATTGTTGCGTTTTAACCTTTTTAAAACGTTTGAGTTCGCTTAAATTACGTTAAAATAAAATAAACACCGCTTTATTTTGTTGTTTTACAGTTTTTACTATACCTTTTATACTTTTTGTCTTAATAAAACACTTAATATTCGTTTATACACTTTTATTTTCGCTTTAACACAACTTTAATTATTGACAGCCAAACGATAACTAACCAACTTGTAGGAAATACAGCCCCTTTATATACCTAATTACCTACAGTTTGAAAGATTCCAGAATCCGTAAATTCAAATGTAACGTAACGATTATTATTAATAGAAATGTTGAGCTTTTTCCCCCTAACTCTCCTTTTGCGAACAAATTGTTTTTATAAATCACATTTGCTGGTTCCGGTTTTTAATGGTCGGCTTACTGTAGTAGGTCTAAGATGGGTAGTAGTGCTGTCATCTGTCATTGCCTAGAAACAACGCTATCTTGTATTTGGTGCAGTGATAAGGAATATATGTTTATCATAGATTTCCACCTATTTTCTGTTCATTTTCTTTCCCGAAAGGTAGCCTGGTCTGTTGTTCTTCTTTTGATGATTTTTTGGCTTTGATGTTGTCCTTTTTTCTTTACAGTGAGGTAAGGTGGATTCTTGGATGGATCATATATGGAGTGAATCGAAGTTTCTTATTTATTTTAAATCGAAACCATCATGGTAAATAAATTTTCCATGACATAGCAGGTATTCGAACTTAGGCTGCTATAGGATTTGCCTGATTCATAGGGAGAAACCTGATCAACAGGGTCACTGCCTCCATTATGGGATCAGCAATCGTCTACGGGTTGCTGAAAGAGGCATTCCACAGGGGTGTTCTTTCCCCTCTACTGTGGAATTTGTCAGTTAACACTTTGCTCGTGAGACTTGATTCTAATTCATTCAAGACTGTAGCGTATGCGGATAATGTTGCAATGGCTGTGTCAGGAAAATTTCTTGACAAAATGTCGCAGTGCCTTCAAGCACCGCTGGGCCTTCTCAGTGGGTGGAGTACTGATAGTGGGCTGAACTTTAAGCTGGGAAGACGGAATTGGTACTATTCACGCGCAGGTACAAAGTTCCGCCGTTTTCCCTACCGCGTCTGCACGGCGTTGAGCTGTGGCTGTCGAATAGCGCGAAGTATCTGGGGATAATCCTGGATTCCAAGCTATCCTAGCTCCAAAATACACGTCCGAGGAAGGCAAGGGCGAACGTTGCGCTGTACGCCTGTCGTATTTGGAAAAGTGCTGGAAAAAGTCATGGTGTACAGGCTCAAGGAATGCTACAGCGAGGGCCTTTTATGTTACCAGTTTGGTTTTAGAGAAGGCAAATGCGTCGAAGACGCTTGGATGCATGTGAAGAGTTCTGTCGAACAGTCATCTTCGAACTATGTGCTTGGGCCTTTCATTGATTTTAAGGGAGCCTTCGATTATCTTTCGTTGGACAAGGTCTTACGAAGGCTATCAGAGGTTGGCTGTCCTGAGATGGGCATTTCGCGCAGCTATTTCGAGGATAGAAAAGCGTGTGTTGTTGGATCCTTTGAAACGGTTTAGATGGAGGTTGTTCGGGGTTGTCCGCAGGGGTCCATCTGTGGTCCATTCATTTGGAACCTCATGATGGATACTCGGTTGAGACAGCTCGGGCTGACATTTAAACTGTGTGCGTATGCGGATGACTTTCTCATCCTGATCGAAGGCCAGTCTCGTGCTGAGCTGGAGAGGAGGGTACACAGGCCATACATATCGCTTATGAGTGTGGTGTAGGGGTTGGCGTGGACGTCGCAGTGGATAAAATGGTGATGATGTTGCTTAAGGGCATATTGTCAACCGGGCGACCTCCACTCATTAGAATTGGTGACAACAGCATTCGCTATGTGACTCAGGTCAGGTACCTCGGCATAGTTGTAGGGGAGCGTATGAGCTTACAGGCTCATCTCACCCGTGTCAGGCATAGACTGGCAGCCATTGTTGGAAAGGTTAGGCGCATATTGAGGAGTGATTGGGGACTCAGCAGGCGTGCCGTCCGTATCATATACGATGGGCTTTTCGTCGCTTATGCGGCGTATGGCGCGTCGGTGTGGTATAGGATGGTCATGTCTGTTGTTGGACAGAGTAAGATTCTCACGTGTCAGAGAATTGCACTCTTGGCATATGTTCCGATGTGTCGGACAGTCTCTACCGACGCTTTGCAAGTCCTTGTTGGTGTACCACCGCTTGACTTGGAAGTGGTGCGTCGTAGCATTGCTTTCATGGTCAAGAGGGGACTGCCACTTGGGACGAACGGTTGGCTTTCTGCTTCGGAGCTCGAGAATGGGAGAGATAGGTATAAGGCCCTTTTGCAGGGGTGCCTAGTAGATAGGTGGCAGACGAGATGGACGAACAGCGACAAGGGAAGGTGACTTATGGATTCATTCCGGACGTTACGTTCGTACGGGAACACCCTGACTTTGACTTTGGCTTGAGTCTGGGGTTCATACTGACGGGACATGGCTCTTTCAATGCATATTTGCATCGAATTGGCCAGACTGAATCAGCTGACTGTCGGTGTGTGAGGGGAATTGGGGACTGGAGGCATGTACTGACTTCGTGCCCGGACTATGATGACGTTAGGGATTTAGATAGTATGGGTATCACTCATACTAGGGGGGTGTGGGATTTCAGTAGGGTATTGTTGTACGATCGTACTTATGGTAGGCTGGGCGTTTTTGCCCTTGAGGTGTTTAGGCGTAGAAGGACAGCACTGTTAGCGGAGGTTGAACCTGCATCACCATCTTAGCGGTCTCCTGCCTAGCCTTTTCTAGCTCGGCATCCCGCTGGGGTGTTCACGGTTGGTGTGTTATGCTGCTCGCTGTGATTGTCTGCTGTTTGCTGTTTCCCGGCCTGCTGTTTGCGACTTGATTTGTGGCTGCAGTTTTTGGGTGTTGTGTTTTTGTACTGGTCTACTCTTGACTGGTTGTGTTCTTGTTTTTGTGTATTGTGTCCGTGGCACACGATGTCACTTTGAGTTCTCCCGTGAGGGTGGCTCCGTTTATTGTTGTGTTGTTTGAGTGTTTCTTGTTTTTTGTGTACACCATCTTGGTCACCAGTCCGAAGTCGTTTGGGACTTACACTGGTAGTAGCATTTATGCTACGAGGCCTGACCGGAGGCTTAGTTCTGGTGCCACGGGTGTCGGGAGCCCCAGGAATTTCGGTTCCTGCCCGACTATGGTGAGGCCCCCTTTGTGGGAGCAACGTGGTGGCTGTAGTTTAAACCCAAATCGCGGGGAGAGCTATGCTGGCTCGGTGTGGAGTTACATTTTTAACCGGGTGCCGTGACTCATAGAACGGTAGGAGCATAGATAGTCTCCGGCACCTCACCAAGGTGTGAGGTCATGTCCAAATAGCATGGCTTTAAATTGGTACTCACTGGTGATTCTAATCATAGGTGGGGGCTTTGGTGGAGGCATTGTATTCACTCGTGCTTTGGCACCGTGAGGTAACGTCCTACGGCACCACTGACTTAATGTACGCCTGTCATAGGGCCGTTAAAAAGTCCTGGGTTCTAAATCCTAGGAGTTCCAATTTGATATTTAACCTATACTTATGTATGGTGCGGTTGTATAGTGGAGCAATCCACATATTGCAGGATCTTTGATAGAGTTTTGCGGAGTGCACGCTGATAATTAGAGGTGCGATCAGGTCCACTCCTTCGGAGGCGTTGTTTATACTACTGAACTGGCTTCCGGTGGACCTGAGGGTTAGGCAGATGGCGGGCATGTCTGCGATAAGGTTTAAGATGGCAGGGGCATGGTTGGACAGGGTCTACGGGCATGCGGCTATCTTTAGGTATTTGGATACGAATCCTGATGGTATAGATTACTGCACACCCAAAACCTTCCTGGATAGAATGTCTTCCGTGTGCATCTCACCAGAGCCGATAATTTTACCCGGTTCTGTTGAGGTATACACGGATGGATCAAAATCTTCGGAATGGGTTGGTGGTGGTATCTTTATTCCTGTACACGGAGTGAGGGAATCCTTTAAACTGACTGACCACTGCAGTATCCTAAAGGCAGAGGTCTCGGCGATAAAGAGGGCAGCGGACTGATTGATGTACTACGGGGTATATGATAATGATATTCGAATATGTACGGACAGTCAGGCTGCGATCAGGGCGCGCTCTCCGGTGTCTACTAGACATCGCGACTGGTTTGTGACACCCGGGGGTACCGTGTGGCAGACGGACTTGCAAGGAAGGGCTCTCTCCTCAGAAATGATGATAATTGACCACTCAGTTGAGATGCGACTCTCCTCTTGCAGACTTATAGTCCTGCGGTACATGTTGGGCAGGGTACAGCTACGGTGGGATGATGAACCCACGTGCTCTGTATCGAAGCAAATCTGGCCCCTAAATGATCGGGCTCACTCGGAGTATATTATGGGGATGCCACGACTTAGGCTATGAACTCTTGTGGCTGTGATTACTGGGCACTGGGTAGCTGGTGCGTACGCTGGGAGTTTGAGACTGTCGTTCAATGACTATTGTAGGGATTGTCAGGATGAAGAAGAGTAGTAGACTGTCGAGCACTTCCTGTGACAGTGCCCAGGCCTTTTGGCCATTAGGATTGCTATCGTTGGAAGTCCGTTTCTGAATGCCTTGTCGGATCTGGCTGATGTGAATATCAGCTGGATCTCTACTTTTGTGCATGCGTCAGGTTGATTCGGATCGAACCGGGACGCTGACACGTAGGTTGTTCATTTTCTGAATTACTGACGGGTATCACAGTGGGATTAATATTGGATCCAGGTGGCTGGACCGTTGTCTGGCTACCCGTCGTAACTAACTAACTAGGATTTGATTGCAAGCAATTTAACATCTACACCGCATCATCTATTTAATTGGATATAATTAATTACTTACAGTATGTAGATTAGCGATTGGGGTATGTATTGCAAAACTTTATTTCGGTTTAAATGCCTTTTGAGCAAGTATTTGGAAATAATTTTTCAGATGAGCCTTAGTGTAGTTTTTGGTCGATCATCATCATAGCTATAGGGCAAAAAATTGACATTTTGGTATTAAAAGCATGAAGCTTCTCAACAAACTGAGTCTATAATTATGAAGGGTAATATGGAAATCCTCGGATTTATAATACATCACTAGAAAAAAATATTTGGAAATAACACAAATATTAAGAGACAAAGAGGAATGAAGTTGCAATATCTGAGAAGTGGTACCTGTTTCCTAAGACGTTTTCTCGTGTACGACAAGAATCAGTTTTTAAAATATTCAAAACATCTCCAAAATCTTGAGTTAAGGGTTTTTAGGGCCGTTATGTACTTAGAAGTTAATAATTTAGCTAAGCATTAACCGATTTTAAGTTTTTTGGCGGATGTGGAAAGAAGAGAAAGATGACACCTTTTAAACGGTATATAATATACTTAAGTAAACTTAAGAAATCTGCTTGTATTTTTCAAGTAAATACATTTCTCACACAATTTATTTCAAGCCATTCTAATGTTACATAAAGTCGGTATTCAAATTTAGTGGGAGAATAAAAACCAGTTTTGGAGTTACGGGCACTCATAAAGTACGTGTTTAGATGTCTCGGTATGTTCCTGCAGAACATGCATCCATCATACCAACATTTCCCAAATATACACAGGTTGTATATAAAATCACAATGTCCAGTTTATAAACACATTAGTACCCTGCCTGTCATATAGGAGTACCAAAGGCACTACTCCAAAACCTAGCAAACTCTCCCTCAAGCCAGAAGTCAATACTCTCCTTTGCGTATCCATCAGGGACACCGAAAAATGCCTGTTAAATAGTGAATTTAAGGAGTTCTTTCACATAAAAAAATTTGTTGATCTTTTGATTGTAAATTTAAAAATTAATGAAGTAAAGGTTTTAATTATAAAATATAGGATCCGCCAAATAATTTTTTTTTAATACTATAAAAAAAAACTACTGAATATTTTCTCAAATTTCTTTTTTATTTGAAAGCACAATCCTTCCGGCTAATAACGGAAAATAATTTCGTTCAAATGGTTGCCTCGGCTGGCCATGCAGTAGCCTACAAGATCGGTCCAATTTTTAAGCAGCTGTATTTCACCAATGACTTCACGAATATTGTCCTTTAAAGCGTCAATTGTCTCTGGCTTGTTGGCGTAACACTTATCTTTGACGGCACCCCACAAATAATAGTACAACGGTGTCAAATCGCAGCTACGAGGTGGCCAAACGACATCAGCTCTGCGGCTGATAAAGCGATCTTCAAAAACAGGACGCAAAACATCGAGTGTAGCTTCGGCTGTGTGTCACGTAGCGTCGTCCTGTTGAAACCAAATGTTGCTAATATCCTCCTCTTCAATTTTTGTGAACAAAAATTCTTTCAACATGGCCCGATAACGATCGCCATTGACTGTAACGGTCACTCCTTGCTCATTTGCGAAGAAAAATGGCCCAATTATGCCTCTGGACCAAAATCCGCACCAAACAGTGACTCGTCCTGGGTGTAACGGCTTTTCAATGTATGCGTGCGGGCTTTCTGTGCCCCAAATGAGACAATTTTGCTTGTTTACATACCCGCCAAGATCAAAATGAGCTTCATCTGCAACATTACCATGATTTTCAAAGTAATGTCGCAATATTTCCCAGCGTTGTTCAAGCGTATACACAACCATATTCGTTCAGCGGAAGGATAAAACTAATTACCTGTTAAGTCAGACATGAGCTAAGTGTTACCATTCACGAAATAAGCACTAGTTGAAAAAAAAAACGTTAGATGGCGGACCCTTTACTTATTTTTGCATTAAAATTCTTTATTAAAACTTAATTCATTTTAATAATCTCTTTTAATATAGTCAAGTATTTTTAATCTGTTAATTTATGATTTCCTAATGGGTTTTAAAATCAATTACTTAACTTTATTATGTTTATTTTTGAAAATAAATAACTTTTATAGAATACATATGAAGTTATTTATGACATTCAATGTCATTCTTTAGATTTTAAATATTTTAAGAAATAATTTTGTTTTTATTTATTTAATAATAGCGATATGTGTGATTTTATGATTATTGAAAAAAAGTAATTGACCCCCAAAAATTAACAAAAAGTGTGTAAAAGCTTTTGTCAATGATTCTTTTCAAACAATTTTTCTTTTAAAAGTAATATTTTGTTTACTTAATGAGGAAGCACTTACTTAAAAAAATTTATTTGATAGTTTGGGGTCAATAGATTAATTTTTGTATTTTAATGGAATTTGTAAATCTTTTAAAACTCGTTTTTCTATCGTGGCAACAGAATAAAATCATATGAATTTATTTATTTTTTTTTTCCAAATTTTTTTGTCACACAATAAATTATTCGCCTAAAATTTTCTTTACACACTTCCATTATCCGTCGCTTGAACAGCATGTAACACGCAGTTTGTTAAAAACACAGCTCAGTTCTATTATTATTAAGATATGCCACTGTGATATGATAGGTAAAGCACCTGCCTACTAACCAAGAGATCCTTGGTTTAATCTTAGGCCAGCCAATCTTGAAAGGAAATAATTTTTTAACAGCGGCACCACCTTATAACATTAGCTAGTAACTGGTTATGAGTATGAATACTATGGAAAAATTCTCTAAATTACAACTACGGAGATGAAATTATTTGACATACAGTATGCATAACCCATATTTGTATACCCGATAAAAAAAAAGAAAATTTACAAAATATTCCTCGCATAAGCAAACTTTTATAAATGTCGTGTCTATTTATTGTTTTTATAACAAAATACAAGTAGTATGTAGGTATCATATAAATCGACCACTAGATGGCGGAGTATTCACATAATGGATAACAAAAACTGTATTCGTACAGAGTAACAATTTCAATAAAATTAAGAATATTATGCACAAGGTTTCAAATTAATATTTTGTTGGATATCCCTTTTTCTTTATGACAGCACTGAGGCGTCTTGGCATCGATTCCACTAGTTTGGAAGTTAATTTTTGTGATGTATTAATCCATTCCGTTCTCAATCCTACTTTCAGGTAGTTTACGTTTCTAATGTCGTAATGTTTCAAAATTTTCTTCAAAAATTTCCGCAAATTTTCAATAGTATACACATCTGGACTTTTGAGTTGTACAGAATCCAAAGTCGAGAATACAGCGCAGTATGTTTGCGATCATTGTGTTTTTGAAAGATATAATACCTGGAAATGCCCATTTTTTCCGCACTTTGCTTCACATTTTTCTTTTAAAATATTTATATAGTCTCTTGCTGTCATAATTCCATCAATGAAATGTAGATTTCTAACTCCTGATGCTGAAAAGAAAACCTCATCCGCATGCTTGAATGTGGGAATTAGGTTATTTTAATTTTAATGCGTCCATCCGATAATTTTATATTAAATTTGGACTATCCGTCAAAATAATTCTTCCAGAAGTTGAAATCCTTACTTCTGCACTTTTTAGCAAACGCAACCCGTTTTTGCTTATTAATCATGCTAACAAATGGCCTTCTGACAGCATACCGACTTTTGAATCCAATTCTTTTAATGTAATTTCTAACTGTTTGAGGAGTAACGTGAAGTCCAAAGTTCTGTTCCAAACAGCCAGTGTAACGCCAGTTATAGAAGGATCGATGCGAATTTGGCAACGTAGGAATGAGCACTGTCTTTTTGTTAACTTGCGCGGGTTACATTTCGCTGTGATTTCTTAAATTGTCTGGTTTTTTTATATTTCGACGCTACGTAAAGTAAAAGAGAGACTAAAAGCATTGCGCTTTATGTGAATACTTCGTGAATACTCCGCATTCTAGCGGTCGATTTATATGATACTTGCATACTTGTATTTTGTCATAAAACAATAAATAGACACGAAATTTTCAAAAATATTGAATATTTTGTAAATTTTTTTATTTTTTTCGGGTGTACGAATATGGGTTTTGCATACTGTACCTTCTGACGCGGTTGTAAATTTTACCCCTTTTAAAATTTTTGAAAATTATCATCAAAAAATCTGTTTCTTTATTTTAAATTAGATGTTGCATTTAAAATTAATCGTTCATATTTATTTATACTGATGTAGATTGGTCGTCTTTACTCAGCTCAGCGCGGTGTAACTCTTCATCACTTGATACGATTATAGATGACTTTTATGGAATATTGTTCCAATGTTTTAACGAGTGTGAACCATTTATACACCGTCTTTCTGTTCCTCGTTGGAATTCGGCTTGTTTGGCAAGATTGAAAAATAAGAAATCGCGGTTGTTTAGAAGGTTTGTAAAATCGGTGCCTTGTATTGATTATTTACTCTACTCTAAGGCACGTGCTACTTTTGCTAGGTTTAATCATTATTGCTATACGGAGTACTTGAATAGAGTAAGATCAAACTTTGCTACAAGCCCCAGGTCCTTTTATTATTTCGTTCGTGTTAAACGTAAATCGTCTGTGTTTCCTACTGAAATATTCTACTTCCGACTTCTACGTATAGACAATGTATTCAGTCTACGTATAGGCAATTGGACTCTGTCTTAGATTCGGGGTGAATTTTTTCGTATCCCTATTCTGTGGGAAGTGTGTTAATTTCTAATAGTTAAGAAATTGATATTGAGTCCGTTCTTTGTCTGAAGTCTACGCACTTGCCATGGCCTGATGGGGTTCCTGCCTGTGTCTTGAAGAACTGTGCAGTCGTTTTAAGTGGTCCTTTCTTTAACAAGCTTTTGGAGATAGGTCACTTTCTCTTCATTTGGAAAAGGTCGTTTATTAATCCGGCAGTAGATCGAATATATCGAAATATAGGAGAATTGCTAAGTTCTGTGCTATTCTTACGTTAATGGACAAGATGGTGACTGATTATCCATGTTTTCAGATGAGATCTATAATGTCACCCTTTAAGAATGGTTTCTTAAAGTGAGATCAACAGTAACAACCTTCTTGGATTTACTACGAGGATTTATAGGATATCTATCCATAATTTGCAGATTGATATTCCTGATAGACGTCTTCGTTGGATGAACTCTTACCTTTCTTTTAGGACTCAGCAAGTTTTGTTTCGGAATGTATTGTATAAGATGGAGTTCCACAGGGTAGCCATTTCGGTCCGCTTGTTATTTCTTCATAATCCTCCTGAGGTATTTTCTGACTAAAGTGTTCTTATGTACGCTGATGCTATTAAATTATTTTATACTTCTAGAGATGTTTTTGGTCAGACTGCTCTGTAACGGAGTATTAATGTGTTCGTTGATTGGTACAGAATACATTTAATGGATCTCAACCTGGGAAAATGTAAGCATATGTTTTCTTTCCCGCAGGTTCGAGTATACAATTAATTCTTGTCCGTTGATGATCGTTACTACCTTTCTTGATCTGGGGGTGTTGTTGGATAGGAAACTTTCATTTATCGATGATATTAGTATGATGATTAGTAAGGCTCGTTCTGTTTTAGGTTTTGTAAAAAGATAGCCTAGGGAATTTACTGATCCTTATATTACGAGACATACAACTGTCTCGTTTCGCTCGTTAGGCCGATTTTGGAATATTCCTCGGTTGTCTGGAATTTTTATTATTGATTTCTAAACCATTCCATGAAGGAACATGTGGACTTTTCTCAGTCAGTGAGCTGTACCCGATTCTATTTTTAGACTCATTAAAAGGGACCTACAGTTTAACGACGGATCCGAGGGGCAAATGCATTAGAGAATTTTTTAATGGTAATGTACTCATTAACCAGTTACTAGTGAATGTTATGAGGTGATAGCGCTGTTCTGTTTGTTCAGATGGTCTGGCCTGGTATTGAACCTATTACCTACCATACCACAGCGGCACAGCCGAATCCTTATTATCGGAGTTATATTAAATGAAAGTCCGTACAAACACAGTTTTTATTATTTTACTTACGTGGCTAAGGTGGAATTATGCTGATGAATTTCCTACGTATGGGGCTAGGTTGGGCCTGATTAAACTTTCCACATTAAAACGTTTGAGAGCAGTTTTAGGTATCGTTTGCCACCTTATTGCGAGTGATATTGGTTCTGGGTTTTTACTTCTAACCCTGAATTTTACCAACCCTATTAGATTTTCTCACGACTGTCGTTATCTTACACTGGACTTCTAAAGAACATATTATGCAAATTTGTCTCCTTTCCGTATATTGTGTAATGATTACAATTTGAATTATTAGTTTATTGATTTTGACTGTGAGGTCAGTAATATTAATTGTTTTGATTTTGTTCTGATTAAGTCCTGTAGCTGATTTGGGTTCTGGTTGCCAGAACTTATTTGCCTGAATCCGCTACAGTTCGGACTGTAGTGTGTACAAATTAACTTTTTGCCAGTAAGTAAATGGAAGTGTGTGCATAAGTTCTGCATAAATCTAACTTTACGACGGGGTTGTGGTGTGTTGATAAATTTTCGAAGACAAAATTGCATATACTCGGACAAATGGTAAATATTACACGTAGAATACCACATCTGTAGTTAGAGGCCAATGCATTTGGTGTTCGACGCCGGCATTAAACTGTAGATAACTTTAAAAAAAGCATCGGGTGCAAGTCATTGACTAAATGAAGTGCCTTTTTTGCCTCTTTGAAATAGAGCTAATTATCTGTGCTATGTTTTCAACAAACGAAGTTACATGCCTTTCAAATAAGAAGTAGTTGAAAGGCGTATATATGTATGTGCGAACATACATGTGGGTCGCATGCTGATAAAATTTGCCTGTTTTCTACAACATTAAATTACTAGTTTTCTATTCCATTATTTGAACTTGGCTGCAAAATTTGATCACAACATTATATGGAACATTGCAATTGTATTTGTGAAGACAAGCGCCATTAAACCTAACGTGCGGAAACAAAAGTCTTCCAATTTAGGTCAAACACATTCTTTAACAAGGTCAGTGAAAAACTAATTACTCTTTTGCATTTAAATTTAAAATAAAGAAAATAGATACCAACATACAAAGTAGACCCGCTTAATTTGCAACATTAAGTGCATTCAGCCTAAATTTTAAATCATCAGCACAAATTTAACAAGAAAGAAATTTACATTTAAGCCTAATCCAATGATACTCTACAACTCAAATTACATTTGAGACTAGTTTGTTTGTCATTTTGATTTGTAAAAAAACTCAATTATTTTTAAGCGTAAGGGTATGGAAAACAATATAAGCCAAATTGGCGGCACCTACGCTTGCAAGTGTCTATTACTTTTGACGATGTACTCGTATATCAATAATAATTTTACGAATTATACCTCGATCTAAAAGTTCCCAGAATAACCCTCCTGTGTCGGTTCCATCGTTCCGACTTGAGCTTTTCTTTGTTAAGTTGGTACACCTGTTGTTGATATTCCTGCTAAATTTTAGCGTCATACCTTGACATTTGCAAAAGTTACGCAGCTAAGAGTACATCTATCTCTATATGTGCGGGCGATATTTTACAATTTACAAATTTTCTTGTTAGAAATAAATGTCGTTCACATCAATATATTGAAATTTCGACTATGCAGTATCTAAAATTATCGTTCGATAGCTCAATCTATCCATTGATCCAACCTTGTTTTCCAAACAGTAAAGTCCACTGACCAAAAATCGTACCAAATAATCATACACCACTTTTATACAATAAATCTTGGATTTTCCGACCCACTTATCACTTAAAATGATTTGTTAATGAAATTCCGGATTAGTTTGATGGATTTTAAGAACCCAATCAACAAAGATACAACGTTGTTGATGGTCGTAAAGCGTGAGTTTTTGTGTGAACTATACGTTAAAGCCTTAAGATCTTAGTAATTAGTTTGAAGAATGTCCAATTCTCAAGATCGACGATAAATTGACACACCTGAGTTCTGATCAATACTATGAGCAATATTCTTAGTTTTTGTTGACTTTGTTGAGGGCCAGTTGGCATCAGTTATTGTGTGAACTGAACTTAAAAGCCTTAACATTAATCCTTAATGTAGTTTGATGAATGACCAATTTTTAAGATTGATGAGAAATGGACAAACCTGGGTTTTCTTCAGCACTATGGGTTACAACAACAATACTCTCAGTTTTTCTTGAGCAGCTCTTTTTCTACCCGTTTTACAACTGCTGGTTGAGAAGGCTCCTCACGACCACAAAATACGCTTTGGTGTCGTGAACACTGACCGTGAAATGTTCACCATTTTTGTACTGAATTTTAATAATTTTAATACGTCGTTGAAACATATTATTACATTTAAACTTTTTTTAAACGTTTGTGTTGTTCTAAATTGCGTAAAATAAACACCACGTTGTTGTTGTTTTATAGTTTATATTTCCTCACTTTATCTTCATACAGTTTATCTTAATACAGCAACTAATTTATCCTGCACTTAATATTCGTTTATACAACACTTTTATTTACGTCTAAGCAAGACTTTACTTTACGACTGCAAAACTATAACTATATCGACGTATGCAAAGCAGTCTCCTTACATACCTATCAGCCTACAGTTTGGAAAGTTCCAGAAATGTTCCAAACGCTCTCTCACCCAAAGATGGTCGAATTGGCAATGCCATCAAATACACATCAGCCTTAACACAAACCGATAGACAAAAATCCCACAATACATTCCCAAAGGCACTAATGTGGTGTATTTTCTTTTTAAGCATATTTATTTTCGTAACAGTATATTGCCGCATTTTTATTAATGTGTACTTTTAACTTGTCATTTATTACGTAGTTAAAACATGACTCATGCCGATTGTTAAAATGGTAGGTTATTGAAAATGAAACATCTTATTGGAACACTCTGTATACATAGTAGTAGGTGGAAATTGAGCAGCAACCAAAAGCTGAATGTTCAACGGACGCATATTACACTTTTTGCGTTTCAAGCGTCTTTTAAAAAATTGAGTCGGTGCATCTTATTGCCTTATTACGTAGAGTATTAAAAGTAAGTTTACCGCCAAAATATCAAATTCGTAGAGCGCATTAAGGCAAAAGCAGACCGTATATGTTACAAACAAATTTTCAGAATAAAATTTCCCCAAAATATACATTTATTAGGGGAGATTGTCCTAGAATTAAATAATCGAAACCTATATTTTCGTTGCAAATTTAAATATAATAAATTTTTGTGTTTTAAATAAATAAATATTGGAGTTAAGTTTTATGCCCTGTTCTATTTTTTGCACCAGGTATTCGGACCGAAACTAACCCAAAATAATAGTGTTATGCTACACTTACATAACAAAATTTTTTCGTAATTCGCTTTTTCTTTCATAATTCAACACCTAGTTATGAGCCGAATTATCTAATTTGAAATAAAAACTTTTAAAATTGTGAGTAACTAATTTTCAATTACATTGTGAATTATTACAAATCAATATATTCTTTATTGAACAATTTGATTCATACTTTTAAAGTTGCAGCGTTTAATTTGATTTTAGATTCTGCTTATGTGCCCATTCGGCTTAGAAAAGTTTCTGTTTCAAACACAGTAAAAGCACATAATTTTTAACAGAGTAGGGTAAAGTTACAAATTTCAAAAACTTTCAAAATTAACAAACACAAGTATTCAAAATCTTTATCAACGTCATTTTGACTAACACCGACATCATCATTTTCATCGTCGTACTGATGATTTTTTGAAAAACAAAAGATGCGCCTTTAAGTGCTACAAAATGAAATTTAATTGTTAGAAATGCATTAACCCAAATTGAATGAATGAAGCAGGCGGTTAAATAGACAGACGGACAAATGAATGGTTGATGCATAGCATGAATAGTTGAAAGTAAAGTTGGTGGACTGGATTTTATACTTTACATGCAACAAAATCTTAATTTATTCTTGTTGTTTTACTTTTTTTCTTTTGTTTCACGCTGAAAAACAAAGCTTTGACGACGACGTTCTTATCAAGTGCTTTCATTTATTAAAAACAAACAAACTGAAACGCTTTTGTGACTTTATCAGCTGAAAATACTCTTCTCTTTCATTTCAATTTCATAATTTTCAATTGTTCTTATTTTTAGTATTTTAGTTTCATTTTTCGAATTAATATAAATCAAGTGGTTCAGATTTCTTAGAAAAATTCGTAATCATTCATATTCAAAAAGTATTCTTGCGGCTTGTAAACAATTCATAATTTTAATGCTCATCATCATGAACTTTTAATGAATTGTGGTTGTTCTAGAAGAGATGGGTGGTGGTGGATTAATTGCGAATCTGTTAGATATAAACGAATAGTTCAATTGCTTTTAGAAATATAATGGAAAATAATAAACAATATTAAATAACGATATTAAATAATAATAAATAATGTAATTTTCACTGGAGCACAGTGCAGCAACAACAGCTGATTCTTTGCGATTGTCTTCAATTCACTCCACGATACGCCGATTCGTCCCATTTCATTTTCGATTGAGCGTCACCATGTTAGCTCTGTCAGTTCCTCGACCAGTCTGGTGAAAAGAATTCTGTCGTTGAGTTCATTTGGCGACGTTGTCATCATAGTAATCCGTGCTAATAACTGTCTGAGGGCAGAATATTCTAAGTATTCTTCTGGAGCATTGGTTGATAAATCTTTGAAGCTGCAGGGTGATGTTACTGGTGACTATCGTAAATCGTAAATCCATAGAGGAGTATATGTTTAACATTTGATTTAATCATGCGTAGCTTAGTGTGCAAACTGATTTTGTAGTTCTGCCATATTAGATCGAGTATACCTAAGGCTACACCTAAGGCCTTTTTCTATTCTGATCACTAGAATTGATTCTCTACTCTCATTGATCTTACATCTCAGCTAGCAAAAAGTTAGGAAAATATTAGTGTGAGTGGTCTCTAATAATTAATGGCGTTGATTCATCGCCCTTTATAGAAAGTGCTTATATTTTGCCAGAATTTATCCTGAGAACTTTAGCTTGTAGCCATCTGCTTAAGGTCACAAAATCTATGCGAGATCAAACATATATCATCTGCGTACGTTATTTAATTAAGAAATTTGTTGCCGATCTGCCACTGAATTCCTTGGCTCCAGTTTTCTATAGCCCTGAGAACATCCTTCATCACTAAAAGGTATAGGACAGGCGACAATATGTACCCTTGATGTACCCACTTCTAAACGTAAATGGTGCAGAGTGTTTTGTTAAGTTTTTCGTACCTTCATGCACATCGAAATATTAACTGATTTTAAGTTTACGAGCGGATTCGAAAAGAAGTAAAATAGAAGTTTTAAAGTTGTCCTATGTTCGTGATTTAATAACTCGAGAACCACTCAACACATATGCAAACAAATACATGTGTTGTAAAGGTATACTTTTACTGAGTACGTTCTTTTTACACAGGCAGTGTCATGCCCATAGCATTACCTATTGAACTGAACATAAACTCTCCCATACAAAGTAAGAATTAATTTTTGTATGTAATGAAAAAAGTTAGAGTGGAAGGTACCGAATTTGATCTATATGGCTTTGAATTTAAAGCAAGTCATCAGTCAAAAAGTAGGCGGAATCAGACAAGTGGGCATGACACCCCTGATACAAAGTGCGGTATATCTTGGGAACCGTTAAAACACAATCTTCTATTGTCAAAATTCACATTAAGTTAAAAAGTTAACTCCACAGAAAGTGTGGGCGTATCACCACCCATAAAAATAATATTTATTATGGTACAGAGGAATACTTAAGTGACCGTCTAAGCGTTTTCGTTATAAATACTAATATGTTTCAAAAAGTGGATAGAATATAAACACATACATTCATACAGTGAGCGTCAAAAGAAACTGTACAACCATGTTCATTAGAATTAAGTCTTTATAACGGCCTTTTAAAATACGTTCAATTTTATCATTTCATATTTAGTACCATAACTACAGGCTTTACAAAATCCATAAAAACAACATTATTCTTAAAAAAATGAAAGGTACTATAATTTTGCACATCAATAAAAAAGTACAAGACAAAAAACTATGCCAAAAGAAAGAATGAAGTAAAATCACCTGGGAAATGATACCAGTTTTTAAAGATGCTGTCGATTACAACAAGAAGCGGCTTTTAAAGTTTTCAAAATACCTCCAAAATCCTGAGTTACTGTACAAAACCGGTTTTTTGTACCTTCGAACAATTATAAGCTAATAACTTAGCTTAATGTTAACCGATTTGAAGAACTTAAGATATGGTAAAAGGAAGAATAGACCTTTTAAATGGTCATTTAAATGGGCCATTTGAAAGTTTAATTTTAAAATGCAATAAAACAAAAACGGTTTGATATTTTGCCAAATTAACTTTTTTGTTGTGAAGTAAAATTGTTCCGATTAGAAATGATATATTATTTAATCCATATGACTGCTGCGACTGGCCTCACAGTACCCAATTTGATCGGACCAATTTTCTAGAACTTTTTAGAGCGTATATGGTCTTCTCTCGGCAATAGCATCACGAATGTTGTCCTTCAAATGCTCAATTGTCTCTGGTTTGCTGGCATAACACTTGACTTTAACGGCGTCCCAAAGAAAATAGTCCAACGGTGTCAAAACGCAGCTTCTTGGCAAACCATGTTTGAGTTTTCTAAGCCCAAAAACGGTAATTTTGCTTATAGACGTACCCTCAGAGATGAAAATGAGCTTCATCCGAAAAGATGATTTTTTTTGAAAAAATTTACATCATCGTGCAGTTTCTCGTTGGCCCATCTAGCGAAACAAAAACGAAGCAGATGGTCATGCGGCTTCAACTCTTGATCCAATTGAATATTGTAAGGCGTCATACCGAGATCTTTTCGCAAAATTCGACGTAAGCTGGTGCCACAGCACACAGCACATATTTTCGGTGTACGCACTGTATGAGTTCGCTTACGTCTTGGCGCATCAATAATGAAATAATTTTTACGAAATTATGCTATTTTAACTTGCTTATACCGGGCACTGTCGGTCCTTCTCTGCGACTAAATTTTGTACGACATTTTCGTGCAATTTTCGACCAATTGTATATAAATTTCCAATAAATGTCAACATTACTCAAGCGTAAATCGATCCATTTAGTTCATTGGAGATAATATACTGAATTGTGTGACAGAATAGAATGTCATAATTATTGCCAGATTAGAAATAACCGCTGGTTCAAATTTAAGCCGATAGATTCCCGCGCAACGTTTGATGGGTTAAGGTAGTATCATACACATATATGTTCAGATATGTGCTAGATTTCCATGAAAACCTCGTGGATTTTTACTAAATTTATGAAATATTTGAGTATTAGCAAAAATTATACGTGCGCGGATCAATAATCAATTTTAAATTTTTCGGATGTAGAGACCTGAATTGGGCGTCCATAACGTTAAAAGGAGTAAAATTGCTATAGTCACGGATTTACACGGTGCGACAAAAAATAACGAAGTTGAAATAACTAGAAAATGATAAGACTACTTTTCTGATAGACGCTATCGAGTAGAACAAGGATCTGTTTTTGGAATTTTAAAAACACCTCCAACATCTTCTGAAATTTGGGTGTATTTCTCAAGCAAACACATTTTTTACCCAATTTCTTCCACATTTTCCAAGTTTAGATGCGTTTTTGCGCACTTTAATATTAATTAGGGAATTATGTTTATTAAGTTATAAATAAAATTAGACTTATGGTTTACAAATTCGTTGAGAATAAACGGAGTTATTACATCTTTTAGTGGAGCAACTTCAAAATCTCGAATTACGGGTAAAAAGCTTGTTTTACGAATCTGCATGCACTTATAAGCTAATAACGTTGCTGAATATTGTCCGCTTTGTTGAATATTGTCAGCCTATGAAAAAATTATGCTATTATTACAAAATTATAATGCTTTCAAAGTACAGTCTCAAAGCATTAAAAAAACACCAGTTCGCTAAAAATTGTATGACTTTTTCATGAGTTCTTTTAAAAAGCTTAATAACTCATTGAATTTCTAACGGATTTGAAAACCTTAACTTAGTTTTAAACCAGTATTTCAAGATTTTGGAGGTGATTTAAAATTCCCAAATTAGATCCTTGTTCTACTCGATAGCGCCTATCAGAAAAAAATTATCACTTGCCGTGTTAATTACCCGCTCTCGTATCTATTTCAATTATCATTATATTTATGATAATTGCAAATACTGTACATACATCGAATAAAATATTCATACCTAAATTTAAATTCATAGTTAGAAAAATTCTTATTAAATTTCTACGGTAAAGAATTTTTATATCGACGGACCAATATTCGTAGAAAACCTTAAATATGTAAGTATACGCTTGTAAGGATATGTATTTTAAGAGGAGTGTTAAGGAAGAAAAAAAAAGAAGAAAAGAATTTCTCTTGTTAAGAATTTATTAGAAAATAAGTAGGCAAACGGATGTGAGAGTGTATAAAAGTTAGTTTGTATGTGAGTCATTTAATTTTTTTTTTTATTTTTCATTGTCATTAACTTCATACAAAGTAAACTATCGAAAAATATGTTTGAGTACAGTAGTGAATAAGAATAGAGCACAAAGTTACAAAAGACAACTATTTATAAGGAATATTCGAAAATTTTAATCATAATGATATGAAATCATTTCTTTTGTTTTCGTGTAGTTTAATATCATTCCCGCTCTGGATCACAGTTCTTATCTCTTTGGTGTAAGATATGTCATAGATAAGCGTTGTGTATTCTTTCGAAAATTGGGGTATATAATAACACAGATTTTATGTTAGAACTTAAGATTCTGAGCTTTGTATCGTCAATAAGTAAGTCACAGTTTTACTTGAGTATCGTCACGCTGGCATACTCCATGGTAACAAAAATGCGTCCACCAACGATCCTCCCTATGATGAAAATCACCTGCGAGTGCCAAATTCGGAGGCATGTTATTTGGAAATGATCTCCACACCTTTGTAAAGTGTCGGAGACTATCTAAACTCCTACCGCTCTATGGGTTACGGCACCCGATTAAGAATGTAACTCCTTATCGAGCTAGTGCTCTTCCCGTAATTTCGATAAAAATCACAGTCATCACGTTGCTCTTATAATAGTCAGGAAGAGACCTAGGTCCATGAAGCTCCCGACTACCATGGTATTATAACTGAGCCTCCGGTCAGGCTTCGTAACATAAATAAAGTGTGACTCCCAAATGGATCCGGACTGGTGGTCAATTGTGTCAGTCAACAGTTGGGATTAGCCTTAGTCCCTTTTTTTCTATTCTACTCTTTATATGTTGAGATGAACTGCTTGTAATTATAATGGTGACCTCAGATACAAAAAGTTGATTACCTCTTCTATGGCTTAGTGTTGGAGAATAAATGGCTGTGTGGTGAATGTCTCGATGCGCATCAATGTTATTTTGCTTGTGCTGATTTACCAAGCACATTTTTCCAATTCCGGCCATTTTTTTGTCTTATGATTTGCATTAACTATGTATTTAGTTTAGACCGAATTAAGAAACTTTCACTTTTATCATTCTCAAGATATACAAAACTCAATATAGCAATAGTTTGTTGGAAGGTATCACTTGTCCAATTCCTCGTACTTTTTTAATGATGTTTGCAGTTGAGTATGAAGTCATTTAGATCAACTTCACAAACTTACACTTTATCCGTTCTCAAGATAAACATAAATCAATATTTAGTTTGTTTTTGGCGTACCATGCCCACTTGTCCTATTCCGACTACTTTTTGGCTGAAGTGTTGTATTGAGCAAATTACGATACTTTAGTTTTTACCGCTCTTAAGATATACAAAAATAAATATTTACTTTGTATGAGAGGTGCCATACCCACTTATCCGATTCCTCCTATATATAGTCTATAGTTATAGACATGCATAGAGATACTGTAAAAATTTAGAGAAAATCGGTTCAGCCGCTTATCTGTCTATAAGGCACTAACAAAAAAAACTAAAAATATGTACACACATACAAAGACACGTTCATTTTTATATATCGGGTAGCCCATCTATTTGCTTAAATTTGAACCAGTGGCTACTTCGAATTTCGCAATACTTATGTCATTCTATTCTGTAACAAATTTCTGTATATTACGTCCACGGAACGAATTCAATCGACTTAAGCTTGAATAACGTTGAGACTTATTGGAAATTTATTTCCAAAACAAAAACGATCGGTCAAAATTTGTAAGAAAAAAAGGAAGAACAGTGAAGAAGGACCAACATTGCCCGGTAAACGCAAGCTTATTGCTAAAGTTCATGAGACTGATTTCACTGTTGATGCGCCAAGACGTAAGCGTGTTCGTACAGTGTGTGCGTACACCCAAACGTATCGAAGCTGTAGCTGAGAGTGTACATGAGAATCTTTCAACATCAACTCGTCATCATTCTCAAGAATTCAAAATTTCACGAACCAGCTTACGCGAATTTTGCGAAATTATTTCGGTATGACACCTAACAAAGTTCAGTTGATTCAAGAGTTGAAAACACATAACCATCCGCTTCGTTTTCGCTTCGCTAGATGGGCCAACGAGAAAAATCACGATGTATCGATTTTGCTAAAATAGATCATATTTGCAGATGAATCTCCCTTTCATCTTGGTGGGTACGTTAATAAGTAAAATTGCCGTATTTGGCGTTCAGAAAACCCAAACGTGTTCTTACAGAAGCCACTAAATCAATTACGGGTGTCTGTTTGGCGCAGCTTGTAGAGCGGACGTATCATTGGCCCATATTCTTCGAAAATGAGGACGGCCATGATAACCGATTCTTTTGTGCCCGCTCTTCATGGTTTTGATGTGAACGATGTTTGGTTTTAACGGAATGGTGCAACTTGCCACACATCTCATGCCACAATCGATTTATTGCGTTAAACGTTTGATGGCCTTTTAATTAGCCGGTATAGTGATGTCAGTTGCTCACCCTCTAAAAAACTTATTGTATATGGATTGGCTGAGAGCTGATAATGGGTGACAGTTTTATAAGCTCTGGACATTCAATAAATAAAGGGTCCGCCAAATAATTTTGTATTTTTTATTTTTTTTGAAAATGCTATAAAAAAAACTACTGAATATTTTCTCAAATTTCTTCTTTTATTTGAAAGTACAATCCTTCCGGTTAATAATGGAAAATAATTTCATTCAAATGGCTGCCTCGGTTGGCCATGCAGTAGCCTACACGTTCGGTTCAATTTTTAAGCACATTATCGATTGTGTGCAGCTGTAGTTCACCAATGGCTTCACGAATATTGTCCTTTAAAGCGTCAATTGTCTCTGACTTGTTGGCGTAACACTTATCTTTGACGGCATTCCACAAATAATAGTCCAACGGTGTCAAATCGCAGCTCCGAGGTGGCCAAACGACATCAGCTCTGCGGCTGATAATGCGATCTTCAAAAACAGGGCGCAAAATATCGAGTGTGGCTTCGGCTGTGTGGCACGTAGCGCCGTCCTGTTGAAACCAAATGTTGCTAATATCCTCCTCTTCAATTTTTGTGAACAAATATTCGTTCAACATGGTTGCCATTGACTGTAACGGCCACTCCGTGCTCATTTTCGAAGAAAAATGGCCCAATTATGCTTCTGGACCAAAATCCGCACCAAACAGTGACTCGTCTTGGGTGTACTTGGGACACTTTATTAAAGACCATTTATACCTAAAAAATACAATAGTTTTGCCCAATTTAATTAGTTGAACATAAACTCTTGTTTGTTTAATCCCTTTTCTTTTTACTTTAAAAGTACATAGATGTGCTACATAAAGTACCGCAGATGTACTCAATATACATTTAAGATGTTATTATTAAAAATAATATTTAATATTTACTGTAAGTATGTATGTATGAAAACACAATACTTGTAAGTATTAGTTTATGAATTTTAATGCTAAAGTATGAATGCCATTGAAATCCCTATTAACCACTATGATCACAGTCTGTGTGGGAGAGCATCATAACAAACTCGCATTCATACGAGTTCATGTATATTTATTATGATGTTTTCCATTATTTTTTTATTATTATTTTCATAATCTTGTGACTCATATATGTTTATGTGTATGTTCATTATTGTGAGCTTAGAAATACATATTTTAATAAGATTCATAATTGTATTTAATTGCAACCACACACTAGAGAATATCCAAAATACTGTCTGAGTGGGGTTTATTTATTAATCATAGAGTAATAGTGGAATGTAGGAAATTGTTGTTTCAAGATGAATTATCAATATGGGAAAAAAATTGTTATCACACCCTAAAAATACCAACAAATATATCTCACTGACATACTGCCAAAGGGAAAGTAAATTAATAGTTTATTTCTTTCTGTTCTTTACTTATTTTTTATATAGAATTTTTTCTTAATTTTGTTTTCTTTTTTTTAATGAAATAATTTTTTATTAATGAAAAAAAAAAAATTTCAAATAAAATGATCTTAATTAGGCAAAATGCATTAAAGAAATTCATAAAAACTTACTAATATGTGTGTAGGTTGCATTCAATTACATACATATATTCAATTTTGAAGCCTGATGTGTTGCTCAGCGTGAGAGTAAATAAAATGTATTAGGAGCTCAAAAGTTGGATAAATATTAATTAAAATATTGCTCATTATTAAGAATTGTTTAAGGATAAAATATGAAGCTAATTTATTCGACGTTTATTTCCCACAAGCCGACGCTACGTGCTACTCAAGTAATATAACCATCCGTCTTCTAAGTATAAAGCTTCCTGACTGTGTGACTTCTTAACGAGGCGGTCATTGGCCAATGATCTTGTAATTAAATACTTTTAAACTTTTTTATTTGGAGCTACTGAAACATAATTTCTTTAGCAAGGCTCGCAATCGATTCAAGGCCTGAAAAATGGAATTCGGGAATGTGTGAATTGGTGGTGGAAAATTTCATAAAAATACGGTCCTACAAGTGTAGCCATGCCGGCCATTTGGCTTATATTTCATATATTGATTCACATAACATTCTGTGAAGGAATACGCGTACTTCTCTCAGTCAATGACCTGCACCGGATGCTATTCTCAGACTCATTGAAAGGGGACCTACAATCTAAAGCCGGCTCCGAACGTCAAACGTATTAGAGAAGGAATAATACTCATAACCACTTACTAATTAATTTTATGAGGTGATACCGATGTTGAAAAACGTTTTCTTTTTTCAAATGGTCTGGTCTGGTATTGAACCGAAGACCTTCTGGTTAGTGTGCGGGTGTCTTACCTACAATACCACAGCTCACACTCATATTGGAGATTAGGGACTGAAGCCCTGTAAAAAAATGAGTAATGGTCGGGTTCGCGTTAACCTAAGTAAAAAGTTTAGATTTTTTATTAATTCGCTTAATTATCTTTAAAACTGATTACACTATGCAACAGGCAAAAGTAATAACCACTGTAGTTTTTTGAAACGCTATGATCGCCTAACTTCAAAAATCATTAGCATTTCAGTTTCTATGGATAAGTTTTCTTAGAATTTTTTTCTAAAATATGGGGTTTTTGGAGAGGCTGCTTCATACAACTTTTGATAACTTTGAAATGACTTATTCGATTTCGTTAAGCCATATGTTGAAAAATTCCAAATTATATTTGCTTTATGTCATTCGATATCATTTATTAATATAACCAACATTTTTGGAGTTATTGGAAACAAATTATAATTTTTTTTTTAAATTATGATATTTTTGATTTCTAAAAATTCACAAAAAATAGAAAGCAGCAAATAAAGGGTCCGCCAAATAAATATTTTTTTTGAAAATGCAAAAAAAAGCTACTGAATATATTCTCAAATTTATTTTTTTATTTGAAAGTACAATCCTTAATAATGGAAAATAATGGAAAATAATTTCTTTCAAATGGCTGCCTCGGCTGGCCATGCAGTAGCCTACACGATCGGTCCAATTTTTAAGCACATTATCGATTGTGTGCAGCTGCATTTCACCAATGGCTTCACGAATATTGTCCTTTAAAGCGTCAATTGTCTCTGGCTTGTTGGCGTAACACTTATCTTGTTTAAATCTAATGTTGTTAAACCAAATGTTGCTAATATCCTCCTCTTAAATTTTTGTGAACAAAAATTCGTTCAACATGGCCATTGACTGTAACGGCCACTTCTTGCTCATTTTAGAAGAAAAATGGCCCAATTATGCCTCTGGACCAAAACCGCACCAAACAGTGACTCGTCTTGGGTGTATCGGCTTTACAATGTATGCGTGCTGGTTTTCTGTGCCCCAAATGCGACAATTTTGCTTGCTTACATACCCGCTAATATCAAAATGAGCTTCATCTGAAAAGATGATTTTTTTGGCCAAATCGGCATCTTCTGTAAGTCGATCGATCAATGTAATGTCGCAATATTTCCCAGCGTTGTTCAAGAGTATACGCAACCATATTCGTTCAGCGGAATGATAAAACTATTTATCTGTCAAATCAGGCATGAGCTAAGTGTTACCATTGACAAAATAAGCACTAGTTGAGAAAAAAAAACGTATGTTGGCGGACCCTATATTTACCAGTTTCACTATTAATTCATAAAGGTTTAGAGTTCGGCTCGGGGTCAAAATTTAAAAAAGTAGAAAAGGTTTATTTCTCTCATGCGTTCAACGGAATTGGGTTTAAAGAATTTATAAACTGTTAACATGCTTATGCTCGGTCTCGGTTTCTGTTGGAGATCTTATGCGAGACTAACCAAATGTAATGCGTATGGTCTAAAGTTTCAAGTTGGCTTAAGAGACTGCATGTTATTCCTCTTTTCTTTAAACAAACTTGTCTAATTATGTCATTTAGCATCACAGCGTCTATTTAACTCCAAAATTGGTATGGAATGGTTGACTAAAAAGAGTTTGAAAAGTGTGCTTTGTTTCACATTTTAATAACCGTTATGGATGGAACTCTTTTAGATTTCAATTTAGAATTTATATTTTTCATATTTAATATTTAATGACATCTTTAAAAATGGCTTATCATTTATTTAATTTCAAATGTTCAGAAAAAAATACGTCAAAATTATTGTCAACATTTTAAACACTGGGTTGTGATTAATTAAACCTCATTAATTCTCAATGCAACTGTATAAGTTCATTTATGAAGCTGTCACAACGCCTGCCAAATAAAATGTCAGCATTTCATAAGACAAAGACATCAGATGTTTATAAAATGAATTGTTTTCTCTTAAGATAAGAACAACTAAATAAAGCTAAAATAGAAAACAATTTTAATTCCAAACTAAACCACAACAACTAAACTAACTACACGAATCTTATCAGAACTTTTAAATAATTGACGGCCAGTCGAATAATTATTACGAAACATGAATACCCTTATAAGGTTAAAAAAGCCTCGTCCATATGAGTCTTAAAAAAATGAGGCCAAGAAATGTCATTATTATAATCATTTGCTATATTATTGTATTTTCTTCTGTTTTGGGTAATTTTTTTTTTTTTTAAATTGAAGCGTAATGGTAATTAATAAAAATACTAAAATAATATTATTATTGAAAACCCGCAATAATGGGTTCAGTTTCGGGTTCAACTTAATTTAAATAAAATGTTTAGGTGCGGTTCGGTTCGGTTCGGTTTGATAATGCACAAATATTTTATTACTATGAAATTTATTTATTTTTCAAAGTAATTTTGGTTTAATTTTATAATGATATAACTTTCTTGTTTTAAATTTGTTCTTTATAGAGATAAAATTAATTTCAAGGCTGAAAAGACCATCTCGACATCTACTTGTGTAGCAGGTACCACGAATATATTCTGAGCTGTTCCCGTTTGATATTGCTCCCAAAATAGTACAATGATTTTTTTCTTTTCCCAGTCTTGAATATTTTTCATATTGTTACGAAAATAAGGTTGGGCACCACAGCGTTTATTACATCGCTGAAATAAATAAAAAAAGCTGCAAGAACAACTATACGTGCTGTTTACAAATAACCAAATCTACAACAACAACCATTAGCAGAGATAAAGTAAATAAAAATAACACGGCAACAACAATAATTAAGCAGCAAAGAAAACAAGTAACAGACAGTAAACAAGCAACAACAAATACTAAGATCTGAAAGAGGTAAATGTTCACACACGCATGGCTACAAAAGAACTAAAAAGAAATTAAAAGAAAGAAATGGAATCTACCTAAAATATCGAGAGGTTTGGGAGCTCAGCCATATAAAAAGCACATCAATGCGAACAGAAAGCAGTTTATTTGTTGTAAATTCAGCGCATGCAGTTTAAGTAAAGTTAACTCAGCGAATGTGTTATTGGGGTGAAGAGAGTTTATAATGAGTAAACTCGTGAAGCTAGTAGTGAAGTAAAAACCGGATAAGTTGGAGCTAACTCAGTAAAGAGAGTTAAGTGTGGTTGGAAAGGGTTGTGATCGAACCTAAGTTATAACTACGATCGGTTTGAAAGATCTTTGGGAAGAAAGATCTGTCGAGTAATTGTTATTTACAAATTTGTAAACAGACAGAGAGAATAAAGAATAAAAATTTTTATTGCCTGTAAAAAGATTACAAGCAGTGGTGCACATAACTGTGTTGAATAAAGGACTTATTTTACTTTAACTACAATCCACGAACTCATAAATACACGTTTTTAAAAAGGTAAAACGTAACAACATATACAGGGTGGGCAAATTTGAGGTTAGGAAGTAAATTGGGTGTCAAATGACGAAATGACACTTATTTAGTAAATAATTGGGAAATTTTAACTATGGAACGCTTCACTCTTGAACTAAGAATTTTAATTGTGAAAATTTACTATCAAAATGGTGTAAATTTTACTGTATCACTTCGTAAAACTCAAACAGCATTTCCTCGTAATCAGGCTCCTTCTGAGACCTCTGTGCGTAATTTAATCGCTAAATTCGAGGCTCACGTTTTTTTTCAAAATAGATGAAAAATATACAAGGTAGTGGCCGTAGTGATGCACACATAACTGCTGTACAGCAAAATGTTGGGAATGAGTCTGGAACATCAACTCTTAGACGTTCGCAACAATTGGGCATCACCATAGGAACTTTGCTCAACAATTTTAATAAAGGTCTTCATCTTCACGCTTATAAAGTTCAACTCGTTCAATTTTCATTGATCTTTACGTCTTTTTTGAGCGAGAGGTTTTGCAATTTTAGCATAACCTGGTATAAATTATCTGTAATACCCACCCATACCCAAGAATGATTGTAGTTCCTCGTCTTTGGCGTTTGAAAATTTTTAACACATTCTATTTTATAGGGTCTGCTTTAATGCCATTAGTAGTTACTATGTGACCAAGAAAACTTGTTTCTTTTCTTAAAAAATCGCATTTATTCAAAGAAACCCTTAAATTAGCTTTTACTATGTTTGAAATATTTTAGCCAAATCATCCAAATACTCCTGTAAAGAAGCTCCGAATACCAATATATCTTCCGTATAAATAATGCATATTTTATTTATGTATTACCTTAGTACGTTATTAAGCATTCGTTGGAATGCCGGCCATTGTTTACGTCAAAAGTTTGTGAATTGGCTGGGTGAAAAACTGAACGGAAACAACGCATTTTTCAACAAAATCATCTTTAGTGATTAATTAGGCGACTATGTAAACAAACAAAATTGTCGCATATGGGGCTCACAAAATCCACAAACAGTCCTCGAAAAACCATAACATCCAAAGAAAGTGACCGTATGGTGCGGTTTGTGGTTAGGAGGCATCATCGGCCTGTATTTTTTCGAAAATGAGTACGGAAACGCCGTCACCATTGAATCTCTGCGCTACCAAACTATGATAATCCATTTTTTGTATACACAATTGGCTAATGTTGACATGAGTGACCTTTGGTTTCAGCAGGACGGCGCCACAAGTCACACGCTGAATTATTTTCTCTGGAGCCATGAACAAACCACATACAACTGACTGTCTTAGAGATGAAATTCGGCGCTGCATTGTTACAAAATGTGGTGAAAAATTTTGTGAAAAGAGCGGACGTCTGCCAACGTGCCAGAAGTGGACATTTGCCCGACATCATATTCCATTATTAATTCTCATACTTCTATTCTATTCATTGAAAATATGGACCGACGGATAGAGGTATGCCACCGAAGCCGGAGCAACCATTTAGCCGATACTCAGCTTCATGCATAATTTTCATATATCCTTCTATCATAATAAAAAATATTAAGATAATTCGCTGGAAACTTTTTGCTTTATTTATAACTAGAGTAATCCCTCCCGCGTTGCTAGGAGTATTTGTGTTGGAACTGCTTTTTGACTGATATGGATAGATAAAGAAAGCTACACATGCAAAATTCCATATTTTTTTAATGATGGTTTGTATTGAGTGCCAAGTTATTTAAACCAAATTTTTAAACTGCAAATTTAACCAATCTCAAGATATACCAAAATCACTATTTAATTTTTATGGGAAGTATCATGCCCACTTATACGATTCCGACCATTTTTTAACTGATGGTTTGTACCATCTAAGAAGTCATTTTCAGGACCTTCCATTCTAATTCTTCTTTAGATATACAAAAATCAATTTCGCCCATTTTTCGACCGATAACGTGTATTAACTACTAAGTTATTAACACCAAATTCAGAACCACCATTACCATTCCAAGGATATACGAAAATCAATATTTACCTTGCATTTATCTAATTCGGTTCAATATTTGACTGAGGATTTGTATTGATCATAAAACTATTTGGGCGAAATTTAGAGACTTGCAATTACCATTTTAAAGATAATCATTTAATATGGTCGTGGCACCGCCGAGTTGAATAATAGTGAAGCCACACTCCAAATGAGAGCTTTCTACATATGCTTTTTATATAGACAGTTTGAAAAATATTTTCTAACTCACACAAAGCTTAAATGCTGTAAAAAATTCTGCTTCAAGGGGTTCACTCTAACGTCAATATCATCATATGCATACATAAACAAAAACCATGGTATTGAATTCACCTTTAGTTTAAGTGCTTATAAAATAAAATGGGTTGGCACATTTCAATTACAAAACGGATTTTATAGTCCTCTTTTATATATATAGATTAACATCGTGCGTTTTAGTTGGACCACCCTTTATATTTGGTGTTTATATTGTGCTCTGGCCATTTTTTCGTTAAAAATCCCCTATATTTTATCGTTTTTTTAAATATTTTTGTTATTAACCGTATCCGGACCTGAACCTATTAACCACTTCTTACATGAGTTCAGCACGTTCTGGTTTAAAGTTTTTAGAAATAGCGAACCTGAACCCGTTTTGGTCCGGGTTCGGTTTCAATCTCTTATATTATATGTATGTATATATGTATGTATATACTAGGGAAATCGATTATTCGACTTTTTTCAAAAACCGGTCTTTGAATAATTCGAAAAGTAGCACTTTTAAAAATACCGGTTTTCGGTTAATAATAATTCAAATAACCGGTTAACCAGCTCTTTTATTTAAATAAAATTGTTCCTAGTTCTTGAGGCGCAGAACTGGACCACATCGCCTTAAAAATAAGCAGAAGCTAATGGAGAGTTTAAAATTAAAGTGGCAATCAATACTCACAAATATTCCAACAAATATATAAAAACTATGCCAAAACGGTGAGCAGAGGCCATAAAAAACAAAGCTTATTACACAAAGTACTGATAAATGCTTAAGTTTCAAACAGCTACTCAAGAAATAATTTAGTTTTTGTTGTATTACTTGGTAGATAATAGAGTTAAAGCTTTGTTATTATAGTTATAATATAGGTGCCAAAGATAACAAAAGTTTAATGTTTTACTTTGAATAAATCTCTTACGAGTCCTGAATTGCCTCGACACGAATATTTGCTTAGATTTCGAGCAGCACTGTATGTAAATTTATGCACCATGTATTTAATAGTGTGTGTATCAATGTGATATGATAAGACCTCACCTTCCTACGTCGTTAGCTTAATTCCAAATTCGAAAAGAAGTGATTTTTTAAAAACCGGTTTTCGGTTAATAATTATTCAAATAACTGGTTAACCGGTTTTTTAATTAAACGAAATTGGACTACGTCGTTTTAAAAATAAGCAGAAGCTAATGGATAGTTTAAAATTAAAGTGGCAATCAATACTAACAAATATTCCAACAAATATAATAAAAACTATGCCAAAACTATGTGCAGAGGACATAAAAAACAATGTTTATTATGCAAAGTACAGATAAATGCTTAAGTTTCGATTAGCTACTCGAGGAGCTATTTTCGTTTTCGTTGTTGTATTACTTGGTAGATAATGGAATTAAGGGCTTGTTATCGATATATATAAAAATTGATTGTGATTTGTTCGGATGCTTAAGACTTGAAATCGACTGAACTAAATTGGATACTTCCTTCTGAGATTTTTTGGTAATTACCACGCGAAGGTTTAGGAAAAAGAAATGTCGAAAATTTTCAACAAGCAGCACTACCTTCATTCCTTTATCTCTGCTCCTATTCAAGGTATTTGAATAAGAATATGTGCACATATTATAAGTTGTGCAGTAAATATAAACGGATTGGATAAATGGGAATGGTACCTCTAATATAAAATAATTATTAATTTGTGTATAACTTGAAAACGATAAAAGTGAATTTGGTAAAAAAGATTTCATAGTTAATACTTACTCGTATACAAAAATAATAACTAAATTTATACAAATATTTAAACGATGATCATAATTGCAATACAAAATATGCAAACGTTATTTAAATTAATCGGTTATTCGTAATAAATCAACAGGTTTATTCGGTATTCGAAAAATGAAGATTTTGAAAAAACCGTAATCGACAAAACGAAAACATCCAGTTAAAACCGGTCGAATAATAACCGTCCGATCTCCCTAGTATATACACATATATTATTTTTGGTTTTAATGAGTTAGAATGAAACATCAGACTATAATAGAACGGAATTAATTGAATGATATTTTGAAACACATAGGAAACCTAAACTACGAGTTCTGCTCTATGATTACAAGGCATTATGAAATAGACGTGCAGTATTCAAATAAAAATGTTATTTTAATTTAATCAAATATTCGAATAATATTTATTTTCAATGCCTGAATTGATTTCACGTGCCAGAGAAGGCAATATTGTCAACAGTTGAACAAACAACAAATTCGTTTCATTTAAACAAACGGAATTTCTATACAATTTGACAACATCACTTGTAGAATTTGGGTGGTCCAGCGACATTTTAAAGAAGATGAAAGAAGAATTATAAACAACAACAAAAAATATAAAAGAAACCGCCCAATTGTGGTTGAACGACATGCAACGGGAACGTGTGAATGTTTGTTTGCTTTGATTGTGTAAACAAGTGGTCAACAACATGATGCGAAACAAATTATAATTGTTTACGTTGTTATTTTTAAATATGTTATACATACATATGTATGTATGTAATTATTTATGTTGTGCATATGTATGTATTAATATTTAAGTGAGTGCTTGTACAATATCCTGGCAACATGGCATACAAACACACAACAAACAGAGTGTTTATACAAATTGTCGTATCTAAATACAATTTCAAATATTTATTTTATAAAAATAACAAAAGCGAATATTAACAAGATTGCTATGGTACCCTACAACACAATATTATTATTGGAATCAGACTGGGGCATTGTTAGTTACCTAATTAAATTTAATTAATATATATACTAAAAACAATTATACGTAATTGTAAACGAATGTTGTCAATTATAATTAAATTAGTTGTAAATTGAATTGTATCAATTACACATTCAATTACAATTTCAATTTCAATTGGATTGTATCAATTACAAATTCAATTTCATGTTGTCAATTATAATTGAATTAATTGTAAATTGAATTGTATCAATTACAAACTCAATTACAATTTCAATTTCAATTGGATTGTATCAATTATAAATTCAATTTCATTGAATAATTTGAAACTTTCAATTACCAATTACAATTCCTTCAACATCCCAACTCGAACAAGGGTCCCTCTGTGTCCTCAAATCAATGGCTTGAAAGGGAGCTACAATTTAACGCCAGCCCAAAACGGCAGACATATTGTATAGCTAATATTATGAGGTGATGCCGCTGTCAGATGGTCTGGCATGGTCTGATGGTACCTCTTGGTTTGTAGGCGGGTGTCTTACCACATCACAAGGGCACACAGTTTCCAATTTCCTGTTTCATATAATAAGTTAATAATTGGCTTTATTCCTTTGTGGTCTCATACGCCTACCTAAAAGCAGTTTTATCTTGCTCGGTTCGCTGCTGTACTTTTACTTTGGCGTCATCCTTGTAATGTTATCCAGCTTCTTTTTAAAGGAATGTCCAATCCACCTCCATTTGCAATGTTTTATTTGCTTTAGTATAGTTTCCTCGTTGGTAAGATTCCAGAGATTCGTGTTACTGATGTTGTTAGGCCAGAATATGGTGCAAATACATAATTCTAAAGGCCTAACCATAATGTGCATAGGTAAACTTAAGCGACAGTACAAACTCATATAAAACATATGTGACAAACCATATGGTACTTAAGAAACTTTTCATCAAGTTTCTTTAAATGTCATTTGCATATACAAAGTGCGAAACTGAACGCACATTCCGTACGGTAACGGCTTCTTAAAGCATTCCTGTGTGAGTGTTTCTATTCAATAAAATAAAATATAAAAAAAAACATTAAAATTATTTGAAAGAAATGGAATTTTTTAAACTTAAATTCAAGAAATCACCAAATGTGTCTGTTATTTTTATTTTTTGAAATGATTATTTGTAAACAAATACTCTGTTGATAATTTCGGTACTTTTTAAACGAACTACTAACAAAAACTACAAAATATACGAAAATATGCAAGAGTGGGTTTAAATTCTTTAAGTATACACAAGTACAATATGGGCGTATAATAATAACATTTATTTATTTATTTATGCATTTGACAGGCTTTCCGTTAATTTCGTTAGGCTAGCTTATGCATATTATGGTTGGACCTTAAGTCATTTGTTGATGCGTAATGGTATTATTTATTAGCCAGTTTTTACATCTGTACAATAGATTCGTTTGGATGTTTGTGAGCTTCTCCATACAGATTGTATACGTCTGAATGCCGCTTTCACTTAATAAAGCCTGTTGTTTACATCTGCTCCTGTGCCGCTATTCATTGTCATTGTACTACCTAAACAACTATCTTAGCTATAGCTAACGTTAGTAATTTTCATAGCTTTGCTTTTTCTGCTATATATGTATGTATCACAAGGTGGTCAGGTGTGGACAAGTAAAATAAAGTCAGTGGACGATTCTTATAGCTTACCACACAAGAAGACTTGCTGCCTCCG
Source organism: Wohlfahrtia magnifica (assembly GCA_023159175.1). Lineage (NCBI taxonomy): Eukaryota > Metazoa > Arthropoda > Insecta > Diptera > Sarcophagidae > Wohlfahrtia > Wohlfahrtia magnifica. The sequence goes on from JAKWBJ010000178.1 coordinate 722,592, forward strand.
AGTTGGGGCCACCGTTAACGTGCTTGAGTTTTGGTTTTTAGGAAATCGCTTCTACCTTATGATTTCCTAAATGTGGGGGAGCCCTTCCCTTTCTTAAGACTTGCACTTGCGCATAGAAAAAGTAAGCAAAGCTGGCAGTTTACTATATGTGTATTCGGAGGATTTTACTAAGGTTAACCATTGTGTTATCACTTATTACAGTCCTGCTATCTGAAAACGCATACAAAAGTGTAATCTTTACAATGTTAGAACAGTAACTGCGGCTCAATAATGTCATAAACTAGCATATAATGTTCCGGTTGGCAGCATTCGTGTTGGCTGATACCACATCGCCAACGCTCCTTTTACTTCTGGACAAATGTGACAAATTCAAGAAGCGATTGTTGATTTGTCAACAGAGCAGAAAAGTAAACAAACGAAACCATAATTTCTGAACTGTCAGTATAGCACTAGTTGAGTTATTTATTATTTGCAACAACGAATCGAATGCGGAGTGGCAAATTTGGTGAAGAATGATACAGTTTGGAGAACTCTTACAAGATTAGACAAATATTAAAATATAATACTTCAAATCTTCGAGTTGGCGTGTGAGGATCAATGTAATCAGATCTTAAATCGTTAATTTATATAGTAATTACCAATTAATTGGATTTAATCAACTATTAATTCTGTAATTACCAATTATTACTTTACAATTACCATTTACATATATTTTGCTCTGAATTTATAAACAAAATGTATGTAAAAGATTCCAAGTCTAACATACTCTATTTACATATATATACCAAATACTTTCTGCATGTAATACGTAATTAGCTTTCAATTAATTACCAATTATATGCAATTAATTGTGTAATTAATACTAAAATGTAATTAAAAAAAATAGTTTTTGTATAATAGACGAGAATATTTATAAACTGCTCGTAGACATTCAAGTAGAGTCGAAAGAACTACGTTTTGACAAGACTACACCACTCCTCAGATGCCTTTTACATCGTAATCTTTTCCAATATTACATTAGATCGAGCCTATATCTGGGAGATATTTCAGCAGGTTATTAAATCTAAGCCCAAAAAACTCACAATGGCTTGGATTTTGCAAAGGTATCTGTTTCTTTTAATAGCTAGGACCGGTATTTGCAGAAAAGGGGGGAAACCGATGGCTCTTTTTCCCTATCATTGCAGCTGAATATTCTATTTAATCCGAATGCCTACTCAAGAAATCATTGAGTAGTTTTTTATTCTTTGTTAAATATTTGTCTATCATTTATGATCAGTTGTGTACAGATTGTGGCAAAATTTGGTTACAGAGAAAAGTTACAAAAAAATATATAGTGCTCAACTAATTTGTATTCCCTATGTATACGAAAATATGCGTTATCAAGAAAAAGCAACGAACAATAAATGTGCTGCATAATGAAAAACTAAACAGCTCTTTTGACTCCATATCAGGTGTTAACAGGGATTCATATTGCCTTAGACTGGGTGCTTTTCACGTGGAGATACAAAATTGCTACTTTTTTGCTTACCGCACCTGCACGCGATGAAACTGGGGCTGTCGGATAGCTCGAGGTATCTAGCGTCATCTGCCTTGGCTCCAAAACACAAATTGCGATATCTTTGATAGGGCTCTGCGAAGTGCGGCACCGATGATTACTAAGCGGATGTCATTTACGTCTGCCAGGGGCATGGTCTGACAGGGTCGTGTACCCCTAAACCCATCCTGAATATTATGTTCTTTCTCTGTGCGCATTTCGGTAAGTCGTGCATTATGAGAGGCCATATCTTTATTCCTGTATGTGGGGAAAGACTATCCTTTTTGCTTCCGTACCACTGCAGTGTTTTACAAGCCTTGACGATAAAAAACGATATAGAGGGTAATAAATTCGTTGATATACTACAAAGTATTCGATGTTCATATCTGAATTAAGCTGCGATTAGGGCGTATTCCGGTCTCTACTTGACATCGCGGCTGGTATGAGAATGTCGGGCATCTCTGAACAAGATGGGGAGATATTCAGATCTCGAGAATACCTATGTGAGGGGTTACTCTGACCCCCCAGCAATTAAGTGGAGGACGAACTGGCTAGTGAACTCGCTGTCTTCTTGGCAATGAGGAACTGGTCGGGATGCCACCAGAGGCTTCTAGTTCTGCGATACTTATTGGGCAGGGCACAGCAAAGGTGGAAGACTGCGAATCCTGGTAGTTGCTTACACTGGGCGCTAGGTGGATGTAGGGCAAATTAGAAGACAAGATCTGCCATTCAATGACAATTGTCAGGATGACGGAAAGTAGGAGACTGGTGGTTGCTTACACTGGGCGCTAGGTGGATGTAGGGCAAATTAGAAGACAAGATCTGCCATTCAATGACAATTGTCAGGATGACGGAAAGTAGGAGACTGTCGAACATTTGCCATGTCCGTGTCCTAATCTTTGAGAAGTTAGTCCGTTTCTGCATGCCATTTCTGACCTGGCTGATTGGGATGTCAGCAGGCTGTCTTCTTTTGTGAGTGCCTCTGGTTGGTTCGTTTCGTGCCGAAGCGCAGACATGTAGATCCACCTGCTACCTTCTTTGAATATTATAGAATTCATGTCTGACTACCGCTTGTAACTAACTAACTAGACTAGGTGCCGGAAATTTTTGACTCCCAAAGCATAGGTATGAGCTGGAGCCTTAATTTCAGCTGGAGTATGCAAATGATTTCGTCTTACTCTCGCACATCAATCGAAATATGTGGTCAAAGCATATCGAACAGCATAAGGTCAGTCTTATAATAAATTCAACATAAGAAAAGCTCAAGAGCTTTACTTACCTTGGAGGTACAAAACAGTAAAAAAACAAAGAATTCAAAAAGCAACAACAAGCTTTGTAAAACTAAGAAATATGTTTGAAAAAATTAAGCGAGATCTGGACAGATATAAAAAATAAAAAAACTTCAGCTCATGCTTGAAATCTGTCTTGCCATACAGATCGGAAACTTGGCTAGTAACAGCGCAAACCAAAATGAAAATACAAACTTTCGTTAATCGCTGTTTAGGAAATAGTATAATGATGACATGAGGCCAAGTACCATAACAATAGTAAAGGTTTGGAAGCAAGCTGAATAAGCTAGGAAATCCAAAGTAAAAATATGGATGCATAGGCCACACCCACATGCAGCACTAACGTGGAAAACCTAAGGAACCTAACGCAAGTGGCTGACGAGCAACTATATGGCGGAGAACAGTTTTTGCTGAAAGTGGCAAATCGTTTAACTAGCTAAGGTAAATCGCACAAAATCGAAGTAGATGGCTTAAGCTACTAATTTAGTATGGAAAGAGTAATAATAAGTTTTTTGTATTCAATTGTATGGTAGCTGGTGTCAATTAAGTAATAGTTATGACATTAGGGTACACGAAATAATAAGCCAATTTAAGCAATTAGATGTCTGATAGTAAGAACTGAAACCGGTACTCTTATTCTGAGACACGGATACGGTTCTAGTCATTGAATTTAATTTATAAAGAAGGTAGGCCTGTCTATTAAAAATGTCACAAACATGAACCTGAACGTAACACATCTCCATATCCTGTACTGGCTTAGGTACAAAAGTAAACTCCATTTCCATACGTAAATATCTATAAGTGTTTGTGTATAGCAAATGTAGACCAAAGTATGCATGTTTTTTAAAGATCAGGGAAGAGTCAACATTAGTTACAGTTCATAGTTGTTTTGTTGTTGCTGTTGCTGATTTGTTGTTTATTTAGTTGATCTCACAATATAAAATCAGGAATCCCTAAGGATTTTAACACATTTTTATTCTTCTGTTTGTCATTTTTTCAATATTAAGATTAACGGCAACAACAACAACAACAACGCCTAAAATAAATAAATTTGTTTAAATATGCTAAAGAAAATCAAGTTGAAAAAAGTGAGAAGAGAAAGAAGAGAGAGCGCGATGGGGAATGATTTATGAAACGTATTTCGTGCATGAAAGTGTATAAACAAATCAAAAGTACATTAGAGCTGTAGTTTTGAAGTGCTGGCTGTAAAACATGTGACAATATATATATGTGCGTGTGTGTGTGTGTAATATCCTTATACAAATACAGATATATCAACATAGGCGTGTTTATTTATATTTCTTTAAATTGGACATTTTTTTAGTTCATAATGCATACCCTTTTGCCTTATGCTCTTTATTCAAGTGTTACCATGAGTGAGTGATTTTTGTTGTTCATGTTCATTTGAAACAAATTTTATGTTTTTGTTTATTTTAAATGGGATTAAAAATCAGTATGAAGATTTTTGTTTATACATATTTACTCTTAATGTTGTTATTTTTTGTTTATTTTATTTTTGCTTTTCTAAAAAATGAAGGTCACCCGTTGCGAATCAATGGTAAAATCAACAAATTATTGAAAAACTGAAATTTGAAACTTCATTTTACTTTCATTTCTATTCCATTGTTTTTTCTTAGTTGTACTGACTGAATGTAACCTGAGTGGAAGGCAGACCTCACATAATTTTCAAAAACACAGGATGAAGTGTGTTGCTTGCACATGCTTTAAGACCAGCTTGAATATCCGATTCCAATTTAAAGTGTTATTGAAATGTCTTATAGTATTTGTTTCCAATATCACAGATGTTTTCAGACTGTCTAATTTAATAATATGGCAGCACCTTTATGTGAAACATGAATAGATCGATTTTATAGAGGGTATTAGATGATTATAATATAAAATTGAAAATCTGTTTATGTTTCGTTTCAGAAAGATTTCGTTAGTAATTTTACTTGAAAAATTATTTTCTCAGTTTTTTAATCGTGTGTAGAACCTTCAATATTTGGAATAATTTCTTATTGTTTCTTTTTAGTCGAGTATTGGTGTGATCATTTAGAACAGAACAGAGAAATTGGTTTTTATATATTATTATTATATAATTGCTTCGGAGAGGCTCAACTGCGCTTTGAACTGACCATGGACATAGAAAAATCTCTTGTGCTAAGCCCTGCGGGGTGACCCGTCAGGGCATAAGCTATTACCGAACAATGTAGTCATAAATTGAAACGTGGATATGTATTATAAAAAAGAATTCAAGGGTCTGGTAGACGCATACAAAAATAGACACACAGTAGCGTACAAAAATAGACACACACCCGACACCTAAATAAATAAACAAATTGAAAGGGCATTAAAGACGGGCAATATTGGAACTAATATTATATCCCCTACCATCAGTGTTTTTGTTTTCCCTCTTTGTCTCTATGCCTTACTAAACCCTTAGGTACGTACCGCTTGGAGGGGTTGTTGTTAGATTATTCAGAAGCGAAGGTATAACACTGGCTACTGAATAATCAATCAGCAGCAAACCACTTACTTGTCGTCCGCATCTGAAGGGCGGTTGTTTCAATTTTAATTTGTTTATGGTTTCTTATCCATTTTATTTTCTTATCGTTCATGTTCAATTTACGTAATGGCAGGCCGTTTTGATCTTGATTTCTGCAATGCACGCATTTGTCTCTATAGGCCGGATGTTTTCGCTTTATGTGAGACCAAGGTTTCTGAACATACTGATCTACAGGATTTTCATATTCCTGGGTATCACTTTCTATCCATTTTTAATTTTTACAGGGGCCTTGCAATGTACATTCACGATGAAGTTGTGTACCAGTGCCAGCAACCACTAGACATGTATGATGCAGAATTTAACTGTCTTTGAATTTCGGGTTCCCGTATAGAAGCCCAAATGCGGTAAGGGAGGTTAGCTTTTCTGGCTTTGACTCTCTTTCCGACTCCATATCGAGTATCCTTGCGAATTACCCGAACAGTGAAATTGTTGTTGCTGGCGATTTCAATGCTCATAATTCGTCTTGGCTACGCCATTCAGACCGCTTAACTCCAGAAGGCCAATACGTAGAGCAATTAGGGCAATTTGTGAATGAACCTACTCACATATCGTGTGTAGATGGGCACCTCTCGGAAATTCGGATCACTGTACCATTTCTGCTTCCACCCAGTTCTCCACTTCTCACAACGCTTCACATACTGCTACGAAGCTCTTCGTTTTCAGGACCAGCGCTGGAATGCCAGCAGGTTGCCAATGCAACGCCAATCCCAAAAAAGGGTGAGGAAAATAACTGTGAGGAAAATAGCTGTGAAACTCATTGTTCATCACTTTCTAAAGTTATAGAGAGTATGATTAATCATCACCTTGTGAAGTATTTAGAGTCCATCAATTTGCTAAGCAATCGCCATTATGTTTTCCGTAAAAGTCAATCTACTGGTGATCTGCTGGCGTTACGCTCCGAAAAGTGGAATAGGTCCATTCATGGATTTGGTGAGAGTAAGGTTGTGGCCTTTGATATTTCCAAGGCGTTTGACAGAGTCTGGCACGAGGCTCTCATATCCAAACTTATTGCTTTTGGTGTCGGTAGTCACTTCTCTCGATTTATATCGAGCTTTCTCAGGAATCGCGCTCTAAGAGTGGTTATAGATGGGATTTCATCTGACGAGCTCAGGATAAATTCAAGGTAACCACAAGGCTCTGTTCTTTCTCCAACTCTATTTCTAATATTTCTTAACGACTTTCTTTTCTTACTTATAATCCTATCTACTCTTGTGCAGATGACAGCAACATTTGTTATTCATATTCTTTTGATCGTAGGTCGAGCCTTTTGGAGATTTGGGTGAAAAGGCGGAATATGAACGACACGCTTACAAGCGACCTGACGAAAATCTCTGAGTAGGGTCGCGCGAACAGGATCGATTTTAATGCACGCAAGACCCAATGTTGCTTTCTCACACACAGGCGTGGTGTTGTATTGTCATCTGTGTCCATGCTTAATGTAGATTTTGAGGAATCAGATGCTGTTGATGTTCTGGACATGAGAATTCATTGTGACGTTCGTTGGAATGATCACATATTTCGAGTGTCGGAAGAAGAATTCAAGTGCCTCTTTTTTTTAAGACGGTGCAGGAATTACTTCACTCCATCTGATCTCCTTAATATTATATCCGAACCAAATTGGAATACAACTCTCATGTATGGGCCGGTGCTTCAAAGTCTACATTGGAGCTTCTCGACCGCGTACGGGAGAGGGCGAAGGATCTTATTAATGACGGTAGGGTAGTCAATTCTATCGATTCATTAGAGCATCGTCGTAATGTGGCGTGTGTTTCATTGTTCTATCGGTGTTCTGACGAAATTAGATAATTAATTCCTAGTAATCATACATTCATACGTAGTACTCGTATTTCTCGTAGAGCTCATCCCTTTGTAGTTGATTGTTCAGTGAATCGCACAACGCATTATAGGGAGAATTCATTCTTTGGACGCACTGTTCGTTTGTAGAACTACCTTCCTGAGAATGTCTTTCCTGCAACTTATGAATGAGCAAATTTAAATCGAACGTCCATAGACACTACTCTGTTCATCCTCCTCCCCAAAATCTATTTTTCTAGTACCAGCACAATGCACTGCATGAGTAGGGGTTATTCCCTGAGTGATGGTCTCAAGAGAAAAAATAATAATAATAATATAATGACCGTGCTGTACTTAACGGTTCAAAGACTTTAGCTTTTTAACTTGCTTTAAGATGGTCTCTAGATATATAGAAGAAATTTTTTTCAAGTTAGAGACCATAGCTCCCCCTAAAATGTGTGGTTTTGTGTAAAAATACGTAGTGCAAAAAATTATAGGCGTTGGATAAAGGGAAGGCGTGGCGAATCGCCTCCAAACGATGGCCTCTGCTGGTGAAATAATCAAATATATATATATTTTTTATTTGCTTTAGAATACGATAGAGATATAACATTTTGCTATAATTTTATTAAATTTAGGGTAATCGCCATGTTTTGTTGCAAACAGTTTGATTATAAAAACGTATGTGGAATTAGATTTTAAATATTGCGGTAGCAAGTGAAGTGTTTATATTTTAAAATCAAAGAGTTTCAAATAATGCTTGTTTATTACGCTCTAATTTTTTTATTAGGCGCTTGTGTTTTTTTTTTACAGCCAGCGATCGGAAAGGACTTTTTATATTTACCATTCCGTCACCACATCTATGAAATTATTTAAAGAAGTATTTTCGATGAAAAAATTCAAAAATCATCGAATATTTTAGATTGCATATATGACATAACTTTTTGGAGGGGCTTGGTATTCCAACGGACTTGTTGAACAAAAATCCCAAACTTGGGAAAATTGACCCTGTTTTAACGTTGGTCTTAATATCGTTCAATATATGAAAGTTGGAAGTGATTCAACAGAAAGATTTTAATTTAGTTTCATTCAATAATAAAAGGAAAAGGTATCGATAGTTCAAATTGTAGCGGATTATCGTGATGTGAACAAATGTTGTCTTTTAAAATAAAATAATACATATACCTAGTAATATTATAATGTAATGTAAACAGAGGGGTACCCCAAGGATCGATTTTAGGCCCATAATTGTACACGATATACTCAAACGATGAACCATCCCAAGTTAAATATTGCAACATTCACATGTATGCTGACCATCGGAAATTAATAACTATACATGTGAAATAAACGATGATCTCGATAGTGTTTACAAATAGGCTTCTGCAAATGAGCTAAACATTAATACTAGCAAATCAAAATGTATTGTTATCGGTTTACCTAAAAACGTTGTATATCCTTTACCTTCTTTAATTGTTGTTACCTTCCTAAATGTTGTTCACTAAGCAAAAAATCTTGGTATTATATTTAACGAGATACTTGATTGGTCAAATCATATAAATCCAATATGTGGAAAAACACAGATCTTTTTTTAGAAACCTTTGGTGGACGCAATATTTTATACCACTTAAAATTCGCATGCTTCTGGCAAAGACATATATACTCCCCAAGCTTTTGTATGGTTGTGATCTATTTGCTGGCTTGGATTCAATTAGTAAACAAAAGCATAATGTGACATTTAACAACATTGAGATATAAAGGGTCCGCCATCTAACGTTTTTTTTTTCATTAAGTGCTTATTTCGTGAATGGTAACACTTAGCTCATGCCTGATTTGGGAGATAATTAATTTTATTCTTCCGCTGAACGAATATGGTTGTGTATACGCTTGAACAACGCTGGAAATCTGGGCCTGCGATCAACTTACAGAAGATGCCGATTTTGCCAAAAAAAAATCATCGTCTCAGATGAAGCTCATTTTAATCTTGGCGGGTATGTAAACAAGCAAAATTGTCGCAATTGGGGCACAGAAAACCCGCACGCATACATTGAAAAGCCGATACTCCCAAGACGAGTCACTGTTTGGTGCGGATTTTAGTCCAAAGGCATAATTGGGCCATTTTCTTCGAAAATGAGCAAGGAGTGGCCGTTACAGTCAATGGCGATCGTTATCGGACCATGTTGAAAGAATTTGTTCACAAAAATTGAAGAGGAGGATATTAGCAACATTTGGTTTCAACAAGGCGGCGCTACGTGCCACACAGCCGAAGCTACACTCGATGTTTTGCGCCCTGCTTTTGAAGATCGCATTATCAGCCGCAGAGCTGATGTCACTTGGCTGCGATTTGACACCGTTGGACTATTGTTTGTGAGGTGCCGTCAAAGATAAGAGTTACGCCAATAAGCCAGAGACAATTGACGTTTTAAAGGACAATATTCGTGAAGCCATTGGTGAAATACAGCTGCACACAATCGATAATGTGCTTAAAAATTGAACCGATCGTGAGCCATTTGAATGAAATTATTTTCCATTAAATGGAAGGATTGTACTTTCAAATAAAAAAAGAAATTTGAGAAAATATTCAGTAGTTTTTTTTATAGCACTTTCAACAAAAAATTTATTTGGCGGACCATTTACATACATACACGTACGTACATACATATGAATGTGAAAAAAACAATAATAATTCTAATAAATATCAAAAAATTATTTTTAAGTTTCAAGCCAAAGTTCAAGAGCGATGCTCCACGTTTTAATTTTGCTTAATGGTGGTAATATATTTCACATTATATTTTTCAAATATAACGAACATTTTTAAGGGGAGTTACGCTCGAAACAACAGAGTTGAAATATAAGGACCACCCTCCTATACACACACTAAATATTTAAATTTAATAATTTTTAAAATTTTGTTTGTTGTTTTACTGTAAACAAACATTTTCTTACTATACTTAAGTGAACTTATAGATTTCAATTAAAATTTAATTTTCCATTAAATAATGATTCATTATTCTTGGAAATATATTTCAGTGTTTTACTTACTACCCACGCTCCACTGGACTTTCTTGAAGAAACTTTTATTTAAGAGCTTGTACTTTTGTTGTTGTAAAATAAATTTTGCGGTCAAGTTTACACACTTTTTTTTAAGTGATACAAAGGAAAACAACTTTGACATTTTGATTTGGTTTTAAAAACCACCATAAAAACAGTAACAAATTTCCTTTTTTTTTAAGTGGGTGGGTGTTTCAACAGAATTGGATGAAGGTAGGGATATACGAGTATATACGATGTTGGCTTTCAAAGTGATATATTGTTAATGAATAAATAAAATAGAAAACAGGCCAGAGGTTTTGCTGGCGTGATTTTATTTTTATTTAAGAATTATTGTTGTAGAACAGTTTTGACCACTATAACAAAATTAATGTCGACAAACAAAATATAATTAACAAAACCAAACTTAACCAAGCTAACAAAATTACTTGGCGCGACTATTGGATCCATGTACTGGCATTTATACAAAATGTTTAATATCGGCGGATACAATCACAGTTACTTTAACTAAAATTTCAATATAATTTTTTCTCTTTTTCTTGCAATTTTTTGTTTTTTTGTTTGTTAATCCATTCGTGTATATGAATATAAAAAAATTCAATTTACATTGAACGTTTTAGATTTAGTTGTTGCTGTAGTTGTTGGTATTGTGGTAGTATTTATTACCATATTCACAATAATTGGCATAAAATTTAATCGAATGTCATACTCGTATGAAGCGCAATTGCGAGTAAATGACTAAACGAAAGAAACAGATGGTGACAGCTTTACATTTCGATTTTTTTTTCTCAATTTCAATTACCACCACAACACATTTAAACCGTGACCGTAGTTAACCATAGAAGGTAGTCTATGGTCATGTTCCATAGTTGGGGGTATAGTTTTATTGTGTTGTGTTAATAGAAAAACTCAGTATATTTTACATAAAGTTAACGAAATAAAACAAATAAGAAGAATAGAGAGTGGAAGTAAAAGATGAAAAGAATTTCCATTCAGAGTAACATATGCGGTTATTTGTGTAGCAAAACTATATTCGCAACTTAATGAAATTACATTTACAAAACATGTCCCCACTGCTGTTATTGAACACAGTAATGGCCACATGATAACCAGTTTCAAAAACATAAGCTTTTATTTGGTGTTGTTCGAATTTTAACAGAATTTTTTGTTTAAATTCTTAATTTCGATGAAGAAAATAGAATAAAATTAAAACAAAACAACAACAAGTTACGTTTCTCTTTTTGTTATTGCAAATTAACCCTTTAACCCTTTATTGCCAAATGGTACTTACAAGTACCGTAACATATTATACAGGTAAGATAGGACATTCCATAAAGTACCGTACTTTCTTCAAACAACAGTTATCCTTCAGTTATCCTTCAAAAGTTCTAGTAATTAGAGGTGTTCTAGTGTGTGTTTGTTTCTACAAAAGTTATATTAATTAAAAATCTATCAGGACCTTTTTTATTCATCCCGGTTTAGCAAAAATATGAAACTTTTTTGAGCTTAAATTATAGCAAAATCAAAGATTATATGAAAAAGTAATAGGTTTTTCATGATAAAGGGACTTGGGCAATAAATGGTTAATTGAACCTTTACTGAAAATGTGAAATAATATATAGGTCCTGCCAGCACGGGACAAATTATCATAATAAAACAAAGAAATATATTTTTGATATCAATAAAATGAGCTGCATATGATTTCGGCAATGTGACTCCCACGGCTGGCGAGTACAAGGCTCAATCTGTCATACCAATTTTCACAAACTTTTCGCAGCATATGTGGCCGTATTTCTTCGAATGTTGATTTCCAGGTGTTCAATTGTCTCTGGATTATCAACGTAGACAAGTGCCTATACATACACCAAAAAAAAAGAAAATAAATAAAATAATAATAATCCAATGTGGTTAAATCACATGATCTTGGTGTCAATTAATTGGACCACTACGCGAAATTACTCTCTCATCTCTATATTGTATAGTCTTGCAAATACTGTACTGCTTTTTGCGAATCTTCATGGATGCTTAGAAATGCTGGGTCTTAGCGCATGCAGAGGTGGACTCATTTTGGCATTCATTCATTTATGTAATTTCGTAATCGGTTACTTAAATTTGATAGCAAATTGTATCTCAGTTTACATATCATGCAATATTTCCCCAACCAAAAGTCCTTGTTATGGCACTCACCCATCTGTATTTGTTCCATTGTTATGAACTTGCTTTTAAATCTAAAATCTATACTGATGATTCGGAATACAGTCAACTTCATTTAATATCGGAATCAGCTATTTTTCGAACAGCTTGGATATATTCGATAATAAGCTTATACTTAGGCATGTAGGTCTTAACCCTTGGCGATAAACAAAAGAGTCCATTCCCGTGGCTAATATTCTAGCCGCAAAACAGCATTGAACATAATTCATAATCATTCATTTCATCAAAGGGGCTATCTTCAAAATCACTTGATTGCTTAAAGCAACTCTAGGTGTCTTCTTAAGGTTTAGATCGTTAAGAACAGTTTCAATGTCATGAGTCTTAAATCGCAGCGATGAAGCTTTATTATACCGTGATACTGAAGGTTGAAACTCTACGACATTGTCTGATATTGTCGAGTTGTAAACCTTTTTTTTAGAATCATCTCTCGTCTTGCTTTCATTTCATTTTCAACGTATTTTTATCTTTTCAGATCATTAATGCTTCAAACTTGCAGAGTGTAATCTATTAATTCGAATTTGGCCGGTAAAGCAGCGAGGTGGACAGCGATCTTGAGATTTTTTCATTTTTCAAAGTTCTGGATAGATTGGTCAGCCCCTATCGGAGTTCGAGATGGTATGTTTTCGAAGCAGTACGTGCTAAGGCATTACTTTTCATTTTAGGCAATCTATTTGAGCGCTGGTTTGCAAGAAGCACTCAATACTGTAACAGTTATAGATAATCAGGTGGACATAATTCACCGTCATTACATCTTTAGAAAGTTTGAAGGGCTGCCATTTGGCGGACCCTTTATATTTAAATATAATTATAGTTTAAGCGAAATTTTTGTCCTAAGTCTTATTTACAAAAGCAAATATGTAATGTTCACAGTGCATATTTTTTGGGGACAAAAATCACCGTTATTGACCGCCCAGCATGTTTTCTAATAGAAATGTTTGATTAAATTAAAGCTTTTCATCACTCTAAACTATTTTTTCAGTGAATTCATATAGCGAATGATCTGTAAAAATTTAATAACAGTACCGCGTGTGTACTAAAGATTACGCGCTAGACCACGACATTCGATAATAACATCACCTTAGAACGTTTGGCAAATATCTTTCTGATAAAACATTCGAAATGACTATTGCTAAAACGTCGTTCAGTTTGTGGCAGTAAATCTTTGGATTTAGAAAGTTTACCTGTGACATCAACACCAAACGTTTCGCAATATCTAAAGCAATCGCTTGTTACGAACCTCAAGTCAAGCGAGTAGTCAAAAAAGGAAAAAAATCGATAATTGAAGAAAGAAAAATTATTTAAAATGCGTACAACCAAAATAAATCTTTGCGGGAAATATGCTCATTAGTAAATCGTCCATGTACCGCCATTACTGGTATAATAATAATTCACTTTAAAGATGACCCAGAGTGTGTATATCAACAAAAAATTGGCCGACCGTCGGCACTATCTGTGAAAAGCGGCAACTAACATGATTAAAAAACTTTGCCACAAGAAATTGCTGCAATGGTGAAGGAAACCACTGGTACGCTTGTTTTTTCTTATGCTATACGCAGAGCGCTAAGTAGTGCTGGTTATAATGCCAGCGTTTGTAGAAAACACTACAGACTAGCAAGGTAAACCAAATGAAGCGATTTTCTTTTGCAAAAAAGCACATAAACAAGGACACATGGTTTTGGAAGAAAGTTATTTTCGCCGGTGAAAGTAAATTCTGTATTTAGAAATCGGACGGACGTGTTTTGACATGGGGCAGAAGCGAGATGCGTTACTAGAGAAGTTATACAGATAACTGTTAAATATAGAGGCGCTGGAGTCATGCAATGGGGTGTATGTCGGAAGCTGGTGTCGTGGAACTTTTGCTTATCGAAGAAATAATGGACAGAATACTTTATCTTAATATTTTTAAAGGTAATTTAGAGAAAAGTGCTCAAAAAATTTGCAATGAATCCCACTACGACTTTCAACATGACGTATGTGATAGTTCATAGAGGCGGATTTTTGAGTTTACTTTGTTTAATAAATTTTATAACTTCTTTAAGGTTTAGTATTTTGTATAACCTCTTTTGCCTCTATACGGCACGGTATACTGTTCACTTGTGCATTTGTGTGAGTCAAAGCCATTCCACGCTGGTCTCATATGTGTCCGCAGTTCTTCCAAATTTCCAGGCGTACCCTAGAGGTGTTTGATGGGGTTAAAACAGGGTGACTGGGACGGTGATCATTAAGCCATTTTTTTTTTATTTTTTGTAAAGTTAAGGGTATGCTTAGGGTCATAATTATGTTAAAAAACGATATATGCCGTCTGTAATCCGAACTTTTCTGCAGTGTTGGGCAAGTTAGTGCTGACAATTTGCATATGGTTAAGCAGTCTATTCTATGGACTCTGTTCCAGCTCCCTTAGTTACTACACAACACCACTATCATCCACAACCACCGCCAAACTCTGAAGTTGGTCTGACATCTTTTGCTTTGCTTCCTGGCTTTCGTTAACACCATTAACTGCCATCCTACCGAAAATGATTAATTTTGGCCTCATCTGGCCAAATAATCTTCTGCTAGTCCTCTGCCTTTCACGAATCATATTTTTTACCAAAGTCCAAACGGATTTATTGATGTCTTTGGTGAGCATTAGTGTTTTCACTTTGGCATGTCCTCTCAAGACAACTGCTTGCAGTGTATTACATCCTGTTTCAACAAAAACACTAATATTTTCACTTTCTGCCAGCTGCTTCTGAATTTGAACTGTATTTTCAACATTTTGTTTCCGAAGATCTCTTAAAATTTAGAGCTCTGTGTATCTCCGAGATAATAATATTGTGAAGCAACGAAATCTCATTAAAATGTTTACCTTGACGTCAAAACTATAGAATTTAGTACGCCTGGAAATTTGGTAGAATTGTGGATGCGGTGCGAGCAGCGTGGAGTTGTATTGACCTAAACAATTGCAAAAATTTTGCAGACAGTATGTTGCACCGTATAGAGGCAGCTTTTACTGCCAAAAGAGGCTATAAATAAAGCAAATACAAAAAAAAGTCTCAATGACCTATTACATACGTTTTAAAAAGAAATTTAATTGTAGTTGTAAATAAAAGTCCAATAAGCAATTAGATCAAAAATCATACTGATTAGGTATTTAGCTTTGTTGTTGTATTTATATTTGTTAGCACTAGCTAAACATTGAGACGGTTTTTTGAGTGACTGTATACTTTTCAGATATTTATCACACGCCAAAGAGCTGGAAATACAGGGTATCCGCCGGGAACGTATACTAATTCATTTGTTTATAATTTTTGATTATATGAAGGAGAATGGATCTTATATTGATAAATATTTTATTTAATGTCGGCAATTATGTATGGAATACAATATCAGATAAGTGCCCGCCTCTGTTAGTCTCACAAATGCGAGCCTTTTTGAGCACATTTTTCATTACATTCTCACACACTTCACGCTGTATTTCATTAATTTCATCACGAATATTTTGTTTGAGTTGCTCCAGCGTTTCTGGTTTGTTTGCATAAACCTTGCTTTTCAGATATCCTCACAAAAAGAAGTCCGGAGCAGTCAAATCAAGCGACCATGGAGGCCCAAAAAGAACACAATTCCTTGAAATAATTTGTTGTGGAAAGACGTCACGCAGGGATTCCATTGTAATCCTGGCTATATGCTATTTGGCACCGCCTTGTTGAAATCACATGTTAGTCCAGACAAAATCATGCAGTTGTGGCGTTAAAAAGTTTTCAATCATATCACGATATCGCTTCCCATTGACAGTTACCGTTACGCCGTTTTCAGTTTCAAAGAAGTATGTTCCAATGATTCTTCCTGACTAAATTGCACACCAGACTGTCACTTTTAATGGATGCAAAGGTAACTAACGAATAATTTGAGGGTTTTACATTACCCAGAACCGACTATTCTGTTTATAATAATTCAAATGAATGTGCCTCGCCACTCACTATGATTTTTTCATGAAAATCGTGGTTGTTATGGGCGAGCTGTAACATTGTATTGGCATATTTACGGCGGCGTAAATGGTCTTCTTGAAGAAGCTCTACTGTCAACCGAATCTTAAATGGAAACTAATACAAATTTTTGTGCAAAATTGTGACCAAAGTTGTTCTTTGAAGACCAAGGCGAGCAGTAATGTTCTGGTCCATGCTTGAGCCTATCAGCTACAGTCCTTCTTTGTTGTTTCTCCAAAAAATTTCACGTAACTTTCTCATCATCACAGTAATCGATGATTGATTTTGATATAGTATTGTAACGATTAAAACAAGTTGGTTTGCTGAATATTTTTCCATAATAAATTTGCCACGTCTCTACTTCACGACTGCCAAATATGAACTGTCAAGACTAATGTTTACCAAAATGGCGACAAAATAAAAATGTATACCTTCCCGGTGGGCACCCTGTATATAAAAAACAATTCTAATACTGCCACTGACAAAGGATATGCAAAATATTGCTGATTGGTCGATTATTCGCATTTTCGTAATTTAAATTTTACTTTGTCCTAATATGCGTTTGTTTTTGTTCTGCAGCGTACAGTTATTATTGGATAAGCGGCTATTTTTCCTCTTATTTATAACGCTACATACCTGAAGTGTAAATTAGACCCCGATTTATCTATAAGAAATATTCTTGTCCGGTATTCTTTGGAGCCACTGTATATTTCTTCAGGTTTACTTATTCTACTTTCGAGTGACAAGACATTTAATTAAATCTATTGCATGGGTGTCTAAAATCTAACCTCCCAATGTCTAACTTCCCAATTAGGTGAAATATTAAATTCACTTTTTTATTAATGAAATTTAGTGTGGCATGTTTTACTTTTTAATTGTAAAAGAAATCACTTTTTTTAACAAATGAAAAACAGCATTTAATGTCTCTTCGTGTGTTGTATGTACTTCTTTTGAAGTTTAACCCAAAAAGGGTGTGTTTTAAATGGTAATAAAAATCGTAATTTTTGTGTTTTTTTTTATGACACACTAAACTTTTTCAATTTACCTCCAAATTTAATTTAGAGAAACAACATGTTTTGGGCGTCATCCAGGTGATATTAATTTATTTCGAATTTCAAATTGTTTTCCAATACAAAACATCAAATTTATTGCATAATAATGTAACTGATTTGAAGGAAACCAAAAGAAAAAAAAAATGCTTTGCTCTGCTTTGGTTTTAATTACCAAAGAAAAAGAAAAGTTTTCTTTCATGAAATTCAATACACCAGACACTAAAATTCGAATTTTGACATGTTTACGATCTTATGAGAATGTTTTATTGGTTGTTATGCTTCGTAAAACATTTTTTAGATGTTTAGGTTTCAATTTAAGTCCATACATACGTATTATTCTATACAAATCTATTAAATAAAACCATGAAAGCATGTAAACGTGGCATTAACATTTCTTTAGTGTAGAAATATTATAAATTTGTATTAATTTTTTATTTTTTACAGGGAGAGGTGATAATAAAAAACAGATGACAAAATGTATTAAAAAAGAGGAAAGAAAACTATATTTGTTTCTTTACACAAAATACCTTTTTAGAACGAAGAATAAACTTTTTCGCATCAAATTATTTCAATTAGAATATATTGTTTAAAGCCTAGAAACCCGATTAATGGTTTTACTTAAAACGTATTATAAAGTATCGTTAGTTAGTTGGTTACGACGGGTAGCCAGACACGTCCAGCGCACCTGGGTCCAATATTGATACCACTGTGATACTCATCAGTAATCAAGAAAATGAACAACCTATGTGTTTGCGTTCGGTCCGATCCGAATCAACCAGACGCATGTACAAAAGAAGAGATCCTGCCGATATCACACCGGCCAGATCCGACAAGCCATCCAGAAACGGACTGTCAAGGAAAGCAGTCCTAATGTCCGAAAGACTCGGGCAATGGCATATGAAGTGCTCGACAGTCTCCTCTTCCTCCTCATCCTAATAACCCCTACAATAGTCATGGACGGCAGACCTGATCTCCTAGCGTACGCACCAGCCACCCAGTACCCAGTGATCACAGTCACAAGAGTTCGCAGTCTAAGTGGCGGCATCCCTATAATAGACTCCGAGCGAGCCCGATCATATACGGGCCAGATTTGCCTTGATACAGAGCACGTGGGTTCATCATCCCACGGTAGCTGTGCCCTGCCCAACATGTAGTGCATGACCATAAGTCTGCAAGAAGAGAGTGGCATCCCAACTGAGTGGTCAATCTTCTCATTTCTGATGAGAGAGCCAACCCTTGCAAGTCCGTCTGCCACACAGTTCGCCCGGATGTTCGAGTGACCACTTAACCAGATAATCTCCAGGTCTGAATGTCTCGCCATCTCGTTGAGAGATGCCCGGCATTCACACACCAGTCGCGCTGTCGAGTAGACACCGGAGAGCTCCCTGATCGGAGCCCGTACAGATCTGGATATTACTGTCATATACCCCGTAGTACATCAACCAGTCCGCTGCCCTCTTTATCGCCGAGACCTCCGCCTGTAAGATACTGCAGTGGTCCGGCAGTTTAAAGGATTCTTTCACTCCTTCCGAGGACCTTTAACCAACCTTATAAATCTCAACAGTACCGTGTCCAATTACCGGTTCTGGTAAGATGTACACGGAGAACGTTCAATCCAGGAAGGGTTGGGGTGTGCAGTAATCTATCCCCTCAGGGATCCTATCCAAAAGTAAGGTATCCTTAGGATATTTAAATTAAATGTTCAAATTTAATTTGAAATAAGGAATAAATTGCAAGCTCCATCCTGGCACATACCAAAATAAAATGTTCCTCTTTTCAATAATCGCTAAAAGTTGTTTTTTAAAGCTACTTTAGATGTACATATCTTACATATCTTATCTGCACTTAAATAAATTTTGTAATAGCTAAACGAGTAGTTTCTTTATCCTAAACAAAGTTATGCACAAATAAAGATACCTTTTACGTAGAACAGCATCTTCTTTAATATTATACAGGGACTCACACAATTGTCCTCCTAGTACTTGTCTATGGTTAAAAAATGTTAATACAACAACAAAATTATTACTAATCATTCCCACAACATTCTAGAGAGGAATAAGGGGATTTTCCTTAGTTAATGAGCTGCACATGATCCAATTTTTAGATTAATTTAAAGGGACATGTAGTTTAACGCCCGCTCCGAACGTCAAATGCTCTAGAGAAGTTTTCCATAATAGTAATACTTATGACCAGTTACTTAATACTTATGAGTAGCTAATGTTATAAGGTGGTTAGATCGATTGTATTAAAAAAAATATAAAAATGTGAAGCTTCGCAAACGGTACAAAGCCAGTATTGACACCAAGATGGTAAAGCGATGTGTCTGGTGGGCTTGGAACAATTAACGAGATTGAAGCATATACATAAGCTTTAATAAGCCACACAAATCTTTGATGAACCGGCTGAGACTTAGATGAGCTGACTGGGATTTTTGAAATATCTTGCACTTTTAGATTATAATTAGTTTCGATCTCTGCAAAACTATCTCTTATTGGTGTAAACTTAAATTCTGTAGAGGCCAGAAAAACGCAATTAGATTAGTTTTTGCTCAGAAAACATACTGATGACAAAAGGTTATCGATCAAAATGGTACAAATTTGGTCAAATAAAGCTCGTAAAGGTGTTCCATTTCACGTCAAATTTTTAATCGATCAAACCATTCTTTTTTCACCTTAGTCTAGTACTTAGAGGATGGCCCCTGCTCATGCAGTGCATTGTACTGTAGCTAGGATAACAGGTTGTGGGAAGGAAGAAGTACTATTTGTGGTTGTTGGAAAAAAACTTTTGCAAAAGATTGTCTTACGCACGAACGATCGAATGCGACTAAGTACCGCACTAGAATGCTTCCCTCGGCATCCCTAGGAAAATATGATTAATTTAACTTTGAAGAATGCCGAACAAACTGTAATTGGGCGGCAGCTTTTAGAGATATTAGCTTTACCCTTTTTAGGGATTTGCGTTACAATAGCAATTTTATAGCAAAATAGAAAAATACCGGCATGATAAGACGCATTAAAAATGTTAGCTAATGGATCCGCAAGCGTTAAAAAGCACTGCTTCAGGACCAGTGCATGAATGCTATCTGGCACAGAAGACTTGCTAACGTTAATATATGCAAGAACACTTTTAACTGTATGGGCTCGAAAGATACTCTTTCAGGGTCTGGCAGTGGTTCAATCGGCAAGTAGTCATTCTTTATAAGCACTAATAATGCGCTAGCGCAGTTTTTTAATCTTCTAGCGAATGACTAAAAGTTCTAACTTCACCGAGGAAACGAAAGAACTTAAGCACAAATATGCTGCTCGTATAAAACCTTTCCGCGTGTAAGTCCGACGGCACACGAGTATCTATCTGACTGTCAATTTGTACGTCTAATTTTAAAAAATTTAGTTTCTAAAAAACAGAGCTTCCAATTAAATTGCCTAAAAAATCGTTGAGCTCAGTCCATCGCACATTCTCGTTATTGAAAACAGAGTGTTTCGTAACCGAAGATAAAACCTCATCAAGAGCGAAAAATGAAAATGATGTAGAAATGTTGCAATGATCCGAAATGCCGGATGACATGTTGCGCCGTCTTGTTGAAACCACATCTCCTGGACATCATTGTTATTCAATTCAGGAATGAAAAAGTTAGTAATCATGGCTCTATACCGATAACCATTGACTGTAACGTTCTCGCCACGATCGTTTTCAAAAAAGTACGGACCAATGACTCCACCAGCCCATAAAGCACACCAAACAGTCAGTTTTTCTGGATGTAACGGTGTTGCCACATACACTTGAGGATTGCCTTCACTCCAAATGCTGCAGTTTTGTTTGTTGACGTAGCCATTCAAGCAGAAATGCGCTTCATCGCTAAACATAATTCGCCTTTGAAAATTGAAAAAAAAAATTCACTTATGAAAAATGAAAATTGCACTATTTGCAAGCGTTGTTCAAACATGAATCTATTCATGATGAATTGCCAAACCAAACTAAGAATAAATCACTTGACAGCTGTTAAATCGATCGCCATCTTGAAAAGTAATGCCAACTTAAAGTTCTATACCTCTATAAAATGCACGCTTTATAATAGTTATAAGGGGAATCCCAAATTAGGAACTAATTTTGTAAAGTAAATATATGTTCGCACGCGTACGTGTTTTAGCTGTTATTGAAGATAAAATTGTGTTTCATTAGAGTCGACAATGTTAGAAAAAACGGTTTAATGCTTTGGAATGTTGACAAAAACGAGTGTTTCCGTTATCCCGAGTGCATTGTATGAGTACAATAAAGATTTCTTAGAGACAATTTGGTTATATTTCTCATGTAATTAATTAAACGAACCCAAAAATTCTTGAAGCATTAGCCAAGAATTGTAATGACTGGAGGCGCTTTGTAACAATCAGCCATGTATTTATTATTGGATATCGGAATAAAAATATCGTTTAATTCCTTAAGATACTATTTTTTCAATTCAAATTAAAGTTCGGATGTTTTCATAAACAGTTTTTGGAAAAAATTGAATTTTTTTATATAATCATTTGATTTGTATTAATTTATCTCTTGCATCTTGTGATGTTCAAATCAAAATTGTTGTCTATTTTTAAAAATAAAATCCTTTGTTCTTTGAACTCGTTTTTTGTAGATTTTTCTTCTTAAATTTATCAAAAGATGTCTTATTTACATTGAGAAAATCTAATGTTTGCTAATTTCAGGCGTATAGTAAATTTGTTTTGAAGATTATCGATTTCTTTGTCTTCTCTTACATTTTCTTCTACAACTTTTGTCTTTTCAGGATTTTCATATTGATTATCTTGAATCTTATTTGGGTTGGCTGGCATTAAAACCTTAAAATGTTATGTGTGTGGTCAAGGTTGAGCGTTAAAAAAAATATATTTTTCACAAGTCATTGTTTTGTTTTATTCTGTAGTTTCAGTCTTTGTTGCATTCTTCTATTGAAGACTAAATTCCAGTGACAGCTCTATTTATGGGTTTTAAGCAGAATAATTTAATTTTTACCTTTAGTTTCATGTCAAAGGATATTTTTCTTTATTTGTTTTTTCTGATTTATCGATTGAAATATTTGGTTTTCCTTAAGTTATTCGTTAAATTTAGTGAGGTTTTCTGTGTGTGCGTGTTCGGCTTTAAGAATTTCCAAGGATAAATGTTTCTTTACCAGAATTTGGTTCATTAATATTTTAAGAGAATTTAAAACCTGTCTATCTTAATATTAAACGTTAAGATTTAAATTAATCTTTTTCTATACCTGATACTCTTGTTGCGCATTACACAGTACATATGTATGTATGCATGTATGTAAGTAATGTTATGTACTATTTAGTTGGTTCCGACGAGTTCTCTATGTGGTGCCAAGAAAAACGTACACGTAGTATGCAGGCGAACCTACACGTCCGTACTACGGACCGAAATGAATCAACCAGTAGGAAACCATGTCAGCCTGGTATGACATATTGGCATGCAGAAACAGACTGTCAAGAAAATAAGTTCTAATATCCGATAGATTTATTTCAGTATGGCAACATCTACAGTAGTCATTTGAATGCAAATCAAATCTGCTCGCAAGCACATTAGCTACTTATTAACAAGTGATTATGGCCATCTAAATACGTAGACGATAACATGGCACCCTATAATAGATTTCAATCGATGGCGATCATATAGGAACCAGATTTGCCTAAAACAAAGCAAGTATGTTCATCCTCCCACTGTCGCAGTTCTATGCTTGACATGTATCACAAAATCAGTAGTCTGCACACTGAAAGTAGCATGCTTCACACAGTGCCTCTAGGTGTTAGAGTAGCCCCTCACCTATATAATCTCTAGATCTTATTGTCTCTCGTTCTCTTTTACAGATGCCCGGTATTCACATACTAATAGAGAGTACACAATAGAAATCATCCTCATTGCAGTTTGACGTTCTGTACAGATATTAACGTGGAATACCCTATAGTACATCAACCAGCCCACTGCAGAGGGTATCGACGCTATAGAAAATTTTCTTTTCATGTGCAAGAATAAAGACCCCACCGCTGACGCTTTTCAAGGACTTCGATCCGTTCGTATATACTTCAACAAACGCATGATCTTGATCTATCGCATCATACATAAAATCCACACGGAACTCCCAGGATTAAGACCCAAAGACTAACCGTAGTACAGCACAACGTTTGCTCTTGTCGCCCTATCTCGTGTCTTATGCAGCAAAGATAGCTTGGAATTCAGGATGACAACCGGATACTTAGCGCTATGTAACAAGATTAGCCTGATTAAATGGCATGTACAACTGAAATGAAATATAGTTTCAACCACAAGATCTTACAAGATAAAAATCTTATGTTGTATGAACTAGCGATTTGAGTTCATGGTTATCTAACTTTCAGGTGATATGAAATGGCCACCTAGATCATGCGATTTTACCCTGTTATACTTTTCCTTGTAAGATCTCCTAAGGTTGCAGTGCTATGCAAATAAGCTACAACTTATTGAGCAGATTATTACAGCATGGAAGACCACAGCGGTCTTCAAAATCAACAAGACATTTAATATATACACCATCGATAGGCCTTTAAAATAAAAAAATATCGATATCACACACGCATTTGGCTTTAGTTAACGAAACACCCTTTATATCCTAGAGTAGGCTAATTCTTATGTCCTCTAAGACACACAAAGCAAATCGTCCCGAGATAATAACTGTTTGGTTAGGATTTGGACTTGGTGGAAACATCGCCTTATATTTCTTTGAGAACGACTTCGGTCATCATCACCATTACCGTCACATTCGAATATTATAGATCGATGATTATCACCTTCTTTTGGACTAAATATAAGCACCAATAACATGAGATTTTAGCAGAGCAGCGCCAGGTGCCACAGAAGTTGACGTTTTCTTCTGATCATTCTCGTCTAACGTTTGTTATCATCGCCAGAGGTAAGCTGGGAGGTGAGGGAGGCTTATTTAGATGAATTTTTCTGGAGGGAAGTTGAAGTCTTTTTATTAAACATTCGAAACCGCAAGTTTTTCTTCTTGGCCTCTGCTGGGATTCGAACTTGTGCCGTTTGTGTTATATGCCTGCGTTCTAATCACTACACCACGCCACCCCTAATTATTTACTTAGGAAATATTGTCCAATAAATCTACAGAAGATGTCTTACAACCCTATGAACTTACACTTTTTGCCTTTCTACTTTGTTGGGTGTTCGATTTTTAAGCATCTTACAGTGACATCATTGCCAAAAAAACATAAGTATGTATATTGGGATTGCCAGATTATTTGACAAATGTTTTGCAATCGTGTGAATGGACAATTTATGTTATGGTGGACAATATACATTGTTTGATCATTGTCCACAAATTGCCAAGTCTGACAATATAGTTACATCTGGAGTTTTCTTGGCTCAAAAATTTGTTGCCTTTAAAAAGGGTAAAATTTTAAAAATATTGTTTCACGGAATCAAAATGTTGCCGTTTTCATGTCAGAAACGAATATAGAAACAGTACAGAAAACACTGCTTCATCATAAGAAAATGTCATTTGTTTTGAAAGATAACATTCTGTGTTTTTTTGTGTGTGCAAAATATGATGGGATAATGATCTTTTCTTTTCTGATAAAAAATGTTGCACTTCTTTTATTTTTTGTCATAAAAAGTCAACGAAAATTGAAAAATATTAAAGCTTTTTAAAGGCAAATTTTTAAAATAAGCTTTTTAAAAGAACACAAAAAAGTGCAACATTTTGTCTTGTGGTGTTTTCTTTTTCTAAAAAAAATTATCACCCTGTTAAAAGGTGCATTAAGAAATGGCCTACTAACCCTGTTATAATGTAATTTTTTACTGAAGAAGAATATGACACAAATACTATAAAGGAGAATGCCCCGTGTTTACCAGTTAATTAAAAAAGTTGTTTTGCAAAACAAGAAAAATTACGAAGAAAAACTTTTTCAATTTTCGCAAAGAAAATAGATGCAGAATTACCCATATTTTTTTATCCGAAAAAAGAAGGCTTTTAGATTTAAAAATATGTATGTACGTATATATGTATCTATTGTTTTGTTGTCAATAAAATTTGTAAATATGAAAAATGTCTTGCCAGATTGCTAATTTTTCGACTACAAATTATGCACGATTTTTTTATAATAAAAAAACACAAAATTAAACTTTTCGAACACGGAAAGCAATTTTATTTACATTACTGACCACGTAGCTTTAGCAATGTAATGTGTCCTTAAGGTTACTCCACAAAACAATGCAAAAATTAACTTCAAAATCGGATAACGATATTAAACTAATTTTCTTAAATTTCATCTGGCAGCCCTATAAATAGAAAAAAGTCATCTGGCTTAAAGGGTAGAAGGCATAACATGCAATAGCTTCCATCATTGGAAAGTGTGAATCTTTTAAGCCGCTGATACATCGGCAAACATTTGTATGCAAGCATCGTGTTATTTTTATTTTTCATGCATACATACACGAGGCTTGCAAACATATGTGTGGCAATGTAACAGCGCCTTTAGAATAAAACATACCACCCTTTTAGAGAGCGAAACATTTTTTAAAGGGGGTGATACATTGGCAAACATTTGTTTGCAAACACCGCAGATAGCCAATCGCATTCAAGGAAAAGTAAGTTATCCATGTATGCAATTGGCTATTTGCGATGTTTGCAAACAAATGTTTGCCAAAACATAAAATTGAATTTTTTCAATAAAATGCACATTTTTTTGTAGAAAAGAAAACGCCATAAGATAAGAAATCGATACCATTTCCTAGTGCTACTTCTTTTAATTTTATTTACATTTTTTTAATTTTTTGAAAAATCATAAAAATCTCTTTTACTGCATTTTTTAGGATTCAATACTGTCGCGCAAAATAAGGCTTCAGTGTAAGAATTGTCCATAATAGTCTTAACTGAAGTCATGTGGAGTATGTTTGGAAACATTTTAAATGATCAACTTTTTTGTTGTATGACTCTAAAGAAAGAAAATAAATATAAAACAACAACAGTAATAAAATCGAAGTTAAAAAGACCCCCTTCCGAGATAAGAACTAAAGGCAACAACAACAGTTTAGGAACGAATAATATATGTATGATACAACAACAATCTATAGGGAAGGAAGACATTTAAATATCATTTAGAGCTTAACCAACCGTAACACAAACTAACACATGCATATTCAAGGATAATAATCACAAATAGTTGTTGTTGGCGATTGCCATATATTACATAGACATATACGAGTATGTATATGAATATGTTTCCGTATGTATGTATTTTCCTCTGGACGTTTTCCTTTTGCTTAAGAGGCGTAACGACCGCATGTTTGTTTTCCTTGAAAAACGAAATAAAAACAACACAATTCCTGTTGTTCGTGTTTATATTGCTGTCATTTAATATTGTTGTTGCTCAGCAGCTATTCGTTATCACAGTCAATTTTATGCTTGTTGTTGTCGTTGTTGTTACTTAGCAATATCCTTTATCCTTTTAACATTAGTGACTTTATTTTTTCGAAATCTCATATAATCTCATATATTCGTGTGTATGCGTGTGTGTGCTATTATTTTTACTGTCTATTGTTTTCCTAGATCCGTCCTTGTTGTTGCTGACTTCGATAATAAAGTTGTTGCTATAGTTCTGGTCCTTTAAATATAAATATTTGGACATTGTCAAAAGGTTACTTCTCAGACTTTGTCTTTTTCTTTGTATTCTTTTATCCTAAATATTAAACTGTTTTCTTAAAGCATTTCTTTTTTGTTTTGTTTTGCCTTTGGTTTTCTTAGTCAATTGTTTCAAATTTCATAGAAGTGCTAGAGTACTATTCTCGTATTGATTTAAATTCAATTTTCTGGAAATAAAACGATGAGAAAAAACCAACACATCCTCGCACTCAAGTGCAACAAGCCATGGTCATCCTTGTGTTTTCTTGGAAAAATACTGCAATTTGATGGTGAAAAACAGTATCGTTTATTATATTGTCCTGGTCCAGTGATAAAGTTTTTGTTGTTATTAAATCGTTTCGTTTTTATTGCTTTTTGTTTGGAAAATTGGAAAATTGTTTTCACATGATTAAGTCATCATTTGTACAACTATTAGGTTTTCGTTGTAAAAAATCTGATTAAATTTCGAAGGAAAGAGTAAAAATAAAAAATAAAAGTTGAAGGAAATTTGTTAAATTCAATCAAATTCAATGCGCTTTTTTTTAATAACAGGAGAAGGTACAAAGGTAGAAGCAAAGACTTACAATAAGCACACAGAATATAGGAGAAGAGTTTTCATTTTTAAACCGAAATATCTGTAAGAGTACTTTTAAATTTCTTAAATTTGAATCATCCTTATTTACAGTTAGAAAATTTTAGGTAAATTTGGATATGTCTACGGAGATCGAACGGTTATTATTCGACCGGTTTTAACCTGTTGTTTCGGTTTTATCGAATATGGTTTTTTAAAATGTCAATTTTTCGAATACCGAATAAACCGGTTATTTTACCACGAATAACCGGTTAATTTAAATATTTATAATTTTTATGTGTTTTTATCCACAATTATTATTGAAAATATGCTCATTGTTTAACTATTTCTCTAAATTGAATATATAACGTCTTATTTTTATGACCCTGAACGTCGCACAAATAACGTGAAAACCATGGGAGATCAAAAAAGGTATGCACACTTGAGCAACAATAGATTTTTCTCATTTTCTGTAAATATAGGGTCCGCCATCTAACATTTTTTTTCAACTAGTGCTTATTTCGTGAATGGTAACACATGTCTGCTTTGACAGATAATTAGTTTTATCCTTCCGCTGAACGAATATGGTTGTGTATACGCCTCGCTAAGTGGGCCTGCGATCGACTTACAGAAGATGCCGATTTTGCCAAAAAAAAATCATCTTTTCAGATGAAGCTTATTTTGATCTTGGTGGGTATATAAACAAGCAAAATTGTCGCATTTGGGGCACAGAAAACCCGCACGCATACATTGAAAAGCCGATACACCCAAGGCGAGTCACTGTTTGGTGCGGATTTTGGTCCAGAGGCATAATTCTTCGAAAATGAGTAAGGAGTGGCCGTTACAGTCAATGGCGATCGTTATCGGGCCATGTTGAACGAATTTTTGTTCACAAAAATTGAAGAGGACGATATTAGCAACACGTGCCACACAGCCGAAGCTACACTCGATGTTTTGCGTCCTGTTTTTGAAGATCGCATTATCAGCCGCAGAGCTGATGTCGTTTGGCCACCTCGGAGCTGCGATTTGACACCGTTGAACTATTATTTGTGGGGTGCCGTCAAAGATAAATCTTACGCCAACAAGCCAGAGACAATTGACGCTTTAAAGGACAATATTCGTGAAGCCATTGGTGAAATGCAGCTGCCCACAATCGAAAATGTGCTTAAAATTAGACTGATCGTGTAGGCTACTGCATGGCCAGCCGAGGCAGCCATTTGATTGAAATTATTTTCCATTATTAACCGGAAGGATTGTACTTTCAAATAAAAAACGAAATTTGAGAAAATATTCAGCAGTTTTTTATAGCATTTAAAAAAAAAAAAAAAAAAATTATTTGGCGGACCCTTTAAATATGAATTTTTTATATATTTTTTATAAATGATGATCAACTATACTCATTGAAAGGGACCAACAAGCGCTGGCTCCGAACGGCAGATGTTATATAGGGTGGGCAATTATAAAGTTTAAATTTAAAAATGCAATAAAACAAAATCGGTTTGAAATTTTGCAAAATTTATTTTTTTTTTCTTGTGAAGTACAATTGTTTCGGTTGAAAATGAAATATTATATCATTCATATGGCTGTCGCGGCTAGCCTCACAGTTTCCCATTTGATGGGAACAATTTTCGCGAACTTTTTCGAGATTATGAGGTCGTATCTCGGCAATGGCACCACGAATGTTGAACTTCAAATGCTCAATTGTCTCTGGCTTGTCGGCATAACACTTGGCTTTAACGGCGTCACATATAAATTAGTCCAAAAGTATCAAATCGCAGCTTCTTGGGGGTCAACTGATATATCCATTTCGGCTAATTAAACGGCCATCAAACGTTTGACGCAATAAATCGATTGTGGCATGAGATGTGTGGCAAGTAGTATTGATAGTTTTGTTTTCGGCTGACCATCGATAGCTCTTTTGCACTATTGATACTATCGCCAAATTCTAACAGTAAATACGGAGGCCACTAAATGCAGTCAGAATCACATTTGCAAAACTTTTATATTTACATATAGGGACACAGTTTAACCGTTTCTTAAATTTTTATTTGTGTATTGTAACTAACATATGTTCGTACATTCGATATTACATTTGACCCAAACAAATAAATTTTCTTTCTGTCAGATCATAGCATGTGTTCTAACTATTACGGTGCAGGTGTTGCTTCCGTTTGCTGAGAAATGGACTCTTACGCATTAGTCTCATTTTTGAGGCTTTTTGATGACTTGAAGGGATTAATCTTTGAAGTACGAATTTAAAGTTTATCAAAATTGACAGGTGTTGCATAAATTACTTTAGTTTTGAAGCACTTCATGATCTGAAGAATTTTCGCTATATATGTAGATTGCCTTTCCATCAAAAAACTTCAATACATCGAATTTTATGACGTACTGGACTATATAAGACCACCACCCAGGGTGTGGCCCCTACTCATGCCGTGCATTGTGCTGGTACTAGGAAAATAGGTTATTGAAAGGATGACGGAGGGAGTAGTGTTTATGGACATTATGGACAATTTACTCATGTCGTAAGTGGCAGGAAATGCTTTCGCTGGAAGATTATTCCACAACCGAAGAGTCCGACCAAAGAACGAATTCTCCCTATAATGTGTTGTGCGATTTACTGGACAATCAACTACAAAGGGATGCGCTCTACGAGAAATACGAGTACTACGTAAAAATATATGATTTTTAGGAATTAATTCCTTAATTTCGTTAGAACACATTCCGTTATAGTACCGATAGAACAATGAAACGCACGCCACATTGCGACGGTGCTCCAATGAATCGATAGATTGGGCTACCCTACCGTCATTGATGACCATATTCGCCCTCTCCTGTACGCGGTCGAGAAGCTCTAAAATAGACTGGAGCACCGGCCTACACATGAGAGTTGTATTCCATTTTGGGTCGGATATAGATCTTGTAAATATTAAGGAGATCAGATGGAGTGAAGTATTTCTTGCATCGTCTCAAAAAACCAAGGCACTTGAATGCTTCTTTCGACACTTGTGGATTCTCTGGCCAGAACTTTAAGAGCATCTGATTCCTCAATATCCACATTACGCATTGACGCAGATGACAGCACACCACCACGTCTGTGTGTTAAAAAGCAACATTGAGTCTTACGTGCATTAAAATCGACCTTGATCGCACGACCCTACTCGGAGACCTTCACCAGGTCACTTGTGAGTGTGTCGTTCATATTCATCCTTCTTGCCCAACCTCCAAAAGGCTTGGTCTACGATCAAAGGAATATGAGTGACAATGTTGCTGTCATCCGCAAAAGAGTAGATAGAATTAGAAGTGAGAAGAAGAAAGTAGTTAAGAAATATTTGAAAAAGAGTAGGAGAAGAAACAGAGCCTTGCGGTACCCCTAAGATTACCCCGAACTCGTCGTATGAAACCCGATAGTATCGAATGAGGCGACTATCTATAGTTTTGCAGCTCTAGTGGAAAGTTGTTCCACCCTCTTGAAACCTAACATCGTTCACATAAATACCATGAAGAGCGGGCACAAAAAATCGTTTATCATGGCGCGATAGGTGTCTCCATTAAGCGTCATGGTTGCAAAATATTAAATATGGGCCAATGATGCCTCCGCTCCACAAGGCGCATCACGCTTCTGTAAGACCACGTTTAGGTTTTCCGAGCCCCAAATACGGCAATTTGGCTAAACAATGAAAATGAGCTTCATCCGTAAAGATGATTTTTGAAATTTTTTTATATATTTTTGTTTGTTTATTTTTTTGCAATCTTCGACCAATTGTCTTTGTTTTGGAAATAAATTTCCAATAAATCCCAAAGTAGCTCAATCGTAAATAGATTTATTTCGTTTAGTAGAGATAATATACTGAATTTTGTGATATAAGTGTTGCTAGATTCTAAATAACCGCTGGTTCAAGTTTAATCTTTTAAATTGCCCATCCTATACTCATAACCAGCCGCTGTGTTGTGAGGTGACACCTCTGTTAGAAATTGTCAGGTGGATTGGTAGGCGAGTGTCCTATCTAAGATAGTATAGTGGCACACACTATCCTCTGAAGTGTAAAAATATTTGGAAATTGATAGAAAGGATAAGTCTTGATATATTGTGTGTCCTTAAATACTAAGCTGAAAAAGCTGTTCGACATCAGGAATTATTAACCACCTTATATATGCTTGTGGGTTGACGTTATTGTGTAGCAAGGAAAACTTGATTCTATACCAAGTAGACTCTAGGCGCTGGCAAGTAGAACTCTTACAAGATACGTTGTAAAAAATGAATCACTGGATGAAATATTATGACGCTGCGGTGCCGAGGAAGAAATATCCGTTAAGGCCCTAAAAAAGCTGAACATTGTTCTTGAATTCTTACTTGCTAGAAACTACAACATGGAACAAAACATTATCAATTTTATTTGCTAATGCAACTTGAATTGAGAAGAATTTTATTTTAATAATAGAAGCGGTTAACCGGTTGTTTGTTTAGTCTATAACATAAAATCGGTTTTTTAAAATTGCTATTTTTCGAATTATTCGGAAACCGGTTTTTGAAAAAAGTCGAATAATCGATCTACCTAGATGTGTCCTAGGTTGTTGATTACACTGATCTACAGCAAAAAACGCCTTTAAATAAAACTGTATGGAATATATTGATTTTGATGCGCTGAATTCAAATCCGATTTTAGTTTATTTCCATTGGGCTCAAATTTGTTTTATATGGGCGTGGTAAATGCTTCGCCCAAAATATGGTAGTTATGTCAAATGTGGTATGTTATATCACACTCTAAACCTCTTTTGTTGAAAATTAACGACTATTTTCGCCTTAAAATTAGACAATTATTTGTTTAGACATTTTTTGTTAATTTTTTAATAAATTATATGATTGAACAAAATATGTCTAATTATTTTACTCAAATTATGTGAGTGTGTATGTTTATTTTTTGCTTGTTGTTGTTTACAAAAAATTTAACCGAAAAGAAGCCTGATTGTTGAAGGATTATAAGCACTTCGTCATTGGATTAGCAACTTTATCGTTGTGGGAGCAGATTTCATTTATAGCCTTTCCGGATTCTATTGAAAGCTCAATTTTATTTCGCTCACGGAGCTTTTAGTAGAATAACTACAACTGAAATGCACTACATAACCCTTTTTTGTTTTTTGAGTACAAACACTTAAACATAATGCTTTTGACTTATTTATGTTCTAACCAATGGATATAATAAATATTTAAGCTCTGAGATTAAAAAAAAAAAATATTTTTTAAAATTAAGAAAAAAATTACACATTTTTTATGTTGTTTTTAGGCAAATATGTTTAATATTTAATAGAGCACTGCACGAGTAACTCGCTTTGCTACCCACAACATGTAACCCACTGCATTGCACTCAACTCGTTATTACCTTGTTTATGGTTAACAACGAATTCGTATATGTGTTTTGAATGAATCGAGTTTATCATTCAACGACGAAACGAATGTGGTTGTGTATACGCTTGAACAACGCTGGGAAATATTGCGACATTACTTTGAAAATCATGGTAATGTTGCAGAATCAAAAATCATCTTTTCAGATGAAGCTCATTTTGATCTTGGCGGATATGTAAACAAGCAAAAATGTCGCATTTGGTGCACAGAAAACGGATTTTCGTCCAGAAGCATAATTGGGCCATTTTTCTTCGGAAATGAGCAAGGAGTGGCCGTTACAGTCCATGGCGATCGTTATAGGGCCATGTTTAACGAATTTTTTTCACAAAAATTGAAGAGGAGGATATTAGCAACAATTGGTTTCAATAGGACTAC
Source organism: Wohlfahrtia magnifica (assembly GCA_023159175.1). Classification (NCBI taxonomy): domain Eukaryota; kingdom Metazoa; phylum Arthropoda; class Insecta; order Diptera; family Sarcophagidae; genus Wohlfahrtia; species Wohlfahrtia magnifica. The sequence goes on from JAKWBJ010000178.1 coordinate 756,068, forward strand.
GTGCCACATAGCCGAAGCTACACTCGATGTTTTGTGTCCTGTTTTTGAAGATCGCATTATCAGCCGCAGAGCTGATGTCGTTTGGCCATCTTGGAGCTACGATTTGACACCGTTGGACTATTATTTGTGAGGTGCCGTCAAAGATATGGTTTACGCTTACAAGCCAGAGACAATTGACGATATTCGTGAAGCCATTGGTGAAATACAGCTGCACACAATCGATAGTGTGCTTAAAAATTGGACCGATTGTGTAGGCTACTGCATGGCCAGCCGAGGCAGCCATTTGAATGAAATTATTTTCCATTATTCACCGGAAGGATTGTACTTTCAAATAAAAAAGAAATTTGAGAAAATATTCAGTAGTTTTTTTTTATAGGATTTTCAAAAAAAAAAAAAAATTATTTGACGGATCCTTTATTTGAAATTTTTAAACATAAAGTCAAATATTTCAAATGGAAAACATTATATTACAATTCGGTTAGAAAATTTTTTATATAAATATCACTATCCATACAATATATTGTATCGCAACTCGTTAAATGTTTCTTCGATTTCCTTCGTAATTATTCCTCTTGATTTTGCTTTTGACCGGCCATTTAGTGGGAATGATGAAACCGTCTAGTACTTCCTCTAATGCCCAGTTTTAGCCAGAAGTAGGCCTTGATGTGCTTATGTCTACGAACATAAGAAGGTATTTTAACGGTCTCACCTTTTTAGTCTACTTACCAACCTATAAGTCTTTAAGCATGATATTGCTTTACATGCTTTACTTTCCTTTTACATATTACTGTACAAAAAATGTTAACCTCAAAAGATTTAAATATACATACAAACATATTTACAGACTCTTTATAATGGAAAATAATTTAATTGAATATCTTCACTTACAGTAGCAGTCGTAGTTGCCACAAGTGGCAGTTTATGCCTAATTTGCAGTACGTGCTTTAAGTTGTAAAAACTTCATTTCACCACCAAATTATTTTGTTTAAAATGTTAAAAAACTATCAAAAGTTAGCAACAAACATATTTATAAGCGCACATCTGGTTTATCTATGAAACTTTAATAAAGTCTGTACAAAAACTACACTCGATTTGTGACAAAAAAAAAACAAAAAAAAAAAAAATGTGAAAAAAAGTTACGAAGCTGCGGTTAAACCAGCCATATTGTAAATTATTGTTTTAAAACCAAAGCCAGCAGCCAGGCATTCCAACCATACAGTCTAAATAAACGGACCAAAATAATGCAGTAGACCATAAAATTTATATATTTAAACAAAAAAAAGTAATTTTTTCTATCTTCTTAACTGAAAACGTTTATTTAAACAGTATTAAAAAATAAATTATGATAAAAATCATACTGCATTTGCTACAACAATATGCAGATAATAAAATAGTAAAAATTGTGACAAAAAAATATATACATATATTATATATACTCTTTTCTGTCTCTTACACAATACTAATCCATACAATACTGAAAATAAATATAAAAGAAGATTTTTCTTCGTAAAGTGTGTGCTTTCCTTCCCCTTAAATCTACGGAAAAATAGTTCTTCCTTATGTCACAGATAGTAAGAGAAAAAAAAACTACACAGACTGACCATGAAGTAAAAATTAATGAACAGGAATTGCTTTACCATGTTGTTGTTATTCCTCAACCCTACTTCTACGAAGTATTTTGTTGCGTTTAGAGCATGATTGTCGTATGCAGTGTCAATCTGCTCATACTCTTACACACAGTTTCTCATTCTTGGCGTCAAAACCTCCTTTTTTCAATGTCAGCAAAATGTTGTCTGACAGTGAAGACATACTTTTAATGCTGACATTAACCCACTCCGGAGTGATTGTTGCTGCTATTGTTGTTTTTATACCCTACATTCACTTAATGTTCGATGCGAACAAAAATAAATTATATTGTGACGTTTTAACGTTTTTAAAATGTATGAGTTCTTTTTAATTGCGTCAAAGTAAAATACACCACATTGTTGTTGTTTTACTGTTTTTATTTCCTCACATTATCTTTATACAGTTTATCTTAATAGAGCAAATCGATAACTATATCGACGTAGACAAAGCTGCCTCTTAAACGCCTATAGTTTGGAAAGTTCTGGAAATGCCTCAATCGCTCTCAAATCTTCTATTTTGTGTCCGTTAATTTTATGTAAGACTGTTTTTCCCAAAGATGCTCAAATACACAAATCAGTACAGCAAAGCCTTCAAATACACAAATTAGTACATCATTACCAGGGTAAGACATTAACAGACTTAACACAAACCAATATATCAATATCCCTTAATATAGTCCCAAGGCACTGATGTGATGTATTTTCTTTTTAGGCATTTTTATGAAATGGCATGAGAGAAAACAAAAACAAAAAATTGAATGATAAAAATAAAGTTTATTTTATATTATTTTTTGCATTAATTATGACAAATAATGTCAGTTAAATGAGAACCGTTTTCTCTAACACAAAAATGTGCTCCTTATTGAGTGTTTCTTGTGGTGTATCATCCATTCCTTCTTGAATGTTGTCCTTTAGTTGCTGCAAAATTTGTGGCTTATTTACCTCATATTTGTCCCTGAGTAGTCCAAAAAAAAAAAAAAAAAAAAAATCTGATCCAGTCAAATCAGGTGATATTGTTGTCTCAATAACTTCATTGTTCCACCGTCTTGTTGAAAACATATTTCGGCATTTGTTGGCAAATGCGCAATTAAAAAATGTCGAAGCATTACTCCGTAAAAATTTGTGGCTTATTTACCTCATATTTGTCCCTGAGTAGTCCAAAAAAAAAAAAAAAAAAAAAAATCTGATCCAGTCAAATCAGGTGATATTGTTGTCTCAATAACTTCATTGTTCCACCGTCTTGTTGAAAACATATTTCGGCATTTGTTGGCAAATGCGCAATTAAAAAATGTCGAAGCATTACTCCGTAACGTTCGCCATTAATTGTTTGACTTACACCTTAAGCGTTTTCAATAAAAATGGGCAGTAACTTTTTCGGTGGTAATGCCACACCAAACAGTAACGCGATTTGTGTAAAGATTATTAGGAATTGTGATCCCCAAAATCTGTTGTTTTGTTTATTTATGAAACCGTTCAAGTGAAAATGCGCTTCGTCGGTCTTCATTAAAATTGAAAAAAGTTTTGACTTTGATCAACGTGATTTAAAACTGCTCTAGCATATTCCAAGCGCAATGCGAAGTTCTCAAAATGCAGCCTTTCGACTAGTTGGATTTTGTAAGGGAATCGTGTTTCAACTTCAATTGTCATACCCTCTTTTATATACCATATATCATCACTTAATTGGTGACTAGAAATTTTCTACGTTGGGTTGCACCAGTGTGTTTTTAGTAACGCAAGGGTTATGTTGTTCTGGAGTGTGCGCAAAGCTTATTTATTTTCGGATGCACTGCGCAAATCGGTGAGTGTTTCATACCCTTCAGTATCTTGAAGGGAAAGACATGAAGGTTCAAGAGGAAACTTAATGTGGACCAGCATCTTCACGTAGTGTTTCACTTATATGTCAATCTGTCTGGTTTCGATAATAATGATCTCATGATTTATTATTAAGGTTTGTTTTACATGTTCTTGTTTTTGTTGACATCAGGATTGACAAAAAATCGAGTTTTTTTAAAAACCCAACCCACCAGGTTTTATGTTTTTTTGGGCTTTATAACTACTTCCTAATTTCGTTCAATTCGATAATATTTTTTATTTGATTGTAAAATTATGTTGCTTCAATATTTATAATGCAATTTTGTATTCTTGATCGGATCAAGACGGCGTTGTGTACTATGAGTTACTAAATCAGACTGCAATTACTTCGTTTGAACCGTTCATTATGAGAGAAGCGGCCGGAATCAAAGACAGAGATGATGAAGTTATTTTTTTGCATGACAACACTCAAGCTCACGTCGCAAAAATTGTCAAACGATTGCCAGAAACTAAAGGGTCCGCCAAATATTTTTTTTTTTTTTTTGAAAATGCTATAAAAAAAATTACTGAATATTTTCTCAAATTTCATTTTTTATTCGAAAGTACAATCCTTCCGGTTAATAATGGAAAATAATATCATTCAATTGGCTGCCTCGGCTGGCCATGCAGCAGCCTACACGATCGGTCCAATTTTTAAGCACATTATCGATTGTGTGCAGCTGTATTTCACTAATGGCGTCACGAATATTGTCCTTTAAAACGTCAATTGTCTCTGGCTTGTTGGCGTAACACTTATTTTTGACGGCACCCTACAAATAATAGTCCAACGGTGTCAAATCGCAGCTTCGAGGTGGCCAAACGACATCAGCTCTGCGGCTGATAATGCGATCTTCAAAAACATGGCGCAAAACATCGAGTGTAGCTACGAAAATGTTGCTAATATTCTCCTCTTTAATTATTGTGAACAAAAATTTGTTCAACATGGCCCGATAACGATCGCCATTGACCAAAATCCGCATCAAACAGTGACTCGTCTTGGGTGTAACGGCTTTTCAATGTATGCGTGCGGGTTTTCTGTGCCCCAAATGCGACAATTTTGCTTGTTTACATACCCGCCAAGATCAAAATAAGCTTCATCTGAAAAGATGTTTTTTTTGGCAAAATCGGCATCTTCTGTAAGTCGATCGCAGGCCCACTTAGCGAAGCGTATACACAACCGTATTCGTTCAGCGGAAGGATAAAACTAATTATCTGTCAAATCAGACTTGAGCTAAGTTTACGAAATAAGCACTAGTTGAAAAAAAAACGTTAGATGACAGACCCTATATTTAATGAATATTTTTTGGAGCTAAAAAAAGAACTGAATTAATCTGCACGAACAATTCACCCTTTTTTTTTCTAATATAATACCCAATAAAACCTTGGTGAATCTAATTAAGAACTCTGGTTAAAATCCATTCTTTTCGATCCGAAATTCCGTATTCAATCCTGTTCCTCGAGGCGTTTGTAAAACAAGCCCTTATACCTAGTTAATCAATATTTGTTTATGACCGATAACACGGTGCGGCAAAAATGAACGAAGTTAAAATTCCTAGGAAATGATACTACTTTACTGATAGGCGCTGTCGAGTAGAACAAGAATCTGTTGTTGGAATTTTCGAAACACCTCCAAAATCTCGAGTTACGGGTAAAAAACTGGTTTTTCGGACCTTCATTCACTTATAAGTTAATAATTTAGCTGAACAGCGCCTATCAGAGCTCGATGGCGTTTATCAGAAAAATAGTATCACTTACCAGATATTTTTTTGTCTCACCGTGTAATCATTGTTGAATGTTCTGTGGTGGAGAAGGTTGAGCAGTTTCAGTAAATCATACTTACTTTTTATTATATTTCTACGCTTAATTGCAACGGTTTTAAATCGTAAAGTGTCAATGATTACATGGTGGTCACTGAGACAATATGATTCCCTAATGTTTCGTACATTCTGTGTTGGAACAATGTTCCTCCAAATAAAACGGTGTATGTCAACCGATTATGCTCTTTATGTTAGTATTATCTGGTCCAAGCTGCGCATTAATTGGAAGGTTATGGTATAAGTTTCTGTAACATAGTGATCAGTAAATACTTGTTTGTTGTCTTAATAAAAGCAAGCACACGATTAACTTTTTGGATCGTCATAATTTTTAGACGAAAAGTAAGTTTAGCTCCAATGATAAGACTAAATATTCAACACTAAGGATTACTATTAGTTTTATTATAATAAATTTAATTTTTATTATTCCCTGTGGCGAACGTCATAGTTAAACATCGTGGCAAATCAGTGATGTCTGGCGATGAATGTTCTTTATAGTCATACATGCCTTTTTAAAGTAATTGTCCAATTTTTCATAGATGTGGAGGCATAGCAAACAAAACCTTGCATCGTTCAGCATGAAGTCGACTCATAATAGACAATGTCGCTGATATTATAATGGTGGTTGTTATACATAACTTACTTTGTTTGTGTCAACGTCATGGGATTTCATTCATGAAAATTTTCATTGACGATTATTTCATAAAAATATCGACTTGATATTGATTTTATGACGATGATTCATCAATGAAAATATCAATGACAATGCCGCTCAAATACGCCATAGCATATTTTCACTTCGATGTCGACTAGCCGTTGGATTTTACTGCCTTTAACTTCAAATTAAAAACTGACAAAAAAAATCACAACAGATTGTGAAACGTTTGTCTAGGAAGTCGATGTCATGTCAGTTTAGATTTTTAAATAAAAGTGAGATACAAGATAAAGAAACAGAAGAAGCATACAAAATCGCACAATAAAACTGGAAATTAGATATAAAAAAACAACTTGCAACTGACAAAGTGTAAACCGCGACGCGTTTTAATGTCACTTCATTTGACATAAATATGTAGACAATTTAAAAAAAAAAAAACACACACACACATGCATAGATACTAATCACTAGTATGTGTGTGTGTGTGTGTGAGTATAAATAAGTAGCATGTGTTGGAAAATGCTTAAATTAAGAAAATAAAATAAAAGAACAATCGAGACTAATTGAAATTGGCAAATTTGTTAAAAGTTTAACACTCACAGTTATAACATACGAGTGAGTACGAGTATTCTCTTTAATTTTATGTGCAAAATTTTGATTAAAAATTTATGGTTAAAATAAAAAAACAAACTTTTGTTAATGCTAATTTTTCAAAAGTTTTCGATTACAAAAAAAAAAACCCGATCCATTTAAAGAAGAAACGCTAGAGCAACAGACAAATTTATTGGCTGAAGACTGCTTTTTGTCAACAAATTTTAAAGAATAAATAAAAATACGAAAAAAAGGAAAAGTTTTAATTTCTTTTACCTAATCAGCCGACTTGCTGCTTCTTTTTTCTCCTTTTATTTTATAAATTCCTTGCTATTTATTCTTGAATTCTGCAGTCGGCTACACAGACACCACTGCAAATTGTACAACAAACAAGTTGTAAATCAAAATGTTTCCGTTTTAATTTTTATTCTTTTTGCTTTTTTTCTTTAAAAAATTTGCTTATTTTTCAATTTCTTTTTATATGCTTGATTTTTATTTATTTTTTGTCATTCCTTGTAATTTTCTTTTCAACTACAATATCCTGGCGGATGCTTTGCAGATTGTCTACTAATCAGATTCTAAGAGTTGCCAGATTTAAAATCAGTTTTATATGAATCATTCAAGTGAAAGTGTTTTCCTTTGCCATAAGAAAAGGCTGCATTTTGTTTCTGTCCTGTAACTTGGCATAGAAAGCGCTTGATAAAATGCCTAAATTGATATAGAAATTAATATCCTTAACTGCTTCACTCCGCGACTCAAAGCCAAACAAAAGAGTAAATCTTGCATATGATTTTAAGCTGTTCATTTTCGCATTTGGAGAGATATGTAGATATCGTCATATAATATTTAGTCATTCACTACTAGTAATGAAAGAAATAGCTGGTTGCAACACATGCCTAGCAACGTTAGGTATAATCTGACAACTTGTAAATCTGAGGATATGGAAAACTCGGTAGGAATCGCTGAAAGAATTTTATTTTTTTTCCTAATTTGTCAGCACCACGATTCATTATGGCAATAACAACATCAATAAATACTGTTTTAGACTGCGATGCACATTTCTCTCTAAATCATCGGCATTCGAAGCTTGTGATTTAGCCCTTGAGACGTCATTCCAAATAATACAAAATTGAAATCAACTCTTGAATGAAAATTCAACTCGTAATTCACGTCCTAAAACTAGCAAAGGCAACGAACGTAGTAGAGCAAGACCCTAGTCTTGTCGCTGACCCAAGGCATTTTATTACCATATTCATATTGGTTTGTATTCAAACAGCTGGTTCAATGGAGTCGCTGGCTCAAAATCATAAAACTAAAGCCGCTGCTGTCAGTGTGACGGATGGCAGCAATTCGTCTTTACCCATAACCATAATGATAGAATTCACAAGCAAAGACTGCTGACAAGGGTACCCGTGTGTGTTCGCAACGGATATTGCAGTTTTAAACTTGATGCGTTTATTGGAATTTTATTGGTCGGGGGTGTAAATCAGCGTTCAGCAAACTAATTTTAATGCATTTTACAGTTGTGGTAGAAATTGAGAGTCTCAGGACACTGCATCGCGTTTTTCCATTTGTTTACTTTTTGCTTATTTTTGTCTATGCGTGTGAGTACGTACGTGTGCAAACAGAAGAAAAGCACAGCACTTTGTTTGTACCAGCGATTATTCTCCTTCAGAAAATATGTGTGCGAAGATAAATTCGAATTTGAAAAGCCAAGACACAACCCATGTGTTTTTCATATGCTCAAATTTTGCATTAACATAGTACTGTTAAGAGGTTAACAGCATTATATGCAAAATGTAAAATATCTTCGGAAGATAAGTGGCCATTTTGGGAAAATATGTAGCTGCTCCCATATACGACTATATACATATTGTTGTCCAAGAGGTCTAGAAGATAGCCCAGTGGTATGTCTGATATAATTACCGGATTCCAGAAAACAGAATTTTAAGAAATCGCATTTTTGAAAAATCTGAAATTTCTTTGGAGGATGAGTGATTATTTTTCTAAAATATGGAAGTGCTCACATATACCACTATATACACATTGTTGTCAAAGGTGTCTAGAAGAGAGCCTAATTACCGGATTCAAGAAAATGGCATTTTAAAAAATCGGAGATTAGGATATAAGAGAATAGGAGAAACTATTGTTTTAGTTCTGTTGGCAAATCACCGCATTACATATCGAGTGCACGTTCGTGTAGAACAATTTTTTGATTGCCATAATTTCTTGGATCACGGAATTCGATCGTAATTTCTACTATATACTACTATTTCTTCCATTGCTGTAAGCATATACGCTGTGGTATAGTAGGTAAGACACCCGCCTGGCAGCCGAGAGGTCCTGGGTTCAATCCCTGGTCAGACCATTTGACAATTGTCAACATTTTTATCTCCTCATAACATTGCCAGCGACTAGGTAAGAGAATTTACGTTATGAAAAATGCTCTAACCAATACATCTGTCGTTCGGAGCCGACGGTAAACTTTAGGTCTCTTTCAATGAATCTAAAAAAAAAAAAACAAATCGAGTGCAGCCAATTGATTGACAGAAATCTCCCTTGTTCCACTAGGGAAGTCGGGAGAATTATGTATTATATGTATGTATGTAACCACGCATACACTTATGACAATAACAAAAGCGATAAAAAAAGAAAAATAAATTAATTCGTTATAAATTGTAAAATTGTAAAAAACAATTCAGAAAATTTAAAAACTTTGAGTATATACGTTTCGATAATTATTGCCGTGATTCACGTCAACTACATTTTGCAGACGATATTCTCGATTTTGAATACGTTGAATACGTTGTATTTTCCCCTGGTTGATATTTTCACGCAATAAGCTATAAATGTGATAACAAAAAATTTGTAGCCTACACGTTCGTTTTTCCCATCTTTCTGGTAGCATATGGATTCTGCGCCAAAATTGTTCTCTTCAAACAAATCAATTATGTTCGGTACGTGACAGGTCCCCTGTGATCGTCTGACCCGATTTCAACTCCTCATAAGTCAAAACATCCTTTTGATCCCACCTTGGCCTCATGGAGTTCGGCCTCAGCGTTGATTTAGTTGGTTTGCCAGGCTTTACATAACTTAATGTATCCAGTTTTCATCACCAGTGACAATACGATGCAAAAATGATTGTTTTTGTAGCGTTAAAGCACTTTTCCGACATGCAAAGTAGCCTCTCAACGTCTCTCGGCTTCAAATCATATGGGACCCAATTTCCTTACTTTTGAATGAGTCCCAATGCTGTTGAACGTAGGGAAATGGCTTGTTGTGTGACTCCCAATGGCAATGCAAGTTCGTCTTGAGTTTGACGACAGTCAAACTTTTCGGCTGACCAGGCCTCTTCTTGCTTCTGTGTCGAAATCACAACTTTTGAGTCACGTAAACAAGTTCACAAGTTTTTTGAGTTGGTGCATGTTCACTGTAAGATTGTACCAACAATTCAACCAATAACGTTCACCAGCAGTTTTCTTCAATTGAAAGAAGGTTATCAGACTTCGCCGCAAAACATCTTTAGGCACAAAATACGACGTTATTATAGCGATTGAAAAAAATGCGTGCTTACACCTAAGCGTCTATCGAATACTGAATTATAATGACAAATGTTTACCAAAATACTATATTTCTTATTATTGACATAAACAAGGGTTGGCAGCCCACTGGGTAACCCAATTAAACCCATCAGGGTTTTATTGTGTATTATATTAAAAAAAAAACGGGTGGGTTTTTTAATATAAATGTTTTTAAATGTGAGTATAATATACGTATTTTGACTACGGTTTAAGTCAACCAGTTTTTTTTTTTTTTTTTTTTGTTCAACAGAGAAAATGAATTAGTAAATTTGTCAAAATAGTTTATCAAATCACTGCTTATATTTTTTCCCGCCTCTGAGCCAATTTCCAATCTAGTCTCAGAAAATGCGCTACAACTTCAAAACTGATTTTATATTTCTTCAAAGGAAGTGAATTGGTGACATGTTTGCAGATAAACTCATACCTCTTTATACGGCCTGATATGTTCTGAAAAGTCGTAAACGAATTGAATATGTGTTGCTTGTGTTAAAAAACGGGGTAATTTTGCGCTTTAAAGCGAATGTGGTCCATAATTCAACCAGATATTAATATATTGTAGCCGTCGTAACAGCCAATAGTCAGACAGAGCAATATTTAGAAAATAAGACGGAAGCGGCATTTTATCGTTTCTAATAATTGTTTTTAAAGTTTTGCGACATGGGGCCAATAACAGTTTGATCATGGCCGTTTTTCTCATAATGCGTAGTTCAACCGAAGTAATTGCAGTTAGCTCCGATGAACGAGTTTTAGCAGCTCATAGCTCCCACCAAGAGAGCAAAACTACATATAATTAGTAAAACAACGTAATTGTTTTAACAAACACGAAATATTGTCGACTTGAAAGAAATTTGGAAGCAGTTATAAAACTCAATAAAACCCAGAAAAACCTACTAAAATCCCCAATAAACCTTATACCGAGATATAAGCAGATAGTTTTGACAATGCTCGAACTGTTAACGTTCGAAAGTGAACAAGCACACCCGTTTAAAGCCCAAGAATTTCCGTGATGTAAACCATAGTTTTGATCATACCATTTTCATTTTGTTGTTTTTTTTGTTGTTTTGTACAGTTATACCAGAGTACTTGGGATGCAGATATTGCTTAGCTATAATTGACAGATTTGCACGCTGGCCAGACATAGTAGTTTGAGGGCCAACGATGCAGAAAGCAGCAGATGTGGAACAGTAACAATTTTAATGTTTAAGAGACTGTTTGACATTTCTCTTAATTTATTTTTTCGTATATATGTATGTATAGAAATGATAAAATTAGGCAAAAAATGCCGCTACGTAAAAAAGACCTAACAAAAATGTATTGAAGGATATGAGACCAGTCTGGCAACTATGTTAAACAAAAATATTCGTATGTCTACCACTTGTAATTTTACCAACTTTCTATACATATTTTTATATTTTTTGATATTTTTTCTTACCCAAAGACAGATAAAAATTATGAAATCGTGCGCAAGCAGCAAAGCATTGAATGAATTATTTGCAATCGAAATTAAAAAAAAAAAAAATTCAAATTTTTTCTATTGCTATTTTGTTTGATTTAAAAATTTGCTTTTGAGAAAAAAGAAATCAGATGAAAAGAAATAAAAAAGAAACAACGTGTTAATACGCTTGAGTGAATTACACCACCACCATTAGGAGCATTGTAATGGGCCAAGTACTGCAGTAGACCCTTTCGAATTTGTGCCATTTTTTTTGTTGAATGTCACCACATAAAGTGAAGAGAAAAAAGCCGAAAGAAAACATGCTCAAGTAATTTTATTCCCTCTGTCTTTATACTGTTATCTGTCTGTCTGTCCGCCTATTTGTCTTAACTTTTGCCAGAGGAATTGTATGCTTTCTACTCCTTATTTCTCTACAGTTTTACATACATAAGTACATATTTGATTGTATTGCACAAGAAACCCAGTAAATGAATGAATGAATGAATGAGTAAATGATCGAATGAAAAGAGTTTGAATATTTGTGATTTTTTCTTTTATTTGTATGATTTGTTTATTATTTATTGTTCTCCTTTTCATATTCATAGCCTGTCGCTTCGTATCCATCTATTAAGGGAATGTTAATTTGTAATTCATGATGAAGGCAAACTTTTTTTTTGTTGTATGGATAAGACACTTTCTTTATGCCTTCTGTCACCCCTCTAGCAAAATTTCAAGTGTGAGTAGGTTAACAGAGGCACAAGAGTACAAATATAAAATTTATTTGTTTACAAAATAGTGGGTGTTGGGTTGAATATTGTGATTGGGATTTATTCTTCTCTTATTTTTGGTTTGTTTGTATAGGAAGATTAAAGAGTAATTCATTTTTTTGCAATTATTGTGCATTTTTGAACTTTAACCCTGCAAAGTAATTGTCAAAGGCTGACAAATCCATCATGGGTTTGGCAATAAATTTTGAAAAGGTTTGAAAAAGGAAATTGCTTAGAGCAATTCTTATTAAAGCGGTCCTAAACATGTACTCTTTGGGCTGTACAATAATGCAGTGTTAACATGTAATAAAACATTGTGTAATTTAATGCATATTAAGTAGGAATAGACATTTGGGTTATTTGAAAACGCGAAACTAGTTATTTACATTATGGAAATTTCGATAGATATGTAATAAAAAAATTATAAAATATTTGAGGTAAATCAGACATACATACAGTATTGAACGAAACATATGCTTGCACTTACATATATCTTCATAACATAGCAAATCTGATTTGAATTTTAATTTGATTATTAATTTATAACGATAATATCCTTTTTTTACAAAGAAAAGACAGCAATAAAGAAAAACAAATTTGTAACAGTAAAAATGTGTGTTAAAGCTATAAAACCGCTATTTTGCATGCGTCAAAACTATGGCACAAAATAGTTAAATATAGGGTCCGCCATCTAACTTTTTTTTCAACTAGTGCTTATTTCGTGAATGGTAACACTTAGCTCATGTCTGATTTGACAGATAATTAGTTTTATCCTTCCGCTGAACGAATATGGTTGTGTATACGCTTTGCTATGTGGGCCTGCGATTGACTTACAGAAGATACCGATTTTGCCAAAAAAATCATCTTTTCAGATGAAGATCATTTGGATCTTGGCGGGATATAAACAAGAAAAATTGTCGCATTTGGGGCACAGAAAACCCCTACGCATACATTAAAAAGCCGATATACCCAACACGAGTCACTGTTTGGTGCCGGTTTTGGTCCAGAGGCATAATTGGGCCATTTTTCTTCGAAAATGAGCAAGGAGTGGCCGTTACAGTCAACGGCGATGGTTATCGGGCCATGTTGAACGAATTTTTGTTCATAAAAATTGAAGAGGAGGATATTAGCAACATTTGGTTTCAACAGGACGGCGCTACGTGCCACGCAGCCGAAGCTACACTTGATGTTTTGCGCCCTGTTTTTGAAGATCGCATTATCAGCCGCAGAGCTGATGTCGTTTGGCCACCTCGGAGCTGCGATTTGACATCGTTGGACTATTGTTTGTGGGATGCCGTCGAATATTCGTGAAGCACACAATCGATAATTGGACCGATCGTGTAGGCTACTGCATGGCCAGCCGAGGCAGTCATTTGAATGAAATTATTTTCCATTATTAACCGGAAGGATTGTACTTTCAAATTAAAAAAGAAAATTGAGAAAATATTCAGTAGTTTTTTTTATAGCATTTCAAAAAAAAAAATTATTTGGCGAACCCTTTAGTTAAATTACCACCGACAAAAATTGTTCAATAAAAAAACGATCATTTGAAGATTAAAGAATAATTGGAGAAAATTTGGACGTGCTTATAACCATACAGAATCTATCAAACTCTGTCCATAGCCAACAATATTTTGCAATGTTCTACAAAAATGGCTAACAGCAATTAGAAGAAAGATAACTAAGATTTTAATAAAAATGAATCAGTGACATCAATCGCAAACAAATTTTGGGTTCAATACATTATTATTTACCGTATTATAAACCGTTTCCCTTTAAGTAAGCACAGGCGATATTCGGCTTAATAAAAAACTATGTCTTTATATCAGGAAGGTCTTATAAAAATCATTTAAAATTAAATGCTTCGATAAAGTGCATCCAAACATGATCTGTAGACGGTGGACTAGTATCATGTCAAAGTGCAAAAAAGATCACCTATTACTGCCAAAAACACATTGTTGGGAATTGAATTTATAAGGGACCAACTAAACTTAGGTATACTCTTAATGGAAGACCGTAATCTTCTCTGATGAATCTAAGTTTATTGTGAAACGTTCTTATAGAATTAGCATGTTAATCTGAATAAAAAAACAACGTATTAATCCTCAGTATATCAAAAATACGGTAAAACGAAAAGAATGATGTGTTTTAGTCTGGGATTGCATTTTTGTCCATGGAATTGGCCCAATACACAATATAAAGGGTGTAATGGATCGATTCGTCTTGTATATCCTGGAATACATACTGATACCGCATGCAGAAGAAAATTCTACTTGATTGTAGGTATCAACTGGACAACAACCAAAAAAGCACAGATATTACTCATTTATCTGTGTGCTTTGTAAGCAAATAAATCAACGTTTTGAAATGTCTAGCGCAATTGCCAGATCTTATTCCCTTAAAAAATCCATTGGATATTTTAGATCTCAAAATATACCGCGATGATTGCTGAAATAAGGACGAACTTTATTGACAAGTGAAAATTGCATTGAATGAAATTTCTGTTGAAACATCGAATCTAATCTAGTCAATAACATGAATAAGTAACGAACAAAATATTGGCTATGCAACTAAGTATTAGTAAAATTAATATTTTAAGTGAATTTATTGAAGACGTACTTATTCAAAAACTGCAAAATTATTTTTTTAAGTTAAAAAGGAATATTCCTTATTTTTATATGAATTAAGATGATTAACTTTATAAATAAAATAAAAAGTTTGATATCAAAAATTGTTTGCTTTTGTTAAGACATTCTGTATTAACCAGAACTTCGTGCACAAGTTTTGTCCAATGTCCAATATGAGTCAAATTACCACTTGGCAAAAAGCAATAAAACAAAATCATCTTTAGTAATGAGGCCCACAAATTCAGTCCTTAAAAACCATTACATCCGAAGAAAGTGACCGTATGGTGCGGTTTGTGGTTAGGCGGTATCATCGGCCCTTAACTTTGCGAAAATGAGCAAGGAAACGCTATCATCGTGAATTCTCTGCCTTACTAAACCATGATAACCAATTTTTTGTGGCCACGATTGGCTGATGCTGACATCAGTTACCTTTGGTTTCAGCAGAACGGCGCAACTCAGCTATTGCATGAGAAATTTCCCAGTTGAATTATTTCTTGATTTGGCGATGTCAATTGGCCGCCTCGTTCTTGTGACTTAACGCCGCTTTATTATTTTCTCTGTGGCCATTTGAACGACCTGGTTTACGTGAACAAACTACAAACTACTGACACTCTGAAAGATCAAATTCGGCGCTGCATTAACGAGATAAGCGAAGCTTCGTTGCAAAATGTGGTTAAAAATTTTGCGAATAAAACGGACGTCTGCCGACGTGCTAGAGGTAGACATTTGCCCGACATCATATTCCATCACTAATTCCCATATTTCTATTTTATATTTGACAAAAAAAAATTTTTTTTAAAGCCAATTTACTTCCTAACCTCAAATTTGCCCACCCATGAGTATGCTTATATGTATCAGCATCAATATGGCAAAGTGGTTTAGGTCGACTTAAGCTATTCTTACTTAACGTCACAGATTTACATATATGATAAATGGTAAGATATGAAGACGAGGCCATCGAATGCGACTAGAGTTTTTTAATAGAAGTGTATTCTGTTCGATTAAGACCCCAACGAAAGTTTACGATGTTAGATACGCTGGAATCAGTTTTTATGGTTACTGCCCTGGATTCTGCTTACTAGTGAATTCGTAATTGAGGATATTTTCACGAAGAACTTATTGCCGCTCAGATCTACAACCGTCTAATACACAGATTATATTTTTATTACCTCATTTCGAATTGCCGCCGCAGTGAAGTGCAAAGCAGTGTACTAACTGCAAGCTGAATTCAGGATTTCAAATCAGAATATTTAGATCTTCCATATAGGATATAAAAGTCGAGGCAGCTCCTCAGTTATTTTCTCTCCTCTCTCAATCTCTGTCTAGGCTTTTCTTGTTTGTTTACCAAATTTGTATGTACACAAACTAAGCTGCAGGGTTTACCCGGCTTTCTCCGTCGCTTCAAAAATATTTTGCCTTCTTTTATTCAACATTTATAAGGCCATCAGCATAAGTTACCTTTTACCCTTGCAAAATAGTTTTCACCAGAGTTTTCTTAAAACTTTTGTAACTCTCTATAAACTTGATATTGATTTAAAAGTCCCTTCACTCAGCTTAGAATTGCCTTTTTTGGAAATTTGGCTTTTTCCCAAAATTTTATATTGGGTGTTTTTTTACAGTTACTCAAGTTTGAATCGGAATAAAGCAAAGAAATATATTTTTAATATCAATGAAACGGGTTTTGTTAAATAAAAAAATTTATGTCATTATTGTTCAAATATGATTTCGGATATGTGTCCGTCACTGCTGGCGCGTACAAGGCGCGATCTGGAACACCAATTTTACCAGACTTTTCGTAGCATTTGCAGCCGTATTTCGCCTATAACTCTTTGAATGTCGATTCCAGATGTTCAAATGTCTCTGGTTTATCGACGTACAGAAGAAGCTTTACATAACGCCAAAGAAAATAATCCAATTTGGTTAAATCAGACGTCCTTGGTGGCCAATTAATTGGACCACTACTTGAAATTACACTTTTTATGAATAAATCAATTTTAGCGTACCTGTGTGGCATGTGGCTTCGTCCTGTTGGAACCACATATCAGCACGCTTAATGCCACCTGATTGAGGTACGATATAATTTTTAAGCATTTCCGTACACCGTTCACCATTGTCAGTAACATTCAGGCCATCATCGTTTTTGAAGACATATGGTCCAAGGACTTCGCCGTCCCATAAAGCACACGAAACAGTAATTATTAGTATGTTTCCACAATAAAAAAAATATTACTTGTTTTGCTCTCTTAATTAAAATTGCAAATCGTAGCGTTTACACGTCATATACATATGTACGTGTTTTAGTTTTATAACAACATGACAGATCGAAAGCTGATTAAGGCAGTGAAGTTTATTTAAAAGCTGCAAATGCCGGCTCAATTAGAAATTTAAAAGTCGAAGAAGTTCTTCTTAATTTGAAAAAATTTTCTACAACTTCTTTTTTCCATTTTGTGTTTACGTTGTTTTTGTTTATTTTTCGGTTATTTACATTTGTTATTTTGATAGATAGTTCAGATAAACTTTCGATAAAAAATAGAGAACAAACCAATAATGCTTGTTTTCGAAGGTTTGTTATACTGAAACAACTTAAAATAAAATGGTTTGCTCTCCGATTTTTGTATGACTAAACATGTTGTATTAGTACTGTTTGAGGCGAAAATTACGAATGAAACTTGCTATTTCTGTGGATGTGATAGTGTTTCTACAAAAGCTTAAGGATTAACCTCACTCCAAATACGGCAATTTTGTTTATTTACGTATTCATTCAATCAAAAATGGGCTTAATAGGAGAACAAAATTTGGGAATAGAAATTCAATTCAAACATTTTAAAAATTTTCAAGCGTTGCTCTGGTGTAAGTTCATCCGTAATGAAATGGCAAACCAAACTTAACAAAAAGAAACTATTAACTGTTAAGCCAGTTATGAAATAAAACAGTGCTGCCAACCTAAAGTTATGAACCTCTAAAAAGATACCCGACATATTCTTTAGTTACAAGATTTGCACTTTGCTAAGAGATAATTGGATTGCGCGAATATTGTAACTTAAAATTGTGAGTTTTACTCGGACATATAGTTGCTTTGCAACAAGCAATTAAATTAATAATGAAATGTTTTTTCTGAAGTTAAACATAACATAATATGTAGTACCGTTATAGATTTCTAAAAATATAACAAGAAATCAACGTTTCAATATGAAACTTTTTTTTTTAATCCGTCATTTGTTCCTGCACATCGAAAGATAAGAGAAGTTATTATATTAAAACCATTGATTTTATCTAAGGGAAAGGTTGTTAACGCTATAAAGTATTACAAAAAATCCAACACTTTTTATAATTTAAAAAGAAATGAACAGCACAAAACGTCCCAAGCCGAAGATAAAATTATGATCAGAATGAATAACACTGATCCTTTTTTCTCATCTATGCAGATAAGATCGAATATGGAATCAGAACACAATGTTAAAATATCAGCACAGTCCGTAAGCAAACGTCTTGCAAAATATAATCTTCATGGTCGTATTACTGTTAGAAAGTCAAACGTGTCGAAGTAAAATGTACAGCAACGCTTGCCGTTTGCGGAAACCCACTTCAGTAGGGATCCATATTTTTTAAAGCTCTTAGTTTGGAGCTATGAATCAAAGTCTTATGTCTTCGAAAATGACGAAAGAACTTATGTCCGATGTCCTGTAAACAATCCAAAATACGTCAAAAAGGCGGTCAAGCACTCAATTGACTTAATAGCTAGTGCACAAGTAAAGCTTGTTTTTTATAGAGGTATAGAACTTTAAGTTGGCATTACTTTTCAAGATGGCGACCGATTTAACAGCTGTCAAGTGATTTATTCTCAGCGTGGTTTGGCATTTCATCATGAATAGACTCACGCCCGGCGTAGATTCATCGAATGGGCCCAAAACGAGATTATCGTTGTTCCCGATTTTCATAAGCGAATTTTGTTTAGCGATGAAGCGTATTTTTGGTTGAATGGCTACGTCAACAAACAAAACTGCCACATTTGGAGTGAAGGTAATCCTCAAGTGTATGTGCAAACACCGTTACATCCAGAAAAACGGACTGATTGGTGCGCTTTATGGGCTGGTGGAATCATTGGTCCGTACTTTTTCGAAAACGATGGTGGCCAGAACGTTACAGTCAATGGTGATCGGTATAGAGCCATGATTACTAACTTTTTCATTCGTGAATTGAATAACCATGATGTGGTGATGGTTTCAACAAAAGGTGATGTGGTTTCAACAAAACGGCGCAACATGTCACACAGCTCGTGCCACAAGAGATTTATTGAAAGACACATTTGGTGACCGCCTAATTTCACGTTTTAGACTTGTGAATTGGCCTCCAAGATCTTGTGATTTAACACCGCTAGACTACTTTCTGTGGGGCTATGCAACGTCATTGGAGGTCCAGATTGGACTACATCCGCGCCAGCCGTGGCGGTCATATGCCAGAAATCATATTTAAAATATAATGCCACAAGATGATCTTTCGGATAAATAAAACTCATGTCAATCGAATAATCCATCGTTGTTTTGTTGCAACTTAAAGTTCTATACCTCTATAAAAAACACCCCTTATATATACTTGATATTATATATATATTACACTTCGATAAATAATTTTCTTTTCACTGCGTAAATCCACAGTAATTTTTTATTATTTTTTTTGATAAACTATATAAGTGTAACATATTCTCAGCAGCCGAGTAATCAATAGATAGACAGGGTGTCCGCCAGAAAGGTATACTACTTTGATTTGCCGCCATTTGGGTAAACATTAGTCTTAATACTTCAGTCGTGAAGTAGAGACGTGGAAAATTTATTATGAAAAAATATTCAGTAAACCAACGTATTTTAATCGTTAAAACATTTCATCAAAATCAATCATCGATTACTGTGACGATGAGAAAGGACTGTAGCTTATAGGCTCAAGCATGGACCACAACGTACTGCAAGATCGGCTGAAACCATTACTGCTGTTCAAGAAAGTGTTCAAAACAATACATCAACCTCCACTCGTCGCCGTGCTCAGGAGCTTGGTCTTCAAGGAACAACTTTGGTCACCATTTTGCACAAAGATTTGCATTTCTTTTCATTTAAGATTCAGTTGACACAAGAGCTTCTTTCAGAAGAGCATTAACGCCACCGTACAATTGCCAATAAGATGTTACAGCTCGCCCATGACAACCCCGATTTTCATGAAAAAATCATAATGAGTGACGAGACAGACTTTCATTTGAATGGTTATGTGAATAAACAGAATAGTTGGTTCTGGGCAATGGAAAACCCTCAAATTATTTATCAGTCACCTTTGCATCCATTAAAAGTGACAGTCTGGTGTGCAATTTGGTCAGGAGGAATCATTGGACCTTAATTCTTTGAAACTGAAAACGGCGTAACGGTAACTGTATATGGGGTGTGATATCGTAATATGATGAAAACTCGCTACAACTGCATGCTTTGGGCTTGACTAACATGTGGTTTGAACAAGACGGTGCTACATCTCATACAGCCAGGATTACAATGGAATTATAACATAATAAATTATTTCAAGAAATGGTGATGTTGATTGGCCTCCACGGTCGCCTGATTTGGCTGCAATGGACTTTTTTTTGTGCGAATATCTGAAAAGCAAGGTTTATGCAAACAAACCAGAAACGCTGGAAGCAGCTCAAACAAAATATTCGTGATGAAATTAGTGAAATACTGCGAGAAATGTGTGAGAATGTAATGGAAAATGTGCTCAAAAGGGCTAGCATTTGTGTGGCTAACAGAGGCAGGCATTTATCTGATATTGTATTCCATAACTAATTGCTGACATTAAATAAGGCACTTATCAATATAAGATCCATTCTCTTTCATATAATCAAAAATTATAAACAAACCATGAAGTATAGCTTCCCGGCGGACACTCTGTATTAAGTAACATCTCCATCTGATGGAGACATTTTAAGTGATTGCACACAAAAATATGTGCAGACTGATGGATATGGTAAAGAAATTTCGATACAGATCAACTCAAAATATTATGAATAAATATGAATAAATTTATAATAAATTCTGTCATATTTGCCCAATTAAATATTAAAAAAATGATAATCTGCATTTGAAATGCCACATAATTTTGAAATTTATTATAAACTGTATGGCCAAAACACCTGTTTCTGACCACATATGGTGCAATTTATACAGGATTACAAACAAAAACCAACAAACAGACATACAGACACATTGTCATTTAACAGTTAATTATCCAATTCAGATAAGACATTACGTGAGATATAAACCTACGCTTTTATTAATTAAAAGAAAAGAAAAGAAAAGAAAAAAACCATATTGTACTCGTATGAACGTGTATACAACACTAATAAATGTTTTTCATATCTGCTTAGATACTCGTCTTGAAATTGACTGCGCTTAACCTAATTTTAAAGACATTCAATGGCTGTTTATCATATTCAGGGTATCATGCCACTGCTGCTAGCGTTTATATAACATGCGTGTGTTAAGGTGGATAAACAACTTGTGCCTGGCGAGTGGTAAATAGGACTGCTTTGGTGTTTTTTATTCAATTTTCCTCTTTTTCATTTAAGTGCATGTAACTATTCATTAACAATGATGTACCTATTTCGTGCCAGACAATCGAATCCAAATAAATGGTCGGTTTCTTTTAAAGATCCTCTGCTTGGTTTGTTAGTCGTATTATTAATGAGTGAAATATTAATTTAATAACAAACAAGTTACTTTTCTTATTTTCCCCAACCAATTGTTAAAACTCTCCCTCATTTGTATTAAGAATGAGGTAATAATTAATAACACAAATATCTATATGCGCTAAAGGGGTTGCCATACATATTTTATATTACCGAAGTGATCATAAACAGAGGCCTATATTACGCTAAAGTAATTCGAAATTTTACGATGAATTTCCTTTAGGCTTTATTAGATAATTGTCCTAAAAAAGTTATTACCATAAAAGCCGGTACGTAAAATGATGCGTGCAAGTAACGTAAAAGGTGTTAATCAACCAAATTAATTAATTTATGTATATATCGGGTGGTGTGTCGCTGTGGTATGGTATGGTATGGCCAAACAACCAAAATGTGTCGGTTCAATACCAGACCAGACCATCAAATAATTGTCAAGAGCGGTATCTTCTCATAACACTGCTAGCGACTGGTTGTGAGTATTTATGCTAAGAAAAAATTCTCTAAATAATGTATTTGACGTTCGGAGCCGTCGTTAAATTGTAGGTCCCTTTCAATGAGTCTAAAAATAGGATCGGGTGCAGCTTCTTGAATTAGATATGTATGTATATATCGGGTGAGCCATCTATCTAATCTATGAACCAGTGGTCATTTCGAATATGGAAATACTTATATCATTCTATTCTGTCACAAAATTCAGCATATTATCTCCACTGAACAAAATGATTCGATTTATGATTAAGCAACGTTCAGATTTATTAGAAATTTATTTCAAAAGCACAGACAAAAAAGGTCATTTTCATCTTGGTGGGTACGTTAACAAACAATTATTAGCAATATTTGTCATATTTGGGGCTCAAAAAACCCAAAAAACAGAAGCCAATGCACCCATTAGAAGTGATTATTTGATGCCGCTTGTAGAGCGGAGGCACCATTGGCCTATATTTCTTCGAAAATGAGGACGGCGCAACCATTACGCCAATGGAGACACCAATGGCACCCTGATAACCGACTTTTGTGCCCGCTCTTGATGATATTGATGTAAACTGCGATTTGACACCGTTGGACTATTTTCTGTATGACACCGTTAGAGATAAGTGTAATGCCGACAAATCAACAACAATTGAGCATTTAGAGGCCAACATTCGCGATGCTATTGCCGAGATACATCCCATACAATCGAAAAAGTTCTCGAATATTGGTCCGACCAAATGGGATACTGTAAGGCCAGCCGCGGCAGCCATATGAATGAAATAATATTTCATTTCTCACCGGAACAATTATACTGTACAACAACAAAATATTTAAATTTTTAAACTTTTAAATGGCCAACCCTACAGTACGTAAATGGTCTGCCCTAAATTTAAACAAAATATTTTCTTTCCTTTATTAAAAATTAAATTAACGAATTCTATCCACTTAATTCGATCATTTGCCAAGATCCTTTCTTGTTTCCATGTCATATTTTTTTTTCTTAAGTCCAGCATTCAGGGGATAACACCTACTCATGCAATGCACTGCAGTGCTGGTACCAGCAAAACTAGGTTGACGGAAGGAGGATTGATAGAGTAGTGTTTATGGACATTCGATTACTCATGTCGTAAGTGGCAGGAAACACATTCTCAGGAAGATTGTTCCACAAACGAACTGTGCGACCAAAGAACGAATTTTCCCTATAATGCGTTGTGCGATTCAATGGACAATCAACTACAAAGAGATGAGCTCTACGAGAATATCTGATAACCAGATTTCGTCAGAATACATTCACATTGTGACGATGCTCTAATGAATGAATAGAGTTGGCTACCCTACCGTCATTAATAGGAACCTTCGCCCTCTCCCGTACGCGTTAGAGAAGCTCCAAAATAGATTACCTCCCCGCGGAAAATTAAGAAATTTAACACGTAGGCGCTGCTAGTATAAAGCCTTTTCGCGTCTAAATAATGCTGCACACGAAGATATCGCCTGTTTGCGTAGAGAATTAGTATGATCGCGTTTGCAATCACGCCAATTTCTGAATCTTCCTCTCTGGATTTGACTAACAAGCTTGTAAGTCTAATTAAACCAAGATTTATTCCTTGATTTAATCGGTAACTTTCTGGATGGGATGAAATTATCCATCCCTAGCCTTATTACATTGACAAACATTTCGGCCATTGCATTCACGTTAGAATCAAGAAAACAAAGTTTCCAATTGAAATGCCCATAGAAATCGTTAAGGTCGGCCCAACAAGCTTTTCCGTAATTGAAAGCCAAGCGCTTCGTACTGAAGCATTATGGAGAATGGAGAACGGGAAGCCAAGCGCTTCGTACTGAAGCATTATGGAGAATAGAGAACGGGAAAGAGGCAGATATGGTGCAATGGTCCGAATTTCCGAGAGGTGCAAACACCTAAACTACCTACATTTCAGGGTGTGTAGTAAGGAAAAGGTCGATGGTGTTATTTTGGTGTCCGTCTACACACGATATGTGAGTAGGTTAATTCACTAACCGCAAACAGCGCTGCGTATTGGCCTTCTGAAGTTGTACGCCTGAATGGCGTACTCAAGACTAATTATGAGCATTGAAAGCACCAGCAACAGCAATTTCACTGTTCGGATAATTCGCAAGGATACTCGTAATGGAGTCGAAAAGAGAGTCGAAGCCAGATAAATTAACCTCCCTTACCGCGTTTGGGATCCTATACAGGAACCCGTAGTGCAAAATATGTGCCCTGATTTTGAATTTAATCTAAATATAGTTAAATTCTACATCATACATGCCTAGTGGTTGCTGCCACTGGTACAAAACTTCGTGAATGAACATTGGAAGGCCCCTATTGAAATTAAAAAGTGATAGAAGGTGATACCCAGGGATATGAAAATCCTGTGAACCAGCATTTTCAGAAACCTAAGTTTCACATAAGGCGAAAATATCAAACCCTTAAAGACAAATGTTCGCATATACAGAGAAGAAGTTCGCCCGAAGCCCCCACGCATTGCAGAAATCAATCTTAAAACGACCTGCCTTTACACAAATTAAAACATGAGATAAATTACAAACAAATGAAAATCTAACGAGATGATTATTAATCTTGAACCATTCTTACCCATGTATGGTATTACGAGGCCTGCCAGAATTTCTGTGGCCCTGCGGATTCCGGGGCTAAAGCTTGCTTTGATAACTTTTAGAGCCTTTTATGACTCAGTTGTCTAAGTTATATTACAAGTATATTAAACCAAAACTTATACATATTTACTATGTACAGATTGACAAGATGATTTAAAAGGTTACGATTATCCGCTCTGTAATCCTAACAAATAAATTTATAGCAATAGTAATCCAACTGCGCAATCACAAAGCTTAATAAAATACAGAACCTCTTAAGTATTATTATTGTTAGTGGTATTGAAGTATTGCAATCTTGGATCTTTAGTACTGCCACAATGAAAATCAGGATATCGGAAGGTGGGCGGCCAGCTGCCTACACCTTAAATACATAAGGGCTGCGCAATCACCAATATTTGACTTAGCTATGTAAAAATATCAAAAAGCAAATATTTGGACTGTCTCAAGCTTGTTTGGCAATGAGAAGGGTCGTATCTATATGACCCGGGACACAGCAATCTATTAAATTTAGTCAGACGGCCTCGTACTAGCGTTGAGCTAAGTAACTAAGTGGTCGAAAGGCTGCTTACATATCAAAAAGTAAGACACTGTCCTATGTATATGCGTACTTCCTGCCTATTGTCCCTTTATAGAGTAAATTTTCGCTTGGAAAGTACTTGCAAATCCTAAGCCTATTTCGCTCTAATGTTCCGCTCTCTAAAATTTCTGAATACAAATTTATGTACTAGAAGTCATCATTAACGGACGACATCTGCTTTTGCAAAATACATCTTTACCCTCTACAGTATACTTACATATACTGCACTAAGAAAAGAGTATTCTGGCTAGTTTCTACAGTGTTTTTATTGCAAGGGCTCAACAGCTTAACAACTTGCAGATATGCGATTCATTATTTACCAATATTGAATCGTATTTCCAAATAAGAAAGCGTGATTGTCGCTAGTTAGTTACGTCGGACAGCCAGACAATGGTCCAGTTAACTTGGGTTCAATATTGAAACCATTGTGACGCCCAAAATAGGTAGCGTCCAAGCCGACCTACATGTTCGCACTCCGTTCGAACCAAACCAACCAGACGCATGCACAAAAGAAGAAACCCCACTGATAATCACATCAGAAAGGTCCTATATGGCATGCCACGGACTACCACGGAAATGAGTCCTAATATCCAAAAGATTTGGACACTGGCACAAGAAATGCTCGACAGTCTCCTCCTCCTCCTCATTCTGACAACCTCTACAGTACTCATTAAATGGTAAACCTAATCTCCTAGCGTGCGCACTAGCCGCCCAGTGCCCGATAATAACAGCCACCAGAATTCGCAGCCTATGTCACGGCATCCCCATCATAGATTCGGAGCGAGACCGTTCGTAGATGGGCCAGATCTGTCTCGAAACAGAGCACTTGGATTCATTGCCCCACCGCAGTTATGTCCTGACTAAGATGTACCGTGGAACCAAGAGTCTGCAAGAGGAAAGGGGCATCCCAACTAAATGATCAAAATCCTCGTTGCCGAGGAGAGAGTCCACCCTCGCCAGTTCATCTGCCACACAGTTCCTCGGATGTCAGAGTGACCAGATAATCTCCAGGTCTGAAAGTCTGTAATTGTCGCTAAAAGGCCTAGGACTTAGAACGTATAAATCGTTCACTATACCCTTTTCAATTATTAGAAAAGCTTGCAAATTTCGACCGTCTGTCTTAAATATTTTTATATGTTCCTCTGCGTTTTTTATATTCGACTTATTTGAGCAATTCACTGTCTTATTTATAATTCAACGCTCATTTATAAGTCGAATTACATAATTTCCTATAAAAATTTCAAGAGCAAATCAGTCGAAGTGTAATCCAATTTCAATTACGCTGTGGATTGCTAAAAAATTAATATGATTTTATATCGGGTGTTCATCGAAGCTAAATTTGTATTTCCAAACACCATTAAAACCCAATTTACGGGTAAATTACAAAAGAATAAATAAAACTAAAAAAGAAAACCCATCAAAACCATTTAAAAAGATGCCAAATGAACGTGGTAATTCGTATAAGTAATTCAAACAGTAAACAAAATAATTCGAAGTAATTTCTTATATGTGAAAATGTACTTTAGTGTAAAAATGAGGGCAAACATAAGCGATAATATATCATATTGGAATCAAGATAAATCTTTTTGCTACGAATATTTACAAAACTCCCATTTCAAACTAAGGCTTTTGTCGACATGTTTTAAAGTTAAGCGTATTTTAGAAAAGGTGTAGCTATGAAACCAGAAATTCGATAATCATTTAAATCGGCAACTCTGTGATATTGCGTGTTTATGTAAAGATTTTGTTGTTACACAAACAAAAAACAAACAATTTTCTTTCAAATGCCTTCACAAAAACAAGCAGCAGTACCATTAGCAAAGAAAATAGTCTTTGGCAATCCGACCAATTCACTTTACACAGTTGGTGGTAAATTTAACGCGTCTAACTTATGAAAAGCAATCGATCAAACTGTTGTGACCATACAAATATTCGGTCAAGAGGTGCAGCATTGATGTTTCTTTTCTAAAGTTGTTCGTTAATTGTTTCTTTGTATTGTTACTTTTCCTCCGCCTCTTCTGCCGTCACGTCGTTTTTTTCAAGTTTGTTATTAATTTTCAATTTACTCAATCACCTTTGTTAAGTTCTATGAACGATTGAACGTCGTAACTTGCATACATACCATGATGGTAAAAGTGTTGAAAAATGCATTGCGTGCGTGTATACGAACATTAAATTTACTGTATTGGCTTGTAGCAAATTTCAACATTTTAACATACATACTCGTATGACTGTAACACGTATTTAATTAAAAAAAATTAATTAGATTTGTATTTAAATTTAAACTCAACTTGGTCGACTATTTAAATATTTAGAAAAATATAATTTACAACCGCATGTTAATTATGGAAGACAAACAAACAAACAACACATTTTGTACCTTTTTTAATGTAGGTTATACATATAGCTTTTCATTTTTTTTCTTTAGTATTGTAGCAAATAAGGAAATTATCACCAATTCTTGCTGGCTATATGATACCCTACATCATCGATTCTATTTAGATAATATACTATTGATAAGTTTGAATATCGTAATTAAGGGCTAAGAATAAGTTAACGAAGTTCGGCGCTCTCTTGATGTGCACTGAACAATGTTACTCATCCAAGTAGATTACTAAGCTGAACCATCATTTGCAATAACCAACCAATCCTCAAAAACGGTTGTTGTACCTTTTACAACTGTGGCAATGAGAACGTGTCCAACAGTGGCCTTGGGGGTCTAGATTGGTTTGACACAGCTTCACATCTATGTGATGAAAATCCCGGCATGTTTGACGGCTAAGTTTTTCGCCAATGGAAACCGGAATTCGTCGGGAAGTCTATTCAAGGTGATCGGAGAACCATTGGATCTGTGCTTTGACTGGTGTTTCAGGTTTCAATTCCCGGGACTGGCTTGTTAGTCTAATAAAACCTTAGTTTGAAGTGAGTTTGATCTCAACTGGTATACCGATGGCTTTAAAATTAATGACTGTGTCGATGTCGGTGTTCATAGTCCCAACCGAGTGAACAGTGGGCTCAATGGTAAGACCATTAATATATTCTCTCACAGTCAAGCCGCCTTAAGGTTCCAAGGCATACTATATTGGTACGGAACTTTACTATGCAACACCACTTACTAACATCTCCAATATAATCAAGTATTGGGAAATCGCCAGGTGCTTGTAACACTGGAATACTTAAAGGGGACGTCGCTATTCTAGGGCGGCGATCAGTCCCCAATTTGGTCATCGTTCTGAGGCTCGCAAGTATGGCAGGCCGAACTTGAAACCCCTAACGGAATTTCTTACAGGCCATTTTGGTCTGAGAGCGGATGTGGATAATTGTAGACTGTGCTCACAGGCATCAGAAGCGGCGGAACATATATTGTGTAATGTGGAGTTCTTGATAGGCTTAAATGGAACCGTTTATGGTCACATTGGCTGATATATCCACCATTATGGTTTTAGATTTGCTAGTGTTTATTTGGAAGGCATTAGATCTGCTGAAAAAACTATACACCGGAAGGGTCACAACAAATTCCAGTGTCCTGCAATAGTGATAATGAAACCCTCCGATAAGTTTGAAAAAAACCGAATTTTTTTCACGCGTCTATTATCCAAAAAATTTTTTATTTAAATTTTTAACGAAACCCTCTATTTAGATGAATCATTATAATCGGCAACAAGAAATTTGAAAAGATCTTTCATATCTAAGACTCCCTTATGAAACTGAAGTGAAGGTCAAAAGAAAGCGACAAGTTTTGATGTTCAGACTAGATGTTCTCACATGTCCTATAAGACTATTTATGGCCATTGTATTATTGGTAAACATGCCCAAAGACTGATTTCTACAAAAGCTGAATCAGACAAAGAGGAGAAAAAGTCTACGGAACATCTTCGCTGGCATTTGACGACTCCAGAACGTTTGTAATTTGATTTGACAGCCTTGCACGAGCGATTTAAACAAAATCTACGCTTGCAGTAAAGCGACTGGATGACTGACGGGGGCTGGATAAGAGTTGCGAACTCTTTGCTAAGATAATGGACACATGGTAACACAACGGAGCAAAAATGGCAGAATTCAACAAAAAGCAAGGTTTTCTACCACTACACAAAATATTCCGTGAGCATTGTTTCTAGGCAACGATCAACCATCATCTAGGACCTGTTACAATCATCTAATTACCTGTTTAATTGGAAAACGAAAGCTGATGAAAATACTGAAACAAATTAAAGCAATGCAATGCTGATCGGCATTAGTTACTTACAGAAATATTTCATAAGTTAAATACTCATAACCAGTCGCTGTTATGAGATGATACCGCTGTTGGAAATTGTTAGATGGTCTGGTCTGGTATTGAACCGTGGCGGGTGTCTTATCTACCACATTAAAACGGCACACAACCGTATGAAATATTTTGTGGAAGCCTTAATCTTCCAAGAAGGGGTAATGGAACTTCAGAACTTATCTAGGTATGAATTTAATAACTAAATGCCTCTTACGTAAGAATGTTATAACTAAATAGTGAACACTTTCTTCTTTTAATTAAACTTATGGCGTTTTCCTTTCTGACAAAAAATGTTGCCCTTCGTCTGTTCTTTGCCATAAAAAAAATTAACACAAAAAAGTAAGTTTAACATAGTGCAACATTTTTTTCAGAAAAGAAAACGCCATTAATCTATGACAAGTTATCGTATACCGCATATTATAGCCGAATTTGACCGATGATGGCTTCCCTATTTATTCCTACTGTTTTTCACATTAAATAAAATGATTTAAACCATCGTGAATATTCATGCCGATGTAATAATATCTTGGATAAATATTTGTAATATACATTCGTTTGTGGCCTCATTTCCATATATGAGTAACGATCTTTCATTTATTAAACTTTGAACAAGTGAAAGTTTTACTGCTTCTTAAGTAAAGTTTATCTTGATCGGTAAAGATAACAGATAAAACAAATTTGTTGTGATTAAATATAAATTAATCGTAATTTAAGACTATTGTTTAATGGTCTTTCGAAAAAATTAACGTCTTGGAAATACAATGACAAGTGGTTATGTGAAAGGTTATTATTGAACAACCCATGTGGTGATCTGTTCAAACAGTCCAATCAAGATATTCTATAATAATTTCTAATTTTTCTAATAGGATTGTAATCATATTTAACATTGAATAGATTTACAAAAAATTATTATGCTAAACTTTCTAAAGTGATAAAGTGAAAAGTGTCGAAGAGCAAATAGCTTAAAATAATAAAATGGCAGTTGCCGTCCTGGAAAATAAATCTATAAGTAGGTTCATATCTTTGCTTGAAAATTTAAAAAAAACAAAAACAATAAATCTGTAAAAAGAGAATTTTAATTCAACAACTTTTAAGAAACATTTATGTAATCATTTCAGATTACGGTTATACAGGGTGTCCGCCGGGAAGAAATACTACTTTGTTTGTTTTAATTTTTGCTTATATGAAAGAGAATGATAAATGTTTCATTTAATCTCGGCAATTATGTATGGGCCTCTGTTAGCCTCACAAATGCGAGCGCTTCTGAACACATTTTTCATTACATTCTCACACATTTCACGTGGTATTTCATTAATTTCATCATGAATATTTTGTTTGAGCTGCTCCAGCGTTTCTGGCTTGTTTGCATAAACCTTGCTTTTCAGATATCCCCACAAAAAGAAGTCCAGAGCAGTCAAATTAGGCGACCGCGGAGGCCAATCAACATCACCATTCCTTGAAATAATTTTTTATGGAAAGAGGTCTCGCAATAATTCCATTGTAATTCTTGGCTGTATGCGATGTGGCACCGTCATGTTAGTCAACTCAAAGCATGCAGTTTTCAGTTTCAAAGAAGTAAGATCCAATAATTCCTCCTGACCAAATTGCACACCAGACTGTCACTTTTAATGGCTGCAATGGCACTTTTAATGGCTGACTGATGAATAATTTGAGGGTTTTCCATTGCCCAGAACCGACTATTCTGTTTATTCAGATTGTATTATTTTTCATGAAAATCGTGGTTGTTGTGGGCGAGCTATAACATCCTATTGGCATATGTACGGCTGCGTAAATGTTCTTCTGGAAGAAGCTCTTGTGTCAACCGAATCTTAACTGGAAACAAATGCAAATCTTTGTGCAATATTGTGATCAAAGTTGTTCTTTGAAAACCAATCTCCTGAGCACGGCGACGAATTGAGGTTGATGGTAATGTTTTCAGCCGATCTTGCAGTACGTTGTGGTCCATGCTTGGGCCTATCAGCTACAGTCCCTCTTTCTTCGAAATCATTCACTACACGATAAATAGTGCGTCTTGTTGGCACGTTGTTTCGCCCAAAAATTTCACGTAAATTCCTCATTGTCACAGAAATCGATGATTGATTTTGATAAAATGTTTTAACAATTAAAACACGTTGGTTTACTGAATATTTTTCCATAATAAATTTGCCACGTCTCTACTTCCCGACTGCCAAATATGAACTGTCAAAACTAATGTTTACCAAAATGGCGGCAAAACAAAGTAGTATACCTTCTCGGCGGACACCCTCTATAAAAAAATAATAATAAAATTGGTGGCATTCATTTATTAAAACTGTTCAAAGTTGGTGGAATAGAAGCTACATTTTATAACTATTTTTGGACTTTTCTTCAAAAATTTGTTCTGGCTGCCCTAACGTGCAATGTACGAAGTTTGCTACCGTAATACTTCTTGAGATATAAAGTACTAACTATTAAGTTGGAAACATGTATATAGATGTACGAAAATTATTATGTTTTATGCGTAGTGCCACACTCATTCTTCCTGTGGAGTTAATTTTTTAATGTGTAACTTAATAATAGCATATCATGTGAAAAGCTTTCAGATTCTAATTTTTAACGTTCCATAGACATATAACTACGTGCAGAAATGCACTATTAAGTAAAAGTTATCCTTTTACCCCTTATTAGCCATTCAAAGTGCCACATCGCATACAGCCAGGTTTACAACGGAATTACTGCAGAACCTCTTTCCATAACAAGTTATTTCAAGGAATGGTGATGTTGATTGGCCTTCACGGTCGACCGACTTGACTGCTACGGACTTCTTTTTTTGGGGATATCTGAAAAGCAAGGTTTATGCAAACAAACCAGAAAAGCTGGAGTAACTCAAGCAAACTATTTGTGAAGAAATTAATAAAATACCGCGTGAAATGTGTGAGAATGTAATGAAAAATGTTCTCAAAAGCGCTCGCATTTGTGAGGCTAACAGAAGCAGGCATTTATATGATATTGTATTCCGTACATAATTGCCGACATTATATAAAACATTCATCAATATAAGATCCATTCTCTATAATCAAAAATTATAAACAAACAATATAGTATACCTTCTCGGTGGACACCCTGTATTTAGACATATATATGAGTCGTTATACTAACGCTGATTTAAACTCCATGAATTCAAATTCAATTACTCATGGCTTAGATCTTTTCCTGGCAAGGGTACGCAAGTGTGTAGTTCGCAGCTACAGTAATTTCGTTTGTGCAGAAAGCTTTTTTTGAAATTCCAAACATGCTTTATTAGAAATTTTTTTGTTTTGTTTTATGCAAGTGCATAAAAGTGCATCACCTGGGAGGTGATGTTTCTTTCTGCTAGGCCAGAGCCTATCTGTGCTTGAAATTTTTGAAACATCTCCAAAATCTTGGGATACGGATAATATACCGGTTTATAGTATACTCATGAACGTACAAGCTTATAACTTATTCGAATGTTATCCAATATTAAGTTTTTCAGCGGATGTGGAAAGAGTATTTGTTCTAAAACCAGCTTTTGCAGTCCCGGTTTCGAAGAATTTATGTAATTTTAACTGACATATGTGGGTGACTCTGCGAGAAGAAGCAAATATCATCTATATATTCCAGGCTCTAGATTTGTCGATTGAAACACCTGTTTGCCCGAGTACCATTACGTACTACAATATCAAGGACGATATTAAAGAGAAAAGAAGATATAATGCATTCCTGACCAACACCAGTTGCAATCAGCTGACATTTAGCATCATTGTAAAGAGCTCGAATAAGCATAATTATCTCCTTTTAATTGTTATATATTTCGTTTAAGCTGTCTTGGGGAATATCTATGGAAAGCAAGTGGTAAAAGATAATTAAAAAAGAATTCAAAAAGAGTTTAAAAAGCTTTTAGACTACATATACGACTCGTAAGTCAGCCAAAGCCTGTTGGTGGTAATTACAATGATGAATATACTTCCCGAGTATTGTTTAGGCTGCACAAAATTTTAGCAAAAATATCCAGGATTAATGTCGATCATATAAAAATATATATATAAAAAACGTTCGTGAATATTATCAGAGGTATTAGATGTCGCCAACGCTATACAAATTGTTGATTTACAGTTGGGAAGTAGTTCCAAATTAAAAATTTCCTAATGGTTATTTGTCTGAAGAAGCTCAATAATCTATTCATAAAATATTTAAAAGGTCAGAGCATAACGCAAGAAAATGTAGAACGAATGTTAGGTTAGAGGATATTTTGAACTTTCTTTCAATAAATTCAGAACCGGTGGTCATGGCAATTTTTAGGACTTCCAAGGCAAAGATATGGTTGTGCCTAAGGTAGCAAAACGTCTGTTTCTGTCATAATCTGATATGATGGATTTCAACGTAAGCAGTGCTGAAGATACTGATGAAACACAAAGTGATAGCGAATAAATACATAATAATGTTTTTTTAAATTGATAAATGTGTGTAGTAACCTTCGAAATATTTATGATTCTTTGCATTATTTTATTGATTTGAATAAAACAAAATTACTTTTTTTTTTGTTTTATCGTTTGTCTTTATTTTTTTCAATAAAAACGATAGTTTTGTTGATTGATTCATGATACCAAGGCCACGTCCTTTTCAAAGATACCAATATCCTATACCTAAACTCAGTGGTTTAAAAATGGTGCCACCTTGCCCACAGTGCATTGTAAGGGGTGTTTTTTATAGAGGTATAGAGCTTTAAGTTGCAATAAAACAACGATGGATTATTCGATTGACATGAATTTTATTTATCCGAAAGATAATCTTATGGTATTACATTTTAAATATGATTTCAGACATATGACGGCCACGGCTGGCGCGGATGTAGTCCAATCTGGACGTCCAATTTTCGATGACTTTTTCCAACATTTGTGGCCGTATATCGGCAATAATACGGCGAATGTTGTCTTCCAAATGGTCAAGCATTTGTGGCTTTACCGCATAGACCAATGACTTACAATAGCCCCATAGAAAGTAGTCTAGCGGTGTTAAATCACAAGATCTTGGAAGCCAATTCACAGGTTCAAAACGTTTAATTAAGTGGTCACCAAACTTGTCTTTTAATTAATGTATTGTGGCACAAGCTGTGTGACATATTGCGCCATCTTGTTGCAACCACATCTCTTGGACATCATGGTTATTCAATTTACGAATGAAAAAGTTTGTAATCATGGCTCTATACCGATCACCATTGACTGTAACGTTCTGGCCACCATCGTTTTTGAAAAAGTACGGACCAATGATTCCACCAGCCCATAAAGCGCACCAAACAGTCAGTTTTTCTGGATGTAACGGTGTTTCCACTTACACTTGAGGATTATCTTCACTCCAAATGCGGCAGATTTGTTTGTTGACGTAGCCATTCAACCAGAAGTGCGCTTCATCGCTAAACAAAATTTGCTTATGAAAATCGGGAACAACGGTAATCTCGTTTTGGGCCCATTCGACGAATCTACACCGGGCGTGAGTCAGTTCATAATGAACTGCCAAATCAGACTAAGAATAAATCACTTGACAGCTATTAAATCGGCCGCCTTAAAGTTCTATACCTCTATAAAAAACACGCTATATAAGTCATTTGTGTTTTATGCAGAGATTCCCCGGTAAACCCAATTAACATACAGTGGAGAGCAAAAGCAAGAGGATATTTTGAAATTGATCGTAAAAATCCTTTCAAGAAAAAAACATTAACACCAGGTATAATATTCCAATACTGGAATAAGAGAAAGCCAATCATATCAAAGAATCCACATGCACCTAATTTTGCACTTTTCGCTTGAATAGAGAGGAACTTATATTTTTAACACCTAGAGCTTCTTAGTTTATATGTGGTTTTTAAAGAATTTAGATATACTTTCCGCAATATTACCCAAAAGCGCAAGAGAAAACAGGTTGCATTCCTATTGTATTCCTTATCAAGATGTTCCTCGAAACCCAACTAAATTTTTCCATGCGTTTTTGACTGTTGTCCAAACATTCTCCATTGGATTAGAATTCTGGCTTTATGGTGACCACTAATTTACATAAAAAAAAAATGCCGCACTGGCAAGACGCAATTAGTCATATTTCACAAATAAACAAAAATATAATCGAAAGAATCTACATCCAAAGAACATTTTGGTGAAGGTAAAGTTATAGTCGTTGAGTACTTATGCCCCTTCTAGGAACAACCGAAACATATATATAGGGTCCTTCAAATAATTTTTTTTTAAATGCTATAAAAAAAAATGCTATAAGAAAACTACTGAATATTTTCTCAAATTCTTTTTTTATTTGAAAATACAATCCTTCCTGTTAATAATGGAAAATAATTTCATTCAAATGGCTGTCTCGGCTGGCCATGCAGTAGCTTACACGATCGGTCCAATTTTTAAGCATATTATCGATTGTGTGCAGTGTATTTCACCAATGGCTTCACGAATATTGTCCCTTAAAGCGTCAATTGCCTCTGGCTTGTTGGCGTAACACTTTTCTTTGACGGCACCCCACAAATAATATTCCAACGCTGTCAAATCGCAGCTCCGAGGTGCCCAAACGATATCACCTCTGCGGCTGATAATGCGATCTTTAAAAACAGGGCGCAAAACATCGAGTGTAGCATCGGCTGTGAGGCACGTGTTGCTAATATCCTCCTCTTAAATTTTTGTGAACAAAAATTCGTTCAAAATGGCCCGATAACGATCGCCATTGAATGTAACGGCCACTCCTTGCTCATTTTCGAAGAAAAATGGCCCAATTATGCCTCTGGACCTAAATCCGCACTAAACAGTGACTCGTCTTGGGTGTGTCGGCTTTTCAATGTATGCATGCGGGTTTTCTGTGCCCCAAATGCGACAATTTTGCTTGTTTACATACCCGCCAAGGTCAATATTTCCCAGCGTTGTTCAGGCCTATATACAACCATATTCGTTCAGCGGAAGGCTAAAACTAATTATCTGTCAAATCAGACATTAGCTAAGTGTTATCATTCACGAAATAAACACTAGTTAATCAGTGCTTTATTTGATAACCGATTTAACAGCTGATAGTTGCTTTTTGTTTAGCTTGGTTTGACATTTCCTTAAGGATTGACTTACACCAGAGCAACGCTTGCAAATTGGTGTTTTTGATCAAAGTAATGGTTCTATTGATCAAAGGTATCGTGGAAAGTTTTGTTCTTCGATGAAGCCCATTTTTGGCTGCATAGGTTTGTATGTAAGCAAAATAGGTTCGTAATTAAACAAAATTGTCTTATTTGGAGTAAAGATAATTTACAAACTTTTATCGAAACACCATTACATCCACAGAAAATTACTGTTTGGTGCGCTTTATGGACTCGTGGAATCATTGGTGAATGGTATAGGGACATGATTAGAAATTTTTTTGTATCTCAATTAGCTGGCATTAGAGACATATGGACAAATGCCATACAGCGCGCGCTACAATTGATTTACTCAAAGAAACTTTTGACGAAAAATCAATTCCACGTAGTAGTTCAATTGATTGGCCACCAAGATCGCGTGATTTGACCGCATTTGATTATTTTCTTCACTTGCTTACGTCGATAAACCAAAGACAATTGAATACATGGAAGTCAACTTTCGATGAGTTATTTGCGAAATACGGCGGTATTGGCTGAGAAAAGTTTGAAAAATTGGTGGAGGCAATCTACTCTTAGACGCGCCGGCCGTGGCGGCCATATCAAAGCTCATTTCATTGATATGAAAAATATATTTCTTTGTTTAGTTATGGTTTAAACTTGTGTAACTGTAGAAAACATCAAATAAAAAACATATTAGGGTCTCTAATGCATAAAACTTAAGATTTATCAGATCGTATAATTTGAGTCATTAAAAAAACTGTCAAAAGTACACACTTCTGGCACCTGTTTTATATATGTACGTATTTTAAAACGCGCATTTTTTGTTTGTTTGTTGCCTTCAATGAATAGTTGTGAACGAAACTTTCACTAGAAATGCTTGATTTATTTGAATTTTAACTTTCATTTCTGCTGTTCCATTTTATATTCTTTGCCTATGAATAAGTGTGTGTATCTGATGTTTGAGGATGTACTTTATATGTGCATGTGCTTGTATGCGTACTTGCACTAACCAAACTCATTAGTTTTTTTTTTTTTTTTTGTTTTTGAACAAGGACATTTTCCTTTTCATGTCAGTTTCTTTTATTGTTCACATCTGCTTCTGTTGCTGTTGTTTTCTCATTTCCTTTCAACTCTTTGACTGTCATTTGACAACAAACAAAATATGCTCAACATATTAAGAACGTTTCCTTCACCTCTATTCTTCTCACTCTTCCGATTCCACTTTTTTTCGATTTTATTACTTCTGTTTTTCTATCAACAACATTTTATGATTTTTTTTCTACATTTAGTTGTTTTTTGTTTTTCTGTTTGTTTTCAGCACAACTATTTTTCAGAGCTTTAACCATCTCATAAGTAAATATCATGTCATCATCATCATCATCATCATCATCATAATCGTAGTCCTCTGCATCAGTCTTCTTCTGAGCATCTGCATCACAATGGCTGGAATGACAAGAAGCATTTGAGCCGAGTAACACTTGATGTCTTAAAGAGTTTTTTCAAGTTGAATTCAAATGTGAGCAAGCAAATATAAGAAAGACATTGAGAATAAATAAAAATCGCTTCAGAAAATAATTGAGAAAAAAATCTACTCGGTAGACTGATTGCAGAAAACAATCAGTCAGTAAGTCAGTGCATAGTAGGGAGCTCGAACGGTTATTATTCGACCGGTCTTATACGGTTTTTTGGTTTTTTTAAAATCTTTATTTTTCGAATACCGAATAAGCCGGTTAATTTAACACGAATAACCGGT
Source organism: Wohlfahrtia magnifica (assembly GCA_023159175.1). Taxonomy (NCBI): domain Eukaryota; kingdom Metazoa; phylum Arthropoda; class Insecta; order Diptera; family Sarcophagidae; genus Wohlfahrtia; species Wohlfahrtia magnifica. The sequence continues at coordinate 794,539 of JAKWBJ010000178.1, forward strand.
TAATTCAAATTGAACGTCTCACAAAGAACGTGAAAACCAAGATAGATCGAAAAAGATATGCACTTTTGAGCAAAAGTAACCTTTTCTCATCTTCTGTAAATAAATATTGATTTTTATATATGAAAAATGATCAACCAGATTCATTGAAAGGCCATAAACCCTCAAACGCCAGTTCCGAGTGACAGATGTATTAATTAGTGAAGTTTTTCACAGCTTACACATAACATATACATAACGAGTCGCTAGTGTTGCGAGGTGATATCGCTGTTGAAAAATGTCAGATGATGTGGCCTGGGATTGAACGAACGACTTCATGGGTGGAAGGTGAGTTCTTACCTAACATACGGCAGTAACATATACACTATTAAAGGAAGGTGTGTTCTTACCTAACATACGGCAGTAACACATACACTATTAAATACGTGGTGCATAAATTTACAGGACTCGTATATTACTAATAGATTTATTCAAAGTAAAACTTAGGTACCTAAATTATAACTATAATAACAGACCTTTAATTCCATTCTCTATCAAGTAATACAACAAAAAAGAAATAAGCTTCTTGAGTAGCTGTTCGAAACTTCAATACTTTGAGTGATAAATTTTGTTTTTTTTAGCCTCCGTATACAGTTTTGGCATAGTTTTGATGATATTTATTAGAATTATTGTTATTATTTACCGCCACTTTAATTTTAATCTCTTTATCAGCTTCTTATTCTTATTGTTAAAACGACGTGGTCCAGCGCTGCGCTTCAAGAATTAGGAACATTTTTATTTAAATAAAAGAACCGGTTAACCGATTAGTTGAATTGTTATTAACCGAAAATCGTTTTTTTTTTTTAAAGTCCTACATTTCGAATTATTCGAAAACCAGTTTTTGAAAAAAGTCGAAAAATCGATCTCCCTAGTGCATAGTCAGTTCGAGTATTTTTAATCCTTCAAAGGTGTTGGTTTTTGTTTCTTAAACTTGTTCAATACTTGCTTTCAATATTTCACTGGAATTTTTTTAAATAAAAAAAAACCTTTAAATTTTTATAAATTTGTATTTAAAGATTTTTTGCAAATTATTTTATTTATTTATTTTTAACTAAAAAGAACATTTTTTGTAAGTTATATAGTTTGTCAAGAAAATCTTTTTACAAAGTAAATAAAGAATTGGATTTGACTTGTATCATTAAAAAGAAGAGGTTTTTTGTTTTTTAAAATATTTTTGTTAATTCATTTTCTAGATAAGTTAAGTGCACCTCGGTCGGCATCAAGACGAATTCAATAAGGTTGCCCTAATTTTCTACGTAAGCAACAGCTGACATTAGCGTATGTTAAAAAACACAAACATTCTATATTTTGTTGACAACAAATATTTTTGACGCTGCAGCTTTTTGCTTACTACAGTGTTGCCTTATATTGACACACCGAAATTTTGTTTTACAGTGTTATATTCGTTTTCAATTTAAGACCACCTTATTAAATTCGCTTTGGTCGGCATTTACCAATAGGACCAGCAATTTTTGAATTTATACAGCAATAACTAAGAATAAAAGTAATTATGTAGCTAAGGAAAGCCATATGATATTTAAAAGTGTTCTCAGCTTTCTATATGTTAAAAACAATTTGAGCTTAGATAAGTATTTTTGGCAGTATTTCCAAAATGCTTGTTTTCTTAATAAAAAATTAGTGGGAGTGCCGAATTAATAATGTCAATAATTACTTTAAAATAATCAGTTTTCAATCGGAAATGTGTTCTAAAACTAGAAAACTGTTGAAATATGGCTATAAAAGTAAATAAGCTGAAAAAAAAAAATATTTTTCTCCAATTTTAAACAATGCCGGCAATAGGAACGAAAAATTTGTAAATCTACAACACCACTAAAAATCACTTGTTCCTATGGTCGGCAGTGGTTTTACTACCAGTTTTGTTAAGGTTGGGATCTCAAAATACGTTAAGACTTCTAGAAATAATAACTTATTAAATTGTTTTCAACATCGTCTTAAGTAATACTGGCCAATGATCAATAATTGTACACACGACAGCCATATTAAAATCTGGCCTCACCACCGGCCAATGAAGTCTTAAGAAAATTATTGTTGGGCTTTATTTTGTAGCAAAACATGATCACTAAAAGGGTCAATTTGTAATACAGAGGCTCCAAATCAAAGTCGCGATTGCGTCATTTTAGCCTTATTGGCTTTCTCAAAATCCTGTTGTTAAATCTTCAGTTGCTATTGGAAAAGTGAATTAACCGGTTCATAACCGCTTTTAAAACGGATTTCTGGTAAGCTTTGGCCAATGTTTTGATCACTTGTACACAGAAGTGCACATCAGCGACCACATAGTAAACTGGATTACCTTTTCGGCGCATGGGGTGAACTCAGATACTTCTTTAGACTACGGTGCTTACATCTTATCATTTCGTTTATTATACTTCTTTGGTTCGCCCAACATTTTTAATTCGTAAACAAAATTCTTCTTACCAAATTATCATCGTACTTCTCCAAAAGGCGTTTGGATTTTTCTACAAGTGTCCGGTATTACGTTTTAAAGCCCCAAAATCAAGTCTGTTTCAGTGATTCGATTCATGAATTTTTGCGTGTTATGAATTTCTGTTTCCGAAGACAACATTGCAGAGTTCTTGATTTGAAAGCTTTAATGGCATGCTATGTTCGAACTGTAACTGAGCTGCTTGAGAAAATGCTCATTATGTGACCGGTCTATGATAAAAGCTGACACATTTTAAATACCAGTTATAGACTTAAGCTTTAGAGTTAGCTTTCAGAAGCCATATAATATAATGCCATATAATATGTACCTTTGTGATGTATTTTTTTCGGTTTTAGCTTTCGTATGATATGCCGACAATAGAAACAAAGTATGCCGAAAACTGGAGAGTTAGTGCCGACTACTGGCTAATTTAGTGTTTTTCACAAAACATGAAATTTCTCAATTTCAATAAAAAAATATTTAAGTTTAACTTAATAATCTGAAACAAAGCAAACTAATGAATTATAATTACTAGTCATCAATGCTATACCACATTTACATGCGTAGGGCAGTAGCTTGAAATAAACAAAAAACTTAAATTGCCGACTACTGCTACATTCACCCTACTAGCTAACAAATAACAGCAAAAAATAAAAAACAGTTCTGAGACGCTTCTTGGCAGTGCTTTTTTTAACATAAGTCAATAAATTTTCAATTGAGTTAAAATCTGGACTTGGAGCATAAATGTCCAGTAGTTTGTTATAGTTACAAAGAAGCTAAGTTCTTAAGAAAAGAGCCTATTGTTTTGGGTTATTATCCTGATAGAACTTGAACTTCGTATTTCTTTTAGTATAAAGCTTAATTTTTTAGCACTGTTTGTTATATGTCCAGGTATTAATTCGCATCAATATTGTTCTCAATGAAACAAATTACTCTTACTCCCTTAGTAGATATGCACCATCAAACCATTAAACAAAGTTCTTCAAAGCTTACAGCTTGAGTTGTGTTTCGACTTTCTAACGCTTTTAAGAGTTTTTTCAATACTCCATTAGGGCCGTTATTATAAAGCAACACTCTTATGGAAATAAGCGATAGATCAAACGACACTCGCCTTTCTTTGTGTTGAATTGTAAGCAGTGATTTTTTAGCGCTGTTCTTTATAAAACAGTCGTTTTTTTCAAGACTTGCCTTTCTGTTCCTTGGGAAACTGTCTGAACTCACACTTTCTGGTGAATTTTCGTTTACTTTTCTTCGTAACAAGCTTTCTGTTTTCTTCTTATTATGACGTGGGACCGACCTATGGTGTATATATTAATGTAAGTTTTGGACTTTTGACATAGTTTGTATTCTTGTTGAGAACATTTCAGATAATGCTGGACCGTTTTCCCGTTTCTACATCCGACACTGTTCTATTGTGAGGCATTTTAAAATCTCGTATATTCAGTATATATTTGATAATAAAAATAAAAACTTTAATTTAAACACTTCAATAACTACTTAGCTAATGAAACAAAATAATAAATAAAATATTTGGTCACAGAATCTACCATTTCCTTGGCAGCAAAATTGTTGACTTTTTTTATATTTTATCTTGTTTCCTTATCCCAATTTTTCTTTTTGGTGTTTTCCTTTTCTGTTTTTAAATGAAAAAATATATATGTATAAAAAAAATAAATCAGAAAATCAGTTTTTTAAATTCGATTAAAATAATCTTCCATAACATACCTGAATATACTGAATTTTGTGACAGAATAGAATGACGTAAGTATTGCCAGTTACGTAATAGCCGCTGGTTCAAATTAAAATTTTTAAATTGCCAACCCTATACGAGTATATATGTAAGTCCGAATGAAGGAATCATGTGGGAACACGACTAACACTTCTGTTAAATTTAAAATATATCGAGCCATAGCCGCAAAAAGGACATAAACGCCATGATTATCGATAATTGTAGACTATAAATTCTACATTTTATGCATTAAAATGAATGCCAGATGTGTTGAAAGTAAAATAGCCCATAAAGGCAAGTGCCTAATTTCTAAATTGCTCTAATTTGGCAACTAAGTTACGAATGAACTCCGAAACTCCGAAAATACAAAAAAGTTTATTTCAGTTGATTTATAGGAAATTTTGTTCCTAAACATTTGGTGGTAATTGCATTAAAATCGGTGAAGTCGTTATCAAGTTATGATGAAATATATTGACATAACTACCATATTTTGGGCCAAAAATTTGCCACTCCCATAAAAAAAAATTTGAGCCTGACGGAAAAAAGAAAACGGATTTGTATTCAGCGTATTAATATCATATAGTTTTACTTAAAGGTGAGAACATTTTTTGTTTTTTGTAGACCAGTGTTGTTTACATACAAATAAAAAAGATATCATATAAATATGTATATACATGCAACATAAACACATTCATATATATGTAGATAATATATCTTTAATTTCACGCCAATCACTCTTTCCTGAAATCTTAATTATAAAAATCAATGAAAAATTAAATAGTTGCCACTTTTCTGCCCTATTCCCTGAAACTTCAGTGCACGAGTAGGTTGCGTTATGCTTTTTATAATTTTCATAATTTTTCTCTACCTTCATCACTTTTCACATAATTAATGGATGTTTGGAAGTACATGTAAGCTTTTTTTTATTACGCAGAACTATAATGATGGACATGATCGAAAAAATAAAGTTGTTTTCTTTTTTTATTCATATTAATTTTAAGGCATGTATGACACAGTGACGCCATTGTCATGTTGCATATAGCCATGATCGATGTTTGCTACTCAATCAATCGGAAAAACGGCAATTTTTTAATTGTTGAAAATTTAAATATCGTATTGACATAATGGTCTCCTCCCCACTTTTTCTTCCAACATTATTTATACGTGGAAAAAACAACTACAACAAAACAGCAAAAACAAAAGAAAAACAATACCACCAACACGAACGTGAACAACATCAAACCATTGACTTTTATATTAAACTAGCGAAAAACCCGACGTGCTTCGCTATCCCCATCTTAATTATCAATGATGTGTATTCCTCACGACGTTATTTGAACCTAATTTAGAAACTTCTGCTATTGCCGTTCTCAAGATATACAAAAATGAATATTTACTCCGTATGGGAGGTACCATGCCTACTTGTCTAGTACCATCAACTTTTTACCTCATAACTTGCATTAACTATAACGTCATTCAGACCAAACACTAAAACTTTAGCTTGAATCCTTCTCAAGGTATAATGAAATCAATATTTTGTTTGATTGGAGGTACCATGCCCACTTAACCAATTCCGCCTACTTCTTGACTGATGATTTCAGACCAAATTCATAAGCTTTTGCTTTAACCATTCGCAAGATATGTGGAAAACAATACAATTCCACCCACTTTTTGGCTGATGATTTGTATGGGCTATGAAGTCAATCAGACCAAACTTTTAAACTTTAGCTTCAACCGTTATCAAGCTCTTCTTAAAGAAATATTAACATTGTATGGTAGGTACCACGCCTACTTGTCCGTTCCATGACAATTTGCATTGACTATGACATCAATCAGACCAAATACAGAAACTTTAGCCTTAATACTACAATACAATCAATATTTGGCTTGTATGGAGGACACCACACCCACTTGTGCAATTTCAGTCACTTTTTGCCTGATGATTGATGATGTCATTGATGATGTTGGTTGACGATATACGATGTCATTTAGACCAAATTCAGAAGCTTTTGCTTTAATCATTCTCAAGATATGCAGAAATCAATACTAAGTTTGTATGCAAGGCACCATGTACACTTGTCCAATTCCGCCTACTTTTTTCATAATGATTTTAGTTGGCTATGAAGTCAATCAGACCAAATTTTGAAACTTTAGCCTTAACTGTTCTCAAGATATAGTAACGTTAAAATTTACTTTCTATGTGAGCTAACACACCCACTTGTCTTATCCCGCCAACTTTTTGACTTATATTTGTATTGACTGAGAATCTATTTGGGCTAAATTCAGAGAATCTTTCCATTACCATTTTGGAGATATAGACAAATAAATATACACTTTGGATGGGCGTGGCACCGCCCAATTGGAATTTTTAAAATTAATTTAGCCTATAGTTTCTTTCAGACATATAAAGACAGACACACTGTAAAAATTTCAAGAATATCGATTATGCCGTTTAGTTGTCCATAAGGCACAAACAAACATAAAAACACACATTCATATTTGTATATAAGATTATCTCGTTCAACTTTATGGGACTCTGTTTCTATGTATGTATGTGTGGAGATACAAAATATACTTTTGGATACAAAAATAAAAAATAAAAAAATTGAAGGAAATTTCTTTCAGCGTTTCCATCATTTGTTCATTGTTCGCACATTTACATCAGACAAACGAAATTTATTTTAATGTCGACACAATTTATGACTACAGTTTCATTCATTCTACCAATTCCATGCAACATTGACTGCTTGCTGCCTCCACAATTTGTACGCTTTTTGTTTGTTTTTTCTTAATTTATCCTCTCTTCGTACTCTTAAATATTAAAAAAACATTTTTAATCTTAACCTATTATTTGACGCGATGGCCACATGATCTATATAAATTACTTCTCCTAAGGTGTGAGTCAGTTGCTTAACATGAGTACCTATCCTATGACTTTAACCCACGGTGCGAATGAACGAGTAAATACTATGCGTTCACCAACGCCACGATCTATGATAAAAATCACCAGTGAGTACCAATTTGAAGACATGTTGCTTGGAAATGACCTCCACCTTGGTGAGGTGTCAGATACTATCTAAATTCTTACCGATTTATGGATCGCGACACTTGTTTAAGAATGTAACTCCACACTGAGCCAGTATAGCTGTCCTCGAGATTAGGGTCCAAGCCACAACCACCACGTTGCTCCCACAAGGGGGCCTTACCATAGTCGAGCAGGGACTGATGAAACAGGAAATACTGACAAAATCAACAATATAAAAAAAGAAAACAGGAACACAGGAACACAGGAACACAGCAAACAATAAACAGCAAACAGGAACAGCACGTTGGCCAGAAGTCGGACACAAACCAGGGTTCGAAACAGGCTGCAGACCAACCAAACAACCAACGTATACCGCCATGTGTTGTTAACGAGCTGGAAATCGGCAAAGACGCCAATTTAGAGAGCCCCAAAATTGGAAGTATTGCTAGTACCACCCTAACGTTCAGTCTTTTCCTATCAAACACAGCAAACGCAAAAGCGCCTAACCTCCCAAGAGCCCGATTGTCCTGCAAACACTTAATGAAATCCCAAACCCCCTCAGTATGAGTAATACCCAAACTATCTAAATCCCTAATTTTACCATAGTCGGGGCATGTAGTGCCTTCAGTCTTCAGTTCCGAATACAGGCCGACAGTCCGCAGATTCAGTCTGGCCAATTCGAAGCAAAAATATATTGAAAGAGCCGAAGCCGAAGTCTGGGTTTTCCTGTACGAACATTACGTCCGAAATAAACCCATATGTATCCCTCCCATTATTACTGTTCGTTTGCGACATCAACACCAACCTCTACACCCCACTCACAGGCGATACGAATGGCCTGAACAGCTCTTCTCTCCAGCTCAGCACGAGACTGGTCTTCGATCAGAATGAGGAAGTCATCCACAGATGCACACAATTTAAATGTGAGCCCAAGCTGCCTCAACAATGAATGGATCACAGATGGGCCCCTGCGAACCACCCTTAACAACCCCCATCCACACCGTTTCATTGGATCCAACAACACACGCTTTTCTATGCTCAAAATAGCTACGCTATATGTCCAACTTACGACAACCAAACTCAGACAAACATCGTAAGAAATGACCCCAAAGGAGATAATCGAAGGCGCCTTTAAATTCTATAAAAAGGCCAAGCACATGCTTCAAGGTAGATTGTTCGATGGAGCTCTTGACAAGCGTCTTCAACGCATTTACGTTCCCCATAACCAATCTAGTGACACTATGAGCCCTTGCTGTAGCATTCTTTATGTCTTCACACCCATTTTCTTTCCAGTACTTTTCCAAATACTGGCAAGAGACTGATGCCCTGATAAGAGCGAGGATTACTCCTCACTTTATCGGGAAACCACAACGCGAGTACATTTACGTGCCTTCGAGAAATAGCCCTCATTGATGCACCTATGTACCATAAACTGCCCCCAAGTATTCACGGATGGTCTTCAAGATGTTTCTACACATCTTTGCAGTCAACCCGTCCAAACTTCCGATCTCTCCAAGTTAGGAGGATCAGTTATCTCCTCAGGAGAAGGAAGATAACCAATTGACTCCACCCTAGGAAAGAACGCAAATGGTAGACACTGAAGGCTGCAAGTCTTTGCAAAATAGTTTATTTCTCACCTGTGGTACGACTTAATCAGTTTAGGTGCAAAGCAAAGGTTCTATTGAAAAAAACACGATTGATTTTGTCTCAAATATCGGGTCATCTATCGCTTTAAATTTGATTCAGCGGTCTTACAGAAGCCAATGCACTCATTACGAGTGACTGTTTGGTGCAGCTTGCGGAGCAGAGGCATCATTGGCCCATATTTCGTTGAAAATGAGGACGGCAGTCAATGTAGGCACCTATCGCAGCATGATAACCGATTTTTGTGCCCGCTCTTCATGATATTCTCAAGCCACAATCGGTTTATTGCGTCAAACATTTGATGGCAGTTTAATTCGCCGAAATGGTGATGTCAGTTGGCCGCTAAGAAGCTGCTATTTGACTCCGTTGGACTACTCTCTGTGGGGCGCCGTTGAAGATAACTATTATGCCGACAAGCCAGAGTCAATACCGGCAAACCGGAACAATTGTACTTCACAACAACAAAATAAATTTTGCAAAATTTTAAACCGTTTTTGTTTTATTGCATTTTAAAAATGTAAACTTTTACATGGCCTCCCCCGACATATGTATGTATGAAAAAAGCTTGATTAAAGAAACCATAACCTCACTTATTAGCAAAAATAAAATATCGACAGCGAGTGCAAGAAGAGTAAAAACCTTTTACGGCCGATAAAACTTAAGAGACAATGATGGCTGCGGTAGGGAATTCTTAGGTTATGCCAGGCTACGTAAAGTTGGCGGAACCTCCTCTAGTGTCCTATTTAGGCTAGAGGTTTGGGTCATTGTAATAGCACAAGCACAGAAACCATCTCGAGGATCAAACAGGTTCCATGGGTACCGTACGAAAATTGCAATCTCAGTACCCGCTTGAGGCAGTTGAACTCCGTGTCCCGTGTCTATACAATATACGAGAAATACCTGCAAATGATCACAAATTTATCTGAGAAACCTACGGCACTCGTAAGCGAGGATAGATTTCGAGGTGAAGCACGTAATTGGATTGACTGCAGTCTGGCTGACCGAGTAAATTAGAATGGAAAATCCACTTAACAAACATTGCACAGACTTCAGTACGAACATGACCTTCGCCGGATATATATTGCAGTGGTCAAGCAACCTATACGACAGTTTAATGTTAGAATCCTCTATGTATACATACATAATCCACTCGGCCAACAATTCTGGAGCCGTCGGTATAGACCTCAACTGCACTTAAAAAAACCTATGATACGTTATACCATACCAGTTGGTATGTCGAAAAAATTATAAGGGACCATGTAATTGGCGCGAAAATATTGGAAACTCCTACAATCCCCATAAAACATAAATAAAATAAAACTACAACGAAAAGAATGTGAGAGGTATTGATGGGCATCGTTGCCACATATGTGGATACATCCCCTTTATTGTGCACTATGAGCAATCTAGTGCATCTGATATTATATTCGGCCCATGTTTGCCTTAAGATCCACAGCAATCAATCGACTTCCATCTGGATTTTGCCCTTCCAAGCGAGCAGACGAAGATTTTTGATAGTGTCCATGAGAGCTGACACTAAGACAGAATAAGGTCCAGTCGAGATATCACCCTCACGAGCCAATTTGTACGCTCGTTGCTTGGAATCATAAAAGGCTTGTCATAAACTCATAGCATTCAATTCAGTCATGTATTTCCCAACTATTATGGAAGTAGTAGTGTATGCTTTTTTATTAATTGCGTTAAATTTTGAAATACTTCATATCTAAGATAAAAAAATTAGAAGATAAAATAAAAATTTAATTTTGTAATATAAAATTTTCATACGTCCCTTAGTGGGTTAGGGCACAAAATAAATTTATTACAATGAATGATTCAGCAACATTGACGAGATCATGAAAAATATTGAAACAAAACCAAAAATGAAATAAAATGAAAAAGGGCTACAATGGGCAATAAATACAAGTATGAACATGAGCCTGATGACATTAATATTTTATTAAAAAAAAAAAACTACAACTTAATGTCATTGAAATGAAATCAGAATTTACCAACAATAATAGCAATTACAAAAACAGCAATAGTAATAAAAATAATATGTATAGCATCCCACGTGTATCTAATGTTGCAAAAATAAGCGAAAAGTAAATCACAAAAATCAAAAAAAAATAGTGAATTTATTAAAGAAAATTTAAATCGTGTTAACGCACATCCACATCCCTTTTGTTTTTCATTTATTCCTTCTTCGTTTTTCTTTTGTCATGCTGACACCAAACGACAATCAAACAAACAACCACGTTGTCAAAATATAATGACAACAACATCGAAGTACACAACCAACGACTAAAAGTTGTAAAAATGACAAGATGCTAATTTTATGCAAACTTCTTCTGCCTCAAAAACACCAAAGGTTGCTTGCTAGTCAAGCAATCATGTCATTGAAGCCATAATCATAAAGTATCTCCTCCACATCCATATCCACATACTACATATAAACCATGTCTGTCATTTTTAAAGACATAAACAAATTCCTTTGGTAAAAACGTTGTTTTTTCCATAATTTTTCTTCTTCTTTTTTATTTGTATTAAACAAAAAGCAACAAATTGTATTTATTTACGTAGTGACTGATGACTGTGAGTCATAAAAACGGTGGGTGAGTGATGTAATTGAAGTGTCTTACAACATCCTGTTCCGTTGCTTATCGAATGTGTGTAATGCTGTGACAACAACCAATATATTAAGTGGACAAATTTATGTATTTAGTACTCGAATTAAGATCATTTAAGAGGCAGAACTGAAAGGAAGTCTGTTTTATGTTTATCCAAATGTTATTTATAATCTTACACCACACAGTCTGTCTAAAAACGAGTAAATTGCTCAAGAAAATATTATTCAAAGAATATAAATCATTTTTATGGTTGGTTTCATAAAATGAATAACGATTTAATTACATGGTTGGATATTTTATTAATAATTTTGGTAATTAACTCTTGGGCAACATGATTCCATTAAGTTAAAAGTCTGTGAAAACTTCATTAGAAAGCCATAACAAGCCATCAGATTTACTTTTCATGGAAAACTATTTATGTATAAAGTACAGGCTGCAGTTTTGAAAATAATTTTGTTTAAAACAGCAGGTTGTTCTTCTTATAGCCCAAGGATATTCCCATAACATTCCATGAAGGAACATGGGGACTTCTCTCAGCTAATGAGCTGTACCCGATTCTATTTTTAAACTCAATGAAAGGGACCTACACTTTAACGCCGTCTCCAAATGGCAAATACATTAGAGAAGTTTTCAATAATAGGTAGTACCCATAACCAGTTACTAGCTAATGTTTTGAGGTGGTACCGCTGTCGAAAAACTTTTTCGTTTTTAAGATGGTCTGGCCTGGTATTAAATCGAGGACCTTCTGGTTGGTAGGCGGGTGTCTTATCTACCATACCACAGCGGCACACAAATCAAATGAGTTATTCCAATTAAACTCATTGTCACGAAGTGGGAAATTGCTTGCGTTTAATTGATTGTGCTTTGAACAGGAAACTTCATTGAGATTTCAAAGTTTACATTACTAGCTAAACTTGCTTAAAACTTGATCACAAGTTGACCGGCATAATGAAATAAATAAATGTCAAATAGGTGCCTGAGTACCAGTGTTGCCGTTTTGGACGGTTTTGGCAACTTTCTTATATTATCGGTAGGTTTCTTAATTTTAATTTGAATAAATAATAATACGAGGGGTAATATTAATATTACGAGGGTTGCTTTCTGTATATCAGCTTTATTGTTTTTCAAAATATTCCCCTCAATGATCAATACACTTTTGTACTCGTTCAAACCATTTCTCAAAACAGTTTTTAAATTCCACCTGGGACACCTCCAACTAGGGAGATCGATTATTCGACTTTTTTCAAAAACCGGTTTTCGTATAATTTTAAAAGTAGCAATTTAAAAAAATTGATTTTCGGTTAATAATTATTCAAGTATCCGGTTAACCGGTTCATTTATTTGTATAAAACTGTTATTAATTCTTAAGGCGCAGAGCTGGACCACGTCGTGCTAAAAATAAACAGAAGCTGACGGAGAGTTTAAAATAAAAGTGGCAATAAAAACTAACAATAATTCTAACAAATCTCATAAAAACTATGTCTAAACGGTGTGCGGAGGCCATAACAAACAAAGGTTATTACACAAAGTACTGAAAGTTGTTTAAGTTTCGAACAACTACTCACGCAGCTAATTTCGTTTTTGTTGTTGTATTACTTGGTAGAGGAGGGAATTAAAGGTTTGTTATTATGATTATAATTTAGGTGGCCAAGATAAGAAGAATTAAATGTTTTACTTTGAATAAATCTATTAGAAATATAAGAGTCCTTAATTGCCACAACAATAAAATTTGCTTGAGCTTCGAACAACTCTGTTTGTAAATTCATGCACTACATATTTAAGAGTGTAAGTGTCACTGTGATATGTCTGGTAAGACAACCAAGAAGTCCCAGGCCACACCATCTGACAATTTTCAACAGCAATATCACCTCACAACATTACTAGCGACTACATATGTGTATTTACGCTGTGAAAAACTTCACTAACTAATATATCTGCCGTTCGGAGACGGCATTTGTGGGTCGATTGATCATTCTTCAAATATAAAAATTAATATTTATTTACCGAAGATGAGAAAAAGTTATTATTGCTCAAGTGTGCATATTTTTTGATATTTGCAATAATAAAAAAAATACAAACGTATAAAAGTTCGACTTATTTAAATTAACCGGTTATTCGTGTTAAATCAACCGGTTCATTCGGTATTCGAATAATGAAGATTTTGAAAAAACCGTATTCGACTCAACAAAAAGAAAAACCGGTTAAAACTGGTCGAAAATAACCGTCCGATATCCATACTTCCAACTCATGGTTTTTGAACGCTTCAACTACTTCTTCGGCGCACGTAAATCGTTGTCTACGCAGTTTACCTTTGATTTTCGGGAACAAGGAGAAGTCATTGGGTGCCAAATCTGCACTGTACGCAGGATGAGACATCAATTCGATTGCTGTTTTTTTTACAGCTCATACGCATATGATTCATCCCCTGTCAGGATTTTATGCACGTCTTTTGAAGCATTATGGTCGAACTTTTCAACCATTTCCTCATACCAATCGACGCGAGCCTTTTTTTGAGCGATTGATAAATTATGGGGTATCCAACGAGAAAAAAATTTTTTTACAACTAAGTGTTCATGCATAATCGTACGTATTGAAGTGGTATTAATGTGCAAGGATGCCTCTTTCTCACACTATATAACATGACGATCTTGCATTATCAGTTCACGCATTGCTTCGATGTTTTGTGACCGAATTACAGTCGCGATTGAATTCACTATATCAGCGGTATATTGTGGTGTTTGATGGTGCTTTATCGCCATACAAAGAACTGAGTTCATCGAGACATTCTTGTTGAGATAATCCACGTCGAAAGTTGTGACAAATAATCCAACGAAAAACTTCTCTTGAAATTTCAATTTTTTGGCCGAATTGATTTTCTTAACTCACTGTCAACAAAACAAATAGTGCAAGTGCATCAAATTTTATTATAGTGTTACCATATTTTAACTATTGATTTTAGTGTTGCCAGTTCCAGAAATATACATAGTATCCCTCGTAATACTGTCTTGAAAAAATTTTATAAGTGTAATAAATCTATGCAATTTTGCTCAGAGACTGCTTACCCTGCCTTTACACATATAGTATGTATATCAGCTTCCAAAGAAACCATTTTGTTCACAGATTGCCCCGAATTATTTTCAAGTAGACTTAAATATGTGAACCATATACATATATATGGGTGGGCCATTTAAAGGCTTAAATTTAAAAATGCACACAAAAACGTGTGCTTATCACAATGACTCAAACCTCTAGCCTAAGTAGGACTCTAATTACAATACTACAGTAAAGATCACCACCAATTAGCAAGGATCTTCACCACTACGTAGTATCATATGGAGGAAGCTACATTGGATTAATCATCTTCTTAGCATGAAAGATCAAATTGATTAAAGAAACTGAAACAAAGCAATGGATGCATAAAAAGAGAAATAAAAAATAGGACCTCATTCCTAGAGGAAGGTGCGCTACCTTACCTAAGAGTTACCGAATTTTTCTTATACTAGTATCTACCGTAGCCATTAACGTGTTTTAAGTTATATTGGCCATAAAAGGTCTTGAATTCTTCTTGCACTCGCTGTCGATAATACATTTTTGCTAATAAGTGAGGTTAGGCTTTGTTTAATCAAGCTTTTTTCACACATACAAATATAGGGTAAGCCAAATAAAAGCTTAAAATTCAAAATGCAATGAAACAAAAACGGTTTCAAATTTTGCCAAATTTATTTTGTTGTTGTGAAGTACAATTGTTTCGGTTAGAAATGAAATATTATTTCATTCATATGGCTGCCGTGGCTGGCCTCACAGTACCTCATTCAATGTGACCACTTCTCGGGAACTTTTTCGAGTGTATGTAGTCGTATCTCGACAATGGCAACACGAATGTTGGCCTTCAAATGCTCAATTGTCTCTGGTTTGTGAGCATAACACTTGTTTTTAACGGCGACCACAGAAAATAGTCCAACGGTGTCAATTCGCAGCTTCTTGGCCACTAACTGACATCACCATTTCGGTTAATTAAACGGCCATCAAACGTTTGATGCAATAAATTGATTGTGGCATGAGATGTGAGGCAAGTCGCACCATCTTCTTAAAACCAAACATCGTTCATAGCAATACCATGAAGAGCGGGCACAAAAAAGTCGGTTATCATGGAGCGATAAATGTTTCCATTGACAGTAATGGTTGCGAAATATAAAATATGAGCCAATAATGCCTCAGCTTCTGCAACAATCAGTCACTCGTAATAGGCGCATAAGCTTCTGCAAGACCACGTTTGGGTTTTCTGAGCTACAAATACGGCAATACATCCAAAAAGATGATTTGAAATGATGAAAAATTTCCAAAAAATCCCAACGTTACTCAGGCGTAAATCGATTCATTTCATTCAGTGAAAATAATATATTGAATTTTGTGACAGAAGAGAGTGAGATTAGTATTGACAGATTCGAAGTAATAGCTGGTTCAAATTTAAACTTTTAAATTGCCTACTCTATATATACACATATGTTCCCGTCATTCCTATAAGAAGTATGTGGCATTGTTTCATAAATTACTCGCATTTTATTGCAATTTAGCTCATTTCGACTATTTTTTGTGGGATACGTAAAGTGTGTCGTATACAGAAACAAGTTAACCACAATTACAGCCATGGTTAGATACCGGTTGAAATGCTGAAATACGTATGCGAAAATTGGATCAGGTAGGTGTGGTAGGTACTGCGAAAACAATATTAGACAAGGTGTTTTCTGGGCTTGCTTCTATTTGTGGCGGAAATAATTTAAATTTATTGCTAAATTGTTATTCATCTTTAAATTATATGTATGCTATTGAAGATTTCATATATAAATTCAATTTTTTAAACACAATTTAATGAATTTAATTCTCAATCATGAATAAGCGCAATAAGCAAAAATTAAATTGAAAATAATTTTATGGTTACAGGTTTTTAATTTTTTTGTTTTTAAATACCAGACACGAGAGCAGCTACCACATCAGATGGCGTTAGAAAAAAATTAAATTTTAAATTTTGACCGTTAAAAAGGCCCAGACAGTGTGTTTGTTTTGATAAAAGGATTTGCTCGAAAATTAAAACGAATGGAAAATTGTAAAAAAAAAAAATATATTTTTTTGTGTACGAAATAGGAAACAGGAATAGACAGAACTCAGCCCTTATTTTTCATAAATATTAAAAGCAAAAATCGTTTGTACAATTTAAAATTTTTCGAAAATTGCGCAATTTGATGAGGGGAATGGAAAGATGATGAAAGAAGATATAGGAAAAAATCAAATTGAAACAGAAGCTGCAACGGCAGCAAGAATACTGAAGTGTTGGCCCCCCAGGTGCCAGTAAATGAGATTTACTGTATCAACAAAAACAGCCATCATCTACTATGTGTGAGTGTTAAACTCCACAACACCCATACAACCCCCATTCTAGGTCGTAAGTAAATTTCATGGCCTTTAGGTGGGATTTTGGTTAAATAAATTCATAATTTTATGTGCTTGTTTGGGGGTTTGTTTTGCTCTCTTTCTTTATTTTAGTTAAGAATGAAATTTATGACAATTTTAAGAGACACACTCACTCCCAGCTGCACAATTTTGGATGGAAACTGTTATTTTTTTATTTCAATTTCCAGGCCTATTTAAAAAAGATTAAAAATGGAAAACATTCGACCGAAGTTGTAGTTACACTCACTTGTAGACATTTTTATAAGGTGTTGAGAAAATTTCTTGAAAAAATTTACGATTTCGAATTTTGATATAAATTTTAACACATGAAAATATGAAATATTTTTGAAAATTATTTTTGATAACAAACAGGCAATAATTTAAGAGCCACCACACACACTTTACAAGTTTCAAAGCACATACAACCCCCATGTATGAAAAAGGACGAGAGAATAATGAACTCATTTACTTCATATATAAACATACAAACATACATGCATACAATGATAGACAATATTTTACTCACACTACTTACATACAAAACATTTAATAGGACATTTGGGACTTAAGACTAATTGAGTTTTCAAATCTTTAGAAAATTAAACATCCATTGGAATCGCCGCTGATTAAACAGAGGATACGAGTGGAGTCACACATAAACAAAAATAAGACAATTCAGAATAATTATATTGTAACTTTCTAATGTCATCCTGCATCAAGGATGTACATATATGTTAATGTATGTATGATTGTATGTATGTCTGTATGTATGTATTTGTAATAATTTTTATATGTAGTATGTGTTAGCGATATACAAACCTATTATTAGTTTTTCAATTGAAAGTGAAATGAAAAAAGGAGCTCTTGTTTCATTTGCAAATGTGGTGGTTACTTTTCGTATACATACAACATTGGAATAAACAAAACAAGGAAAAAGTACAAGAAAAAATTGTAACAGATGCATAACAGAGTTTTCCAATTTTTAGGTCATTATGTGTGTGAATTCTAAATTCAATGAACCCAGTCCTTATATCCATATATGTACATACATATGTATTCGTATGTGCATAAATGTATGTACATATTCATAAAAAGCTACAATCCAGTTCACCTTGCTTTTGTTTTATTAGAGTTTCATGTGCCAAAGTAAGAATTTTTTAGGGTCATCACGGTGAGTACTGTGACCATGTAACAAAAAAGATACGAATGCTTTTAAAAGATGGTTACTATTTTTAAAGAGTACCGCCTGTATTCAAAAACAAAATAAAGAACATTTCATACCTACTTTAGGGAAAATCACTAAAGTATTATTCACAAACGAACTTTAGCTTTAAATTCCTATTTTAAGTCAATATTAAATAAACAAATTTGGAAGTTGGTTCGATCGTACTTTAAAGCTTTCTAAGAACATTGTTTTGAAAAAAAATAAAATCTAAAGTTTAACCAAATTTTTAAAATAGTGGACATGTTTTACTGATAAAACAATTGGTCAGAACAATTTTCAAATGTAATAATATTGTTACGTTTTAACCTTTTTTAAAACGTTGGAGTTCTTTTGAATTGCGTCAAAACAAAATAAACACTACTTTGATGTGTTTTTACAGTTTTTATTTTCTCACTTTATCTTCATACAGTTTATCTTAATACAGTAACTTAATATTCGTTTATACAACACGTTTATTTACGCTTAAGCACGACTTTATTTTATCAGCAAAACGATAACTATATCACTAGTGCCTAAGACCCCACCTTTTATATAACGGATCCGCCATCTAACGTTTTTTTTCAACTAGTGCTTAGTTCGTGAATGGTAACACTTAGCTCATGTCTGATTTGACAGATAATTAGTTTTATCCTTCCGCTGAATGAATATGGTTGTGTATACGCTTTTTTCGCTTCGCTAAGTGGGCCTGCGATCGACTTACAGTGGATGGCGATTTTCCAAAAAAGCTCATTTTAATCTTGGCAGGTATGTAAACAGGCGAAATTATCACTTTTGGGGCACAGAAAACCCGCACGCATACATTGAAAAGCCGATACACCCAAGACGAGTCACTATTTGATGCGGATTTTGGTCCAGAGGCATAATTCGAAAATAAGCAAGCAGTGGCTGTTACAGTCAATGGCGATCGTTATCGGGCCATGTTGAACGAATTTTTGTTCACAAAAATTGAAGAGGAGGATATTAGCAACATTTGGTTTCAACAG
The DNA here is from genome assembly GCA_023159175.1 of Wohlfahrtia magnifica. Classification (NCBI taxonomy): domain Eukaryota; kingdom Metazoa; phylum Arthropoda; class Insecta; order Diptera; family Sarcophagidae; genus Wohlfahrtia; species Wohlfahrtia magnifica. Next base: position 813,699 of record JAKWBJ010000178.1, read on the forward strand.
GACGGCGCTATGTGCCACACAGCCGAAGCTACACTCGATGTTTTGCGCCCTGTTGTCAAAAAAAATTATTTGGCGGACCCTATACAATTTAAAATACTTGATAGGCTTAGATGGAAATGTTTAGGTAGACATAGACTCTAACTGGGTGACATATTTAACATTATGATTTCAGATCTACTAGTGCATTAGGAAGGCAGCAGATCTGCTGAACAAGCTATCGACCGGAAAGGCACACTAGATGCCACATTGTCCTGCAATAGTCCTGATCAATATAATGAAAATTCTGTTGATAATAATGCTCTCGTTTTGACTTTATATCTGTTGAAGAAGAAGTAAAAAGTCAAAACAATTAAGATGGACCCTACTTTAAAATTAAAAAATCTAAGTAACCCAGCGAAATATTATTCAAAAATAAGAAGAAGAGTTTATTCGCAAGTTCAAATTTTATTTGTTTAATTATGCAGTTTTTTTACAACGGCTAAAATTATATATAGTGGCAAGATAGAGCACAGTAAGTACTATGGTCGAATAAAAGAAAAGAAAATAACGAACTTAGAAAGCGATTGGTTGGTGACCATCTACATCGAATACCAACGAAAACTCTAATAAAGTAAAAGAAATGTTGGTCAATATCCTCAAATTAACCTTCAGAGTGATAGCGAAGGACTTGAACACTACCAATGGATCCGTTCAAGACATTTTGGTTAATGATTTGGGTTTACGTCGGGTAGCAGCAGAGTTGGTGCAAAAGACCTCACTTTCATGCGAAGGAACCCACATTCGTCAGAAGGAACCTTACTGGAGACGGAACGTCGGTTTATGAGTACGACACGCAATCCAGATATCAGGCAAGTGAATGCCGTTCACCAAATGTCAGTCAAAAAAGTAAGCAATTGTTTTCATGGATTACAACGGTGTAGTGCATCATAAATTTTGACAGGACAGACAGTCAACAAAGAATATTATTTGGGCTTTATGAGACGTTTGCGTCAAGCAATTCGCCGAAAGAGACCAGAATTGTGTGCAGAAAACTCGTGGATTTTGCACCAAGATAACGCACCGTCGCACGGTGCACTCATTATTCGAAATTTTTTAAAGAAAAATGTAATAAATACAATCCAACAGCCCCCGAATTCATCTGATTTGGCTCCCTGTGACTTTCTGTTCAATCGAATTAAAGAATCATTACTGGGAACGCGTTCCAGCAGCCGAGAAGAAATAGCCGAAAACCGAATATAAAAAATGCTTTGGGGATTGGATCAAGCGCTGCCATAAGTGTGTTGCAGTCGATGGGGATTACTTTGAAGGGGACAATTTAGATTTAGATGGATAAACTTGAACTTTTAATTTGCTGAACAAATTCTGGGAACTTTTTGATCAAGGTGGTATGTATTTAATTGAAAACTATACATAGTACAAAGTGTGTTGTAAATAATTAATCACACTCTATTCTACAAAATGACAACTGTGAATATCCCTCCTATAAACATACACCCAAATGCGTAAAATATTGTAAATTTAAGCCAAAATGCCGCATAATATAGTCCATTTCGATAACCTTGACAAGTATCATGCAACATGATTCTAATAAAAGTAATGCCCATTATATGCAACTAGATTTTTAATGAACTCATTGCATAGTGCATGCCCAACCATTGTACTGCACGCTAGTGGAAAGTTATTTTGTCATTATTGGACACACAAGGGTGTGTATTGTGTGTTGGGTCGCAGTGTGTGTCTGTCCAACTGTTACACATTGTGTCACAGGATGTTCATTATTATTATTATTGTGTGCAGTAATAAAACAGGGGTTTCTTTTTTAGTTTTTCGTCTTATCTATGTATGTGTGTATGTAATAGAGAGTAATTCCATTTGCCACAGTTCGTGCGCCAAATAAATGGTTGACCATATTGCAAAATTTTCAAAAGTTTGAAGTGGTAAATAATTTGAACTTTCCTGAACGCAAGTTGATAATTAATTTCGATTATAAATTTTAGATTTTTTTCTGAAGTTAACAAAATCTTTAAATGAGTCACATGATAACTTTATAAATCCCACCCTTCGGATTGCCATCGATTCTTTCAAATGATTTAAGGAGCATGCAAATATAAACCTAACTTTGTAAGAGCGATGGAGCACTTTTTCAATTTTATTACTATAATATTTTTGTATATTTTAACTTTATTATTTCTGTAAAAAGCTTTTCACAGCACTCGACTTAGATAATACGGAAATATTTTAAATGCATTAATAAAATTTAAGATAAAATCAATACAAATTTGCTAAGTCTGTCAAAAAATTTGATACAAATCGAGTAAAATTAAGTGCATTACACACTTTAATTTCAAACAAATTTTAATTGTAAAGTTAAGACAAGTAATGACAAAACTAAACTCCGAGTTTTCTTAACTTTTTTGCCGCTGTGCCTAATTTCAAGATATCGTTGGTTCCAGCTACCATGTACCTTCTCCAGCTACCTGTTACCTTCTTTGCAATTAAAAGAAATGTTATATTAAACTTTCATATTTCCGTACTGCTGTGCTCAATTTTTGGTGTACATTAGTCCGTGAGCTGTGATATCATCAAGTCATTTAAGAAATTTTAACTCAAAAATAGTTTCCGACCAAAACTTTCTGATGATATTGAAAGAATAATTTTTCAAGCTGCTGGCGTCAGATCATAACGAGATAAAGATACTCTTGATACAATTAATGATGATGGTGTTGAATATACACCAACAAGGCAAAATGAATAAAAAATAGATTCCGACCAATAGCACTATGTGACAAACAAGAATAATGTTGAAGTACCTAGAAACTGATAACAATATTCTTTTAGGCGCCAACGAGTACAATAAGAATCTGTTTCTGAAATTTTCAAAAAACTTTTTAATAAATTTTAGTACAATACTATTCTTTACGGACGGGTCAAAGCCGGATGGTGGAGTAGGTTATGGTATCCATTCTCCTAATCTTGATGTGAATTAGTCTTGCAGGCTACCGGATCATTGAACTGTGATTCAGGCTGAAGTGGCTGCTATATGTGGGACCACTGAACTACTGAGAGATAGTGCCATGACGATCCGAAAAGTCTGTATATAGACAGTCAGTCTCGGACGGTAAGAAAATGCCACGAATTATTGGAGGTGATATCCGAGTACTTTGATATTGATCTCATCTGGGTACCTGGATACAGTGATGTCGGGCATCTCTGTGGGGGATGAGCTGGCTAGGCGGGGTACTGCGGCCGGGAGATTTGGTATACCGGTCTCTACCTGTCAGCTACGTATAGGACAATATGCTGATGGTGGACAGGCTAGAACTCTCTGGCCAAGAGTGGACGAGAGAAGGTCAAAGCAACAGCTGAACTTGCCGAGAGACAAGATATCTTCGGTAATAGGGGCACTTACGGGTCACTGCTTAGTGGGGAGACATGCCATTAGGTTGGGCAAGAGAGACTCTATTCTATGCAGGTGCTGTTTAGAAGAGTAGGTGGAGACTACGGAGAATCTGTTGTTGGAATGTCCGGCGTTGGCGGGACTTAGATACAGGTTTTTCGGTGCGCACGTTGTTAGTATTGGAACTCTACTGGAGACTCCTGTAGGGCTAATCAGCAAATTTATTGAGAGGGCTAACTGGTCGGAGGAAGTTTGTGGGTATCACAATGAGCCCTATGGGCCTAAGGATGCCAGACATGTCTGGCAGCCCCTTTAACCTAACCGAACCTAACCTTACGCTAAAAAAATTCTTAAAAACATTAGAAATTTATTAAAAAATTCAGTGCTTTATTCCATGAACTTAGAGAATATTGTAATGAATTAATTTTTTATTTAGTCGATACGTCAGCAAGCAGACATAACGAGTATGAGATAAAAACAGTCTAAATCATGTGAAAAAAATTGACAATTGGGTGTGGTTTGCCAGCCAACGGTATTTTAAGTTAATATTTACAATGTAAGCATTACGAAATAAAGTTAGAGATAACAGGGAATGCTGTACGCTAAAAAGTTATGCTCATTGAATTTCAGTTTTCAGAATTAATGAATCAAACATCAGTCACTTGCTACGTGTGATACTTCTCACCAAACTACACAAATAATGTTAAAGATAGATATCCTTCATGGTCTCGAAGATCTTGCGTTAAACCATTCCTGATTACTTTCTGCCGCGGAGTAAGTCAAGTCCATGTATAGGGTGCTCAACAAACTTTGGATGCAAATTGTCGATAGATGGATCTAAAATGTAATAGGTTTGTTCAATAACTTTACTTGCAGAAACTTGCAACGAGAGAGTAAAAAAATATTTGCACAACTTCTCTCAAAAATGCTCAAATTAAATGAAGACTTTACCAGCCAAAATTTACAAGCTAAAATAGTGCTGTAATATATATGTTTATAATTTGTTTTCAGAAGAATATTTTGCCTTCTTTCATTATGTTAAAATTCATAGCCAAAGTTTGTCAAGTTCGCACTATGTGTTCAACCATTTCGGCATCGTTATCACTCTCCGAATCACTCGATGAATCAAAAAATATCAAAGGCTCTCCAGGAGTTTAATGTTGCTTAAATTGCAAGTACTTACTGTCAAACATATTAAGATTTATTAGTTATTAATTCTTAAAAAGAAAGTATTTTAATTTATAAAAAAATACCTCCATTTACTGCAACATCCTCTAATCTTGATGTAGCACTTCGCGCGTTATTTATTTTAATATCTTTAGACATATTCTTTTGGCGCTGTTGATCATAAGATAATTACAACATTGTTTTCTATACATTTTATCACTTTAAAAATTTACTTTTACTTATGATTTCTTAAATATCGAAACATTTTTTTAATTTGCAATTTTTTTTAGAAAACTTGATTTGTAAACAGCTGATTGAATAATTTTTGCAAGTAAAACTTTTACCGGCAAGAATTTGCAAGAATTTTTTTGTGTCTCAATTTCTTACTCTCTTTTGACGCTCTCCCGTTACAAATTTTTTGAGTATATGAACACTTTTCCAATAACCATTTTCACAAATTCGTAACAATTTTTAGTTATTGAACAGACCTAATATCTCAGGTAATATTAATTGCACCAGGCAACACTATAGCTTATTTCAAAGGTAACATTTTATGCTGCACTTTATTGGAAGATATTAATAAATTCGCATTATTCTGTCAAAAGTTATTTTAGTTTAAAAATGAGTAAAAATTTAGAACATTTTCTTCGTATTTTGCTTATTTTGAAATTTGCGGAGAAAACAGCAACGAAATTGTTTGCTTGCTTTCGATCTGATAATTTAAAAGTTATAAAAATGCCTCGTAATAGTCGACGAATCTCAAAAAAGTCGATAAAATCATGAAAAAAATTTAGCAAGACGGGCACATAAGCAACGTGGACGTTGCTAGAGAACTAGGCATTCCTCCCCAAACCGTTATTAACCAATTGAAGAAAACACACAGAAGCTCGATGTTTGAGAGCCACATCAATTAACAGTAAAAATCGAAATTTTTCTAAATCATAATGATAAGTACGATGAATAGTGTATCACTTACAACAATAATGTGCAAAAGTGAAGCTTTACAGACGGTTTCAAAGCTAGCATTGACACCAAGAAAGATAATGCTATGTATTTAGAGAAATGGAAAGGGAATTGTTAATTATGAGATTTTACAAACTAGTCAAACGATTAATTTTGATCTCTACTGTCAAGTATTTACGAGATAGAAGTAAGCAATTCAATAAAAACAGCCAAAATTATTCAACGGAAAAGGTGTTGCGTTCCATCATGATAAGGAAGACCACACACAAATTTTGATGACCCGGTAGAAGCTTAGAAAGCTTGACTGGATAGTTTTGATGCATCCACTATATAGCCCGGACCTTGAACCTTAATATTATCATTTGATTAGATCTCTGCAGAATTCTCTTAAGGGTATAAATTCAATTTCCATAAACACCACAGTGTTATGATTATCGGCTCATAATTCAAAATATTAATCATGTGTTAAAGCTTTCTCTAAAAGAATTCATCAACGTTTATTCCATCAATGTGTACAGAAAGAACAGAAAATACACAGTGTTGTTTCGAAGAAGCTATGGGCACCAGAGAAGCATTGCTCGATAAGAAAGTTCTGATTCAAAACTGTAAAGATGTGAAGAAAAATGTGTTTCTTTGCTTCATCGACTATGGGATAGCCTTTGATCAGATTAAACACGCACGAAAAATTTATCACGTTCTAAAGGGAATTGACATAGACGGAAAGTATATAAGATGTATCGTAAATTTTTAATGCTATCAGACGGTTGAAATTAAGACGAATAGCGTCACAGTTGACAATTTGGAAATACGAAAAGGTGTAAGACAAGGAAGCACTTCTTCGCACTCACACTTTAATAAATGTTATGAGGAAACATTCCAAATTGCCAACAGTTAAATACAACAAGAAAACGGGGTATACATGAATAACATTAAATTGGCTGACGATACAAAGTTATTAGCTAACAACTTCAAAGATTTGCAATTCCTACTCAGAAGTACCAAAGATTTTGGTAATCACGCTGGCCTTAAAATAAATCGAAATACGACACAAATAATGATTAGCAATAAAGACAAAAATCCGTATGATACGACGGGTACTATTTATATTACAGGAATAGTTGAAATTATCAAATATTTTTAAATGAAAATGGCTTTACCATTTTTCAGAACCGTTTTTCCATTCCTCTTGAAACACCCCCAAAATATGGTTTTTGAGCGATTCAACTGCTTTTTCGGCGCTCGTAAATCACTGACCACGCAGTTTAACTTTGAATTTCCACAACAAGAAGATGTAATTGGGTGCCAAGTCAGGGCTGTATGGAGGATGAGATATCAATTCGATGTTTTGACTGTTCAAAAATTGACCTGTTTGAAGAGATGTCTGAGAGCACGCATTGCATTATTCGAAGACTTTCGGAAAACAAATGGTCGTGTACCAATTAGAATTGATCGTCCTACGTTGCTCAAGTAGAACAGTGGCCACATTACCCATTTGGCCGAAGAAACAATCGGACAATTTTTGTTAGATTTCGCACGTCCTGGAATACCCACACGGTCGATTGCTGTTTTGTTTCCGGCTCATATGCATATATCCATGATTTGTCACCTGTCACGATTATAAAATCTTTTGAAGCACCCCAACAAACTTTTAATAATAATTTCCTTACACCAATCGACGCGAACGTTTTTTTAACGATTGATAAATTATGTAGTATCCAACGAGAACAAATCTTTTTACAACTACAAACATAAGTGTTCATACAAAATCGTATGTATTGAAGTTGAAGTGTATCACATGATGATCTTGCATTATCAGTTCATGCACTGCATCGATGTTTGTGGAACAACAACCGATTTTAGACGACCTTCACGTAATATATTATGGGGTATCCTACGAGAACAAATTTTTTTACAACTGCAAACATAAGTGTTCATATAAAATCGTATGTATTGAAGTGGAACTGATGTGCAAGGATGCCGCTATCTCACTATATATCACATGATGATCTGGCATTATCAGTTCATGCACTGTATCGATGTTTTGTGGCACAATAACCGATTTTAGACGACCTTCACTGAATTCGTCGGTAACCGAATTGCGACCATCATTGAATTCAGTATACCAGAGATATGCTGTAGTTTTTGATGGTGCTTTATCGCCATACAGAGAACTAAGTTCATCAACACGTTCTTCTTGGGATAATCCACGTCGAAAGAGGCGAAAAATAATCCAACGAAAACCTTCTCATTTTCTTAATTCACTTTAAACAAAACAAATAGCGTTTGCACATCAAAACATAGTGAGTACGTTTATGCTAAAAAATGTTAAACTTTATTATGGTGTTGCCAGATCTTACCTATTGACATTAGTGTTGCCAGTTTCAGAAATATATATAGTACCCCTCGTAATCATAACATTTACATCGACAATGAAGTCCTTGAACCGGTATCTCAATTTATGTACTTAGCTGGTTAAGCGATATCTTAGAATGTATAAAGGAAACTCATTAATTAAAAAGGTCAGAACAACTTTCCAAAAATGACAAATGTAATATGTAATAACAACATAAACATTAAGTTACGGCTTCGATTCATAAAATGTTAAGTATGGTTTGTATTATTCTATGGCGCAGAACTAAGTTGGTAGCATTTGAAATATAGTTTAATCGACGCATTATTAGGTATACAATTTAATAATGTCGATTTTTTTGCTTGAAAACTTGTATTTATTATAATAACAAAATGAATTAATATAATATTCAAAGTACTGTCCATCGTTAGCCACTACTTCTTCCCATGTTTCTGGTAGCACATGGATTCCGTTCCAAAAGAACTGCTGCGGTTTTGAGGAAATGAATGAATCAAGCCAATTTTTGATATCCTGTTCTTAAGAGAAGCGTATTCCAGTAAGGGAGTTCTGCAGCGATCTGGCAGAGTCTGGGTTATAAGGCGGGTGCGCCAAAACTTACCATCTACTGTTTTTCAAATAGTTTTTGACCGGTCTTGCAACACGTGGCTGAGCGTTGTCATTATGGAAGATTATGGCATCGTGTCTGGTCAAATATTCTGGTCGTAATTTCGTAAATGCTCTCTTTAAACAAATCAATTGTGTTCGGTACAGATCTCCTGTGATCGTCTGTCCACATTTCAACAGCTCATAATACAAAACACCATTCTGATCCCATCAAATACAGAGCATCACCTTGGTGTCATGTATATTAGGCTTCGGCGTTGATTTGGCTGGTTGGCCGGCATTATATATATGTAATGTATCCATTTTTCATCGTCAGTGACAATACGATACGAAAATGACTTTTTGTAGCGTTCAAGCATCATTTCTGACATGCATAATCGCATTTCAATATCTCTTGGCTTCAATTCATATGGGACCCGATTTCCTTCCTTGGGAATGAATCCCAATACTTTTAAGCGCTTGCTGTGTGACTCCCAATGATAATGCAAGTTCTTCTTGCTTTTGACAACAATATTTATCGAGTAATGCTTCCAATTTCTCATCTTCTTCTTGTCTTCTGTGTCGAAATCACCACTTTTGAATCGTGCCCTATCGTGTCAAGTTTTTTGAATTGGTGCATGCTGACCGTAATATCAACAACTTTCAGTAGGCGTTTTCTTGAAACTGCCCCGCAAAGCATAATTTTTAGACAAAAAATTCGACATTATTATAGCGATTGAAAAAAATGTGTGCTTACACTTTGGCGTCTATCGACTACTGAATTATAGTGACAGATGTTTTCCCTCCAAAATACCATATTTGTTATTATTGACACAAACTATATCTGATAGTTATGCCATATGTTGTCCAAATCGACATTAGAAACTTGTATACCCAATAGATAATTATTCTTTTAATAACCGAATACTTCTATAAAAAGATCCTTTGCAAAAATTTTAAATTTCAGTTTACTTTCACTAAAACTTTCACATAGTCTGGTCTCCTAGGGTTTGATTTATATCTAGTGATGTGAAGGGTCACTTAAAAAAAATTTTTTTAGAAGGTTTATATTAAATAAGTTTGTATGTAAATTATACTATATATATACGTACATACATACATACATACATACATATTTAGATACATAAAATATAAAAAGATATTCCATTTATGCAATAGAAAATGAAAATTCCTTTCATTTGAAATTCTATAAGAGGCATAAAGTATGACAAGGTTTTTCTGACGTACATATTTCATCAATGAAAAATTCAAATCACTCGTTCTATTAATCCAAATATTTGTCATTAAATTAATGTCATAGGGAATGAAATGAAAATCACATTGGATTTCCTCACATCCTTTTGTGCATATAAATGTTGGATGTCATGAAAGAATGGCAAGTAATAAATAAAATGAAAGTTGTCGTATATCAATTCAATTCAATTAAATTCACATTGAGGGCACAAACCTATTGGATGATTATTTGCATCCATCGTCTTTATTATGCAATTACATATTTATGAAATAGAATTTTCTTCAGTCAGTATAAGATGACCCAGTAAAAAGTTAACTTTTGCTTATCAATAAACAAATTACGTAAATTATAAATCCCAACAATATTTACGAGTTGATTTTGGTTATTGCAAGATAAATGGAAAACTGTTTGTGCCATTCTGATGTTGTCTAAATTCACTGTTAAAATTTTACTGGACCTTCAAAATATACTTCTTGTCCCACTTCTTCAACTTTTTTCCCTGTCTCTGGTAATTAAGTTGTACGTGGCTTGCAATTTTAGTTCGCTTGTGCGCGGACTGGTTGCTGGTTGGTTGCTCAAAAAAGTGTTGCATGATTCATGACAACCTACAAGTTTCAATTGCTTATTTCAATATTTGCCTGACTGCCTCACTAAAGTTGTAGTTGTAGGTAAGCTTTTTAAGCATTCGCCAGTTATTGCCCCACAAAATGTTGTATGTTGAACAAGCAAATAAAAAAAACAAAGAAACAAAGAAACAGTTGTATAACATTTTAGTTTAGATTGCGTTGGATAAGGCTTAACAAGATGCGATATGAGGTGGCTAAAAGACTATGTAAATTTAACTAATTTTAATGTAAATGTGTAAAGGAAGGAGCTCGACTGTTTTCTATGCTTTAGTCTAGACAGGTATGTCAAAGAATTTCAACTTTATAAAATTAAAGTCAAAGATATGTACAATAATGGATGAAAAATCTTAAAGGAAAGTTGGTCGATTGGTTGGGTATTCTAACAAAATGATTCGAAACACAATTACTTATAAATAAAAGGCTGAAAGACCTGGAAGAAAACGAGCCCTGAAACCGCTTTTTGTTAAAAGGTTCAAAGCTGCAACTGAGCTAAAAAAGGATCTTAATATAACTGCTACAGTACAAACAGTTCGCACATGTCATAGAGAACGTAATTTAAAAGCATGCAGCCCAAGAAAGGTCCGCACCTCTTTTAAACGCAAAACATATCAACAAGCTCATAAAGTTCACAAAGGAACATCTAAATTTGTCAGTCGAAAAGTGGAGGAATATTTTATGGACAGATGAGAGCAAAGTTGTAATGTTTGGTGGAAAAGGTTCTCTCGCTCCTACGTCAGGCGTCCGCCAAACTCCGAATGTAATCCAAAAAATACGAAAAAAACCATTAAACATGGAAGGTCGAGCGTAATGGTATGGGCTTGCTTTTCTTATTATGGACTGTGATGCTACCCTATGCAGAAAATGAGCTGCCGTTGATATGGATCATCCAACAAGGCAATGGATTGGTCGGAAAGACATTCGGTGAACGTTTTGGAGTGGCCTGCGTAGTTATCAGACCTGAATCCAATCGAAAACTGGCAGTTACCGCTTCTAAGCGAATCAGTTTAAAAAATTATTCAGGAATACTGGTACGAGATTCCTGTAAAACGATGCTCAGATTTGGTTGAATCGATGCCAAGTGCGATGCGCAGCTGTTATTGCCAATAAAGGCAACGCAACTACCCTTAACGTGCAACTATTTTTAATCAAAGAACTTATTATTAATTTTTTTATAATTTAAGAGCATATTTGAAAAGTGGTGCGTTCATTTTCTTAATTTTTCACAAAAATGTAAAGTTCGTTGAAAATGGTAAATAAAATTATGGATTTCTTTCCTTTCCTAAATATTTTATAGTCTTTTACTTTTAAATACGTATTCAAAAAGTTTCTTAAAGTTACAAATGTTAATAAGAGGGTCTTGAAAACATTTTTTATGATGGTGGTGCTATTTTTTTTCGCAGTTGTATGTATATGATTTGAATAATAAGTTCGTAATATTTTTATATTTGTTACGTTATAACCTTTTAACTCAAATGTTTAACAGCTCTTTTAAATTATGTTAAATAAAATAAACGAAGCGTACTTGTAGTTTTTATACAGTCTTTATTTCCAAATTAACTTTACACACAATGTCTAAATTATTTAACTTCCACTTAATACACAGAGTATTAAGTAACTCAATGCTTATATAATTTTATACTTTCGTTTTAGATCGATTTTTTGCTACTTGACAAAGTTTATAGCATGCAATCCTTAGGGCACTTTCTGCTCCAAAGTCATACCAGTCCTTACTTACGGCTGTTTCTTAGAGTGGAGTGCTCTAGAGAAAGCCACATTGATGGACATTGTCCTTAGTCTGACTTCTTTGGCGGTTGCGGTGAGAAGAATTGCCGCTAAGAGGTTTTTGAGGATCTTAGAAAGAGGTCTTGTTAAGGTTACGGACCATGGGCATTCTGCCATCTTGGGCGTGCTAGATTAAGGTACGCCTGAGGTGATTCGTCCGAATTTAGCGGATTACATAATCATTAAATGCAATTTCAGCTGGAGTCTTGGCAAGGTGTTGATGTTGCTGAATGGCCATACGATCTTAGTAGATAGCTCTAAAACTAAAGTAGCCACTAGTGCGTGGTCTACTTCTTGGATAATGACATGATGCTGTCCTATAAGCTTCCGGACAAATGCAGTGTCTTCCAGGTTGTTTATTTGCTGTGCTTAGGGCAGCTGAGATAATTCGCGACTCTGTCGCTGTTGGCAAGAGTGTGGTTATCTATGACCCCCACTTCACTCCTGAATGTATGTAGCGTCAAGCCTTGCTGGGTTCCTGAACTCTGCGGCGTGTTGGGGAACGAGATTACTGATGTGCTGTCAAGAGCAGCCGCAGCTAAATGTGTTGAACTGGCGGAAGTGTCTGTAAAATATATGAGGTTCTTTTTGGACTTAGTGGAAAAATGTGGCCGTCGCTGAGTGGAGGACACATGGAAGGCCACGGGAGACTGAAGGTTCTCCAGGCTGCTATTTCCTAAGATCGTCCACTCGAGGACGAAATAGCTCCTGAATCTAAAAAGGGAGTTTCTTTGAATTCTGAAAGGTTTTTACTGGGTACAACACTCTAAGAGCCAGGATTAGACTACAAGAAGCAAGCACCACTAATTTCTGTCGAGTATGTGCCAATGAGCGGGAGCCAGAGACTGTGGAACACACCCTTTGTGTTTGCTCGGATCTCCAGAGAATTAGACTCAGGTGCTAAGACAGGGTTCCATTAGTGGTCTCAGTGAGGTTTCGTCCGCTGGAAATCATGGAATTCATTTCTTTTGTAGGGTGTTATGCTTTTCTTCTATGCTTAAAGTCTCTTCTTCTATGTTTAGTATCTATTTCTTCTTCTCTGTCTTTCTTTCCGATTTTCTTTTATCTATTTCCCTTTCTTACATTTTCTCTTAAACGGTTTCCACAATGGATCTATGTTTTCTGTCTGGGTAGAGTGCGTAAGCACTGTCTTTTTAACTTGTTGAGTATTTCTTGTTACCTTTAAGGGCTGGAAATAGAATATCCGGGATGTATAAAATCAGCATTTTCGACACCTGCTATTATTTGTTTTACATGGAGGCCTATTAGCTGCTAAATCAGACTAAAATACAGCACCGAAATGATTTGCAAAGTTCACACCTTTGCGTAAAATATAATGAAAACTGCTCTGAAATTGCCTTTAAACTTTTTGCCCGCCATCAAAAAATACCCAACCATATCGTTTGAGAGAGACTATTCGAGCGAAAAAACCCCATCGACCAAACCGTACATCTTTACAGCAACGCCAGACCGCATATTGTAGATGATGTCAAAGCTGTTATTCCAGAGCTCAAGTGAAAGGTTGTTTAACATTCGCTGAATTTTCCGTTCATTTCACAGATAGATTACTACGTTTTCCACTCTTTGTCGAACCATATGAGAGAAGTTAATTTTACTAATTTTAACTTTAACTTAACTTCTTCGTACCAGCCCGGCAGATTTTTTTTTTTTGAAAGGCATCTACAAAAGGGTCAAAAGGGATGAGGAGAACGTAAACAGCAACTGTGAGCACTTAATTGATTAATTTATTGTTATAATTACTTTCTTGTGACAGCAGGAGGTTGCTAGAGGACTATTGGTAGGTCTCCAGAGATAGGCTTTTCTGGCTATGACTGTGATCATGCGCAGCTATGCCACTGCGTCAATCGAGACCATAATAGCGCTAACGCCACTTCACATCTTTATAAGAAAGTGTGCTATGAGGAGTGCCTTGAAGATGAGAATTGCATTAAGACTAGAACTAGGGAACTTTGGCCACATGGGCATTTTAGGAATCGGAGTAGATCTTATGGTCGCAATCATAATCTAGTTTTCGACCCGTTAGAGCCTTGTGTGATCACAGAAGTTTAAAGTGGCTTGCGGTTGAATCGAGGACTTATACGTGTGTATGGGCGGGGATCTTTGCACCAAATATAAAGATCTCATATGGGCCAAAACCAAATGTGTTTCGTTTCCACATACAGGTGTAGCTGGCAATCAAACTGCTGAAAGACTGGCAATATCAAGTTCCACAACGGACTTTAACACTCTATAGCCCTTTTATGGGATTAACTTGGCAGAGGTCAGGCCGTGGGTGGACAGATACGAACACTCTCTCAAGGTCTGCGACAGATCGGTGGGGATTTTCTCCTATGGAAAAGAGCTGGTTGCCGGCAATCCTGAAAGGAACAGAGTGCAGAGGGGTATAAAACCTCGGGCCACATTTTGTGCGAATGTGTTGTGTTGACTAGGACCAGATAGCAAGTTTTCAGCCGGAGCCAATTGGACCCGGGTAAGATAAGATCTGTTCTTATCATGGATTTATTAGACTTCATTCGAAGACCAGAGAAATTTCTGTTTCAGTATGACTTTTGGCTTGCCTTTTCTATATAGGAAGCAGTTCTCTCGAATGTTCTTAGTAGATGGTTATGGTCGACGGGAAATCATTGGACACAAAATATCTTTTAGGTCGGAGTCGCACTATCGCATTAAGTCTCAGCATGAAACTCACAGCAGACCTGCCAACTTTATCAAGAAGTCGGACATTGCAGTATTTATCGAGGACGGTCCACCAGAAGATCATTCCATGGAGCAGAAAAGGTTCGTTAGCTGTCAAGTAGATCTGGCATAAAACACTTGGACGTTGTCCCCATTGTGAACCTGCATTTATCCTACAGTAATAGGTGGCACTAGTTGCTCTAAGAGCCCTCTCAATCAGATTGCTTTTCAATTTAGATTGGGATCGGAAATCAGGCCCAGATATTTGACCGTGGGATTTAATGTACATCCACTCCCATTTTTACACTGTAAAATAAGGTACTTATTCCTCCTAATGAAGAGCATTGTATCTTTTTTATTCGAACTCTTTAAACCATCCAGCTACAATGCCAAGGTCAAAATTAAGCTTATCAGATAGTGTATGTGGAAACATGCCAGACACTGTAATGGCGATATTGTTAACGTAAGCGACAATTTTGTCATCTGAGAAATTAAGTCGAGTAAGAAGTGTATTAAATGCACGCTTCCAGGGCAGTGGAGACAGGACACTTCCCTGTGGAGCACTGTTACAGAGAACTCTTTGGCACTGTGTTTTCCGAATGAGGCTATAAATAATCGATATTTAAGAGGGAGCTCTAATAACTTAACCAGACTAGAAAAGACCTTATTACAAAACGTCTATAATCGAATTAGGACAAACATCACTGAAAGCCCCTCAATATCAAGAAAACAGGCAAACATATTTATAATCCCTGACGAGTTGGAATTTTTTCACCTGCGAGGTCAGCAATCTGTCCCTCGATTGTCCAATAGGAAGGTCAAGAACTCTTCTAAGTGTCTTCAACAGAAACCAACAAAGATTGATAGGTCAAGAGTTGTTTCAATTAGTGTGTGATGATCGGCCAGTCTTGGGAATAAACACCTCCTAAATTGTTGGTTTTTTGTAAAATAAATTAGCAGTTTACATCTCTGTTTGTGGACTGTATAGTGTATGGACAATTTGTATTTTCGGTTGTGGTAAATCTAACTCGAGTTACAGTTTCATTTAAGACCATTAATCTATGTCAGCAGCAATAGTATTGTGAGCAAGAGAAACGGAAAATAATGAAGAGACACAGAGAGAGACGTGAAGTTCATGTATTCAGCATTAGTTTAGGAAAATTACAACTGCAGCAGTATTATTAGCAAAATTAGCAGCCTGGCCAAGAGCAATGGCAACAACACCAACTTCTACTACATGTTTTATAAAAATTTCTGTTTGTTGCTTAATATTGCTGTTGCTGTTAATGTTATTCTTGTTCTGTTGCTGTCACATTACTAATTCATAAGATTTGGTTTTCAATTTTATTTTTTTCTCATTTTTTCTTTCATAGTTTTTTCTCTATTACATTTTGGTTTTTAATTTTAAATATTTTACTTAATGTTTGGTAAAGCTTTGCTTTTGATAGGCTTTTTTATGCTGAATGCTTCACTTTGTATGTGTAGTTGTTGTAAATGTGTGTATGCGTTTTTTTTCTCTCTCTTATTCGTTGATTTATATAATTTCTATTTGTATTTACATTTGTGGTCCTTCGGCTTTAAAGTATATTTTCATACATACTATGTATGTGCGTGTGTGTGTGTGTGTGTGTGTGTGTGTGTGTGTAACTGAGTATTTTCATGTGTCCATTTGTCAGAAATCTGGGTCAAATAAATAAATAAACATTTCTTCTTTTCTCGTGTTTCCGTATCTGTGCTTGTGGATGTGTAAACGAGTAAGTTTTAATATTCATTCAGTTGTTGTTCCTTTTCTTGTTCTTGTTGTTGTTTTGCGTAACATTTTATTATTAAAACAGAGAAAGCAGTTTATCATGTTGAATATTTTACTGTTCTTCTCTTAGTGTTGTTTTATTTAAATTTAACATTTTGCACACATACTGGCAAACACACACACATACGTTCTTTTCTTAATTAAAGAAATTATTTTTTTGATATAATCAATGTTTACAAACATTTTATTTTTTCATTTGTTTACATTATGTTTTTGACAAGGAGGGTGAGGAACTAAAAACAATATTTGATTTACGTAAATAAGATGTATCGAACACCTATTAAGAACTCTACTGATCCTTAAGTTAAGAATGTGTGAAAATGTCAAAGGATAATGTAAACTGATAAATTTGCAAGTAATTTAGTTTCTTTATAAAATTTAAAACAAATATTAAGTGCATGTAACATTTTAATAAAATTATGTAAACATCTTTGAAATTCAATGTTGCATTCCTGCTAAATTGAAGTAAGCAAATATTCTCAGTAATTGCGTTTGATTAATTTAAAACCTATACTTTCGTCACACTCAAAATCAAATAATAGTATTTATCTCTTCACTCATATATTAGAACCAATTACAATTGACTCCATAACTCCATATTTAATGATCAGCTATATAGCTAATCGGGGGTGGCGTGGTGTAGTGGTTAGAGCACACGCATAACAACACAAACGACCCTGGTTCGAGCCCAAGCAGAGGACATGACGAAGAAAAAATGTAATTGTTGCTTCGAATGCTTAATAATAAAAAAGGCTTCAACTTTTCTTCCCTCCAGATAACTCCAACTAAAAAAATAAAGAAAAAAGCCCCCCTGATCCTTCTGGCATACCTCAGGCGATGATGACAAACATCAGACGAATGATCAGGAAAAACACGCCACGTACTGGGAAAAAATTAGAATGCTAAAGTAAGGACCACCACCAATTAGCAAGGAACTTTACCACTGCGTAAGAGCATATGGAGGAAGCTACAGTAGATTTATTACCTAATAAGCTTGAAATATCAAATTGATTAAAGAAATTGAAACAAAGTAATAGATGCTTTGTGGAAAGCCAATATGCTCCCTAGAGGAGTGACGGAGAAAAAAAAACATAGCTTAACACAATGACATCTGTTGAAGAACCAATGTGTTCATCCTCAACAACCATTGAGTTATTGAATTGCAAGAAATTCTAAAAACAGAGTATCACTTAGATATACAAAAAATTCAGTCCAGGTATAAGGGACTCCGATATTAAGTATGCAGTGTGTGCTACTCATAAAGCAACCTTTGTAGAGACCGTGGCGTTTGCACTGGCACTGGAGACCGTTTGAGAGATATCCAAGCCACAGGTACATAAAGTGTATAGCATGAAAACTGTAAATACCAAAGAAGATTTCGTTACAGCTATTAAAGAGGTGGTAGAGCGATTTTTGGTCGAAAAAGAGCAAAGGACAAAAAGTAGCTGCCAAAACTGTAGCAAGACCGATAATTTTTAAAGATATTGTAGGACACCGCTTAGAAGTGCAAGATTTGCGTCAACATGAAAATATGACAAAACGAAAAACACTAACTATATAAATCCCGAAGAATTTAGTCACAAACGCCTTATCGATAGAGGAGAGTCGCATAAAATGGACTTAGATATGCACAACAGGGTACGAATAAATAAACGCCGTAATGTAAATGGGTATCATAGAGACTGTGACATGAAAAGATTTCCACGTAACAGTGAAGCTGGTTACCGAAGTGAATAAAGTAAATACGACAGAAAAATAGCCGCTAATAAAACAAGTGATAAGGCCAATAATACTGTTATCAACATCCAACAATTACCATTGGGGGCTAACGAGGACAGGTCAACGGCTCAGAGGAAAGACCCAGTACTAGCAAGGATAATAGCGGCTACAGTAAAAGACAAACGGTCTACAAGTAAAGAGATATCAGCAGATAGCCATCTAATAAAGGCTTATTGGGCTTAGTGGAATGGCTTAAAGCTGATAGATGGATGCTTATGCTGAAGCTGTGTTCCTTCCTCAAAAATTAATGACATTTGGATCAGTCCAATAAGCGTGTCAAAGACAGTTGAAAAATTAAAACAGCGTTATTATTGGGTTGAATGCAATAAAGCTGTATTGCGGCTATAAATGCAGCCAGAACAAGTCAGAATTATCTGCAGTATTATAAATCAAGAGCACCAGTCGGTAATGCCAAGAAATGAGTAATGAGTCTATTCGGGACGACAGGCTTAAGTGGGAGGCAGTGTTACGGAAAAAAAATACAATTGCATAATGGGATTTTGGTATATTTTGTGTCATCCTGTCAATTTAGCATCACTGCCAAATCGACCATCGTAACGTTACATTTGAATATGATATGGAAATAGAAAATGGTCGATATTTCCTGAACCTTTCAAACTGTAGGCAATTGGGTGTATAAAGAGCTGCTTTACCTGCACGTCAGTTAGTTATCATTTGGCTGTCAATAAATAAAGTTGTTTAAAGCGAAAATAAAAAGTGTTGTATAAGCGAATTCGCTGTATTAAGACATAGCGTATAAATGTTATAGTGGAATAAATAAAATTATAACAACAACAAACGTGGAGTTTATTTTACTTTAACGTAATTTAAACGAATTCAAACGTTTTCAAAAGGTTAAAACATAACAATATGTAAAACGTATTAACCACGTGTTTCATTACCCCCTATTATTGGGTATATTATATGTTATATTAATTCCCATAAGGAACATGGAATGTTATGTCTGTCGATGAGCTGCACCCGATTCTATTGTTAGACTCATTGAAAGGTACCTACAGTTTAACGCCGACTCCGAACGGCAAATGCATTAGAGAAGTTTTCAATAGTAGTAATACTCATAACCAATTACTAGCTAACGTTATGAGGTGATACCGCGGTTAAAAAACTTATTCTTTTCTCAGATGGTCTGGCCTGGTATTGAACCAAGAACCTCCTGGTTGGTAGGCTGGTGTCTTACCTTCCATATCACAGTGGTACATTGGGTATACAGTAATGTCAATTTGGACAAAATATGGCGGAACTATCACATATGGTTTGTGTCAATAATAACAAATATGGTATTTTGGAGAGTAAGCATCTGAATATGCCGAATTTTGTGCCTAAAAAAATGTTTTGCAGGGAAATCTGATAACCTTCTTTCATTGGAAGAAAACGGCTGCTGAAAGTTATCGATTGTTGGTAGAATCTTATGGTTAACAAGCATCAATTCAAAAAACTTGTGAACACATGCTTAAGTGATTCAAAAGTGATTTCTACACAGAAGACAAGGAGAGACCTGGTCAACCGAAAAAATTTTAAAATGAGGAATTGGAAGCATTACTCGGCGAAGGTTTTTGCCAAACGTAAGAAAAACTTGCATTAACATTGGGAGTCACACAACAAGCCATTTCCCTATGTTTATAAGCATTGAGATTCATCCAAAAGCAAGGAAGTTGGGTCCCATATGAACAGAAGCCGAGAAACGTTGAAAGGCGATCTTGCAAGTCGGAAATGATGCTTAAACGCTACAAAAAGAAGTCATTTTTGCATCGTATTGTTACTGGTAACGAAAAAAGGATACTGTTACGAAAATAAGATTGTGCACCTCTGCATTTATTACATAGCTCAAAGAAATAAGTAAAAGCTGCAAGAACAACTATACATGTTGTTTATAAATAGCCAGAATCGACAACAACAAACATTAGCAGAGATAAAGTAATAGTAGGTAGCAACAACAAAAACTAACAGCAAAGAAAACAAGTAACAGACAATAAACAAGAAAAAACAAGTACTAAAGGCTGAAAGAGGTAGATGTTTACATACGCATGGCTACAAAAGAACTAAAAAATAAATTAAAAGAAAGAAATGGAATCGACCTGAAATATCGAGAGGTTCGAGAGCTTTCGATATTTTGTTTACTTAGCCATATAAAAGGCACATCGATGCGAACAACATCAGTTTAGCGAGTAGAGTTTATTTGTTGTACACTCGGTGCGAAGAGAGCTTATAAGGAGTAAACTCGTGAAGCTAGTAGTGAAGTAAAAATCAGTTTAGTTGGAGAGTTAAGTATGGATAACCTCTGGTTGAAAAGGTGGTGATCGAACCTAAGTTATACCTACGATCGGGTTAGAAGATCTTTAGGTAGAAAGATCTGTCGAGTAATTGTTGTTGTTTACAAAATTGTAAACAGACGGAGTAATTAAGAATAGAAAATTGTTATTGCCTGTAAAAAGGTTACAAGCAGTGGTGCACAAAATTGTGTTGAATAAAGGATTTTAATTAAAAACCAAACAAAAAATTTATTTTATTTTAACTACAATCTACGAACTCATACATACACGTTTTTAAAAAGGTAAAAACGTAACAATACAATACATTTAATAATATATCAATTCATTTTGTTATTATCATAAATGCATTTTTCAAGCAAAAAAATCGACATTGTTATCCTGTGTATCTAACAACTAAAAATGTAACTTTTGAAAACATACTTTTGTGCAGCACATGAATGTTAGCCAACAAAAGGTTTTGCTTTGAGAAAAATGTGTGTCATTTCAAAAGAAAAGTTATTAATATTAACCGTGTTCCCCTGAGTTTAACGTCAGCCAAATCTAATTTTAAAAAATGCTCGCCATGGCACATATTTTAGCAGGATCTATATACTATATATCTGTGATCCAAATTTCAACAAAATCTATTTTGTCGTTTTTAATTTAATCAAAATCAAAATGTTAGTAAACAAAAAACTTTGTTTTGAAAGGAATAAAAACTGTTACTTTAGAAGAAAAATCACTTATTTCGCCCGTTTTCGACCGATTTTGGCCGTCCTTGGCCCAATTTAAAAAAATTTACACTTTCATTAACTAGAACTATCTGTGATTAAAATTTCAAATAAATTTGCAGGATAAAAAAACTTAAATTATAATCTAAAAACTATGCCAAACTGATAAACAGACTGATAAACAGAAAAGTCTAAGGGATACAGTGACGATTTTATGAAAACGCGTCATAAATGAAAACCAATCTCAGTAAGCTTAGTGCGGTTACAATAAAAACGTAATTCTTTCCTTTTTTTTCTTTACCCTAATTTGTAATTAGAACAACTTTCCACATAATTCCCAAAAAAGTCTCTGATAGCAAATTTTTTTTTTCACCGTCACTCCTCTAGAGAGCACATATTGGCACAAAGCATCCATTGCTTTGTTGCAGTTTCTTTAATTAATTTGATTTTTCAAGTTAAGTAGATGATTAATCTGTAGCTTCCTCCATATGATTACCACTACGCGTAAAGATCCTTGTTACTTGGTGCTGATCTTTACTTTAGCATTGTATTTTTTTACAGTAGGCGGCGTGTTTTCCTGAGCATCAGTCTGATGTGTGTCATCATCACCAATTGAACTTTGCAATGCGACATACCGAGATATTTTTGCAAAATTCGACGTAAACTGGTGCGTGAAATGTTCAATTCTTGAGAACGATGACAAGTTGATGTTGATGAATTCTCACGCACTCTTTCAGCCACAGCTTCGATATCTTTTGGGTGTACGCACAGTACGAGCAGACTTAGATCTTGACGCATCAACAATGAAAACAGTTTCATGAACTTTAGCAATAAGCTTGCGTATATCGGGCACATTTGTTCCTTCTCTGCGATCTAATTTTGTACAATATATTCGTGCAATTTCCGAGCAATTGTCTTTGTTTTAGAAATAAGTTTCCAATAAATCCCAACGTTGCTCAAGCGTAAACCGAATAGAATGACATAAGTAGTGCCAGATTTGAAATTTAAGCCGATAAATGGCCCACCTGATATGTATCTGATACGTATGTATACATTACATATGTATGTAAGTATGATGCTATCAAGTAAAATTAAGATCGGTTTTTGAAATTTGTCAAACAACAAAATCGGATAAGTCGTTGACACGTGATTGAATAACAAATAAAAAAATAAATAAACTTACAGAGAAATTTATAATATACTAGCTAAAACCCGGTGTGCTTCGCTAGCCCTGTCTTAAATGCTATCTTAGTTACATATTTTACCCGCTTTCCCCATTTGTCACCTTCGAGTCAAACTACAATCATTTGTTCCATCCAAAAAGACACAGTAGGTTCTGCTTTTTAGCTGCATACGGTCTTGAAACAAGCACACATTAATTTTTATATAGTTCTGGAGTAACCCTTCCCGCGTTACTGGAAGTCTTTGTGTTGTATAACTATAAAATGTACTCCCCATAAGAAAAATATAAAGGAATGCATTTAAATTAATGATTTGTCAAGTCATATAGTGCAAGTTCACGAACTGCCATTCTAACCGTTCTCTAGAAATATAAAAATCAATATTTACTTTGTATGGGAGGTACCAGTCCCCGTTATCCAATTCTGCTCTTTTTGAATGATGATTTAAATTGATCACAAAGTTTTTTGACCAAATTCAGGACCTTCCACTATTACAGTCCAAAAATATACAAAAATCAGTATTTACTTTGCTTAGGAAGTGCCACTCCCTCTTATCCAATTCTGCCCACTTTTTGACTGATGATTTGTATTAAGCACAAAGTTATTTGGACCATATCTAGAAACTCTTACTGTTACCGTTTTAAAGATATAAGCGCATCAATAAAAATGTTATATGGGCGTGGCATAGTTGACGTTAACCATTAGTGAAACTACGCCTTTATAACGCATGTATTGGTTTGTAAATCGGTTTAGTGTTTATCGAGTTATATAATTAGTGACATAGGACAACTTATCTATATATATAGATACAGATAAATGCATCGAACTTATAATCCAACCCAATACTCCAGTGGTGCCACATTAAAAAAGATAAAATCGTTTGTTTAGTATAAGCATACATTTGTATACGTTCAAATTTATAATCAGTTAAAAATGAATCCCAATTTGATAAAATCAATGTTAAAAAGTAAAATTAAGATTTGTGTCAAATATACATATTTTTTATACACTTGAACTTACCCTTCACGTTAGTAAAACTTTAAATTGTAATAATTTTATCTGACATTTGTTCTCAAATTACTTTACACAATCATTCAATCCATCCGATACGAGTGTCATTTGTTAATATTTTTACAACTTAAACTTAAACAGTCAAAGAGTCGTAAACAACAGTTGGCCAACAAATATGACACATTAAAATTCTGGATAATTTTTTATGACCCAATTAATAATTAATCAGACATTTTTTTAAGAGTCCACTTTATGCTTTCCTCCCTATGTTTTAACATTTCCGATTAAGATAAGGACTGAAAAGGATAAACAAAATTAAATGTTCAGTGAAGATGAAAATAAAAACAACCCAAAATATTTATTTAAATTATTTATTCAACTAAAATTCTACGAAGGATCAGTTGCATTACACCATTTGTTGCAGCAGCAGTGAAGTTTGCCTTAGATGCATGTAGGGAAAGATATGCTGTAGCAGAAACTAATTAATTAAAGCAAAAATTTTTAATACATGCCACATGAGTCCCTGTGTGCATAAATAGTACACGAACGTTAAGTAGAATAGGCAGGGAAAGCGAAATATGTAACAACAACAACAAGTGTGTGCGCGTGGTTGACCAGAAGGCAAGCTCATGGTCATACGGTACTGCTTTCGACTTCAGCAGTACAACTATTAGCCTTAATCATAAATTGGTTATCTCTTTACTGGCAACTGAGCAACACACCACTTCTACTTTCTTGCATAATAAAAACTCTGCCTGTATTAAGTGTGTAGTACTCGTATGTAGATTGCAGCACACTGCATAAAATTCATTTATGCCATAGTAGACATCTCATGTTTAATAATAGGAATTATACATGCTTGGGTGAGATATGTACTACTCATACATTAAACAGATAGACGACAGCAGGCAGCATGACTTCATGACAGCGAATACTGTTGGCTAAATTTGCTACAATGTTGCTGACTACGTAGAAGCTTCAAACAGGCACCCGCCCATATAATACACCAGAGTTGTTTTCAATTAGGTGAAGTTTGTCTTGCATCGTCTTAAAAAAATCGAGACATGATCATTTCAACGGATATTACAATGAATCCCCATGCCCAGAACATCAAGAGCATCTGCCTCCATATAGAGGATGGGTTATGTATCGTTTAAATTTGAACTAGCGACTATTTCGAATCTGGTAATATTTACGTCATTCTATTCTGTCACAAAATTCAGTATATTATCTCCACTGAACGAAACGAATCGATTTAGGCTTGAGCAATGTTGGTATATATTGGAAATTTATTTCCAATAAATTGCGGAAACTGTAAAAAATTTAAAAAAATGAAAAATCATGTTTTCGGTCTTACAGAAGCTAATGCACCCATTACGAGTGACTGTTTGGTGCGGCTTGTGAAGCGGAGCCATCATTGGCCCATATTTCTTCGAAAATAAGGACGGTGCAACCGTTACGGTCAATATAGACAACTATCACACTGTGATAACCGATTTTTTTGTGCCCGCTCTTCATGGTATTGATGTCAACTATGTTTGGTTTCAACAGGATTGTGCAGCTTGCTGCACACTCAATCGATTTATTGTGACAAACGTGTAATGGCCGTTTCATTAGCTGAAATGGTGATATCAGTTGGCGCCAAGAAGCTGCGACTTGACACCGTTGGACTATTTTCTGTGGGACGCCTTTAAAAACAAGTGTTATGCCTACAAACCAGAGACAATTGAGGATTTGACCATACACTCGAAAAATTTCTCGAAATTGGCAGCCATATGATTGAAATAATATTTCATTTCTAACCGTAACAATTCTACTTCACGACAACAAAAAATTTTGCAAAATTTCAAACCGTTAAGTCGACACCATATATATCAAAAACCAACACTGGGTCTTATGCACATTAAAATCGACCCTATTTGCACGCCTCTACTCGGAGTTTTTCGCCGAGTTACTTGTGAGTGAGGCATTCATATTCTGCCTCTTCGCCCCAGTGTTTAAAAGGCTAGGCCTACGAACAAAAGAATACGAATGAATAATGTTGCTGTCATCTTCGGAAGAGTGGATAGGATGGGAAGTGCGAAGCAGAAAGTCGTTAAGAAATATTAGAAATAATGTAGAAGAAAGAAAGGAGCCTTGCGGTAGCACTTAATTAATCTTCTACTCGCCGAAAGAAATCTCATCCATAACCTTTCTTATAGTGCGATTATTGGGAATTCTCGATATTAATTGAAATAAGTATTAAAAGGCGCCCTGTATCTAACTCTATCAAACAATTTTATACTCTAAGCTTACTCTCACCAAATATATAAATGGATCTATTTCACTTCTAGGAGAGCAACGGTTATCGCACAGTGATTCATTGGACTATAAATACTTAACAAGGTGGGGATTAATCATGTTCTCCATATCATTGAAGATTGTCGAACAAACTGCTATTGGGCGTTAGTTTCCAGGGTTACTATCCTCACCTTTTTTAGGGATTTGGATTACATTGGCAATTTTCTATACTAGTACGATAATAACAAATCACAATCGATCATAAAAGAAGCCTCAATAAATTCCTTGAACATTTCTCTGTTTTGAGCCAGTGCCTGCACTTCTCTTCAACTCTTGCCATATTCGTTTAACTCGGTCTCAATTTGTCGTCTCCATGTATGGACTGGGCGTCCTCTTGTTCTGCTTCCCTGCAGATTCAAATATATGGCCGTTCTACTACTATCATTCGATTGTCTTCTAAGAGCGTGACAAATCCATTTTCATTTGAGCCCCTTTATTTCAATCGATAATGGTTATTGATTCATTCTGCGCCAAAGCATATGGTTAGGCACAGATATCAACCAAAAGATGCCCAGGTTCCTGCGAAGACAGCGGTTCACGAACGCTTGCAACTTTTTCATATTGCAAGTGGCAACGTTCCACGTTTCACAACCGTACAAAAGGTAGATTTTACATTGGCATTGAATACCGCAATTTTCGTACGTAACGATAATATGGATGATTTCCAAATTGACCTTATCCAGCCAAAAGTTTGTCTCGCTCTCCGCAAAAGGTTTTCAATGCACTCACTTGAACCACTGTTTGCGAATATTATATTTCCGAGGTAGAATTAGTTAGAATTAGCTAATTACTTTAGTCTTCGCAATATCTATTTTCAAGTGTACCGCAAGATCCGGGAGGCTATGAGCCAGGAGACAGATATCGTCCGCATAATCTATGTCGTTCAACTGGTTTTACAGTCCTCATATTATTCCTTGCCATCGAAGAGGGCTTTCTCAAGAATTGCGTACAGAACTGTATTAAATATCAGTGGTGACAGGACACACCCTTGCCGGAGTCCAATTCTCATTTCTATGGGTTCACTTCATAGCTTGCCATATCTAACTATCCAAGATGTATTGCAATGAGTTTAAGCGGAACCCCCTTACATGCCACTTCATATCGCCACAAGTTTCAGTTTGTCAAAAGCTTTTTCGAAATCCACAAATCAAAGATACAGTGGTCAGCGCCACTTTACAGATTGTTTTGTAATGATACGGATAATATTTACATGGTCCATAGTTGACTACTGTGGTCTGAATTCAGTTTGCTCTTGTCTCGAAAGTTTGTTGCTCTTTTGGAAATTCTTTTGAAAAAAATCTGAGCGATAACCTCGTTAGTCATTTATAGCAACGTATTACCCCGCCAGTTATTCGAGTTTGTAAAGTCTCCCTTTTTCGGGATATTTATTACCAAGCCCTCAGAAAGTTCACCAGTTAGATTGCCGTCCTCCCAAAATGTTCAAATTATTTGTATTATTATATAGTATTGAAGCGCTAATAAGGGGATCAGATTTTAATAGCTCTGCAGGTTTTCCAACAACATAGTTGGGAAGACAGACGGGATGTGCGGGTTCTCCTCATGCGTACAGGTTGATCATTTACTGCTAGCAAATTACCATAATAAGCAGCCCAAATCTCAACTTTCTCCTCCATTATAGTCGCAAGTTCACCATTTGGCCCTCTAAGGTGTCTTTGCATTATGGTGTAGCTAGTTGTGACCTGTCCAAATCGTCAGTACGATGGGTCTTAACAGCATCTCCACTTACGAAGTCAATCCACCGTCGTTTGTCACGCCGAGCGCTACTCTCAACCTGCTTGTCAAGGTCGCTGTAGCGTGCCTGTAGGTATCGCTTGAAACCACTCGTTCTTGCTCGATTTAGTTCCGCAATTCAGTCGTTTGCATTGTCGCATCGGAAATGCAATCTTTGCTCACGTTTCTCTTGTAACCAAAGATATCAATGGCGGGATCCATGAAAATAGATTTTACCCTGTTAAACTGCATTAGATCACCGTCCTGGAAAAAAATAGGGCAGTTTTTAAGGCCTCGGAATAAAAAGCAGAGACATTAGGATCTTTTATTCTGCTCACGTTAACTGGCCTCATATACTAATCGATTACTGATTTCCATATAGCCTCCAACGATAACATCCCTTCGAACGCTAACATCCAGAAGGGACCAACTCTATTTGCTGTTTATCGTAATGTTGTCTATTTGGGTTTCAGTATTCTGGTCCAAGGATATCCAAGTTGCCTTATGAACCCTCCTGTGAGGAAAACGAATTTCCCTATAACCAAATAATTCCTCGCGCTCAAATCTAGAAATAATTTACCATTATTCGTGCTGCGCTCAAAAGCGTGAGTACCCATAATTGACTCCAAATTGGTGTTATCAAGGGACGATAAAACGTACTAAGAACGCGCAAATGTCGACGACCACTTCTTCAGAATCGGTACTGCAATGCTATCCCGCCCAGACGACTTTTTAACGTTGAGATTTGCAGCTCTTGGTATATTATCTTAGGGACTCCGTAGTATATGCGTAATCCAAGATCATTTCTTGCGCTTTATCTGTCTATCTACCGAAATGGAGTCAGACAGCTGTATAAATTGTTCAAGTGTTGCAGAATTTGACCAGAAATTGTGAAGGGCATGTTCAAACACCGCTTAACGAAAGTTTGAAATTTCCGGTTTTGATGTTTATTATATTTGAACCTCATGTGTCGCAGCCGTATAAGGTGATCGACATGATACTGACGTTAAACATACTCAAATTTGTTGTACGCGAGGTACTGCCCAAACGCCACACATTGTTCAATGCCAGGAAGTCTGTACGTAGTTTGTTGAGAAGCATATTTATGTGTGCCTTAGTACCGCCACTCTGTGATAGCATGGTACCTGACTTTATTTAAATTGTAAGCACTGTTTCGTCTGATTAAATTGTTGTAGTAGTTGAATATACAGCTAAAGTATATTATTGTTGTATGAAAACTATTGTAGTAAACCTCTTTCGGTTGAGAGTAATAAAACAAACAAACAAAAACTGAAAAATAATAAAAATTGGATTTTACCGCAACAAAATAAACAATGTTCTGCACCATCAACCTGTCAGTTTGACACAAACGAAATGAAATGAAGTACCGGCACAGCATTGCAAGAAGAGCATATTTTTATTCTTGCTCTGTAAGGACTCACATGCACATACACTTTTGCACCCTTGCAGACAGACATTTATTCAAAGGACGAAGGAAGAACCACATTATGTGTGTGCGTATATTTCGGATGGGGTTGTAATATGTTTTTATTTATTTTTTATATATTTTTAAATGCATTTTTCTTTAATAAGGCATATAAATTTGTCGAGTTTAATTAATTTTACCTTTTGTTTTACAACGCAAGACTGTAAACATTTCATTTCAATTCGTTTTAATTTATTTTTTCTCTTCTGGCAGCGAATAATGCCTCCTGGCACGTATGCAGTCACTGCTGACAACAATTTTAAATTTGACCGAAAGCAGGGATAGGAGAACGGAGAAAATGCATAAAATTTAACAGAAAATAAATAAAGTTAATTAATTAAAAAAAAGAAAATGTCACATAAAAGGCATGGTTTTCGTTTAATGGAAAACATTTTAATGACTTTTCGTAGATTGTTGTCATTCTTATCGTTATCTTCGTTCATATCCTTGTAGTAAATGTCCTTTTCGCGGTTGCTGGAAAAAATCAAAAGGAATGAAAAACAAACGCAGTAACGACAAATAAGTGAGCCTATAAACACATACTTTCAATGAAAATTGTTTGGTATCTTTACAAAATTTTCTTCTTCAAAAGGCAAAGAGATAAATAACAAAAGAGAAAGGGAAAAACATCGACAACAATTTCCATTGTTTGTAGCACAAAACACTTTCCAAAAAATTACAAAGTCTTTATATTACGATACGCTTACATACAACGTTATTAGTTTATACATATCGAGATATATGTACTTATGTATGTATGTAAAAACATGCTATAGATAGTAAGAAACCATTATCAACGTTGTATCAAATAAATATTTATTTTATCCGGACATTATATTCACCAGTTCCAAAGTGTATGAAATACAAACATCAGATCATGGCACTTGAAAACTTTTAAAAATATTTGTTTGTAATTTAATCTTAAAGAATGGACTGTAAATCAAATGAATACGTTTACTGAAAGGAATTTAATTCTTTTCTATCAAATAACAAAATCTCCTCATGTAATTGTATTGGGTATATAAGTTAATAATGTCGATTCTTTTGCCTGTTAGTATAATAACAAAACGAATTGATACATTATTCAAGGTACAGTCCATCGTTAGCCACTACTAGCATATGGATTTCGCGCCAAAAGAACTGCTCCGGTTTTGGACATCCTGCATCGATCGAAACAAATGGTAGACAGAAGGAGTAAGGTCTGGGCTATAATGCGGGTAAGCTAAAACTTCCCATCCACTATGTTCCGAATAGTTTTTGACCAGTCTTGCAACATGTGGCCGAGCGTTTTCATGATGTAAGCTTATGGCCTAGTATCTGGTCGAATATTCTGGTTGTTTTTCGTTGATTGCTCTCTTCAAATGAATCAATGGTATTCGGTGAAGGTCATCTGCGATAATACAAAACACCCTTCAGATCCCACCAAACACAGAGCATTAACTTGGCTTCATGGATATTGAACTTCGCCGTTGATTTGGCTGGTTGGACGGACTTTACATATGACCTTTTGCGCTTGGGGTTATCGTAATGTATCCACTTATCATCATCAGTAACATACGATGTAAAAATTACTTTTTGTAGCGTTCAAGCATCATTTCCGACATGAAAAATGGCCTTTCAACATCCCTCTTCTTCAATTCATATGGGACCCGATTTTATTGCTTTTGAATGAATCCCAATACTTTTAAACGTAGAGAAATGGCTTGTTGTGTGACTCCCAACTATAATGAAAGTTCTTCTTGCGTTTGGCAACACTCTTTGCTTCCAATTCCTCATTTTCAAACTTTTTTTCTCTTCTGTGTCGAAATCATCACTTTAGAATCGCGCCCACCGTCGTTCACAAGTTTTTTTTTTTTTTTTGGTGCATGTTGACCGTAAGCTTCTACCAACAACTTTTAGCAGCCGTTTTCTTCAAACTGCCACGCAAAACGTCTTTTTTAGAACCAAAATACGACATTATTATAGCGATTGAAAAAAATGCGTGTTAACACTTTTACGTCTATCGAATACTGAATTTTAATGACAGATTTTTACCTCCAAAATATCATACTGGGTCCGCCAAATAAAATTTTCTTTTTGAAAATGCTAAAAAAAAACTACCGAATATTTTCTCAAATTTCTTTCTTTATTTGAAAGTACAATCCTTCCGGTTAATAATGGAAAATAATTTCATTCAAATGGTTGCCTCGGTTGGCAATGCAATAGCCTACACGATCGGTCCAATTTTTAAGCATATTATCGGTTGTGTGCAGCTGTATTTCACCAATTGTCCTTTAAAGCGTCAATTGTCTCTGGCTTGTTGGCGTAACACTTATCTTTGACGGCACCCCACAAATAACAGTCCAACGGTGTCAAATCGCAACTCCGAGGTGTCCAAATGACATCAGCTCTGCCGCTGATAATGAGATCTTCAAAAACAGGGCACAAAACTTCGAGTGTAGCTTCGGCCGTGTGGCACGTAGCGCCTTCCTTTTGAAACCAAATGTTGCTAATATCCTCCTCTTCAATTTTTGTGAACAAAAATTCGTTCAACATGGCCCGATAACGATCGCCATGGATTGTAACGGCCACTCCTTGTTCATTTCGAAGAAAAATGGCCCAATTATGCCTCTGGACCAAAATCCGCACCAAACAGTGCCTCGTCTTGGGTGTATCGGCTTTTCAATGTATGCGTGCGGGTTTTCTGTGCTTGTTTACATACACGCCAAGATTAAAATGAGATTCATCTGAAAAGATGATTTTTTTTGGCAAAATCGGCATATTCTGTAAGTTGATCGCAGGCCCAGATTCCCAGCATTGTTCAAGCGTATACACAACCATATTCGTTCAGCGGAAGGATAAAAATAATTATCTGTTAAATCAGGCATGAGTGTTACCATTCATGAAATAAGCACTAGTTGAAAAAAAAGACGTTAAATGCGGACCCTATATTTGTTATCATTGAAACAAACCGTGTGTGATAGTTATGCCATATGTTGTCCAATTTGACATTATTAACTTGTATACCCAATATTAAATATCATCCCCAATTAATAAAATAAACAGGTGATTCAGCAGATCTCAATAAAATTTTTATTAATGACATTTGGATCTGAATTCGGCTAAACATCAGCACCCTTCCCCTGAACGATCCCAATTTCTCTAATGGTTGTCCACGTTCTCTATACACTTGCCTAATACCCAAATTTGCCCGCATAAAACGGTGACTTTGCTTGTCTGATTGCCTTGGTTACGTCTTTTCTAGCCAAACGATAGCTCTCGTGTAATACATTTGTTCTATTTTTCTTCCAACGCCAGTAAGCAATATCGCGCTCTCTCATTAAATGCTTAATATGAGAAGCAAACCATTGTTTATGCTTACTTTTAATCACCTTCATTTGTAATGGTATAACTAAGTCATACGAGGCCAAAACATGGTAGTTTAGAAATAATATATTTGGCTCCAATCTATCCTAAAAATCTCCTCCTCCAAAATATTCTGATCAGTTCGCTTAAAGTTACGAAAACTTATTATTTTATTATAAGGATGAATAAGGATGTTATGTGTCAAAAAACATGATGCTGATAATTGATCATACATCAACACGTTGGACTCGTTGGAGACAGAACAAATTAAGTTAAGTACTGGCAGTTGATGAGAAGTGTGTAGGAGTTCTTATATTAGTTGGACTAAGGCCCAGAAATTTTAGGTTTTCAGTTGAACTGAAATCAAATAGCAGGTTAGAATTGAAATCGCCAGCTATTATTACGTCTGTATAAAGTAGTGTTAGTTCTTCCATTGTGTTATAAAAATGGGATAAATCAATACGATTGTTTGACCTGTACACAGTACCGATATATCTGTAGTAATAAATGTTCAACTTTATCGTCAGATGTCTTATGCAAATCAGATCTTACATATATTGCAACACCGCCGTATCCATCTATTCATTGAAACCATAGTCTCCGTAATTGAGTCGTGAAACCATTTATAGCATTTACAGAAAAAGAGCTAAACGCTTTTTTAGGCATATAAATTTCTTGCGGAACACATAAATCAAACTATGAGTATCTATCAGAATTTGGAAGCCAAACCACTATTACCACTTACCACTTACACTTGCGGAATTCATAGCTTCTCAGCAGCTCAGCAGTGATTGCCAAAAGATCAAGGCGAAAAAGTAGTCTTAGACTTAGTCCGTCTATACAAAAACTCCGGCAGAAATAGAATTACAGATAACTATTTCATTTCTCTGCAACTTGCCCAGACTTTAAGTTTATGGAACCTTACACCACTAGGAGCAGTGAGAAAAAACAAAACTTTTTTGCCATCAAATATGCTGCCTCATAAAGAGAGGTAAGAGTTACAATGTTTTTTTTTTTTTTTTTGTTTTTATAAAACTATAAAGCCAGATTAACACACACCAATTCACATTTTTAATATATTTTGTATAGTGGTATCCGAGTACCAAGTAACCCTTCTTCTCAAGTTGAGGCTGAAACGCCATCAATGAAAATATTAATATAAGCAAAAGATAGGAGTTCTCAGAAAGTTTCAAGTGTCTAGGAATTCTATGTACAAAGAAAACCGCAATTAAAATACAAAAAGGTACCCGGGTACACTATCACACACATAAGGGTTAAAAATCACCTATTAATTGTACTTTTAAGTGATTTTTTATGCATCAAACAGAACAAAAACTGACTTGTGGCCGAAATTAAATAAAATCTTTGCAACCACGACAAGTAATAAAAAAAAGAGAGACTTCAAGACATTTGGTTCATGGCCTGTTTTTGTTTAAATATCTATTTATTGCTTTAATACTTGAGCCTGAATTTTATCTAGTTGGCTCACATGAATACATGATTTGCAGTGACTGTGGTTTAAGGACTTCAAACCATACGCTGCCTGCTAAAACATATTACAATAATATACGTACATGCATACATACATATGTTCGTATATCCGTGTGGAATAAATCAGTGTATGACTGAGTGGTGGTTGTGGGCAAATATTATTATTTTGTCAACATATTCAAGCAAATAAAATATGAACAATATGAGTAAGAAAAATATCAAGGATGAGTTAAAATATGATAACTGGCATTGAAAATTCTAATCATATACGAGTATACGGCTCCTACCACCATATATGTAGAATTACTTACACACATTTAAGCTCTCAATCGTATGTCCATAAACTTGTGTATATTACTTAACCATAAACAATATGGAGTTCGTTATTCATTAAACCCCACAGCCTAAATTTCTTAATTTATGGAATGCAGCAAACCATATTACCAAGGAAACTATTTGCTTAAATGGAACTCATATACATTCACATACAGTCATATATATTTATATTATTATCCTTGCAGAAGGACATTTTAAGTGTAGACGTAATTTTTTAAAACAAGAACTTGCTAAAAATTGTGTTTCTTTGGTACTAATTTTACTTACATACTCGTATATGTATTAAAGTACAGTTGGGAGGGAGAAATGTAAAATGTTGAAGCATGATATGAATCAGAGGCAAGAAAAGAAATCATTAGGATACGCAATTATAATTGATAACTATTTTATTATTTAATCACTTCTGCAAGATAATTGTTCCATTTGAAATATTAATAACAATCAACAAAACAGTAGACAATGGGAAAGTAAGTTATAGTTTCTTAAGGTATCCTACAGCATACTCAATTACAAAAGTTATCAAGGATTAGAAGGCAGATCTGACACCAGATGGCAATACTCATAAACAAAACACCCTACTTCTAATAAGACACTCTGATTTTTTCTCTTTAAAAACAGAAAAATAAAGTAATACTAACGAAGAAATATAAATTTCTAAATGTGTACTATTGAGGACTAGTGAGTAGTGTGCTAATCTAATAGATGCCGACCAAAAACTCTGGTCTGTTGCTCATTACAATTAAAATATAATATATAAGCAAAATTGAAAATTTAAAACTTAGCTTTATATTTATAAGGCCAATAAAATATTCACACGAGAACGTTTTTTCTTACATTTATATTTCATTCGTAATTCAAAACCTAATTGTGAGCCAAACCATAGTAATTCAGTTTCGATCAGTTGTGTGAATAATATGATAAATAAGGGAAAAAATTTCAAGTTATTGATTACAATCGATGTTTTAGCAGTTGAGGAAAGTTTTATTAAAAAAGGATTTGGTTCCACTAACATTTTCTTACACGAAATAAAACGAAAAAATTATACGGGAATGGAATACAGAACAGCTAACAAATACGAAATATTCCGTTTCCGCATAAAATCTTTCGGAATACAGAACAGCACTGAATATCAGTGTTGCCAATTTAGCGCCTTTCGCGCTATATTTAGCGCGTTTCAACTACCGAAAAGTCGAATTTTTCCCTTCAGCTTTTTTTTTAAAAAACGCGCTTTCCTATTTGAACTTTTTTAAAGAAATTGAAAGTCACTAACTTGAATAAACTCACTATTTTAGACAAACTATGGGCTTAAAATGCTACATGCCTTCAAAATTACGTTACTCCAGATAACATTTGTACAAAAATTACCAAAACTTGTGTTTTTGGAAAGTTTATAAAATCTAAGGCCCCATTTGTCAATACTTATGCTATTTTGAATAAAATAGAAAAAATTAAAATTACTGTTGTTGGATCCTTTAAAGATCCCAAGCGATCTATCTAAAGCCAATAATTTAATTGGACTGCAAGAGATTCTATGGGAAGTAGCTTCTCTTTCAATCCTTCTTCTCTAGGAATGGATTTATCTTTCAATTTTTCTGCTTTCCTACGCGTTCCATTCAATGGGCTCTATCGCTAAGTAGTAGTTCGGTTTCCTCAGAGTGAGGCCAATCCATTTCCGTTTTCTTCTCACAATTCCCTTCATTATAAGAACTTGGTGTGATATTTTTTCTGGCCAGAATATTTTCAAAATAAGTCGTATATAACGGATTATAAATGCCTGAATGGAATTGACAATGCCGCATTCCATAACTTGAAATCATACAAAATCAAAGATGTTAAAGATGTGAAGTGCGCTTCATCGCTTAACAAAATTCGCTTATGAAAGTTGAAAAAATTGATAATTAAAAACAAAAATTAACTTATGAAAAATTGTAATTACACTATTTGCAAGCGTTGTTCAGGCGTGAGTCTATTCATGATGAATTGCCAAACCAAACTGAGAATAAATCACTTAACAGCTGTTAAATCCGTCGCCATATGGAAAAGTAATGCCAACTTAAATTTCTATACCTCTATAAAGAACACGCTTAGTTACATAAATAATTATTTAGTGCTTTTTAGCGCCTTTTGAGTAGGAGTTCTGCGCGATTTTATCATAAAGTATTGGCAATACTGCTGAATATCTTACTATAAAATTTTTAAGCCAAATAGCATGTTTATACGATACTTCGAATTACTATGTCTACTGTTTGAATTATATTATTATTATTTACATATACTTCATAAAAGGAAAAGATAAAATCTGTAATAAACAAGTCAAGAGCGGATTAACACCTTAACCCTTCTGCATCCCTATGATCCTTTGAGTCAATGTGACCCAACAATATAATGTAAACAACATTTCATATTTAATATAGGAAATTTATCTGTTTTGTTGTTTTTTTTATTTAGTATAATAATAAAAAATAAGCCCTTCCTGAGCAATGATTAAAAAATATACTTGCGTACATACATATTTATATAAAATAAAATAAAATTTGATAAAATAAATACAATTTCAGCTTTTTTTTTGTGTGACAATTTATACACAATGTGACCATGTGCTCTTCGCAAATAAATTTTTTACAAGAATCACATTTAGTGGAATACATACTTATTTGACTTCCTTCAATGTTGACAAAAGAGACACCGCTGTCGTTTGGTTTGGACAATGGTGAATTTGTACTATTTTGCTTAGAACATTGCGAGGCACCTGTGCCTTCAGTTTGTTCTTGAATATTTTTAACAAGATTTCTTGCTGATGGTCCATGTGGAACAAACCATTCTTCAAATTATGCTTCTTTATTAGCTGATCTGCCAACTCTACCAGATAAACCCTGCGTCTGAAATTGTTTTGGTTGTTTATGAACATTTGAACGTAGAAATTATTCCAACAATGACTACAAAGGTATTCTCACTATTCGCTTTATGCACCCCGTTGAACTTTATTACTAACTAGTTAGATGATAAAAAAAAATTAGACAATTGTAAAGCAGTCACATTTTATCACTAAAAAACTACCCAAACTTGTCTAATATGCAATTAATTCAGTAGAAAAAATCTACTACTGAAACTTTATATAGGGTCCGCGAAATATATATTTTTTTTTGAAAATGCTATAAAAAAACTACTGAATATTTTCTCAAATTTCTTTTTTTATTTGAAATTACAATCCTTCCGGTTAATAATGGAAAATAATTTCATTCAAATGGCTGCCTCGGCCGGCCATGCAGCAGCATACACGATCGGTTCAATTTTTAAGCACATTATCCTTTAAAGCGTCAATTGTCTCTGGCTTGTTGGCGTAACACTTACACTTACGGCACACCACAAATAATAGTCCAACGGTGTCAAATCGCAGCTCCGAGGTGGGCAAACGACATCCGGTGCGGCTGATAATGTCATCTTAAAAAACAGGGCGCAAAACATTGAGTGTAGCTTCGGCTG
This sequence comes from Wohlfahrtia magnifica, assembly GCA_023159175.1. Lineage (NCBI taxonomy): Eukaryota > Metazoa > Arthropoda > Insecta > Diptera > Sarcophagidae > Wohlfahrtia > Wohlfahrtia magnifica. Next base: position 851,533 of record JAKWBJ010000178.1, read on the forward strand.
TGTGACACATAGCGCAGTTCTGTTGAAACCAAATGTTGCTAATATCCTCCTCTTCAATTTTTATGAACAAAAATTCGTTCAACATGGCCCAATAATGATCGCCATTGACTTTAACGGCCACTCCTTGCTCATTTTCGAAGAAAAATGGCCCAATTATGCCTCTGGATCAAAATCCGCACCAAACAGTGACTCGTCTTGGGTGTATCAGCTTTTCAATGTATGCGTGCGGGTTTTCTGTGCCCCAAATGCGACAATTTTGCTTGTTTACGTACCCGCCAAGATCAAAATGAGTTTTATCTGAAAAGATGAACTCACAATCTGCAACATTACCATGATTTTCAAAGTAATGTCGCTATATTTCCCAGCGTTGTTCAAGCGTATACACAACCATATTCGCTCAGCGGAAGGTTAAAACTAATTATCTGTCAAATCAGACATGAGCTAAATGTTACCGTTTAGATAATAAGCACTAGTTGAAAAAAAAAACGTTAGATGGCGGACCCGTTATGTGCATAAAAATGTATTCGAATTTAACTTATTAAACCCATCTCTGAGAAGGCTTTATAACAATCTGGAAAAGTTTTAACCAATACTAAATGCGATAAGTTTCTTTGGTTTTTAACAACTTGGTGCGGTCATACGGAGTCATTGGTAATGAGATTACACGAGGTCAGAGTTCGCAGCGTACCTTTTCGGCTCAGAGCCCTTTTGAGGGATTAAGTGGGCACAGGTAAGATCGTAGGTGGGAACATTATTTCGGGGTAGCACTTTGGAAGGGAACCCAAAGGCTGCGATAGACCAAACGGCTGGTAACGCCTTTCTCTTATGAAAAAGAGCTGTTTAGATTTCGTAGGGCTGACGGATGGTTGGTTTTCTATCGGTATACTGCGACTTAACCAGTGCTGTGTGCCGGCTCTGTCTAGAGGGTAATGAAACCACATTTTATGCGAAAGTGATTGTACGTTTTTGAACGGGGTCGATTGGGCCCGGAGAAGATTAGACCTTTTCCTATCAGGTATTAGTTCGACTTCATTTGAAGGGCATAGAAATTGCTGTTTGAACATGGCTTTCGATCTGTCCTACCTTCTTATATACGGAAAAGCTGAATGGGATATTGTCAGTGGGCGATTGTGCTTAGCTGAACAACATATGCGGACGAATACAGTGGGACAAAAATTATCTTTTTTTCTTTCGGGGTGTATGCGAATGGGCAAACTATTGGCTGTGGATGACAGTAGTAAGAAAATGGGAAGATACCACGAATATATATATCACCAAACAGAATTATCGTGTATTTTTTTCGAGTAATACCAAAATAACGAAAGTTAAGTACCAGTCTAAGATTTTTTGATACAAATGATATTTTTCCCGTTCATCCCTAACGAATTTGTCTTTATAAAGTTTTTTTTATTGTCCTTGAGTTGTATGTGTCTATATGTGTGGTTATTGTTTTGTTTCTCCTTTACATCTACGAGTACAATTTTTATATTCATCTTGAGTCGATTTTATTTTATTGCTTAAACAATTTGTAAGTCACTTTCAATTACACTTCCACTCTTTCTATTTATTTGCGTTTCTTATCCTTTCCATCTATTTCAACTGGAAGATAAAAATAAGTACAATTTTGATAAGGGTCTATGCGAAAATGTCCATTAGTTTGTGGTATTCATTAATATGTATTTGCTGATTTTAAGCCACAATACTGTCAATACTAATGCGGTAACTAAAAGGCACAAACCGTTTCAAAAAATAATTTAATATTCATTAGAATAATTTTGTATTCCTATTTAAATCTATTAAATAAATATATTATGTTGCATTTGTAGACATTATCTTAACCGAAATCCTTTCTATAAAAAAAATTATACAATTTTTATCTACAACTTATTTCCATAAAAGATCTTTTTGATGATTAAGTGCTTACCATTTTTAAATTAAAATAAAACAGAATATATGAGAGAGATATGAGATGTGAGCAGAGCTGGCAACCCACTGGATAATAGAATTAAGCCCACCCGGGTTTTATAGGTGGTTTTTTTATATTTAACAATTTTATTTTATTAACGACAAAAGTATGTCTAATTTAAGTCTTACGACTACAAATTAATTTGATTCGTTATTTTCAGCTCAAATAAACTAATTAATCAAAACAAAAATTTGTTAAATCACTGCTTACATTCTTTCCCCTCTTCTGTGCCAATTTCCGAAAAATTATTTCGTCTTTTGAGGCGATACAAATTTGAAACCAAATTTATATTTTTTTTCAAAAGAAGTGATTTGGTGACATGCCAAAAAATATTGTATCCGTCAAATCACCCAATAGTCAGAATGAGCAATGATGAGTGTTGGCGTCATTTGATCGTTTCTAATAACTGGTTGACAACTTATGTGCAGTGAAGCTGAGGGTTGTCATTTTCAAATAATTCGAAAAATTACAGTTTAAAAAAAACCGGTTAACGGTTAAAAATTAATCAAATTACCGGTTAATCGGCTCTTTCATTTAAATTAAATTCTTTTCAATTCTTGTTGTTTTATTGAATAAAATTGATAATTTTTGTCACATGTTGTAGTTTCTAGCTAGTAAATATGCTAGAACAACATTCCGATATTTTTTGGGCTTCGTGCCAATATTTCACCCAGTAATTAATTTTTGTAGCAGTGTTATAAGTCGACGCTTCGGAACTACTTAGTATAAAAACAAGTTTTCCTTGCTGCACACTTACGCCATTTTTTTGAGCATATTAAAGGTGGTTAATATCTCCTAGTGTGTAAGAAATTAGTATGGTCTGTTCGAGGACGAAATGGTTTCTAAGTCCAGGACGGAAACTCCCAAAAATCTACTAGGTTTTCTGTGCATTATGCGTTAAGGAAAAAAAGTTGGGTGTGAATCACAGGCAGACCTTTGCCAAGGTCTTTGGAAATGCAAACTCAGGATATTTGGGCGAGACATTTTCCGTGGCCTTAGTGAGGTTGTATCTACCAGAATCTATTATTTTCTATTCTACTATTATATTCTATTATATTTTTGGTCACATTTCTTTCCTCATCTGCATTTTATGCGTTCTACCATGATGTTGACTTTGTTTGTAATTCGTTCGCGAATTTTTATGTTAAACTTAATTATGAGCATATTTGCAATACAAAACCGTATAAAAATTATAAAATTTATAGTAGCCGGTTATTCGTAGCAAAATAACCGGCTTATTCGGTATTCGAAAAATTTACATTTAAAAAAACCGTATGCGGCAAAACCACAAAAAACGGTCGAATAATAACCGTTCGGTTTCCCTAGTTGTCATGCAAAAGAAAAATTTAATCAGGTCTGCCTGCCGTTTTTTTTTTTTTTTTTTCATAAAGCACTGTTCAAACAAAGTAATTGCAGTCTGCTCCCATCATGGAGTTTCAATACAATGCCGTCTTAATTCCACCAAGAGTTCAAATTGCATTATAAATACAAAAACAACGTAATTGTACCAACAAACATAAACTTTCTTCGAACTGAAGGAAATTCGGAAGCAGTTGTAAGACCCAATAAAACTCATCAAAAAACCTAATAAAACAAGGTGGGTTGGGTTTTTTGCCAACCCTGGATGTGAGTGAAATTTTGTATACGTTTGAAATGGATAGGCGTGAAATGCAAGTCCTGTACGACTTCGGTGTGTGCAGCGCTTTCCAAGTGTTTAATTTTCTACATTTCTGGCTATGCCTGACAGATGGTCTTGCTCTCGCTCAATTTAGGAATTCTTCAAGAATCAAGAAAAAATATATTTTGTCAAGAGTTTCAAAAATAAAAGTTTTGTAAATAAAAGTTTTTAAAATTTTAGTGAATTATTTATTTAAAGCGTTATAAGTGTATTTGTTTAGTTTTTTTTTTTTTGAAAATTATGTTTAGATTTTTATAGTAGGTGTTCGATAAAGTTCGTCTCCAAATTTGACCAAAAATGGAAAACAATTTCTTATATTTAAAACGAGCTTTATTAAGGCAAATATGTGCCGTATCAATTACTTTTTGCTATTGTAAAGGGTCCGCCATCTAACTTTTTTTCAACTAGTGCTTATTTCGTGAATGGTTGGTAACACTTAGCTCATATCTGATTTGACAGATAATTAGTTTTATCCTTCCGCTGAACGAATATGGTTGTGCATACGCTTCGTTAAGTGGGCCTGCGATCGACTTACAGAAGATGCCGATTTTGCCAAAAAAATCATCTTTACAGATAAAACTCATTTTGATTTTGACGGGTATGTAAACAAGCAAAATTGTCGCATTTGGGGCACAGAAAACCCGCACGCATACATTGAAAAGCCGATACACCCAAGACGAGTCACTGTTTGGTGTGGATTATCGTCCAGAGGCAAACTGGAAAATGAGCAAGGAGTGGCCGTTACAGTCAATGGTGATTCGTTATCGGGCCATATTAAACGAATTTTTGTTCACAAAAATTGAAGAGGAGGATATTAGCAACATTTCGTTTTAAGAGGACGGAACTACGTGCCACACAGCTGAAGCTACACTCGATGTTTTGCGCCCTGTTTTTGAAGATCGCATTATCAGCCGCAGAGCTGATGTCGTTTGGCCACCTCGGAGCTGCGATCTGACACCGTTGGACTATTATTTGTTGGGTGCCGTCAAAGATAAGTGTTACGCCAACAAGCCAGAGACAATTGACGCTTTAAAGGACAATATTCGTGAAGCCATTGGTGAAATACAGCTGCACACAATCGATAATGTGCTTAAAAATTGGACCGATCGTGTAGGCTACTGCATGGCCAGCTTAGACAGCCATTTGAATGAAATTATTTTCCGTTATTAACTGAAAGGATTGTACTTTCAAATAAAAAAAGAAATTTGAGAAAATAGTCAGATTTTTTTTTTTATAGCATTTTCAAAAAAACAAAAAAAAATTAATTTGGTGGACCCTTTATTTACCATTATTACTCAGTGTAGGACTTATGAGCCATGTATTGCAAGTTTCTAATGTATTTAAATGCACACAATTAACAAAGTTCTTCATAGATCGAAACAAATGATAATCTTTAGACGCAATGTGCGGTCTATATGATTGATGCATCAAAACTTCCCCGACAAGCTCTCAGTTTCTCACCGGGTCATTAAAGATGATTGTGGTCACAACATTGCCTTTCTTGGTGTCAATCCTTTGACATTATTGTAGTACTTGATTCTCTTTTCATCGTCCGTAATCATTCTTACATATCAAACCAGCTAGAATGACATCTAATGCAATTAATAGTACTAAAGATATTAAATTTTAAAGCTATCTGGTTACAATTTGTAACCAAAGTTTTTCGAACACCAAAATATTTGATTGAAATCATTATTCTTTTTTTTTAAATGTAGATTTTGCAATGTTAAATTTGGCAACCTTATATCTGGCACATAAATCAGGTGTAACTAGTCGATGGCGTGGTTTATATTGACATTAAGAGCCACTGTGCTTTGGGGCCTATTCGCATATACCTGCGGCTGAAGAAACCCCGACATGAAAAATTATAATGCGGTTGCACGATCTCAGTGGCAAAAACACATCATTGTCTAAGGTCATATACTTTCAGTTACTAGGGTAGTTGAATTTTCTACGAAGGCAGGCTAAATTCACGATGCATAATTCATAATGACCGAGTTTTTGCGAACGATTACAACCCACTGCCTCGAATTCTTCTCTACACTGTTACGAAAATAAAAATGCCTAAAAAGAAAACACACAAGCGCCTTAAAAATGTATTGTGGGATTTTGGTAATTATGTGTCATCCTAACAGTCCCGCACTACCAATTTGACCATCTTTACGTTACATTTGAAATAACGAATATAACATAGAGAATATGAGACATTTCCGGAACTTTCAAAACTGTAGGCAAATAGGTATATAAAAGAGGCTGCTTTATCTACATGTCAGGTAGTAACCGTTTTTCTGTCATAAGATAAAGACGTGTTTAGGCGGAAATAAAAGTATTGTATAAGCGAATATTAAGTTGTTGTATTAAGATAAACTGTATAAAAGGTATAGTGTAGTAAATAAAAAACTGTAACAACAATAAAGTGGTGGTAATTTTATTTTAACGCAATTTAAGCGAACTCAAACGTATTTTAGGATAAAAACTGTGAACGTCAAAACTCGTACAAAGGACAAAGGACAATATCTAAATATTGGGCGGCCGGTAAAGAGCAGTTACAAATTGTCGGCAAATGGGCTTAAAATTTTAATATCACTGGTAATATTAACTGCATCAGACAATACTATAGCTTGTTTCAAAGGTGACATTATAAGCTTTTCTTTGTTAGAAGGCATTTTTAGAGTCGAATTGTTTTATAAAAGTTTTTCACATTTAAAGAAGAGTACAAATTTTTAAAATTATCGTCATATTTTGCTATTTTATTATGCAATAGAAAAGGCACGAATGCATTGCAGGTATACGGAGACGATGCTGTAACTACAAAAGAACAGCGAAATGGTTTGCTTGTTTTCGATCCACTAATTTTAATGTTAAAGATGCATTATGCTGTGGTCGACCAATCACTGAAAAAGTCGATGAAATGAGAAAGGCCGGCACATAAGCAACGTGGATATGACGTAACGATGCAAGATGGTGGCAAAACCAAGATTGACACAATGAAAAGTAATGCTGTGTGTCTGGTGGAATTGAAAGAGAATTATTTATTATAAGCTGCTGCAACCTGGCCAAACGACTGATTCTGATCTCTACTGCCATCGATTCAATCTCGCTAAAACGGTCAGAATTTATTAATAGATAAAGTATGTGTTCCATCATGACAATGACAGACCACACAAATTTGGCATCCATCATATAGCTCGGACCTTGGCGCTTCCAATTATCCTTTGTTTCAATCACTGCAAAACTCTTTTAATGGTTTAACTTTAAATTCCGTAAGGGCTTGCAAAACTCAATTTGTTCAGTTTTTGCTCAGAAAATCCTGAAACTCTAAACAGATAGAATAATGGCTTTAGCCCAAAAATAGCAAAAGGTTATCGATTAAAACGAAATATATTTGGTTTTAAATGCCCGTTTTAAATGTAAGAAAAAGTGTTTAATTTTTGGTACAGTTTTTAGCCGAACTTAACTAATATTTACCATCAAATTCAAAAACATAAATAGTTTTGTTGATTTGCATATCTTTTCTTCGTCGCTCCTCTTGGGCGTGTATGGCTTTTCACGAAGCACCTAACATATTGACTTGTTTCAGTTTCATTAATCAATGGATTTCAAGTTAAGTAGACGATTAGATTACTGTAAGCTCGCCTCCATGTGATTGTGTAGTGATGAAGCTCCTTGCTCCTTGCATTTCTTTCCAGATCATTCGTGTGATGTTTGATATAGTCGTCAGAGTCAGTTGGAATAGTGGATTACTTTTGGATGGATTTGTTTGGAGGGAATTTAAGTTTCTTAATTAAGTATTCGATATCCTCAATAAATTCATGCCCTCTGCGCGGTATTCGAACCTGCCGGTTGAGTTGTAAGTGAGAACTCTAACCACTACTACAGCACGCAATTGCATTATATAAGTATCAAATTTGATTTAATGTTAAACCCTGATCACTGTAATGTATAATTTTCATATGTAATTAAATTATGGTGTGGAATGTAATTAAAGTAGTTGAGTTTGACCGCCTATTACCAGTTCTTGAGTAAATTCATTTCGTTTAAGGTCAAAAATAGCAATTCTAATCCTTTAACAAATGCTAAAATAATGCGTTTTATAAATTTGTTTATCCTTGTTTTCCTTTTCAAATGCTTTTAATCCTTAATGCTTTTTTCTCTCTCTCTCTCGTTTTGTGGCTTAGGTATAAGTTTATTAGTATTTATCATTGTGTTGTGCTGCTTGGCAACGGCTGTTAAGTAGTGGAACTAACGTCCGTTTAACTTTAATAGATGAGCTGTTTTCTTATTTTTAAAGAAATTTTACTTAAACAGGTTGTTGGCAGTTGATTATTTTACAATTATAAACTTCTTAGTTACTTTGTTGTACTTTATGTTCGCTGTAATTGTTGTTTTATTATTATTGTTAATTATAAATATTTTTTATTATTATTTCCTTTCTTTTTCTTAATTTATTTCTATTTTCATTCATTACGAATGTATTTAACAGTCTCTAATTTTTATCCTTGTTTCTTATCCCTCTTTTTAATTCACACCGTTTACATTATTTAGTGTTACATTGTATTTAAAATAAGCTCCGTACATTTTAAAAATGTTATCTAGCAAAGATGTAAGTTTTTAATATTAAAAAGTACTACTTTTTAAAAATCGCTTAAGATCCACTGGTTATTTCCTTTAAATTTATTTTTTGTAAACTTTAAAATTGTGACCTTATTATTTACTATTTGTTATAACGTAATAGCGTGTTCACACGAGACTATGAATTACTTGGTGTAATGTTGGTATAACTTATACGAATTTTCTAGGTCACATGACACATGAGTAATTCGTTTATTGTTTTATGCTTTGTTAGAAGATTGTTTTTTGGAAAAAGGTTAAAAAATTAAGTCCAGCGTGGACAAACACCAAATACATGTTAGAGATCACATTGATTTGTAGTAATCCAAATTTCTTGCGCAGTTAGTGAATGAACCTACTCACAGATCGTGTTTAGATGGGCACCAAAATAACACTCTCACTACACATCCTGAAAAGTATGTAGTTGAGGTCCTCGCACCTCTCGGAAATTCGGACCATTGTACCACTTCTGCCTGTTTCCCGTACTCTACTCTTCACATCGCTTCACATATACTTACGAAGCGCTTGGTTTTGATTACGGGAAAGCTCATTGAGCTGAGCTTAATGATTTCTACGGGCATTTCAGTTGGAAACTTTGTTTCCTTGATTCTAACGTGAATGCCATAGCCGAATTGTTTGTCAATATAATAAAACTAGGGATGGATAATTTCATCATAAGCAGCAAGATCTTCGTGTACTGCAGTACTTAGGCGCGAAAAGACTCTATACGAGCAGTGCCTATTTGCTAAAGTTCTTACTTTTTCGAGGTGGTCATTCATTAAAACACTTAGGAGCAGCGCTAGTTCGCTTCCAGTCCTTATAAAGAACGACAAATCATTCACTTACCGGTTGAAACGGCAAACCTTCTGGCTAAAATGTTTGCAGGTAATTCGAACTTGTCGGAGAGCGTTCAACCATTGCCCGAGCTTGAAAGAGTATCAGTGACCATGCCTAGTATATTCTTGCGAGCCCATGCAGGGTTCTTGTAAATCTTGACGTTATTATGTCTTCTGCGCCGGATGGAATTCCAGCACTAGTCCTGAAACAGCGCTCTTCAACGCTTACTATCCATTGGCTAATCTTTTCGGTGCGTTCTATCCTGCGGGTATTTTTCCATCTTGCTGAAAGGTTGCCAATGTAACGCCAATCCCTAAAAAGGGTGAGGCTAGTAACCCTGAAAATTACCGCCGAATAGCAATTTGTTCGGCACTTTCTAAAATTATGGAGAATACGATTCGAAAGAAGCGTTCAAGTGCCTCAGTTTTTTAAGACGGTACAAGAATTACTTCACTCCATCTGATCTCCTTAATATTTACAAGACGTGTATTCGACCCATATTGAAATACAATTTTTATATATAGGCTGGTGCTTCGAGGTATATCTTGGAGCTTCTCGACCGCGTACAGTAGAGCGTGAAGGTTTTTATGAGATGACGATATGGTAGCCAACTTTATCGATTCATTAGAGCAACGTCGCAATGTGGCGTGTGTTTATTGTTTTATCGGTACTATGGCGGAATGTGTTCTGGCGAAATTAAGGAACTAATTCCTAGTAATCATATAGTTTTACGTAGTACTCGTATTTCTCGTAAAGCACATCTCTTTGTAGTTGATTGTCCAGTGAATCGCACAACGCATTATAGGTAGAATTCATTCTTTGGTAGTACTGTTCGTTTGTGGAACATTCTTCCTGCGAATGTCTTCCCTACCACTTACGACATGAGCAAATTTAAATCGAACGTCCACAGACACTACTCTATCTATCGTCCTTCCCATAACCTATTTTCCCATTACCCCCACAATGCACTGCATTGGTAAGGATTATCCCATAAGTACTGGTTTCAAGAGAAAAAAAAGTTATTGAAACTAAGTTACTTACAATTTGGATGATACGGTTTTAAAATTTTGTAAGAAAATTATGTAATTCGATTCATAATTGGAGATTAAATTATGAAGAAGAGAGCGAATTACGAAAAAACGTTTTCGTAATTATATTAGTTCTGATACAGAAAAGATATATTTTTGTATAAATGGTGACGATGAAATTTCTTCTTCAGCTTGTTAATATGTATATGTACATAATTACTAGTTTAACTTAAGCGGCGCTACCCGGGAATCTATATATATGCATATTACAATTAGGACATAAATTCACTTTTTTCCCGATCCTAACGATTATGCTTAATCGGTATTATAAAATTTCTACAGATTTCTATTCGAGATAGGGTTTAGCCAAATAATTCCAATATCTTTCGAAGCAACGAGTGATGAATACCAGGATAGCGTTGGTTATTTTATATTTGAGGACTAACGCTAACAGGGGAGGGCTGATTTTACATAAAAGTTTAATATGCTGATCTTAGTCAATTTTTTTATAGCAGTCGAATTTTACGCAAAGATTTATAGGCTTCGATATCAAAAACATTAAATCATAGCTACAGTCTCGTGTCTATGTTAGAATGCTGCCAAGGTATCAGTAGTTACTAACCCCTCACAACTCGATATTACGTATCCTGAATTTTGTGTTGTTAGGGGTATTGCAAAGCATTATCCTTTATCTATGAATGCTAAGCCTTAATCCTGCCTTTGTATCTACACTTTAATATAGTGAAAATAAGATGCGTATCTTCAATGCCTGCTTAAAAACAACACTATTTTATGGTAGTGAAACATGGCTAATGTCAAGTGCAATTACACAAAAACTAGAGGACTTTTGTAATAAATTCCTACGAAATATTCACGGATTTTTTTTTGCTACGAACTACCAGCAATACTGATCTATGGATTCTGACCAATGAAGAGCCCATAATGCGACAAATATCAAGGAGAAAATGGAAGTGGTCAGGACACACTGTAAGAAAAATGCAGCAAAATTCACTTTAAGAAAAATGCATAAGCAGAAGAAGACTAAAGTGGTAACCCCAAGGCAGTCGCAGAAGAGATCGTCCAAAGAATACGTGGCGCCGAACTATGTTACACGAGCTTTTAAGTAACAACAACTCATGGGAAGAAATTATAGGTTATTTTCAAAATGGAGTAAGATGGGAACATTTTGTTGAAGCTCTATGCTTCCTAGAAAAGCAGTAAGGGATCAAAAATAAAATCTCATAACAATGTAATATATTATTTTCGAAAAAAGATTTCAATAGGGATTATATAGGGTGGGCCATTTAAAAGTAAATAAATAAAATAAAACAAAAATGGTTTGAATTTTTGCTAAATTTGTCGTTTTGTTGTGAAGTACAATTGTTCCGGTTAGAAATGAATGATTATTTCATTCATATGGCTACCGCGGATGGCCTCAGAATTTTTTGAGTGTATGGGGTCCTATATCGGCAATAGCATCACTAATGTCGTCCTTCAAATTCTCAATTGTCTCTGGTTTGTCGGCATAAACTTGTCATTAGCAGCTTTTGGGGGCTAATTTCGGCTAATTAAACGGCCATCAAACGTTTGACGCAACAAATTGATGGTGGCATGAAATGTGTGGCAAGTTGCACCATCCTATTGAAACCAAACATCGTTCACATCAATATCATGAAGAGCGGGCACAAAAAAATCTGTTATCTTGGTGCGATAGGTGTCTCCATTGGCCGTAATGGTTGCGAAGTCCTCATTTTCAAAGAAATATGGTGCAATAATGCCTCTGCTCCGCAAGCCGTACCAAACAGTCATTGGTACTGGGTGCATTTGGGCTTTCTGAGCCCCAAATGCGGGAATTTAGCTTATTAACGTACGCACCCAGATGGAAATGAGCTTCATCCGTAAAGATGTTTCCATTTTTTTGATTTTTTGTAATTTCCGACCAATTGTCTTTGTTTGGGAAATAAATTTCCAATAAATCACAACGTCGCTCAAGCATAAATCGATTCATTTCATTCAGTGGAGATAATTGTCAGATGCTAAGTAACCGCTGGCTCAAATTTAGACCGATAGATGGCCCTCCCGATATAATACGTATACGCATTATATAATATACGCTGGGCCTTAATGAGTTAATAGATAGAACTAAAGTGCAGGTGTGTTTAGAAGTCCACCTGAAGTGAGTGGCAATATACTCCATATATGTACGTGATAATACAGTTCATAACTTAATTAAAAGTAAATCGAAACGTCAAAGCTTAGTTCCTAATTCTAATTCAAGTTATTATATACGTACTCAATATTTCAGAAGAATGGTATAAACAAAAAATATTGAACAAGGAAACTTGTCATTTCATAACAAACGAATAGCAAAATATGTATTAATTACACAGTTTGACAATAGAAAAGAAGGGAGAACATATTGGTTCTGCTTTTAAATAAAACTTTCAAGACAATGGCTATAAATTGTGAATATTATACTTTTTATTACTTAATCTCCGTTATTGTTCTACTCTTTAGAAATGTACATTTTATTTACAATAAATGCGGCAACCTATTTTAGTCTTACAAATAATAAATAAATAAATAAAGAACAATTGGAAAGATTTCAATAAACTTAACCCTTTTTTTCTGCGCATTAAAATTCGTATAAAAAACATAAGAACAATTTCGAAATAGAGTGAATTAAGCCGTACAATTTACGTTTACTGTGTAATAATAAAATAAATAATGAAGAAAGAGAAACGTAAAGTCCTTGAATTTGTTTTCGGGCAAATAAACATTAAATATAAGCCAACACGAGTTTTTTTATAAGAAAAAAAATTGTATGTGAAGTTTTTAAAATTTTTCAAAATTATTAACAAAAAATAAAAAATAAATAAAGAGAATCCTTTGAAAACTTATACTTCTTATGTATGTACAGTTTGTAAATTGAAAGTTTTCAAAGCAAAAAAAAAAGTGAAGTGAAAAAGTTTATTTGATAATTCCAACAAAAAATTCTTAACATGTATAGTTTTTTGGTACACATTCCCTTATTGTAGCTCTTGGAAACGTCATAACTTATCCTTGACTTTTCAAAAAACAAATTGTTCGCCAGCGTTCAAAAAGTCTAATTATAAATATTGCCATAATAATGAACTTAGACGTAAATCTTATTTATGCTTTATTATCCCAGGGAGCATATGTTCTTGTACACGTCCCTGATATCAAGTCACAGAATTTGATTTGCCTTTTAACCAGTGACGCTCAAAAAGAGAGCCACACTTAAAATGAGAGGACTACACTGAAATAAAAATTAAGTTTTTCGATTTATTGTTTCTTAAAAGACTTGTTTTTTTTGCATTATAAACAAAAATAATTTTAAGCATAATACGTACATCCGTCAAACGAAAAATATGTACAGTGGCTCCAACGCATAATCGGACACTATTTTCTTTCATAGATACGTCCTCTAGGCGTTATAAATACAATAAATAAATAAATTGTTTCGAATTTATAGAAACACAAGCGGAGTTCAGAACTTTATGTAATTGGACGCCTTTGGGAGGAATTGGCTAGAGGAGTTCATAAAAAAAGGTCTACACCCTTGTTCAGCTGAATGTGACATTGTTAGTAATATTGAACTCCATAGAGCCGGAAGTACATCAAAATCAATTCTAAGACTCTTACTGACTATGCAAGATTACAAAGAATATGCAAATTATTACTGATTCGTCGTTTATGGCATTTTAGTGAATCAAACTTTGCCTTGTCCGATTATGTGTTGAGTTTAAGAAATTGAGTTTTTTTTGTTTTTGTATTGAAACTTACAGTTATTATTAGATCAAATGCTAGTTTTCCTATTACTCATACAGATAAATATCTAAAGTACAAATAAGACCCCGAAAAATCATTATATAGGGTCCGCCATCTAACGTTTTTTTCAAGTAGTGCTTATTTCGTGAATGGTAACACTGAGCTCATGTCTGATTTGACAGGTAATTAGTTTTATCTTTCCGCTGAACGAATATGGTTGTGTACACGCTTGAACAACGCTAGGAATCTGGGCCTGCGATCGATTTACAGAAGATGCCGATTTTGCCAAAAAAATCATCTTTTCAGTAGAAGCTCATTTTGATCTTGGCGGGTATGTAAACCAGCAAAATTGTCACATTTGAGGCACAGAGAGCACGCACGCATACATTGAAAAGCCGATACACCCAAGACGAGTCTCTGTTTGGTACGGATTTTGGTCCAAAGGCATAATTGGGCCATTTTCTTTCGAAAATGAGCAAGGAGTGTCCGTTACAGTCAATGGCGATCGTTATCGGGCCATGTTGAACAAACAACATCTGGTTTCAACAAGACGGCATTACGTGCCACACAGCCGAAGCCACACTCGATGTTTTGCGCCCTGTTTTTGAAGATCGTATTATCAGCCGCAGAGCTGATGTCGTTTGGCCACCTCGGAGCTGCGATTTGACACCGTTGGACTCTTATTTGTGGGGTGCCATCAAAGATAAGTATTACGTCTACAAGCCAGAGACAATTGACGCTTTAAAAGACAATATTCGTGAAGCCATTGGTGAAATACAGCTGAACACAATCAATAATGTGCTTAAAATTGGACCGATCGTGTAGGCTACTGCATGGCCAGCCGAGGCAGCCATTTGAATGACATTATTTTCCATTATTAACCGGAAGGATTGTACTTTCAAATAAAAAAAGAAATTTGAGAAAATATTCAGTAGTTCTTTTTTTATAGCATTTCAAAAACAAACAAAACAATATTTGGCGGACCCTAGTCATATAAGCATTACTAAAATGCCAAATATAAATCACTTTTAATAACTGTATCACAGCGATTTCAAAAGGTTTTATTTTGTAGAAATATACTCTAAGTATACGCTGTGTATACTCGAGTAGAAATATACACATACGCAAGTGTAAATATGGGTATCGTTTTATTTTCAACTTTACTCTCTCATACATGTTTGGCCACCAATAATTATGAAGCACACAAAACCATGCTTTTGTCATTCTCTGGTAAATATCTTTTTTTATGAATTTGCCGACTGCTGCCTCAAAACCCTGTCTAACTTTCAACGCATCACCAAGCAAGGATTTACACAAGCTGATAAACAAACATCTTCGCACCAAAAAACTTGTAGACTGGTCCCATTTTAAACACCATTATTCTACCTTCAATCCTGATTGTATTAAAGCCGCAATTATCAAGGAAGTAAATCACACACTACGTACGACTGAGGATTCGCCATACACTGATAACCCATAGGCATCTATTACAACGGAACCCTTCTCCTTCCTGCACACATTATTCACGATTCCTCACTGTACAACATATCCTCGACGAATACACAAATTTAGCGACGTTTCGTAAAGTTAGTTTCGAAAACGCTACACCGTCTACCTTTTTAAATAATATCAATATGATAAACGTTAGGAAAATAATTAAATACATCAACGACATCAAACTAAATGGCAATATTTAACCTAAATTAGACAATTAGATATACATGATATGTAAACCTTATCTTAAATTTTGAATGTTAGAACAATATTTGTAAGGTATTTTAGTACTTATAAGTAAATTAAAACTGTATACTTTTAATCCCACCCTATGCCCTGGCAGATAGCGTGGTCTAAAAGTTAGGGTAATATTTTATATTGCTTTAATAGATAATAATAATAATCTTTTTTATTGTTAGCGTTGTAATGTGTGGACCTATTTTAAAAGTTATGACGTCTCGAAGTCCTTCAGAGGTACAGTAACGAAATGTGTATGAAAAAAAAAAATATTTAGAGTTTGTTGTTGCAATACTCAAATGAAAATAAGCTTTTAACTTTTATTCTACTTTGAAAACATTTACTTTACCTACTGTATGTATGTACGCATATATAGCTGTATATTCGCACACACAAAACAGACGCACTTTTAATACAATAAAAATTTAAATCTCTTGTTTTTTAACCAATGGAATTATCTTTGATTTATTTTAACGACTCTACCACAATAAAGCGAAATAATTAAAAAAAAAATCCAAAAGTACATGGGAAGCAATATATGCAGCGACTATTGTTACAATTTGATATGTTACCACCTCACGTTCAACAATTATTTGTGAATGTATGCGAATACATTTTGCAGTAGCAATAAAATGATGAAAAAAAATTGAATTTCGAAGGGAGATTTCTCTCACAAGAATAATTTCCGTATATGATTTGCAGCAAAGCAACAAAGCGATTTATTCCCATATATACAAATAATTGAACTATTCAAATCCACTGATGTGTAGAGAAATGCCTTTAAATGCATTCAATTTTAAAAAATTTTATGATGAATTGGAATATCATCCTTTAATTGAGATTAAAGACAAAGTTGAACGCATTTAAAAGGATTTAAAGTATGGCAAAAATAATTAATTAGTTCGTTGCTCGAACCTATGCAAAAAAAAATTTAAAAGTAGACTTGTAGTGCACGTTAGTTCTCCATACTTTAAGCTTAATAAACATTTGTTAAAAAGACATATGCAAAAACCTTACATTAGCTAATAAATTATAAGTTTTCATGCTGACAATACCATGATTATTTTTATGTCAGCGATGCAAAAAATGAAAGCTACACATGCTAAACAACAACAATGTAGCGAGGCTTCAGTACCAACAGCTGGCGAAACAGGTAAAAAAAGCTGCACGAAGAGACAAAACAAATTTCCTAGAAGGTCTAGCTAGAACAGCAGAGGAAGCAGCTGGACAGAATAACATGAGAAAACTAAACCAGACGATAAACTATCTCACAGATAGAAAGTGTAGACGGAACCAAGCAGTTACTGATCGCAATGGCACAATTGCACGAATAGTGAAGCACAGATGCAAAGATGGAGGGAACATTTCGAGGAAATTAGCAACGTAACGGACACAGATGAAGATATCGAAATGTACTATAACAGCCCTATGCAAAATACATTGAACATAGCATGTTCAAACGAATTTAAACGAAGTTGAAGAATAATAAAGCTGCAGGCGAAGATGGCTTACAAGCCGAAATCTTACGGGCGAACATTACAATTGCAGCTGAATTACGAAGGCCTCATATCAGATCAGCATGTGAGGAAGAGAAGTAGCGTCTTTTTATAGAGGTATAGAACTTGAAGTTGGCATTATTTTTCAAGATGGCGACCGATTTAACAGCTGGAAAGTGATTTATTCTCAATTTGGTTTGGCAATTCATCATGAATAGACTCACGCCTAAACAACGCTTGCAAATAGTGCAATTTTATTTCGAAAATAATGGTTCTGTGCGGAAAACGTATCGCGCACTACGTCCATTTTATCGTCGACAAAATCGTCCATCAGAGCAGTTAATTCGATTAACATGGAACGTTTTCGCACCACGTTTACTCTTATTGATAACTCGCATCCCCAAAGACGCTGTACGGTGTGTACAGAAGAAGCTATTGCTGATGTAGAGCGTAGCATTGAGCAAGACCCAAATGAGTCCATCCGCCATCGAGCACAGGAATTGGATCTGTCTCCATCCACTTTATGGAAGATTTTGCCGAAGGATCTTGGTTTGCGTGCTTACAAAATCCAACCTGCGGGCCAAAACGAGATTACCGTTGTTCCCGATTTTCATAAGCGAATTTTGTTTAGCGATGAAGCGCACTTCTGGCTGAATGGCTACGTCAACAAACAAACTGCCGCATTTGGAGTGAAGGTAATCCTCAAGTGTATGTGGAAACACTGTTACATCCAGAAAAACTGACTGTTTGGTGCGCTTTATGGGCTGGTGGAATCATTGGTCCGTACTTTTTCAAAAACGATGGTGGCCAGAACGTTACAGTCAATGGTAATCGGTATAGAGCCATGATTACTAACTTTTTCATTCCTGAATTGAATAACCATGATGTTCAGGAGATGTGGTTTCAACAAGACGGCACAACATGTCACACAGCTCGTGCCACAATAGATTTATTGAAAGACACGTTTGGTGACCGCCTAATTTCACGTTTTGTACCTGTGAATTGGCCTCCACGATCTTGTGATTTAACACCGCTAGACAACTTTCTGTGGGACTATGTAAAGTCATTGGTCTAAGCGGTGGAGCCTCAAACGCTTGACCATTTGGAAGACAACATTCGCCGTGTTATTGCCGATTTACGTCCATAAATGTTGGAAAAAGTCATCGAAAATTGGACGTCAAGATTGGACTACATCCGCGCTAGCTGTGGCGATATGCCAGAAATCATTTTTAAAATGTAATGCCACAAGATTATCTTTCGGATGAATAAAACTCATGTCAATCGAATCATCCATATTTGTTTTATTGCAACTTAAAGTTCTATACCTTTATAAAAAACACCCCTTACAAGATACTAGCAGTCATAATACAGTGAAGGCTTCAGAGCAAACTAGAAAACATATTGCGTGACGAACAGGCAGGCTTCCGGCCCAATAGAAGCTGTGTAGACCAGACCAACACCCTACGCACCATAATAGAACAGTCTCTAGAGTGACATACACCTCTATACCTACTGTTCGTCGACTTTAAGAAAGCCTTATCATCAAAAGGACTGCTATATGGAAAGCATTGAGAAGAAAGGAGTAGCCCAGAAAATAATACGAATAATACAAGCAATGTACGAGAATGCAGAACTCTCGGTTTTTCATAATGGGAGCATCAGCCATCGTACTCGATGAGATCATGGGCGAAGTCTGTTCACAAAGGAGATGTATAACATAGAGTCTCTCACGACAACTCGATGACCTGGATTATGCGGGTGATATTTGCCTTCTCTCACACAAGTTCTCCAACATGCAGTCAAAAGTTAATGACCTGGAAAAACTGGTTCGCAATGTTGGCCTTGAGATAAATATTAAGAAAACTAAAGCTATGAGAATTAACAACAATAGCACAGAAAACATAATACTACAAGGCGGACAATAGAGTATATGGATAGCTTTTGCTATTTTGGAAGCACAATGGCAACAAATGGATGTGCAGAAATAGACGTTAGCAAAAGGCTCAATAAAACAAGGTCGGCATTCGGATGATTAGAGTCAGTATGGAGAAGCTCATACATATCCAAGCGAACCAAGCTCAGAATATTCAAAGCATGTGTAAAGTCAAGTCTGTTGTACGGCTTGTGTCTAACACCATCACGCAAAAGCTACAGGTATTCACCAACAACTGCCTTAAAATCATATGGCCTAACACCATAAGCAACATAGATCTATGGAATTTAACAAACGAAGAGCCCATACTGAAGCAGATAAGTCAAAGACAGTGGAGATGGATCGGCCATACCTTAAGAAAAAATCATGGTTGTATTACAAGGATGGCACTTGGGTGGAATCCTCAAGGAACAAGGAAGCGCGGTCGACAAAGAAACCCTGGCGACGCTCAATCATCCAAGAACTAAGGCAAAACAATCTTACATGGGAAGAGGCAAAGACAACAGCAGCAAATCGTGTAAGATGTAAATGCTTTGTGGAAGCATGCGAGTAGTCGAATCAAAAAAGATTTATTTTTTATTAATTATATAAAATCATATTTTCTAATAAATCTATTTCAGTTTTCATTACCTTCTTATATTTTATTTAATACTTTACATACATATTTATTGAAAAAATTCTTCAAATCCTAAAAAATTAGAAGAATTAATTCTATTAGTGGAATAATAACTACTCGAATAACGAGCTTTGTGTATTTGTTTTGATCTAATGTACATCACTAAAGAAAAAATATTTTTATTGTGCTTAAATGAAAATGTATTAGAAAATAATTAGTTTTAAAAGAAAAAGTTTCGCAAATAATGTCGATGATGTTAAAGTGGCCGTAAAAATTTATAAGCATACAGCATGAAGCAATAAACAAAGATGACGCCGACAGGTTTCCAAAATAATTTTCTACTGCGCATATACGTCATAATAGAATAAAATTGCCTATATTATATGAAATTCTAAGGAAAATTGTGGCAAAAAGAATGTTATGTTTTTTTTCATATACAGGGTCCGCCATCTAACGTTTTTTTTTCAACTAGTGTTTATTTCGCGAATGGTAACACTTAGCTCATGTCTGGTTTGACAGATAATAAGTTTCATCCTTCCGCTGAACGAAAATGGTTGTGTATACGCTTGAACAACGCTGGGAAATATTGCGACATTCCTTTGAAAATCACAGTAATGTTGCAGAATCAAAAATCATCTTTTCAGATGAAGCTCATTTTGATCTTGGCAGATATGTAAACAAGCAAAATTGTCGCATTTGGGGCACAGAAAACCCGCACGCATACATTGGAAAGCCGATACACACAAGACGAGTCACTGTTTGGTGCGGATTTTGGTCCAGATGCATAATTGGGCCATTTTCTTCGTAAATGAGCAAGGAGTGTCCGTTACAGTCAATGACGATCGTTATCAGGCTATGTTGACCGAATTTTTGTTCACAAAAATTGAAGAGGAGGATATTAGCAACATTTGGTTTCAACAGGACGGAGCTAAGCCCACACAGCCGAAGCTACACTCGATGTTTTGCGCCATGTTTTTGAAGATCGCATTATCAGCCGCAGAGCTGATGTCGTTTGGCCACCTCGGAGCAGCGATTTGACACCGTTGGACTATTATTTGTGGGGTGCTGTCAAAGATAAGTGTTACGCCAACAAGCCAGAGACAATTGACGCCTTAATGGACAATATTCGTGAAGCCATTGGTGAAATACAGCTGCACATAATCGAGAATGTGCTTAAAAATTGGACCGATCGTGTAGGCTATTACATGGCCAGCCGAGGCAGCCATTTGAATGAAATTATTTTCTATTATTAACCGAAAGTATTGTACTTAGTTTGTTTTTTATAGCATTAAAAAAAAAAAAAAAAAATTATTTGGCGGACCCATATATAAAAAATTTATTTGAAATGGTTAAATAGATTAGTATTTATCAAAAATAAATATTTACACCCTGGGACTCATTAAAATACATCATTTAGTCTAATTTTCATTATTTCAACAAATTTTGTCGGTTTTTTTTGTTATTGTAATTTGTTTCCGAAAGAAGTATTTACTTTTTAAATAATACTAAAAAATTCATAAAAAAAACTGACTTTAAAACACATTCAATATACATTTTTATATATCCTCCTTCTTTTGATTTCATTATTACCTGGATAAGTTTTGGGATGGACTGCACTACGTTTTTGCAGAAGTTTATATATGTATATCGTTTATATCCAGAAATTGGGCTACACAGTCAAGAACTGCGAAGCTGTTACTGTGGGTCAAAGTTTAAAAATGATGTCCGAAACACTTTTGAACCAAATTTCTAAGCTTTCATACAAACCTTGGTGTAAAATATCAACGTTTTTTGTATTGGCGTCCATTCTTACCGAAAAATTAACGCATTTGCTTACCTCATCTATTCCCATACACTTACACATTATTATGCTACCCCTCCGGACTTTACTCTGGGTTGGTTAAACAATTCGATTAAAAATTTTTAGATTTTTTTTTTCTGTTATTCGTAATAGTCTTTCAAAGCACGGAAAATTATTTTTTTTAATATTTTTATACCTAAAATTGTTTTATAAGAAAAAGCCTAAAAACACGTCAATTAGATTTTGATTTAAATATAAATTTAAATTTGTAAGGAAAAGTTATAGGGCTCGCGCGTGAGACGCAATTAAAGTAAACATACGCAATTCTGTGCCTTAATAAGTTAATAAGAAAAAAAAATATTATTGTACAATGGTTTGTTACGAGGGCGGATTGATATTGAAGCTATCTAAGTAGGAAAAAAACATTTTTTTTCAAAAACCATTCATTTCTCAACATAGTCTCTTTTTAGCTCAATACAGTGAGATGATATTCCAACTTTTTTATACCATCTGAATAATACGAACCTAATGGGAACTCCTCAAAATACGCATTAGTTTCGGTACTCACTTCTTCGTTTGAGATGAATCTTTTTCCTGAGAGCCATTTTTTCAAGTTTGGAAACAGGAAAAAGTCACTAGGGGCTAAAACTGGACTATAAGTTGGATGATCAACCAATTCGAAGTAGATTTCTCGTAGTTTTAGCATCGTATCTAATGCTGTGTGAACCGGTGCGTTATCTTGAAAAAAGAGCACTTTTTTCTTGTTAAAATGTGGTCATTTTTCTATGATTGCATCAACCAATTGATCCAATAATGCACGATAATACTCTCCTGTGATTGTGGATCACTTTTCAAGATAATCGATGAGCAATAGACATACAGATTCGCCGTAATGTTTATCAAGCTTTTCTTTTGTCTCTTTCGCCGTTTTGCCTTTCAAATAATAGTGTTTAATCACTACACGAAATTCACTTTTTTCCATTTTCCAATAAACACAAAAGTTGCTTACTTCAAACGGCTACAACAAATAAACTAATTGATGAATTTGGCTAAAATTTTAACAGCTGGCGTTTGACAAATCGCAATTTCTAAAAAAGAAAAAGTTTTTGTGTTTGTGCTGCCATCTAGCGCTAGGTAGCTTCAATGTCAATCCGCCCTCGTATATTATATTTTTGTCATTTTATAGCCGAACGCCTCAATTTAATATTTAATTTTATTATTTTTATTGCATTTTTTGTTTATAATTAATTATCGATCATTTTATTTTGTATTTTAAAGTAAAATATTTTATTTTGCTTCTAAAACAAAACAAAAAGTTTTATGCCTACGTCACGCACACTTTTATCGAGAGAGAGAAAAAGTAACGGACCTGCGCAAAGCGCAATATCTCAATATTTGATTCATGAGCATACAGTGGGATGAAAGACACTGTGCATATTTTGAATTTGAAAAAAAATTGCTATAAAAACTTAAATACTTAATCAAATAAAACAAAACTTCACACATTTATTCATTGTTTAGTCCTTTAAAAAAAACTTTTACAAACACTGGAATGGAAGAAAGGTAATCTTATAAAAGAATCTGCATGCACCTAGTTTTGCACACTCTTCGCTTAAATAGAATATACTTTTCAACACTATTCTTAGAACAACTTATTTTGTTGCATTTTTAAGGAAGTTTGATGTACTCTCTACAATATTACCCAAAAATGTAAGAGAAATCTGGTCCAATTCGTATTATATTCGTTGCCATATTGCTTTAAATAAAATGTTATTATATTGGTTGCCTAATTTTGATTAAATTTGAAATTGAAGGCTAAATTTTTTTGAGTGCATAATGTCGAAGCGACTTTTAAAAATTTAAAACATAATTGGAGCAATTTATTAGTACCAAGTTTCAACGACATCTTATTTTCTGGTGATACGAACTTTGTATTAGAATTTGAGATGAGTTTTACAAAATTCGAAGGTGTTGGTGATATCGATATAGAGCACATTTTGACTGGATTTATTACAACGTTGTCCTTACTTGATTAGCGTTAGGAAGGTAACAAATACGACTACCAAAGCAAGGTCATTATAACACACAACTTTTTAATTTTTTACAAAACTTTTTTTTATATGTCTTTTCTGCTTTCAATTTATTTAAATTCTTATGCTCTGTCGTTATAATGTGTTTTAAGCAAACATCTGTTTCTATTAAGTCTTTGAATAACATGTGTGTGCTATTTGACATCTCTAATGATTTACAATATATTCTGTCCGGCAAAAAAATTGTTCACTTGGTTGAATTTGAATAAATAAAACTTCTTTCAAGAACCGGCATATTATATCAAATAAAAGGTGATCCGAAAAAAAAGAATGTAATATAATAGTCATAAAAGTTTAACATTTACTTGTACATACATACGAGTATGTACGTACAAAAATGCAATAGAAAGAAACTAACAAATCATAGGAGTAATAAATTATGAAAATAATAAATTACTCATTAAAAACAGGAAGAAGATCCTTTTTTTCATGACACGTACGCACAATATGCAGCCATAAGATGTTAATGCTTTCTTCACTATATTTAGGTAGACTCATAAAAGTCGTTACTGGTCCTCGGGCTATAAAATAGAAATATATTGTCTATGAATATTCAAAGAAGCATGTGAGTTAAGAGAAAGTTTCTATTATATTTTGTATTGCATGTGCATATATATATATATATGTATGTCAGTATTTGAATTGCCTTTTATGAAGTAATTTACCAGGTAACACCTTTTTACTTTTTATTGACGACATTTCTTTTACAGGTAAATAGGAAATTACTTTTGCTCATTGTAAAGAGCTTTTAAATGGAAAAGTTATCTCAAACTTTTTGATGACATGAACCTTAGAAATTCAAATCTATTTTATGGGCAGACCAATCAATAAAAATATAAAGTAAAATCTTGTTTTTTGTTATTTACTATTAATATTGTTACGAAAATAAGGGTGGGCACCTCTGTCATTGTTACATCGCTTAAATAAATACGATGATTGCAAGTAATCAAATCTACACTAACAAAAACAAGCAGAAAAGAAAATAATTAACAGACAATAACAAACAACAAGAGCTGAAAGAAGTCGATGTTTACATCTACATGGCATGGTTTAAAAAGAACTAAAAGGAAAATAAATGAAAGAAATGAAGTCTACCTAAAATATCGAGAGGTTCGAGAGCTTTCGAAGTGTTGTTTACTCAGCCATATAAAAAGCACACCGAAGCGGAAAACAATCATTTTTTTTTGGTGTAAACGCAGCTAACGAGTTATTGGCTTAAACTCAGTGTGAAGAGAGTTTAGTGCGGTTAAACTCTAGTTGGCTTGAACTCAGTGTAAAGAGAGTTTAGTGCGGTTAAACTCTGGCTGAAGAGGTTGTAATCAAACCGAAGTTGTAACGCCGATCGGGTTGGAAGATCTTCAGGAAGAAAGATCTGCCGAGTAATTGTTGCTGTGTACACACTTGTAAACAGACGGAGTAAATAAGAACAGAAATTGATATGGCTTGTGAAAAGGTTACAAGCAGTGGAACACAAAACTGTGTTGAATAATGAATAATTAATTAAAAAACAAACACAAAATTTATTTTATTTTAACTGTAATCTACGAACTCATAGATATACGTTTTTAAAAGGTAAAAAAATAAAAATATTGTAAAGAGATGCAATAATATCTTTCTCTATTGTGGCACCTTCATCTATTATAAAGTTTCCCTCTCAACTTTGTCACTTTGACGAACTTCACTATATAATTTGCAGCAAGTTGGGTTTACTCTCAAAATACAATCTGTTGATTTTTTAGCAATTTTCTTTTTGGTAACACTGCTCTTGGCAGTTCATCTGTTTTCGTGTAACATATTACTGTCAAATATGTTCAGCTTGGTCTATAACTTAACATTGAATTGACTCACAAACGCGCAATGCCTGCAGATTATTGAATTTTATAATCACAATTCATGCTCAAAATTTATGCTTTTTCATCGGAAAATTGTGTTCAGCGACGAATCTCATTTCTGGTTGAACGTATACGTGAACAAGCAAAACTGCCGTACTGGGTGTGAAGAGCAGTCAGAAGCACTGAAAGAATTATCAATGTATCCCGTAAAATTCACTGTTTGGTGTGGATTATGAGCCGGTGGCATCATTGGATCATACGACGAATATAGGAACGTTACTGTGAATGTCGAGCGCTACCGTGCGAAGATGTTTTTTTTTGAAGAGATGTACTTGGCTGACACGTGGTTTAAACAACACCGTGCCACATGCCACACAGCACGTGAAACAATGGCCCAATTGAGCGGCGAGTTCTGTGAACAGTTTATTTCACATTTGGGGCCGGTCAATAGGCCACCTAGATCGTGCGACTTAACGCCTTTAGATTATTTTTTGTGACTATTTTAGGGCTAATGTGTGTTGGGACAAGCCCGCTACGGTTGAAGCACTGGAAGCCAATATTGAAGAATTTATTCCAGAGTTATAGAGAGAGTATGCCAAGATTAGATCCAGCATATGAATCATTTGAGGCGTAGGCGCGGTCAACATTTACATGAAATCGTCTTTAAGCATTAAATTATATACGTAGATCGTTCTATCAACTCAAATTTCATGCATTTCTCAGTTTTTCGTGTTTTTTTTAATCAAATCCGAAAGCTCTTAAAAAATCACCAGATAATTGAGAAACGTCTAGGTGCCTCTGTAACAATCACGGTTTTCATTCATCCTATCAGGATTTATTATGTTTTTGAATGGGTTCATTCTGGTGTTATAACTGCTTCCAAATTTCGACAATATGACAACGCTCGATTTCTCGTAGTAAAATTTACTAAGCAAATGTTAGAAACAATCAAATGCCACATCCACCGTATTCTCTAAATATTGCTCCTTATAACTATTTGCTGTTCCGACGGATACAATATCTATTGGCATATCACCGAATCACATCTTTAGAAAAAATATATAATCGTCTACAAAGTGGATCGCCTCAAAAGAGGAGATGTATTTCTTTGAATTGGCATTCGGACATTGACTCGGATGTGGGTAAAAGATGTAAGCGGAAATTTGATAAATTTATATTTTGATAAAACTGATCGAATTAATTTAGGAGTACAAAGTTCCTCAAGTTCCTCCCTCACAGAATCTCCACTTTGTATTCGAAATTACTTTCATTCTATTTAATTAGTCATTGAGTATGCAATGTCCGGTCAAAATGCGAGTTATTATCCTCTGGCTATTCGTGGATAGTCAAATGCAGGACTCAAATATCATAATTGCCCAGCAAAATAACAAACAGAAATAGCAAATATTTGGTTATACTACCTGTCCACGTTGGAAATGTTGTCGAGCTTTCCATGGGTTCCGAATTTTTCATTATATGTTAAAACAATACTGTTCCTGTGGCACTTTCGATCTCTGACCCATCAACGTATCATATAATACTCTGCTTTTGTCACAAAGTCATAAATTTCCTTTGTCATGTCCAAGGCCAGTCGTGAGATAGGTTTTTGTTCCCCTATATATTCGAAAGCACCACAATCTACGTATTTTGTCAAATTTTGATAGATTTGTCCTTAGCTTTGTCGCGCCTGCCCAAGCAATACCCTTTTAGTTCCCAATTGGTAGGACCAATACGATTTATATTCAGAGCAACATTTCTGAATTATATTACGTTTGCTGGTGGTTCCTGCTAGTACGATAGAATCCCACTTAGTCCAGAACTTGGAGCCATTGTGAAATCACAAGCACAGAAGCTAACTCGTGGATTAAACAGTCTCCATATGACAGCATTTTGAGTCCAAAATAAAGCTGATGACAAGTACAGCACACTGACACCTCATCTTCAGAAACACAGCTCCTGTAAAAATCATGCAAGTGAATCCCGAGTTAATTGGCATGACTTCTAATCAGGCAATGGTCCGTGAGAACATCAATAGTGCGATGGATAAGCATACGAATTAAGGAAAGAATAAATTTAGACCTCTTCTTATCCGGTTCGATCTAACAGAGCCTAGAAAAACCACACTTGCAATCATGCTGACAACGAAATTTAGTCTCGCCATACATAGACCATAGAATATTCAGTTTAACCAATATAATCGAAATACAAAATTTTGATTCCCGTTCCAAATTTACGGGCGTAACACCTGCTCTAGCCTCTTCATCAGTAACGCAATTTTCGATGATATTCCTCTGCCCCGGAACTCATAAAATAGTCCTTCGAATGATCCGAGATTTCTGTGAAAAACGTTCGGCATTCATGGGCGGGGAATAAATCAGATGACTTGCGGGAAAAATCCTAACACTCATCAGGCTAATTTCCTGTTCTAGTCTGTTCATCAGCAAAGCAATTTGCGACGATTTTCTTATTTCTCGAAGCTCATATGAGAGTCCTTCGAATGATTCGAGATTTCTATGAAAAACGTCCGGCAGTACATTCAGCAATGATGAGTGTTCGAATTTTTCCTGCAAGTCATCTCATTTACTCGGACAAGCGTCATCTCGATATCTGTCCTCGCTAATGAATGCCCGTCGTTTTTCATTAAACAGCCATAAGTATGGCCATGACCTCTGGCTAAGATACTATGCGGTTGTCAGGCAACCTATAAGATAGTTTAATATCACATTTTCCTACCAAAGCCAATAATGCCCAGCACACTGAAGCTGTCAGTACCTTATACCGTATACCTTAAAGCATTGCCAGGAACTTTTAGTCTGCTAGACCAGAAGTTTTCAGTCGAAAAAATTATGAGGACCCATGTGGTCGACCCGAATATGTCTGTGATCACAAAGGATTGTAGCGTGTAGTCCGAATTGGCCAAAAGTTTTCAGCATTTAGCCTTACTGCCACCAGCTTATACTTGGGTTGCAAACCCCAAGATTTCTCTGCAAGTCCTCTCTGTATCATTAGTTGCAATACAATTACAATTTATATCCTAATTGTTACGAAATTAGTAACATAGACTTTATGCTCGTTGCAGTGAAACAGATCAAAGTCGTTTGTGGAAACTGCACTCACGACTCCCACACTGATAGACTAGCACACAATCTACTACCCTACTAGGGCACTTATTTATGTTAATTTTTTAAGTTAGGTTATGTGAGTCACTATCGATTTTAGAGTTCACTTGGAAGTTTAATGGTCCATTGTGCTACCCTTTATAGGATAGGACAGGATATATATGCAAGGGTCCCAAAAAGTCCCTATCTAAAAACCCGATATTCCGATTAGGCCAAAGCATTTTAGATATTCTACAAGTGGTTATAAAGGTCCGACTGTGTTTAATATTACTCACTGCATCAATAATATTACTCACATCATCAATACCGATTGATGACACAAGAGTGGGATGTATGTCTCCCTACGTAAGAGCCAGAGAGGACCTACTAGATCTAACAATATCATCTACTAGGATGCCTGCACGGCCCATATCAAATTGACATCAATTAAAAAGTTATTCTTTAATAGATATTGATATAGTTATAGATTTAGTAGGTAGTATTTCATAAATTCGTATTACCATATTTTATTGCTAAGCCTATTTGGTTTCCTGGACATAGTGTCCTGTTGGTAATGAAAAGGCTGATGAACTTGCTAGGTGGGCCTCGATCGATGTGGAATCTATCACCTCCTACTCTGACATCTGTTGTCCTATGAGTGTGGTCTAGGGGGAAATCTATAGTTTCTTTCGTGAGAGGACACAGAACAAGTGAAGTTCCCTTTCCTCTCGTGCCATTGCGAGGACGCTGTGGCCTCGGTATAACATTGGCAGAACACTGAAACTACTGAAAACCTCCGCCACTCTATTGCCAAGCTAATTGCGGTGTACACGGGTCAGTGGATAATCGGAATGAACGCGGAGAATGTGGGCTTGCCCTTCAACCTTCAGTGCAGAAGTTGCAAAAGCACCTTTGAGAGGGAGACAATCGTTCACTTTCTCTGTAAATGTACGTGTCTGGCGAGCACCTTGTCGTACTTTAGCTTTCTTCAATGGTTTCCGCAGTGCGTAGATCTGGATTCCCTTGATCTTCTGCACTTTATAAGCAGCTGAGGGGAAGTATTATCCTCTTTCCACATTCATTATCCTCTCAGGTGATTGTTTACCTGTGATCTTGGCTTGGTTTCAAAACGGCACTTGCCGCCATTTTTTTTTCTACTTGAAATTTTTATTGCAAAAACTTATTTTCAGATTTTGAATACATTCTGGTTAGTTAATATGGAACGTTGCACGAAGGAACAATGTAGACGTAGAGAAGAAGTAGTTTCAACAGAATGGTGCCACGTGTCATACAGCAAGAGAAACAATGGATCTTTTGAAAGAAAAGTTCGAAAATCGTATTATTTCTCGTGGAGCAGGAGTAATTGGCCACCAAGATCGTACGATTTGACACCTTTACACCGGTTCAAGAGTTTAAAACAAACCTTATCGAGCAGATATCAACCATTGACAAAAGTTTATTAGAAAACGTGATTGAAATTTTGGTAAAAGATTGGAAGACTGCCGAGCCCATTGGGGAGGTCACTTGAACGACATAATTTTTAATTTTTAATTGGAACCTATTTGTAATAAACCGAAATAAAACCATTTTTTATATCTGAAAAAGTTTTGTTTATTAAATTGAAAACGATACCTCAATTTTGTACAACCATTTAGTTGATCTCGTCTTGATTAACTAACCAACTTACCTACTTTTCTATACTTGTAAAAAATTGTCCTGATTTTTCATTTAAAACTTTTGTACTTCTGTCTACATTAAACAAACATTTATGTAAACGTTGTTTCTTTTTTTTGACACCAGAAATTAATTCTCATTAAAAATAAAACTTTTAATTTGTCTTAATTTTATTAACTTTTCCAGAAAGTGTCAAAGTGCATTGACGTGCTGCGAAGAGAAGAGAAAGTGAAAAATATCAATATTCTTAAGGTGCTTGCTACTCTGCTCACTGCCTGTTTGGCTGGTTGTGTGTGTCTGAGCTGTCAACAGGATGACAGTTTTAAGCAGTAGTAATTAAAATTGAAATGACATGACATGCTCTTGTTTTTGTTGTCAATAAAGGACTGAGTGCAGATTGAAAAGTGTGTGTGGATAAAAAAAGACATTTTCTATAGAAAAATTTAAACCTACATATGTACAGGGTGTACGCCGGGAAGGTATACTACTTTGTTTGTTTATAACTGTTAAACTACATGTTAGTCAAGCCCTAAGCATGCAGTTGTGGCTTTAAAAAGTTTTCCATCATATCACGATATCGCTCCCCATTGACACTTACCATTATACCGTTTTCAGTTTCAAAGAAGTAAGATCCAATGATTCCTCTGACCAAATTGCATACCAGACTGTCACTTTTAATGAATGCAAAGGTGACTGATGAATAAATTGAGGGTTTTCCATTGCCCAGAACCGACTATTCTGTTTATTCACATAACCATTTAAATGAAAATGTACCTCGTCAGTCATTATGATTTTTTCATGAAAATCGATGATTGATTTTGATAAAATGTTTTAACGATTAAAACACGTTGGTTTACTGAATACTTTTCCATAATAAATTTGCCACATCTCTACTTCACGACTGTCAAGACTAATGTTTAACAAAATAGCAGCAAAACAAAGTAGTATACCTTCCCGGCGGACACCCTGTATATGGAATTCCATTTATTAAATTTACATACGTACATGCCCCCAAGAGCAACGGGTGTATTGCCACTGAAATCAACTAATTAATGATATAAATAATTTTATAATTAAATACGTTGTGGGTTGAATTGAAAAACCAATTTTAAATATGTACTCGTACATAAGTATTAACAATGCTAACCGCAATTGATTTAATTTAAAATAACGTATAAATTCTGCGTATAGTACTTTACTTAGTAGGGGCATAAATACATATGGTATGTATGGTATTTAAGCCTACAAAATTCAAAATAATGAAAAAAATAAACAAAAATAAAAGTTAAATTATTTGCCAAAATTTGTTTATTTATTTTGTGTTGTGTACAAAAAACCAGTCTCACACTGTACGCGCATGGTCTGGCTAATTATCAAAAGCTACACTCACCTCATCTATTGGAAAATTCGCCAAAGGACGAAACAATTTGGTCTTAATAGTATAATGTTGGCGTACTTGCAATTTAGAGTGTGAGTGAGAGCTACTAGAGGCCCGTTAT
Source organism: Wohlfahrtia magnifica (assembly GCA_023159175.1). Lineage (NCBI taxonomy): Eukaryota > Metazoa > Arthropoda > Insecta > Diptera > Sarcophagidae > Wohlfahrtia > Wohlfahrtia magnifica. The sequence goes on from JAKWBJ010000178.1 coordinate 883,215, forward strand.
TCAGAGCAAATAAAATCGGACAATTTTTTCCAAAGTTAATTTTGCATTACTTTAAACGTTATATCTTGCGCAGAGTCCTGCTAGAAAGTCAATTATGGCTTCACAACAGCTTTCAAAACGGTTTCTTGGTAAACTTTGTTTGATCAGCTGTTCACAGAAATACAAGGCCGTGTACTGATCGCAAATGATACTCCAACAAACCATGACTACCGCTATAAGATAATTTTCAACTTGTGGGATGAGCTTAGACGATATTTAAAACATACACATTATCATTTTGTTTGTAAAATTGTTTCTGTTTTTTAAAAAGATTTTTATTCACATGCAAGATTTTTCTTTCTAAGTTAGTACTCGTCTTCTTTTTTATGGCGCTACAGTTACAAACCAGCCTTGGCCTTCCACACAATGTTGATCCATGCCTTGCAATTTCTTTCCAATTTCTCTATGCTCCAAAAAAATTTTAAGGTCGGACATTACCCCATCTATCCATTAACTGCGTAGTTGCCACACTTCTCACTTGCCTTATGGATTTGTGAAACAAATTTTCTTAGGTATAGAATTCGGATGTTGTCCGGCTGCATGTCCTGTTCGTTCTACATTGATTCGCTGCTCTTTAGTGGGTCGGATTATTTCCCCAAAAAGTTTTCATTCCGCAATGTTAAAGATGTCGGTATACACTTTTTTCATATGTACACTCAGAGAAAAAACATGCTTTAAATTATTTCAAAATAGAAAATTAAAATTAAAATTTCTGTTTTGGCATTTTAAAACCGGCTTTGAAACATTTTCAACTTGCGGTTGTCGTCTTTGATATGAAAGTAATTCAGAAAACCAACATTTTTATGTTTAATTCAATGTTTAATATTTCAAATTAACAAAAACATTTTTGTCTTAAAGATGAAAACGTTAATGTAGTTTTACATACTTTCAGAATTAAAGATGGCGCACAAAGTTCACATACGAGTACCAACCTTAATAATTAAAGCATACAATTAATTCGAAGCTACAGTTGTCTATATTTAATTCAGTTCCGAAGCGTGTCTTTGGTTCATTGTTGAGTGTTGGAGTTCCATATTGCGTTAACACTAGGGGTCATTGACCCAATGTTTCAATAAATTTTAGTAGCGAAGAATGTATTTGATTTAAAAATTGTTTATTCTGCTTAAAAAAAAATTCCAAAAATTAATCAAAAAAAAAAAATAAATAAATAAATAAAAAATAATTGGATTAATCAAAAATAATAAAATGAAGTGTTGTGCGAAACCGCTTTAACTTAGGGACACAAGTAAATTTTGTATTTGTATGTATCATATAATTAAATTGCATACACGTTCATAAACAAAGGCTGATTCATTTATGATGGTAAAAGTTTCTATGTGACAACTGCAGTTCAAATGGGATACATATTGTTACGAAAACAAAATTACATAAAAAACATACGCCAACTTGGTACAGTTCTAAAGCTTTATTATGGAATTTATTCTATTGGTTTGTGTCAAGGCTGTCAATGTCATACTTATTTGTGTTATTAACAGCGTTACCAAATGCCTGTAGAACGGTGCTACCAAATTACATTTGTTATATTTGAATCAACGTATCTGAGTAGAAAATTTGAGGAGATTTAAGACTTTACTGGTGGCAGACAGGTATATAACTCAGACAGTTATAGTTTAGCAGTCATAGTGTAAAGTCGTACTAAGAGCTGAGTATTGATTAAATTGGTGTATTAAGCGGATATTAAATTAGTTGGATACTGTATAGTTATAATTTTATAAAGCGGAAGTTAAATAAACGACTGTATAAGGTAAGATAATAAATTCTCTGCTTTTATTTTATTCTACGCGATTTAAAAGAACTCAAACGTTTTAAAAAAAGGTAAAACGTAATAATATTGTGCTCGTTCTTTTTAATATAGTTCATGATGTTATCGTTTGCAATGCTACAACAATCAAAAGGGGCATAATATTGACTTTATCAACACTTGGAGAGTTGATGTTTGTACGCAGTTATCGTAATATGTCTTTTAAAGTTAAATTTCTAGAGAGTGAAGTAACACTAATCTATAAAGGGTGCGCCAAATAAATTTTTTTTTGAAAATGCTATAAAAAAACTACTGAATATTTTCTCAAATTTCTTTTTTTATTTGAAAGTACATTCCTTCCGGTTAATAATGGAAAATAATTTCATTCAAATGGCTGCCTCGGCTGGCCATGCAGTAGCCTACACGATCGATCCAATTTTTAAGCACATTATCGATTGTGTGCAGCTGTCTTTCACCAATCGCTTCACGAATGTTATCCTTTAAAGCGTCAATTGTCTCTGGCTTGTTGGCGTAACACTTATCTTTGACGGCACCCCACAAATAATAGTCCAACGGTGTCAAATCGCAGCTCCGAGGTGGCTAAGCGACATCAGCTCTGCGGCTGATAATGCGATCCTCAAAAACAGGGCGCAAAAAATCGAGTGTAGCTTCGGCTGTGTGGCACGTAGCGCCGTCCTGTCGAAATCAAATGTTGCTAATATCCTCCTCTTCAATTTTTGGGAACAAAAATTCGTTCAACATGGCCCTATAATGATCGGCATTGACTGTAACGGCCATTTCCTGCTCATTTTTGAAGAAAAATGGCCCAATTATGCCTCTGGACCGAAATCTGCGCCAAACAGTGACTCGTCTTGGGAGTGTCGGCTTTTCAATGTATGCGTGCAGGTTTTCTGTGCCCCAAATACGACAATTTTGCTTGTTTACATACCCGCCAAGATCAAAATGAGCTTCATCTGAAAAGATGATTTTTGATTCTGCAACATTACCATGATTTTCAAAATAATGTCGCAATATTTCCCAGCGTTGTTCAAGCGTATACACAACGATATTTGTTCAGCGGAAGGGTAAAACTAATTATCTGTCAAATCAGATATGAGTTAAGTGTTACCAATCACCAAATAAGCACCAGTTGAAAAAAATCGTTAGATGGCGGACCCAATATAAGGTAATGCGCTGTCACACCTTAAACAACACAAAATTCAGGATACGTAATGACGAATTGAAAGAGATTAGTGACTTTTGCAACCTTAACAGCATTCTAAAACAGACTCGTGGCTGTAGCGATGATGTAATTTTTGGATCTCTAAGGCTAAGCATAAATTGTTCGGTATCTTACGACTTGTGTGGAAATCGCTCAATTCGAAGGAAATATTTTGGCTAAACACCATCTCGAATATCGATTTGTGGGAACAACCGAACTAATTCGATCGTTAGTTACGCTTTGAAGATCACATGAAAACATAGCAAGAACTGTCATAGACCGGAAACCACAGGAAAAAACGCGAGATATAGGCGCTCATTGCATACCTGGAAATGACAAATTGAACTTGAAATTAACCATACCAGTCGAAGATAAAAAATATAATACTCAAAACAGGACCGAAAGAAAAGAGTTTTTTGTGGCCATTTGTTCTTCTTGTAAATAGGTCAAATGACGCCTATCCGTCTTTGTAGGTAGTTGTGTCATTTATTTGCGTTTTGAACACTTCAGTAAAATAGAAACGTATTTAAATTAATAGGATCCAATTTCAATAAAATTCATGAAATATTGGCAATCATATATGATAATTGATCAAATAACCTCTTCCCGCCTTTCCAGTGTTAAGTGATGTGATTGCGGCGTTTCTTACAATTTGTTCCTCTGTTAATATGAATAGCTCAGTGGAGAGTCTATAGCCTTGTCTTTCTCATGTGTTTGTATGGAATAGTTCAGAATACAAATTTTGTAGTGTCTCACTTTCTTTGCTGGCACTCCTAAGGCTTGTTTTTAATCGATGAAGAAGTGAGCGGTATTCAAATAATCAGCGTATTTTTATAATATTTGCCGGATTCCGAAGATATTGTTACGAAAATAAAAATGCCTAAAAAGAAAATGTAACAACTTCAGCGCCTTTAACACTGTATTGTGGGATTTTGGTATTAATGTGTCACCCTGTCGATGTTGTACTTATTTGTGTATTTGGCAGCACTGCAAATTTGACCACCTTTGTGTGTTACATTTAAATCAATGGATATAATTCGAATCTTGTAGCAAGAACAACAACAACATTCGGAAGCAATTTAAATTGTATATAAGTGGTGGCGTCTATGCATTAATTAGGTATTGTTTTCAGTCATTAAGTAAAGTCCTGCTTAGGCGTAAATAAAAGTGTTGTATAAACGAATATTAAGTTGCTGTATCAAGATAAACTATATAGAGATAAAGTGCGAAAATAAAACTAAAAATAACAACACAGTAGTGTTTATTTGTTTTTGACGCAATTTAAAAGAAGTCAAACGTTTTAAGAAGATTATTATTCCATTAGATCGTTTACTGTTAAGATATTACATCGATTATTCTCTGACCATTACCTCTACAGCCTATACATAGACTTTGTATTCCAATTATTGGCCAGTACCAATATTATCTTTATATCGTTTTCTTGTATTCCGTTTTTAGTTTAAGTAAACCTCTGAAATCGTCCTTTTTCTGCTCCTCAGTCAGTTCAGTTAGTGCGTATGTGCTGATAAGTGTAATATTGACGCATGTTGCCTTTATTTTGAGTTTATAGATGCGGTCGTTAATACTCAATGATAGTCTTGTTCAGACTTTTGTGCGTAATTAAAGCTGTGTCTTCTTTATGCACGACGCTTTTATTTCCATTGAAGTTTATAATTTTTATTTATCTATATACATACTCGTATATGATATAAATAGCACCATCTAAATAGGTTTACATCCTTCGAATATTTTCCTTTATAACAGCAATATTTATGCTGAATCTTCTGCGATTGTTAACTGCACTTGAAGGATCGGAGTGTTGCTCATGTGCGTACATTCCGTATTAATAGTTTTAAATCGCTTACCTTTTTTATTGAGGAGTTCTTTTGCAGTAAAGAGATTTTTGAATATTTCGCATTTTTGGATCCAGTAACAACTATTTTTTTCTTAGACTGGAGTGTTAACCCAGCGCTCAACTCCTTTATCCTTAGAGAAAGGTAGATATAGATTTTACTAAGGCCTGGTCTCTATTTAACCACAAACACTTACCATTTACCCGGGGTTGAGACCGTCAGAATTGGCCAAGTAGAGTCAAATTTCGGCTGGGTTAAGTTATTACCGTACTTCACCAAAAAACGTTTTGAAGTTTTTTACATTTTTAGAGCTGCAGTCAACAAATGTCTGTTATAACACTTGACAGACTCAAGTCGCAATAATTTTTTTATGGATTTCACTGAGACATTCATCTCCGGAGCATCGTCTTCTTTAACGATTTTTTTTTATATTTCGGAACGAAAACGCACTATGACAACGATACGATAAAATTTAATATTTCTGTTACAGATTAATGCTACAAATCGTAGCCTTAATAAACAATATGGTAATAAAAGGGTAATAAAAGTGTATGGTCAATGTTGTAACAGTATTTATGTTTCTACTAAGTATGTATTAATTTATAAGTATATACGAGTACATACTACTATTTTAAATAGCGTGAAATATGAAATTTTAAAACAAATTTTATTAAATGATTTTATCAGTATCAGTGATTTTATGTTCCACCACAATATTTATGTACATAAGTGGTTGAGTTAAAAATCTTTTGATTTATGACTGAACTATTCAAGGGGACTCATTGATCATTTTTTCGTTGGGAGTTCTTTAACAAATACGCATTAAAAATTTACTTTATGTATTTAATGGTTAATAAAAATTTGTTTTCTTTTTTAAGACTTAATTTAAAATTAGGGAAGAAAATAAAAGGAAACATGTCGTTAAATATTTAGAGATTTAATACTTTAGTAAGGTCCTAATGAAATGAAAATGTTTCTATTTTATTTAACCCTACATTTGGATGTGTGTATGTATGTTGTGTGTAATAAGTACAAAAATAACATTAAATACATAACAAAGTGATTTTTTTGATAATTATGCTTTAGATTACTTACTTGAACTTTCTACAGAGCAAAATACTGCCGTTTGCTACGAGGAAAATGTCATTAACTAGAGAATTTTTGTTGGACAATAATAATCGCTAGTGTACTCAGCGGCCGAACCAATCAGCCGCTTTCTAGCATCTAACATCTATCTACATATGTACATATATAATTAAGAGGCTAACACATTTAAATATTTTTATTCCTTTTACTCCCGTTGCACAGATTTTGTGAAGATGTATATGGGTTATATAGATAGTAATGACTAAACCTTTCTGCTAGAAATGTCTAATCTTGGCTTCATATATATAGAATTCTCTGGTGAATTCTTAAAAATATGTTCATAGATTTTAAATTTAAAAAACCAAAAAAAAAAAACACATTAGAAGTTAGACGTTATGAGAGGAGTTTAAAACTCTTTTAACTCCTGGGTTTTATGTTGTGGTCTGGGTATATTCCAGATGCCTGACATCGAGGCTTCAGAGGTTATACGGATGGATCCAAAACGGACTGTGGTAGTAGTAATTGAATCACTACTATAGTCGCCTCGATTGCGCATCTACATTTGCGTAAACAGCCAGGTGGTCCTCTTTGCCCTTAAATCATACACTACTATCTCTCGACTAGTAGGGAAATACAAGAGTGCATTGAACGTCCTAGGTCTCGAGTCTATGACAAGATCACATGACATCTTGACTTCGATAGAAATGAATGGGCAGACGATTTAGCTGGACCTTATTCTATTTTAGTGCCAACGCTGTTACGAATTATTAAAAGATACATCCTCGACTACTGCCTCAGAAGGGAAAATTCTAGGTCGAAGACAATAATTCCAGTAGGTTCTCAAGGCAGACTTCACCCAAATATAATATCACATGCAATAGTTTGCTCATACGATACAGTATCCAGATTAGTTTCTCTACCAACCGAACACTGGCCGACTGGCGTCCTTGCTCGTCAGGTGGTAATACGACATAACCATCACTGTGGTAGCTGTAGTTATGCTGAAGAAGAAGATATAGTCAAACACTTATTATGTATCAAATGGTTTTTTAGAGGTTCTTAACTTTGAGTTGGCAACACTGCTTTATTTCACAACTGATTTAACAGCTGATAGTTGCTTTTATTGTAGTATGGTTTGACATTTGATTATGGATAGACTTACACCAGAGTAACATTTGCAAATTGTTTAAATATTTAAATTGAACTTCCATGCAAAAATTTGTTGGTTGAATGGCTATGTAAATAAGTATCATTGTTGCATTTAGAGTGAGCATAATCCACGAGCGTTCGTCGAAATAGCGTTATATACATAAAAAATTATTGTTTGGTGCGCTTTATGGGCTGGCGAAGTCGTTGCTCCATATGCCTTTAAAAACGATGGTGGTTAGAATTTTACTCTTAATGGTAAACAGTACAGGGTCATGACTTAACGTTTGTTCTTACCTCAATTAGCTAACATGTGGTACAAGCAGGAAGGAGCCACATAAAAGACAGCACGCTACAATTGATGTACTCTAAGATGAAACTTTCGATGAACGAGTAATTTTATGTAATGGTCAATTATTTAACTCCATTGGATTGTATTCTTTGGGGATATGTAAAGTTACTTCTCTACAACGATAAACCAGAGAGAATTGAATACCTGGAAATCAACATTCGAAGAGCTATTAGTGATATACGGCCGCATATATTGCAAAAATTTTTTCAAATTGGTGTTCCAGATTGAGCCTTTTTTATAGGCGAAATAATATTTTCTTTGTTTTATTATGTTTGAAATTACTGTAGCTGTAACCGCATATGCTCCTCAGTAGTTTGTTAACGCATGAAATTTGGACGATATCCCCAGATATCGCAATCTGTGTGTTTGGTGCCCCTGCACTGTAGTAGGTAAGACACCTGTTTATTAACCAAGAAGTCCTGGTTCAATCTTAGGCCACACCATCCGATAATTTTAAAAACATAGCAAATGACTGATTATGCGTATTACCCAATGAAAAACTTCTGTATCTAACGCATCCGCCGTTCGAAACCTGTATGAAACTGTAGGATCGTTTCAATTAGTCTAAAAATACAATCGGGGATTAATTAAAAGAAGTTCCCTTTGTTCTGATTGGTATGTGTTCCCCAATTAAACGAATTGGATGTGATTATTTCGAATCTGGCAACACTTATGTCATTCTTTTCTGTCACAAAATTCAGAATATTATCTCCACTGAACGAAATGAATCTATTTACGCTTAAGCAACTTTTGGATTTATTAGAAATTTATTTCCAAAACAAAGAAAATTGGTCGTAAATCGCACGAAAATGTCGTACAAAATTTGGTCGCAGAGATGGACCAACAGTGCCCGGTATACGCAGGTTTATATCTGGTTTCATTATTGATGCGCCAAGACGTAAGCGTGCTCGTACAGTGCCTACACTAGAAAATATCGAAGCTGTGGCTGAGAGTGTGCATGAGAATCTATCAATTTGAACTTATCAACGTTCTCAAGGGGTTAATATTTCCAGTACCAGTTTACGTGGAATTTAGCGAAAAAATGACGCTTTACAAAGTTCAATTGGTTCAAGAGTTGAAGCCCCAGACCAGACGCTTCGCTAGATGGGCCAACGATGATGTCGATTTTGCCAAAAAAAACATCAATTCGAATGAAGCTCATTTTCATCTTGGTGGGTATGTTGATAAACAAAATTGCCGTATTTGGGGCTTAGAAAGCGCAAACGTGGTCTTAAAGAAGCCAATGCACCCATTACGGGTGACTGTTCGGTGCGGCTTGTGGAGCGGAGGCATTATTGGACCAAACTTCTTTGAAAATGAGAACGGCGCAACCATTACGGTCAATGGATATAAATAATGCACCATGATAACCGAGTTTTTGTGCCCGCTCTTCATGGTATTGATGTGAACGATGTTTGGTTTCAACAGGATGTTGCAACTTGCTACACATCTCATGCCACAATTGAATTATTGCGTCAAACGTTTGATGGCCGTTTTATTAGCCGAAATGGTAATGTCAGTTGGCCGCCAAGAGCTTGCGATTTGACACCGTTGGATTATTCTCTGTGGGGCGTCGTTAAAGACAAGTGTTATGCCGACAAACCAGGCAAAAATGAGCATTCGGAGGCCAACATTCGTGAAGCCATTTCCGAGATACGACACCATACACTCGAAAAAGTTCTTAAAAATTGGTTCGATCGAATGGGGTACTGTACCTTGTACTGTACTGTACTGTATCCATATGAATGAAATATTAATTACATTTCTAACCAGAAAAATCGTACTTCACAACAAAATAAGTAAATTTGGCAAAATTTCAAACCGTTTTTATTTTATTGCATTTTTAAATTTAAACTTTGAAATGGGCCACCCGATATAATCCAAAAGGGTATACGAGTACATCGTCTATCGCCAAGGCAAATATTTAAATATTTTATTGCCACATTTTATCAAATTGTTAAGAAAATTTTTTAAAAAAATCAATTTTTTATTCTTCTATACAATTGGTTATCAATCGCTAAAAATCTACGCTCCACAAAAAGTTATGGAATTTCGTTGATCGTAAAGGAAATTTTATTGATTTCAATATTAAAACCGATGTGCAGTATTTGGTGGAGGGAAACATCACAAATTTTTCAACTCAAATTCATGTCATTACTTTATTGCTCCCTATTAAGATTATATTTTTGACTGGTTGGGTATTTGTATGTTTTTTTTTTCATTTAATGAATAATGTGTAATTGGAAACTATGGAGGGTCATTTTCTAATGGTTGGAACTAATTATTATATTTTATGTGATGGCATGCTCAGATAAAGTTTATGATTATTTTCTCACCCACTTTAAAATCACAATCATGATAAAAAATCATGACAAAAAAATCATTGTTTTTGTCTCGTTAAACTTGAATTAAGATTTTCATTTAGTTTTACGAGTAGTTTTCTTCATTTTATGATCTTTTTCTATAACAAGTGGAATTTTCATTGGCATCAACAAAAAATGCGTTTTATAGTTTTTCTTAAATGCTTCTTTCCTTAACTTGTCTTCCTTTAATCTTCTGGAAAAGCTGAAAGAGGAGAAGCGGCAGAGTAAAATCATAAAAATAAATATCACAACAATTTAATGAACCATTTAATGGAGTATACTTTTTTTGCGCATTGGCAATGAAACGTTTACATCAGGACAGTATTGTTGTATGTTCTTCCTTTATTTTGCTCTTCCAATACTACTACTGCATCATATGGAACTTTATTCCAACGATACAAACAACAACTAAAACGCATTCTAACGAAGAAAATAAAAATTAGAAAAAAAAATTTGTAAGATATTGTCATCATTAATCACCAACAATAATGAACTTCCGCTTTTACAGCTCCGATTACATTGAATCATGATATAACCATAAACTAACTATTCTAAAAGGCAGATGCGTCAAAGGGTGAAGTCTAAAGAATTGCTAGTAGACCGATGGAGAATTTCGGAATATTTTGGAATATTTGCAAAGTGATTTTTTTCTAAGCTTTTAAAAAGTTTATAAACAGAAAGTATTGAAAGTTAAGATTGAAAAAATAGGAATTCATTTAAACTGCAAGTACGGGTATTTTATGTAGGGTTGCTAGATGGCTTTGATTTTACTTGATATACAAGAATTTTTAGAGTTTGTCAAGAAGCAAGAAGAATATGGTCTGTCAAGCTCTTTTATACGTTTCCTTACACAAAGTTTAATAAAAAGCTTTTAGAGATTTTAGTGAACCAATAACGTAAAGTGTTTCAAGTAGGGTTGGCAGCCCACTGGGTATTATATTAAAAAAAACCCAGGTGGGCTTTCTTATTTCAAGATTTTCGTAGTTTATTTACAACAAAAATAAGTGTAGTTTACGTATTGGGACCACAAATTTACGTGCTCCTTTTTGACCTAAAAAGATAATAAATCACTGCTAACATCTTTTCTCCACCTCTAAACCGATTTCAAAGTCCCGTCTCAGAAACACTTCTCGTCTTTTAAGGTGCTCTGACTTTGAAGCCGATTTTCTATTTCTTCGAAGGAAATGATTCGGTGACATGTTAAAAGATAAACTCATACCTCTTTATACGGCCTAGATAGAGCGTAATTCGAAATGCCTATAAACGAGATATATTGAGTTTGTTTACATCTTTTTTTAACTGTGAACGTAGAACGAGGTAATTTTCGCTTAAATGCCATGTAAAGAACGCCCGTACAAACGGGCAGATGCGACATTTGATCGTTTCTAATAATTGTTTTGAAACTTTTGTGTTTTCATGCAGAAGAATAACTTAATCATGTCAGTCTTTATATTACGGCCGTTTTCTCATATAGCATGATTCAAACAAAGTAAATGCTTTAGCAGCTCATAGTACACAATGATGCATTGATCTCACCAAGAGTATAAAATTGCATTATAAATACTAAAACAACGTGATTGTATAAACAAACAAGTAATATTGTCGACTTCAACAAGCATTTATAAAACCCATTAAAACCCGGTAGGTTGGGGTTTTTTTAAGCCCGTGCTTTTGCCAACCATGGTTTTAAGTGTATTCGTTTCCTAGTTAAGTTTCTGTTTTTGAAACGGGCTTTGTTAAACAAAATATGTTCGATTTTGGTCTAAAACTTTTCACCAATTTCAAGGCAAAGCATTTCTTCATCAATGTGGAACTTCTGATCAAACAACTTTTTCAATTGCATTGTGTAAGCCTTTAAGGAAATTAAATGTCTACCATTAAAAGAGTTCTACAGATATCGAAACAAAATGTTATCTGAATGAACAAAGTCTGGGCTATATGATGGATGTACCAAACTTCCCAGTCAAGCTCTCTCATTTGAAGGAACACAGCACCTTTTCTATTGATCAATTCTGGCCGTTTTAATTGAATTCCTTTATAACCAGACTATACACATAGCTTTACCTTTCTTGACACATTATTACTAATCCTGTCTTTGGCACCGTCTACTAATATTCACCTTGCCTCATCCATAATTTTTTTTCGAACCTTGTTGCCGTAACACTTTTCATCGCCCGTAATCATTCGGACCTATCAATTAAGATATAGTGTTGCCTGATGCAATAAATATTACCAGAAATATTACATTTTCGAGCCATCTACCGACAAATTGGTAACCGAGGTTTTCGAACACCCAATATATTTTTCTAAAATTGTTTTTTTTTCCACAAATGTCAAAAATTTTGCAATGTTGAAGCTGGCAACCATAACTTTAAGGCACATTCGATTTATTACTTAATTCGTGGTTTTGCTATCGATTATACTACATAGGTTAAGTTAAAAAGGCGGTGCTTACTCACCCCACCCAGAGACCAAGCAGAGGTCTATTGTGGAAGCCTTTCAGAAAAAGAAATGAAAGATAAGAAGAAAGAAAAAAAGAAAAAAGTAGACAGGAAACTGAATAGAAGAAAAAGGTAGCGATAGATCCTAAACAGAAAACAAAGTATGACACACCTACACTGAGTGTCACCTTTACAGCCAACTGATGCCAGATATAAATCCCTCCAGGTCAGAGATCCTGGCGTACGCAGCCTCACTAAGGCTATTGAAGAAATCCTGGCCTAAAACCCTGAGCATACGTCCATGAAGATCCGGGAAAAGGCAAAAGATATGCTTCACTGTCTCCGGCACATACACTTGAAACCTAACCTATCAAAATCATAAAGGCCTTTCTTCTTAGATTCAAGAACATTTTCGAGTGGTCGAGTTTAAGCCAAAGCAGCCTTTAGACCCTGCAGTCTCCCCTTCATTCTGCGAAGAACCCATTTGCTTGCTAAGTCAATGAAGAACCACAGCGGGAGTCCAACAGAAACATCCATCAGTTCTACACACTTTTATGCACCCTCTCTCACTAGCTCAACAACAGTCTCGCTTTACAAAATGCCATAGTGCCGGAGAACCCACCGCAGATGGACGTTGCACACATCCAGGAGTGACGTTAGGACCTCCCGCTTGTGCCGCCGTAGCGCCAAGTCAGCGCCTTCATAGCGGATTGACTGTACACTTAGATGAGCATACTCTTGCCAACAGTGACAGAGCGACGTACAGTCCCATGTAGTAGACCTCCGCACCAGTGCCCTCCTCTATCTAAAGGCCATCCGTGAGGATCGCATAGATATCCTACAAACTGTCAACATCTTGCCAACCTTAAGTTTCAGGAAGTACTTTTTGATTACCGAACAATTAAAGAAAATCCTGATATTGCGTGGCCACCTCGTTCCCCACTTATGACGGCCTTTGATTTTTTTATTTTTTTATTTTTTTATTTTGTAAGTTTCTCGGAAGACCGGTTTTAAGTCAAAACCAAAACATAAGCAGAATATTCGCACAGAAATTGCACAACTGAAGCCAGAAACGTTACGCAACGTATTTAATGCCACACGTCTTGAAAAGGGCTAATAAATGTCAATACGGATATGAACGAGATTTATTGGATGATATTTTTTAACAAACGATTGATATCACCACTTTAGAGGCACCCGTCTTGCATATCGGACCAAGAGTTCTTTCTAAGTTAAGTAAATATTTAAATGCTGTGCGAACGTGTTCTTATATTTGTCAGCTATACGAGTATATACATATATTTTGGAGTTTATAGCGGGACAAGGCTTAAAACTATATATGAGTTGATGGTGAACATTGTCAATATTAACGTATCTTCACATCTAATAAGCGCCCTAAAAAATTTACTGATCATAATGTCGCATGCTTGGTTGCGCATGCGGTCAACCGAGGACTCCCGTGTGTATTTGTATATTTAAGTATGAATTTTGTGTCGCCAATTAACATGAGGTGTCGGTTAATCTGTCTCCATTATCATTCCTGCTTGGTCCTAGGCTATGAGTGTTCTCTACGGATATCATACAAAGTTGCTATTATTGTTGCCAGCTTTTGCGCCGATCAAGATTTTGCTGTCAACTGTTCACAAGCCTGTTTCGGAATAATTCGAAAAGTTAAAATTTTTGAAAAACCTGGTTTCGGTTAAGAATTATTCAAATAACCGGTTAGCAGGTTATTTTGTTAAAATAAAATTCTTCTAAATTCTTGTTGCATTAGCAAATAAAGTTGATAAATTTTTGTACCGTGTCGGCTGTTTTAGGGCCTTAACGAATATTTCTTTCTCAAAAACACAAGGTCCTAAAGTTTCATCCAGTGATTAATTTTTTACAGCGTATTTTGTAAGAGTTTTATTTGCCAGTGCCTCGAGATTACTTGGCATAGCATCAAGTTTTCATTGCAGTACACCAACGTGCATATTTAAGGTGGTAAATAATTCCTTGTGTCAAAAAGCATTTTCAGCTTAGTATTTAAGGACACTCAATATATGTAGACTTATCTTTTCAATTACAGTACCATCCTACAAAAAGTGGGCGATGCCTACTTTGAACTGCGGTAGAGCTTATCGGAGCAGAATATCTTCTAGGGATGAGTAAGCTGTCGCGCTCTATACCGATGGCTTGAAGAAACGGGTACAGAGTCGGGTTTTACTCTGATGATCTGGACCTCAGGAACTATACGCTACTATAGGGTCCTCTATGTCTCTCGTACTAGGGGAAGTGCATGCCACTTCAAGTGCGTCGTCGATTTTGTTGGATAAATGGGCACTGAGCAGGATGGAACATAGGTGGACCAATATAACCACTTGTAGAATATCCAGAATGCTTTGACCTTCTCTTTCCACGGAAAAAACTAGATCTTTCTTAGGTCTGGAAGGGGGTTGATCGGCCATAATTACCGGGCATTGTATGTATGCATGGTATGCCCTGATCATGGCTACTGTGGGATCTGTCAGGATAAAGAGGAGGAGGAATCAGTACAACACCTCCGCGACTGTTCTACTCTATGGGAGCTTAGACTTGGCACTTGGTATGTGTCTTAGGTATGTGTCACTTTCGAAGTTGATTAACTTCGTCAAGGGTACCGGTTGGCTCAAATGAGGTAACTGATATTTTTGGACCTTTGGGTGAGGATCTTCCTTCTGGGACTCTCCCATGTACGGTCTTATGACCTCTTTAAAGGATCTATTTTTGTTGGGGTGTCACAATGGGTCATAGTAAGCTTGCGAAATGCGAGTGACACATTTAACCTAACCTAACCTACCTTTCTATCGGTTTCCAAAAATTATTACACTTGAGATGACATCTATAGAAACATGCATGCACCACGTATGTATGTTAGTATGCCATTGTGGTATGTTAGGTAAGACACCCGCCTATCAACAAAAAAAACCTCGGTTTAAATTCAGGTCACACCATCTGACAATTTTCAACAGCGGTATCGCCTCACTACCTTACTAACAAATAGTTATAGTATTTACGCTGTGAAAAACTTCACTAACTACTACATCTGCCGTTCGGAGCCGGCGTTTGTAGATCATTTTCAATGAGTCTACTTGATCATCATTCTCCATATACATATAAAAAATTATTATTTAATTACGGAAACTGAGCAAAAATAATTGTTGCTCATGCTCAAGTCTACACATCTACCATGACTTTCAATTTCTTTGTGAAACGTTAAAGATAGTCATGGTATGAAAATAAGACTTTATATCTTAAATTTGGAAAAATGCTTAAACGATGAGCGTATTTGCAATAAAAGATATTATAACGTATAAAAATTATTCATTGCCATCCGAAAAATGAACGTTTTAAGAAAACCGTATTCGAAAAATCAAAAAACCGGTTGAAACCCGTCGAATAGTAACAGTTCGATCTCCTTAGATAGAATATATTGTGGTTACAAGATGCTCACAAAAATTTATTTTCGCTTCGTCGTCATTTGGGTCAGTGAGAGCATAACAGTGCAAGACTGTAATGTTGAGGAATTTAGTGCGAAAAAATATTGAAATTAGCCGCTCAAATCCAGCCTTGTGTTGAGTCAGTGATTTCTTTGCTTTCGGTGAGAAAATAAAGCCAACTTCATTTATCCTTCAACTATGGTTGCCTGAAAGCAAGAATTGGTGTTTGCACTGATTGAGTGTAAGTGACCTCCCTATTCAGCTATTTTACCTCGCTCAAGTCTAAGATGTCGATGTTGTATGATTCCATTTTGGTTCGCGCTTGGTTTAGTCTTTATAAGAGTTAATTTGGAATCAGAAAATGGAAACACTTCTCGTTCGCCATCGACAAATCCAGCTGTTTCAAAAAACTAATTATATCTAGTGATCGTTTAAATATGATATACCAGAATGTACGTGATTTTAACACTAAATTATCAAATCTTTTAGTAAAAAGTTATGATTTTATGTACGATATTACTGTCTTTACTGAGGCCTGGCTAAATGATGATGTTTTTAATGCTGAGGTGTTTTGGAATAATTATGAAATATACAGATACAATCGCAATAAGCGTAGAGGTAGTGCTGTTAACTCATACGTCTAATATTGTGTTTGTTACTGCTGCTGTAAAATTGAAAAAATCAAAAGCTTATGTTACTTGTTCATATATTCTTCCTGATTCTGACTTTTCTCTTTACTCTGATCACGTCGACGCGATAAAGTCAGTTGTCCTGCTTGCTGAAAAAATAAATGATTCTGTCTTTATTGTTGGAGATTTTAATGTACCCTCAATATCATGGAAACATTCATCTGATGTGCCGTATTGAATTGCCATAATGAGTTTCCGGATGATATTTTGATTTCGGGAAAATACTGGATTTGATCTTCTTTAATGATGCGAGTGATTGTGCTCTAATACGTTCTGAACCCCTTACTTTGCGTGAGGATTGATATCATCCCACAGTTGGAATTAGTTTTCCTATTCCATCTAAATTAAAATTAAAGCCTTCTCTTGTAAGCAGTCTTCTGTTTTCACTGAACTAATTATAATGTATTTAATGACTCGATGGGCAGTATTTGCTGGTATGATACTCTATTTATTCCCATAAGCAAAAATGCTGATATCGATTTTTACAGTACGATTCATTGATTTCTTGAAATTTTTGTCCTCAAGAGATGCTTATATACTTCAGTGGGCACACCATGGAAGGCAACTAGCCCGGTTAAAAAACCTCAAGAATAAATATTATAAAAAATATAAAAGGTCTGTCTCGATTACTGATTATGCTGCTTAACTATGCCTTATAAAGGGTCCGCCATCTAACGTTTTTTTTCAACTTGTGCTTATTTCGTGAATGGTAAAACTTAGTTCATGTCTGATTTGACAGATAATTAGTTTTAGTTGCGATCGACTTACAGAAGATGCCGATTTTGCCAAAAAATCATAATTTGAGATGAAGCTCATTAGCGGGTATATAAACAAGCAAAATTGTCGCATTTGGGGCACAGAAAACCCGCATGCATACATTGAAAAGCCGATACATCCAAGACGAGTTACTGTTTGGTGCGGATTTTGGTTCAGAGGCATAATTGGGCCATGTTTCTTCGAAAATGAGCAAGGAGTGGGCGTTACAGTCAATGGCGATCGTTATCGGGCCATGTTGAACGAATTTTTGTTCACAAAAATTGAAGAGGAGGATATTAGCAGCATTTGGTTTCAACAGAAGCAACACTCGATGTTTTGCGCCCTGTTTTTGAAGATCGCATTATCAGCCGCAGAGCTGATGTCGTTTTGCCACCTCGGAGCTGCGATTTGTCACCATTGGACTATTATTTGTGGGGTGCAGTTTTACGCCAACAGGCCAGAGATAATTGACGCTTTAAAGGAATATATTCGTGAAGCCATTGGTGAAATATAGCTGCACACAATTGATAATGTGCTTAAAAATTGGACCGATCGTGTAGGCTACTGCATGGCCAGCCGAGGCAGCCATTTGAATGAAATTATTTTCAATTATTAACCGGAAGGTTAGTAAAAAAATAAAAAAAAGAAATTTGAGGAAATATACAGTAGTTTTTTTTACAGCATTAAAAAAAAATTATTTGGAGGACCCGGTATAAAAACGACCTTAAGTCCTTCTATGCATTTGTCAATTCGAGGAGAAAATCCAGCGGATTTCCATCTGCTAAAGTATCCTGTAATGTTGATGTCATATGTGATATATTTGCCAATTTTTTTGCAAATACTTATTCTAGTGCTGCTTATAGTGATAAAAATATGTACCCTTATCAGGTGGCATCGAATCAAATAATATCCTTTCCTACTTTGAATTAGTGTGACATTTTGGAACACTTAAGAAAACTGAACGTATCGTATAATCCCAGTCCTGATGATATTCCGAGTTGCACTTTATATCGATATGCGGAATCATTCATTACATTTCTTAATTTATTGTTTAATGTTTTGGTTAAGTATGGCTATTTCCCAAGTTTTGTAAGGATTCATATATCTTACCGCTTTTTAAAACTGGTAATAAATCCGATAAAACAAATTATAAAGGCATTGATAAATTGAGTGCTATTCCGAAAATGTTTCAAAAACTAATTGCTGATTTTCTCTGTCATAACACTTTGGCGATAATTTCATCTTATCAACATAGTTTCAAAAAAGGCTGCTCAACAACATTAACATCATTAATTAACGGTGCATTTACTTAAGGAAAATAAACTGACGCTATTTACACGGATTTCAGTAAAGCTTTTGATAAAGTGAATCATAGACTTCTGCTGACTAAATTGGATTTGTTGGGTGTTTCTAAGATTAGCTTAAGCTGAATCGTTTTTGTCGAGAAAGAAGCAGGGAGAAGAGTTTACAATAAACTTCCAAATACATTTGTGTTCCTTCAGGTGTTCCTAAGGGCAGCCATCTCGGGCCACTACCATTTTCTCTTTTAATTAATGATCTTCCCAATGTTAGCAACTTTGCCAATATATTGATGTATGATTTCTTTCTTTTAATGATTATGTTGATTACGTCTATCTTCAAAATGATCTAAATAACTTTTTTGGGTGGTGTAATGTAAACACATGTTGGAGCTGAATTTTAAAAAAATAAAAATGTATGCGTTTCTCTTGGAGTAATGTTTTTGCTGTATATTATTTACTGGATGGTCACCAATTACAGTTGGTGGATTCATTTGTTGACCTCGGCATTTTACTTGATAGCAAATTAAATTTGCGTTCGCTGGGTTGGATTTATTTGGAACTGCCTTCTTATACTTGCAGACTATCATTGATTAAACTTCCTACTTTTAAAAGTCATCCTACCATGTTAAATGTGTTGTTTTTGATGAACCTTATCAATGGGAATAATTGTTGTGAGTTTCTTTTAGAATTTGTTCAATTTAATGTCCCTTGTCGATATTCACGTCATTATAAACCTTTATATGTTCAAACATGTACTCGTAGTCAAATTATGCCATAGCTGATCCATTTATGAGATTATGTTGCCAATATAATTTTTTGTTGGAATTCGCTGATTTTTAATTAAATGTTAAAGAATTATTACATTCTAGGTTCTAATCAATATCCATTATTTAAAGCCATGAATCGTAGTCGTTTAGGGGGTGGTTGAGTCATTACCTGAAAGTTCAACCTGCTTGGTGATGATGAGACCGATTTTTCCCAAGACGCTTAGTACACTTCAGCCATTTGGGATTCATCCACTTCTGCGCCTCGTATAACTATATTCTGGCTTGGGACTAGATAGAATATGACATGTAACTATGCAGACGAATTATTATTGTGAACTGTCGGCCACAAAAAAAGTAGACATATGCTACCGTCGTTGTACATACATTAATAACAATTTTGTAACCCTCAGCAGCTAGAATCCATATAAAGCGTGTTTTTTATAGAGATATAGAACTTTAAGTTGGCATTACTTTTCAAAATGGCGACTGATTTAACAGCTGTCAGGTGATTTATTTCCAGTTTGGTTTGGCAATTCATCATGAGTAGACTCACGCCCAGCGTAGATTCGTCAAATGGGCCCGAAACGAGATTACCATTGTTCCCGGTTTTCATAAGCGAATTTCGTTTAGCGATAAAGCGTACTTCTGGTTGAATGGCTACGTCAACAAACAAAACTGACGCATTTGGAGTGAAAGTAATCCTCAAGTGTATGTGGAAACACCGTTACATCCAGAAAACTGTTTGGGGCGCTTTATGGGCTGGTGGAATCATTGGTCCGTACTTTTTAAAAAACGATGGTGGCCAGAAAGTTACAGTCAATGGTGATGGGTATAGAGCCATTATTACTAACTTTTTCATTCCTGAATTGAATAACCATGATGTCCAGGAGATGTGGTTTCAACAAGACGGCGCAACATGTCACACAGCTCGTGCCACAATAGATTTATTGAAAGACACGTTTGGTGACCGCCTAATTTCACGTTTTGGACCTGTGAATTGGCCTCAAAGATTGGACAACATCCGCGGTCATATGCCAGAAATCATATTTAAAATGTAATGCCATAAGATTATCTTTCGGATAAATAAAATTCATGTCAATCGAATAATCCATCGTTGCTTTATTGCAACTTAAAGTTCTATACCTTTATAAAAAAACACTCCCTAGTTTTACTTTTATCGAGTAAAATCGACTTTTTAATTTTTTTTTTTTTTTGATAAAATTGAAGTCAAATGATTTAATTTTCTTAAAATTCTGTTTCTATGTTCAACAGTCGACATTTTATACTGTGTACTATAAAGACAGTATTTCTCTTACGAGACCATTTCCTTTCGCCCTCCCGTTACTATTCATTTTATGAGCATTATTATGCCATTTTTATTCTCTTCTTTTCAGAATTTCCATTCAACAACGCCAGTTTGTTAACAAAAAGCATAACAATTTTGTTTCAGAGTATTTGTGAATGAAAAGAAATAAAATTTATCGAAATATTTTGCCAGACACATAAACTTGGTTGGAGTCATTAGCTTGTGACTCAGCTATAAATTCTACTGGTTTTAGTCAATTTTTATTGCGAAACAAAAACAAAAAATGTTCCAAATAAAGCGGCAAAAGTCTTCAAAACATTTTCGTACTTGCAGCACTTTTGATAACATTTTAACTGGTAAACATTCACAAACGATGAATTGAGAAAAATAGTCACATTTATTCCTCTATTTATTACCAATTTTTATGCTTTTTTGTTATTATTAAACGGTAATTGTGCGTATAAAACTTCATTTATGGCTGTTTAATGCACTCCGTTAAAAATTCGTACTGCACTTAGAAATGTGTTACAAGTATACCGCAAAGGTATACTAGTTTGCTTGTTTATAATTTTTGATTATATGAAAGAGAATGGATCTTATATTGATAAATGTTTTACCTAAAGTCGGCAATTATGTATGGAATACAATGTCAGATAAATGCCCGCCTCTGTTAGCCTCGCAAATGCGAGTTCTCTTGAGCAAATTTTTCATTACATTCTCACACATTTCACGCGGTATTTCATTAATTTCATCACGAATATTTTGTTTGAGTTGCACCAGAGTCTCCGGTTTGCTTGAATAGCTTTGTTTTTCAGATATCCCCACAAAAAAGAGTCCGTAGCAGTCAAATCAGGCGACCGTGGAGGCCAATCAACATCACCATTCCTTGTAATAATTTGTTGTGGAAAGACGTCTCGCAGTAATTCCATTGTAATCCTGGCTGTATACGATGTGGCACCATCTTGTTGAAACCACATGTTAGTCAAGCCCTAAGCATGCAGTTGTGGCGTTAAAAAGTTTTCCATCATATCACGATATCGCTCCCCATTGGCAGTTACCGTTACGACGTTTTCAGTCTCAAAGAAGTAAGATCCATTGATCCTCCTGACCAAATTGCAGACCAGACTGTCACTTTTTATTGGCATATGTACGGCGCGTAAATACTCTTCTGGAAGAAGCTCTTGTGTCAACTGAATCTTAAATGGAAACAAATGCAAATCTTTGTGCAAAATTGTAACCAAAAACCAAGCTCCTGAGCACGGCGTTGAATTGAGGTTGATGGATTGTTTTGGACACTTTTTTGAACAGCAGAAATATTTTCAGACGATCTAGCACTACGTTTTGGTCCATGCTTGGGCCTATCAGCTACAGTCCCTCTTTCTTGAAATCATTTACTACACGATAAATAGTGCGTCTTGTTGGCACGTTGTTTCTTCCAAAAATTTCTCATCGTCACAGTAATCGATGATTGATTTTGATAAAATGTTTTAACGATTAAAACACGTTGGTTTACTGAATATTTTTCCATAATAAATTTATCACGTCTCTACTTCACGACTGCCAAATATGAATTGTCAAGGCTAATGTTTATCAAAATGGCGGCAAAACAAAGTAGTATACCTTCCCGGCGGACACCCTGTAGGTTTGCTTTGGTTTATTTTTTAATTATATTTCTAGTGATGTAGGTACTTATATATAACCTTTGACGAGACTAAAATTGAAGAGTAAATTTGCTATTAAAAATTACAGCAACTATATATAATAACGGTAGAGTTATATACCAAAAAGTTTGGTGTGAAAAATTTTTCGGTTGACTTTATTCATAATTTAAAAAAAGTATATTTTTCATTCTACATTGTCTGTTTCTTTATTCTACATTGGGCGCCCTCGGGATACCAATTTTACCGAAATGCGTTCCCGTACTCGAAAATTTGGTAAATGAGAAACATCTTGAGAGAGTAATATTTTGATTTTTCATACAAAAAACAACCCAAGGCGAATTTAAGAAGGTGGTCGGTCTCATTTGAAAAACGAATACAACACTGTAAACAGACTTTGACGTTGTGTCAAAATAATGCAATACTGTAGTAAGCAAATAGTAAACAAATTAACTGTGTGTCACATATATTTGTTGTAAAAAAATAGTAATGGCGAATCGTTTTGACATATAGTCACTTATCAGCTGTTGCTTACGTAGCAAGCCAAGGTCACCTGGTTTGAATTCGCCTTGGAACAACCCGCATTGTTTCTTTGGGCAAGTTTGCTGTTTGACAAATAAAAAGTTAAAACTAAAATATATTTTTTAAAAAGCTAAACAAATTAATTTTTTTTTTTTAATTTACTATTTACTTAATCTTCTTACATAATCGAACCTAAGAGCGCTATACATGTGATGCAATAGCTGGAATATCTTGAATACATATCCGTAGTAAATCTTCTGACCCATAAGCATTTCAAAGTACTTACAAACAGAGATCATAAGTTAAAGTTAACCTCGAAATTATCAATACACTTAGCTTCCAGTTCAAACAATAACCTACACCAACACTTGCTCGCCTTACTAGAATTAAACTAGAAGTCCGTATAATAATTCTGTCTAAAACACACATGTGAACAGGCAGACTGCAACTGGAAAGCTGAAGAGTCCTGTAGGATCAAGAGGCTGACTTTGCCAGAGTATGGTGTGAAATGCACTTGACCGCTTATTGGTCATGGTAGAAGGGATATGCCGACTGTCAAGCATTAGCACAGAATAGGGTATTGGTACAACGATCACTGTCGGAGCTGTGGAGAAGGAAGGCACGACTGAGCACTTCGTATATGAATTCTTGGCGCTTAGGAACTGTCGTCAAAAAGTGTTCGGCGAGTGGTTATACACATCATCTCCTCCATATACTGTGTCGGACCAGCTGATCTTACATATATCAACCTGATGGAGTGGGTGTTATGTATTCCCGACCTTGATTTGGTTTTTGATTTTTCAAGTGTTTGTGGTAACACTCAACACGGTGTCTAAAGACACTGCTTCACACTCGTGGTAGCTACAGGTGAATGACGATTGAAAATTTATTAATTGAGAATTCCACGCCTTTACTACTGCCTTACAGTTTCCTATCAAAAATGAACGAATATATCAGTTTGTATAAGTTTGCAGTTTATCCAACAAGATATTGCACTTCACCGTTACCTCCGATATTGCGACGCATCAGGGCGAAAACCGTATAATCAGAAATCTTGTCCTTAAGAATGGTCTGAACAATTTTTGAACAAGATGTTAAGTATGTATATATGCTAATGTGTGTGGACTGAAATAAAACAATGCCAAAAATTTTTCCGCATGTTTTTTTTTCTATGAAACTATAATAGTGGACGGTTCTGAATTTGGTCTACGTAAATAAGTAGTTAATACACATCATCAGTCGAAATATGGGCGAAATTGAAAAAGTGGGTGTGGCATCTCCCATACAATTTATATAATGATTTTTGTATATGTGTATATTGAACGATTAAAATAGAAGGTTTTGACTTTGTTTTAATCGACTTTATAGATAGTACAACCCATAAGAAAAGAGTGGGCGGAATAGGATAAGTGCGCATGGTGCCTCCCATACAAATTAAAGAAGTATTTTTGTATGTCTTGAGAATGGTTAGAGTCCAAGTTCTTAAATTTGCAGACAATACATTAGGCAGGCATCATTAAAGAAAAAATGTGTGGAATTTTGCATTTATAGAAAATGGTAATAGTTAAAGCTTTCTTTATCTATCCACTTCAGTCAAGAAGCAGGTAGAACACAAAGGCTCCCAGCAACGCGGGAGAGATTACTCTAGTATGTAACTAAAGAACACTTGAAAAGCAATTAGTGTTTTTATTTCGTTTTATCTTAATTGTCGTCCTCGTGGACAATCACAGACTGATCTGGCTCTGGGTTGAGCATTTCCAAGGTCAGGGTGGTGGAGGTCAGAACTCGAAATGGCGTATATAAACATCCAAAACATAAACTGGCTCCACTGCCAATTACTTGAAGATCTCCGGTAATTCAATGGGGCCGGAATGTTGGGCCGCTTACACATCACACTTTTCATATATCAACACGTATATAAATAACTAAAAATTATAGGAAAGTTAATTAATAATATATACTACCCTAATAATAATATAATTAAAGTTCAATGAATACATATGTAAATAAGATATATAATTAAGCAACGGTGTTGCTGAATAGATATAAGTTTGAGTTTAAGTTCATAAGTAAATAAAGAACACTTAAAAAGCAATTAGAAAATGGAACGGTCGTGTTGTTATATCGTTTTATGTTAATTTTTCCTAGCGCCCGATATTTTCCTTTAAATTATAATTTATTTAATTTCAAATATTCTTAAAAACTCTTATGAATTTACACCAAGGACTGCAAATAATTACTCCTACTTGGTCCCACAAATATAGGGTGTTTTTATAGAGGTATAGAACTTTAAGTTGCAATAAAACTACGATGGATTATTCGACTGACATGAATTTTATTTATCCGAAAGATAATCTTATGGCATTTCATTTTGAATATGATTTCTGGCATATGACCGCCACGGCTGGCGCGGATGTAGTCCAATCTGGACGTCCAATTTTCGATGACTTTTTCCAATATATATATATATATATATATATATATATATATATATATATATATATATATATATATATATATATAAAGCGTGTTTTTTATAGGGGTATAGAACTTTAAGTTGGCATTACTTTTCAAGATGGCTACCGATTTAACAGCTGTCAAGTGATTTATTCTCAGTTTGGTTTGGCAATTCATCACGAATAGACTCACGCCTGAACAACGCTTGCAAATAGTGCAATTTTATTTTTATTCTCCGCGGAAAACGTATCGCTTACTACGTCAATTTTATCGTCGACGAAATCGTCCATCAGAGCAGTTAATTCGATTAAGCATTGAACGTTTTCGCACCACGCTTACTCTTATTTATAACTCGCATCACCAGAGACGCTGTACAGAAGAAGCTATTGCTGCTGTAGAGCGTAGCATTGAGGAAGGCCCGAATGAGTCCATCCGCCATCGAGCTTAGGAATTGGATCTGTGTCCATCCACTTTATAGAAGAATTTGCGGAAGGATCTTGGTTTGCGTGCTTACAAAATCCAACTCGTGCAAGAATTGAAGCCAAACGATCATCAAGTGAGGCGTAGATTCGTCGAATGGGCCCGAAACAGATTACCGTTGTTCCCGATTTTCATAAGCGAAATTTGTTTAGCAATGAAACGCAATTCTGGTTGAATGGCTACGTCAACAAACAAAACTGCCGCATTTTGAGCGAAGGTAACCCTCAAGTGTAAGTGGAAACACCGTTACATCTTGAAAAACTGTATATATATAATATATATATATAATATAATATATTATATATTTTTTTTTAACTTAGAAATTCATAATAATATTTACATTTTATTAAATAGTAATGAAAATTCCAGAAATGTATAATACTTTTTGGAAAAAAGCATTAAACAAAATTAAAAAATGAAGTCGTTATATATGGCGCTTAAGAAAATCTTGTTTTTAACAAAACTATAAAGCTTACAACAAATCTGAGATAATTTTTGAGTTCAGCGACCAAATTACTTATAGCATAGTGTTGCCAATATAGCCCGAAAGGCGCGTTTCAACTACCGAAAAGTTGCATTTTTCTTTTTAGAGCTTTTTTCTCCTTGAAATTTTTTGTAAGAAACACAAATTTACTAAATTCAATATACTCATTAATTCATATAAACTATTGACTTAAAATGCTTCATGCTGTAAGAATTACGTAACTCCAGATAATATCTGTGAAAAAATTAATAAAAATAGTGTTTTTGAAATGTATCCTAAATCTAGGAGCCCATCTTTTAAGACTTATAAATCATTTTAGAAGAAAACTCAAAAATTTAATTAATTAATTAAAATGCTAAACATATTATTTGTTATTATGCTTTTAAAGATCCTAAGGGGATGCCAGAGCCATAACGAATTCTTTCCATTTACGCCTATCTAAAGTCGGTGATCTAATCTGATACCAAGTCAAGCTATGGGCTTTTCTTTCAATCTGTCTCCTCTAGTAATGGCTTTGCCTTCCGATTCTTCTGTTTCTCAGCGAGTTCCATTAAATGGGTAGTTTTACTAAGTCCAGTTTGGTTTCCTCAGAGTGTGTCCAGTCCATTTCCTTCATTACAAGAACTTGGTGTGATCTGGTTTCTGACCAGAAAATTTTCTAAATCCACCGTAGGCAGAGGTTTATAAATGCTTGAACGGAAGAGAACGCCCTATAGGAATCAGTCGGCCTGAATAGGTCCAATCTGTTCCCAAATTTCTGATTCAGAATTCGGAAGATCGTTGGTTGATCATTTAATTTTGATTTTGAAGATTTTTATCAGCAAGCTCACTCTGTACGCTTCTGGCTGTATAGAGTCAAGTTTTCATTGCATTTCGCCATGTCTGTTATCAAAGAAATATATATCATCTGAGTAATTAAGGTCTTCAAACTTTGTGTTAATCCCAAGATTATACCACGCTGGAAGAACACAACCTTGCCTAACACCAGCACAATAAATTAAGAAAAAGTCGTTGTATGTTGTTGATTTGTTCTAAATAGTTTTTAATTTCATTTTTTTTGACGTGAAATTATTAAAAAATCTTTGAGAAGTGGAAAATTGAATAGTAGAAATTGTTTCTTTACAATTTCAGTATATTTTTGGCTTTAAATATTAATAACGCTTTTTTGCAACGCGTTTGGATTACAAATAGTTACATAAACTATTTTAGCACCTTTTGATTGCTAGGTAACACTGTTATAGACCAAATTTCATCGATATCCAACTTATTTTTGTCCATTGCTTTTATGGGCTCAACGTACTGTGCGACCATAACCGTAAAAGCCGATATTTACTATTAATAGAGATTTGTATTCTTGTTGTGTAAGATAAAATATTAAAATCTTTCTTTTTTATTAAATTTAAATTTTCACAATCTCCATCAAACGATCAAATTTCTTTATCTGTTGTTAACATAAAATGTTAATGTTTTCTCCCACCTTATGCGGTAAAAATAAATGTTTCGATGTTTTTTAACGGTGGTAGCGATAGCAAACTGGCAATGATTAAGTCATTTTTTGGTGGCAAAAGATTAAGAAATTATAAAAATGGAAATGGAAATGGAAATTCTATGAGATTGTAAATAGTCCATAGGGGAAAAATAAAAAAATATTTTTATAACATAGAACACAATATATAATTTTCTTTTATTTTCTCTTTGAACACCCCGGCTGCATATTTGGTTTAACACCTCCCCATGAAAATTCATCACAATATAAAGCAAACAGGTCTTTAGGCGAAAATACACACACTCACAGATATACAGGATATTCTTGTAAAAGGACTATTTTTTGGTTGCATGTTCATGTTCGCACTAGTAATCCTGTGATTTTTTATTTTCAACTATAATCGAGGGTAGTTTTTCCCTGCTTTCGTTTATTTAGTTGTGATTTCCTCAAGGAGTAGATATTTTTTTACTGCTAAAAATATTTTTTTCTTTTTTGTGCGTGTCAAGTAGTTATTTATGATTACAACTTAATAGAGCGAACAGTACTGCGTTTTCATATTTCTACACTTTTGTTGCGTCTGTTGGATTAAGGACAAAGTTATTTCGTTGTTTTGTGACCAAATTAAGGACAAATTAAAAAACTTTAATATTTTTGATTTTAGTGTTTTATAAAAAAGTGAAATTTTATTCCTGTTTGCTTTTAGCTTGAACATTCGATTTAAGGAATAGTAAGTAATAGCTTAACTGTTTTAAGAATAAATTATGAGTGAATTTTTAGGGCTTCGGCTGTAAATAAAAATATTTCAAATATTATTATATACCACGTATCGTAACTTTAGGCGCATAGCATTGTTACTGTTAATTATATTTATTAATTCATATTTGTATCAGGGATATCAAAAACCCGCGCTTTTTTAAAAAACTCAACCCACCGGGTTTTATTTGCTTTTTTGATTGGTTTTATTGGGTTTCATTCGTGCTTTCAAATTTCGTTTAATTCGACAATATATTTTGCTTGTTAGTACAATTACGTTGTTTTAGTATCTATAATAAATAATTTTACATTCTTTGTAGGATTAGACGGCATTGTGTACTATGAACTCCTAAAACTCAGTGATCGGAGAGGGCTGCAATTACTTCAATTGAACCATGCACTATGAAAAGAAATCTCGGAATATAAAGACAAAGAGATAAAATTTTCCTTTTGCGAAAGTAGCCAAACAATTGTTAGAAATAATCAAACATTGCTCCTTCTGACCATTGGCTATTTCGACGAATACAATATATTTTGGCATCTCACCGAATCACTTCTTTTGAAGAAATATAAAATCAGCTTCAAAGTGGAGCGCCACAAATTTAGATAAGTTTTTCTGAGACGGAGTTCGGATATTGGGTCAGAGGTGGGAAAAGGATGTAAGCAGAGATTTGTTGATTCATTATCTCTTTTGAGCTAAAAAAAAACAGACCGAATTAATTTGTACTTCCAACACGTAAATTGTAATTATTTTTGTTGTAAATAAACTACGAAAACCTTTAAATAAAAAACCTACCCGGGCTTTTTTTAATATAAAACCCAATTAAACCCACCCGGCTTTTACCCAGTGCCAACCATGCAGATGACTATGTAATATATTTTGATAAAGTAGCGGTACTTTTGTATGTAAACAAAAGTTTAATTTACCGAAGGGGCAGGGTCTGGGCTATAAGGCGGGTGCGCCAAAACTTCCCATCCATTGTTTTCCAAAAAGTTTTTGACCGGTCTTGCAACATATAGCCGAACGTTGTCATGATGGAAGATTATGGCCCCGTGTCTAGTCGAATATTCTAGTCGTTTTTCGTTGATTGCTCTCTTCAAACGAATCAATTATATTCGGTATAGATCTCCTGTGATCGTCTGACCTTATTTCAACAGCTCATAATACAAAACACCCTTCTGATATCACCAAATACAGAGCATTACCTTGGCGTCATGGATATTTGGCTTCGTCATTGATTTGACTGGTTGGCCGGTCTTTACATAAAACTTTTTGCTCTTGGGGATACACTACCCATTTTTCATCGCCAGTAACAATACAATGCAAAAATGAAGCATCATTTCCGACATGCAATCTCACATTTAAACCTCTTCCGGCTTCAATTCGTAACGGACTCAATTTTCCTGCTTTTGAATGAATCCCAATGCTTTTAAACGTAGGGAAATGGCTTGTTGTATGACTCCAAATAATAATGCGTCCGGTTTCTCATCTTCAAATTTTTTCGACTGAGCAAGCCTCCCCTGTGACTCCTAATAATAATGCAAGTTCTTCTTGCGTTTGACAACAATATTCGTCGAATAATGCTTCCAATTCCTCATCTTCAAATTTTTTCGATTGAGCAGGCCTCCCTTTGACTTCTGTGTTGAAATCACCACTTTTGAATAGAGCAAACCATCGTTCACAAGTTTTTGGTAAGTTTCTACCAACAATCTATAACTTTCAGTAGTCGTTTTCTTCAAATTAAAGAAAGTTATCAAACTTCACAGCACAAAATTCGACATTATTATTAAAGAGATTGAAAAAAATGTGTGTTTACACTTTGGCGTCTATCGAATACTGAATTATAATGGCAGATATTTACTCTCCAAAATACCATATTTGCTATTATTGACACAAACCATATGTGATAATTATGCCATATGTTTTATGAATCGACATTATTAACTTGTATACCCAACAAGAATATTGGAATCAGGTATGTTTTAGCGAGTAATATATGAACTCTCAGTGCCCTACAGTAACGAAAACTTATGGTAAGGGGTGTGACGGTCTTTTAAGTACGAAGATAAATTTAAATTTTACACATATTGCTTTAGAATGATCTATAAGAACTATTTTCTCAGACACTTCCAATAGGGCGGTATAACAACTGTTTAACTTGCAACAGCGGTTGTAAAATATGTTTTTAGAAAGTAATACAAAATTTATTTAACAAAATGTCAGTTACTGAACCAAATTTTACTTAATCTAAGTACATAAATTAGTAATTTCTTAATTTTTTTAGTACACCTTTTTGTCAGACACTTAAAATATTGGCTATAATTTTCTTTAAAAATAATAACACGTCAGCTGAAAAACTAAACAGTATTTAAAACCAAGGTTTAAAAAGTTTACTTTAGATTAGCCATAGCACTTCAAAATAAATAACTGCGTTGCTGAATGCTTATCGAAAACTTAAAAAAATTATAAGCAAAAGTAAGAAGGAAAGCAAAAGAGTAAAATAGTAAATAACTTGCTTAGTATTACTACGGGTATGTTCTCTGCTTAAGCAGTCAGCAAAGCAACTAAAGGGTCCGCCAAATAATTTTTTTTTTTTTTTTTTGAAAATGCTATAAAAAAACTACTGAATATTTTCTCAAATTTCTTTTTTTTATTTGAAAGTACAATACTTCCGGTTAATAATGGAAAATAATTTCATTTAAATGGCTGCCTCGGCTGGCCATGCAGTAGCCTACACGATCGGTCCAATTTTTAAGCTTTCATTAGAATCTGTCAAAAAGACTTCATTAATATTTATTTCGCTTATAACGGGTGTTTTTTATAGAGGTATAGAACTTTAAGTTTCAATAAAAGTACGATGGGTTATTCGATTGACATGAATCTTGTGGCATATGACCGCCACGGCTGGCGCGAGCGTAGTCCAATCTGGACGTCCAATTTTTGATGACTTTTTCCAACATTTGTAGCAGTATATCGGCAATAACACGGCGAATGTAGTCTTCCAAATGGTCAAGCGTTTATGGCTTTACCGCATAGACCAATTACTTTACATAGCCACACAGAAAGTAGTCTAGCGGTGTTAAATCACAAGATCTTGGAGGCCAATCCACAGGTCCAAAACGTGATATTAGGCAGTCACAAAACGTGTCTCAATAAATCTATTGCGGCACGAGCTGTGTGACATGTTGCGCCGTCTTGTTGAAACCACTTCTCCTGGACAGTACGGTTATTCAATTTAGGCATGGAAAAGTTAGTAATCAAGGCTCTATACCGATCACCATTGAATGTAACGTTCTGGCCACCATCGTTTTTGAAAAAGTACGGACCAATGATTCCACCAGCTCATAAAGCGCACCAAACAGTCAGTTTTTCTGGATGTAACGGTATTTCCACATACACTTGAGGATTACCTTCACTCCAAATGCGGCTGTTTTGTTTGTTGACGTAGCCATTCATCCAGAAGTGCGCTTAATCGCTAAACAAAATTCGCTTATGAAAATAGAAAATTCGAAAAAAAAATTCGCTTACGAAAAATTAAAATTACACTGTTTGCGAGCGTTGTTCAGGCCTGAGTCTATTCTTGATGCGTCGCCAAACGAAACTGAGAATAAATCACTTGACAGCTGTTAAATCGGTCGCCATCTTGAAAGGTAATGCCAACTTAAAGTTCTATACCTCTATAAAAAACACGCTTTATTTAAATCGTTTATAAATTGTTCTACCTTTTTATCTTATTTAGGATAAATTATTTTACACTTATTTCAGTTCGGACTTTCTGATTTCAAAATTTTTTTTCATGTTATTTACATGTTATTGGCTTGGCTTTTGTTTTTCACTTTTGCTGTGTAGTTTTCTTTAAGTTTAGTTAAGCAATTACAAATGCATTGAAAATAGTCAAGAATTATCTAACGCTGCCTAAAACTATTTAAAGTTTATACATAAATTTAGAAATATTATGTTCTTAATATTACAACTGGGCTAAGAAATTACTTACACTCTTACCTTACATTACAGACTTACGATATGTCTCTTGTTTTGCAATAGTACAACGTTCTATTACGCATTCTATAAGTCTCTTAAGGCTTGGCAAAAAATACCTTTTTTATTGACTTTCACGTCTTTTTCAAGATCAAAAATCTATAGAAATTAAACAACATTTTTTTAAGAATAAAAAAATTACCACCTTTCAATAAATCTTTCACGATTTAATTCTATTAACAAACAAGTGCTTTAAAAAATTCTATGCACATACACATATATGATTTGAAAATTTCAGACTGCTAGCAAAAAAAAGGCTAGGAATAAGCAACCCCTTTACCATCCGTTCGTTCAATTTACCTTGAGCGCTCATAGAAGAAAATATTGAACAATTGAAATTAATAGTTAAGCTGTGAAATTGTTTAAAAGTCTGATGTTGACAAATTATCAAAAGGACTTTAAATTTATGTAAATCCTTTCGTCTGCTTTAAATGCAGACAACAACTGTTCACAAATGCCACTAAAACGATAAAAAAATCAAAATGGAAATAAAAATATATGAATCACACCCCTTACCACCTTCTCCTGCTGTTAGTTGTTGATTATCCGCCTTTTTCAATTCCTTTAAAATATTTATTCGGCCACATTTAACATAAAAAAAGGAAAAAAGAGTGATAAAATGACAACAACGACAATTGTCGTCATGTAAAACATTGAGCGGTTTAAGATGGATATTGAACTGAATTGGTTTCTGGTTTACATACATAAGTATTGAATTGGCTGTAAAAGCAATTTAATTTTTGACGGTTTTATTTTATTTTTGTTGTTGCTTATATTGATTTCAATTCCTTAATTGTTCCGTTTTACCGATGATTTATTTCACGTTTTTTCAGTGTTTGGACTTTTAAACTCATTTCATTTTGATGTGTACTTGTCTGCATGTGTTCGAAATTGAAACAAAAAATCTTTTTCTTTCTCACATCCTTTTCTTTTTTACTTTTATCAACTTTACTTTAAGTAGTTATTAAACCAATCAATATTTTTGTTTTTTTTCTCTTATGTAATATTTTAAAGATTGTGAAAGGGTTCACCATCTAACGTTTTTTTTCAACTAGTGCTTATTTCGTGAATGGTAACACTTAGCTCATGTCTGATTTGACAGATAATTAGTTTTATCCATCCGCTGAAAGAATATGGTTGTGTATACGCTTGAACAACGCTGGGAAATATTGCGACATGATTTTGAAAATCTTGGTAATGTTGCAGAATCAAAAATCATCTTTTCAGATGAAGCTCATTTTGATCTTGGCGGGTATGTAAACAAGCAAAATTGTCGCATTTGAGGCACAGAAAACCCGCACGCATACATTGAAAAGCCGATACACCCAAGACGAGTCACTGTTCGGTGCGGATTTTGGTCCAGACGCATAATTGGGCCATTTTTCTTCGAAAATGAGCAACGAGTGACCGTTACAGTCAATGACGATCGTTATCGGGCTATGTTGACCGAATTTTTGTTCACAAAAATTGAAGAGGAGAATATTAGCAACATTTGGTTTCAACAGGACGGCGCTACGTGCCACACAGCCGGAGCTACACTCTATATTTTGCGCCCTGTTTTTGAAGATCACATTATCAGCCAAGAACTAATGTCGTTTGGCCACCTCGGAGCTGCGATTTGACACCGTTGGACTATTATTTGTGGGGTGCCGTCAAAGATAAGTGCTACGCCAATAAGCCAGAGACAATTTACACTTTAAAGGACAATATTCGTGAGGCCATTGGTGAAATACAGCTGAACACAATCGATAAAGTGCTTAAAAATTGGACCGATCGTGTAGGCTACTGCATGGCCAGCCGAGGCAGCCATTTGAATGAAATTATTTTCCATTATTAACCGGAAGGATTGTACTTTCAAATAAAAAAAAGAAATTTGAGAATTTTCAGATTTTTTATAGCATTTAAAAAAAAAAATTATTTGGCGGACCCTATATTTGTCCAGGATTAATTTGTTACTTTTATAGCACTGAACCTTCAGGAAGGTTCCGCTTGTTCGATTAATTTTCTCCAATCATCTCTGTTCAGAGCCGTTATTTTCCAGTTAGTTATTCTTAGCCTTCTTGCATTGTCGCCTACCAAGCCTATTTATCTAGTATTCGAGCGACTAGGTCTTCTGTCATCAAATGGAGACGTCGAGAATACTTTCTGGACTCAAACAGCTGGGTATTGACATATTGGTCCAGTTTACGTTTGTATAGTATTCCCAATTCACCCTACTCACATGTTTCACCGAAAATCGTGCAAAGAATTTTTCTTTCAAAAACCAGTTAAAGCTTTCGGGGCACTAAACACATGCACTCCATTTCTTACGATTGGTTTTAGTTTTCGAGATATTGCATAAAATAATTTTTTTTATAATTTTTAACAGTTAATGTCTATTTTATTCAATAAAAAGTAAAAATATAGAAATGAAGAGTAATTTCGCTGATACGTTTGTATTGTTAAGGATCTATTTCATGCTTTGGAGTCACATACGAGTACCATGCCCTCGTCACAGGATGCTTAACATTGTCTTAAGATTTTCTCCAAATCTTGATGTAGTCGCTGTCCTTGCTCGTCGCTTGTATCACCTACACTAGCAGACAATTGAAAATATAAATTCGTAACTAATACGATCATTCTGCTAAGAATAAAAACGCACTTAAGATATTTTCTAAACTTATAAAATAGTAACGTATCTGAAAAACAAAAGTTAGTTTTGAAACATATAGAATAAACATAATTATTTTGTAGGGATTTTTTATATAAATTAAAGCATAATTCACACGCGACAATTGAAAGTATGATAATTAAAGACATTATAGGAAATTAATTCCTACATTGAATTGTAAATATTTACTACTTGTTTCGTGTATCCCAGTCGGATAGCGCGAAGTATCTGGGGATAATCCTGAATTCCAATCTATCCTGGCTCCAAAATACATGTGCGAGTGCGAATGTTGCTTCGTACGCCTATCGTAGTCGAAAGTCCTGCGGTCTAAATCCTAGGAGTTTTAATTGAATATTTAACACGGTGGTCAAGCCTATACCTAGGCTGATAGGGTTCTGCGGAGTGCAGGACTGATGATTACAGGTGTGCTCAGCTCCACTCCAACGAAGGCCTTGTTTGTATTGTCTAGACAGATGGCTAGGCAGATGGCGGGCATGTCTGCGATAGGGTTGAAGATGGCAGGGGCATGGTCGGACGGGCCATTTTTAGGTATTTGTATACAATACTTGATGGGATTACTGCACACCCAAACACTTCCTGGATAGAATTTTCTCCGTTTGCATCTTACCAAAGCCGGTAATTGGGCCCGGTTCTGTTGAGGTGTACACGGATGTATCAAAATCCTCGCAAGGGGTTAGGGGCGTTATCTTTGTTCCGGTATAAGGGGTGAGGGAATCCCTTAAACTGCCGGACCACTCTAGTGTCTTACAGGCGGAGGTCTCGTCGATAAAAATGGCAGCGGACTGGTTGATGTACTACGGGGTATATGACAGTAATATCCGAATCTGTACGGACAATTAGGCTGCGATTAGGATGCTCTCCGGTGTCTGCTCGATATCGCGACTGGTGTGTGAATGCCGGGCACCTCTGAACGAGATGGCGAGACATTCAGACCTGAAGATTATCTGGGTAAGGGGTCACTCGGACACCCGGGGAAACCGTGTAGCAGACGGACTTGCGAGAATGGGCTCTCTACTCAGAAATGAGGAGATTGACCACTCAGTTGTGATGCCACTCTCCTCTTTCAGACTTATGGTCCTGCGGTACATGTTAGGCAGGGTAATGCTACGGTGGGGATAATGAACCCACGTACTCTGTATAAAGGCAAATCTGGCCATTGTATGATCGGGCTCGCTCTGAGTCTATTATGGGGATGCCGCAACTCAGGCTGCGAACTCTTGTGGCTGTGATTACTGGGCACTGGGTGGCTGGTGCGCACGCTAGGAAACTGGGTCTGTCGTTCAATGACTACTATAGGGGTTGTCAGGATGAGGAAGAGGAGGAGACTGTCGAGCACTTCCTGTGCCAGTGCCCGAGGCTTTCGGACATTAGGACTACTTTCCTTGGAGGTCAGTTTCTGAATGCCTTATCGGATCTGGCTGATGTGAATATCGGGAAGATCTCTTCTTTTGTGCATGTATCCGGTTGGTTCCGATCGGACCGGGACGCGGACATGTAGGTTGTTTATTTTCTGGATTACCGATGGGTATCACAGTGGGCTCAATATTGGACCTAAATGGGCTGGAACGTTGTCTGGCTACCCGTCGTAGCTAACTAACTTCGTGTATCCCTTCTGTGTTCACCATACATACATATATACATACACACTTTTGACCAACTTGTCTTATGTTTCTCAAGGAATCCTTGCTTATTTAACCTGTATCTTCCGAAGCTAGTGACGTTAGTACTGCTATTTAAAAAGATTTTAATGCTTACATCTGGTGATATTTTATCAATATGGTTCAAATCTGATAATTGAGACAAACATTTCTATATTTGGTTGTCGTGTTAGAAAAGAATCGAGCCTAATTTCATGTTTTCACCAGATTTCTTAAAATTATTCTGAAGTATTTAGCCAAGCACATTAGTTGCGATATTTCCATTGATTTTTTTTAAGTTACAGACTCTTCTTTTTGAGCCATATTACTCCCTCTATTATGCCGAAAGAAATTAAGTCTGCCGTAGTCTCAACATAGAAACTCAACGAAAAATTAAATTAAATGTAGTTCTTTTGAACTGAATTTTCTAAAACTTTATAAAATGAACATATTAAAAAGCGTTTGGAATTCGCCCTAAAGTAACACAATGAACACACAAATGATCTAACATTTTGGGAACGTGTAATATTCACCGACGAATATAAGTTTATGATTTTTTGAGGTATTGGTCGGTCAAAAGTTTGACGAATATCCAACACGGCTTTACAACCAAAGAATATTAATTCTACTGTGAAATATGGATGACCGAGCATGGTTGGCTAACGGAGATTCATTGACAGCACTATGGAAAAGGCTATGTACACTGGCGAGCAAAACCGAGTATAAAATCAGCATTTTTTGGTTAAATGTGCAATTTATTTATGTATAATAACCAAAAGGACGATTCTTTTGTAATTTGAAATAATTATTTTTCATTCATTTTAGGATAAAAATATGTATTTAGAATAGTAATAACACAACAAAATCAAAAAAATTCAATTTAAGAACATAAGGCAACTCTAAGTACTCAGTTTTGCACGTTTTCGATATGAATAATAAAAGTGGGGAATCACATACTGAAAATAAAATAAATAAATAATACGCAATACGCATGCGTTGGTTATTTTTGTTAATTCCTATCATTGTTAATTTTTATCAGTATTAGCGGCTCTATAGAGCAAAATAAAACCAAAATGAAGAAAATTAATATTGACGTCGAAAATACTATAGTACCTTTGACTGTAAGTGGATGTTCATCTAGAGTAATTGCAAAAACAGTTAATTTGAGTTAACGTTCAGTAAAACGAATGTTGGAGGTCGCCCTCGGTTACTAAAGGATTCAAACGCGCTCCTAATGGTCCGGAAATGAAAAAAATTCCATAAAAACACCAAAACAGGCTGCTATTGCCATAAATAAAGACGCCAGTGAGTGGACAGCTGTTAAAAAGAAAAAGCCAGCTCTTTTAGATAAAAACATAAATGCACGTTTGGAATTCTGCAAAAAACATTAGCATTGGATCATTGAAGATTGGAAGCGAGTTCGTTGGTCTGACGAGACAAAAATCAATCGCTTTTAATCTGATGGTGAAGAATATTTTTGGAGCAGACCTCATGAGTCCATTCAAAAGCATCATGTAAAACAAACTGTTAAACACGGCAGAGGTGGCTTGATGATTTGCGGCTGTTTCACATGGTGGCACTTGGGTCCAATAGTAAGGATTAATGGTGTTATGAAGAAGGAAGACTACCTCCAAATTCTGAAAACCCATTTACCCGATTTCGTTGACCGCAGTGCCTATCCGGAGGACGAAGTCATTTTCAGCATGGCCAGCGCAGAGCCTGGATCTTAACCCGATAGAAAATTTGTGGTCCATATTAAAAAGACGATTGGGAAAACATAATAGAGCGCCTACCGATATTGAGGTACTTTGGAACCGTGTGCAGTTAGAATGGGGAAATATTCCTAGTGAATTTGAAGAGAACTTGGTTGAAAGTATGCCGAGGCGCATTAAAAATGTTATTAAAGAGTGGCCTTATGTTTTTATATCGAATTTTTTTGATTTGGTTGTGTCATTACTATTCTATAAAAATATTTTTATCCTACAATGAATAAAACATAATTATTTTAAAATAGAAAAAAATCGTCCTTTTAGTTATTAATTTATAACACATTTAACCTAAAAATGATTTTGTACTCGGTTTTGCTCGCCAGTGTATATGGAGATTTTAAAGAATAGCTATTTACCAGTTTCTGAAATTTTAGACCTCGATGAAAATTTTGTATCGCTTCAAGATAAAAATCCACAGCATACTTCGAAGATGGTAAGCTTTTGTAAATTTACCAAAAAACTGTAACTGATATTTTTATGTCATTTTTACTTATTTATGAAGTGGAAATATTTTTAAGTTTATTTTTGCTGATTAAAACAAAGTCCAAATAAAAAATACACCAGCCAACAAGGTTTTCGACTAGAGCAACCAAATATCTTTCCATCGAACTCTAATTTTTTTTTATGGACGTGGCAAAAACTTTGCCACAATATGGTAGTTATGTCAATATATAGTCGAACTTTTATAATTTTAACTACTATTACTTGTATTTTCTATAAGTTGAAGCACAACTCGTGGCAACAACATCTTGGAGAGAAATTCTATCAGATTTTGCTTCTTTAACTTGAACTTCCATAATATGAATTCCTCCATAACTTGAAGAAAAACAGTAGTACAACGTTTCTATAATTTGAAAAAAAAAGTTTCTTTTTGTTGGCAAAAATTACCGAATTAGCCGCTAATAGTGAATATGTCTTTTCAACTTAATTTGATATAAAAATCGCAACATTTTTTGCAAAATTATATTAAATTGGCAACACTGAAATTTATACATACATAAGGCGGTACTATTGTGTTTATATTACGGTAAAGTCCCTAAATAAATTTCTTTGAGGTAATTAAGATGAACAAACAATACATTATAATACAGTAGAATGGCACTGAAAGGTAATTTAACAGTTGAAGTTCAAATTAAAAGAAGAAATAGGCAGTGGATCAGGGTATCTATGGTTTTAAGAAACAGGAAAAAAATATTAAATTTTATTGAATCTAGAACATCAAATGAAAAAAGCAAGAGAATAAATAACCCAAATTACAATATCATAGACAAAGCTCTATTTAAGTGGTTTACGGCAACAAGAGACCGAAATATGCCGATGTCTGGAGGA
Organism: Wohlfahrtia magnifica; assembly: GCA_023159175.1. Classification (NCBI taxonomy): domain Eukaryota; kingdom Metazoa; phylum Arthropoda; class Insecta; order Diptera; family Sarcophagidae; genus Wohlfahrtia; species Wohlfahrtia magnifica. Next base: position 923,041 of record JAKWBJ010000178.1, read on the forward strand.
ATATTAAAGGACAAAGCTATGGAGTATGCAAAGGGACTCAAGGTGGATGACTTTAAGGCAAACAATGGTTGATGGATAAATGGTATATGTAGTGCAAAAAACTAGGCGTAGCTTAAAACAATAGACTTTAAAACTTAATTTCTATTTATGTTTATTGCCTTTAAATTCAAATGTTCTTTAAAAATTTTACAAAAAAAAAAAAAAAAAAAAAAAATGTAACAGAATATAACATTAACCCACAATTTTATTATTGTCTGCTTTTATGTTTCCATTGTTGTTAATTCTTGAATTGTGTGGGAGGCATAAAACATAGAAATCCTTTATGTTTTTAGTCCTTTAAAACACACGCACATACTCCACAAAAAAGTATAATTAAAATTTTCTTTAAGAATGTACATGTGTACGTCGTATTGCATGTTTGGAAGTAAAGAACATTCATAATTCACATAAGAAAACCACATTTGACACTCTTACTTACTTACAATAAAATTAAAGACCTTCATTTCTAGTCATCTATGCTTTGATGTGTGCCTTAGAGTGTATAGGAGAATATCATCTTGGATTCTCTTATTATTTTCTTGACTTTCTTATTAAATGATTCCAACTACAAGGACAAACGAACGAACAAACGAGTACAAACTTAATGAGAATAATTTTATATGACAGCCAAGGACTAACTGTATTGTACTGACTCTACCATATAATCAAGAGAAATTTAACTCATAATAATAGATAATCATAAAAAATCGTATGTTTGCTGTAAGCATTCAAAGCAATGTTGAGAGAGAGAGAGAGAGAGGCTTACGAATAACGTGTTCCCCGATGCTTCTAAATAACTAAATTACGGAATGTACTATATGGTTGAACGGGGTGGTGTAAGTGTGATTTCGTGTAAGTATTTCTGTCTCAATGTGTATACCGTTGCTCGAAGTTTTATTTGTTTAAATGGATATCATCAAATAATAAATGAATTTAAACAGTGTGAGAGAAAAGTTAAGCATTTTTCTATGTTTTCTATGTTAAGTTTTTAATTTATGTATGATACATAAAACAAATTTATTTGATAAAGATTTTAGAACCCCATTTCAAGTCGATCAAGACATGACTTTAAATAATGTATCAGAAATTTCGTTAATGCTGGTGGTAAAAATAGGCAACTAGCGAAAACCCGTCGTTCTTCGTTACCGCCATCTTACGAGTAATTATTAACTTAAATGTTATCTTCCTTAAATTTTTTAACCTTTTGTCCATTTGGTACCTCCAATGCAATTAAATAAATTGGCTATGGGTATGGTACAAAGAACGTCGGTAACAGTAGCCGTTATCAGTAAGTAACTGATCAGATCAGGTTGGATAATTTGGTGTGGCACTTTAGATTCGTACTAAATATTGAATTTTGTATATGTGAAGAAAGACAACTATTAAAGCTTCGTTATCTAACCAAATCAGCCAAAAAGCTGGAATTGCTTAAAGCACACTGGAAAAAAGCTTCATATATATATATATATATATATATATATATATATATATATATATATATATACGTATATATACACATACGTATCTATATATATAAAAATAAGTGTACATTTTAATGTCAACACTAACTGCGGAAACTGGTCGACCGCAGAAACTGGTTCGCTGGGTATGGTCTGTGGACGGTTTATGTAAAGTTTGCACGAAATCGGCCCAGTGTTTCCTGAGATATGATTTAGATTTTCCAAAAAAATGTCCTACATTTTCCATATTATGATTTTTTATTGTAACTTGAAAAGTTTATAGGTTACAAAACAAAAAAAATTAAAGGCAAAGCAACGACTCCTCTTCAACTACCTTGAAGGCAGAACAACGTTTGCCGGCTCAGCTAGTACTGTATAAAAATGAATGTGTGTTTGTTTGATGACTGTGTACACTTAAAATGCAGAACTTACATTGTCTTTATTTTGACCGACGAGAGACAATAAGGAGAAAAAGCGTTAAAACTAATATAGCATTTAAAATAATAATTAATATGTGGGCAGCGAAGATTGCCGGGTTTTCCTAGTCTATATAAAAGAGGATTATAAAATGCGTTGCAATTGATGTTCTCTGAAATGTGGCAATTGAAAATGTAAGCCATTAATTTATGTACATGCGGTTTTTGTAGGTTCATTGTTTTGCGAGTTATTGACGTTATTGTCAACCCCTTTGTATTGCATAACTTTTTCTTGAAAACGAAATTTGCTACAGCATTTAAGCTTTGTGTGAATAAGAAAATACTTTTGAAACTGTGCGTACATATGTAGAAAGCTTTCATTTGGTATTTGGCTTCACTATTGTTCAACTGGGCGGTGCCACGCCTATATAAAATATGTCTCTGTTTGTCTATATGTTTAAAACGGTAATAGTATATAAATTTGGTCCGAATAACTTTGTGGTCTATATCATTCAAAAACTGGGCTGAATTGGATAAGTGGGAGTAGCACCTCCAATACAGAGTAAATATTGATTTTTGAATATCCTTAGAAAGATACTAATGGAAGGTTGTGAATTTGGTCTAAATAACTTAGTAGTTAATACACATCTTCAGTCGAAATATGGTCGAAATTGAATAAGTGGGTGTGTGTCCATTACAAATTAAATATTGATTTTTGTATATCTGAAAAACGATTAGAACGGAAGGTTTTGAATTTGGTCTTAATGACTACTTAGATAGTATAAGCCATCACTCAGAAAGCGGTTGGAGTAGCATCTCCCATGCAAATTTAATCTTGATTTTTGGCTATATTGAAAACGGTTATAGCTATAGTTTCTGAAGTTGGTCTAAGTAACTACGAAGTCAATACAAATCATCGATCGAAAAGTGGGCGGTATTAGATAAGTGGGCGTGATATAGCACATACATGGAAAGCATTCATTTTTATTTAATAGTACGGTAACAATAGAATTTACTTAAATTGGTGCGAACAACGTCGTGAACAATACATTGATTTTTGTATGTCTTTGAAATGGCAATAGTAGAAGGTTTTCAATTTGGTCTAACTAAATTCGTAGGCAATACACATCATCAGTCGAAATATGGGCGAAATTGAATAAAGCAGGTACAACACAAAGGCTCCCAGCAACGCGGGAGGGATTACACAGAGGACTATAACATGCGTTGTATTTGATTTTATTTTGTAAGCCCTCAAACGAAAGCTGAATTTAATACCAAAGTTTTATGTATATCCGGTCTTGTAGGTCCATTGGTTTCCTAGTTTTTGACCTTAGAGTGAACCCCTTGCATAATTTTTACTTGGAAGCGAAATTTCTTACCGCATTTAAACTTAGTGTGAGTTAGAAAATATTTTTAAAACTATGTATATGAAACACAAATGTATATAGAAAGCTTTCATTTGGTGTTTGGCTTCACTATTGTTCAACTGGATAAGTGGGAGTAGCAACTCCCATACAGAGTACATATTGATTTTTGTATATCTTTAGAAAGATTACAGTGGAAGGTTCTGAACACATCATCAGTCGAAATATGGGCAAAATTGAATAAGTGGGTGTGGCATCTCCCATACATTTTAAATATTGATTTTTGTATATCTAGAGAATGATTAGACTGGAAGGTTCTGAATCTGTCTAAATGACTTTTTAAATATAAGAAACCATCACTTAAAAAGTGGGCGGAATCAGATAAGAGGGCATGGTACCAACTTCCCATAAATTAAACAATAATTTTTGTTTATCTTGCGAGTGTTTAGAGTTGAAATTTCTAAATTTTGTTTAAATAACTTGGCTGTCAATACAAACCATAATTTAAAAAATATATAGAATTTTGCACGTCTAGAGAAGGGTAACAGTTAAAGCTTTTTTATTTATCAACACCAGTCATAAAGCAGGTACAACACAAAGGCTCCCAGCAATGCGGGAGGGATTACATTAGCAGTATATAAAAATTAATTAGTGTTTATATGAAGACTGTATACAGCTAAACAGCAGATTCCACAGTGTATTTCTATAAGGAACTATAGGCCATCTTAAATGTTTGGATTTCAGCCGGAAGGAAATATAATGGGGTAGAAAGTTAAGATGTGATAGCTAAGAGAGAAGTTAAGATAACAAAGATAGTGGCAGCGAAGCAACGCCGGGTTTCAGATAGTTTTTTAACATAACTGCTTACACCTCAGTTGGTAGAATATGTATGAAAAACAGTTAAAATAAGATTGTAGACTTAACTTTCTCTAAAATTCACTTTCTAATGCTTTCATATATTCACACAGTCACACATTAAGGAATATAGTCCTTGTAGCTGCTACAACAATTCACTTTTTGTCAAATTAATTTTTAACATGAGGCAAATGAGAAAAAAAAAGAAAAAACACTGCAATAACAAGTTCAAAAGGCTTGAACAGATTTTTAGGGTGATTTCAGTGTATGAATAAATTATTACTTTCCTTTGTAATAGAACAGATAACAAATATACCGACATTTCCCATCCACTAATTTAAAATTTAGACATCAGTCATAAAGATTCATTTCTTTTTTTGTCTTTCGTAGCATATGGAGGAAATACTTTTACTTTTTACGTACATACATATGTACTTACATATGTATACAATATAAATAAAAAATATCAAAGCATTATAAAGAAAAAATATTTAAATTTACACTTTTGAATAAATTAATAGAGAAGGAACTAAAAAAGTTCAACATTGTCATCAACTGGAACACATAAAATTTCATTAAGACCCATAAGGACGAAATGGACAATGCTGTAAAGGCAGGCACATACTCGTATATATACAATGAATTGTAAAGCTTAAAAATTTTGTTTTCTCCACAACTTAAGCCAAATCAAGCAGTTATAGTGGTTAAGAAGAAATATTAAGGAAATACATTAATGTAAGGGGGGATAAGGAATTGTTTTGTGGTTGTGGTTTTAATGTTGCGAGCTAAAGAATAAAAGAAAACGGTTTTTTGCTTATCAAACCATTTTCTGTTTATTTTCTTTATTTTATATTGTTTTGTTGGTAAGTTTGTTTGTGTATGTATGTACACGTTAAATAGCAACAAAAATGTAAGGCGTAAAGGACGTAGTTTTTTGATTTATCACGGCTTTAAAACAATCTAAAAGTTAACTGTAGAAAACACATACATATTTATACATTACATTTCATCCTCGAAGTACAATTAAAAACGTGGAATTAGAATTATCGCTTAAGGTTAAACTTTGTCTCTTCGAAAACTTTTGTTCAATAGATTATACCCTTTTTAGATATTTTATAGTTCCCTTTAATCAAAATTGGTTCGCCTTGCTTTGCCTCGCTAACTACTTGACATAAAATTATTTTGCTAAGTCTGTTCGCTTTGCCATAAGGCTCCTAGTATTTCCTTTTGTACTAAAAATATCTTAATAAATTACAACTTTCTCTTTTTAATTTTCTTGTGCAAAGAATTTACTTCGTTTGCTTTTTTGCTGACGTTCGAATTATTGTTCGTTGTCGAAAGCCATCATTAGAAATTTCGATTCAATTTATTTGTGATCGAATAAGAGAATTCAAAATAATAAAAAGCTCGTTCGCTTGAATAAGAATTCTTTCGTATACGAATGCCAGAAAAAATAAGAATAATTTTATTTGAGACATTAAATATATTGTTAAAATGAAGAAGGATTTAGTATGAACTTTTAGCTCTAAAATTTATTGGCTTGTGTCAAGGCTTAATAACTAAAATTATCTGCTGCCATCCGCATGGAGTTGCCAGTTCGATTAACTTTTGTATTTATAGTTATTTTAGAACATTTGAATTAACGTGGATAAATCGAAGATTCGTGACTCTACTAGAACATTCGAAACTAATGATGAAATACTCTAAAAAGATGGCGCATTGCGGCTGGTGAGTTAGTGATCATTTGGCTGTCAATAAGTAAAGTCGCGTTCAGGCGTAAATAAAAAGTGTTGTATAAGCGAATTTGGTGTATTAAGAGTAGTAGTGTATAAAAGTTACAGTAGAATTAATAAAGATCGTACAAGCAACAACAAAGTAGAGTTTTATTTTATTTTAGCGCCATATAAACGAACTCAAACGTTTTAAAAAAGGTCAAAAAGGACTCAACAAAGGAATTTTTGTTACCGAACAAACATTGAACTTTTGTATGCGACTTTGTAGCATTTCTTCTCTTAAAAATTCTGGCATTTTATCTAATGATGGTGGAAAAGCAGATGCGTAACACTTATCTCACACTTATCCTCTTCAATTCTTGTGAACAAAAATTCATTCAACATGGCCCGATAACGATCGCCATTGACTGTAACGGCCACTCCTTGCTCATTTTCGAAGAAAAATGGCCCAATTATCCCTCTGGACCAAAATCCGCACCAAAAGGTGACTCGTCTTGGGTGTATCGGCTATTCAATGTATGCGTGCGGGTTTTCTGTACCCCAAATGCAACAATTTTGCTTGTTTACATACCCGCGAAGATCAAAATGAGCTTCATCTGAAAAGATGATTTTTTGGCCAAATCGGCATCTTCTGTAAGACGATCGCAGTCCCACTCAGCGAAGCGTATACACAACCATATTCGTTCAGCGGAAGGATAAAACTAATTATCTGTCAAATCAGACATGAGTTAAGTGTTACCATTCACGAAATAGGCACTAGTTGAAAAAAAAAACGTTAGATGGCGGACCATTCATTTTCTTGTTTAAAGAGTTCTTAGTGTAAGTGTAACATGTATTCAAATAAAAGGGTAAAACTTAATTAAACATTTGTTTTAATTTATTACCTTTTATTCTTTTTGCAGTTTTCTTCCTTAAGGCCTTATTCAGAAATTCAGACTTTTTCTTTATTTGTTGTTGCTTTTTTGTTTTTTAATGTCATAGAAAAATAAACAGTCAAAAAGAAATGGCGCCAAATCGAAATAAAACAAGAAAAGTTACTTTATTATAACTTTATTTAGCGTAATTAGCCAGCCACCTTAAGTTACTTTTAAAAACAAACAATACTGAAGTCAAACTTTACCAAAAATAAAAAAGTTAAGATTTAATTTCGTAAAAAGCATTTATTAAATTTTAAGCCTTTTTTTTTAATAATATGTACGTATTTTGATTTCATAGTTATACAATAATAATAATATTATATTATTATTTTTTATAGATATTTTTGGAATGAAAAATTTCGAACTTTTTAGCAACAACAAAGTTTACAAAATGAAATGGAAAATTGATTAAAACAAAAGTCTGCAACCACTTCCTCCAACGTTAACAATTTTATTTAACCCTCCTTAGAGATGCGATGCCAACGCTCATAACAGGGTAGGTGGCAGCACTGACATTAATATTCGAGGTGAGTACCCGTTTGGATGCTTATTAGAATCGAATTTGGAGATACTAAATGTAGGAAGCAAACCAACTTTTGTGACCGTGTATGAAAGGAGGTTTTAGATATTATGATAGCTAGTCCAAGCATCGCTGGGATGGTAAGAGATTAGAAGGTCTCGGATAAGGAATCCCGTTTGGGCTATAGGATAATTGATCTTCACTGATGACCCTAGATATCCCGTTACCAGTACTTAGGATTCCGAGAGCTATAATAAAAAATTGAACCAAAACTTGCGGGGCATTTCCTCGAGCAAGCGTACGAGTATGCGCAATAGCTACGAGCTCGAGGAAAGTGTAAATATGTTGAATATTGCGATAATAGAAGCGCTTGTATGCAGCTGCCCTGAGAAAGATGCAGTCTAATGGAATAGTCACCTCTCTGCACTTCGAATCCAACTCCGTAGGCTCGGAAATAGAGCAAATTGGAACGGCCAAAGGCAAAAGTATAAGGCTAAACTCACTGACTACAATAAGGCAATAAGGAAGGCTTAAAGAGAGAGCTTTAGGAATTTTTGTGAGAGAATTGGATATATGTCATAAACGGCAAGGATTTACAAAGCTGTGGCAAGAAATGTATCAGTGATGGAAATGTCACTGAGAAAGAAGAAAAAAAAGAAGATGGTAACTACACCAATAGTGATCTTGAAAGGGTTGGCAAAAACCTGGGTTTTTTTTAACCCAACTCACCGGCTTTCATTGGGCTTTTTATGTGCTTTATAACTGCTTCTGAATTTCGTTCATTTCGTTCATTTCATACTTTTTGTTTGTTAGTATAATTACGTTGTTTTAGTATTTATAATGCAATTTTGCACTCTTAGTGGGATCAAGGCGGCATTGTGTAATGTATAAGCTGATAAAACTCGGTGATCAGGACAGATTGCAATTACTTCGCTTGAACCGAGCATTATGAGAAAAACGGCCGAAATATAAAGACAGACAGACAGATAAAGTTCTTCTTTTGCATACTTGCCAAACAATAGTTAGAAATGATTAAATGCCGCACGCGCCGTGTTATTCAAACATTGCTCCTTCTTAATCTTGGTGTTTTGATGGATACAATATCTATTAGTATGTCAGGAAATATTAAATTGGCTTCAAAGTGGATCGCCTCAAAATACGATAATCTTTTTTGAGACGGGATTTTGATATTGGCTTAGAGGTGAAGAAAAGATGTAAGTAGTGATTTTATAAAATTTTATTTTAATAAATTTGTTAATTATATTTTTTGAGCTAAAAAAGGAAACGAATACGTAAATTTTAATTATTTTTGTTGTAAATAAACTTTGAAAACCTTTGAATAAAAAACTCAATAAAATATGGGTGGGTTTTATTAGGTTACCTAGTAGGCTGCCAACCCTGGTTATTTCGAACCGACTTCCCGGGAAGTACGGCGAATGGTAACAGGAGGAATAAGGTTAGACCAAACAATGTTGATAGTTAAAAATGGCAAGCAGTGGCCAGTATTTGCACAGCGGAGAGACTTATTACGTTCCAACCATTTAAGTCTCCGGGAAAGAATGTAATATTTCCAGCCCTTTTGCCAAACGGCATAGAGGGAATACAACCATACCTTGTAAATATAGGGTGCAATAGTATGGCTCTTGGATATATACCAAAAGCCTGGTGGAAGGCAAGATTGATGTTCATATCGAGGGATGTAGCACATTCAAGGTCCCTGAAACCGATTAGCCTCACATCTCTCATGTTAAAGATACTTGAAGAAGTTGTGGACCACTATATAAGATGCGCGATTCTGCAACGCGTGGCATTGCAACCTAGACAGTACGCTTACATAGAGTACAGATCGAAGGAAACGTCTCACGTGGAGTTAGTAGTTATACGGAAATCCTTGGAAGGCAAAGAGATGGCTATATTTGTTTTCCTAGACAAAGAAGGGGCCTTTAATAGCACTTCACATGAAGTTACAGAGAAATCGCTAGTAGGAAGCAGAGTGAAACCTACTACATCCAGATGGATGGTACTTTGTACTAGATTTGCGGAAACCAATGCAGGGAACGTCAATATAAGTGTTAGCACTACTAGAGGTTGCCCAATTTAGGAGGACCCATACACGACCTATATGAAATTTTACTCTCATGTATGACAAGCGAGTGCCTATTATTGACGGTTGGATAGCCAATTCTGACGATTCTCTAGAACATCGTACTTCAGCCGTACTGTTGGTATATGGAACAAACTTCTTGCAAAAGACCCACCCGCCACTTATAACTTGAGTAAATTCAAACCAAGCGTTTATGTGTGTGAGGGCTACTATTTATATTTCGGGAACTGGCATATCTAATATCAATAGCTAAAATCTGGCAATACCATAAAAAAGTTCGACATTTTTTAGCAAAAAAAAAACTGAATTTGCATGCGCACTTAGTTGTAAGAAAATTTGTTCTCGTTGTTCTCGGCATCTTCTGTAAGTAGATCGCAGGCCCACTTAGCGAAGCGAAAAAAGCGTATACACAACCATATGCGTTTAGCGGAAGGATAAAACTAATTATCTGTCAAATGAGATATGAGCTAAGTGTTACCATTCACGAAATAAGCACTAGTTGAAGAAAAAACGTTAGATGGCGGGCCCTATATAGGAGATTCTCAACTGCAAATTTTTAAGTCCCGCTATAACGCTGTACCAATACCTAAAGTTAAGATTAGATTTCGACGTAAGAAATATCATTCGATCTTATAAGTGTTAGCTGCCTTCGATCATATGGTACCCTCGTTTTGTGAGTCTCAGCCGCAGTTTCTGCCTCGTGCAACAATTTAAGTCAGCAATAGTTTACACATATTTCTTATGTAAAAAAACTTAACATTTTAACAAGTATGTACATTGTGGTGTCAAGTAATAACGACTATAATTTGATTTCTTGTAAGCATTATATACTTAAAAACCACTTTTTCTTATTTAGAAAACTAAGGAGGTAATTGCAATGTGTTAGCAATTAATTTTTACTCTTTTTAAAGCATAATTATAGTAGTTCTTTAAAGCAAATCTCAGCAATTAACAAAGACCTTGTAAGTTTACTGCTGCTATTACTTTTAATTTTTTTTTTATTTATTTATTTTCACTATTCCAATATTTCTGTTTTATAAATCCAGATTAAAATAACAATTTTTCAAATTAGTCAAGGTTTTATATATGCGTACTTATTACAGAGCGTTTTTTTTCAATTTCCTTGTATATTTGTTTTTTCGCTTCAACAATTTAAATCGCATTTCAAAGCCACACACAAACAAACATTCATTTATGGGATGTCCTTTATACTTAAGAGCAAAATGCTTTGAAACAACTATACCATTGTCCGGCAAACTAATATTCATGCATTTTACAACTGCGGTAGTAATTTTAGAGCTCTCACTCAAGCCATTTTGCACTGTATTTTTCCATTTGTTTTCTCTTTAGTCCTCTTTGTTTATTTTTCGCTTATTTTTTTTTGCTATAAGTGTGAGACAGACACCTAAAAAGAGAATAAAAGAGCCGCTGTTTGCCGGACAATGAACTATACACATACATAGCCATTAATACAGGCACAATCTCATGTGGTCAGGGAAGAAACTAAAAAAAAAAAATACAGAAAATTATAAAGAGAGAGAGAGAGAGCGAGAGAGAGAAACAAAGTGAAAAGGCATAACAAATACAGAGCAAATAAAGTGTAGCCTTGAAGCCAAGGATTTATTTTTATATGATTTTCTTTAAGTTTATGTTCATATTTGTAACCGCCGGTTAGATTTTGTTTTATTTACTGTTAACAACGTTACTCAAGGATTTTGTCAGTGAAGCTTAAAGTGTGGGAGAGTGTGCGTAAAAAATGTTATTTGCTGCTTATCCTTATTACTGTAATCTTTAAGTTTATAAGTAATGTTATATTTGCTCAAAAACACACTCACACTCTCCCTCTCTCTAATAAACATACACACATTTATGGAGAAATACAAAAGATACTGCAATAAAACATTACAACGAATGTCCTTTTTTATGGTTGACAAAGATGACGACGATGTTCAAAATGATTATTTACTTTTCAAGGATTTTATTCGAAATTGATTGCCTTAAGACATGTTATTTAGTAAATATCTTTGCAAATACACAAATACACTCGTAAATTCTCACATAAGTACATTCACACATACTTAGTAAATATTGCATGATAATTTTGCACATGATTAAATCCGTAAAAAAAGGAAAACAAATAAAAACTAAGAAAATAAATAAAAACAATTTATTATTATTATTTTTTTTTTCTCTATAGCAACGGTTGAGTAAAATTGTAATATAATTTAGTATAAAAAAGGGAAAAGTAATATTTGACACTACCTGACATGTTAACATACATTATAATGTTACGTTTTTACCTTTTTAAAAACGTGTATTTATGAGTTCGTAGATTGCAGTTAAAATAAAATAAATTTTGTGTTTGGTTTTAATTGAAAATCTTTCATTCAACACAGTTATGTGCACCACTGCTTGTAATCTTTTTACAGGCAATAACGATTTTTATTCTTAATTACTCTGTCTGTTTACAACTTTCTAAACAACAACAATTACTCGACAGATCTTTCTTCCTAAAGATCTTCCAACCCGATCGTAGTTATAATTTAAGTTCGATCACAACCTTTTCAACCAGAGCTTAACCACACTAAACTCTCTTACATTGAGTTCAAACCAATAACACGTTCGCTGAGTTTACACCAAATAAACTGCTTGCTGTTCGCAAACATGTGCTTCTTATATGGCTGAGTAAACAAGACATCGAAAGCTCTCGAACGTCTCGATATTTCAGTTAGATACCATTTCTTTCTTTCAATTTCTTTTTAGTTCTTTTGTAGCATTTCGTATGTGAACATCTACCTCTTTCAGCTCTTAGTATTTGTTGTTGCTTGTTTATTGTCTGTTACTTGTTTTCTTTGCTGCTTAATTATTGTCGTTGCCGTATTATTTTTATTTATCTCTGATAGCGTTTGTTGTTGTAGATTTGGTTATTTGTAAACAGCACGTATAGGTTTTCTTGCAGCTTTTGTTTATTTATTTTGGCAATGTAATAAACGCTGTGGTGCCCAACTTTATTTTCGCAACAATATTATATATTATTTACATATATACAGTTCATTACCTTTAGTTAGATATTCCGTTCTGATATTACGTTTCTGCTTATAGATTTAATGCCTTATGAATATTTTCAAGAACCAAATATAAAAAATGCCGTCAGTTAAAATATCGGGTGGGAAATTAGAACCAGCGGTTATTTATTCTGTCACAAAATTCCGTATATTATCTCCACTGAATGAAATGAATTGATTTCCACTTGAGCAGCGTTGGGATTTATTGGAAATTTATTTTCAAAACAAAGAAAATTGGTCGGAAATTGAAACAAAAACAAAAAAAAAAAAATTGCAATAATCATCTTTTCGGTCATTTTCATCCTGGTGGGTACGTTAATAAGTAAAATTGCCGTATTTGAGGCTCAGAAAACCCAAACGTGGTCTTACAGACCCCAACGAACCCATTACGAGTAACTTTTTTATGCGGCTTATGGAGCGTTGGCATCATTGGCCCATATTTCTTTGAAAATGAGGAGGGCGCAACCATTATGGTTAATGAAGGCACCTATCGCACCATTATAACCGATTTTTTTCTACCCGCTCTTCATAGTATTGATGTAAATGATGTTTGGTTCAACAGGATGGTGCAACTTGCCACACATCTCATGCCACAATCGATTTATTGCGTTAAGCGTTTGACGGCCGTTTAATTAGCCGTAATGGTAATGTCAGTTATGCCGACAAACCAGAGACAATTGAGCATTTGAATGCGCTTGTGATGCCATTGCCGAGATACGACCCTATGCACTCGAAAATTGGTCCAATTAAATAGGGAACTGTGAGGCCAACCGTGACAGCCGTATTAATGAAAAAATTTTTCATTTCTAATGGGAACAACTGTACTTCAAAACAAAAAATAAATTTAGCAAAATTTCTGTTTTTGTTCTATTGTATTTTTGAATTTAAAATTTTAAATGGCCCACCCTATAGAAAGGAACCTCTTATAACATTTCGGTAACAAACAAGGTTTTTTATTTTTATTAAATTTGGTCAGAGAAGTCCAACTGGCCATGGCACTGCAACGTAGAAAGTTCTGTCAGACCCGCCAGCGGCAGTAAAAATTCCATTGTTAATCCCTGGGCGGATGACTTTCGAATCTCCCCAATGGGTAGCCGATAAACCTGTTCAGGCCTAATGAAAAGCACCATACAAGTTCGGCACCGAATGTTTGCCAAAGAAACACATTCACAGAGAACTAGAGTAACCATTCTAACAATGAAGTCCTCCTAAGAAAAACTTAAAAGATTGCATTGAAATTAATAAATTGTATTGACTACCAATTCATATAGACCAAGTTCAGAAACTGTTGTTCTAACCGTGATGATGTGTATTGATTACGAAATTATTTAGACCAAATTCAGAACCTTCCACTATTGTAACGGGTCCGCCATCTAACGTTTTTTTTCAACTAGTCTTATTTCATGAATGGTAATACTCATGTCCGATTTGACAGATAATTAGTTTTATCCTTCCGCTGAACGAATATGATTGTGTATACACTTTTTTCGCTTCGCTAAGTGGGCCTGTGATCGACTTACAGAAGCTGCTGATTTTGCCAAAAAAAATCATCTTTTCAGATGAAGCTCATTTTGATCTTGGTGGGTATGTAAACAAGCAAAATTGTCGCATTTGGGGCACAGAAAACCCGCACGCATACATTGAAAAGCCGATACACCTAAGACGAGTCACTGTTTGGTGCGGATTTTGGTCCAGAGGCATAATTCAAAAATGAGCAAGGAGTGGCCGTTACAGTCAATGGCGATCGTTATCGGGCCATGTTGAACGAATTTTTGTTCACAAAAATTGAAGAGGAGGATATTAGCAACATTTGGTTTCAACAGGACGGTGCTACGTGCCACACACTACCGAAGCTACACTCGATGTTTTACGCCCTGTTTTCAAAAAAAAAAAAAAAAAAAAAAAAATAAAAAAAAAATAATAATAATAATTATTTGCCGGACCCTATATAAAAATCAATATTTACTTTGTATGCGAGGTGCCACTCCCACTTATGCAATTGTACCCATAATTTGAATGGTGATTTATATTGATCACAAAGATATTTGGATCAAATTTAAAAACTTTCATTATTACCCCCATTTAGATATAAAAAATCAATATTTACTATGTATGCGAGAGGTGCTACATCCCCTTATTATATTTTGCCAATATTTTAACTAATGATGTGGATGGACTACGAAGTTATTTGGACCAAATGCACAATCATCCACTATTACCGTCCCAAAGATATACAAAAAACAGTATTTACTTTAAATGGGAGGTGCCATTCCCACTTATCCAACTTCGACCGCTTTTTGACTGATGATTTTTGCTGACCACAAGGTTATTTGGGCCTTATTTAGAATCGCTTACTATCACCGTTTTAAAGATAGACATATAAATAAAAATTGTATTTGGGCGTGGCACCACCCAGTTGAACCAGAACCATCAGTGAAAGTATCTTTCCAACGCATGTATTAGTTTGTAAATCGGTTTAGTGGTTCTCGAGTTATAAAATGACGAACATAGGATAACTTACTTTTATACATATAGATGTGCTCTGTCGTGTCCTTTTCTTTCCTGCTCAGCCGATACTCCGAATCAGGTACCACGTTGCAAATAAAAAAATATTATTTTATTCCTGTCAGGAAGCCAATAAGTTTTTTCATAGTTGCCTCGCCCATGTGGCGTAACTACCTATGTCTGATGAAAGGACTTAGCCGCTTCACCACCCACAGATCCGGGCGTTGTACCCAATATAACGAGCGGAGTTCATGCTCCAATTCATCACTCTTTCTACCAACCGTGGACCAGCTAATACCACAGTACGGCTCTGGTCCCACGAGACCAGTGACCGAGCCCCGCCTTATCAATTTGTTAGCGATCTCGTTCCCTATTACACCAGTGCGTCGACGGATCCAACAAAGCGTTACCCTGTTCCCCAATGCCAGTGTGTTGACATTCCTGTAGCACTCGAGTACCAGTCTCGAGTCTATATATTTCGAAGAAAGGGCCCTTAGAGCAACTTGACTATCGGAATATATGTTAATAGAAGCGCCCCTGGTCCCATGCTATATATTAATCTGCGGACAGGTGGAAATAGCCTGAATCACTGCCTGGATATCGCGGGGCACCTTGATCATGGGATCCCAAACTTTGGTATTGGGCCCAAAAATCCCTGCACCCACACTACCGTCCCTTATAGATCCATCCGTGTACCATTGTAAACAGTTGTGGTTGACACTAGGGACCCCATGGTCCCATTTCCCACAATCATGTATAAAATCATAATTTTATAATCATAATTTTATAATCGGATGATACATATTTTCTTTTTAAATATTGTTAAGTATTTTCTTGCCACTTGGGAAAAGCATATGTAAATAAAGTTAAGAAAGCACATATTTAGGTGTAAGTTCGTTTTAATTAAACTTATTTTTATTCTAGATTAAGCAGGTAAGGAAGAACTTTATTTTCGTATGACAAATTAATATTCTATAAAGCAAAATATCTAAGTACTCAAAACGCACAGAGAAAACAATGCATTTCATTCGGCATATAAAACGAAACTCAGCTTCAAATGTAAATGAAAACAAACAATACGCGCTTAGCAAATGAAATTCAATTTGAGGCGAATTGTAAATATTGTGTATTTTCTTAATCTACTTTAAATTTTACATTCGTCAAATGCAGTTCCAAAAAAAAAAAAAAAAATGAGAAGATAACAATGTTTTCGATCATTGTAAATTTGACAAGATTTCGTTGGTAAAGCTACATCTGTAAAGACAGCAAAAAAAAAGTAACAAAAGTAACAGCCAAAATCACTAGTCAGGCAGCCTCTACTCAAAATCAACAATTTCTTTTGAACAAAACCAATGGCAGTAAAAGAAAAAAACCAGAAAAGGCATTCGAATGCTTTGCACCTTGTTCGCATGAAGCGCTTGCAATGCATTTATATGCAAACGACAAATTTTGCAACTATACTAGCAAGCATAGTTTTATTTTTTGACAACAGGCGGTGGCGACTAAAATCAGGACGAGAAAAAGTAAAAAATGTTATATGCCATGCAAAATAAAGCGACAAACCTTGATCTGTATTGCTACGAAAATCAAAATGCCTAAAAAGAAAATACACCACATCAGTGCCTTTAAGACTTTATTGTGATATTTGGGTATATTTCGTGTCACCCTGTCAATGCCGTACTTATTTGTGTATTTGGCAGCACAATCAATTCGACCATCCTAGTGTGCTACATTTGAATTAACGGAAATAATTCGAATGTTATAGCAAGAACAAGAACATTCGGAGGTAATTTAAATTGTATATAAAAGGTGGCGCCATATGCATAAGTGATAATTATCGTTTTTCAGTCATTAAGTAAAGTCGTGGTTAGGCGTAAATAAAAGTGTTGTATAAACAAATATCAAGTGCAAGTTAATAGTTGCTGTGTTAAGATAAACTGTACAAAAATAAAGTGAGGAAATAAAAACTGTAAGACAACAACAACGTGGTGTTTATTTTATTTTGGCGCAAAAAAAGAACTTAAACTCTTTTAAAAGGTTAAAACGTAACAGCATTTTTGGATATTTATGAACATATTTAATATTGTGCCACATCATAAAGTTGTAAGCGAGTGGTTATTAGTAGTTAACATATGGATTGAAAAGTTCCAGGCCTAAGACATAGATGGCGCTAGTTTTATTGCATCCACCTCTTTTTCATTCAGTGCTAATCTTCAAAAAACAGCTCTTAAAATTTCACGGTATTCTATACTGCTCCTTAATGGAAAAAAAATACCGTTCAAGCGAAGCAATGACAATGAAAAATGTTATGAGGACTACATTTCATCAGAGATAACAATAAAACGTTGGTTTGCTGACCTCAAATATGCTCGTAGAAACAGCGATGATGCAGAATGCAGTGGATGTCCAAATGTGGCTGCAACACCAGAAAACATCAACAAATCTATACAATCGTTTTTGATGATCGATAATTGAAATTGCGTGAGTTGGATGAAATCGTGAAGATATTAAAACAACGTGTTGGTATTTGACTGCTCAAAGTGGGTGCCGCGTTTGCTTACTGTTAACCAAAAACAAGAACGTTTTGATAATTCTAAAAAAACGGTAAAACTACATGAATTGAACTTCGAATTGCTCACACATCCGCTGTATTCGCCAGATTTGTCTTCCAGCGACTACTGTTTTGATGTCGGTAGTCATTTTTCACGATCTATATAGAGCTTCCTCGGAAATCGTTCTATAAGAGGGGTTTTAGATGGAATTTTATCCGATAAATTCGGGATAAATTCTAGGGTACCGTAAGCCTCTGTTTTATCTCCCACTTTATTTCTAATATTTCTCAGAGACTTGTTTCTTCTCACTTCCAATGCTGTCGACTCTTTCGCAGATGAGAGCAACATTTGTCATTCATATTTCTTTGATCGTAGGCCGAGACTCTTATTGATTGGGCCGAAAATGCCGAATATGAGAGTCACAGTCACAAGCGACCTGGTAAATATCTCCGAGTGGAATCGTGCGACAGGGTCGGTTTTAATGCGAGCAAGACCCAATGGTGTTTTTTATGCCATAGACGTGAAAGTGTGTTGTTATCTGCGACTATGGGTAGTGTAGGTATTGGGGAGTCGGATACTTTAATGTTCTGGGCAAGATTTTTTTACATCAAACCAGCACCCTACTCATGCTGTGCATTGTTCTAGTACTAGGAAAATAGATTGTGGGAAGAAGGAAAAAGAGAGTAGTGTTTATGGACGTTAGATTTAAATTTACTCATGTCGTAAGTGGCAGGGAATACTTTCGCTGGAAGATTGTTCCACAAGTAAACAATGTGGCCAAAGAACGAATTCTCCCTATAATGCGTTGTGTGATTCACTGGACAATCAACTACAAAATGATGCGCCCTACGATAAATATGAGTACTAAATAATATATGTTTACCAGGAATTAATTCTTTACTTGTAAGCATTTCAGCCGATTTGAGTAACTTTTTTTTTATTAAGTTGTTACATCTGTTGTTGATGTTCCCGCTTAATCTTAGCATCATAGCTTGAAATTTGCAAAACCTACGTAGCCAAGAATTCACCTGATTTAGCTTCCTGCAACTTCTTCTGTTCAATCGATTCAAAAAATCATCACGGGGAACGCGTTTCAGCAGCTATTTCTAAAATTAAATAAAAATCGCCAGCACACAGATGTACTCATTGCTACGTGGTTTTTGCAAATGTTAAGCTATGACGCTAAGATTTAGCGAGAATATCAACAACATATGTTCTAATTTAACAAAATCGGAACGATGGGACCGCCACACGGGGATTATTCCGAAAACTTTTTGATCAAGGCAGTATATAATTGAAAAAGATATGGCTTCCAGAAAATCGAAATAGACTGGAGACAAGCTGAGCGGAAATATTCAAACAATATTGCCGGCAACCACAAGGAACTCGGTGTAGAGGACGATCTAGCTGATCATAGCGTAGAAGCCTTACGACAAAATAAAGTCTATGAACGACGATCTCATCTAAACACAAATCAGGGCAATATTTAAAGACTAGTAAATTTAAGGAATTTTGTACTGCATTATTTGGCATGATGTATTAGTTAAGCACACTCATAAAACACAAGCAGTCTAGGTTCGAACCCTGGGGACATGACAACAAAAATTTAATTTCAATCAAGAGACTTCAATCTCTCTGCAGACAAATTCATCTAAAACAAGCTCACTGATCTTTCAGCTTACCGCCGATGATGACAAATATCAGTTGAATGATCAGGAGAAAACGTCACCTACTAGGGAAAAAATTGAGTAAGTATTACCACCACCATTCATCAGCGACCAGTCCGGGACCGTTAAGGGGCCGAAACTGGAGGTAGCAAGTGGTTGGATTCCCCACTCCCATTCTATGAAGGCTGACCAGAGGTATTCTGGTGCAAATGGAAGTAGGAAGCCCCAGGCACTTCGGTCCCTGTCCGACTTTTGGGTAGGCCACTTGTGGGAGCTTCGTGTTGGCTGTGGCTTACACCTGAAATGCCGGCAGAGCGTGAGGAACGGTGTGTTGTTGTATCCACTCAACCTGTTGCTGTGACTCATATCACGGCAGAAGTTTCGATGGTTTCCAACACTTCACCAAAGTGTAAGGTTTAGTGTCCTAACAACGGGCCGTTGGTTTTGGTATTCAATTGTGATTATCATTGGTAGGGAGCAATGGCGGTCGCCGTGTGCACCATGGGGGAGCCAGCGTTTAGATATTCAACTAAACCACGACATCATCACTATTCAAGGTTATTCCCCAAGACACAATGATATGAAGGCGAGCTACAGCAATTAAACATCTATTTCGCTTGAAACAAAAAAACAAAAAAAATCATCAATGAAACTTAAACAAAGCAATGAAATCCTTTGTGAAAAGCAAATATGCTACCTAAGAAGTGATGGAGGAAATAAATGTGCCTTCTGATCAGCGCTACAACAATGATTAACAATATAGTCTAAAACGTGATTGCCACAACCTGTAGCGAACTTAAGAATACTTTTTTTACTCAATCGTAGTGGATTTATTTACTTTACGCTTAAAAATGAAATATTCTTTTTGTTGTTGTTCCTTTTTTTTTCCTCGTTGTCATTTTTGCATATTTTATGTTTAAAAATCGTGCATCGAATTTAGTGTCTACTCTGTTACAGCAGCATAACGTTTACAATAGTTTGTAGCTTTGTATTCGAGTGAATGTGAAACAGCTTCTGGAACTGCAACTAACGAATCTTTGTCTGCACAATCACACAACATAAAAATATTCATTCGCTCATATCCACAAATATAAACTCAAGCAAAAAACCAAAAAATTATTTGCATTCAATAAGAATTTAGTTAGAAAAACATCAAGAGAGAAAAAAATTTTAAAAAAGAAATATTTCTTGTTTTAAATTTATTCATTTCTTTAACAAAAATTATTAAACTGTTGAACAGTGACGAAATAGAAATTTTAAACTTGATTTCGAAATTCATAGCATGTGCTTTTAATTTGAAAATTCCTGCTTTTATATCGCTCTAGATTTCAATTTAAAGTCAATAGTTTTTGAAATTCTGCTGAAATTCTTTAATGGTTTTAAAACCGTTTGTCAGACAAGTCACGTGTTAAATACAATATCTGTCATCTGAAGTATAACTTATTTAAATAAAGGTATGCCATTTATGAATATGAATCGTTTAACGACCGAAGAACGCGTAAAAATAGTTGAAACTTACTACTAAAGAGGTGATTCAAACGCATCCACTGATTTTTGATTTTTCGAACAAAATTTTCATCATCTATGACACTCATTTCCCATTAGGCAGGCGGTTACGTCAAGCAAAAGTGAGGCGTATGATGACCGGAGAACCCAGGAGAGATTACGAAAAAGCAATTACAATCGCAAAAAGTGACTGTTTACTGCGCACTATGGTCTGCAGGTGAAAATTGTTAACTGGACGATATGTGATTTAAACACACGACCGATTTTGGCTTTATTGCATAAAAACTCATTAACGTTGAATCATTTGATATAACCATTCGTTATATTATTGCAGAGACTGCCAGAAATGTGCGAAAAGTTGGTTGGAAACTATGTACCTTAAAAGGATCAGCTTCTGCAACAAATCTGCGGGCATTTAAATGACAATGTATTTCAGCATAATGGTATAAAAGTTTCATGAAAATCATAGCTTTATGTGTGCATGAAAGAGGGTCAATTAGTCCGAGACTTTTTGAATAAAACACAGATGGAATAAAATCTATTTTTGCCGAGCCCTTTCATTAGGTTCAGAAACGGCAAATATTAATTCTGGTATAAATCCTGAGGAAAGGGAATAGAAATAGGGATACAATGCAAAGGTGCACACATATGAATAATCCGTTTTTACTGAATTTTGCCATGGAAATTGCACATGCATGTGCCCTTTCATTGTTTATAAGTACACATACAGTGACGCGCAAAAATGTAACATGATTTAGTACTTTCCATTTCAACCCCTGTATTTTTAAATGTTTTTTGTTGTATGGTATTATAGTTACACATGTCCTCTTCCTCCAAAAGTAGTTTAATTCCAATATAACAACAACGACAGTAGTAGCAGCAAAAGTGTAAATAAAAACAAATGTTACAATTTTACACCGTTGCACCAAAAACAAGTATTATAATCAATAAGATGTCCAGTATCTTTTGCTTTTTTTCGTTTCTACAGCTCGTTCATTCCTTTGGTCGAGCAGTGATTTGACAATTCTCAATCGTATTCATATCCGGAGATTGAGGAGGTCACTTCATATAAACTATCACTGTCTTTTTAAGCCGCTTTTATAATATATACAATGTGTTTTAGGTCAGTGTCTTGCTTTTTCAGTAACAAAAACCACTTTTTCCACTACACCTGGCGGATTTTGTTGCAGAATCGACAGGTACCGCTCCCTACGCATGGTACTATCACGCATGGCATCACAAATGAAGCGTATTCCAGTAAGGGCGTTCTGTATCGATCGAAACAAATGGTAGTCAGAAGGGATAATGTCTTGGCTGTAAGACGGGTCAGTCAAAACTTTCCATCCACTGTTTTCCAAATAGTTTTTGACGGGTGTTGCAACATGTGGCCGAGCGTTATCATGATGGGAGATTATAGCCTTGATTGATGATTGTTGATTGCTTTTTTCAAACGAATTAATTGTGTTCGGTACAGGTCTCCTGTGATCGTCTGACCGGATTTCAACAGCTATTAATATAAAACTCTACTCTGATGCCACCAAATAGCTTGGCGTCATGAATATTCGGGTTCGGCGTTGATTTGGCTGGTTGGCCGGGCTTTACATATATTTTTTTGCGCTTGGGGTTATTGTAATGTTTCTATTTTTCATCACCAGTAACAATACGATGGAAAAATTACTTCTTTTTGTAGCGTGCAAGCATCATTTCTAACATGCAAAGTCGCCTTTCAACGTCTCTCGGCTTCAATTCATATGGGACCCAATTTCCTTGCTTTTGGAAAAATTCAAATGCTTTTAAACATAGAGAAATGGCTTTTTGTGTGACTCCGAATGATAATGCAAGTTTGACAACAATCTTCGTCGAGTAATGCTTCCAATTCCTCATCTTCAAACTTTTTCGGCTGAACAGGCTTCACCTTGTCTTCTGTGTCGAAATCACTACATTTGAGTCGTGCAAACCATCGTTCACAAGTTTTTTGAGTTGATTCATGTTAGCCGTAAGCTTCTACCAACAATCAGTAACCTACAGCGACTGTTTTCTTCAAAAGAAAGAAGGTTGTCAGACTTACCCGCAAAACATCTTTTTTAGGCACAAAATTCGAAATTGTTATGGTGATTAACAAACATGTGTGTTTACACTTTGGCGTCAATCGAATACTGAATTGTAATGACAGATGCTTACCCTTCAAAATATCAAATGTGTTATTACTGACGCAAACCATATATGATAGTTATTTCATATGTTGTCGAAATCAGCATTATTAATTTGTATACCCTATATATAGCTTATTTATATCGCCTTTTTTGCCATATTTTAGGGTGTAAATAAGTTTCAAACCATAATTTAACAAATAAGGCCTTATTAAATCTCTTTTGTTTTGATATACATGATTAACATACGCTATTTTGAGCTCCATTTTACATTAAAATACAATTCTAAACTGTAAACTTCATTAAGTTCATGGTAAATACATTTTAAAAGCATTACATCTTAAGTACACACTTATTTGGGAGATCGATTATTCGACATTTCTTAAAAACCGGTTTTTGAATAATTCGAAAAGCAACATTAGAAAACCGGTATCCGGTTAATAATAATTCAAATAACCGGTTCTTTTATTTTAAAAAATTGTTCCTAATTCTTGAAGCGCAGAGCTGGTCAATGTCGTTTCAAAAATAAGCTGAAGGTGATGGAGAGCTTCAAATTGAAGTGGCAGTCAATACTAACAATAATTCTAACAAATCTCATAAAAACAGTGCCAAAAAGATGTGCGCAGGTCGTAAAAAACAAAGTTTATTACGTAAAATACTGAAAAATGCTTAAGTTTCGAACAGCTACTCAAGGAGCTAATTTTCCGTTCAATCCCAGGCCACACCCATTACTAATGACTGGTTATGTATATTTACGCTGTGAAAAACTTCACTAACTAATACATCTGCCGTTCGGAACCGACGTTTGTGGGTTTTTGGGCTTACAATGAGTCTAGTTGATCATTCTCTATATATAAAAAGCGATATTTATTTATAGAAGATGAGAAAATGTTATTTTTGCTCAACAGTGCATATCTTTTTCGATCTACCTTTGGTTTCATGTTCTTTATGAGACGTTCAAGGTTGTCATATATACAATTTTTTTTTCTCCATCACTCCTCTAGGGAGCATATTGGCTTTCCACAAAGCATCTATTGCTTTGTTTCAGTTTCTTTAATCAATTTGATATTTCAAGGTAAGTAGATGATCAATCCGCTGTAGTTTCCTCCATATGTTTTTTTTGTGTAGTGGTGAAGATCGTTGCTAATTGGTGGTGATCTTTACTTTAGCATTGTAATTTTTTTCCAATAGGTGGCGTGTTTTTCCTGATCATTTGTCTGATGTTTGTCATTATCGCCAGAGGTATGAGAGAAGGTTCAGGGGCTTTTTTCTTTATTTTATTTAGATGGTGTTGTCTGGAGGAAGAAGTTGAAGCCTTTTTTTATTATCAATTACATTTTTTCTTCGTCATCTCCTCTGCTGGGGTTCGAACCTACGTCGTTTGTGTTGTTATGCGTGCACTCTAACTACTACACCACGCCACCTCTACAAAAATAATTAAATTTATACAAATAGTTAAACGATGAGCATATTTTCAATAAAAAAAGATACAAACGTATAAAAATTACACTTATTTAAATAAGGCTGTTATTCATGTTAAATTAACCGGTTTATTCGGTATTCGAAAAACTAAGATTTTGAAAACACCGTATTCGACAAAACCAAAAAAACCGGTTAATACCGATCGAATAATAACCGTCCGATCTCCCTAATACTTTTACATTACATGTATGTATACTATAGGGTCCGCCCAATAATTTTTTTTTTTTTTTTGAAAATGTTATAAAAAAAACTACTGAATATTTTCTCAAATTTCTTTTTTTATTTGAAAGTACAATCCTTCTGGTTAATAATGGAAAATAATTTCACTAATGGCTTTACGAATATTGTGCTTTAAAGCGTGAATTGTCTCTGGCTTGTTGGTGTAACACTTATCTTTGACGACACCCCACAAATAATAGTCTAACGGTGTCAAATCGCAGCTCCGAGGTGGCCAAACGACATCAACTCTGCGGCTGATAATGCGATCTTCAAAAACAGGGCGCAAAACATCGAGTGTAGCTTCGGCTGTGTGACACGTAGCGCCGTCCTGTTGAAACCAAACGTTGCTTATATCCTCCTCTCCAATTTTTGTTAACAAAAATTCGTTCAACATGGCCCGATAACGATCGCCATTGACTGTAACGGCCACTCCTTGCTAATTTTCGAAGAAAAATGGCACAATTATGCCTCTGGACCAAAATCCGCACCAAACAGTGACTCGTCTTGGGTTTATCGGCTTTTCAATGTATGCGTAAGGGTTTTCTGTGCCCCAAATACGACAATTTTGCTTGTTTACATACCCGCCAAGATCAAAATAAGCTTTATCTGAAAAGATGATTTTTGATTCTGCAACATTACCATGATTTTCAAAGTAATGTCGCAATATTTCCCAGCGTTGTTCAATCGTATACACAACCATATTCGTTCAGCGGAAGGATAAAACTAATTATCTGTCAAATCAGACATGAGCTAAATGTTACCATTCACGAAATAAGCACTAGTTGAAAAAAAAACACGTTAGATGGCGGACCCTTTACAACATTAAAAATATATACTTTTATCATGAAATCAGAACGAAAAGATCAGTCAAAAGTGATTACAAAATTTATTAATTAAAAAAGGAAACATCGTTTCTAAGGTTTTTGTACTGCTACTCCTCTATTCATTTTTTAATTCTTTAAAGAATATGAAAAGAAATGAATGAGTCTTTAGAATATAGACAAAAGAAGTTTATCTGTTATACGAGTAAGAAAATATTCTTGTGCATAATGTCATAAAATAAAACAAAATAAGTTCAAATGGGATAAACGTTTAAAATTGACATAAAATATTTACGAAACATAAATAAAAACATTTTCCTTTTTTACACGTCTTTTTGTTTCCAAGATTCTTTGCGATGTGTTGGTGGTAGATTTTCTTGAAAATAAAACGTTAACCTTCTCAACCTTATACTGCGTAATATATGAATGTATGTAAACACATCATGCTGCACTCGCAACTTTCTTGCATGTTGCATGTATAAATGTCTGTGTCATATTCCATAGAGATGTACATTTTCAATCTAAAAACCCATCATATTTCAATTGTTTACACATGAAAGCATGTTTAGTTTACTTCCCTCTCCACTATATAATTTTTATCCTTAGAACCGATTCTTATAAATTTCCCCCAGGTTCATGTTGAAGTCATGTTTCTATTTCGAGAGAAAAGTATGAACGAAAACGAAAAGAAAAATAATAAAAATGATTTTCTTTTAGTTCTGTCAACTTTTCTATATTGTTTGTTCTGACGGATGGATGAATAAACTGCTTCTGTTGCATGCGGGCAAAATGTTGAAATCAACATAATTGCAAAAATATTTTGGGAAGAAGACTAATTTCTTTAAAATTCAAATGAAATTAAAAAGGAAAATATAACATACCCGTCCCGCAAATTAGAATGGATTTGAAGTCTCAAAAAGTACAACAATAGCTCAACTTCGAATCTACTTTTCATAACGAATTCAATTGTTTTTTATTTAATTTTGATTGGAATTGTATCGGGTGTGTAGATCTGCAAACTATCGATAGTCGGCCCATTCGACTATCGATACTACGGGATTCTTTTAAGTGCTACTTGTGGCTGCAATATTAGAACTTAAGTGAAATAAATAATAGGGACACTATTTTTTTTTCCAGTATGACATAAAATTTGATGTATGGAAATTTTTTGATGGAAGAGTAATCCTTATACATATATAGCGAAAATTGTTCAGACCATGAAGTGCTACAAAACTAAAGTAGTTAATAAGATCCAGTGAAGGAAAACTGTAGAGACTATGTCCTAGACTTATGGAGTTCTCGAAATGTATTACTTCTCAACAATTCCTGCACTGTAATAGTTAGAAAAAGGTCTGACGAAATAAAAATTAATTTGTTTGGGTCAAATGCAAAAACGTATTTACGGAATTATTTACTTTATACTTTTACTTTATTTGAATTTAATAAATAGAAATTTATTAAACTGTTAAGCTGTGTATGTAGCTATAAGAGTTTACAGACGGCTAACAACCTGCGTCCAACAAATTTTTGTAAATGTGACTTTGACTAAATTAGTGGCCTTCGTATTTACTCTTAGAATTCGACGATAGTATCGATAGTGAAAATAAAATTTATTGATGGTCAGCCAAAAACAAAACTATCGATACTATTGTTAGTACTATCGATTGTTTTGCAGCTCTACGGGTGGGTCATCTATCGGTTTAAATTTCAACCAGTGGTTATTTCGAATCTGGCAATACTTATGTCATTCTATTCTGTCACAAAATTCAGTATATTATCTCCACTGAACGAAATGAATCGAAATACGCTTGCGCAACGTTGGGATTTATTGGAAATTTATTTCCAAAACAAAGACAATTGGTCGGAAACTGCAAAAAATAAAATAAATAAAAAAATAGCAAAAATCATCTCTTCGCATTAAGCTCATTTTTATCTCGGTCGGTACGTTAATAAACAAAATTGCCGTATTTGTGGCTCAGAAAACCCAACTTGGCCTTACAGAAACCAACGTTTTGTAGGACTTGTGAAGCGGAGGCATCATTGGCCAACCATTACGGTCACTGGAGACACCTATCGCACCATGATAACCGATTTGTTTGTGCCCGCTCTTAGTGGTATTGATGTGAACGATGTTTGGTTTCAACAGGATGGTGCAACTCGCAACACATCTCATGCCACAATCGATTTATTGATTGATTTATTGATAACGTTTGATGGCCGTTGACACCGTTGGACCATTTTCTGTAGAACGCAGTTAAGGACAAGTGTTCTGTGGAAAAACCAGAGACAATTGAGCACTTGAAGGCCACAATCGTGATGACATTGCCGAGATACGACCCCCATACACTCGAAAAAGTTCTCGAAAATTGGTCCACTCGAATAGGGTGCTGTAAGGCCAGGCGCGGCAGCCATATGAATGAAATAGTATTTCATTTCTAACCGGAACTGTTGCACTTCACAATAAAAATAAAATTTGGCAAAATTTCAAACCGTCTTAGTTTTATTGCATTTTTAAATTTAAGCTTTTAGGTGGCCTACCCGATATAAGAAAATTCTTATCAAAGAAAGAATTGCCATAAAATCCAAGCAAATTGGTGCTACAAAGTGACTAAGTTGCTGTTATTCAATTTTACTATCAAGATGGTAAAATGTGTCGTGATTTCATATAACGTGTGGCTAAACTACGGTCACATTTGGCAAATATTTGACGAAAAAACAAACGTGACCACTATTTTATAGAAATAGAGTCTCAATAGAAAAAAAAAAAAAACTAAATCAGCCATGTCTACCTTTTTTTAGAATGCACGCGATATAATCTACAGCGCTACTAAATTGAGTGCTTACTCTGAAAGACGACTAGCGCCATTGAATTGAGCGTTTTCGAATTGGCTTTATTAGAAAGGTGCCCAGCTTGATAAAATTTTCTACTAGCACTGTGTTATTAATCAGAGAAACATAACATATCAGACACAATGTAATTTTATTTGTCGGAATATACTCGTGATCAAAGAAACCGATGACAACATGAAACTTTAAATTTTAACTAAACCCGAAAATCTTTTAAAAAATTCAGACACAATTCAGAAAGCATACCCAGCTATTACTCCCAGAAAAAATTGTTTAAAGAATTACTTCGAACTGGTGTAGAATTGAAACCACATACTCGTTTCATAATTTTTGATGTCCAGAGAATTATGTTCACACTTCTTAAAGTACGATTTACTTACAGCATAATAATATGTTTGATCGATGCTCAACATCATTGGAGACTGGTGATATCTCAAGGATTTGCACGTTAAGGAACTTGAAGAGGATAATCCAGAGGACGATTGCTGTATTTGTACAGGATTCTTGGACGAATTATATATCCGTGTATTAGAGTGGACAACAGGACTTTTCGTAAGGTGAAGGGTGCTGCAGGTATGCGGCGAAGGTTGGAGGGATGATGGTGTACTCATTACGGATGACGGCGGCAAGGCGAGTCTTATGGCTGAGTGTTTTTTCGGTGTGCACAGAGCTGTGGTGAATCTCCAGTCCTACACTATTGTGGAGACGGTCTTGGAGAGGTACCTGGGCTGAGGAATCAAGCCCCCATCATTGAATTTGGTCCAGATATTACGGCGGATGGTGTTTGGGCTTAGAATTCCGCTGGAGGGAGGGGGTTTTTCTTTGCTGACTGCCTCTGATGTTGGTGCTGTTCAGTAGGCCGGATGTGATACCGGACATGATTTTGAGGAAGACTGATGCCATCACATGGAGGTGCTCGGTGTTAATGTTTAACCACTATTTCAACAATGGTTACTTCCCGGAGGCGTGGAAAAGTGTGGTTGTTGCGCCTATACCCTTACCTCCATGAGCTGGTAACTACAGACTCATATCTTTGCTCCCTAGATATATCTCGGCCAGCTAACGAGGATCTACTCCTTCTGTATGCTGACGACGTGCTGGTTGCGGCATCTGGTCCCAGGGCAGCGAGGGTGAATGATAGACTCAACGGATTCCTGAAGATGGGCGGCGAGTTTGCAAGACTCTCCGGCAGGGTTAAGTACCTCGAGGTGATTTTCAACGCGAATTTTTAGTATTATCGACATGTGGATACTGCTTTGGATGGGATGAAGAGAATTTACCATTCCTAGTGTTGGTCGGTACGCCGGAGGGAAGGTTTACGTAGAGAGATAAAGCTGCTTGTATAAAAACAGATCAATAGGCCTCTAATGTCCTATGCCTTCCCTGTCTGGTTTGGGATTTCGTCCCAATAGATGGAGGGCTTAGGGTCTGAGAGATACGTGTTTTGTCGGTTCGTCAGTTCCCCCATGGTTCGTTCCGGAGACCGCCTTGTCGAGTCATTTATGACCATGCGGGTTTCTTATAAGAGCTGCGGTGGCATTTTTGGGGCGATTGTCCACCCTGGAGAATGATATAGTGACCAGTTGCTTCGAGAACATGGAGATCCTGAGAGTGCGCAGATACCTAGTGCCTGTGGGTCTCCTGACATTAAGGGATGAAGGGCTGCTCTTTGGCAACGACGGTCTACTATTATATAGCAACAGGGTGAATACCTTGGATTTGGACAGCCTGGTGTATAATACTGCAGAGTGAGGTGGATATCTGTGCCCTACTATTTGCATTGTTAATTAGTTGTAAGTCATGTTTTAAGTAAATATGATTGCTTTCGTTTTTTCCATTTTTTGCGAAATATAATCTAAGGCTCAGTTTTTTGGTGATGGATTGCAGCTCTTCTGCAGTATTTTAAGTTTTAGTTGATAGTCTATGATGAGTATTATGTACGCATAGAATAAGTATACACATAATTAATAAGTTTAAGATAAACTATGTAAAAACAGAATATTTGAATAAATAAAGTCAAGTCAAGTCAAGTTGGTCAATTCTAAATTTGCTGGTGCATATATTTCTTCTTCTTTTTAGAATTGATGACCCAGCTATAAAATGGGAAAAGCAAGATAGGATTTACTACAAAGCAAAATGTGTGTACATATACAACGAAAAGTAAGACAAGGTTAAAAAATGTTCTCAAACAATATTTCAAATTATTAAAAGACAACAATACAACACATTTTTTATTTTCGTTTATTTTTTTTTTTTCATCTTGATACTCATTGCAACCGTTAATGTTGCAAGCGAAGCTAAAACACACTTTAATGAAAAAGGGGAGAGCAAATCATGTGGGACTTACAATGATAGTAAGCCACCCGCCGTCGCTTGTTCACTTACTCATGAACGATGGGTTGTACTCACAAACTCAACCTACATGATGTGCCCCATAAGTGTATTTCATGTTGCATGTTTAGTGTCAACATTTGAACTTGAAAGACTTTGCATGCAGTCGTGCATTCGCACGCTCTTTTACATATAAGATGATGACGATGATGACAATAAATATGATGATTATGTTTGTTTTGCCAAAATATAAAAAAAATAAGTTTCAGATGGAGCTTCAGCCCATGTATTTGCGAGTGTTTTTTTTTTTTTCTTCTAAAATTCTTATTATGGATTGTTGTGGTTGCCTCGTTTGTTGTTCATTCATTTGTGTTCAAGTGTTTCTTACGGTGCTTGCAACGTTCACTACTGACACCAACAGTACTCACTCTTTTCATGCTGTGCCATAAATTGTAAGATGACACGCGCATATATTCCCGTTTAATACAAACATGTTTTGTTTATATTTGTCTTTGTTGTTCTTGTTGTAATTAATGCATATTTGTTATTTTTTAAGTATGTAGTCTTACTTCAATTCCTACTCATCATTTGGTTGTTTTTTTTTTTGTTTTTTTTTTTTTTTTTGTTTTGGTCTCTGGCTAGATGCTAAAGGTGAACTGAAGCTAGGTGTTAGGAAAAGCGCTATGTAATTTTCTACACCCTACATTATACTTAGCGCATTAGTTATTTAGGCAACAAGAAACTTTCAATTCAATTTTTCAATTTCGATTCATGTGTAGTATTTGTCACTGTACTGGCCTTATGTAACTCACGTGCTACAGTTTCCAGCGTTATGTAATGCACAAAACTTATAGTCTTTCCGCAATCCGACATATTAAGCTGTAAGGCTCTATATTCCACTACTAATATTTGAAGAACGCCTAAGTTATTGGATAATTGATCTATAACAAATGGGAGTTGCGAACAAAGCCAATTATCCTATAAGGGGAGAGAACAAATGCCTTCATTTTAGTTACCATAGTCTCCCACAGAAACTTATCCTGCGAGCCGAGACAAAGGAATATCCACAAAGTAACGGTTCAGATATCTCAGCGTACATACACGCCTGCAGTAACTACATATTCTTTAGGACCATTGTCATTGTTAAAAGCAACCAAATCCAATCTGACCGATCATAAATAATCAGTCTCTGCACGATTTTTATCCAATTTGCAGATCTGAAAGCATTTTTACATCAAAAAGTACAAAAGTCTTAGGAATATTTCCTCTTAATTATGGCATATCTCTCTGTCTTTAGAAAAACTTTTATAGAACCAATCGTTGATCTGGATTTTTCGAACAAAAATTTTATTTTCTTGCATTTTTTTAATTGGATCCTCACTGTAACGTGAACTTATAATTTGAACTTAAATCTTAAAACTATAAATGATACTAATTTAGTCAAACCAGTGCAGGACGAATTACATGGAGTCATGGGATTAATTTGAAGTTACTCTCGCTCTTCTTCATATCAAGTCCGTGGTAAGCAAGAAATAGTAATCTGCTATCATCGACCCTACAACATTTTTGCTTTGGTTTACATTAAGGAAGACTTGGACAACAATTTCCACGATGCAATCAAAAGGCAATCGATAGGAATAATCTTTCTAATATGTAGAATGGGATAAGTGAGATGTTAGTATCCAGAGTTATTAGGATGGATCCATGCGGTTCATCAAGTATGCATCATGACTACTAGAGGTTGTACACAAAGTTGTGTTGAATAGTCCGGTTATTGGTGAATTGTTGAAAAGCTTAACAACTTGTTTTTTTATACTTTTAGGTACGCCGGTGATCTAATCATTTCAGTGACAGTACATAACCATATCGGAGTGGCTGCCGAATGCCTTTCACATAACCTGCCATTGTTGCTGGAAATGGGTTTGGCTAAACAACCTACGAAGACGGTGATTGTACCATTTATTAAACGCTGTAGCTTGAGACTCACTGTTCCAACGATAAATGGCTTGAATATGGGATTCTTAGATGAGGTGAAATACCCATAAGTAATTCTGGATAAAACTTTTACATGGGGAAAACACTTGTCCTATTCTAGTTACAAGGCGTTTATGGCACATTATTCCTCTCAGCACTTCTATTGTAATACGTTTACGAGAATGGTCCTCTATTACAATAATAAGACCAATACTTACGCTATGACAGAGCAGAACAATGCGCAGGCTCTACTGGGTAGGGTATATATCTTAAGTAGTGTTTCAATCATGGGTGCGATGAAAACCTTCCTTTCCTTTCCATTCTTCCTTTGCATATTTCAGTGATGGGGGAGGCCTGTAAAAGTACTTTTAGATTATCAGGTGTCTTCAGCTTAAAATCTATAATATGAAGACGAAGATGAAAATATTTCGCCTATTTGATCTGATGTCACCCAATTTATTATTTGGCAGAAATATTAGTGTTCTTATAGCCGAGAAAAATTTATGGTTGCAAATTTCGCGGTTGAATAGTATCATGGACCAGGTTTTAGTTCACCGATGGATCTAAATGGACTGGCGATGAAACTGGAATCAGATAGTCGATCCCAATTTCTACTGAAGTTGCTACAAGCAAACATTCTTTAATTTTTCGGCGGAAGTTTACACCATCTTGACTTATGTTCAGGAGTGCCTTAGGTGAGAATCAAAAGGTATGAGAATTTATGTGATGTCGGATAGCCAAGCGGCCGGCTTTGTCATCCAGGGAGTTAAGGTCAAGAATTATTGTGGACTGTGTGACATCTCTTAATGAACTTGATATTCACTATAAAGTTACATTATTGCCGGTCCCGGTTCATGAGCGCAACTCTCATGAACCTCAGCCATTTTCGTTGTCTCTATTAAAGGAGAAAATTGATTGCTGGGTTGGGAAAGAATTCAATTGGCTTTGGAGAAATGCTTCGATATGAGACGGCGAAGAAGTTTCTTTCCTTTCTATTTTTAGATCAGAAGTACTACTCAGCAAGAGCGAGCTCAAGCTACTAACGGTTCTATTTACCGCGCTCTGTGTTCATTGATAACATTAAGCGCCATTTTGGAAACTGTTGAAACTAATCTTCATAAATTTTTTCGGTGTATGTCGATACTTCTGAGAACGTACTTTTTCAAGTACCCTACTATTTCGGCCCGCTGTGGTATGGTAGATAAGACACCCGCCTACCAACCAGAAGGACGTTGGTTCAATACCAGGCCAGACCATCTTATAAAAAAAAGAAAAAAGAGTTTCGACAGTAGTATCACCTTATAACATTAGATAGTAATTGGTTATGAGTATTACTACTATTGAAAAGCTTCTATAAATTCATTTGCCGTTAGAAACCGGCGTTGAATTGTAAATCACTTTGAATGAGTTTAAAAATAGAATAGGGTGCAGCTGATTGGCTGAGAGAAGTCCCCATGTTCCTTCATGGAATTAATATAATATATACTATTTCGGCCCAGAGAATTAAATTTGTGGGAATGATGCTCTAAAAAGTACATTTCTTCTCTCACCAAATAGAATAACTGAGTTTTTTTTCATAGTTTCGGTTTGATGTGAAGCATATGGGACTGCACAAAAAATCAGTGCGTTTTGGCCTTATCTACATAACATAACATACTTATCTACATAACCGCATACTTCCACTGATGACATATTCCAGCAGCTTTTCAAAAGTGTCTATAAGATATACATTCGAAAATAAAATGGATTTGTTGGTCATTTCATTTCATAGGTAACGAATGTAAGTACTTGTGCACATAGCGTATTACACTTTAAAAATGTAAAATTTTATTCCAAATATTTTTTAATTTCTGCCTGTCGAAGTGCATTTTTTAGTCTGCTATTCCTCTTTGCCAATAATTTTTTGTTTTCTCTCTATTGCGAAGTTTTTATTTTTACTGCAACACAAACAAAAAACAAAGTCTTGCAAAAATCATTACAAACAAGTTAAAGAGTTTCTTTGTTCTGCTTAATGTTGTATTCTTCGCCGACATAAAACCGTGGGTTCAGAATAAAGGAAGCTTAAGTACTTTCTTCCTGCTGTGTAATTAGCTTCAAGTTGTTACAATATATTCTTTATTCATTCTTTTGCTGTCTTCTTTGTTAGCACGTCTGAAGCAAGCCAACCAGTCAGTTATCCAGACAAGTTAAAAGTCTGGTGACTTTTTTTCCTTTCTTTCCTTTCTTCTTTGTGCATTAAAACTCAAGTATTTGTTTTTTAGGCGATGGTGGGAAAAATTTTTAAAAAACAAAAGCATCACATGCACATCAAACGAGATGTTGCAAAAAAAGAGGGAGCGAGAGGATGGTTAGTTATTCAATTTGCATAGTGCAGTTTGCAGTTTTTGCTTAGACGATGCTGTGAAGTGTATTTACTTTTAGAAGTTGAAAAGCACCACTATTTCTGATTGAATGGCTTTAAAAAACGTAGTCAATCAAATTACTTAAAAATCAGTCTGGCGTTTTTTTTTTACTTTGACCGCAGTGTCAAATGCAAAACAATATCAAAGATCCCCTTTTGGAAAATTTTTTGGTTATTTCATACAAATTTTTTCAATAAAATGTATTTAATCGTATTGAAAACAATAAAAAAACTTTAGCTGATGTTTTAAAAAGAATTTATAAATTAATAGGTACTATTAATGCGCGACTTAGTACCAAACATGAACCTCCTCAGTGGCACTGATTAGAAGACCCTGAGAAACTATATATATCGCTGAATGGCGGTTATTTATGGTTTTGTCCGTGATATAAGGGTGCACAACATGGCCCTTGTGCTCTAGGTATACCTACGGCTATTCAACTTGCAATAGCATGTTTCCTTTCAGAACAAAAGATAATTGGTGAATACTTGATATGGCTCTGCACGAAAAACTCCTTTGCATTCGATAAAGCCGTCAGTGTAGTCACGTTTAGGTACCAGACTCCGCACAAAAACCAGAAATATTAGGTGTGTTCGACGCTATGCATCAACGAAACCACCAGAACCTACAATAAAAGTTGATTTTTATGGCAATCTCTCATGTCTGATGTCTGGGAAATATTGCGGTAATAATCAGCTCTGTTAAGGCAGGTATAGGGGTACAACACAGCAAAATTCACACTCAATATTATTGTTAAAAAATTAATTGAATTTATTAATTTCGTTTAGATTTCATTCAATATTTTAAATTAACTTTTTCAGAAAATCAACATAAATTAAAATGCTCCCTGCCAATGCTTTGACAAAATAAAGTGCAAATGCAAAGTATTGGATGATAACCGCAGAAATATGAAGGACTATTATAATAATCAGTACTTAGTCCCTCCCAAAATATTTTATTCTTTTAGTCTTTGACGAAATTACCAAAAAAAAAAAAAAAAAATTATCATTTTCTCAAACAACTCCACAGGACATCAAACTGAAGCCGTTGTCGAAAACTATTAGAAATCTGTTAGTAAAAAATAGGAATAATACAAAAAAATTTCAAAAAAAAATAGAAGAGATTCAATATTAGAAGCAAAAATAGCCCTTGAGCTCTGCAGGATTCGAAAATAAAATGGAGTTTAAAAAATGTCTGAGAGAAAGCTCTAGACCACAAAGCGTAAAGATGATCGTATAGTAATCGTAGCCAAGAATAATAACTATTTTCTTCTTCTAGAGAGATTTAGGAAGAACTAAATTTAAGTGTTCCGTCATGTATAATACGGAAAAGACTTAGCCAGAGCAGTCTAAAAAATGTTTACACGAAGAGAAAACCATTACTACGACACGCAAATATAAGAAAGCCATTGGCCTTTGGCAAATGTATGTAACGATTTCAGAATCATGTTTGAATCAAAAAACTGAAATCTAAACACATTAAATCTAAACATAAATACGTATGTTGCAGGAAGTTTCATAGCTTAGGTCTGGTTTTCTTTCGTGGCAGTGGGTCGAACAGACAGAATTGGAACAAAAATGAGCATTGTGTTAAGAGTAGTGATATGGCCATGGGCTTGTGGTATTTTATATTTCAACAAGATAATGACCCCAAACAGGCGAGTAAAGTCGCATAGAACGACTTTCAAGAAAAATCACTGGAATGACCGGCTCTGAGCACCGATCTGAATGATGTAGAAGACCTTGTGAAACAAATTAAGCATTTTTGCCGAATTGAGAGAGATTCCTATACAAACTTTTGAAAATTTGATTTCAAGTATACCTAAAAGACTTTGTGAGGTCATACTTAATAAAGGAAGAGCCCCTAAGCTCTCATTATTATAATATCTCTACATATTTCTGCGGTTATCGTCCAAGATCTTGAATTTGCACTTTATTTTTTCCAAACCTTGGCAGTGAGTATTTTAATTTATGTTGTTTTGCTGCAAAATTTTAGTCAAAATATTTAAGTCTTTAATAAATTCAATTAATTCTTTAACAATTATATTAAGCTTTTCTCTGATGAAAGATAACAAAGGTAAATTGCACTTTATTTCGTCCAATAGAGTATATAGTATACTATGAGTATATGCTTATTACGTTTTCATTAACACCAAATAGTTTTATTTCAGAAACTTTTTTACAAATCAAAACCTCTTCAGGGAAGCACTCAATGTATCAGGTTACTCAATAAGTCCGTTACTAGAATTGGCGTTACTAGAATTTTGTCCATATGATTTTTCCTAGGTACTAACCTTCATACGCGTATAAATTTGACAGCAATCTGACTATTGATAGGTGAGCTATAGCATTTTATGTGAAGCAAATTTTGTTATTAAAAAAAAATGGAAAAAAGTGAATTTCGAATTTTGTAAAACCATTGCTTTTTGATGAAAAAATACATTGGAAACCAAACAATGACTTGAAAAATATTATCCGAACTCTGCTCGATCGAGACAAATGGTAGATCGTACCAGCATAAATGATGATGTTATTCCATCAAAATAAATCCAAAAATTGGCTATGAATGATCGCAAATTTAAGGTGCACGAGCTAGCTAATATTGTAAGGATAATAGATGGTTGAGTCTTTACCATTGTACACAAATATTTGGGTATTCGAAAGCTTTGTACAAAGTAGGTGCCGCGTTTGCTCAGTGCAAGAACGTGTTGCTGATTGAAAATAATGCACTGTAGGGTAGGAGTCTACCATTTTTGGAATCAATTAAACCGCTGAGTTTAAGAAGAAGATATTGTATTGATATATTAATCAAAAAACTTTCGTTTTTATGGAAAAATATAAAGGAAAATATAAAATTATAAAAAAATTCTTTTTTTCTCATAAATATTTCGAAGGTTACAAGACACATTTATCAATTTAAGAAAACATTACTTTGTGTTTCATCAGTATCTTCGTCACTGCTTACGTTGAAATCCATCTTATCAGATGATGAAAGAAACTGACATATTGTGTCCTTAGGCTCAACCATTTGTTTTGCCTTGGGAGTCTTACGAGTTGGTCTGACTACCGTTTCTGAATTTATTAAAAGATAGTTAAAGATATCATCTGAATTATCAATCCTACTACATTTTCTTGCATTATGCTCTCTTTTTTTAATATTTTATTAATAGATTATTGCGCTTCTTCGGATAAAGGACCAATAGGTAATTTTGAATTTTGAACTACTTCCCAACTGTTAATCAACAAGATCTAATACCACTGATATTTTTTTACGAACGTTTCTACATATTGTTGCGTTTTTACCTTTTCTAAAAAGTGTTTTTATGAGTTCGTAGATTGTAGTTAAAATAAAATAAATTTTGTGTTTGGTTTTAATTAAAAATCCTTTATTTAATACAGTTATGTGCACCACTGCTTGTAATTTTTATTACAGGCAATAAAAATTTTTATTCTTAATTACTCTGTCTGTTTACAACTTTGTAAACAACAACAATTATTCGACAGATCTTTCTACCTTAAGATCTTCCAACCCGATCGTAGTTATAACTTAGGTTCGACCACAACTTTTTCAAGCATAGGTTACCCACACTTAACTCTCTTTACTAAATTAGCTCCAACTAAACTGGTTTTTTACTTCACGATTCACTTCACGATTTTACTTCTTACAAACACTCTTCATACAAACTGTACTCGTGGAGCTTACTTTACTTAAACCGATCATTATTCGCATCGATGTACTTTTTATATGGCTGAGTAAACAACACATCGAAAGCTCTCGAACCTCTCGATATTTGATGTAGATTCCATTTCTTTCTTTTAATTTCTTTTTAGTTCTTTTGTAGCCATGCGTATGTGAACATCTACCTCTTTCAGCTCTTAGTTTTTGTGGTTGCTTGTTTATTGTCTGTTACTTGTTTTCTTTGCTGGTTAATTATTGTTGTTGCCGTGTTATTTTTATTTACTTTATCTCTGTTAATAGTTGTTGTTGTAGATTTGGTTATTTGTAAATAGCACGTGTAGTTGTTCTTGCAGCTTTTGTTTATTTATTTTAGCGATGTAATAAACGCTGTGGTGCCCAACCTTATTTTCGTAACAATAAACATAACATAAATGTATGTTTTATTAGGTCGACATTTATCCCGGATATTTTTGCTGAAATTTCGTACTGCCTAAAAAATACTCTGGAAGTACATTTATTATTGTAACTACCACCACCAGGCTTTGGCTGATTTATGTGTAGTCTAAAAGCAGTTCTAGACTCTTTTTTAATTATTTTTTAATTATCTTCTCCAATTCCTTGAAAAATGAAGAGATATTCCTCAAGGATTAAATTATAAACTTATAAATTCATAAATGTACGAAGCACTAGTTTTTTATCCGTATCTCAAGATTTTGGAGGTGTTTCAA
The DNA here is from genome assembly GCA_023159175.1 of Wohlfahrtia magnifica. Classification (NCBI taxonomy): domain Eukaryota; kingdom Metazoa; phylum Arthropoda; class Insecta; order Diptera; family Sarcophagidae; genus Wohlfahrtia; species Wohlfahrtia magnifica. The sequence continues at coordinate 962,376 of JAKWBJ010000178.1, forward strand.
ACACAGATTCTTGTTGACTCAATAGCGCCTATTAGAAAAATATCATCACATCCCAGGTGTTTATTCGTAGCACCGTGTTATTTACTTGCATAAAACAAAACAAAAAATCTAATAAAGTAGGTTTGAAATTCAAAAAAAGTGTTCGATGGACAGCGTTGGGCAGAACGAATTTACTATGGACACACCTTGGACTAAGTAACCCATATAAAAATACGGTTGCGAACCCCTGCGGATAAATGATCCAAGAGGCCTTGAAAAATGTAATTAAGATTTTTTGATAAGAAAAAATTATATATTTTAAATTGGTCCCAACGCCGTTGTATTATTTGAATTCATGTAGTTTAAGTTAGCGTTAATATAACGATGCGTATTTATGTCTATATATTATTAATTCTCATAACATGCCATGAAGGAACATGGGGACTTCTCTCAGTCAATGAGCTGCATCCGATTCTATTTTTAAACTCATTGAAAGGGGACCTACAGTTTAACGCCGGCTCCGAACGGCAAATGCATTTAGAGAAGTTTTCAATAGTAGTGATACTCATAACCAGTTACTAGCTAATGTTATGAGGTGATACCGCTTGCAAAAAACTTTTTTCTTTTTTTAAGATGGTCTGGCCTGGTATTGAACCGACGACCTTCTGGTTGGTAGGCGGGTGTCTTACCTACAATACCACAGCGGCACATATATATCTAAAAGTAAAAAAAAAATAACAATAAAATTGACGGCATTCATATTTTACAACCGTTCAAAGTTAAAAGCTGCATTGTATAATTTTTTTTTTAGTTCAAAGTTTGTACTGGAATTTTTCCAAAAATTTGTTGGGGCTGTCCTAACGTGCAATGGCAAAACTATATGAATTGAACTTCGAATTTCTCCCACATAAAACGTTTTCGCAAGATTTGGGGTCCAACTCCTTTTTCCTGATTACAGATTGAAAGAGAATGCTTGCTGGAAAGAAATTTGGATCCAATGATGAAGAAATCTATGATTCGAAAAGTTGAAAAATCTTTATATCGCCCTCAAAAATAGCAAATAGCCTAGTAGTTGGTGGCCGTGTTGTCGCGAAAATAATTATTCTCATTTGCACACATATATTCTATATTTGGCAGTTTGTAGTAGTTGATCGGTAGCCTTGAATGTGTTTATATTGTGTAAATTTAGAAGGATCAAAAGTCTTTTGAAATAAACAGCAATGTTCTATGCTCTCTTAAGCATTTGTGTTCGAAAAGCAAATAATTTTGTTTCGAAGATTTTTCGCTAATAGCAATCGATTTTTGCAAATCTCAGGTCAAACAAATATGAACTACCAATTAACAAGAACGATCCAGAACGATCCTACCTAGTTTGTCATTACAGTATAATAATAATAAACATTACCTCTGGCTTACTCCGTAGTATCTCACAGTGGGTATAGGCAATAAGTAAAATTCTTTCATCGGTGGGTTGTTTCAATTTACCAATATGTAAATTTGCGTTCAGTGTGAGCCCCCGAGAGTTTAGTTGATAAATTGTGGACTTTCACATTTTCTGCTACTCTGTGTATTATATCCGATGGCTCTAAATCAGATTTCGTAATTGCATTTCCCGAGCAAGTGTCCAGTTCACCTGCATTTCCTGAGCAAGTGCCCAATTCACTTGCATTTTCTCTTTACTATCGTTAAACCATTTCCATTCCATTCCATTCTTGTTCTTGTAACAAGTTTTCGTTAGAGATTATTTGGAGATTGTACCTAGAGATCTATTGACAAATCTTTATTATCTTCTATTTAGGACTTCGCTGAGGTTCCAAGTTTCACAACCCTACAAAATTATCAAAAAGTACACAAGCCGAGAATAACTTGACCTTTAACTTTAGACTGTACTCTTTGAGTCAAAATTTAAATAAAATGGAAAATGGGCCTCTAGCGGCACCCTCATCAATCATACCACTGTGGTATTAGAGTATGCCAACTCCATCAATTTCTTTCTAATATACAGGGTGATCCAGCAGAAAGCATGATGTTGATTGTAAATATAGCAAAAAGTATTCGGAGAATTATATTAATATTTTGTATTATGATAGAAGGCAACTATGTGCGAAACAAAATATTGGTAAAATATTCGCACGGTTCCAGTGGCATACCTCTATCCGTCGGTTCATATTTTCAATGACAATGAGATATAATTGAGGTTCAATGTCGTTAATGTTCCAAATTATATCATCCTTTAGTTCATCAACTGTTCTTGGCATATTGACGTAAACTTTTCCTTTTAAACATCCCCAACAAAAGAAGTCCAACGGTGTCAAATCACTTAATCGTAACGGCCAATTAATATCGTTACAACATGAGATAACAGGGCCATTGAATTTCTCGCGCAAAAGGAATATTGTTTATTATTGGCAAGTGGAACCACATACCGTCCAGATCCATATTCTCGATGATTTGAAGTTGACGGCTGTTCTGTCACACTATCGCAAACAATAGAGCAAGCATCTCACAGGTGCGAACAATTCTCGCGATTGTGGAGTGACCAAAATAATCACGAATTGTTCGATATGCATTTTGATTTGGACGCCCATTTTCGTAAAAGGCTTCAACAATCTTAGTGGGCTGCTCAATTGTGTAACTGTCCATTGTTATATTTCTCAAACACTGAAACAAATAAATGTCAAATTACAATAAATTGGGCAAAAAGCTTGACATTAAGGTGTGACTCACAATTAAAATCGTGTATTATTGTTAAGCCACCCTTTATTTGGAACTGTTGTTCAATTTCGGTATTTATTCATATCTTTCCACATTTATGTTGACGACTAATCCAAATTTCCATTGCATTCCATTTCACTCTCATAATTACACCTGTGGGCATGCTATGCATTATAAAATATTATTTCCATTAAAGTTTCTGAGAACGTTATTTCAATGCTTACGTAGTAACTCCTCCTACTGTTTCTTGCGACTTATTTAGAAAATTAATTTCTTAATTATTATCTTCCAGTGCGTTTAGTTTTAGTTTTTGCTCATGTAAGAATATTTAACGCGATACTAAAACCTAAAGTGTCGTAACAATCCATTGGCCATTAATTGTCTTCTCTTTTTTGTTTTTCTGCTCGTTTTAACCACTTTTATTCTTCATAAATTTTTTTCTTTCTGTCTTTCTTATTTTTTTTTCTCTTCATCTCTAAGCCATGATTCATTTTTTTACCACCTCTATCATCATTATGGGAATCGTTAAAATGTCCAGATACAGGAGATATGCTGCTAGTAATAGGAAAATAAATTAAATGACGGGAGAGAAGAAAGAGCTAGGGAGAGAGGATAAAAATTACTTACTGCAGCTATTTAACTTTTAACTTCTGGTGCATCTGTTGCTGATAATGGTTTGCAACTGTCGTCAAAGTTTTTCACTTAACAACTCCCACATGCCTTGTCATGGTCGTTTGGTATGGAATTTTTGTGAATATCTAAACGTCTGATACTCTGCAGTATTAAAACAAATGAGTTGCAAAGAATCAAAAAAAAAAAAAAAAAAAATGCAAAATAATGTGAAAAGCGTTAATTTGGCACACTTTGTCACTTCAGGTTCTTTTTTCCGTATTGTCGTTCAATTTTTTTTTTAATTTTAATTTTTTGCACATTCGAGTTCTTTTCGTTCTTTGCAAGATAAAACTTCATGACCATTTCAGAGTATAATTTCTTTTCTATGGTATATCAGTGTCTCTTTTATCTTCTTTTTTGTGCAAAAACTCATCCAATATTGTGTCTTCTCTTTTTATTTTTATTTTTGTTGCTCTGTTCTTAACTGTCCATTCTTTGGTCTGTTTCGTTTGTTACTTTTTTTATCCTGTTGTCCTGTGAGCTAAATGGCTTGTAAAAGATTTCTTCAAATTTAATTAAAACACATTAAGGAAGAGGAATAAAAACGAATGAATGATGAAATTAAAAGGATTGGGCTTTTTATTTTCATTTCTTCTGCAATATTTATTCGTATTAATTTAACGAATTAAAAAACAAAGTAAAATAGATGTGATGATTGTATTCTGCCTTTTTGTCAGTCTCTTGCATTATATCCTTTAAGATAAGCTTAAAATGTTAATTTTAAATGATTTTTAACTCATTTCATTACTCACATAAGTAAGTCATTTAATTTCGCAATAAATCTTAAAGCCAAATTTAAATTATTTTTAAAATATTCTTTTGATATTTATTCGTAAAAAAAAAATTTGAATTATAAAATTATTTGGGTACCCGGTGGCGTATTTGAGCGACATTGTCACTATGATATTCTCGTCGATGAACTATCGTCACAATATCAGTATCAAGTCGAAATTTGTTTGAAATAATCGTATTGTTATGAAAGTGGAAATGCCTATAAAGAAAATACACCACATCAGCGTCTTTAAAACTGTATTGTGGGATTTTGGTATATTCGGTGTCACCCTGTCAATGCCATACTTATTTGTGTATTTGGCAGCACTGCCAATTTAACCATCTTTGTGTGTTACATTTGAATTAACGGAAATAAATCGAATGTTGTAGCAAGAACAAGAACATTCAGAAGCAATTTAAATTGTATATAAAAGGTGGCGCTTTATGCATGATATCGTTTGCTGTCATAAAATAAAGTTGTGTTTAGTCGTAAATAGAAAGTGTTGTATAAACGAATCTTAAGTTGCTGTATTAATACAAACTGCATAAAGATAAAGTGAGAAAATAAAAACTGTAAAACAACAACAAAGTGGTGTTGATATTATTTTAACGCAATTTAAACGAACTCAAACGTTTTAACCGTTTTAAAATTATATTAAAAAATTTCATTTATTGACAATGGAATGATATCACTCTCGTGACAATGGCACAAATAAAGAAAGTTTATTTTAATGTCGCCATACTGAAATTTAGCGACGTTGTCTATTATGAGTTAACTACGTGTTGAATTTTAGCAACATTGTCTGTTATTAGTCTTTGAAAATTGGAACAAATTATTTAAAATGTCATGTCTGACTCTAAAGAAAATTCATTACCAGTCATGGATGATTTACCATTTTCAGCGATTATCACTGGCTACACGGTAGAAGGCCAACTTGGAAGCCACACTTAACAAGTTTATTTTAAGTTAAAAACTTGTAGTTTATGGTGACTACTAATATGGCCAACATGGGAAATTTAGTTTTTGCCTAAATTTAAATAAAAACTACCTTGAAATCAGTTTAAACATACAACCTTGATCAAAAAGTACCCAGAATTTAGTCTGAAAATTAAAAAAAAAAACAAATTTCTTCATCTTAATCTATATTGTTCCCTTCATAGTAATCCCCATTCACTGCAACACACTTATGACAGCGCTTTAAACAATCCTCGAAGCATTTTTTTATATATTATGTTATATTTTAATATGTAGTTTGGAGTTATAAATCTAAATTTTTTTCATTTGTATCTGTTGGAAAATGTTATATATGGCGTTCTTCAAGCACGCAGCACAACTTCAGGTACACATCAATGACAGTAAAGAATGGTGCCCAAAATGTGATAGTTTAGGTCGCATTTTCTGGCCATGGTGTTTGTCCTATAATCAAAGTAAATACGAAATGGATTAGTACGCTTAGAAGGAAACACTTTTGCAGAGGTAAATACTACCTTGATCAAAAAGTTTTTAGAATAACACCCGTGTGGAGGTCTCATTGTTCCGACTTGAGTTTTTGTTTTAATTTGGTACACCTGTTGTTGATATTCCCGCTAAATCTTAGCGATAGCTTGACATTTGCATTTTTTATAAACGGTTTTCGGTATGACCATCAAGGCTTCCTGCGATTTTTCATTATTTTTTCTTGGCTGCTGAAAAGCGTTTCCCGTAATGGTTTTTTAACTCGATTGAACAGAGAGAAGTCAAAGAAGCAAACTTTCGAATAATGATGGGTTATCCTGGTGCAATATCCATGAGTTTTCAGCCACTGGTCTCTTTCGGCGTATTCTCTCATAACGCCCAAATAATACTCTTCGTTTATTGTCTGGCCTTCTGGCAAAAATTCATGATGCACTACACCCTTGTAATCCATGAAAACCGTCAGCATTGCTTTCTTTTTTGACTAAAAACGACATGGTTTTTTTGATCTCGGCTCATTTGGTGAACGCCATTCACTTGCCTGATGCCTGGATTGCGTGTCGTACTCATAAACCCACGTCTCGTCTCTAGTAATGATCCTTTTGATGAATGTGGGATCAGATTCAGCCTTGCGACCTCAACACGGTATCTTTTTCGCATTAAATTTATATCTTTTGGCACCAACTTTGCTGGAAACTCAAATCATCAACCAAAATGTCTTGGACGGATCCGTAGGCAATGTTCAAATCTTCCGCAATCTCTCTGATGGGTAATTTGCGGTTATTGCCCGACATTTCTTTTACTTTATCAATGTTTTCGTCGGTTTTCGATGTCGATGGTCTGCCACTGCGTATATCACCTTCGATTGACTCGTGCCACTGGTGAACGACCTTTTTCTTTAGAGAATCGTTGACGATTTTCCGTTTTGTCCGTTTTTTACGCAAAATTTAATACAAGTTCGTTGTTTCAAATTTAATCCGTTTCTAAAATTATAAACAGCACTCATACATATAGAAGGTGTATTCGTGGCTACGTAGCCTAACAAACAAAAAAAAAATGGGGGTTATTCTGGGAACTTTTTGATCAAGATATTCTTTTCTTTAAATTTTCCACCACTAATTCGTACATTTGTGCCTGTATGTCCTTGATATCTTCTCGAATTCTATTTTTGAAGTCTTGATTCGAATGTTGATCATTGGCATAAACTTTGTCTTCTATGTAGTCCCAAAGAAAGAGACATAAAAGTGTTTAACCCTCTAATGCAGAAGACATAGGGTTTCGTTAGCGGCCTTAGTTTTTTGAAGCCTTACATCCCACAGATTTGCTATCTACAAATTTTTTGAACATTTTTTTTTATTCCACTGCAGTAAAGTTAAATTTGAAAAAACACGCGTTTCTTGCCTATACATTTGAGGATTAATTCAAAGATATCGCTGACCAATTGAGATCAATTCTTTAAGAATGTTAAAGAATAAAGAATTGTGGTAAAGTTTTTATTGCAGTCTGTGCCAAAAATATAGTACATCTGAATTGGTATATCTCGTTTTTTCTGATGATATTGAATTTATTTGTGTAAGAGTATGTATTCGAGGTAAATTCATATACATGATCTGTTCTTATATTCCTCTTCTTCAGACTCATTTCAATCTAATTTCTACAGTTAGAGATTTAATGGCGCTTCATGGGACTATTGTAATCCGTATATCTCTTGGAATTTTTCGGCTGAAATTGACTCGTTAATACTGTCTTCTTCAGTCTCACTTTATGGAGAGCTCCTGTCGGCTACGTCTGATCTTGGTCTTTTCCAAGCGAATATTTTAATCGAATTTCATTGGTAGGATTTTGGATCTTATATTTATTGAGGACCTAGGTATTTCTTCTTTATTTAGTATTAATTCTATATCTGCCCTCGAGGATGTTCATTAATCCTGCATTGTTACTATGTATTCAATTTGATTCTTGTTTACCTACGGGCGGTAGGCGCTCATTAGATTCAAATGGTTATTTTGATTTCAGTCGTACTAATTTGTTCGTTTGAATTCTTTGCTCTCTTCTGTTGATTGGTCGTCGTTACTCGGCTTACCGCGGTATTACCCCTTCTTCTCCTGATACGATTTTAGATGACTTTTATAGGATCTTATTCCAATGCTTTAATGAGTGTGTTCCATTTGCATACTATCGTTTGGTCCTCCTTGGAATTCGGCTAGATTGGTAACATTGATGAATAAAATAATCACGGTTGCTTAGGAAGTTTGTGAAATCATGGTCTAGTATCGATTACCTGCTCTACTTCAGTGTACGTGCTGATTTTGGTAGGGTTATTCATTACTGTTATACTGAGTACTTGAACAGTTATGTTAAATTTTGCTTTCAGCCCAAAGTCCTATTATAACTTCGTTCGTGTTCAACGTAGATCACCTATGTTTCCTATTGAAATGTTCTACGGGGAAGAATCGTCTTCTGATTATCGTGATATTTCGAATATCTTTGATGATTTATTTCAGTCTACGTATAGGCAATTGGACTCCATCTTATTTTCGAGAATTTCGGGTTGAGTCTATACTTGAATCTTTGTCTGGGCTGAAATCTACGCACTTGAGAATCTGTGCTGTCGTTTTAAGTGGTCCTTAGACGTTTATCTTTAGCAAGCTTTTGGAGATAGGTCACTTTCCTCTTATTTGGAAGGGGTCTTTTATAATTCCCTTGCATAAATCCGGTAGTAGATCAGATATATCGAATTATAGAGGAATTGCTATGCTCAGTGCTATTTCTAAGTGGATGACAGATTATTTCTCTTTTGGGACGAGATCTATAATGTTACCATTTCAGCATGGTTTTTTAAAGCGTAGGTCAACAATAAGTAAACTTACTGATTTCAGTAAGGCTTTCGATAGAGTTGATCATAGGATATTGCTTCATAGACTAGTTAGATAGACTAGTTTGTTCAAGAATTCAGAGAGTTTTGTTTCGGAATGTATTATCTAAAACCGTTTGTGTTTTTTCCGGAGTTCCATTTGGATCTGCTTTTGTTCTTGTTGTTTCTTATTGACCTTCCTAGAATATTTTTTGATTGTAGTCGTCTTCTGTATGCCTTCGATGTTAAATTATTTTATACTCCTAATGATGTTTTTGGTTGTTCTTTTGATTGTTCTGATGTCTTCGTTGATTGGTGCAAGATTTATTTAATGGATTTAAACTTTCGAAAATGCAAGAATATGGTTTTTTCCCGCAGGAGTATATTTCCGTTCGAGTATCGTCAGAGACCGTTACTAACTTTCTTGATCCAGGCATTTTGTTGGATAGGAAGCTTCAATTTATTAATCATATTAGTATGATGACTAGTAAGACTCGGGCTGTTCTAGGTTTTGTGAAAAGTTGGTCTAGGGAATTCACTGACCCTTATACTACGAGACAGTTATACATTTCGCTCATTAGGCTGATTTTGGAATATGACTCGGTTGTTTGGAATACTTATTATCAGGTTCATATTGATTCAGTTGAGTCCGTGCAGAGGCAATTTTTATTACTTTGTTTACGTAGCTTAGGGTGAAATTATGTTGATGGTTTTCCTTCGTATGGCGTATGATTTCAATTTACATTATGAGCTTATTGATTTTAACTATGACGTCGGTAGTATTAAACGTAACTAGTTTGCTTTCTGACATTAATTTGTAATTTTATAACATATATTTTCGTAATTTATTTATGTATATTTCTTTTGGCTCTAGGTATGTACATATGTGTATCAATTGTTTTGTGTTAAATTCTGTAGCTGATTCGTGCTCTCGTTGGCAAAGCTTATTTACTTGTATCCGCTATGGAGACGAGCACATCGCGGTTCGGTGAGAGTGGGTAAGTAAGTGGTGGGACTGTCCGAGAAAAAAAAATTAAAAAAAGAAGTTACCCTTTTTACACAAAAGAACGATTGTATCGCTACTGGCGTGGCATATTGCTCCGTCTTGTTAATAATAACCGTCGGCCACATCAATATCTTGGGATTCCTGTCATACATGTTCCTTTTGTGCTAACTAAACTTTAACTCTTTAAAGCCCCCACACATATAAAATAAAATTTATTGATATAAATCGTTTCAACAATATGGGAACATGTTCTTTAATAGTGTTGTCTGCATTGCACACTGCAAACGGCGTCGTTAAGAATTTATATCACTTTGAAGTTTAGAAAACGGTTAAGGTAACAAAATACGTTTTAGATCTAAATTTAAATTTTGTTAAGTTTGATAAAAAGTGAAGCAATTTCTTATATTTTTGTGGTGTAGCACTGTTCTGCAACTAGCAAAATAACAGATTCAAAAATGTTCACACTTCATATGTAAATGACAGCCCTTTACACCATAAAAACCCAAATTAAAATTTAACAACTATCTTTTTTAAATTTCGTAAAACAAATGCTTCTTTATTTGCATAAATCTATGTCGTATTGACATATTTAGGCTTTTGAAGACCTTGGGCTATAAAGGGTTAAATACAACACATCACAACTTTTAAAAAGATTAACTATCTAAAATACACTTTTTTATTGGAGCACCCTGCAGCATGTGGCTATGCAGTTCGTTGGAGCTGCTTAACTTCTGTTATTTAATGTTTAAAGGATGAAGTTTGGTCATTCAGTCCTGTTATGTAAGTCGTTGTTGACACATATTATCGTCGCTGGCGCGGTATTATTGAAGTCAATGTTGATATTTATCAGTTAATGTTGTCGCGTATTTGATATTATGTAAGTCGCATGAGAGTCGGCTAAAAAGACTGTGAAAACATAGCGATGATATTAAATTTAATAGGACCACAAGTAAATATACAGACGGTCAGAAATGACAATTTTAAATTTAAAGTTATATTGTTAGATTGGTTTTGATTTAAGTTAACAAAGAAGAAATTAATGCAACTGGTGGCTGAAGTTATAGGCAATTAGAGCTTTCGCATATGGAAAAACGGCAGCTTATTTAATGCAGCTTAAAAACAAATAAATCCGGCTGGTGTAACCTCCTACAGGCGATATTTTAGACGAACAATTTTAGAAAATGAAGAAAATGCTCCTGAAACAGTAATAAGTGTGACTCAAATTGTATTAGAAGCCAATTCCAACAGAAGAAAACAAAAAAAGTCGATGCTAAACAAAGAGAAGTTTTTATGTAAATTTTTAAAAACATTGACAGAAATCAAAATTTGTTCTCAAAGTAATGAAAATTTAGTAAACTATCACTTGAATTGGACATTAAAACTTTTTTTTTCATAAATTTTTATATGACATTTTTTTAGGAAATAAGAATGAGAAAATAATTAGTTATGATATTTTATTCCTTTTAAAAATCGATAACAACTGTACGTCGTTAAATTATTAAACATGGCTCCCTTTATTAACAATTCGGAGTCGAGATGACAGCAGAGTCGTGTCTATGTGGCAGCTGAGCGTGTCGGGATGTGCCTACTTATATAGTAGAGCTGATTTTCTTAAAATAGGTAAATAAAGTTTACAAATATGTTAAAGTAAAAAAAATATTCCACAACTGAGTGAGGGTCTGTTATATGAGCAGAGCAAAGAATAGGCAAGGAATTGATGCATTTACTAATCGATACAGTACCTTGAACTACAGTAATATGGCTGTTAAACCTTAAAAAATGTTTGTGCCTGGTGTGTATAACATTAAAAAACAATATGGGAATCGTGTTTTTAATTCTATATTAAACAAATAACAATAACTGGAATGCAATAAATATTTGAATATTTTCTTCAATAACTTAATCTACCACCGATGAAATGTTATAAAAAATATATGTACATTTGTTTTTTCAGTTTTAGTGATATGCACAACATAAAACGTTTTATTAAAAAAAGGAGTAAAATTCACAGCATGGCAACAATTAAAAATTGTAGATCTTAAAGCGTTAAACTCCCTTTAATATGTAACTCATAAACAATTTGACGCCTTTTTAAACGGATCGTAAAAAGAAGACAATTGACAAAGTCATGAATTCAAAGTATGTGAATCTGACAACAATAAAACAAACAAAAAACAAAACACAAAATATGATCAAGAACACACATATGTATGGTAACATGCAATACTTAGTTAGTGCACCAAAGAACATGTGGCATGTGTCATAAATATATACTCAAGTTAATGCTCGTAAATATACCAGCAGGATTTTGATTTTAAATAAAACAAAAAAAGCCGAATGGAATTTTTAAGAACACTTTTTTAAATTTTTTTAAAATGAAATCAAAGAAATAAAAAATATGAGGAAATTTACGACTCCTGTTGTGAGACAAACCAAAACAATGACAACAGCACGTAAAAGCGGGTTAAGATGTAACATCCCAGCTAAGTAACCTCCATTATTCTCCTCAATCAAGACAGAAAAAGGCGTTATTTTATTACAATTTTTTTATTACTTTAAAAAACTCATACTGTGCTTTCAAAATCAATTGAACGTTTTTTTAAACAGACAACACAAACTAATAATTTGTTAACAAAATATTAACATTTTTGGCAATACAAATGATATGACATTGTGACATTTCCGACGTACAAATAAAAATTGTACTTAGTTTTCTTAAACCGACTTCGTTATACGCTAAGTATCTTATCTCGGATATATTGAAATTGACAAATTTTGAATTTGTACTTTAATATCCACGATCCTTTAAACGATTTCATGACAACTAAAGACGAATGAATCATAACGCTGAAAAGCAAATCAACGAACATATTTTAATATAAACCAAGCCTGGCTACTTTGTAGCCTGCGGCTGATGTTATTATGCTACTAAGATAGTTAAATTCCATCACTTTTTCCAGTGATGTTTTGTTTATGATTAATTAAAACCTAATTGGCTTAAGAAGAGTATCTTTGAAACTTCTCATATCATGTCCAGCTATGACGCTCAGATTTAGCGGGAATATCAACAACAGATGTACCAACTTGACAAAAAAAAAAACTCAAATCGGAATGATGGGAACGCTACAGGGGGGTTAGTTAGTTAGTTAGTTAGTTAGTTACGACGGGTAGCCAAACACGTCCAGCCCACCTGGGTCCAGTATTGAACCCACTGTGATACCCATCAGTAATCCAGAAAATGGACAACCTATATGTCCGCGTCCCGGTGCGATCCGAACCAACCAGACACATGCACAAAAGAAACGATCTTGCCGAAATTCACACCGGCCAGATCCGACGAGCCAGCCAGAAACGGTCTGCCAAAAAAAGCAGTCCTAGTGTCCGAAAGACTCAGGCACTGTCATAGGAAGTGCTCAAAAGTCTCCTCTTCCTCTTCATCCTGACAACCCCTACAATAGTCATTGAACAGCAGACCCAATCTCCTAGCATGGGCACCAGCCACCCAGTGCCCAGTAATCACAGCCACAAGAGTTCGCAGCCTAAGTCGCGGCACCCCTATAATAAACTCCGAGCGAGCCCGATCATATAGTGGCCAGATTTGCCTCGATACAGAGCACGTGGGTTCAACATCCCACCGTAGCTGTGCCCTACCCAACATGTACCGCATGACCATAAGTCTGCCAGAGGAGAGTGGCATCCCAACTGATTGATCATCTCCTCATTTTTAAGGAGAGAGCCAGCCCTCACAAGTCCGTCCGCCATACAGTTTCCCCGGATGTCCGAGTGACCCCTTGTCCAGATAATCTCCAGGTCTGAATGTCTCGCCATCGCGTTGAGAGATGCCCGGCATTCACACACCAGTCGCGATATCGAGTAGACACCGGAGAGCGCCCTGATCGCAGCCTGACTGTCCGTACAGATCCGGATATCACTGTCATATAGCCCGTAGTACATCAACCAGTCCGCTGCCCTCTTTATCGCCGAGACCTCCACCTGTAAGACACTGCAGTGTGAGATGCACACGGAGAATATTCTATCCAGGAAGCGTTTGGGTGTGCAGTAATCTATCCCCCCAGGGATCGTATCCAAATACCTAAAGATGGTCGCATGCCCGTAGACCCTGTCCGACCATGCCCTTGCCATATTCAACCTCATCACAGACATGCCTGCCATCTGCCTAGCCATCGGGTCCGCTGGAAGCCAGTTCAGCAGTACAAACAAGGTCCTCGAAGGAGTAGACCTGAGCGCACCTGTAATCATCAGTGCTGCACTCCGCAGAACCTTGTCAATGTTACAGGGTGGTTATTTCGGAAACTCTTTGATCAAGCCATAGTTTCTATGGCTCGTTTTCTCACTAATATGTTCAGCAGGCCTAAGCTCAAAAGAGTCTATAATACAGCTATGGGACGGGTTTTTATCGTCACGGTTATGCTCATGTACGCTTATATCTGCACCTTGTCTAATTAAATTTGGCTTGTCCCTAAGCTTGTTCTCCCCGCCCACACAACTGTCGCATAGAGTTATGGGTTATAAATGTAATTAATCGCAATAAAACTCATTTAATTAATTAATAATGAAATTAAACGATATTCTTAATGCTGAACAGTAAACTAAATCTTACTTTGTAGCTCAAAACTACAAAATATCTTATGTTCTAATTGATCATTTTTCTTTCTATTTTCGCAGTCTAATGTCTGTCATACTCGTATCATGCCACTTAATACGTTTTTTTTACTTAAGATGTTATAGTAGCAGGCACCAGCCAAGCAACATTTGTATTCACATCTGGAGTTTTATGCAATTTGTTATTTCATTTGTTTTTATTAAAAAACTTTGTCATTTAACAGTCATTACATATGTATGATGCATATGTATGTGCGTGTGTACAATGTACATATACTCGTATTATTAATAAATTTTGTCTCCAGAAAAATATCGACGTAAACATAAACAAAATAAATTATCTTTAAAAAATTGCTTATTCCTAAGTTTAAGGAACGAACAGAAAGCATTGTGTTGCTGTTTGCGTTGCTTAAACAAGTTTCGATTTGATTCTTTTTTTTGGCCTTGTTTAGAGTGTTTGAGGAGACAATGAAGTCATCGAGATTGAATTTCATTGGAAATTCATTTTGCATATTTAACATGTTACAAATGTTAAAAACAAAAATATTTTGCCATTTAAAATTTACTAACATTTTTAAAAAATAAGTTTAAAACTACGATTCTAAATATAAAAATTTGTAAAAAATTTCCTCTATAATGTTGCAACTATATAATATCATGCAAACAACGTACTTCGCTTAAATTTTGAATTGTCAATTAATAAAAACGGATTTCTTCTAAGAATTAAATAATAATTTAAATCTATGAACAGTGACGAATTTAATTATTGATATGGTGATTTAATGGTCTTATTAAAAAAGTTTTTGAAAAACGACTATATTGTGACGTTTTAACCTTTTTAAAACGTTTGAGTTCTTTTAAATTAAGCAAGATAAAATAAAGGCAGCGAATTTAATGTTTTACTTTACAGCACTCGTTTATTTAACTTCCATTATATTCAATTATATCTATACAGTATTCAACTTAATTACACCAATTTACTCAATACACAACTCTTAATACGACTTTACACTATGACTAAAACTATAACTTACTGCTGTAGGGAAGCAGCTTCCCTTTTATACCTGACTGGCATTAGTTTCGAATATTCCAGTACACTGCGAAACCTTCTATTCAGCTTTTAATTCAACTATGTTATTACCCATGCGATGAGTTGTTAACGCTGCCAAATACACAAATAAGTATGGCATAGCCAGGGTGAATCATTGACACCCTTGACACAAACCAGTAGAACATAATCCCGCAATACAGTTTTATTTGTACTGATGTTGGTGTATATTCTATTAAGGCGTTTTCATTTTCGTAAAAATATTTACTAGATATGTGATAAATTTCCAAAAAAAAAAAAATTTTTGTGACCGCTGTTTTAATATTATAAAATTTTTAGACAAATACCTGCTTCATCTCTTAATTTTGGTTATTGCTCGATTTTTTAGGAAGTGAACGAAGGTGGAAAATTCGACTTTTTAAGGTTTTCTTTTAGTATAGTTAAACATTCCTTTTTTGCTCATAATTTCGTCAATAAATACCGACTCGCCTCTAATGCAGTGGGCAATTATCTCCACACAATCACTGCCTAGGAACATGTTTTACAATTGCAGCATGGTTTTGTTTTTCTAGCTCGGTATGTTTTTTGACAGAGGTTGGCGGTTATCGGAGTAAATGATTTTGAGCTTGCTTTTATCTACAAGCATAAGGCCTTTAACTTTTGCTAAAGGCTTCTTTTGGTTCACTAATGAAATAAGAGATTTTCTCAAGTAACAGAAGCAACAGAAATATTGCCACGCTGTTTATCCCATATTTCAAACATTCAATAGGGATATTTTTGCATTTACATAAGAACACTGGAGAGTTTGTATAACATGTCAGAAATCGTTCATGAATCCCAAGTGTTGCTGAATGACATAGCGAAGCATTCTAAAGGGTCCGCCATCTAACGTTTTTTTTCAAGTAGTGCTTATTTCGTGAATTGTTTTATTCTTCCGCTGAACGAATATGGTTGTGTATACGCTTGAACAACGCTGGGAAATATTGCGTGCGATCGACTTACTGAAGATGCTGATTTTGCCAAAAAAGTCATCTTTTCAGACGAAGCTCATTTTGATGTTGGCGGGTATGTAAACACGCAAAATTGTTGCATTTGGGGCACAGAAAACCCGCACGCATACATTGAAAAGGCGATACACCCAAGACGAGTCACTGTTTGGTGCGGATTTTGGTCCAGAGGCATAATTAGGCAATTTTTCTTCGAAAATGAGCAAGGAATGGCCGTTACAGTCAATGGTGATCGTTATCGGGCCATGTTGAACGAATTTTTGTTCACAAAAATTGAAGAGGAGGATATTAGCAATATTTGGTTTCAACAAGACGGCGCTACGTGCCACACAGCCGAAGCTACACTCGATGTTTTGATTTGTTTTTGAAGATCGCATTATCAGCCGCAGAGCTGATGTCGTTTGGCCACCTCGGAGCTGCGATTTGACACCGTTGGACTATTATTTGTGTGGTGCCGTCAAAGATAGGTGTTATGACAACAAGCCAGAGACAATTGACGCTTTAAAGGACAGGCTACTGCATGGCCAGCCGAAGCAGCCATTTGAATGAAATTATTTTCCATTATTAACCGCAAGGATTGTACTTTCAAATAAAAAAGCAATTTGAGAAAATATTCAGTAGTTTTTTTTAAAGCATTTAAAAAAAAAAAAAAATTATTTGACGGACCCTTTACGATTACTTTTACTTGGGGTCATGGACATAAGTCCACTAAAGTATGGCGGATGTACTTGAGGACGCAAATTTTTACTGACCGTTGGGCTGTTGTCAGACTTGCCCAAAGGATGGAAATTCCATATAATTTGCTTTGCAGAAGTTGCAATTAATAGAGTTATCAAGTGTTTTATTAAAGCAACTCATGGAAAAATCCTTTTATTTTATAAAATTTGTTGCGCTTGTTATCAAAAGAGTACTCTTAACAATTTTTTTTTTTATACCGAACAATAATCCCATTTCCAATCACTGATTGATCTGCTTTTTATATGACTGTGTTAACAATTGTTTAAAAGCTCTCGAACTTCTCGTAACTTCAGACATATTCCAAAATTTCCCCGATATTTCCAAGGCATTTGGTAGAGTCTGGCACGAGGCTCTCATATCCAGACTTATTGCTTTTGGTATCGGTAGTCTCTTCTCTCGATTCATATCGAGCTTTCTCAGAAATCGCACTATAAGAGTGGTTGTAAATGGGATCTCATCCGACGAGTTCAGGATAAATTCATGGGTACCGCAAGGCTCTGTTCTTTCTCCAACTCTATTCCTAATATTTCTTAACGACTTTCTTTTTCTCACTTACAATCCCATTTACTCTTTTGAAGATGACAGCAACATATGTCATTCATATTCTTTTGATCGTAGGCCGAGTCGTTTGAAGATTGGGGTGAAAATGCAGAATATGAACGACACGCTTACTGGCAACCTGGCGAAAATGTCTGAGTGGGATCGCGAGTACAAGATCGACTTTAACCCGCGCAAGACCCAATATTGTTTTCTGACACACAGACGTGGGGGTGTGTTGTCATTTGTATCTATGGGTAATGTAGATATTGAGAAATCAGATGCTCTTGTTGTTTTGGGCATGAGAATTCACTGTGACGTTCGTTGGAACGAGCACATATTTCGAGTATCAAAAGAAGACTTTAAGTGCCTCGGTGGACTTTTGCAAGAATTAGTTCACTCCATCTGATTTCCTTAATATTTAAAAGACCTATATCCGACCAAAATTGGAATACAACTCTCATTTATGGGCCGGTGCTTCAAAGTCTATTTTGGAGCTTCTCGATCGCGTACAGGAGAGGACGACGATTCTTGTTAATGACGGTATGATAGCCAACTCTATCGATTCATTAGAGCATCGTCGCAATGTGGCGTGTTTTTCATGGTTCTATCGGTACCATAACGGAATGTATTCTAACGAAATTAAGAAACTAATTCTTGGTAATCATATATTTTTACGTAGTACTCGTATTTCTCGTAGAGCGCATCGCTTTGTAGTTGATTGTCCTGTAAATCGCACAACGCATTATAGGAAGAATTAGTTTTTTGGCCGTACTGTTCGTTTGTGGAACAATTTTCCTGCGAATGTCTTCCCTGCACTTACGACATGAGCAAATGCAAATCGAAAGTCCATAAACACTACTCCCTCTATTCTCCTTCCCACAACCTATTTTCCTAGTACCAGCATAAAGCACTGCATGAGTAGGGGTTATCCCCTGAGTGCTGGTATCAAATAAAAAAAAAAAAAAAAAACAACTTTATTAAAAAAACTTATTTATTTAATTTCTAGTTTGTTTTTGTTGCTGTATCGGCACTTCAATTGTTCTATAGGGCGAACAAGACGTCGAATTAGATAAAAGATTTTGTTGTGAACCTATGTGCCACAATGCTAGCAATTTCATTTCATATTTTCCTCCTACACAATACCACTATCTAATAAAGCGTGTTTTTTATAGAGGTATAGAACTTTAAGATGGCATTACTTTTCAAGACGGCGGCCAACTTAACAGCTATCAAGTGATTTATTCTCAGTTTGGTTTGGTAATTCATCATTAATAGACTCAGCCCGGCGTAGATTCGTCGAATGGGCCCAAAACGAGATTACCGTTGTTCCCGATTTTCATAAGCGAATTTTGTTTAGCGATGAAGCGCACTTCTGGTTGAATGGCTACGTCAACAAAGAAAACTGCCGCATTTAGAGTGAAGGTAATCCTCAAGTGTATGTGGAAATACCGTTACATCCAGAAAAACTGATTGTTTGGTGCGCTTTATGGGCTGGTGGAATCATTGGTCCGTACTTTTTCAAAAACGATGGTGGCCAGAACGTTACAGTCAATGGTGATCGTTATAGAGCCATGATTACTAACTTTTTTATTCCTGAATTGAATAACCATGATGTCCAGGAGATGTGGTTTCAACAAGACTGCGCAACATGTCACACAGCTCGTGCCACAATAGATTTATTGAAAGACACGTTTGGTGACCGCCTAATTTCACATTTATGACCTGTGAATTGGCTTCCAAGATCTTATGATTTATGGGCTATTGGGGCTATTTAAGGTCATTGGTCTATGCGGTAAAGCCACAAACGCTTGACCATTTGGAAGACAACATTCGCGCGTGTTATTGCCGATATACGGCCACAAATGTTGGAAAAAGTCATCGAAAATTGGACGTCCAGATTGGACTACATCCGCGCCAGCCGTGACGGTCATATGCCAGAAGTCATATTTAAAATGTAATGCCACAAGATTATTTTTCGGATAAATAAAATTCGTGTCAATCGAATGATCCATCGTTGTTTTATTGCAACTTAAAGTTCTATACCTCTATGAAAAACACCCCTTATAATCAGTGTAACTAAAGCATGTAAACGAAATTTTTTTACAAATTTAAACGCGAATATTTCGATCAAAACAAAAAAGCTATGAAGCAATTATTTCTTATAAAATTCTTAAACTTGTAAGAAATAAAATACCTTTCCAATTTTTAGTTCAAAGGAAAGGATTATGGGGTTAACATCAAAGTTCGAAAAACAATTTAAAAAATGTTTTTAGGCAATTTTTTACCATACCCAAATACCTCTTTTGCAACTTTCGGAAGGCTAACATAAACGTGTCGAGTAAATGCTCGGAACCTGAATATATATACACAGCAAGGAAAGAAATTTAACAAAAATATTTTAACACAGGGTGTCCGCCGGGAAGGTATACTACTTTGTTTGGTTATAATTTATGTATGGAATACAATATCAGATAAATGCCCGCCTCTGTTAGCCTCATAAATGCGAGCCCTTTAGAGCACATTTTTCATTACATTCTCACACATTTCACGCGGTATTTCGTTAATTCCATCACGAATGTTTTGTTAAACCTTACTTTTCAGATATCCTCACAAAAAGAAGTCCGGAGCAGTCAAATCAGGCAATCGTGGAGTAGAGCTGCAAAACAATCGATGGCACTATCGATAGTATCGATAGTTTTGATTTTGTCTGACCATCGATAGTTTTTTTTACTAAAGATACTATCGGCAAATTCTAAAGTGGGGCTTACACGATAATACAAGTCGTACAACGTGTTAAGTTATCATGTAGAAGTGAGCGGATAGTATCGTGTAAATTTAATATGTGAGGAGAGCGTACGACCTTGAGAGAAAATAAAAATAAAAATTTGACAGTCGTATGGCTCTGTTTGTTTTTGAAATTTTTTAAAAACCATTAGATCAGGGGTGTATTTTGATGTAAATAAATAAAATAAACAAAGAAAAAAGCAAATTTTTGCGCAAGCACTGTTGGTACCTCTTAAAACAGCTGCTTTTATTTTACTTTGTTTTGGTTTAATAAGTTTGTTTGAATAATAAGTGTAGCTTCCATATGTTTTTTTTTCTTATTGTGCGACTTTATACAGTAGTCATAAGTTAATTTTTAAGTTTTTTTGATGACTTGAAGGGATTCATCTTTAAAGTAGCAATTAAAAGTTTATTAAAACTGCCAGCTGTTTCACGCTTTCTTCCCATTGTCTCTGCAGTTTTCTTTCACTGGATCGCATTCATTACTTTAGTTTTGAAGCACTTCTTGGTCTGAACATTTTCGCTATATACTCGTATAAGGATTACTCTTCCATCAAAAACCTTCAATACATAACATTTTATGACATATTGGAAAAAAATACTGTTCCTATTACTGGTTCCAACACTGTATATTTATTATTATTCTTTCACTTTCACTAAAATTCTAATAATTTTGCCACACGTAGTACTTGAAATAATCCGATAGTATCGATCGGTTTTTTTGCAAACTATCGAAACAATCGAATGGGCCGGCTATCAGCAGTTTTACAGCTCTACCGTGAAGGCCAATCCACATCACCATTCACTGAAATAATTTGTTGTGGAAAGAGGTCTCGCAGTAGTTAGATTGTAATTCTGGCTGCCTGAGATGTAACACCGTCTTGTTGAAACCACATGTTAGTAAAGCCCAAAGCATGCAGTTATGGCATTAAAAAGTTTTAAATCGTATCACGATATCGCTCCCCATTGACAGTTACCGTTACGTCGTTTTAAGTTTCAAAGAAGTAAGATCCTATGATTCCTCCTGACCGAATTGCACACCAGACTGTCACTTTTAATGGATGCAAAGGTGACTTATGAATAATTTGAGGGTTTTCCATTGCCAAGAACCGACTATTCTGTTTATACACATAACCATTCAAATGAAAATGTGCCTCGTGACTCATTATGATTTTTTCATGAAAATCGATGATTGATTTTTGATAAACTGTCAAGACTAATGTTTACCAAAATGTCCCGGCGGACACCCTGTATAAAAGCGTTAATACATTTGTAAAAAAAAGTTTCTTGTATGGCAAGCAATTTGCAGTTGTGAGCAATTCACCAAGCCATTTGACCGTAAAGGAAACATTGAGAAAAGAGTGCCTAGAAAAACTTTGATTACCATCGTACCAACTTTATTCTCCGCCGTCAATATTTTGGCCTGATTTATCAACAATCTATTACTCCTACGAAACAGTAGAAACATTCTGAAAAAAATAACGTAAGATTTGTTGAAAAGGAGTAATCCATCAAACGGCCTCGCGTGGCCTAAAGAGTAAAATACCTACGTACGCCTTATCTGGTAGAGAAATAGATTTTTTTTAATTGTATTGTATTTCTTCAAATACTTTTAATTTGTGGTATTAATTTGATTTTTATTATTTTTTATTAATAAAATATTAAATAATAGAAATGTAAAAAATTGTTCGCTTACATGCTTTATAGCAATATAAATAAAGCAATAATGTGATTGAAAACGCAATACAATCGATGTCTATTAATCATTCAAAAATGTTTTGTTCTTTTTTGTTTTGCAGAAATAAAAGATGTTTTTTTCACAGGTAAACTATTTCTATTCACATGATTATAGGCTTAAGTAAATGAACCTGTGTGCTTGATCCATTAAATCTGATACAAAAAGTGATTGTTATGTATCACATACAACAACAAGAGAAAGAAAAAGAATAAATTTACGCAACATTTCCATCACATTGACATGTTAGCAGGATAATTTATCAAAATGTATTTGTATTTGCTTATAGAACTTATTCTCCTCTATTCAATAACTTGTATTTATTTGTCACTATTTATATGTATCTACGTATGTGTGTATGTATGTACATAAGTTTTATAATGCTCGAATAGGGCGCTTTAATATAAAAGTTTTGTCCATAGCGCACTTTACAAAAACTTTAGGAAAATCCAGCGTTCAAAAATAGCATTTTTTTGCAATCATTGCTCTCTTTTGTTTTAACAAGATATTGATCCTGTAATAAGAACTTTAAGTAAAAATTTCTTGTGTCATAATTATAGTGCAGTTTCCTTAACAGTCTTAAATATAAAAATTAATGTGTCTATGTTTGTGTTGTATAGACAGCCAAACGGCTGAATCGTATGTCTAGAAGGAACTATAGGCTAGAATCTTCAAAAATTCATTTAAAAATTCCATGGAGCCACGCCCGCAAAAAGTAAATATTTATATGTCTATATATAGGGTGTTTTTTATAGAGGTATAGAACTTTAAGTTGCAATAAAACAACGCTGGATTATTCGATTAACATGGATTTTATTTATCTGAAAGATAATCTTGTGGTATTACATTTTAAATATGATTTCTGGCATATGACCGCCACGGCTGGCGCAGATGTAGTCCAATCTGGACGTCTAATTTTCGATGACTTTTTCCAACATTTGTGGCTGTATACCGGCAATAACATGGCGAATGTTGACTTCCAAATGGTCAAGCGGTTGTGGCTTTACCGCATAGACCAATCATTTTACATAGCCCCACAGAAAGTATTCTAGTGGTGTTAAATCACAAGATCTTGGAAGCCAATTCACAGGTCCAAAATGTTAAATTAGGCGGTCACCAAACGTGTCTTTCAATAAATCTATTGTGGTACGAGCTGTGTGACATGTTGCGCCGTCTTGTTGAAACCACATCTCCTGGACATCATGGTTATTCAATTCAGGAATGAAAAAGTTAGTAATCATGGCGCTATACCGATCACCATTAACTGTAACGTTCTGGCCACCATCGTTTTTGAAAAAGTACGGACCAATGCCCATAAAGCGCACCAAACAGTCAGTTTTTCTATATGTAACGGTGTTTCCACATACACTTGAGGATTACCTTCACTCCAAATGTAGCAGTTTTGTTTGTTGACATAGCTATTCAACCAGAAGTGCGCTTCATCGCTAAACAAAATTCGCTTATGAAATTGAAAAAAAAATTCACATATGAAATATGAAAATTGCACTATTTGCAAGCGTTGTTCAGGCGTGAGTTTATTCATGATGAATTGCCAAGCCAAACTGAGAATAAATCACTTGACAGCTGTTAAATCGGTCGCCATCTTGAAAACTAATGCCAACTTAAAGCTCCATACCTTTATAAAAAACACGCTTTAGTTAAAATGCTAACAGTAGGAGTATTTTAATTTGGCCCAAATAGCAAATAATGGGTGGAATCGGATATGTCGGCATGGTACCTCCCTTATAAAGTAAATATTGATTTTCGTATATCTTGAGAGCGATTAAAGCTACAATTTCTGAATTAGGTTTCAATAACTTCATACATAACATAGATAAATGGCCTTATCAACCCGTCTATCGGATTTCAGCCTGCTGCAGCACCTCCTTCCAGGCACTTCTGCCTAGCACGTGCTTTCGCCCATTGGTCACACCCATTGCGGATAGGGTTTCCTCGACCTGATCTCTCCATCGTAGACAAGGGCGTCCTCCACGCCTACGCCCACTAACTTCCACATCGAACACTCTTCTTGCTGGAGCATCTTCATCCATTCGAACGACATGTCCTAGCCAGCGTAGCCGCTGAAAGTTAATTCGCTGAACAACGTCCATGTCGTTATATAGCTCATACAGCTCATGGTTAGTTCGAGTACGTAGTTCATCGCCAAACCGCAAAGGACCAAAGATCTTCCGTAGAACTTTTCTCTCAAACACACCCAAGGCAGCTACATCGGTTCGTAACAATGTCCATGTTTCTGACCCATAAAGAAGAACAGGGAGGCTGAGCGACTTGTAAGGTGTCAACTTCGTTACGCGGGAGAAGGCTCAATTGCTGATTAAGACCATAATAACACCTGTTGCAAAGAGTGATTCTACGCTTGACCTCAAGACTGATATCGTTACTGCCGGTAATAGCAGTGCCTAGATTGATGAATTCATTCACCACATCGAAAGTATAGTTGTCGATCGCAACCTGGGAGCCGATACGCCGCACATCGCTACTTGTCGACAACATATACTTCGTCTTGGCCTCATTTACCGTTAAACCCATTTTGGTAGACTCTCTTTCGATGGCATTGAAAGCAGCAGTGACATCTCGATTGGTACGCCCAAGGATGTCAATATCGTCAGCGTGTGCAAGGAGCTGGATACTTTTGTAAAATATGGTGCCACTGCGATGTACACCCGCCTTCCGCAGCACGCTCTCCATGACGAAATTGAAGAGGTCGCCATGTCTAAAACCTCGCACGGTCTCAAAAGGTTCTGAGAGTTGCCTTCCTATGTTGACGGAGCTGCAGGAGTTTCTCAACGTCATTCTGCACAGTCTTACCAATTTTTTAGGAATACCAAGCTCTGACATTGCGGCATACACACAATCTCTTCTCGGGCTATTGAAGGCTGCTTTGTAGTCGATTAAAAGATGGTGCGTATCGACTTAATTCTTATGGGTCTTTTCCAATATTTGGCGTAATGTAAATATCTGGTCGATGGTGGACTTACCAGCTGCACTGATAAGGTCCGATCAATCCAATCCAATCCGCTCGTAAGGAGGAGCGATAGGGAGAAGACTTATACCCTGCAGTTGGCACAAATTGTAGGGTCTCCCTTCTACAATAACTTCATAGTCAATACAAATCATCAGTCAAAAAGTGGCGGAATTGATCAAGTTAGTATGATACTTTCCATACAAACTAAATATTGCTTTTGTATATCTTGAGAACAGTAATTCTAAGTAGAATTGTCTAAATTTGACACAAACCACGTCGTCGAAAATACACATCATCATTTAAGAACTGGACGAGATGGATAAGTGGGCGACGTTCCTTCCATTCATACTAAACATGGAATTTTTATATATATAGAGAACAACAATTAAAGCTTTATCTATCCACGTCAGCTATACACAGCCATAACTATATAACGGGTCTGCCATCTAACCTTTTTGTTTTTAAACTAGTGCTTATTTCGTGAATGGTAACACTTAGTTCATGCCTGATTTGACATATAATTAGTTTTATCCTTCCGCTGAACAAATATGGTTGTGTATACGCTTCGCTAAGTGGGCCTGCGATCGACTTACAGAAGATGCCTATTTTGCCAAAAAAAAATCATCTTTTCAGATGAAGCTCATTTTGATCTTGGCGGGTATGTAAACAAGCAAAATTGTCGCATTTGGGGCACAGAAAACCCGCACGCATACATTGAAAAGCCGATACACCCAAGACGAGTCACTGTTTGGTGCGGATTTTGGTCCAGAGGCATTATTCGAAAATGAGCAAAGAATTTCTGTTCACAAAAATTGAAGAGGAGAATATTAGCAACATTTGGTTTCAACAGGACGGCGCTACGTGCCACACATCCGAAACTACACTCGAGTTTTGCGCCCTGTTTTCAAGAAAAAAAAAATTATTTGGCAGACCCTTTATATAAAAGAGGACTATAAAATGCGTTGTAATTGATGTTCTCTGAAATACGCGAACCGATTTTATTTTGTAAGCCTTTAAACGTCAAAACTAAGGTTTTTATGTAAAGGTGTTTTTGTAGGTCCATTGGTTCACGAGTTAGAGTGAACACCTTTGTATTGCATAAGTGAAAACGAAAATTATTACAGAATTTAAGCTTTGTGTGAGTCAGAAAATATTTTTAAAACTGTGTAGAAAGCTTTCATTTGGTGTGTGGCTTCACTATCATTCAACTGTGCGGTTTCACGACAATACAAAATTTTTATTTATAGTAAATCGAGGTAGTTAGATCGGGGTCTAGTATTGACTACTCGTATCAGTATCACTACTGGAGAGTAAGGTCAAGAGTTAGGTCAAGTTTTGCTAGTAACCCGAGGTCATTTTATGACTTCGTTCGTGTTAAACGGAAATCGTCTGCGTTTCCTACTGAAATGTTTTACGGGGAACAATCGTCTGCTGATTATCTGGATATATCGAATATTTATTTCAGTCTACGTATAGGCAATTTGACTCTGTCATAGATTCGAGCAGTATTTTTGCGTATCCCTACTCTGTCAAAAGTGTATCAATTTCTGATATTCATGAATTTGATATTGAGTCCGTTCTTCTGCCTTTGTCAAAGCTGAAGAATACACACTTACCGGGGGGTTCCTGTCTGTGTCTTAAAGAGCTGCGCTGTAGCTTTGAGTGGTCCGTTGACGTTTATCTTTAACAAGCTTTTGAAAATAGGCGTAAGTCCGGTATTAGATCGAATATATCGAATTATAGGGCTAGCTCAGTGCTATTCCTAAGCTTATATAAGAAGGTGCTTACAAACTATCTCTGTTTTCGAACGAAATCTATAGTGTTTTTGTTTCAGCATGGTTTCTTAAAGGGGAGGTCGATGGTAACTAATCTTCTTGAATTTACTACTAATGTTTTTAGGCACTTTGTTGAGGGTACTCGAACTGATGTTATTTATCCTGATTTTATTAAGGCCTTTGATAGAGTTGATCATAGGATTTTGCTTCATAAATCGGCTTTAATTGGTATTCCTGATGGGATTCATAGTTGGATAGACTCTTACCTCTCTTTTAGGACTTATAAAGTTTTGTTCCGGAATGTGTTGTTTGGGTCCTGTTATGTTCCGCAGGGTAGTCATTTGGGTCCACTTTTGTTCTTGTTATTTCTTAATGACGTTTCTGATGTATTTTCGGACTGTGGTGTTTTAATGTACACTGATGATGTTAAGTTATTTTATACTTCTTATGATGTTTCTGGCCAGACTGCTCTACAACGTAGTATTGACGTTTTGTTGACTGGTGCGAAGTTAATTTGATGTATCTAAGTTCGAGAAAATGTGGGCATATAGTTTTTTCCCGTAGGTGTATAATACCGTTCGAGTTCACAATTCATTATTGCCCGTTGAAGACTCTTACCTGGGTGTTCTATTGGATGGGAAACTGTCATTTATTGATCATTTTAGTATGATGACTAATAAGGCTAGTGCGGTTTTAGGTTTTGTGAAAAGATAGTCCAGGGAATTCACTGATCCTTATACTACAAAACAGTTATATATTTCTCTTGTTAGGCCGATTTTGGAGTATGCTTCGGTAATTTGTAATCCTTATTATCAGTGTCATATTAATTCAATTGAGTCTGTTCAGAGGCGATTTTTATTATTCTGTTTACGTGGCTTAGGGTGGAATTATGTTGATAGATTTCTTTCGCATGAGGCCAGGTTGGGCCTGATTCAACTTCCTACATTGGAACGTAGAAGGGCAGTTTAAGGTATTTCTTTTGTTCGCAACCTTATTGCCAGCAGTATTGATTCCATGTTTTTACTTTGTATCTTGAATTTTAGTATTCCAGTTAGATTTTCTCGCCACTATTGCCTTCTTGCCCTGGACTTTTACGGGACAAGTTATCCGCTATAGTCCGGACTGTAATGTGTACGTGTCTCTATGCTAAGGAGACGAGCCCTCCACGGTCTATATCTTTAAAACGGTAATAGTAAGAGTCTCTAAATTTGTGTCAACACAAATCATCATTCAGAAATTAGGCCGAATTGTATAAGTGATAGTAGCATCTCGTAAACAAAGTAAATATTGATTTTTGTGTATCTTTATAACAATAATAGTGGAAGCTTTTGAATTTGGTCTAAATAATTTAGTAGGTAATACACATCATCAGTCGAAATATGGACGAAATTGAATAAGGGGGTGTGGCATTTTTCATAAAAATTAAATATTGGTTTTTGTATATCTCGAGAACGATTAGAATAGGAGGTTCTGGTCCAAATGACTTCTTAGATAGTATAAACCATCAGTTAAAAAGTGGGCCCAATGAAATTAAATAATGATTTTTGTTTATATTGAAAATGGTTAGAGTTGAAGCTTCTAAATTTGGTTTAAGTAACGTGGCAGTCAATACAAACCATCATTAAGAAAAATATGGTATTTAGCATGTATAGAGAACGGTAACAGTCAAAGCTTTCTTTATTAAAAAACAGGTAAAATGGGAGAAATTACTCTAGTATAGCTATAAAGTAGATTCTACAGCGTTTTTCGGAAGGAACTGTATTATATCTTAAATGTTTGGATTTGAACCGAAAGGGAATAAAATGGGAAAGTGGTAAACAATAAAAACTAAGAGAAAAGTTAAGATTAGATAGGAGTAGCGAAGCTCGCCTGGTTTTAGCTAGTCTTAAATAAAATTTAATCCATCAATATTAGTTAAGATAAAGTGTGGTTTGGGCTTTAAATTAATATTTCAGGCTCATGTCATGGCCATATTAAAGACTATGCCGTGCTTGTTATGTGACAGTATTTTTCTGAAAATCTTCTGATTTACTCGGGCAGCGAGGCTGCAATCTGATTACTTGCAAGCGTCACCTTGACGTCTATCCTCGTCCATGATTTCCGGAGGTTTCTCTTGGAAATCTTGGATTCATTCGATGGTAACTCTCATATGGGTTCCGGGACACTAGCTAGATCAGGTACTGATTTCAGGAACATAACATTGGCCATCCGTTTGCCTTTATCAGGGCTGGATATTTTTGGGACAATGTGTGTCGTAGCCAAAAAAAGATCGCCGTCGATGTATATATGGCGAGGCTTTGTGCCGCTGTGGTATGGTAGGTAAGACGCTCGCCTGTCAATAAAGAGGACTTCTGCTCAATACCAGACCATACCATCTGGGTAAAAATTTTCACCTCATACTACTATTGAAAACTTCTCTAATGCATTCGCCGTTCGCAGCCGCCGTTGAACTATAGGTTCCTTTTAATGAATCTAAGAATAAAATCGTGTGCAGATCATAGACTGAGAAAAGTTCTCGAGTTCCTCCATTGAACATTGTGGGAATTACTATTATAATGGCGGAGCTCAATTTCGTTGGCAGCATGAGAACACGTACGGTGTTGCTGGGCCATTTGTACGGGCCATTGCAGGATAGAAAGCATAGGAAAGGGAGAGCTAATTTGAGGTTAGGAAGTAAATTGGTTCAATAACAAATTTTTGTAGACAAATTTAGTTTAATTCATACCAATATAAAATAGAAATATTGGAATTAATAATGGAATATGTTGTCGGGCAAATGTTAACCTCTAGCACGTAGGCAGACGTCCGTTTTTTCACAAAAACCACATTTTGCAATAAAGCTTCGCTTATCTTGCCAATATAACGCCGAGTTTCATATTTCAGAGTGTCAGTTGTTTGTGGCTTGTTCATGTAAACCCGGTCTTTTAAATAGCCCCAGAGAAAATAATCCAGCGGCGTTAAGTCACAAGAACGAGGCGGCCAACTGACCTCGCCAAATTGAGAAATTACGCGACCGGAAAAATTTCTCATGCAATAACTGAATTGTTTGGCCGGCTGAGTGGCTTGTGGCGCCGTCCAAAGGTCACTGATGTCAACGCTAGCCAATTGTGGCCACAGAAAATTGGTTATCATGGTTTGGTATCGCAGAAAATTCACGGAGACGGCGTTTCCTTGCTCATTTTCGGAAAAATACGTGCCGATGATGCCGCGTAACCACTAAACGCACCATACGGTCACTTTCATTGTATATAAAGGTTTTTCAAGGATTGTTTGTGGATTTTGTGAACCCCATATGCGACAATTTTGTTTGTTTACATAACAAGACGAGCACGGAAAACATCATGCTACAGGGTCAGCCAGTCGAGTATGTAGATAGCTTTTCCTATCTAGGAAGTACAATGACTACAAACGGTGGCGTAGAAACAGACGTAGATAACAGGCTCAATAAAACGAGAGCGGTATTTGGACAACTACAGTCAGTATGGAGAAGCTCACATATATCCAGACACACTAAGCTCAGAATATTCAACTCATGTGTTAAATCGGTACGGCTGTATGGCAGTGAAACCTGGCTTGTATCGAAACTAGTGCTTATTTCGTGAATGGTAACACTTAGCTCATGTCTGATTTGACAGATAATTAGTTTTATCCTTGCGTTGAATGAATATGGTTGTGTATACGCTTGAACAACGCTGGAAATCTGGACTTGCGATAGACTTACAGAACATGCCGATTTTGCCAAAAAAAAAAAAATTATCTTTTCAGATGAAGCTCTTTTTGATCTTGGCGGGTATGCAAACAAGCAAAATTGTTGCATTTGGGGCACATAAAACCCGCACGCATACATTGAAATGCCGATACACCCAAAACGAGTCACTGTTTGGTGCGGATTTTGGTCCATAGGCATAATTGGGCCAATTTTCTTCGAAAATGAGCAAGGAGTGGCCGTTACAGTCAATGGCGATCTTTATCGGGCCATGTTGAACGAATTATTGTTCACAAAAATTGAAGAGGAGGATATTAGCAACATTTGGTTTCAACAGGACGGCGCTACGTGCCACACAGCCGAGGCTACACTCGATGTTTTGCGCCCTGATTTTGAAGATCGCATTATCAGCCGCAGAGCTAATGTCGTTTGGCCACCTCAGAGCTGCGATTTGACATCGTTGGACTATTATTTGTGGGGTGCCGTCAAAAATAAGTGTTACGCCAATAAGCCAGAGACAATTGACGCTTTAAAGGACAATATTCGTGAAGTCATTGGTGAAGTACAGCTGCACACAAACGATAATGTGCTTAAAAAATGCATGGCCAGCCGAGGCAGCCATTTGAATGAAATTATATTCCATTATTAACCGGAAGGATTGTACTTTCAAATAAAGAAAGATATTTGAGAAAATATTTCGTAGTATTTTTTATAGCATTTAAAAAAAAAAATATTTGGCGGACCCTATAAATCTGCAAAATTCTTTACACAAATTGTTCTTAAAGTATTCCGTCTGTTCCTATAAGTTATCTCATTCTCTTTTCCCCTTAAAACATTAAAAATAAAAAAAAGGACATGAATGTTTTGACACGAAACTCATATTCATACAGATTTCCTGGTTAACAAATGAAGGAATTTTTAGTTGTGCCACTACATTGCAACCATTCATTTCATTTCATATCAATTGGAATATTTATACAAATGAATTCAGTGCTTTCTAACGTAAAACAACCCGACGTTAAACGTGTACTAGCAACAATAACAACAACAACATGCAAATATAAATGTCTGGCTAGCAAACGACGAACAAAAGGCCACTGAAATGATGTATGTGTGTTTGTACTCCATTAGTAATACATATCCTTGTTGTTATCTGCTCCCCGATAGCTGTATTTTGTCTTAAGCTTGATTAATAACATTTTTATTTATTTGCGCTTTTGGCTCCTTTCGATTTTCGTATTATTGTACCAGATATTTAGTCAAAATTTTATCTGTGTGTGTCGTTGTATGTACATACGTATGTAGTTGTTGTAGCTGTAGTAGTAACAAATATTGTTATTTCCGTGTTATTTGAGATAAAAAAACAAAAAATCTTTATGTTTAATTTTAATGGATTGACCCAGTTTTCCACATAGTTTGTCATTTACTTTATTCGCTTGCGCTGTTGTTTTCCTTGATTTGAGCAGGAATTTAAGTCATTTATTACGATTTGTCAGGAAAAACGGAAATAAAAGGAAAAATTTAATGTTGAATACACATTTGACTAAAACGCGCTCTCAACGGATGCAAGACAGTGTGTTCCTTATTATATGAAAAAATCATATTTAAAGTTGCAATAAAACAAAAGAATAAACTAAAGAAAAAAATCAATAATTTCAACTTCCTTTTTCTGTAACTAATTTTAATAATATAAGAAATACCTTAAATAGTCGATTAACTTAAAATGAATTTATGTTTCATATAAAATAATAGAGTAGCGCTCTTACCGCGTTGCTGGTTGCTATAGTGTTGTACGAAAATAGGGTTGGGCACCACAGCGTTTATTACACCGGTAAAATAAATAAACAAAAGCTGCAAGAACAACTAACTATACGTGCCGTTTACAAATAATCAAATCTACAACAACAACCATTAGCAGAGATAAAGTAAATATAAATAACACATGGCTAGAAAAGAACTAAAAAGAAATTAAAAGAAACCTGAAGTATCGAGAGGTGCGAGAGCTTTCGATCAATTTATGTGCCGTAAACTCAGCGAGTACAGTTTGTGTAAAGAGAGTTTATAAGGAGTAAACTCGTGAAGTGAATCGTGAAGTAAAAAAGCAGTTTAGTTGGAGCTAACTCAGTAAAGAGAGTTAAGTGTGGATAATCTCTGGTTGAAAAGGTTGTGATCAAACCTAAGTTATAACTACGATTGGGTTTGAAGATTTTTAAGTAGAAAGATCTGTCGAGTAATTGTTGTTGTTTACAAAGTTGTAAACAGACGGAGTAGTTAAGAATAGAAAATTGTTATTGCCTATAAAAAGGTTACAAGCAGTGGTGCGCAAAACTGTGTTGAATAAAGGATTTTAATTAAAAACCAAACACAAGATTTATTTTATTTTAACTACATTCTACGAACTCATGCATACACGCTTTTTAAATGGCAAAAACGTAACAATATATAGTATATAGATAATAATTCGTATATAAATAGCTTTTACACGGTGTGCTTCGTGTAATACCCGCTTTTCCAATTTCGTTCGCTTTTTTCACTGAAATGGATAGATCACGCAACTTTTATAGTTACCGTTTTCAACACATGCAAAATTCTATGTTTAGTATGAAAGTGAGCTGCACGCCCACTGATTCAATCTTGTACAATTATGGAATAATGATGTGTCCTGGCCAAGAAGTTGTTTAAACCAAATTTAGAAACTTTTCCTGTTACCGTTACCAAGATATACAAAAATTACTGATTAATATGTTTGGGATATGCCATACCCACTTATACTCATTTAGATCATATTTAGAAACTTCCACTTTAAATGTTTTCAGGATATACAAAAATCAACATTTACATTGTATGGGAGGTACCATTCCCGCTTATTTGATTTCACCCATTTTTCAAGTGATGATTTGTATTGACCACCAAATTGTTTAGACCAATTTCAGTAACTGCTATTCTAACCTTTCTCGAGATATAAAAAAACTCATATTTACTTTGTATGGAAGTTGCCACTCCTACTTTTCAAATTTCGCCCACTTTTTGAATGATGATTTATGCTGACCACAAAGTTATTTGGACAAAACTCAGAAATATTCACTACTACCGTTCTCTAGATATACAAAAATTAATATTTACTTTGTATTGGAGGTGCAACACCCAATTATTTCGATAATATTTCGACTGATGATGTGTAGTGACTACGAAGTTATTTAGATCAAATTCAGAGCCTTTCACTACTACCGTTCTCTAGATATACAAATATCAATATTTACTTTATATGCGAGGTGTCACTCACACTTATCCAATTCTGCCCACTTTTTTGCTGATGATTTGTATTGATCACAGAGTTATTTTTGGCAAGTTCAGAGCCTCTTACCAATACCGTTTTGAAGATAGAGACATATAAATAAAAAAGGT
The DNA here is from genome assembly GCA_023159175.1 of Wohlfahrtia magnifica. Classification (NCBI taxonomy): domain Eukaryota; kingdom Metazoa; phylum Arthropoda; class Insecta; order Diptera; family Sarcophagidae; genus Wohlfahrtia; species Wohlfahrtia magnifica. The sequence continues at coordinate 996,173 of JAKWBJ010000178.1, forward strand.
TATACGGGCATGGAACCGCCCAGCTGAAGCTAAACCATCAGTGAAACTACACTTTTCCAACGCATGTAATGGTTTGTAGATCGGTGTAGTGGTACTCGAGTTATAAAACGACGAATAAAGGGCAACTTATTTCTATTTATAGATAACAGATTTGGTAGTACAAAGTAATTTATTTTTTTGCTGTTCAGTTTTTCAGCGTAAATTTTTGAATTTGATTATAAAAATTCGTGCTGTGTTTCTATCGAAAAATTATCTTCAGAGACGGAACTCATTTTTGACACAATGGATACGTCAACAAACAGATTTTCCGCATTAGGTATGAAAAACAGGCAGAAGCAGTTCAAGGGCTGCCAATGCAACCTGAAAGATGTACTATTTGGTACAATTTTTGGGCCGGCGGCATCATTGGACCATACGTCTTCAAGAATGATGAATATCGCCGTATATAGTTAATGGAGCAAGGTACCGTACGATGATTATCAACTTTTTTTGATGTTGCACAAAACTGAATAGTTGGACTTGGTTTAAATGTGATTTCAACAACACGTTGCCACTTATTGAAGAACAAGTTTAGTGCGCTATTAATCTCACGTTTTGAAGCAGACCATTTGCCGCCAAAAATATAAGATTTAACTCCACTAAAGTAAAGTCTGTCATGTACAGTGGAAATCCAACCACAGTTCCAGGTCTCAAAGACAACATTACAACTGACATTACTAATATGCCCGCCGAAATGCTTGAAAAAGTATGCCAAAACTGGAGCTCATGGATGGACCACCTACGGGCTGAAAAGTCACGGGCCTAGCAAAGAAAACACTATTTTTGTTCAAAATTACCTTTGTTTATCAACGTAATCTTCAACAAGAGCAATGCAATCATTCCAGCACCGCTTTAATATTTCAATACCACTGTTGAAGAACGATTTATCTTTTGCCTCAAAATAGGCCTCAGTTTCAACGATAACTTTTTCAGTTGTGCGAAATTTTTTACCCACGAGCGTTTTTTTAAGTCCTGCGAACAGTCAGTAGTCGCTGAGAGCCAAATATGGCGAATACGGTGGATGTGGGAGCAATCATCAATACGTTTTTGATCAACAGTGAGCATGCGCGGCAATCTATTTTTAATAGTCGAATACTCATGCAATATAAAGCCAACACGTTCATTTGATATCTAACTCAAGCAACTTCACTCTTCGATTATTCAAAACGATTTTGTGCATTTAGAACATTATGAAATTTTAACAGCTGTCTTTTGAAGGTTGGCACTAACTGAATGCAATAAAACTAGCGCCATATATGTGTTATGCCCGGGACTTTTCAGACCATGTGTTGTATGGCAGGTATTCATTTATTGTCTCAAATTAATATACAATTTTTCAAATTTTCGGTCTCTTTTTTTATATTCAAAACTCAAACGGTTAAAAATTACCCGAAATAAAATATAATATTAATTCCATGTAACTTTAAAACGTGTTGCAACTATTGTATTTGCTTTCTCATTCGCAAAAATTTTAATTTACTATTCGTTTCCGTATCACTATACACTATAGTCAGGTGACTGTCTCTATACGAAAAATACATTCATATGTAACTATTTGTTCTAAAATTGAACGTATGATGGGAATATATATTGTTACGAAAATAAAACATCCAAAAGAAAAGATATACCAACAATAGTACATTTGGAGCTATAAAGGTTCATTGTCAGATTTTATCCTATTGGTTTGTGTCACGGCTGTCAACATATCGCCTTGGCAATGCCAATGTTACTAATTGCGTGTTTAACGATGTTGCCAGTTGGATTTCTTTTTCTGTTATATGATCTTAGAATAGAATAGAAGTTTGTAGTACATATACACAAGAACATTCGAAATTTAACATTATTTACTATAAAAGGTGGCCCACTGCCCTTAGTCAGTCAGTTGTAATTTAACAGTCAATAAGTAAAGTCTTGTTAAGGCATAAATAAAAGTGTTGAGTAAATTTTTGTATTAAGTGCAAGATATAAAAGTTGGATACTTGAACAATATAAATAAAGAGACTGTAAAACCAAACAACAACTACTTACGTGTTATATATTTTATTTAACCCAATTAAAAAGAATTTAAACGTTTTAAATTGTAACAATATTTGAATTCAGACAAGGTATTATAATTAATTTGTTAAATTTTATTGCACGTCTTAATAGCATCCCAGTAAAATTACAACTTAACACTTATAGTACTTGATCAAAGACAGATGATAACGTAAAGACATTAGGCGATAAAAACACTACCGTCAGTATAAGTAAGTGAAGATTAAAAAGGTTGGTCAAAATCAAAAATACCAATATAATGCACTACTAAGTCATTTATACTTACATAGATGCCATTGCGGCATATTTTTATTTGTTCTTATTTCGTTAATTATTTCTAATGTACATTTAATTTAAGTCGGATGCTTGTTGTATGAGTTTAATTTTTTTCCCGTTTTAACAAAGTAGTGCACAAACAGTTATGGTCATAAATATTTCTACACCCCATATAATAAACAGTACATACATGTGTATTCGCACATTTTAACAATTTGGCCAATCGATGCCGAAAAGGCAGTAGTTCGCGATTGTAACGATTTAGAGACAACAAAGTACTGATTTTATATTTAAAAAAAACACACACACACAACCAAATCTACATGCATATGTATTAAATTTTAAATAATTTTGAAATTCTATTCCATTTTAAACAATTATTTGCCAAATTTAAAACACATTTTTGTTTGAATTCATGTAACAAACACTTGTTAGATTTGATTTTTAATATCGAAAAGAAACTGATTGTAATCTCTCTTGACGCTTGAATTCCTCTCTTAGAATCCACATTGTATAACAAAATATATATTTTCGTTAGCATACAGCGTCATCTGCCGCAAATAAACACATTTATTTCCCCTTATCATCCACAATTAAGAGGAGAAATATGAAGTGAGAGAATCATGTCTAACAAAACCAGTATAACAGAAAGCAAATTACACACACATCCAGTGTACTTCAATTATAACAATTAAAGGGGAATTAATTAAGGTTAAGGGGCATTTCTAAGTAAAAGGAAATTTTTTAAAAAAAAATAAACAAGATCCACAACACAGTTCGTAACGAGAATAGTATACATATTAAGGAGAAGAGTAAATTGGATTTTGTGGTTACTGTTAAAGATAAAAGGAAATTTTGTGAGTTCTAAAACTGTTATATCAAATAGCCAGTTACACAAATGGTATATATATAGTTATTATTTAAGTGTTATATCGAATAAAATAAAAAAAAAATAACCAAATGGTCATATTGAATAAAATGATATCTCCTTTAAAATCGAGTTGAAATTGACAGAGTGAAAGCACCTTTTTTCTTTACCAAATAAGAAATGTATCAAGGGAAGAAATTCAAAGCCCAATTCATTCAATTTTGATATCGTTTTCATCGATTTGCGGCACCTACTTTAAAAAAAGCTTTCGCATACCGAAATGTCCCTGTAAAATAGTAAAAACACTACCCTCTTTACAATGCCAGCTAGCTCGTGCAACTTAAATTTGCGATCGTTCATAACCAATTTGTGGAATTTTTTAATGTTTTCTGGAATAACAGCCTTATTTGAGCATCCATTGTGCTTTGCATCATTTATGCTGGTACAACCACGTTCAATGTCGGCAAACCACTTCCCTACCATTTGTCTCGATGGAACAAGGCTCGAATAATGTTTCTCAAGCCATTGTTTGGTTCCCACTGTACTTTTGTTTTATCAAAAAGCAATCCTTTTCCAAAACACGAAATTCTCTTTTTTCACTTACTTCACACAAAGTGTTATAACTCACGAATCAATAGTCAGATTGCTACACATAAAATTTATACTCTTATCGTTTGAAGGATCGTACCATCATCATCATCCTATGGATTTATTGAGTGACCTGATAATTGGCTAATTTTAGTTTACTTCACTTTGATGCGAGTCTGGAAGAAGAAAAATTAAGCTTCAATTTTGTTTAAAGCAAATTATGCAATCAAGACGTTTGACGAACTTTTACGGGAGATAAAGCAGAAATTTCTCTAGGAAAGAACTATTTTACATTTCTAATCAAAATTAAATCAAAATTTTATTATTTTAAATTGTCAACAGTTTTTAACTGCATTAAAAGAATACCAACTATATTTTTGGCAACAAATGCCAAATTTAATTAAATTAATTGACTAAATTTTATTTCAGTTCGGCATACAAATTCATTTTGTTCTAGTTAGTAAATAACATGTTTAATCTCTACCAATGATTGATTTATTAAATTATTCAATAATAATCATTAAACGCCAATGAACTTGTTGAAAAATAAAAATAAAAATTGCTTTAGAAATGTCAAGAGCAAAATGTTGTTCATTTGCAAAACGAATTTTTACTTTTATTGCAAATTAATATTTTATTTTAATTGAGAGACGCTTACGTACGTCTAAAAAGCTGCAACAATTCAAATTAAATTTTAAGTGAAGTTTTAACGAAACTGACATTTAAAAAAAGTAAAAATAAGGAACTCTTCATACATACACACATATGTATGCATATATTGTATATGTATGTATGTATAATACATAAATGTATGTATGTATAATACATATACAATATATGCATACATATGTGTGTATGTATGAGGATTTCCTTATTTCTACTTTTTTTAAATGTCAGTTTCGTTAAAATTTCATTTAAAATTTAGTTTGAATTGTTGCAGTTTTTTAGAATTTTTCAAACAAAAAAGTTTGCAGAAAATTTAATTAAATTTGTATTGATAATTCGAATACACAATATAGAAAACAAAGTACAAAATTAAATTAATTATTGCATATAAAGAAAACTTGCCTTAACCATCCGGCGTTGTCCGGAAATCTATATATATGGTATATGTATATGTTTATTAAAAATGGGAGATAAATTCCCTTTTTTCCCGACTCAACCCGTTTTTTTACCACCTGTCATTCTTTATAAAGAAAATGCTTAGGCGACTTTTGAAGACTCTCGCTGATATAGTTATTGAGATGAATGATATTCATTACTTTTAATGAAATGTGCCACGCCCTTTCATTCTGTGAAGTTAAATTTCGAACTTTTGAAAATGTACTTTTGTGCAAAACATGATCTAAGAAGAAAAATGCTTGTCATTTCAGAAGAAAAGTAGTTAATTTCAACCGTTTTACCCTGAATTTAACGTCTCCGAGATACAATTTTCAAAAAAGTATCCTTATACACTTTCGCTAGCTGGATCTACATATATATCAATTTTGTTGCTTACGCATAATTGACTCATACCATAAATAAACTGAATAAACAAAATTCTTATATTACCTGATATGGACCGTTTTTTTTTCCGATTTTAATCTCTTATAGGTCCAATTTTGAAAAATGGTTTAGCCTACAACACTTCTGTTAGCTAAACGTATTTATACATATTTCAACAAAATCAGCTCAATTGGCGTAATTGAATGACAAACAAGCAAACAAATATACTTACAACGAAATTTATAATACCGCTACGAAAATAAAAATGCATAAAGAAAACTGTATTGTGGGATTTTAGTATTGTTACGAAAATAAGGTTGGACACCACAGTGTTTATTACATCGCTAAAATAAATAAACAAAAGCTGCAAGAACAACTAACTATACGTGCTGTTTACAAATAACAAAATCTACAACAACAACCATTAGAAGAGATAAAGTAAATAAAAATAACACGGCAACAACAATAATTAAACAGCAAAGAAAACAAGTAACAGACAATAAACAAGCAACAACAAATACTAAGAGCTGAAAGAGGTAGATGTTTACATACTCATGGCTACAAAAGAACTAAAAAGAAATTAAAAGAAAGAAATGGAATCTACCTGAAGAGGTTCGAGAGCTTTCGATGTGTTATTTACTCAGCCATATAAAAAGCACATCGATGCGAACAGCAATCAGTTTATGTGCCGTAAACTCAGCGAGTACAGCTTGTGTGAAGTTATAAGGAGTAAACTCGTGAAGTGAATTGTGAAGTAAAAAAGCAGTTTAGTTGGAGCTAACTCAGTAAAGAGAGTGAAGTGTGTATAACCTCTGGTTGAAAAGGTTGTGATCAAACCTAAGTTATAACTACGATCGGGTTGAAAGATCTTTAGGAAGAAAGATCTTTCGAGTAATTGTTGTTGTTCACGAAGTTGTAAACAGAGTAATTAAGAATAAAAATTGTTATTGCCTGTAATAAGCAGTTGAATAAAGGATTTTTAATTAAAACCAAACACAAAATTTATTTTATTTTAACTACAATTTACGAACTCATAAAAACACGTTTTTAAAAAGGTAAAAACGTAACAGTATATTTGGTATTAATGTGTCACTCTGTCCATCCGTACTTATAAGTATGTTCGATCATCTTTGTGTGTTACATTTAAATTAACGGACATAATTCGAAAGTTGTGGAAAGAACAAGAACATTCGGCATTAGTGTCAATTGTATATAAAAGGCGGCACCTTATGCGTTAGTGGAAACTTATTGTTTGGCTCTCATAAAGTAAAGTCGGTTTTAGGCGTTAATAAGTGTTGTATAAACGAATATTACTTTGTTGTATTAAGTTAAACTATATAAAAGATAAGTGAGAAAATAAAAACTGTGAACAACAACAAAGTGGTGTTAATTTTATTTTAGCGCAATTTAAACGAACTTAAACGTTTTAAAAAGGTTAAAACGTAACAATATGTATATATGAATAAATAGACAAAACTGTTTCTCCGTTTTATTTGCATACTTTAGGGATGTCAATTTAGTAAATTTGGAATGTTAAATTTTGATAAAAGTTTTTAATTAAGTACAAAAAAGTATACCATCTCATATGATCTAATTTTTATAACCGATAAAAATTATAGGATAATTAAAATTTAATAACATATAGTTTAGGTCATCGACTCCAAAAATTTTGTATATGAAATTATGTAATTTGGTTCATAATTAGAATCAGAGAGCGAATTTCGAAATAACGTTATCGTATTACTTCATAATCAGTGTCATCTCTAATTTTTATAAAACTTAGATCATAAGCAGGGAAACCGGAAATAAACAAATGCATGTTTTTTCCCATGCAACCAATCAAGCCGTAAGTGAGACATATATCCGTTTCGTGAATTTTTATGAATTTATGCACTGATTTGTTAGTCAATATTATTGAATATTTTGCTCATAACAGCATTTTTGTACATATTTCAGTTTTAAGAGCATGTTTTCGGCATCTTTTTCGTATTTAAGGAGCATTTTAAACATTTATATGGCATATTTGGGTTTTTTGTGCTTTAAAATATTTCTAAAGCGAAAACAAAATTTTGGTTTCAAATTCTAAATTTGAGTTATCTGTCAATTAAAATTTATTGCGCCAACTAGATCTCAATTAAGCTCATTACGTGTTACCAGAATCTTAAGCAATTTTTGAAAGAATATATGAGCTATAAAGTGGGATTAGAAAGCGTTTAACGTTCAAATGTTTGTGAGTAAAAAATATTTACAAAAACGTTTACACGACACAGGCAAATGCATATAAGATTGACTAAATGGATTTTAATAGATGAAACCACTGTTGTCACTGTAAACAATATCGCAAATTTTATTGTAGGTTTTTTTTACTGTGTCTGTTATAGTACGGAGCCAAAAATGTAATCGTTCCAACGAAGGTCACAGTGAATTTTTATGTCTAGAATATCAAGAGCACCTGATTCTTGACAACACACCACCAGAAAACAACATTGGGTCTTGCGCGCATTAAAGTCGGTCCACTCAATGATTTTCGCAAGGTCACTTGTAAGCATGTCGTTCGTAATTCGTCTTTTCGCCCCAATCTCCAAAGGGCTTGGCCTACGATCAAAAGAATATGAATGACAAATGTTGCCGTCTTCCGCAAAGGAGTAGATAGGATTTGAAGTGAGAAAATGAAAGTCGTTAAGATATATTAGTAAAAGAGTTGGAGAAATAACAAAGCCTTGCGGTAACCCTGAATTTATCCTGAACTCGTCGGATGAGATGCCATCTATAACCACTCTTTTAGTGCGATTTCTGAGAAAACTCGATATGAATCGATAGAAGTGACTACCGATACCAAAAGCAATAAGTTTGGATATGAGTGCCTCGTTTCATATCAAGACCACAACCTTACTCTCAACAAATCCATGAATGGAGCTATTCGACTTTTCAGAGAGTAATGCCGGCATATCGCAGAGCGACGTTTTACGGAATTTATATTAACGATCGTTCAGCAAATTGTTGGACGCTCACGCGTTAAAGAGCACTGCTTGAGGACCAGTGCTGGAATGCTATCCGGCCCACAAGACTTATTAACGTCGAGATTTATTTGAAAGAACCCTTTTAACTGCACTGGCTCGAAAGAATATACTAGGCATAGTCACTGATATTATTTTTAGTTCGGACAGTGATTGAACGCTCTCCGCCAAGTTCGAATCAGCATTATGTTATTCATTATTCAAATTTTACTAAAGTTATATGGCAAAACCCACGCACTGCTTCTAAGTGCTACTACAGACCGATTTAACTTACATTTCAAAATGAAAATAAGTCGTTAATACCTTATGAAATTGATACAATACAAACTCAAATAGCTCCCATTGTTCCAACTGTATTCTAAGATTACGACAACATGGTTATGTTAATTTTATATGGATAGTACAGTATCCACTCAATTGAATCCGCCCATTTTTGGCATGAGATCGTGTTATAACAAGTTAGTTGTTCGTACCAAAATTTATGATTCTATGTTAGGTACTGTTTAAAAAGAATTATGATTATTTTCGTTTTAAATTTTTAATTGGGACCACTGTGCACTTTATAGATACAGTACACATAAAAAATATACTTACTTTGTATACTAAATTTATGTGGCCCAGAGTTCCTTTCAAACATACAGAGAAATACTCGGTTCAGCCAACATATTTACACATCTTTATTTGTAGATACATCGATTAAAGTTATTGACTAAGTAATCCATACGAGTATATATGTATGATACAAGAGTAACCATTCTCGCGTTGCTGGGAGCATTTGTGTTGTTTACCTATAAAATATATTCCTCATAAGAAAAGTGCAAATGACTCCACTGATTTAATTTCGCCCATATTTCTACTGATGATGAGTATTACCTACGAATTTATTTTTACTAAATTCAGAACCTTCCACTATTGCCATTCCAAAGATATACAAAAATCAATTATTGTCCACGACGTTGTTTGCACCAAATTAAGAAAATTCTATTATTACCGTCTACTATTAAATAAAAATAAATTCTTACTATGTACTACAAGGCCTGCTATCTTGAAAGCACAATGGCAACAAACGGCGGTGCAGAAATATACGTTAACAACAGGCTCAACAAAGCAAGATCTGAATTCGGACGATTACAATCAATATGGAGAAGCTCATATATATCCAGGCAAACCAAGCTCAGAATATTCAACGCATGTGTAATGTCATATCTGTTGTACGGTAGTGAAACCTGGCTTGTGTCTAACACCATCACACAAAAGCTACAGGTATTCACCAACAAGTGCCTTAGAATCATATGCAAGGTATTCTGGCCTAACACCATAAGCAACATAGAACTATGGAATTTAACAAACGAAGAGCCCATACTGAAGCAGATAAGGCAAAGAAAGTGGAGATGGATCGGCCATACCTTAAGGAAAAATAATGGTATTATTACAAGGATGGCACTTGAGTGGAATCCTCAAGAATCAAAGAACCGCGGTCGACCAAGAAACACCTGGCAGCGCACAATTATCCAAGAACTAAGGCAAAACAATCTTACATGGGAAGAGATAAAGACAACAGCAGCAAATCGTGTAAGATAGAAATGCTTTGTAGAAGCCTTATGCACCCAAGAGGAGTAAAGAAAAAAAAATATGCAATACAGCCCACTTTGACTGATGATTTAAATTGAATTCGAAGTTATTTGGACAAAATTCAGAAACTTTAACTATAAACGTTTTCAAGATAGACAAAAATCAATATTTACTTTGTATGGGAGGTGCCACTCCTACTTATTCAATTCCGCCCACCAGTGATGATTTATATTGATCACAAAGATATTTGAATAAATCAGAACCTTTCGCTATTACCGTTCCAAAGATACATTAAATTTGTGATTACTTTGTATGGGATCGCTCCCACTTATCCCATTCTGGCCACTTTTTTACCAATAATTTATATTGTCCGCAAAATTGTTTGGCCCAATTTTAAAAATAATTTCTAACTCACACAAGGCTTAAATGCTGTAACAAATTTCGTTTTCAAGTAAAACTTATGCAACACAAAGGGGTTCACATTGATGTCAATAACTCGCGAACTAATGGACCAACAAGAACCGCATATACATAAAAAATTCAGTATTGACTTCACCTTTCGTTTAAGGGCTTACAAAAAACATCAATTACAACGCATTTTATAGTCCTCTTTTATATAAATCAGGCGTAAACGAGATTTTGTTGAATTTGGAACACTGACAGATTTAGCTAACGAAAGTGTTATAGACTATTCAAAATTGGACCAGAGGAGATTAAAATTGGGGGATAACGGGCTAAATTAGGTAGGCTTATGCGTGTGCACACTTTTCAATTCCTATTTAAAATGTTTTTTAACCTTGCAAATTTTTAGACATTTGAAACACAGATGGATCAGCTAATGAAAGCATACATTTTTCAGAACTAGAGCCAGGTGGGTTCAAATCGGGTGAACATGGGCAAAATAAAACACTTTTATTCTAAAATGACATTTTTAATTCCTTTCAAAACTAAGTTTTTTGCTTACTAACATTCTGATTTTGATGAAGTTTGAAACACAAATACATAGATCCAGCTAACGAAAATGGTATAAGGCAGCCTTTTTCAAATTTGGACTTGAGACATGTTAAAATCGGTTTAATATGGGCCAAATTAGGTCATATGCCAAATTTTTTTGATTATTCAGTTTGTTTATGTATCAATCACGCTTAAACGTCTAAATTGATTTTGTTGAAGCGCTGATATGTAGATTTAGCTAACGAAAGGGCAATAGAATGGTTTCTTTCAAAGTTGAACACCGGAGACTTTAAAATCATGGGAAAACGAGCAAAACTTATAACTTCGTCTGAAATGACACTCATTCATATGTTGCGCAAAAGTACATTTTTAATCGTCGTATTAAGGGTTTTAGGGACTAAGAGTCGAAAAAAAGAGATTTTGGTTTATAATCCATTTTTACGAAACACATGGTTATTACAATATAACTCGGAACTATAAACTATTCTGATACCAAGCTGCACATTATGATCAAAATTTCACAGAATGAATATGTGTGGCACTTCAAATAAAAAGTAATAAATATCGTACATTTTTATTAATATATCAGTAAAAAGACGTCTAAGCAAGTTTAACGCGAGTATCGCCAAGCTGGCATGACTAACGATGACCAAGGCATGAATGAATACAATGTATCCACCAACGCCTCACACGTGATAAAAACCACGTGTGAATACCAAATTCTAAGACATGTTTTTTGGACATGACTACCACCTTAGTAAGGTGCCGGAGACTATCAAAACTCTTACCGATCTATGGTTCACGGTAACCGGCTTAGAGTGTAACAGCACACCGAGCTAGCGTTCTCCCCGCGATTTGGTTATAAAACACAGCCACCACGTTGCTTCCACAATGTGGCCTCACCATAGGCAGGCAGGGAACTAGATCCTTGGGGATCCCTATACCCGTGTTACCCGAACTAAAGCTCCGAGCAGACTTCGTAGCGTATATAAAGACAGACAGGTGGGAAAAAAACGCATAGAATCGGGAAAAAAGGTAATTTGCCTTGTATTTATAATATGGATATGTATATATGAAGACTTCCGGGCAATGCCGGATGGTTAAGCTTTTAATAAAATAAAAAAATATCAATAATTAAATATGTAAATTTTTAACATTTTTAACTAAAGTACGGTAGCGCGCCGGAATGACATATATACATACGACTTAATTATTAAAACACCTGTTTCTTATTGAATTTAATTTATAAATTAAATATTTGGTTACTTAAAATATAAACATCAATTAAATATCATATTACACAAAATTGATAATGAATTACTGTCTCGAGTAATAAACTATGTAACATATATTGTACAATATACACACATATATAATTTTGTTGTTTTTTATATAATTTTTTTTTTTTAATTTCGGTTATCGATTGTAAAAAATGTTCTCTATATTTTATAAAATTTTCTTAAAAATTATTTAGATGTTTGTAAGTGGCATTTTGCTCTATCTGTCTGAATTAATGTCAGCCTTTTCTGCCTCTGACTCTGTTTGCATTGGGCTTTGGTTTGAAAATTGAATTTCTGGGATTAAATGTAAAAATGAATATTTATGTTAAAAATGTTTTTCAAAAGAGAAAATTACGGAGAAACTGAGAAAAATAATATATTTAGACAGATATACTTAAATCCTTAATAAACTAAAATACAAATACAAACTTTGTTTCAAACATAAATAAATAATGTGAGGGTAGTTTTGAAATTCTATTCATGCTTCAAAGATAGGCCAGATTTTTTCTTAAACTTTTCTCAGATAATAAAGCGTGTTTTTTATAGAGGTATAGAGCTTTAAGTTGGCATTACTTTTCAAGATGACGACCGATTTAACCGCTGTCAAGTGATTAATTCTCAATTTGGCTTGGCAATTCATTATAAATAGACTCACGCCACGCGTAGATTCGTCGAATGGGCCCAAAACGAGGTTACCGTTGTTCCCGATTTTCATAAGCGAATTTTGTTTAGCAAAAAAGCGCACTTCTGGTTGAATGGCTACGTCAACAAACAAAACTGCCGCATTTGGAATGAAGGTAATCATCAGGTGTATGTGGAAACACCGTTACATCCAGAAAAACTGATTGTTTGGAGCGCTTTATGGGCTGGTGGAATCATTGATCCGTATTTTTTCAAAGACGATGGTGGCCAGAACGTTACCGTCAATGGTGATTGGTATAGAGCCATGATTACTAACTTTTTCATTCCTGAATTGAATAACCATAATGTCCAGGAGATGTGGTTTAAACAAGACGGCGCAACATGTCACACAGCTCGTGCCACAATAGATTTATTGAACGAGACGTTTAGTGACCGCCTAATTTCATGTTTTGAACTTGGGAATTGGCCTCCAAGATCTTGTGACTTAACACCGCTAGACTACTTTCTGTGGGGCTATGTAAAGTCATTGGTCTATGCGGTAATGCCACAAACGCTTGACCATTTGGAAGACAACATTCGCCGTGTTAGTGCCGATATACGGCCACAAATGTTGAAAAAAATCATCGAAAATTGGACGTCCAGATTGGACTACATCCGCGTCAGCCTTGGCGGTCATATGCAAGAAATCATGTTTAAAAAACACCTCTTATTAGCCATACTACCCGACTTAAACTTCTGTTAATGAAAACTTCACATTTCTTTTATTAAAAAATTTTTGAAAAGTTTATTTGCAATATTAATATTTGATTGCTTTTGATTCCTTTAATTTTGGCTTGCCAGATGGTATTGATTTCACTTAAGAATTATTACAGCATGTCAAGAATCAATATAAAATATGGCCTGTCAAGATTTTTTAAAACATATTTTTAAAGCTTTCCTTACACAAAGTTTTTTAAAAGACTATTAAACATTTTAATGAATTAATATCAAATAGGTGATGTTTTGATCAATAATCTTTTGAAGTAAAACTATTATTTCATCAGTGTAAAACATCTGGGTTTTCTGCGCAAAAAACCTGATGCAGTTTCGTTATGCAGCCATCTACGGAATTTAAATACATTTCCTTTCACTTTCTAGATTTTCAAAGAGTTCGTTTCGATTTTTGAATTGTGTTCCTGAGATGTTCCTCTTCATAACTCCAAAGAGGTTTACTACTTTACCTACTTTATTTACTGAAAAGCAAGTCCTCACCATAACGTTGCCATGCTTGAAATTATTTTTATATTTACGTGGATCAAGTTATTTCGAAAAGGCTTTTGAAACAGAAAAGTCTTAGGATTATTATCGATACTGTTGATGCACTACACACAATTAATGTAGAATCGCTGTTGTGCTGGCATTAGACAAAGCTGTGTCAACTTCCTACTCAGCGTTGTCTTCGAATGTGTGCAACAAAGGCTCCTAAAGTCGAAATAACCTAAAACTTAAAACAAGGCTGGAAAACCTTGAAACTCTAAAGAAACTTGTCTCTACCACAAGCAGGTCAAGTTGAGTTCTGGAGGCTAATTACGTTATTCCATAATACACGATTTTTCTGTGTAAATAATTTTAAAACTTTATGAAATTTCAATCGATATTGAATGCCGTAATTTGCTCCTGTACTAGTAGAGGCATATAGGACGACATTACAAATCGATGCTGCAAGCCTTTAGATTGGAAACCAAAATTTTGAAGATGTTTTGTCTTTTTGATGATTCTTTGCTGACATACATGTACTAAGGAACTTAAGCATTCAATCTCCACCCATCTCATCTAACAAGTAAATAAACTTTTTTAATTCTTTTGAGCAGTCTAAACTTTCTCTTACGATTTAAAATAATGACTTGGTGCCACAAAAAAGAAAAAAACGCACTAAATTAAAGATAAAGAAGCACTAATTCGAAAATTTTTCGCGTCGAGGCACTGAGTTGACAACACTGATAACAAGCTCAATAAAGCGAGAGCGGTATTCAAGCGACTGTAGTCGGTATGGAGAAACTCGCATATATCCAGAAAGACTAAGCTCAGAATATTCAATTCATGGGTTAAGTCAGTTCTGCTGTATGGCAGTGTGAAACTTGCCTTGTATCGAATTACATCCCGAAAAAACTTCAGGTATTTACTAACAGGCGCCTCAGAGTCATCTGCAGAGTATTCTGACCTAACACTATACCACAGTGTTCAAAAAGTTCCCGGAATTTATTCAGAAAAATAAAAATACAAGTTTATTCATCTAAATCTATATTGTCCACTTCAAAGTATGCCAGCGCTTGATACAATCCTCAAAGCATTTTTTATATTCGATTTTCGGTATGTCCATCAGTGCTTCCTGCGATTTTTCCAAAATTTCCTCTCGACTGCTGAAACGCGTTCCCCGTAATGCTTTTTTAAATCGATTAAACAGAAACATGTCACAGAAAGCCAAATCAGGTGAATTCGGTGGCTGTTGGATAGTATTTGTTGAATTTTTCGCCAAAAAATTTCGAATAATGATGAGACTGTGCGACGTTGCGTTATCATGGTGCAAAATCCACAAGTTTTCTGCCCGCAATTCTGATCCCTTTTGGCGAATTGCTAAGGCCCAAACAATACTCTTTGTTTACTGTCTGGCCTTTTGGCTAAAATTCATGATGCACTACACCACTGTAAACCATGAAACCCGTGAGCATTGCCTTTTTTGGCTGGAGACGACGTGTTTTATGGTCTCAGCTCATTTGAACGCCATTCACTTGCCTGATGCCTAAATTGTGTGTCGTTCTCATAAACCCACGTCTCGTCTCCACTAATGATCCTTCTGATGAATCGGATTCAGCCTCTCAAATAGTGTCTTTTGCGACCTTAACACGGTTTCTTTTTTGCATGAAATTGAGGTCTTTTGGCACCGACTTTGCTGCTACACGACAGAAACCCAAATCATTAACCAAAATATTGGACGGATCCATAGGCATTGTTCAAGTGTTCTGCTCTATCCCTGATGGTTAATGTGCGGTTTTTGGCCAACATTTTAATATTTTCGTATGTTTTCGGTGTCGATGGTCATTAACTTCGATTGATTCACGACCACCTTTGATCCGCTTATACCGTTTTCTTAAGAGAATCGTTGCCGAAAGACTTTTCCAACATTTCCAACGTTCGCGCACCATTAAGTCCGTTTTTTACGCAAAATTTAATACAAATTCGTTGTTGCAAATCTAAATTCATTTGTAAAATTATAAAAATTCGCCAACACACATAGAGATAGATGTACTCTTGGCTACGTAGCTTTTGCAAATGTCAAGCTGTGGCGCTAAAATTTAGCGGGAATATCAACAACAGATGTACCGACTTAACAATAAATAAAACTCAAATTGGAACAATGGGATCCAGGAACTTTTTGATCATGATGGTAAATAGCACAGAGCTGTGGAACATGACTAATGAGGAACCTATACTAAAACACGTAAAGAAAAGCAAATGGGGATGGATGAGTAACCATATTCGAAAAAGTCTAGATACTATCACCAGAATGTCAGCCGAGTGGAATTTTTAATGTTTAAGAAATCGTGGTCGACCAAGAAACACCTGGAGACGCACAATTATCCAGGAACTAAGACAGAACAATTTAACATCTGAATAATCACAATGAACAGAGATAAACCGCATAAGATGGAGATGCTTTGTGAAGGCCGTATGCTCCCAAGAGGAACGGTAAAAAAATGTTTAATGCTTCTTTTTATATAACCGAATCTTGCGACCATCGTATACTACAGAATACAAATTATAAAGAAAATTAATGCATATGCACTTATTCATAACGAATATCTGTATTTGAAAATGAACAAGTAATCCGTTTCCTCATATAAAAATTCCCTTAAGAATTTTGAATCTTATTTAAATTGCTTTACAATAAAAACTATATTTTATTGGTGTCCTTTTTCTCATTTACTAGTGTTGTTCTATTATTATTATATATGTTGTTGTTGTTGTTGTTGTCATTGTTGGCAAAGTGATAGACGAATTGTTTTTATCCATTTAAATTATAATTTGAAAAACAATTAAACTAAAATGCTTTCAATATTTGGAATCCCTTAATGGAACGAAAATCCAAACAAGCTGAATAACAAACACAAGAACATAATCATACTAAAGACCATAAAAGACAAAAGGACTCCAAGTGCTAGTACGTACGTACATAGATAGACAAAAGGACGGACTATAACAGACAAACAAACAAAGTAGACAAGATGAAGAATTGAAAATTGACACACAGGGAGACAGACTAGGCTGACTGGGTGATGGCGCGGGATGGTATGACGAAAAGACGAATAAATAAATAGAAAATTACCAACACAAATTGAATTGATGCATTGAAATTGTCGTCTAAATTCTTTGTGAGCAGCAGCAAAAGCAGGCATCCTTTTTTAAAATATGCACGACAAATGGCTCATTATCAAGGCTATGTGTGTGTGGTGGTACGTTGTAAGTGTTTTACACTGTATGTGTTTGAGTGCGAGTTATAAAATGTTCATAATTTATATGCAACAACACGCTTCTGCATGTATAGTTTACCACTTAAAAGATTACTGGGATACTTAAATATGGCACAAATGTGCCACTGTTTGCCACTTTTTGTATTCCTTGTTTTGGCTGCTTCGTTTTTTCTCCCTGTGATTCTGCTTAAATTATTTGAGCCATTAAAGTGGAGTGCGGAGCAGGACTTAGCGGGGTGCGGATGGTAGTTGGAGAAAAAGCATCATTTACAAAAATATTCATATTCAATAGACCCCATACATTCAATGATGTGCAAAAGGATGATGGTGAGAGGTTTACGTTGATGTTGACTCCCTGTTCCTGTTAAAGGATGTCCTTAAATACCAACGGATGTTGTAGAGAGACGCTTAACATTTTTAGCGGTGCGTTTGTCGCTCTTTTTGAGAGTTGTGTGTTTTTTTTTTTTCTTCTTAATTTTGCCATCTCCTGCCATTTTCTTTCCTTAAAATTTATTATTTTCTCTTCGATATTCATAATCAAACCTATTATCCTTTTAGTGTTTTAATCATAGACGTAGAAAACAATGCTGTAAAGATATTTTTCTTTTGAAATTCATTACCACACCAAGAGGTGGCACGCACTTCATGTGCTAAAATACGACTCCATTTCCGTCAACCAATAGTTATAGACACGTGTTGGTATGACTTTTATGATTATTATTCTACAATACCAGCATGCATATATGTGTGTCTTGTAATAAATGAAAAAACAAAAAAAATAAAAGTATCCCAGCAAAAGTTGTCATGATAAAACAGCAATATTCTCATTGAAGTTGTGGTGGCGTGGTGTAGTGGTTGGAGCACGGACATACAACACTAGCGGCCCATGTTCAAATCCCAGTAGAGAACACGACAAAAACAAAATTTAATTGCGATTTCGAGTGTCTAATAAAGAGACTCAACCTCTCTCCAGACAAATCTATCTAAAGAAGCTCCGCAGGCCTTTCAGCTTACCTCTGGCGATGATTACAAACATCAGACGAGTGATCACGAGAAAACGCCAACTATTGGGAAAATATTAGAATGCTAAGTAAGGAACACCACCTTAGCAAGGATCTTCACCACTACACACAATCAGAAGAAGGCGAGCTACAGTATATTAATCATCTACTTAGCTTTTAAATGAACTTGATTACTGAAACCGAAACAGAGCAATGCTTTATAGAAAGCCAATATGCTTCATTCCTATATTAGAGTTTGAAATGCCTTGGTTTGGAGAATAAGTTCATAACTCTCTTAAAGCACTTTTGAGAGCGGACGATCGCTAAACAAGTCTTGAATTGGCCGATAAAATAGGAGTCTAGGCATTTCACTGTCTAAAAAAATCTCCCTTTCAAATTGTTTCTCAACATCTGGCCCGTTAAGCAAAGCTTTTTGTACTTAATCATCGAGGGATATGAGAAATGCTGTCTATGTATAAATGTAAAGCAAAAGTAAGTACAAAAGATAAATCAAAGCCACGAGTTAATACTGTTTTTTATCTAGAAAAGACTATGATCTGCGTTTGGTTTGGCTAAGAGGGCATGGTGCCCTGGGAAATGCTCAAAAGGAATGTCACTGTTAACAAAGAGCTACACATAGCCTAGCTACACCGCATGAAAGAGGCTATTCGAATTAAAAGACACCATCGACATACTTACGTACCTCTTCACGACAATACCAGTTCTATGTTGCACATATCGTCAAAGCCGCACTTTAAGAGCTCATATAGAAAAACCTTGGACAATTGGATGACCAGCTTCTCTGCTTTCTACCGAAACATATTAAGAGCGCTACCTTTGACAGTGAAGAGAAACCGTCTCTACAGTTTCCCGGATATCGAACCAGATGATTTGTGGTGGAACGTCAAAATCAAATTGGTCAAGCAATGCGAAGAGGTCGTAAGCGACAGAAATTATTAATTTATTGTTGTAATTATTGATTATCTTATATCAAAAAATGAATATGTGTTTTAATGTATGTTTGTTTGATTGTTTTGTTGTTGATTTGTTTACGCCCTCAAGGCAGCTAAACCATTAAACCGATTTTCTTTAAATTTTTACAGTATCTCTCTGTATGTTTGGAAGGAGTTATAGGCTATGCAACATCCTTACAAAGTGTATATTTATTTGTCTATATCTTGAAAATGGTAACAGAAAGATTCTCTGTATGTTCCCCAAATAGATTTATAGCCAAGGCAAATTATCAGTCAAAATTTGCCGGAATCAGATTCTGTACATCTTGATAACGGTTAAAGCAATAGCTTTTGAATTTGGTCTGAATAACTTTATAGTCAATGCAAATTATCAGACAAAAAGTGGGCGAAATTGAACAAGTAGGCGTGGTATCTACCATACAAAATTTCTGAATTTGGTCAGAATGACTTCATAATCAATGCAAATCATTAGGCGGAATTAAACAAGTTGGCATAGTACCTTGAGAACGGCAGTAGTAGAAATTTCTGAAACAGATTCAAACAACTTCGTGAATAATACATATCATCAATCAGTAACAAGACGAGATTAGATAAGTGGGCGTAGGCATCTCCCATTCATACTAAATATTGAATTTTGTATATATGGAGAGGGAAAACTATTAATGATTCGTTATCTCTTCACATCAGCCAAAAAACATAAATTGCAGAAATCACACTGGATAAAAGCTGTCTATAATACAGGGTGTCCGCCAGGAAGGTATACTACTTTGTTTTGCCGCCATTTTGGTAAACATTAGTCTTGAGAGCTCATATTTGGTAGTCGTGAATTAGAGACGTGGCAAATTCATTATGGAAAAATATTCAGTAAACCAACGTTTTTTAATCGTTAAAACATTTTATCAAAATCAATCATCGATTTTCATGAGGCATATTTTCATTTGAATGGTTATGTGAATAGTCAGTTCTGGACAATGGGAAACCCTCAAGTTATTCATCAGTCACCTTTGCATCCATTAAAAGTGACAGTCTCGTGTGCAATTTGGTCAGGAGGAATCATTGGACCTTAGTTCTTTGAAACTGAAAACGGCGTAACGGTAACTGTCAATGGGGAGCATATCGTGATATGATTGAAAACTTTTTAACTAACATGTGATTTCAACAAGACGGTGCTACATCGCATACAGCCAAGATTACAATGGAATTACTGCAAGACCTTTTTTCACAAAAAATTATTTCAAGGAATGGTGATGTTGATTGGCCTCCACGGTCGCCTGATTTGACTGCTCCGGACGTCTTTTTGTGGATAGATATCCCCAAGAAAGGTTTATGCAAACAACCCAGAAACGCTGGAGCAATTCAAACAAAATATTCGTGATGAAATTAATTAAATACCGCCTGAAATGTGTGAGAATGTAATGAAAAATGTGCTCAAAAAAGCACGCATTTGTGAGATTAACAGAGGCCGGCATTTATCTGATATTGTATTACATACATAATTTCCGACATTAAATAAAACATTTATCAATATACGATCCATTCTCTTTCATATAATCAAAAATTAGAAACAAACAAAGTAGTATACCTTCCCAGCGGACACCCTGTATATACATATGTACATATATAAAAGTGCATGTATGTTTGTTTGAAGACTGTGTACAGCTAAAAAGCAGAGTCTACAGTTTCTGCATGGAAGGAACAAATGATTGGATTTTGACCGGATGGGAAGAAAATGGGGAAAAAGAGTAAGAAAAATTTCATTAAGATAGCATTTAAGATAATAAGTATGATGGGGTAGCGAAGCACGCCGAGTTTTAACGCAGTTACTCTAAAGAGAAATTGATAATCTAGTGGATCTTAGATTATTATTCAAGATTGTAAGTATCAGCACAAGCTACGAATCCATATTTTGCAAAAGTATGGTTTCCACAAACCATTGCTGTTTTCGTGCCGTACTAAGCCACCGTTCTAGGTTTTGATTTATAGTGCGTCTACTACTTCTACTTTTTGTGACCTAAGGATTCCGCTCTTATGATGATGCTCGGCTTATTTCTGGTATTATGGCAAATCCATATCCATTTTCTATGTTTTATTTACTTGGGTATGTGTTCCTTGTTTGTAAACTTACAGCGATCTGTGTTGCTAACGTTGTTAGCCCCGAATATCCTTCATATGATTCTGAAGCATTTGCTGATGACTACCTGAAACTTTTACGTGACGGTGTTCGAAACTAGCCAGGTTTCACTGCCGTACAACAAGTCTTGAATAATAAGTTGTAAAACTGTGAACTATACTTATCTCCAATCAGTTACTTAGATCGTTAAGAGACATCAAACGTATGTCCACCTAACAAAGCTTAAAATTTGTTCTGAAACCGTACTGGCTGAATTCAAAAATTTATTTTTGCTGTGGATACTTCCTTTTGCGTTTTTGTTCGTAATTGCTACGTGAAGGTTTAGGAAAAAAAGAAAACTCGAAAATTTTCAACAGATTGCGCTTTGTTACTGCTCCCATTAAAGGTATTTGAATAAGATTTGGCACGTCAATCCAATGCACAGTGGATAAGGGAGCATGGTGCCACTAATACAAAATAAATATTCATTTTTTATACCTTGAGAACGGTAAACGTAGAAGTTACGGAATTTGGTAAAAATGACTTCGTAATTAATATAAATCATCGGCCAATAAGTGGTCGCATAATAATCCGATATGTGGGCATGATACGTAGCTCCCATACAAATAATTATTTAATTTTTTTATTTTTTTATTTTATAGTTTGGTCTAAATGACTTGGCATTCAATACTAATCATCAGTTTAAAAGTGAGAGGAATTAGACAAGAGGGCGTGGCATTTTTCATACATAATAATAAGTTTTTGTTTTTTATTGAGGCTTCAAATCAATAAATAATCATTCTGAGAAAGTATAGAAACAATTGTTATCCCTAAAAAGCTGTATACTTCTAAACATACATAGATTTCCGGGCAAAGCCGGATGGTAAAAGCTAGTCATAAATAAAAATTTGTTTAATCGCATTCCACAGCATTACAGGTGACCTATATAGAGAGGAACACAGCTGTCTATATGCCTGTCCAACTGGTAAGGTAATGCAATAAACACATTCAAGGCTACCGACCATAGACTACAAGCTGTCAAAAACAGAAAACATGTATGCATATGAGAATAATTATTTTAGCGGCAATACGGCTACCGACTAAACAACTCTCGTTGTAGCCCGTTGTCAACTAAGGTTAATTTCTATTTTTCTTGGCGACAACAAACAGTTTAGTGCCGTCAACAAAATAAGATGCATGAAATATGCGTTTTAAAAACGAAATATATGAAATACATACGTTAAAAAAACTAAAAAAATATGTAGCACCACTGAAAAATAATAATCATATGTCCATATCTTTTCGTTTTTTAGGTTATGTTCAATGTGACAAATCAGTAAATGTTTATTTTGTAGCCGTAGTCGTTAAAATTAATAAGTAGCTGGTTACTTGGCTACTTTTGTAGAAAGCGGTTTTTGTAGTCGTGTGTCTAAATAAGCAATATAGTCAATAGTAAATCTGGCAGAACTCTGTAGAGTATTTCAATTGTTTGTCAACAGACTACGAGCACAGTACACTAATATTCTGAATTACAATTTGCAAGCGTAAACGATTGATCCTGAAATAAAAGCCTTTATTTCTTCTTTATTAATTGCCTCAAATGGGTTAAAAGTATTTCGGTGTTTTCCCTGCACCTACTCTAGGTCTTCAATTTATATTCTGAAATTAAAAAAAAATATTGCCAAAAACTTCACTGGGTTGAGGTGAGTGGTTGCGTTTTGTTGTTATTGAGTACTTGTTGTCAACTTTGTATTGAAGTGTTGTAACTACTTGCTTTAAATGTTGCCACTGCTGACGGGCTACAATGCTTTCGTACGCTCTTTAATGGGTGGGTTTTACATATATTTTATTGCAATAACCTTGGGCTTTGCAGCTGTCACTTTTTTTTATTATAAAATAACACCCATACAACCATCATTTACTTCCCTAAAGAGCATTGTTATAATCATTACATGCTAACCAATAAACCAGTCGGTATGAAGACGCATTAATAACACGTGCTATTGGGAGTCACTTTAATTGAGATTATGGCAAAACCTCTCATTTATTTACAAATGCTTCCATCCATTCAAAGTTGAGATTAAAACTAATGAGTTTCTATTCTATTGTCTTAATTGGATTTTAATATTTGGTAGTATTTCGATATTCATAATAAAGTAATGAATGTGTAATTCTAACTGACAGTACTTATTTGCTTACATTAACTCTGTTTCATTTAAGAAATACAATTTAATTGTCTTTAATAGATCTAATTTACAGACACTCACACAACTCTCCCAGATCAACTGCACCAGACGATAAATTGTCTCACCAGGAGCTTAGCAGTCGCTGATCGCAGCTCGTACGCTACTGTCAAACTATGATTACCAGAATCAGAGGTGGAGAAAATATTTGGAAAAAATTATTAATGTTATCATGGATGAAACTAATGACGACATATAAATCTGAGACAGCAGCAGCCCTTCAGAAAATAGCTTGAAAATATCGTGCAGCTCTCCAAGTCAGCATGAGTTAAAACCGGTCATCAGAAAACTAAGAGGCAGAAGAGTAGCGGGCAAGCATGGTATACCAGATAAAATCACACATCACATAAGTCGGGAAGAGGAAAGGCATCATTGTAAAATTTTCGAAAGGACTCTGCTTAACACCATATACAAGATTATACCAGTCACAATATGGAGAATAATCTAAAGCAAAAAATAAAATAAAATAAAATTCTGCGAGATAAACAATTAGTTCTCCGGCTAAATAGGAGCTGTGTAGATTAACCAACACCCTATGGATAATACAACATCCCTAGGATAGAGTACTGTCTTTTATTTACTATTCGCAGGTTTCAAGAAGGCCTTTCATACTATCAGTCGGACTGTCTTATGGCATATATGGCATTGAGAAGACAAGCTGTACGTCACAAAATAATTCGAATCTCCAAAGCTATGTACGAGGATGCCAAACTCTTAATTCCTTGCAACAGAAATATCAGCCATCTATTTGATACCAATGACGAAGTAAAGCAAATATGTATAATATCTCCTCAACGGGATGCAGTTATAAGTGGAGTCTGTTCAGTTAGAACGCTAATTACATAGAGTCTCACACGATAGCTCGCAGGCTTAGATTATATAGATGATATTTGTCTACTGCCGTACAAGATTTTTATGAGCTAAATTGGGAGATTTGGAAAGATTAGCGGGCAACGGAGATATTAGCGCGTCACACTACAAGGCCAAGCGATCGAATACAGAGATAGTTTTTACTATCCAGCTAGTACAGTGACATCAGTCTTAATAAAACGAGAACGGAATCCAGGCGACTACAAACAGCTTGGGGAAATTCAAAAATTACCGGACAAACCAATCATAATATTTATCAATATGTGATGTCCGATTCTTTTTACAGAATAGAAGCCTGACTAGTGTCAAACACCTTAACGCAAAAGTTTCAGGAAAGTGTCTCAGAATCATATGCGGGATATTGCGGCCTAAAAATATCAGCTGGATGGTTGCTGGAAGTTGACTAACTTGCAACCCATAGCAAAGCAGATACAATACAGAAAATATAGGTGAATCAGCAACGTCCAAACAGCAATAAAAGAATAAGACTGGAAAAAGGGTGGCCAGAGAGTAAACTTAATTTGTAATACTAGTATTAATTTTTTTCAGTGTACGTTGAAGAAAATAACTAAAAAAATATAAACGTCTGCTTTCACCAATATCCATCGCACAACTGAATGAAGTTGTTGTTTATTTATTATCTTGTTATTATCTATTCGTTTCATAAGCGAAGTAGAATTCTATAACACGGCTGCTTATCTGGCAATGTTTGGACAAAATTGAAACCTTTAATGAGCTCAAAAAGTCGCAGTCGTCAAAAAAACAGCTGGAGTCTCACTATACTTCAAGACTAAAAACTGTGTAATCTTATTGGGAAGGCAGTGTTGCTGATATGAAATGTTTAACTGCCTATGAACATTTTGTGAAAAATCTTATATTTACGCATGTGTTTAATACGTCAAAAGCTCAAATTTTGACGTGGACAAGACTTATACGACGGTAAGGACAGTGAAAATAGGAACTTTGCTGTGGAACATTGCGGTAGAGTGGTTGTTGGAGAATCTGCAGCGATATGATTTTGTTGTCTTTGGTTATGAGGATGACCTCGCCATTTTAGGGTCGGGTATCAATGCGCATACTCTTTCATCGATGTATAATCAGGCCCTCATTCTTGTTATGGAATGGTGCTTGTCTTACGATCTAAGTTTTAATGCCCATAAAACGGCGTTGATGCTCTTTACCAGACAATACAAGATACCTGATTTTAGAGTCGGGTATCAATCCACATACTATTTCATCGAGGTATAATCAGGCGCTCAATCTTATTACGGAATGGTGCTTATCTTGCGGTCTAAGCATTAACTCCCATAAAGCGGAGTTGATGCTCTTTATCAGACAATACAAGATACCTGTATTTAATATGCCCAGACTTGGTGGCATTCACCTCTCTCTGTCCACAAATGTGATTTATTATTGACCGCAAGCTTACTTGGAGGAAGAACAAAATGGATAGGGTTTGATAGGCGGCCATAGCGCTTTACACTTGTAAGAGGGCCATAGGCAAGAGGCAAGGCTATAAGGCCATACTGGAACTCACTCTACTCTACGGTACTCACATTTGTTGGACGGTGTGTAAGTATCAGTCAATGTCACCGTAAGGTGATAAATAGGGTGCGCAGGCAAGCTGCCGTCCTGATCACCAATGCACTGTGCTCCACTCCTAATAAAGTCTTATTTGCTATACTCAACTGGCTTCTCACCGATCTTCTTCTGAAGCAAAGGGTTAAACTGGTGGCGGTAAGGCTAAATGCAGTTAACTCCTGGCCTAATCTGGATTTTGGTATTGCAGCGATTATTGTGTACCACAGAAGTCTTCGGATCGATTACATGGTCCCTCATAACTTTCTGAATAAGAAATTTGACTTTGATATACTCACGAGGGAAGTCTGGTCTGACGGGCAGCAGTTTCCTCAAAATGCCATTGATATATATACCGATGGCTCTAGGATGCAGGGCAGAGTGAAATGTGGTATATTCATGAAGAATTAACACTAGACTGTCTTATAGGTTGCCTGACCATTGCGATGTATTTCAGGCGGAAGTCATGGCCAAACTGATAGTCGTACAATGCTTGGTGAATGGAGGGATTTATCTGAGAATCTTATGATCTTTTCGGACAGCAAACGTCACCTCGACGTCTATCCTAGTTTACGAATGCCGCATTTTTCTCATGGAAATCGCGACTCATTAGAAGTTAGTAACTCTTATATGAGATCCGGCACACAGGGATATTGTAGGGAATTGGTACTGAGCTCTATACTATCATTGGTGTCCCGATTGCCTCGGTTAAGCTGGATATTCTCCGATCGGCGTATGTCTACACTCAATATCGTTGGTGGCATTAGCGCCCGTACGGTATCGTTAGACGACTTCGCTGGGCCAACTTTGATGAAAGAAGGGCAAGATGTCTTCTCTTCCTAAGTCGTGTGGCCATCCATCGCACGATTGCGATTCTAACGAGTCACTGCCTGATTGGAAGTTATGCCGATAGACTTGCAATTGCCTCGAATGATGTTTGCAGGAGTTGGGGTTCTGAGGAGGACGAAGAGACTGTCTTTCACCAGTGTCAGTGTCCGGCCCTTACTGCCAGACGACGGCCCTTCCTGCCATCATTGACTGAACTCTCCAAAATAAGAGTCGCCGCATTTACGACGTTTATTTCGGAGTAAAATTGGTTTCCTATGGAGACTGCTTGATCACCGGGTTAGTATATAAGCTTGAGGCATCACAATGGGTCAAATCTTTGGCTTCCTGCTCAAACCAAAGGTTACTGATGTCAACTTTAACCAATTGTGGCTACAAAAAACTGGTTATCATGGTTAACCAATTGTGGCTACAAAAAATTGGTTATCATGGTTTGATAGCGCAGAGAATTCACGGTGACTGCGTTTCCTTGCTCATTTTCGAAAAAATATGGGCCGATGATGCCGCCTAAGCACAAACCGCACCAAACGGTCACTTTCTTTGGATGTAACATTTATTCGAGGAGTTTTGGGGATTTTTTGAGCCCCATATGCGACAATTTTGTTTGTTTACATAACCGCCGAATTGATGATTTTGTTGAGAAGGGCGTTGCTTTCGTTTAGTTTTTCAAACAGCTAATTCACAAACGTTCGACGCAAACGATGGTCGGCCGGCTTTAATTCTTGAAGGAGTTGAACTTTATAAGCGGGAAGATAAATATCTTTATGCAAAATGTTGCGCAAAGTTTCTGTGGTGATGCCCAATTTTTGTGTATGTCGTCAAGTTGATGTTTCAGTCTCATTCTCAACACTTTGCTATATAGCGGTTATGTTTAAATCACTACGGCCACTACAAGCGTATTGTTTTGACCTATTGTCAGCAACAGTACCGTGAGCCTCGAATTTAGCGATTAAATTACGCACAGCGGTCGAATTTTACGAAGTGATAAGGTAAAATTTTCACGATTTTGACAGTCAATTTTTACAACTAAAATTCTTTGTTGAAGAGTGTAGCATTCATTAGTTAAAATTTCCCAATTTTTTACTAAATAAGTGCCAAAGATTACCAGCTCAATTATTGGCATTTCATCATTTGACCGTCAATTTACTTCCTAACCTCAAACTTGTCTAACCTGTATTAGCATGGTCATGTATAAGATTTCATATTAGTTTCTTTACAAAAACAAATTTATAAAATTTTAAAATATTATTGTAGATGTATTACAAAATTTTGCAACAATCAGTAGCTCATTGAATAAACAAGAAAATACTTATCTAACAAAATTAGAAATGTTTAATGTTAAAAAGCAAATGAACCACTTGTTACCTTAATAGCTCAAAAGCGCTTTTGCAATGTCATTTAAGAAGAGAAATCATCGCTTTACATACATACATACCTATAACATTTTGTGTTTGTTTTTTAATCAAACCACAATCACCTAAAAAGTTTTTAAAATATGATTAAATTGAAAAATATAAAATACGTACGTCAATATTAAACAAAAATTCTGTGTAAAATTGTCAACTGAAAATTTTGAGAGAAAAATCGAAATAGACGTAGAACACCCAAAGCAGCAAAATAAACCAAAATGCGAGCTTTTTATACCATCAAAACATTTTATCACATGAGACTTGTATTGGAGCAACTTCTCTGCATACTTCTAGGCGTACGCTTAAAAGTCAGCATTAGACCGAGTGTACTTGCGTACGTATTTGGTGTTGTCAAAACATATTTATTATTATTTCTTCTATACACACAACACAATGCATAAAATAAATGGAATATATATGAGAAAAAGTATGTAACTGTGTGAGCAAGTATTGCATGTACGTACACCTTTTTAAACGATTTTACATACAGTCACAGTATTTTATCAAATTCTAAACTCTATTGGAATTGTTGTGAAACTTTGTTCAAAACTTTTTCCAATTTTTTTGTCTTCTCCTAAATGTTGTGAATAATTACTCCTGTAGGATGCTCTTCAGTTTAGTTTATTCTCTGTCTGTCTGTTTGTCTGCCTGTATCTGTTAACTACAAGTGAATAAATTTCTTTAAAACATTCATGTTTGAGACTTCCTGTTTGTTAAGAGACCATTTCTCCATTGACTACGTTTTGTGCTATAGAATTGCAACGGAAATAAAGTGAAAAGTTGTTAAGTTGGATGAAGTAAATTCTTACGTATATTAGAGAGTGTATTCTAAGTGAAACAAATTTCACTGTCCCTTAATAAAATTTAAGTCAACGCACATCCTCTTTAACGTTTATATCAACAAATGCATGGTGACGTATTCTTTCCTTCATGTGCGAGTATGGTATGGAGGAGATAGAAGGGAAAATAAAGTTTAAAAATGAAATAAAACAAAAATAAATTTTAACTCGACTTGAGTACAAATTAAATTAAATTCCTGATTCTCAGTGACTTTGTCGTGCTGATGTGTGTATGTATGTACCTACCAACTACATGAAATTTTTTGTTTCTGTTGTTTAGCAAATTGATAATCGCTTGTATATGTTTTTAATTCAAATAGCAAAATAGATAAATGAAAAGAGTATCTCTCTCCAATCCTACTATGGGAGACCCTACGTAAAAATAGAAGCAAACTAACTTTATTCCATAGGCAAGCGACAGATTCATAGATACCCTTAAAGAGAAGTTGATGAAGAATTGCAACTGAATCGCAATGCTATGGCGAATATCCATTTCTATACGAATAGTTCCGAAATGCGGGTGTCGTTCAGGTGGAAGTTTATGTGGTACATATTTCAGCGAAGGAGTTTATTAGGCTGAAATTCAACAAGAATTTCAAGATTTTTGTTGACATCCAGACGGAAGGTTTGTGGACACTGTGATACTGAGGGGAACAAAGAGGCCAACATGCTAGGTCGAGAGGGGACGCTTCATCCAACTTCAAATTGCATAGATTCCTATCCAAATGCTGCAGATCAAGCGATATTTATGGCTATCTTTTCTAAGAAAAGCGGAACGCAGATACTCCATTATGAAAAAACTATGGCCATCCTATGATAGGCGAAAAACCAACGATCTGATGAAGAAATAATTCCCGGGTTGTGGCAGTCAGCCCTGGGCACCGTTCATTGGGAAAACTTGTCAGCTGCTATGGAGGAGCCAACAGCATTATATGTAGAAGCTGTTGCGAAGACGACATTAAGGAATCGGTGGCTCATCTGCTGTGTGAATGCCAAGCTCTGTGCAGGAGCAGGCTTAGCACGTACGGCACTGCAAACTTTGCGAACCTCGGATATAATCCATACTAGAATTGTGTAGTTTCCAAACATCGTAAGCTGGATACAGGCGAGTATTTCGCTTCATATTTCTCTTCATCAGCTGATATAGATTGACGCTAATTGTTACACTTCCTGACTAAAACGGCAAAACGGTGCTAATAGACTTCGAAAGTAGCACCTAAACCAAACAATCAACATTTTCAAAAAGTTCATGTTACATGTCAAATTTTTATAAAATTGTGGCAAAGTCTCAAGAACCATGCGTAACAATAACGGATAAAGCTTATGATCATATCTTTTCAGCCAGGCTACGCATTATCTGGGTGTTGGGCCACTCTGAGATAGTGGGTAATAAACTGATTAACGGTCTCTCTATTAGAGGAAGGGGACTTGTTGGGTCGATTTTAGACAATGCAAAATCGCTAGAGGCGACAAAGGCGGAATTAATGCAATGGGCTCATATGACGTTCTGATTAAATGAGATAATAAAGCAGACAAAAAGAATCTCATGGGGAAACTCTGATGCGATTGGTACGAATTTTTTTCTTAGGAATTGGGTAAGTCCAAGTTTAGATGGATAGTATGTATTTTGTCGAGACACTCTGGTTTGAGAACACAGCTATATGAGATTGGATGTGCTGAATCTAATAATTGTAGGACATATGAGAGAGCGTTGAGATCTCAGAAAACTTTGCACGGGCCCTGCTTTATTCGGGGTTAGTGCAGAGCACTTCAGTCCCAATCCAGTATCGGACTTAAAACTATCCAATGACATTGATTGGAGTACCCCAAGGAACAATGTTGCGGAAACTGAACTTTTAATGATGAGCGATAAAGGGACACCGTTTTCTGGCTTAATAAAATTTCTCTCTTACTTAAATTTATATTTTATTTTTGCTAAATATTTACCAGAAAATGGTACGAGTAAATGGCTGTTAATTGTAAAATAAACCATATTTATAAATTCACAAAAGTAGTATATTATGAGCTGAATCATATACAGTTTTAAGACCGAGACGTTTGATCTTTCGAAAGTAACAAGAAAACCAATTAAAACGATTTGCAAAGGTGCCATGTGAACTGGGTAATTCGTATAAGTAATTTAAACTGCTAACAAAGTAATTCAAAGCCTTGTTCGAACAGAGTGTTACTGAAATTCGATAAAAATTAAACTTTGAAATAAAGACCACTCTATACTTGATCCAAGACTCACACAATCACTAATTAACTCTGTTGTTGGGTTCAGGCCATTTTGGTCAATTTTTTTTTCTTAAGCTTTTAGTACGTCTGTCAATTTCCAACTGGTTTCTGAACCGTAAGTCTCATTTTATTTATAACTTAATATAATTCCTTAATTGATTCATCAGTAGTACGGTTTCTTTATAAAATAAAGCACAAACACGCATGTAAAGTTCAAAAATGTGGCAAGAATTGGATGAAAAGTGTGTTTGTTTGAGAAATACACCCAGATTCTTCAAGGCTACTTAAACGCCATATATATCGTTTTCTCTTCTTCCAAAATCCGAAAAAGAACTTAAAATGGGGTAATATTCAGCTAAGTTATTAGCTTAGAAGCGCATGAAGGTCTGAAAAATCGGTTTTTACCCGTAACTCGAGATTTTTGAGGTGTTTTGCGAATTCCAAAAACAGATCGACAGAGCCTATCAGAAAAGTAATATCAGGTATTTCAACTTCGTTCATTTTTCATTTATTTTTTTAATTCTTCGCTTTTGAGATGATAAGAAAGTTTTTATTCCAATGATTTATACAAGAGAATTGATAACCGTGAAGAAATATGCAACAAAAACACCAGCAGAATATGAATATGTTCCGTAGCTGTGTGGAAAAAATGGCAAGACCGCAATAAGTCAAGGCATCTGGAAACGATATATTGTGTTGGGCCCTGGATGTGTGAATATTATATTCCCGCCTGATGCTCTTACGATACGGTGTAAAGGAAATAAACTCCATTGCATTTCATTTTTTACTCTAAACGTCATGCACTTTTTAGTGCATTTATTGGTTAAAACAACGATATGGACCAAAATGGTCGTTTGCCTAAGATTTTTTTACAGCATGGTCAAGCAGAAATGTTTCACTATCTGTTTTTGGGGGTGTACGAGGTCCTATCATAAAGTCGGACTGACCATAATTTTTATAATTTCGTTTCCTATTTACTTTAAGGTGTTGCAAACATCGGTGCAAGCCGCATACACCATTGCTCACCTGTAGTTGTACACAAATACAACTTGTGCTAAACATTCCAATGTGTGTCTGTTTATTGTTGATGTAAAATAATTTCTATGGGTTTTGCAAGAGTGTGTGGGGTGGAAACATAGGATTTATAAGTGTTTGTTGAGGTTGGCGTTGTTATTTTATTGCTTACACTCTGAAAAAACATAACATATTGCGCTAAAACAAGAAAAAAATAAAAAATTTACAGCATTTTTAAGTTGACTTTTTTTAGATACTAACACACACAACTGTAAGTACTTTCATAAAATAAAATCTAACCTCGGTGACTTTGTACGTGTGTGTTGTAATGAGAGGCCTCAATATAAATACAACAAGCAATGGCGGATAAACAAATAATACTCGATTACAACAACTACAAAACACATGAAGTACGACAACATAACTTACAAATACATCCACTCACGTGCAATAGTTTCTAGAGATAGAGTAGAGGAAATAAAACAGGATTTTTTTTCATGCTAAACCATGGACGAGAACATAAAATAACAATAAAAAAACGTTGCTCAATAAAATACGACATGACAACATCACCAACAGTGTTAGAAACAACAGCGTCAACAATCGAATTAAAATCAAAATGAACTTAAAAATGCTTTATGATGTTGTATAAAGGAAAACTTTTTCAGTTTTAATTATCATTTCAGAAGCGGGACCACCCAACAACAACATTTTTTTTTTTTTTTTTTTTTTTTTGTACATAAATAAGAATGGAAATTCTAACACGTTTGATAAAACCATCGCGACAATTATGTCGGCGATATTTATTGTTGCGCTGTCAGACTGGATTCCATATACTCGTACATACTCATGAGTGTCATAAACTTACCAAAATTATTAGTTATCCAGGGTCAATTATTGCCAATCAGGTTCAAGTTCATTTTTATTGGGCAATAAACCACTCAGACACTCTCTTGCAGAGAAAATTTATTATCGAAAAACGTTTTGTTTTTCAACATCACGAATTAAATGTTGAAAAACTTTTATTTTCAGACAAATTTTATGTATTTTCAGACAATCACAAAAATTACGAATTGTGTGGCCATTTAGTTGACTAATCGATTGTTGTCAATTGTGGAGAACACATTTTAGAAATACCAAACTCAGTATTTATACCGGTCTAGGCTTCTATACCAATAAACTGGAAACAGAATTATCCTATTGTCCAAACAAAGGTACATGGAATAACAGAAGGAATAAACTGCATTGAGGCAAATATGTTCAATTAGACAAAATCTGCAATCAGTGTTGAACTATAAGAAGGCAGTTAATACTTTTTCGGTTAAAGGTAATCAGAGAATGACAAAAGTATGGTTATGTGTACTTTTAAAGTATTGATGGCTCCACATGTAGGAGTGAGTAAAGTTAAAAATAAAAGTTGCACATACACAACATATCCAAAGCCAGCGCAACTTAAATAACTACAAGTAGGAGTTGCGTGAAGTGCCTGTCATGCCCGCACTTATAAGTGAAAAGTGTTTATGAGCATGGGTATATTTATAGTTGGGCATGTGTATACTTCTACTCAAGTATACACAGAGTATACATAGAGTGTATTTCTACAAAATAAAATCTTGCGAAATCTCTGTCATACATTTAATAAACGTGTTTTAATATGACTAAATACATATGTGTACTATTTTTCAAACATTTTTAACTGGTTTTATTAATTCTCTAATAAATATTCATGTATATCGTATGTCTAAAATATTTTTTATTGTTTATTCTATTTGAGTGTAAAGATATTGCAGGAGGTTTATATCCTCAATGCTGCTTTATGTAAAATAGTTAAATTTTAACTCCATTTCCCCAAGTGCAATATTATTTTAATCTTTAGAGCCGCGATTTCAGCTTCTTCATTATTTTGAAAATAGCAAATCATTTTTATGTTATTAAGGGATGGAATAACGAAACATAATGAAGGAGACACACTCGCTTGAAGCTTTTTCAAAATATTTCGAAGTCCTTGCAAATCTGTACCAAAGAATGGAAGACAAAAAAATTAAAATTTAACATACTTCGGCTTTGAACATTATCCGCAAGAATTTCATTGATATGTTTGTAATTTTCCAACATTCACTGAAATATTTTGAAAGTTTTATTCCACCTTTAGGACAATTTCTCTTCAAAATTGTTTCCTACATGTGCTGCTTATTACCTTACCTTTTTAAAGTTTTTTATTTTTTTTTTTTTGCAAATATTTGTAATCCCTTTTAATTTATTTTTAGATTCGAATGCATCAGTTAGGACATTAGAAAAAAGATGAGCCGAACAATTTAATCTGAAATCTCTTAGTGCATTTAAAATATTACTTCCGCGGTCTGTTACGAACACCATATTTGATATATCAGTCAAATCGAATTCTTAAAAAAGGTTACTTATTTTTTTTTTTTTTTTTTTTTTTTGCTGTATTAGACTTAATATTCGAAATTCACTTGTAAGTGTAAAGTGGCATACAAGAAATATCTCTATCTATCGCTCTTCATATTAATTGTAACTTAAGCCTCACCATTGCTAATAAGGTTCTGTATGTGTGGTTTGATTTCTTTTCTCTGTGACCATCGATTGGATTTACTTGCCCTGGGGATAAAGCTGTCTAAGTCAACATTTTTACCAACTTGTAGACACTTTTGAATTAATTTACGAAAACCGGAGCTTTCAACGCTACTGAAAGGATAACAGTCGTCTATAGCAAAATCCATGACTGCTTCAACGCAAGCACTTTTCTCTTTGGTATTTATTTGAATTGGCTGTGAATTAACGCACTTAATTAAATTTGATGTTTGCTTCTTTACATATTTAAAAATCTTTCATCACTCCAGTTTTTCTTAGCACATTGTATACTTTTTCAAATATTTTTCTTTCTTGAAACTTGTGTAAGTGTACACATTTCAAAAGTCCAAATGCTAATGAAAACGTGAAAGCTTCGATTGACTTATTATTTACTGTCTAATTTTGGGGATTCCCCACACTTTTATTGCCCTATATTTTTGTAGAAAATGTAAGTACGTACTAATATGAAAATTTCTGGAAATTTGTCATAAGTAAAAGATCGTAAATATTCTTATTAAGCGTTTGTATATGTGTCTTTACACATATATTTTATGTACGACAACGTTTTTTCACGAAACAGGAAAAAATTATTTTTTTTTCTAATATTTCGCCCAAGTTTTTTAATGACTTTAATAGCATTGCAATGGGAATTAAAAAATTCAATAACAAACGCTATAACCTTTTAATTTGTCTGTGCTTAAGTACCAGGTATTTATTTGAAAATGAGCAATTTAATTACAATTATTTTAGTCTTGGATTGCTTTCCGGGCCTGTCTTCAAAAAAAAGAAAACAAAGAAGAAACACAAACAATGGTGTAAAAGCATACCATTTCTTTGATTCATCCATACACGCATGTCATATGAGTACTTATTAATTTTTCCATTCCCATTGATTCACATACTTTGAATGCATGTGTATGCGCGCACACAAACATAACATGGCTACAAACATATCGCTTAAGCTGTTTAAGATGGTTGTGTGCAGACATGTTTGCTAGAACTATGAAGTGGAATTATGTATATGGGTATGTGTTGACATTTTGTTATAAACGAATATTATTGTGTCATTATATTAATGACATTTTGTCAATAAATAAGTGCCAGTTAATAATATATCTGATGTTAGTGTGTCATTGCTGAAAATTTGCCAGTAAATTGATTCAAATGAAGGCTTTCTCCGATGTTACTGAGACATCGCACTGATTGCTTTTTTAAAATCGACTCCGGTTATTCACCTCTGTATTGCCGATGTGTCATCAAATTGTTGACACAATTTTAATTTTTGATCCTGATGACAATTTGACCAAGTTAAAGCTGATATCACAATGATGAAAAGTGTCATGGGTTCAATGACGAAGACATGGTACTGATATCAAAATACATCATCGTTATGATAGAGTTTCGATCAGTCTGAGACTGTATTTAAATGTCTCGTCACTTAACCTATCTAAGTCAGATTTGATTAAAATAGTGTTTAGCTAATTTATTAATAACTCAATCAATTACGGGTATAACGTTAAAAAAATAAGACCGCCTCGGGTAATCGAAAATTAAAACCATTTTCTCATTTTCATTTTATTAAATAATACGGCGAATCAATAAGTTTCATGGTCTTTTTTGAGCTCTATGCACTATGTATAATGGTTCTCCAATTTTTGTATTCCTTTAAAAAAATATTATTCGTCTCCGGCATCAAAATAGGCTCATATTGCAGAGAATATGGCAGATATGTGAACTCAAATCGTAGCCTAATTGATAATTTGTCTTATGGAAGCTGCAAGCATGTATAATTGGCCTGTATGTTGTGGTAAAAATCAACTTTTTTTAACAAATGTGGTTGCTTTTTTTAAATCGTTCCAATAAGTTGGTATAATACTCGCCATTAATTGCTTGATTGAATGGCATCACAAAAAATTAGTCGCATATTGTGCGTTTGCGTTTGTGGTTGATTGGAAACAAACGAGGCACCCATTTGCGGAAATTTTCCCTACCTAAGTAACTGAATTTGTTAAGTTATGTGTGTGAAATGCTTCTGATCGTCTAACACCATGTCATTCATTTTTTCAATTGTTTCAGGTGTAGATCGGAAGATTTGGCGTCTGCCGTGCTTGGACGTCCACAATAAAATTCATTAAGTCATTTTATATTTAATTGAAATTGATGGCGCAGAGTTTTTGTAGGATTTATTACGCTTAGCCTTGATTAAAGTGATAACTTTTTCCCACAAAAAAATTATGTTTAATAATGAGCACTCAAGAATCATATTTTTTATTTCTTCTCAAAACACGCAATAGCCTGCTATCGATGGCTTTAAAACACAAACTAAATGAGACATTTGGTTCCAATTTAGACTCTTGTCAACATCCGTCCTCTTTTTAACGAGGTAAAATCATCAAGTCATTTTCTTGTCAGACAGAGTACATATACCTACCAGAGTACTACTACCTACTACAATCAGGGTATCACTACGAAGTTCTCCAACAACCAATTTTAAATATGTTGCAAATTTGCCCCACATTGCCTGTGAGCATCATCACCCTAATATAACTACTCAAGAATAGGATCTTAAAACCTAATATATCATGTGCTCAGAAGACACATGTTCGGCATCATGGAATTCACCATCACAATGCGAGCAAATTGGTGAAGCCCCGCTGAAGCCACTTCCTCAAATTGATAATCAGGATGTACATCGATTTTTATTTAGTTGTGCTTGACCATACTCTCAGCCATTATCCAATACGAACATTATTCATTATAAATTAAGATAAACTCGCTGGCCAAAATGTCAACGGGAATCGTGCCCGACGTTACAAATGCCGCTTTATTATTATCAAAAAGACAGTAAGTTTACATATATATTGATCCTATTCTACCGCGATAACACTTGTACCTTAAACAATCTGCTTACATAGGCTTAGCATACAATATTATGTTTTCAATTACTGATGTCAGCATTTTTCGTCGAAGCAAATTCGGTTTGGCATTATTCCAGCAAGCACCTTACACGACATTCTTGCCTTTTCTTCCACATAATTAATGTGCTGCTTAAAGAACAGTCGGGTATCGATTGGTACTACCAGCCAGGTAGTACTTTATAGTATTCTTACTCGTACTAACACAATCATCAACTTGTATACGTATCGGGTGGGCCATTTATGGGTTTAAATTTGAACCAGCGATTATTTTGAATCCGGCAATACTTATGTCATTCTATTCTGTCACAAAATTCTCTCCTCTGAACGAAATGAATCGATTTACGCTTTAGGATTTTGGATTTATTGGAAATTTATTTCTAAGCATAAACAACTGATCGGAAATTGCACGAAAATGTCGTATAAATTTGGTGGCAGAGAAGGACCAACAGTGCCCGGTATACGCAAATTTATTGCTAAAGTTCGTGAAACTGGTTGATGCGCCAAGATGTAAGCGTGCTCGTACAGTGCGTACACCAGATAATATCAAAGCTGTAGCTGATATTGTGCGTAAGAATCAATCAACATCAACTCGCCATCGTTCTCAAGATCTAAACAATTCACGCACCAGTTTACTTCTAGTTTTGCGAAAAGATTTCGGTACGAAGCTTTACAAAGTTCAATTGGTTCAAGAGCTGAAGCCGCTTCGTTTTCGTTTCGCTAGATAGGCCAACGAGAAACTGCACGATGAGGTCGATTTTGCAAAAAAAAAAAAAAAAATCATCTTCTCGGATGAAGCTCATTTTCATCAAAATTGCCATATTTGGAGATCAGAAAATCCAAACTTGGTTTTATAGAAGCCAATGCACCCATTACGAATGACTGTTTGGTGTGAATTTTGGAGCGGAGGCATCATTGGCCCTTAGTTCTTTGAAAATGAGGACGGCGCAACCATTATGGTCAAAGAAGACATCTATCGCACCATGATAACCGATTTTTTGTGCCCGCTCTTCATGGTATTCATCTGAACGGTGTTTGGTTTTAACAGGATGGTGCGACCATACATGCCATAAATCTCATGCCACAATCGATTTATTGCGTCAAACGTTTGATGGCCGTTTAATTAGCCGAAATGGTAATGTCAGTTGGCCGCCAATAAGCTGCGATTTTACACCGTTGGATTATTTCTGTGTTGCGCCGTTAAAGTCAAGTGTTATGCCGACAAACCAGAGACAATTGAGCATTTAATGGCCAATATTTGTGATGCTATTGTTTAGATATGAACCCATACGCTTGAAAAATTTTTCGAAAATTGGTCCGATCGAATGGGGTACTGTGAGGCCAGCCGCAGCAGCCTCACTGAGTGAAATAATAAAGGGTCCGCCATCTAACGTTTTTTTTTCAGCTAGTGCTTATTTCGTGAATGGTAACACTTAGCTCATGTCTGCTTTGACAGATAATTAGTTTTATCCTTCCGCTGAACGAATATGGTTGTGTCCAAAGCGTTTTCGCTTCGACAGAAGATGCCGATTTTGCCAAAAAAATCATCTTTTCAGATGAAGCTCATTTTGATCTTGGCGGGTATGTAAACAAGCAAAATTGTCGCATTTGGGGCACAGAAAACCCGCACGCATACATTGAAAAGCCGATACACCCAAGACGAATGACTGTTTGGTGCGGATTTTGTTCCAGAGGCATAATTGGGCCATTTTTCTTCGAAAATGAGGTAGAAGTGGCCGTTACAGTCAATGGCGATCGTTATCAGGCCATGTTAAACGAATTTTTGTTCACGAAAATTGAAGAGGAGGATATTAGCAACATTTGGTTTCAACAGGACAGAGCTACGTGCCACACAGCCGAAGCTACACTCGATGTTTTGCGCCCTGTTTTTGAAGATCGCATTATCAGCCGCAGAGCTGATGTCGTTTGGCCATCTCGGAGCTGCGATTTGACACCGTTTTACTATTATTTGTGGGGTGCCGTCCAAGATAAGTGTTACGCCAACAAGCCAGAGACAATTGACGCTTTAAAGGACAATATTTGTGAACCCATTGGTGAAAGACAGCTGCACACAATCGATAATGTGCTTAAGAATTGAACCGTAGTATTTGAACAGTAGTTTTTTTATAGCATTTCCAAAAAGAAAATAATTATATGGCGGACCCTTTATTTAAGTCCTCACTGGAACAATTGTACTTCACAGCAAAATAATATTTTTGGCAAAATTTCAAACCGTTTTTGTTTTATTGCATTTTTAAATGAAAACTTTTAAATGGCTCACCCGATACAATTTGCAAATACAGTTGTTTTTTCATTAAAAAAACGTCTTTTTAAGTCGATACAAAATATTTGCCACAAAACTTTATAATGTGGAATTATTCTGTTTCGCTTAAATAACGAATTTATATGTAATCGAATACAAATAAATAATTATAAACCCGGATAAGACGTCAAAAATAGCAATATTTAATTTAAATAAATGAACACTGATAATGAAATGCATCAATTAAAAATTCTATGTGAAAAGAACAGAATAAAGTTTGTGCACGAAAAGTAATTATGTTTGTGAATATCCTTGAAATAATAATTTGTATAAAACAAAAGAATGCCATTTGCAATTTAAATTTTTAGTTATAATTTTCTGGTTTTAGTTCACGTTTTTCGTATTCGTTACACCTTGCTTCTGCACCTTTTTTTTCTGAAAACCATATTATCATTGAAAAGCAGTGTAAATAAATTGCAACGATTTAATTTTATCATCGATATTATATTGGATTGCAATGAAACAGTGATTGAAGGATATTTTTAATTTAATATTTTTGTAATTTGGCTTAAAGAGTTTAAATTTACGTTTGAATTCGTATGTTTGTCTATTTTTTTGTATCAACACAGTTTTAATGATGAACAATAAAAAATTGTTGATGATGATTGTGTGGCAGCATTGAAATAATGAAATCTGTTTAATGCACCGATTCAAATAATATGATCACACACTCACAGTCGCATGTTCACACACACACACATTTTAAAAACTAAAAATTAGTAAAAATGTGAATGTGAAAATTACTTTTATTTGTACATTTCAACGATATTCATGGATTATTGCCTGTCACTCCGCCTGTCTATGTGTTTGTGACTCTATTAAGGATGTTCCATTGAATTGTCTACCGGATGTACTCTATATCCAATCATACATACAAAATATGCACGTGTACATACATACGTATTTGTATATGCATGAAAGCGATAATGACATGTCATTATATTACTAAAGTTATCAATGTTAAAATAAATGGATAAATTGAATAAATGCTCGAATTGTTTGTTTATTTTAAAATCGTAATAAAATTCATACAAAATTATATAGTCCATGAATGGACTTATACTTTTACGGCTATTTGTTGGATGGTTAATGGTAAATTGCAAATACAGTTGTGCTAACAGATAGCAACATTGATAACTAATATGTTTTAATATGAAGATAAAAAAGTAATTAAAAAACCACTTCGATAAATATCAGGCACGAATAAATAAATTATTATAACATATGACTCTGTAGGATAAGTAAGAAAAAACAACATTTTGACAAAAATCGATTTTATTATTCAACATAGTTGCCTTCGAGGGCGATATAATGAGTATAGCGATTTTCCAACTTTTCGATACCACTTTTATAGTACGATTTCTCTTTCTCGTCAAAATATGACTCAGTTTAAGCGATTACTTACTACCCATACAACAAACAACCAATATCTGAAGAAAAAATCATCTCGATCAACCACACTTAGCAATGGCTCCTCTCGTATTTATGGTTCAGCTATTTATGGTACAACAACAAACTTCTCATTTAGTACAACTTTAAATTTCTTTCCAGCAAGAATTCTCTTGAGATCTGAAAACAGAAAAAAGTCGTTGGGGGCTAAATCCGGAGAATACGGTAATTGGGTACGCAATTCGTAGCCCAATTCATTCAATTTTGCCATTGTTTTCATTGATTTGTGACACGGTACACTGTTTTGGCCAAACAACTCTTTTTCTTTTGGAAATGTGGCCTTTTTTTGCAATTTCAGCCTTAAATCTATACAAAAAGTGCACAGTAATAGTCGCTGTTGATGGTGGTTCATTTCTGGAGATAGTCGATGTATATTATTCCATTTGCATTCCAAAATACAGACACCATCACCCTACCGATTGTTTTTTTTTATATATAAAACCAGCACCCACGTGATGGCCCCTACTCATGCAGTGCATTGTCTTGGTACTAGGAAAATAGGTTATGGGAAGGAGAACAGAGGGAGTAGTGTTTAAGGACGTTAGACTTAAATTTACTCACGTCGTAAGTGGCAGGAAATACTTTCGCTGGAAGATTATTCCATAACCGAACAGTGCGACCATAGTACAAATTCTCCCTATAATGCGTTGTGCAATTTAATGGCCAATCAACTACAAAAGGATGCGCTCTACGAGAAATACGAGTACTACGTAAAAATATATGATTTTTAGGAATTAATTCCTTAATTTCGTTAGAACACATTCCGTTATAGTACCGATAGAACAATGAAACACACGCCACATTGCGACGGTGCTCCAATGAATCAATAGAGTTGGCTACCCTACCGTCATCATGAGCATCTTCACTCTGGGTTTGGTTCGATAAATGCTGTTCACTCAGCTGACTGTCTTTTGAATTCTGGTGTGTAATAGTGAAACTATGTTCCATCCATTGTCACATATCGACGATACAAATCCATTTTACTGGGGCTCAACAGCGCCAAACACTTCTCTGATTTCGTTGTTGTTTTTGGTCGACTGTGAGCTCAAGCGGAACCCACTTTGTACAGAGCTTTTGCATACCCAAATATTCGTGTAAAATGGTGATTACACTACCATCTGATATCTTTACAATGTTAGCGAGCTCGTGCAACTTCAATTTGTGATTGTTCATAACCGATTTGAGGATTTAACAGCCTAATTTCAACATCTACTGTCCTTTGCATCATTTATGGCTGGTACGACCACGTTTAAATTCAGTAAACCACTTCTCTATCATTTGTCTCGATGGAGCAGAGTTCGGATAATGTTTATCAAGCCATTATTTGCTTTCCACTATAATTTTTCATCAAAAATCAATGCTTTGTTAAAACTCGAAATTATTTTGCTTTAAGCAACATTCCACTGTACCTGAAATGTGTTTTGCATAATTATCGTGCACAAAATGCCATCTAAGTGGCATGATCATTGCATGATCTGTTGTCGCAGCTGATTCGACATACAGTTGTCTACGCCACGTATGGCCTGGACGTCGCCTTCTTCAGCTTCACTGTGCTTCCAATCAATGGCGTTTCGGGTTATGTCGTTCAGAAGTCTACGGAGCGAATTACAAATCAAGATTCATTTGTGTTGTTTAATCTTCATCTTTTTTAGTTGCTCATAAATGTTTAGTAATTTGCGTAGGCAACTAATTTCAGACAGCTACTATGTTATCTTTAAATTGTGACCGATTGGCTCAATGACTTTTTAACCTTCTTTATTCGGCTCAGGACATCGTGAGAACCACCTGATTTTGTAATTATACTACCAAGGTAGGAGAATGACTCAACTTCGTCAAGTTTTTGTTGGCAGATAAAGAAAGATTGGCAGTTTAAATTATTTATTCAAATGGTCTTGGTTTCGGGATGTTCGCTTTAATATATATAATTAGCTGACTCGGTAACTAGCCTTTCGAGTTTAAGCAGCATTTCCGAGTGGCTGTATGCCAATAAATAGATATCAACTGAATAACATATGCAGGTCTTCCAAATGTCTATACAGACCCCAGACCATACCACATCATTCGAATGTGACATGTTTCATCACATTTACAGGGGCCCATTTAAATAATAGTGGCGATAGAGAGGTCATTCTTTTCTTCCTCTGATCTTAGTATCAATTTGTTGGTTAAGTATTCCAGAATCCCCGGCATCAGTACATCAGTCTTTTGTTCAAGATATTGTCTAATACTTTATTAAACATGGAGGGCATTGTTATTCCCCTGTAGTTCCTAATTTATTTCACTGCCCAGACTGTTCATTAACCAGAATCGTTTTATTGAATGTGCTAAAATTTAAGGGCTGGTGGTTTTGTCAACATTAAGCAATTCTGTTGAGATATTTTCAAGGCCAGG
This sequence comes from Wohlfahrtia magnifica, assembly GCA_023159175.1. Classification (NCBI taxonomy): domain Eukaryota; kingdom Metazoa; phylum Arthropoda; class Insecta; order Diptera; family Sarcophagidae; genus Wohlfahrtia; species Wohlfahrtia magnifica. Next base: position 1,040,228 of record JAKWBJ010000178.1, read on the forward strand.
TGACTGGCTATTCCTAAGATCTTTAATTGCATTTGCCACTTCGTTAATATCTGAACAATGTGTCGGTATTCTCTCAGTTCTTTGTGGCGAGGGCAGAAACATGTTGCGCCGGTTGTGTTGTTGGTACACTTTTTAATCTCGAACAATGTTTCCCCCACATGTAGAGCTGATCGGTTTTCTCTGAAATCTTCGTTCCTCAGTGACCTCCCTATAGATTTGTTGTAGAGTTTCTTCGCAACTCTATAAAGGTCTCGATTTCTCTGCTTCTCTGCTGCTGATTATGGAACCTTAGCAATCTCTTCAACCCATCGCCTCTTATCCCTTCTTGCACTGCATTTCATCTTTTTATGTGCGTATCGATACGCAAAGATGATCTTGCAAGGCTTAAATTTACTTTATATTCTTTCTTTGTAAGTAAAGGGTCCGCCTAATAAATCTTTTTTTGAAAATGCTATAAAAAAAAACTACTAAATATTTTCTCAAATTTCTTTTTTTATTTTATTTTATTTTTCCAGTTAATAATGGAATACGGCCATGCAGTAGCCTACACGATCGGTCCAATTTTTAAGCACATTATCGATTGTGCAGCTGTATTTTACCAATGGCTTCACGAATACTGTACTTTAAAATGTCAATTGCCTCTGGCTTGTTGGCGTAAAACTTATCTTAGACGGCACCCCACAAATAATAGTCCAACGGTGTCAAATCGCAGCTCCAGCGGCCAAACGACATCAGCACTGCGGCTGATAATGCGATCTTCAAAAACAGGGCGCAAAACATCGAGTGTAGCTTCGGCTGTGTGGCACGTAGCGCCATCCTGTTGAAACCAAATGTTGCTAATATCCTCCTCTTCAATTTTTGTGAACAAAAATTCGTTCAACATGGCCCGATAACGATCGCCATTCACTGTAACGGCCACTCCTTGCTCACTTTCGAAGAAAAATGGCCCAATTATGCCTCTGGACCAAAATCCGCACCAAACAGTGACTCGTATTGGTTGTATCGGCTTTTTAATGTATGCGTGCGGGTTTTCTGTGCCCCAAATGCGACAATTTGTCTTGTTTATATACCCACCAAGATCAAAATGAGCTTCATCTGAAAAGATGATTTTTTTTTGGCAAAATCGGCATCTTTTGTAAGTCGATCGAAGCGTATACACAACCATATTCGTTCAGCGGAAGGATAAAACTAATTATCCGTCAAATCAGACATGAGATAAGTGTTACCATTCACAATATAAGCACTAGTTGAAAAAAAACGTTAGATGGCGGACCTTTTTTAAGGTTCCAAGTGTCGTGGGATATCCGAGGCTCTTTGTCTCCATGTTCGAATAACATATATTGTTGAATTCTGTAATGGCACCATCTAAAATTTAAGTCGAAAAGCAGTACGTTCATTAAAAAATAAATAAAGTTTCACATTTTAAGACTTCGTCGCTCTGCTCAAAAGGGAGTAAATTCGTACATTAGTTATATTCAAGTCAAACAGAAACTTTCACACTTTTAATTACAAAGCTTTCTCCGTTGAATATGTTCTTGACGTATGTAAATTTTTTGTCTAATGTGAACATACTTTATGAATCCAGTTCTAATTGTTGTGATCTTTGTTGAAATCCTCGTAATCTTTTCAAGAGCATATTTATATTGATTCGCTTCTGATCAGTCATTTTTCTGCACACAACTGTAGATACGCTTTAAGTTTACTAGTTAAATAAATAGGCTCAAATCGAATTCATTAGTGGAGGAGAGTAAAGATTTTCATGGTAAATTTGCAACAATATTCAAATAAAATAAAATATTTATAACGTATTTATTGTATTTTACCAATAGCATCATCAGCAACAACAATGATAGCAATGACAATAATGAAAACTATATTGGCAGTTGCAGTAGCAACAGCGTCAATAAAGCAACAAAATTGGAAATATTTAAACCAATAGCCATCCAAAAGCCATAATAGAAAATGAAATGATTTTATACGAATAGTTTGCATTTGTTTCTATTGAAAATCTATATGATCCTTTACATATTGAAATGTGGCAAATGGAAAGAAAACAAAACGCATTCGATGAAATAAAAAAATAAGTAAATAAATATCACAAACATAACAACAGCGGCATACAGGCCATAAAGTTATAGCCAAACAACTAATGCCATATGACTTTTACAGTAAACCACACACACACACACTCTATGTAAATGCATGTAAAGCTAAAATATTGTGTAAAATATGTAAACATTTGTAAAAAATATGTGGAATACAAAGGGGTAAGAGGGCAAAAACTTGTTTGCCAAAAATGGCACAAAATCCCAAATATTTCCGCACCACAATTGATGGCCAACAACAATTACAACAAATAAGTCTGAAACAATATTCGGTCAGCAAGAATGAAAAAATGCTCTACATTAAACCAATTAAAATATATTAACATATTGACCCCTTTGCGCGAAATTATCGTATGTTCAATTTTTGCGAAATTGACTTTTTGATGCAGATACGAGTATAACTGATTTAATTTTATCGTATGTGACATTACCGTTTTTCTAATGAACTAAATTATCGTAAGTGCCATACAAATATTTGGTGCAAATAAAATCGCAATAAATAAAATGTAATGATTTAAGTATTTGGAGTGACCAAGCATCAAGCGAGAAGAAGTCAAACTTTTTATATGCAAGTTTTAATATGCAAAAAATCTTGAGCACCACGTCCGGAAAAATACTCTCACAAATTAATATGCATATTTTTATTTCTAATGTCAGGGACCACCACAGTTATATTTTTATATCTATCTCAATATTGCTACAAGACAATCTCTGATTCTGGTCTCGCTCAAAAGATTCCATACATCTTGAGTTCCAGTCTATATCAGTATGTTATCAAGCTATATAGTTTATTTTCTTCTCCTAGAATGTCATCCTTTTTCATTTCCTCGAATATTAGTCTTCTTTTATGATGTACCCCAGGTTTGATGTTTTTCTTCTTTTTATTGTTGCTACAAGTTTCCTTTCCCCGTTTATCCTTTCCAGATCTATTTAATTGGGTATGAAGTATATATTTATTTACTGAAATATACCTTAAATTAAAATCCAATAGCCTTGTTAGATTATTGTATGTACCTTACTTTACAAACACACTTACAAAACTTTGGGGGCAGAAATATCGTATATGCCAAAAACCCTTTATCTCTGAACGTACAAGCTTTTACTGTTTTAATATACGTAGCGGTTATTGTATCACATTCGTAATTTGGTACTGATGTAACCAGCCAAAGCAAAGAAATTTAGAAAATACACTCTACTGTAAAATTTGGTTTTTATAACAGCGATAATTTTGAGCAAGACGGGCGATATATTCTAGTTTATTACATTTTATTAACACTAATGTTCCTGAAGCTGGTACACCGGTAGCCAAACGTTCTTTAAAGTCAAGTTTTTGCTAAACAAAACAAAATTTCATACATCTAAGAATTTTTCAAAGATTTTTTCCCATCCTTAGCACTTCTGAGTTGCTTGTGTTGGCTGTATAGCCACTCAAAGTCAAATAGTCCTTTCCCTCCTGATGAGGGTACCCGGGTTCCTGGGTTCCCGGGATCCCGTAAATACCTTTTTCTATTTTGTATGAACTTTTTAGTAATATTGTATTATTGTAAAATATATCAACACCCAATGCAGCGACAAGCAATTACTTTGCTATGCGTGTTGCACACTGGCCGTCTACAACGATCGCATAATTTGAATATTTTTCAACTAAATCATCAGCCACGCAAATGTAACATCGACTCTATACTGACGACCTGTCTTATCCCTCTCAGACGTATCTGATGGGCATGCAGCATTCTGGCACTCTTCTATAGCATTGATTTTGTTTGTCATAAACTCTAGAACTGCCCGGACCTTGGCGTATCGTATCGATTATGATTGGCTCTTTCGTTCATATTTTTGTTGCCATCTAAACACCAAATGACTACAAGAATTCTCGACGAAGGCTTCGATTTCTTTATCGCTTTTACTAAAGTTGGAATAAACAAAAAATGACCATCTAATTGTTTTGCGTTTGATATTAAATTTAGACACTATCTGGTCTATAACATCTAGTTCTCCTTTTGTTTTATTGTAGAAGTCATTTATCTGCTCTTTCCACCTCAGGTATATTGCATTGTTGACATAAAGTACACACCTTAATGCACGCCTTCTCCTGATGCAATCTGTTTAAAATTTTCCACAATGTATTGTTTTGTTACAGAGAACATTTCTGGTTGAGTTACGACCCAAACTTAAAAACAAATGGCCCATACATATATGGCGGGCCATTTAAAAGTTCAAATTTAAAAATGCAATAAAACAAAGACGGTTTGAAATTTTGCAATTTTGAAGTACAATTGTTCCAGTTAGAAATGAAATATTATTTTATTCATAAGGCTGGCGCGGCTGGCGTCTTTTATTTCAGGTTTGTCGGCATAACACTTGTCTTCAACAGCGCCATCAAACGTTTGACGCACTAAATCGATTGTCGCATGAGATGTGAGGCAAGTTCCATCATCCTGTTGAAACCAAACATCGTTCACATGAATACCATGAAGAGCGGGCACAAAAAAAAAATCGGTTAGCATGGTGCGATAGGTGTCTCCAATGACCGTAGCGTTTGCGAAAAATTAAATATAGGACAATGATGCCTCTGATCCTCAAGCCGCACCAAACAGTCACTCGTAATTGGTGCATTGGCTTCTGTAAGACCACGGTTGGGTTTTTTGAGACCCAAATACGGCAATTTTACTTCTAACGTACCAAGATGAAAATAAGCTTCATCCGAAAATGTGATTTTTGCATTTTTTTTTTTAAATCTTTTTGCAATTTCCGACCAATTTTGTTTTTGTTTTGGAAATAAATTTCCAATAAGCCCCAACGTTGCTCAAGCGTAAATCGACTCATTTCGTTTAGTGGAGATAATATACTGAATTTTTGACAGAATAGAATGACATAGGTATTGCCAGATTAGAAATAACTGCTGGTTCAAATTTAAGCCGATAGATGGCCCACCTGATATAAGGCACATTCTATTTTGGGCAGATGCCACACGCCTAAAATTTTCTACAATGCATTCATTGGCTACGAAGAACATTTCAGGGGTAAATCCGACGTGCTTCGCTACCCCTCTATTTACAATTATATTATTACAGTAGAATCTCACAAATCCGAACTGTCCAGAAATTAGAACCGGCCATGTTAATATATTGGACGCTCTGAAATTAGAACAGGAAGTTCTAATTAGAACAGGAAGTTCTAATTTCTGGAATTAATATTATTATATTAATATTTTTTTTTATTTTAACTACAAATTATTTTTTTCGCTTATTAAAATAAAAATAAAACGGGGAATCACCAAGTTATTTGTGGTGTGTACAATTTCGTAATATGCGTTTGAAATTTGATATGCTCGTGCAAATTTGGTTGAGTTGATGACTGAAGATCAAAGTGAAGTGTTCATACGTGTGAAATTTAAAAAATGCCAAATAAACGTAAACAAAATACCTTACATTTGGATACCAAGGTTAAAATATTAAAAAGACTTCATGAAGGCGTGAATGAAAATCGTTTAGCTTAAGATTTTAAAGTGACAAAATCTTCCATCAGCTACATAAAGTCAAAAACAAGAAATAATGGACCCAGTTACCAGCACCTATCAGGAAGCAAAAAAAAATAAAAATCATTACATAAGGCGGAATATGAAGAAATGGAAAAGCGCCTTTATAAGTCGTTTTTAAATCAACGTGAAAAGAAGAACACTGTGACAGGACCTACATATATTAAAAGCAAAAGGTAAGTTAATTTTTAGTGAAATGCACCCCGATAAGGATGAAAACGCATTTACTGCAAGTGATGAATAGTTTTCCAATTCCTACACAGATTTCGTGCAAAAGTCGCAGAAATGGGGTTATTGGAAACGCAAATACATAATGCTGATGAAAGCGGTCTATTCTTCCGCTGCCTGCCAGATAGAGCATTTGTCGCTTCTTGAGAAAAAAGGGCGCAAGGATTTAAAATTCAAAAAGAACGCATTTCGATTTTACAAGGCGCAAATTCTGATGGCTTACATAAACTAAAACCATTGGTTATTATTATTATTAAAAGCTGAAAAGCCAAGAAGCTTCAGAGGATTTGATAACCCACTTCACCATGACTTTTCGAAAAATGGGTGTATGACTTCCCTGATATTTATCAAAGAAGTATGTTTAACCAATGCATATTTTGAGTTCCATATTTTTTAATTTTTTTGCTCTACAGGTCATTCGTTTTTCTGAAGACAATAATTTGGCCCCAAAATCTTTTCTGCTTGTAGATAAATGTTCCGCCCATGCACCAATTGATAGACTTTAAAGTGAGGATGGTAAAGGGTCCGCCAAATAAATTTTTTTTTTTTTTGAAAATGCTATAAAAAAAAAAAATTCTTTTTCTATTTGAAAGTACAATCCTTCCGGTTAATAATGGAAAATAATTTCATTCAAATGGCTGCCTCGGCTGGCCATGCAGTAGCCTACACGATCGGTCCAATTTTTAAGCACATTATCGATTGTGTGCAGCTGTATTTCACCAATGGCTTCACGAATATTGTCCTTTAAAGCGTCAATTGTCTCTGGCTTGTTGGCATAACACTTATCTTTGACGGCACCCCACAAATAATAGTCCAACGGTGTCAAATCGCAGCTCCGAGGCGGCCAAACGACATCAGCTCTGTGGCTGATAATGCGATCTTCAAAAACAGGGCGCAAAATATCGAGTGTAGCTTCGGCTGTGTGGCACGTAGCGCCGTTCTGTTGAAACCAAATGTTCCTAATATTCTCCTCTTCAATTTTTGTGACCAAAAATTTGTTCAATATGGCCCGATAATGATCGCCATTGACTGTAACGGCCATTCCGCGCTCATTTTCGAAGAAAAATGGCCTAATTATGCCTCTGGACCAAAATCGGCACGAAACAGTGACTCGTTTTGGGTGTATCGGCATTTCAAAGTATGCGGGTTTTCTGTGCCGCAAATGCGACAATTTTGCTTATTTACATACCCGCCAAGATCAAAATGAGCTTCATCTGAAAAGATGATTTTTTTTTTTTTTTTGGCAAAATCGGCATCTTCTGTAAGTCGACCGCAGGCCCACTTAGCGAAGTTCAAGCGTATACACAACCATATTCGTTCAGCGGAAGGATAAAACTAATTATCTGTCGAATCAGACATGAGCTAAGTGCTACCATTCACGAAATAAGCACTAGTTGAACAAAAACGTTAGATGGCGGACCCTCCAAATGTAACAGCAGCAGTTCAGCCAATGGATCAAAATCCTATTAAAATGACAAAACTCATTAACAGAAGTAAGTTGCTGTCTCAATTAATTGGTGATGGTGTTGATATTTATAAGCTTTTGAAACGACATTCAATCCGAGATGCAATAATATTGTTGAAACAAACATGGAATGAGGTACAACCGACAGTGTTAAAAAATTTTTGGTCCAAATTATTAAATTGGGATTCAGGCGATTACGACAGTGATGATGATTTTCCACTAGCACAATTGAATCAACGAAATCAGGATTGCAATGAAGTTCTTCCACTAAATCTTGATCTTTTGAATGAAATTATGCCCCACAATTCCGTAAATTTGAAATCTGAAATCGAGAAAAGGAAGATGTGTTTACTGACGGACCTGATGCAGAGAATAGCGATGAGGAGGCTTCAGATAGCAGCGATGTCAATATTGTCAACATAACGACAGCTAATCATCATTCAAAAGTCCTTGAAGGCATCAATAATGTTATAAAATGGTGCAAAACCAGTGATATTTTTGCCAGTAAACACATGTTTAACCTTTTGGACGTCCGTAACGATAGAGTAGTATCCAGTTTAAACAAATCCAAAAAACAAACAAGTATTACTGATTTTATGTTAAAAACCAATAAAATACCTAATAATTAAAAAACTTTTTAAAAGTTTTTCTATGAATATAATATGTTCTATACATTGAATTTTAATGAATAAAAACAGTTTTGTGTTAAAATAAAGCATACATAACTAGTTTTATTATAATTTTATTATTTTCTGTACAACAAAATGTGCAGAAATTCGAACTTGCCGGCGCTCAAAGTGGTTTTAATATGTGGGACTGTCTTTTATATAGTCTATAGTTTCTTACAGAGAACCGCTATAGAATCTTCTGTTTGGCATTAAATTTTATATACATGTGTACATAGTTTGTAAACATATGTATGCATATAGATAACTTTTACCAGTGTTCTTTGTTCAATATGTATTTATCCAATCATTCCCGCTTTTTGGCTGTTGTGTATTGACAACGGAGCTATAGTTGTTGTTCTTCATATATACACAATTCCATTTTTAGTGTGAATGGAAGATGTCACACTCATTTATCCAAAATGACTTCGTACCAAATTCGCATACTAACCGCCTTACACATTAACCGTTCTCAAGATACATTAAAATCAATATTTAGTTTGTATGGGAGATACCATTGCCCATTTGTTCTAAACCACGCACTTTTTGACTTTGACTGATAATTATCAGATTATAATTTGTGTTAGCTATGGAGTCATTCAGACCAAACTCAGAAACTTTAGCCTTAATCTCAAAATAGATAATAGATAAAAATCAATCTTTAGTTTGTATGTTGCCCCATTATCCGATTCCGACAACTTTTTGACGTTTGATTTTTGTTGACTATGAAACTAATTGAACTACTTTTAAAGACTCTTACTGTTATCATTTTGAAGATATAGGCCAGTTATATATAACTTGTATAGGCATGGCACCGTCCGTCGGAATTTTTCCAATTTATATAGGCTATAGTTCCTAGTTCCTATAGTTCCAGAGAGTTACTGTAAAAATTTAAAGAAAATCTTTTCCGCTGCCTATGAGGAATAAAAACAAACATACATACAAACGCAAATGCCTTTTAACATATAACATAAAATCCTTATCTATTCCATTAGTGGTTTTGCTATGAGTTATAAAGGGAGGGCATATTTGAGGTTAGGAAACAAACTGGCTTAAAAACACATTTTTTTGACAAATTTAGTTTAATACCAATATAAAAGAGAAATATGGCAATTAGTAATAGAATATGATGTCGGACAAATGACCACCTTTAGCACGTCGGCAGACTTCCGCTCTTTTCTCACAATTTTGAACCACATTTCGCAACAAAGCTTCGCTTATTTCGTCATCGCAGCACCGAATTTCATCTTTTAGAGTGTCAGTTATTTGTGGTTTGTTGGTGTAAGCTCGGTCTTTTAAATGGCCAGAGAAAAAATAATCCAATAGTGTTAGATCACAAGAACGGGGCGGACAATTGACATCGCAAAATTGAGAAATTACTCGACCGGGAATTGTTTGGCCGGCTGAGTGGCTTGTGGTGACGTCCTGCTGAAACTAAAGGTCACTGATATCAACATTGGCCAATTCTGTACACGAAAAATTGGTTATCATGGTTTGGTAGAGCAGAGAATTCACGGTAACGGGGTTTCCAACTCATTTTCGAAAAAATACGGGCCGATGATACCGCCTAACCACAAACCGCACCATACTGTCACTTTCTTTGGATGTAATGGTTTTTCGAGGACTGTTTGTGGATTTTGTGAGCCTCATATGCGACAATTTTGTTTGGTTGCATAACCGCCTAATTGAAAATGGGCCTCATCACTAAAGATGATTTTGTTTAAAAATGCGTTGTTTTCGTTCAGTTTTTCAAACAGACAATTTTCACAATTAAAATTATTACATGAAATCATATTTAAACATTGAATTATATAGACCGTTCTATCGACTCAAAAAAGATTTCATTTCTCTAAAATTTGTGTTTTTTTAAATCAAATCCGAAAGCTCTTAAAAAATCACCCGATATTACTTTTATCATGTACATAGGAGTACAAAGAGGTTTTAATCCGGAAGTAAAACTTAAACTTAAAATAAATGCTTTTTAATTGTACCAAACTTTATTATCCACAAGCGCTATCGCATTACCCACAGTGGCCTAAAGTTAAAAAACAACAACATAAAAGTCAACCAAAATTCGAAAATGGAAAAAAATGGGGAATTAATTTTTAGAAAAAGAGAGAGGAAAAAGTAGAATTAGGAGTATCAATACCGTGCAAACATAAAGTACAACACATTGTCAAAACTTTTATTTTTTTCTCTTTATTTGCGCTTCTAAAAAATCGCATATATTCGGGATTTTGGGGAAAAAACATTGTAATTTTTTTGAGATTTTTTTTTGCTTTGATTTCAATGATTTTCACTACAGACAGATACATAAATGAATGAATTAATATATTTACATAAATAGCGGGTAGGCCATCTATCGGCTTAAATTTGAACCAGCGGTTATTTCGAATCTAGCAATACTTATGTCATTCTATTCTATTCTGTCACAAAATTCAGTATATTATCTCCACTAAATGAAATGAATCGATTTATGCTTGAACAAGGTTGGGATTTATTAGTGCGGCTTGTGGAGCGGAGGCATCTTTGGCTAATATTTCTTTGAAAATGTGGACGGCGCAACCATTACGCTCAATGGAGACACCGATTGGATAACCGGTTGTTTGTGCCCGCACTTCATTGTATTGATGTGAACGATGTTTGGTTTCAACAGGATGGTGCAACTTGCCACACATCTCATGATATAATCGATTTATTGCATCAAACGTTTGATAACCGTTTAATTAGCCGAAATGGTGATGTAAGTTGGGATCCAAGAAGCTGCGATTTGGCACCGTTAAAGAAAAGTGTTATGCCGGCAAACCAGAGATAAGTGAGCATTTCAAGGTCAACATTTGTGATGCATTGCCAAGATACGACCCCATACACTCGGAAAAGTTCCCGAAAATTGATCCGATCGAACGGGTACTGTGAAGTTAGCCGCGGCAGCCATATGATTGTAATAATATTTCATTTCTAACCGGAACAATTGTACTTAACAAAAAAAAAAAAAAAAAAAAAATTGATAAAATTTCATACCGTTTTTGTTTTATTGCATGTGGTAATTGGTCATATATGGATGGTCAAAGCACAGAACAAGTTTTGAAACTGGACAGGTTACATATGGAAAACGTTATAGAAGATATAATCTGCCATTGGGCTCTTGTAAGCATGAGAAAAGGTTAAAAATTCCATACAATGATTTCTGTAGAAGACGCAATGATAGAGAGAAAAAGGAATCTATCTTTTTTGTCGTTGCCCGGATTTTAATGATTAAGATTATCCATCATTTGTCGGATTTTACAACAGCCTTGCAACGGGTGGATGCAACTTTGTTGCTGTGGGGAAGTGACCAAGAACTGTAAGGAGTTTGGAAGGATATACGACACATGGTTACACAAGTTAACTATGCCGCGAAAAACTGCTACTTCTTTAACTTTGCCAGCATTCGTATAGTAATGGCTTATCTGTACATATCTCTCAGATTGTCGTCAATAAAAATTGCAATTTTAAATTTCTTGATAAGGTTAGGTGATGATAGGGATTATATGTGGGTTACGTACTACGCCTACAAAGCTTCTTTTTATACTTAACTGGCTTCCATTTGGGATGCTTGCCAAAAAACAAGCCAAGCTTATAGCGATACGATTAAATGCCCCTTCACTTTGGTATATTATTCCCATGGTATCCTATCCTAATTAAGGAACCCCGGATGTTACTGGCCATACCTTATCTAGGCCGGCAGGTGTTGAATAAGGGATTCCACATTCATCCCTAGCTATTCTGTGGAAATCTATATAAACAGTTCTTAATTTGAGAACAAGGTGGGAAGTGAGGTTTGTTCCAAACGTCTTAAACTTAGGATATCTCTCCGCCTTCCGGTATATTGTAATGTGTTTCAGGCCGAAGTAAAGTATATTTATCACGCTGCACAGTTGATCCAGTGTAGTGGTGCTCCTACCACTGACATCCGTATCTTTTCTGGTCGCCAAGCGGTAATTAAATATCCTTCTAATGTGTATATCAACTCTAAACTTATTAGAGACGCGATTATGGCAGTTTACTGCCCAATTTAAATGGATTCCAGGTTACAGGAACATTCCGGTTAATTGTGTTGTTGATAAAGCGGGCTCATGAGAGTAGATTTACCGCTGTTAAACTGTCTATTCGACAAAAGTATCTACTGGGAGCTGAAAAATCCTTAGCAGAAATGAAATCTGGCTTCATAACTAGACGCACCTGACCTGGACTGGATAGAAAGCATACCAAACAATTGTTTAAACTGCACCATGGAAGCATTACTTCTTTTGCAAAACTGCGTTTAAGTGTGAAAGGTTTCTGTCTAGGCTGTAGATCAGTCATGAGCTTTTCGTGGGAGTTTTGTCCCCGATAGACTTACACGTGTTCTTACGCTCTTGTTTTATATCGTCAATTAGACAGCGACTAATGCACATGCGCAGAAAATGCGCGCAAATTTTTAAGACACAGTGAAATAGTTTCAAAAGTTTCTTACGTTCTTGCTTTTAGTTATTACTGAAACAGCGACAAATGCACATGCGTGCCGGATGCATGTTGATTTAAATTTTTTTTTTTTTAAATATCAAGTTTACTCTCTCCGAGAGAGTAATTTCCATGTTCTTACTATCAAACCACATTTTTACTTTTGCATATCACTGTTGTAGATCGATTGAAGAAGAGGAGTGTGTGGCTCACTTTATTTGTCAACCTCCCTCTCTAGCTCGGCGTAGATTTTTTTATTCAGCTCGCCCTCTCTCGTTGGTTAAATGGAGTTATGGACTCTTGATCTCAACTTAGTTGCCAAATTTAATAGGCTTTTATTTTGGTGTGTAGCTTAGTTTAGAAAAGTTGTACATGCTAACTGTAAGGATTGTTTATTCTGGACTTGGAAGCCAGCTCTAGGGCATATTTAGTTTCACGTGATATCAAGATGTGTGCTCAATTGTGTTTTATTTCGACGAGACCACCACTCCTTTGTTACCTAATATTTTCAACTGATTTCTAATTTGTTTTTGGAACTAATTTGTTAAATTAAATCACTTATTTAGATATCTGTTTAACAAACTATGGAGCTGCCACTGGTAATAGTCTGCCGAGTTGTCAAAGAGTTTCGAACAAAAAATATTTGAAAATATGGGCTATTTCCGAGCAACAGCTTGAATGCAGGAACTGTTTGGGTTATAATAGAGATGGCTGAAAGGCTTACTAGATGGTTGGATGTTTCGTTGGCTGGCTGGCTTTGCAGGATTTACGACTATTGCACTTGTGAAACATAAATATTGTGACAAATTTGCACAAAAATGCTATAAACAGAAATACACATACTGTATACTCCTATATGCTGCAATACAAATAGATCCATACATGTAAGAACAATTTCGATCTGTGGAATGCATAGAAGCTATATTTATAACAACAACGACAACAACAATAACAACAATTTTCACAACATTCAGTATATATTTTATACATATATTTGTATCAATATGTGCTTTAGTATGAATGAAATTGTGTAGGTTCATAAACAAAGCAGGAATGCGAATTCAAAACATTTTGTCTCACAAGGAGTAGGTAGGGAGCGAATCCTTTTAGTTTTTATTTCTGTTGGTGTTGCTTTTAAACTTATTTTATGACTTTTTTTTAAACTTATGTATTTAGTTTTTCTTTTTTTTATTCTCTTTTAAGTTATAAATTGTTATTGAATGTAAATTTATATACAATTTTTTTTTTTTTTTTTGTCTACCATAAATACAGTAGCACGTCCATAAATATATATGCATTTTTTCTTATTTATTTATATACATAAGAGTATGTGCAAATATACATACATATCTATAAAATTTTATATCATTGATACTATTTGTATGTGTAATAAATGGCTTCGCATATGAATATTGAAATATTAAAATTTATATTTGTATTTAATGTAAAATAAAATACTCGCTGTTTTTGAAAAAAAAAAAATATTTGAAATCCATATTGGATTTTAAGTAATAGAAATGTGCCAACTTATGAAATTCTGTCTATAGATAAGTAATTCGAACTAAAATGTGTTAAATTTCTTATGTTTTTGGGGCACCACAATGCATTTTAATCAGGGTTGGCAAAAACCCGGGTTTTTTTTTCAATTCAACCCATCGGGTTTTATGGAGTTTTTTGATAGGTTTTTTTTGTTTGTTAATACAATTACGTTATTTTAGTATTAATAACGCAATTTCGTAAATCGCACAGTAAAAAAAACAGCTGTTTGGTATGTAACGTGGGATATTAAACACATATTTCTTGTAAATCCAAAGAAATTTATTTGCAGTTGCCTTTTTCTTTTTCATATGGCTGTACAAGCTCTTTCACAATTCTTTGGCAATCAAAGCCTCTGTGGTTATTTATTTTTCCTAAATTGCATTCATTGGACTGTTCTACTGTCATATAACCACTAAGTTTTCAATACTTACTTGTCCGGTTCATTAGACATAAATAGCCTCACAGAAATCCTTAACGAAAAGGGCTAAGCTCTACTCATCGAAACAGAGAGACTAGCTTTTGCATATGAGAGATTACTATTACTTAATGTAAATATATGATAGACGACTTATTTAGTAAAAAATTTGCACTCTAAAGGGCCCGCCAAATAAATTTTTTTTTTTTTTTTTTGAAAATGCTAAAAAAAAACTACCGAATATTTTCTCAAATTTATTTTTTTATTTGAAAGTACAATCCTTCCGGTTAATAATGTAAAATAATTTCATTCAAATGGCTGCCTCGGCTGGCCAGGCAGTAGCCTACACGATCGGTCCAATTTTTAAGCACATTATCGATTGTGTGCAGCTGTATTTCACCAATGGCTCCACAAATATTGTCCTTTTAAGCGTCAATTGTCTCTGGCTTGTTAGCATAACACTTACTTCTGACGGCACCCCACAAATAATAGTCCAACGGTGTCCAATCGCAGCTCCGAGCTGGCCAAACGACATCAGCTCTGCGGCTGATAATGCGATCTTCAAAAACAGTGCGCAAAACATCGAGTCTAGCTTCGACTGTGTGGCACGTAGCGCCGTCCTGTTGAAACCAAATGTTGCTAATATCCTCCTCTTCAATTTTTGTGAACAAAAATTCGTTCAACACGGCCCGATAACGATCGCCATTGACTGCAACGGCCACTCCTTGCACATTTTCGAAGAAAAATGGCCCAATTATGCCTCTGGACCAAAATCCGCACCAAACAGTGAATCGTCTTGGGTGTATCGGCTTTTCAATGTATGCGTGCGGGTTTTCTGTGCCCCAAATACGACAATTTTGCTTGTTTACATACCCGCCAAAATCAAAATGAGCTACATTTGAAAAGATGATCTTTTTGGCAAAATCGGCATCTTCTGTAAGTCGAGGCCCAGATTCCCAGCGTTGTTCATGCGTAAACACAACCATATTCGTTCAGCGGAAGGTTAAAACTAATCATCTGTCAAATCAGACATGAGCTAAGTGTTACCATTCACGAAATAAGTAATAGTTGAAAAAAAACGTTAGATGGCGGACCCTTTATATGAAAAACTTGAAATTTCATAGCAAGAATTTAAAAGAAATAGGAAAACGCATTCGAAACTAAAAAAGCAGTTTCAGGAACAAGACTACTTTTCAAAGAATGCTTTGGTAAATCGATTCTAAAATCTTGTTAAAATCGATTCAAAGTTATACGTTACGGAGCATGTAGGTAATGCTTAGAATACTTATGCAGATTCTCAAATATTTTAAAAATTGCTTCCGAATGCTGAATTTAAAGGTACTGCTATCCCATTGTCCTTTGCTCCTCTTAGTTAAATTGAAAATTATTCAGAAAATTTTTAAACAATTGAAATGTCTGCGATTATACACGTGCTTGAAATGTCCAATTAAACAAAAAACAAAAAAAAAAACATCTTCCCTTTAAGTACTAATGGTCACATTTTTAGAACAAGGATCTACTTGAATTTAATACTAATGAAAATTTCAAATAATAATCACTATTGAATACCTCTTAATCAGCCTCATCATTATTTATTGGAAAGTACGAACAACAGCTAAAATTTTACTCAACAAAAAACACATTTCACCCTGTTATACTGTTACGTCTCTTTGCATACACATACTGCACGCATATACACATTCTCTTACAGTAACAAAGGCGAACAAGGATAATAAATAATGCAGACAATGAGGATGATAATGATGGAAATTGGTATGGCTAGAATGTACATGAAAATGACATGACCATTATATGGCCGTCAACATTGTCATTGTCATTATCATCAAAAATTTTGTTGTCATAATGAATACAATTTGATACAGTAGACAGGGAAAGTCAAAGATAGAGCCTGGTCACTCTGAGATACTCAAAACGATGCGAAATACAAAATAATCCAGATCATCATAAAGTTTTATTTTCGCCTGCAATAATAACAAAAACTTCCTCTGACACTTGATAGAATTTTTTTATTTCATTTTTCTATGATGATGACGGTGCGGTCAATGATGATGACTGGCTCTATACTGAAAACAGGACGGTGAGGGTAATCATGGTTGATGGTAGCTGTGTAGGAGATATACCCATAAGTATAAAAGGTTGTTTGTGAATGTGTAAACAAATAAAACACCTTTTTCTCGTATGTGAAGTGCTTTTATCTGAAAACTGAAGAGATTGTTTTTCGATTTTTTTGCTCTCGGAATTTTTGGGGTTAAACTTTACAATTCCTGCTGTTTTCTTTGAATATCTCTTTTATGTTATTCTTGTTACGGATTTTATTGTAAAATAATGTTGCCATATGCAATAATGAATCGGCAGTTACTTTGTGGCAGGAGAGGTTTAAATGCATACACAAATGAATGATTCAGGCAGTTGGTTTTCACACCACAGCCACTGTACATCTACATCGTAGAGGTGGAGTATTTGCCGACAGGTCAACACTTTTGATAGGTTTTTCGTTCGGTGTGTTGCTTTCTGGTAAATTTACAATTTTTAATTTTTTCCATTATTTTTTGTACCCTTTTTTGTTTCGTTTCAATGCTTCTCTCTTTCTTTATAATCTAACGAACCAATTGTCTCCTACCAAATCATTTCTTATCGTTATTGTCCAAAAAGCAGCAACCATTAGTTCTTATAAATGTCATACCAATAGCAATTACCCCTGGATGTTTATTTTTCATACACTCGAAGAAAAAAAACGTACATGTTCATTATTTTTAGATTTAAAATGAATATTTTTCGTATTAAGTTGGAAATATTAACAAAGGGTGTCTTGAAATTAACACAAGATTTAAATTAAAGTGTTTTAATTAAAGTGTTGGCAACCCAAAAAAAAGACAATTCGACACCTGACAGTTTAGAGTTAGTAAGAATAGAGCGTTAATGAAAGTTTGGCAAAGGCTGTTCGAAGATTTGATACAAAATTTGATCCCAGACTAAATTCCGTGAGGCAGTTCCATCGTTGCGACTTGATTTTTTGTTTCATTTTTTTGTTTTATTAAGTTGGCACATCTGCTGTTGATATTCCCGCTAAATCTTGGCGTCACAGCTTTACATTTGCAAAAGTTAAGTAGCTAAGAGTACATCTATCTCTATGTGTGTTGGCGATTTTTTTAAATTTGCAACAACGGATTCGTATTAAATTTTGCATAAAAAACAGATTTAATCTAATGTCACGTCTCTAAAGAAAACGGTTGTTTACCAGTGGCATGAGCGGTTCAAAGGTAGTCGTGAGTCATCGAAGATGATGAACTTAGTGGCAGACCATCGACATCGAGAACTACCGAATACATTGTAAGTAAAGTACAAGAAATGTTGGTCAATAACCGCAAATTAACCATAGGAGAGATAGTGGAGGACTTGAATATTGTCTATGGAACCGTTCAAGACATTTTGGTTCATAATTTGGGTTTCCGCCGTGTAACAGCAAAGTTGGTGTCAAAAGACCTAAATTTCCTGCAAAAAAGAGACCTTGTTGAGGTCTCAAACGACAAAATTTGCGAGGCTGAATCTGATCCCACATTCATCAAAAAGAACATTACTGGAGACGCGATGTGGGTTTGTGAGTACGTCACGCAATCCAGACATCAGGCAAGTGAATGGCGTTCATCAAATGAGACGAGACTAAAAAAAACTACGTCGTTTTCAGTCAAAAAAGAAAGCAATGCTCACGGTTTACATGGACTACGACGATGTAGTATATCATGAATTTATTCCAGAAGGCCAGACAGTAAAGTTTTCTGGCCGAAAAATACCAGAATTGTGGGCAGAAAACTCGTGGATTTTGCACCATGATAACGCACCTTCGGACGGTGCCGTCATTATCCAAAATTTTTTGACGAAAAATGTAACAAATACTATTCAACAGCTACCGAATTCACCTTATTTGACGCCCTGTGACTTCTTTCTGTTCAATCGAGTTAAAGAACCATTACGGGGAACGCATTTCAGCAGCCGAAAGGAAATCATGGAAAAATCACAGGAAGCACTGAAGGACATACCGAAAACCGAATATAAAAAATGCTGCGAGGATTGGATCAAACGCTGGCGTAAGTGTGTTGCAGCCGATGGGAATTACTTTGAAGGTGGCGATATAGATTTAGATGAATAAGCTTGTATTTTTAATTTTTTAAATAAATTCCGGGAACTTTTTGATCAAGGTGGTACGGTCGGAATAGTGTTTTAACTTTGTCAACTGTGAAGAGATTAGTTAAAAAATTTAGGAAGACTGGATCCGTTGAAGACGTCAAAGAAACTGATCATCCAAAAACAATCCGTTCAAATTATAATATCAAAGCAGTGCGTGAAAATGTTGGTGACAATCTTGGAACCTCAATTCAACGCCGTGGACAAAATTTCAAATTTCAAGAAGCATTCTATAGCGTATACTCACTAAAGAACTGTGTCTACATGCTTACGAAATTCAATTAACACAACAACTGAAGTCTTTTAATCATGTACAGCAAAAAAGGTTTGTTGAATGGATTATTGAACATCAACAAATAATCCTAAGCGATGAAGACCATTTCCACCTTGAAGGCTTTGATAATTGCCGAAGTTGCCGCTTTTGGGGTTCTAAGAACCCACATGTGAATTTCAAAAGAACAAATGCATTCACAACGTGTTACTGTTGGGTATGGATTTTGGGCTGGAGGCATAATTGGACCATATTTTTTTTTTTTGAAAATGGGGCTGGTGAAGCAGTGAATGTTACTGGGGCTCGATGACGCGACATGATAATGCAGTTCTTTCTGTCGAAACTGTACGATATTGATGTGGCTTATGTGTAATTTTAATTGAATTAATTGAATTACTGCATAAGACAGGTCGTGTACTCTCTCGTTTCGGTGATCAGAATTGGCACCTTAGATCGTGTGATTTAAAACCATTAGATTTTTTTTATGGGGTTATTTGAAATCACAGGTCTATGGCAACAAGCCCACAACCACGAACGAAATTCAGCCATATTTTTGCGAAATGTTCATGGAAAATTTTGACAAACAAGTGCATATGTGCTTACAAAGCCATGGAGAATAATTGTTCGAAGTATTTAGAGGTGTCATAGAATCCAAGTCGGTTTTGCTTTTTGTTGTTTTTGACCAATACTGGATTTAATTGGTGTCACAAAACCAAGTTGGTTTTGTTATAATCGAATTGAAATAGGTCCAATGTTCGAAACAGCTATTATTTACATTTGCGTATTTGTTTACAATTTTTATTAAATTTTTTTGATAAAATATTACATTTATTTATTGAAAATTGCTATGTTTTTAATAAAAAATATATACGGATTTCCTATTCAATTTATTTAGCCTGCCGCAGGTCGCTGATATTTTTATTTTGCAAGTTTTAACAGCTCGTTCATATTTTCATTCAATTTCAGTTTTCTCCTCTCGTCTTATCAAAGAACGTTAGTCCCCAGTGTTTTCTGATTTCCGCGCTTTTTAGTGTGTTCTTTATTAAAAATAGACACATTTTGACGAGGTTATTAGTTTTTCACTTTTAGAACCTGCATCTACGTTGATGCTATTTACAGCGACAGGGGGATCTACAGACTTCGTAATGTTACATACATATATATATATATGTACGCAAAATGGCTTCCTCAGTATCTGTTACCTAATATTGAGAAAAAGGTCCTTTACCGCGGCCGATTCTAGATGACAGGCGAACTTTAATTGCATTGCCGAACGGCAACTCGAAATTTTTAATGTCATATATAGAAATTAATCGTTTGCCATTCATAATCGAGCCATTAGATATGATTTCATTTATCTAGAACTCACTACAATTCAACAACAATATACAATTTTGTTTCTGATACACGTTTTGTTTCTTTATCTATTCACATTCTTATGAGGATTGTTCCGTAATTTGGATATTATCCATAATATCCATGATTATGGAGTTCATGTTTACAAATACAAATTAATATATTAATATAGTTATGCGTGATCCTTTATTTTATAATATTGTTACGAAAATAAAAATACAACACTGCATTGTGGGATTTTGGTATATTTTGTGTCACCCTATCAAGTTGGCAGCACTGCCTCATCGACCATCTTTACGTTACATTTGAATTAACGGATATGGAATAGAAGATGGTTGATATTTCCTGAATCTTCCAAACTGTAGGCAATTAGGTATATAAAGGATTGCTTTACCTACATGTCAGTTAGTTATTGTTTTGCTGTCGCAAGTTAAAGACGTGTTATAGCGGAAATAAAAGTGTTATATAAGCGAATATTAAGTTGTTGTAAACTGTATAAAAGTTGCTGTATAGTAAATAAAAATATAACTGTAAAACAACAAAATAAAGCGGTGTTTATTTTATTTTAACGCAATTTAAACGAACTTTAGCGTTTTAAAAAGGTTAAAACGTAACAATATAAACATACATAGAATTTGAAAACCGATAGCCTTTAGCTCCTTGATTTGTTTCCAATATCAAAACCAATAACAAGGCATTTTGTGACACCTAAAACCGATACTTATTCAAATTCGAAAACAAAACCGATAATCTTGGATTTAATGACACCAAATTAATTTTTGTGTCGTTTTTAAATCCAATTCTGACATTATTGGATTCTATTACAACCCTGGTTATTCCATATAATAAAACTATCCTAAGTACTTTATGCTTCAATATAAAAATAATTTTGCGTACACCCTTTATGAGGTGCCTTGATATTTTTACAAGATTTGAGTAAACAAAACAGGCAAACCATTAAAAAAATGAAGCGGAAGTTTAAAGCAATTATGAAACAAGTAATTATTAAGTCCGCCGCCAGTCCTAGGACTAGTTTAGGCCCATTATGATGCTGCAGATTATAATGACCCTGGAAAAAAAGAAAAACTGGCTTACCTGACAACCGGGTCCAAGCTGGCTGCGATAACGAAGCGATCGATACCAACCACTGGTACTCTCAGCAGTAGTTTGAGGTCCATAATGTGTATTTCCAGGACTCTTAACCTCAGCCTTGATAACATCGGATATTCCAGAAACAAGTGTCTCGAGGTTACTGTCGTTTCCTTACAGCAATAGCTGTACAACGTTGATGCCCAAGACGGACCGCTTTCTGCCCACTAGACAACGGCCCGAGAGCATACCACAGCCGATATTTTTCGTCTTCATAGGTTCACCAACAGCCCAGACCTCCTCCGATCAACCACCGACCACAGCTCTCCTGTCTGCCTACAAGAAGGAATCTGTCTTCATCTTCTGGAGAACAACATATTGCTGGTCCAGCACCTAAGATACTGATGACAAGTAGAGATAGACATACTACAATTTTCTTTCGCCAGAAAATCCTGTGCTGTTGTGCCTCTTCTGGTCAGATTATTCGCTACATAATTCGCCGAAATATAGCTCTGTCATGGTACCCATATGAGTCTGATATTGAAATATTCAGCCATCCCCATTAGTGATAATTGGCATTACAACACCTACCAGGAGTTAGACAACATAAATTCAAGACACTTTATTACTGCGTGACTATCGGTATAGATGCTTACCCTCGTAATTTTAGTTATGTTTCTTACAAGTAAATTAGTGACTTCCCAAACAATCTTTGCAAAACCTTAATATTAAGGTCCTACTCTTTTATCTTTTAGAACCATCGGTGAAGAATCAAAAGCTCGTCAGTTACCCAACGTTCATTAGTTCCTAAGACGTAGTTCCCATATTAGATTAGGATAGACAATCTTTTCGACATAAATACTAATCCCTAATTGATCCGAAAAGATCCCAAATTGCACCTGCTCGTACAAGTTCTTCTACCATATCTTCTATATACCTACAATGACTTCATGTCCAGAAGACTATCAAAGTTTGACCGTCGATAGTCTCGCTTTCCCAACACTGAATGCCGGGTGTATTCATGAACAATTATGAAAGTATTATGTACACTGTCGAAGTACTGCTATCAATTAATGTGAGGATATCCAGTAATACTAGAAATGTCGCTCAGCAATATAATAATATAATTTCAGCTTGTAGATTACTGCAGTAGTCCAGATGTCTGCTATAAAGTTTTATTTTCTGCTATTCAGAGAAAACTCCACAGCCAATATTCCCATGTGCCTTCGACCTATCAGTTTATATAGTAATGGCTCTCTCCGAGGGCTAAACCATTCTCGTATCGTGATCCATCCAATATTTATCCAAAAATCATAGCATATCCGAATTTGCACAATATCCATGAGTTAATGGCTCTACTTCCCAAAGACTTTGGTGCTAATATTCCCTTTGCTGAATGCCAAACAATAAACAAAGCCTAAGAATGTTGTTTTCAGTATCGGTTACCAGGCAGTAGAACCGTTAAATTTAAATTGGTTTTTCATTCAAACAGCCAGTGTGCCTCCAGAATTGCTCTTTTAAATTATTATAGTCCAACCGCTATGTCCATGGTTCTCTAGGTAGTATTCAAGTTATAATTTTTCACTCAATTATGAGTCGAATTACATAATTTTTCACCCAATATTTCGGGAGCGAATCACTCAAACTTGAATAATTCTGTAAATGAAATTAGTTTATAGGACTTGCTGACATTAAGTTGCATCAGAATACTTTTGCACTAGTCCTTCCATCCACCTTTGAATCAATCATATAAAAATGGATTACAGTACTTTTGTCTCTGTTGCAAATGCTTCATCATCCCCTCCTTCAGGCTGTTTGGGAACTACAAATCGTATCGAAATCTTATACCGCTAACTTGTAGTCTGAGACTTTCGTGAGACCTCCAGCCAGCTCTTGCGGTATTTTACAATGGCCATAAAATCTCTGGCTCCACTTACCGGTATAACTCAATTAAGCAACGTAAAAGTCAGCCGTGTAGAAGTCTATCGGCAGCAGATGAAGTACTACTTCCAGCTCCATGGCGAATTATCAATAACCCATACATGCATATATCTCCACTTTTATGATATTCTAAAGACAGGTAAGAAATGTTGCAATTCTATTAGCGATCGAAAAAAATTAAACAATACTTGACAGCCATTGAAACCGAGTAAATATTGCAGAAAACTTGGAAATAAAATATTTGAGCAAAGACAATATTGCCTGGTAGAAGTATCCTTATGAGCTTAACATATTTTGAGCTGCGAGTGTAAAACATTCAAATGAAGAGAACATTTGGCGGCAACAACAAAACCAAAAACGACAATAACAACGACATTGACACATGGCATGCGGAAGTACTAAATTGAACCGTTTAATGGCGTTCGCACAATGACTGTGGCAGTTGTTGCTCGTTATTGTAGGGGATGGATGGTACGCTTGGCTAAAAGTAATGGCGGCAGTTGGAACATCAACATGTTTGTTCTTTTGCTGCTTTTGCATCCCGATATTCCAGATATGAAAATAACATCGCATTTTTAAATATACTCTGCGAGTATGTATGTGTGTGTGTAAACAAATACATTTTCGCGAACATAGTCGTACAAGCTTGAAACCAACAAGTAAATACTTTTAGTCATTAATCATTGACAATAATGTACTTCCTGTTTGTGTTTTTCACCAATTTCAAATTACTCCTGCCACGGCTACTGCTCCTGCTCCTTTAGCTTCTTCGTTGCTTTACTTAGATCGTTTGTAATTGTTGTTGGTGATTTTGTATTGCCAAGAATCAAAATTATATGTTTAAAGTGTGTCTATGTGTGTGTGCGATTATTGTATGTGTGAACACGATGTTGGTTTGTAATAAAAACCGTTTATTAAACAGCATTTTGACTAGAAAATTTAGGACTATTTGGCTGTTTGACAAACAAATAGACACTTTCTTCTACTTATGTATATGACTTTTAAATACATATCTATGTACATAGACGAGCATAATTGTAGTTGTAATACTTCGTAAATTGTAATAATAATGGTGCCAGGCATAAAAGCATTGGCAGGGATAGCGGCAATTTGGTTGTCATTAGTGCCATGTCGTTCGCTTTTGCAAAAATTATCGCAATTTTTATATTTTGCGAGACATATAAAGTATATTTAAGATAAAATTAGAAAAAGATATAAGAAAAGTTATAGAGAGGAACTATAAATAGTCATTTACTCTTGACATTATCATGATTTTATATGAGTTTTGTAAGCATTTTAGTTTATTTTGTCTCTTTTTTTTCCTTTGCTATCGTTGATATAAATTATTATCTAAGTAATTGTGTGTGTGTGTGTACATATTTAAGAAAATATTAAACTTATGTTACTGCGTCTAAAAAATGTTGTCATCAAAATGGGAAAATAAATTAATGTAACATAACCATTAATGGCTAAATTATTAGATGGCAATAATTAAAATTTTGCAACTGTAATTACTTCTTTTTAGAGTTCTAGTAAACTACACTTGCCAGAAAAAGTCTACGTACAAAACCATTATGTCCAAGATAATACACAAAAATGACACATTAACAGCTGTTAAGAATATAAAATCAATTTTTTTTATTAAATCTTGTTGCAAAATTTTAATAAATATTAATTTCAGGAAATAACATTAATTATATACAAATTAATTACAAAAAAGTGTCTGCACTTTCTTAAAATCTTAATTTTTGATATTTATAACAGCACTAACAATAAATTAGTGTTTTATTAGATGATCTGTTCTTTCGATAACCTTAGCCAATCTTTTTTGCAAGGAGTAAACCACTTTTGTGGTGACTTTCGGTAATATTTCTTTTCCTTGACCTTTATAATGTGTGGGAAGGCTCTCTTGTTCACAGTGGGCTCATTAACCTACCAATTTTATACCACATTAGCCGGCACATACCCACTAACCATTGCACCTCCACCACCGTGTTTGGCCGTGCTGCACAAATTGCTTTTATGTAGTGCTATATCGGATTTTCTCCACACGATTTGACTACTTTTTATTCTGAAATTACAATACTTACTCGCATCCGAAAATATAACCCTTTCTCAGAGTTCTAACGGATAATTTAAGTGGCCTTTAGCTAACGACATTATTCTTTGACTTTTTTTAATGAAATAAATGCATTCTTATATGCTATACCACAAATACGAATTTTCTGTTTTAAATTAATGCTTTCAACACGCAGACTTTTTCTGGCAAGCGTACATTATATTTAAAAAATGTGCGATAAACAATAAATACACTGGTCTCCCAAAAAAAAAAAAAAAATAAAAATTAAAAAATTTCTGGACTTTAGCTAAAACTTTATGGAATATAATAATTTTAATGCACTGAATTCAAATCCGTCTTCAATTTTTTTTTTACGGGCTCAAATTTTTTTATGGGCGTAGCAAATTTTTCGCTTAAAATATGATAGTTATGCCAATATATTTCATCATAACGACTTGACCGTTTTCAATCGAAGCACCAGCAAATGTTTAGAAACAAAATTTCCTATAAATCATCCGAATAATTTTTGTTATATTTTTAATAGTTTCGGAGTTATTCATAACATAGTTGCGACAAAAAAAATCTCGTAAAATTTGAAAAAATTTTTTTTTCAAAAGTCATAAATAATATTTCAGAGTGAAAATTTTACGTGTTAAGCACTTAGATTGGGGGTGACGTGGTGTAGTGGTTAGAGCTCACAACGACCCAGGTTCAACCCTCTGCAGAGTACATGACGAAGAAAAAATTTAATTGTGGTTTCGAATGTTTAATAATAAAAAAGGCTTCAACTTCTTCCCTCCAGACAACTTCATCTAAAAAAAATAAAGAAAAAAGCTCATGACCCTTCTCGCATACCTCTGGCGATGATGACAAACATCAGACGAATGATTAGGAAAAACACGCCACCTTCTGGGGAAAAATTACAATGCTAAAGTAAAGATCATCACCAATTAGCAACGATCTTCACCACTACACAAAAAAATCATATGGAGGAAGCTACTGCGTCTACTTACCTTACCTTGAAATATCAATTTGGTTAAAGAAACAAAAACAAAGCAATAGATGCTTTGTGGAAAGCTAATTAGCTCCCTAGAGTAGTGACGGAGAAAAAAAGCACTTAAATTAAAGTCAAATATTGAGAATAAAACAAACTCTATATCATGAAAATCGGTTGGCTATTGCTGATTTTAATTAAAATTAAATGCAAGTACCTAATTTTGATTTACGACAAAAATAAAAACAAAATCATATATCCGAACATTTTATCTGCCCGACGACTAGTTCTTCGAAACAACAATGTTTCTTTACCTCCAATGCCTACTAAACGTCACGAACTTCAGAGTGAAGCCAGTTACGTGTCTGTAGGTATTTCTTCATCTGCATATAGAAGACTATCGAGAAAACTTCATTTTATAAACCAGTCTGACCTGAATGATCTTGTTTGAGAATTAGAACTCTCAAAATCAAAGTCGGAACATTTTGCGTAAAGATTATAGCGATAGAATTTGATAAGGACACGAGTGTCTTATATTTTCGATATAGACAAGAATATTTTTTTATCTATTTTAGCAAAGATGGCGATTTAGTATTTAGTATTTTGTGATGATGCCGCGAGTCTATTACTAAAGCTTGGTTTCCCTGAAAAATCTGAGGAATGGCGACTCTCTATTGTTAGATTATGTTAGGTTACCGGACATTTGCTTTCATTAAAATTGTGTGTTGCCTAATAATAATGTATTACAAACTTTTTGTCAAAATATGACTTCAACATATCTGCTTAAAATATAAAATGTATATTCGAATAATTTTTTTTTATAAGTTTTTGGAAATAAAAGAAACGAATTTAAAAAAATTCCACTAATTTTACAAGAAAAAAATTTGTCCGCTTATTTGGGTCAAAGTTATGTACCTGCATTTAAATTAATTTTAAATAAAATCAGCAATTACCAACTGATTTTCATGATATATAGCTTATTTTATTCTCAACATTTTAAGCTTTAATTTAAACGGCTAAAATGTAAAATTTTCATTCTGAGAAATTTGTTATGATTTTTTGAAAACAAACAAGTTGGTGTAATTCTGCGCGAACCTTTTTTTTCGCAATTAAGTTATGAATAACTCCGAAACAGTTGAAAATACAAAAAAAAAAAAAATTATTCAGGTGATTTATAGGAAATTTTGTTCCTAAATTTTGCTCCAGTCCAAAACTCTGCAACATAACCATGTTAGTTACGAATTTATACTTTCAACTGTCGCCGATGTATGCCGATGATGTGCAACTTTATATTGTGTAAGCTGTGATATATCGGATACTAACAACTGCATACGATTGATAAACCAGAATATGTGCATCTGGCCAAAGATGAACATACTCACTGTATGTTACCAACTTCATATTAACTAAAACAAATACCTTATCTCTACAATAAGCTCTTATTATACATACATATTTTCCTCATTTCAATCTCAGGTCAGATCATCTGAAATTTTCAATATCAGTATTATCTTATAACACTGCTAGCGATTGGTTATGAGTATTTACGTTAGGAAAAAGCTTCTGCAACTAATGTATCTACTGATCAGAGCCAGCGTTAAATTGTAGATCCCTTATAATGAGTCTTAAAATAGACTGGGGGGTGCAGTTTATTGATTCAGAGAAGTTGTCCCTTGTACCGCTTCGGATTTCGGGATTTCGCGTGATTTATGTATGTATGTTTGTATTTTTTCCTGTAAACTCATCTATCAAATACAATTTTTTAAATTAACCCTCTATGACTGACCTAGTTGTCTAGCAATAAACATGAAAAAGCTGTTTGCGCAGATTTGTCAAGTAATATAAAACAATTTAATATAAACTTTATTCCTTAAACAAAAACAGAAATAATTTTATCAGGTTAAAAAAACAGAATTCGGAAAATATAAAGCGGTGAAAAGTTATCTGGTATTCTACCAAGTCAGTAGAATAGTGACATAAAGTCAGTTGCTTTGCGTGAATACCTGCCCTAGAACTTTAGCTCACGATACCAAAGCACCAGTGAATACAATGCGTAGACCAACGCCCGCTTCTATGATTAAAATCACCAGCAAGTACCAATCCGCAGCCATATTATTTGGATATGACCCCCCAAGCTCTAGCCGAAGCCAAAATCTGGATGTTGCTGTGCGAACGTAAAGTCCGGAATAAATTCAAATGCCACCTTTCCCTTTTCGCTGTTCGTCCATCTAATCTGCCACCTATCTCTCCCATTCTCAAGCTCTAAAATAGAAAGCCAATCGTTCGTTCCAAGTGACAGTTCTCTCTTAACCCTGTAAGCTTCGGTAGAAACTGAGCTTTGGTAGAAGCTGTTCGACACACCGGAACACATGCTAAGAGTGTAATTCTCCGACATGTGAGAATCTTGTGCAGTAAGACAACAGATATGAGCGTCTTTACCATATAGATGCGCCATACGCTACACAGCAACAAAGAGCTCATAATATATGATGCGGACGGAACGCCTGCTGAGTCCTCAATCACCTCTCAATATGCGTCTAACCTTTCCAACAATAGCCGTCAGCTTATGCCTAACACTAGTTAGATGAAAGTGAAGGCTTATACGCTAACTATTCCGAGGTACCTGAACTGAGTTACATAGCGAATGCTGTTTTCATCAATTCTAATGAGTGGAGGTCGGCCGTGTGACAATGTGCTCTTGAGCAACATCATCAACGTCCTGTTCACTGCGATATCAACACCAACTCCTAAACCCCACTCACAAGCGATTCGAATGGCTTGAACACCTCTTCTCTCCAGCTCAGAGTGAGACTGGCCTTCGATCATCCGCATATGCACATAGTTTAAATGTTAGCCTGACTTGTTCTAACAGAGTATACATCACAAGGTTCCAACTCCGAACAGCCTCCATTAAGACCGTTTTACAGGATCCAACAACACACTCACAAGCGATTCGAATTGCTTGAACACCTCTTCTCTCCAGCTCAGAGTGAGATTGGCCTTCGATCATCCGCATACGCACATAGTTTAAATCTTAGCCTGACTTGTTCTAACAGAGTATCCATCACAAGGTTCCAACCCCGAACAGCCACCATCCAGACCGGTTTACAGGATCCAACAACGCACGCTTTTCTATCCTCGATATAGCTACGCCAGATGTTCATCTCACGACAGCCAATCTTCGATAACATTCGTAAGACATTGCCCCTCGAAAGATAATCGAAGGCACCCTTGAAATCAATGAAAAGGCCAAGTACATACGTCGAAGATAATTGTTCGACAGAATTCTTAACATACATCCAAGCGTCTTCATTTGCAGAGGGTTTAATTTAAATTTAATTTTATATTCTATTGAAAAAAAAAGAAGAAAATATAGTATTGGCTCGTGACATTATACTTAATTGAAATTAAATCAAGCCATTGTAAAAAAAAACCAATTGCCTTTAAAACATAAAAAAAGAAACCACAAAGTAAATTAATTTTACACGGTTTTGACACAAAAACTTAACTTTGAATAAAATTTCAATTAAATTTATTTAAAAAAAGCTGTCTGCTTCTTGAAAAAAATTTGAAAAATATTTGAAACATTCCAGATTTCTTTCAAATGCAAACAAGTGGGGAGGGAACAACGAGACCAGTTTTAATCTAGGGTGGAATAATACACAATTGAAAATGTTATTTATGATGCAATAAAAATTAAAACAACAAAACAAAATATGGTTTAATTAAGATGTGATGTTAAATTTCTGCTTTTTTTTAAATTTTACAATTTCAATACTTAGAAATTTTCCATCACATATCACAGCAAACAAATAAGAATTCAAAAGTGAAAACCCTTCAAACTTTGTTAAAAAAAAAAAAAACTAACAAAAGCAAAAGTGATCAATGTGGTTACAACCTGCTGAGTATTTTTATTGCCTGTGCCTGCTTAGTTGGTCGTTTTCTTGTTGCAAGTACTTCTGGATACTTTGAGATACGGGTGTTTGGTGCTGAAATCACCACAACTGTTTACCATCCCTTAAAAGCAGAGTATACGTTTTATTCCATGTTTCATATTAAAACTTGTTGTAAAGGGTCCGCCAACTAACGTTTTTTTTCAACTAGTGCTTATTTCGTGAATGGTAACACTTAGCTCATGTCTGATTTGACAGATAATTATTAATGTTTCAGAATCTTTTCAGATGAAGCTCATTTTGATCTTGGCGGGTATGTAAACAAGCAAAATTGTCGCATTTGGGCACAGAAAACTCGCACGCATACATTGAAAAGCCGATACACCCAAGACGAGTCACTGTTTGGTGCGGATTTTGGTCCAGAGGCATAATTGGGCCATTTTTCTTCGGAAATGAGCAAGGAGTGGCCGTTAGGGTCAATGGCGATCGTTACCGGGCCATGTTGAATGAATTTTTGTTCATAAAAATTGAAGAGGAGGATATTAGCAATATTTGGATTCAACAGGACGGCGCTACGTGCCACACAGCCGAAGCTACACTCGATGTTTTGCGCCTTGTTTTTGAAGATCGCATTATCAGCCGCAGAGCTGATGTCGTTTGGCAACCTCGGAGCTGCGATTTGACACCGTTGGACTATTATTTGTGGAGTGCCCTCAAGGATAAGCGTTACGACAACAAGCCAGAGACAATTGACGCTTTAAAGGACAATATTCGTGAAGTCATTGGTGAAATACAGCTGCACACAATCGATAATGTGCATGGCCAGCCGAGGCAGCCATTTGAATGAAATTATTTTCCATTATTAATCAAATAAAAAAAGAAATTTGAGAAAATATTCAGTAATTTTTTTTTATGGCATTTAAAAAAAAAAAAAAAAAATTATTTGACGGACCCTATAGAAGTGTATGGAAGTTTTTAATTTAGTTCTATTTGGCTTTTACTTTCGACTCTTTATCATCTTTTAGCACTTTTTTTAATGGCAAATTGTAATCTTTGCTAGGCTATAAATTGACACGCAAACAAACAGGAAAGTGGTTACAACCAGAAATGTTAAAGAATACTTAGTATCCCAGGGGTACAACTTGCTCTGCATGTTGCCATCCATAATGATGTGCTTCAAATAAAGGGAAAAGTCGTTGGTTTCGCGTCTTTTTTTTTAATCGTTAAACAGACCCAAGACTCGAATACAATTGAGTTCTTTTTTATATTTATTTTTTGTTATTATTGCAATTTTATATTTTAAAAAACGTTTTGACAGTTTTTCTATTTAATAAATTTCAGTATTATTATTATTTTTTTATTATTTCGTTAGAAATTTTTTTGACTTCTGCTTCTGTAATATTTTTTTAACGGAAATTCTTTAACGTTCCACAAGGGGTTGCTATAAAACTCAGCAGGAGTTTAAAATTTGATTTATGATTTCGAAATTGTTTGACTTTAAATAATAAAATGATAAAAGTCCTTAAAAAGGGAAAAGGCAAAATTCAATTAAATAATCTTTCTTAATGCTCTTATTAGAAATTTATTTGAACATCGTGTTGAAAAATTTATTTTATATTTGTAATGGCATTTCCAATTTTATTTTACTGCAGCCTTACTATTAAGATTTGAGATGCGTGATATTGAAAGTGTTATCACAGACTAAAACCCAAAGAAGTTACCTGCGATTGATAAAAAAAACGCAATAAATAAATAAATATCTCTTATCTCTATGATGCCTAAGCCTTGAATGGGTCACGCCAAGGTGGATTCATACAGACCTATAAGCCTTTTATCTAATATATCCAAGATATTTGAGAAGGCACTAATGGAGAAGCTGATTCCGATATTAAGCGAAGGTGAGACTGTTTTCAAAATCATTAATTTGGATTCAGAAGAAAGCACAGCACAATTGAACAAACACATGGAGTAGTGAGTGCCATCAGAAGGACCTTTAAAGAAAAAACATTGCTCCGTTCTTTTTATCGACGTTTCACAGGCTTGATAAATATCTCTTGGTAATATATATCTCTCATCTCTATGATGCCTAAACCTTGAATGGATCTCGCCAACGTGAATTCAGACAGACCTACCAGCCTCTTATCTAATATATCCAAGATATTTGAGAAGGCACTAATGGAGAAGCTAATTCCGATATTAAGCGAAGGTGAGACTGTTTTCAAAATCATTAATTTGGATTCAGAAGAAAGCACAGCACAATTGAACAAACACATAGAGTAGCGAGTGCCATTAGAAGGACCTTTAAAGAAGAAACATTGTTCCGCTCTTTTTATCGACGTTCCACAGGCATTCGGTAAAATATGGCATGAAGGCTTGATATATCGTTAACATTTGACATTTCATTATAGATTAGGGAGATCGCACGGTTATTATTCGACCGGTTTTAACCGGTTTTTTGGTTTTGTCGAATAAGCGATCCCCAAAAGCAGGTTTTGAATGACAGACATAATAGTTAGTGAAGTTTTTCACAACGTAAATACCCATAGCCAGTCGCTAGTAAAGTTGTGAGGTGATGTCTCTGTTGAAAATTGTCAGTTGGTGTGACCTGGGATTAAACCGATGACTTTTTGGTTGGAAGACATACATTATACAGTGACACACACACTATTAAATACGTGGTGCATAAATTTACGTACAGTGCTTTTCGATACCTTAGCAACTTTTCTTGTCGAGGCAAGTAAGGACTCGTACATTACAAACAGATTTATTTAAAAGTATTTAATTCTTGTTATCTTAGGCACCTAAATTATAACTCTAATAACAAACCTTATTTCCATTTTATACCAAGTAATACAACAACAAAAACAAAATTTGGTCCTTGAGTAGCTGTTCGAAGCTTAAGCAACTTTCAGTACTTTGTGTAATAAACTTTATATTTTATGGTCTCCCCACACCGTTTTGGCACCGGTTTTTTATGAGATGTGTTAGAATTATTGTTAGTATTCATTGCCACTTTTAAGCTCTCCGTCAGCTTCTGTTTACTTTTAAAACGACATGCTCCAGCTCCGCGCTTCAAGAATTAAAAACAATTTTATTTAAATAAAAGAACCAGTTTACCGGTTATTTGAATAATTTTTAACCGAAAACTGGTTTTCTAAAAAAAAAAATAAACCTGTTCTTGAAAAAGTCGAATAATCGATCTCACTATTATAGATAGATTTACACCAGAACTATGCTTGCAAAATTTAAAAATTTTGCTCTCCATTGACCGTTTTTAGTTGAATACACATATTATCATATCGACCAGGCACTATTGCAGGGCACTGCGACCCATGGAATCTATTGAGTACCTTCCGGTATACAGTTTGCTTAGCTGATCTGCTGCATTACTAGTAAACATCAGCAGATCTGAAACCATCTAAACCCAGCAAGAACGCCACATTCAGACTATATGTGTTCCTCCGTCTCTGATGCCTGTGAGCAGCACAGTCTAAAAGCAGCCACATCAGTGACCGTCATCCACAGTGGCTCATAAGAAACTCCGTTAGGCCCTCCGAAACAAATTTGCCCTATTTCCAAGCGGAAGCTTTTGCAACATATCGTAGCAATATTTTACCAGTCTAGATGTCATACAACTCGAGCCAAGTGCCTTTAAGGCAGCTAAGCTGTCTGAGACTATATTAATGGTGTGCTTTATGAGCTGACAGAATCATTGGTCCATGTTACTGTTAATGGTGAAATGGTTCCATCAGGACGGAGCCACATACCACACAGTTCGCGCTATAATTGTAAAGTTTTAAAGAAAACTTTTGATCAAAGTAATTGGCCACCAAGATCGTACGGATTAGTTTGTCTGGGGTTATGGAAAGTTACTTGCTTACGATTGAACACCTGTAAATCAATATTCGATGAGTTAATCCATCTGTTCAACAAGGCCCTTTTCACTGATATTAAAAATATATTTCTGTGTTTTATTACGATTTAAATTTGTGTAACTGTAAAAAAAGCACCCGATATAAACTGAGACAAAATCAAGCACCAAACGTCTGTAACCTATTACGGAGATACTTTACTGAAAGGAAGTTTAAGGTTAAGGAAGGCAATCATGTAAGCGAACTTCAGAGTATAACGGGCGGAATACCGGAATAATGCACCCTGGGACCCATCCTATATATGATATGTACCTCCGATAAACCAACATGAAGTAGTACCCAAACTTCGATATTCGCTGATGATACAGCTATTCTCGGATTTCGCAAGACCATATAACGCAACTGGAGATCTGGTTAAGCATTGGAGCAGAAATGTAAGCAAGAAATGTATTTCGGAGTGCATCTTGACCGCCGGCTAACATGGAAAGGACACATAGATGCTAAGTTAATGCAATTGGAAATAAAGGCAATATAATTATAATGGCTAATTAATAGAAACTCAATGCTTAGTTTGAACTGTAAGCTCCTTTTCTTTAACGCGATATTAAAACTAATCTGGTGCTAGGTACAGCTATGGGGCACTGCCTCAGTATCTAAAATATAAAAAAATACGAAGGTGCCATAATAAAATGTTGCAACTGATAACAAAAGCTGTATGGTTTATAAGGAATTTAAACATATAATGATCTGAACGTGCCCATGGTTAGAGAAGAAATCACAAGGTATGCTGAGTCGTATTTAAAGCAGTTAGAAGAGGACTTAAAACCTCTAGCCTGTGCAATCTTGAATAATGCTGACCACATGCAATTGAGAAGAAGAGATGCTACGAGCCTGATACGAAAAAGAGCGATAATAATATCAAATTTATTCATGACTCCATATAATATCGTCCCGTACTGGCTAAACTAAATAAGTATAATTCCTAGGTTTCATATTTGATTACAAATTGTTAGCTCACGTTACAGTAAGGATCACATTTAATAAAATTGTAAAGCTTTACTTAGGCTTCTTGTCTTTAGATTTTGCACTGAAAGGTTATCCTAAGGATTTAAGTCGGGACTACATAAAGATAATTTGTATCGCCAATAATAAATTTAAGAATATACGCGGAAATGTTGAGTGATGCTCCCACTTAATTTTTGGTTGATAAATGGGCGAGAAAGCATTTTTCAACGGGATAAGGCTGCTATTAACGTTTCTAACAAGACATTGAAATGGCCTGCACGTAGTCCAGACTTAAATCCAGTGAAGAACTTTTTCATACAAAAAGCTGATTTTTTACCCGTAGCTCAGACTTTTGGAGATGTTACCCGAATTTCAAATACAGATTCTTGTTGTACTTGGTACTATTTAGATAAGTACCACTACAGAATTTATTTTTAAAATAATGATGAGAAAGCATTATTTCTATGCCTTACAACTTTGCAATTCGTTATTTATTGTTAATTACGATTTGAAATAGCGATTCTTCACAAAAAATTCATTCTTCTAATACGTAAATATTCTGACAGTTTTTTTTTTTCTAATTAATGACTTTTTCAGTAAAGAGTTTGTTCGAGTATGTAATACGTTTAAAATTAAAACATGACTTGCATTATTATATTACTTTTTTTGGCCTTTTCTACTCTTTTTTGAAAAAATTACGTCTTATAATTAAATTGGTTTTGATAAACGCAAGTTTGGTGTATGGGGATGAAGTAGTAATTTTATGGATTTAATTTTAAGGAACTGAGTCTAAAGCCATTTTATTTCCCAGATGTGCAATTTTGTTTCTTTTTTGCTCTCACCATTCTTCTATTTTTTT
The DNA here is from genome assembly GCA_023159175.1 of Wohlfahrtia magnifica. Lineage (NCBI taxonomy): Eukaryota > Metazoa > Arthropoda > Insecta > Diptera > Sarcophagidae > Wohlfahrtia > Wohlfahrtia magnifica. Next base: position 1,076,207 of record JAKWBJ010000178.1, read on the forward strand.
GCAAAATCAATGTCAAGGGTCGTGAACTTTCAGGCGAAAAAAGTAAATATTGTATTAAAGCATCAAAAAAGAAGAAACCTAGTTGCGATAGTTTTAAAGTGGATGGGAAGTGAATGGATGGATTTTTCATACTTTGAAAAAAAGGTTATTCAAACTTTGTTCAACAATGCGGAAATAAGTGCTAAAGGATCTTATACTTTTACGTTACTGCTTCAGTCCATATATGGCAAAGAGTAAAATCTTTATGAATTTATTAAGAATTTTTAAAATTTGATTAAAAAAATGTTAAAAAAATTTCTGTTGTGTTTCTTATCTTATATCCGGGTCCGCCAAATAAATTTCTGTTTTGAAAATGCTAAAAAAAACTACTGAGTATTTTCTCAAATTTCTTTTTTTATTTGAAAGTACAATCCTTCCGGTTAATAATGAAAATAATTTCATTCAAATGGCTGTCTCAGCTGGCCATGCAGTAGCCTGCATGATCGGTCCAATTTTTAAGCACATTATCGATTGTCTGCAGTTGTATTTCACCAATGGCTTCACGAATATTGTCTTTTAAAGCGTCAATTGTCTCTGGCTTATTGGCGTAACACTTATCTTTGACGGCACCCCACAAATAATAGTCCAACGGTGTCAAATCGCAGCTCCGAGGAGGCCAAATGACATCAGCTCTGCGGCTGATAATGCGAACTTTAAAAACAGGGCGCAAAACATCGAGTGTAGCTTCGGCTGTGTGGCATGTAACGCCGTCCTGTTGAAACCAAATGTTGCTAATATCCTCCTCTTCAATTTTTGTGAACAAAAATTCGTTCAACATGGCCCGATAACGATCGCTATTGACTGTAACGGCCACTCCTTGCTCATTTTCGAAGAAAAATGGCCTAATTATGCCTAATTATGCCTATGACCAAAATCCGCACCAAACAGTGGCTCGTCTTGGGTGTATCGGCTTTTCAATGTATGCATGCGGGTTTTCTGTGCCCCAAATGCGACAATTTTGCTTGTTTACATACCCGCCAAGATCAAAATGAGCTTCATCTGAAAAGATGATTTTGGATTCTGCAACATTACCATGATTTTCAAAGTAATGTCGCAATATTTCCCAGCGTTGTTCAAGCGTATACACAACCATATTCGTTCGGCGGAAGGATAAAACTAATTATCTGACAAATCAAGCATTAATGTGAAATTTGTTTGTTTGTTTGTGCCTCATAGACAGTTAAACGGCTGAACCGGCTGTCTTGAAATTTTTACAGTATCTCTTTGTATATCTGGGAGGAACTATATTCTATAAATATTTCAAAAATTTCAACTAAACGATGCCACACCCATATAAGTAAATATTTATTTGTCTATATCTTCAAAATGGTTTCAATAAGAGTATCTGAATTTTGTCTAAATGGCTTCATATTCAATATGAAGCGGGTAGAATAGTACAAGTGGACATAGTACCTCCCATGCAAACTAAATATTGATTTCGGTTTATATTGAAAACGTTTAAAGGCAAAGTTCCTGAATTTGGTTTTAAATGACCTCATAGTCAAAGTGGGCGAAATAGGACAACTGGGCATAGTATCTAGTTAGTTACAACGGCTAGCCAGACACTGGTCCAGCTCACTTGGGTCCAACATTGAATCCACTGTGAACTGAACCAACCAGACGCATGTACAAAAGAATAAATTCCACTGAAACTTACATCAGCTAGGTCCGATCTCCCTATCGGATTAAATACCACCCTGCTCACGGTTCACGACTCAGGAATATAAAACCATACCAAGCATGCCTTATAAATAACCATCAGCCAAGAAGTGGGCATGGTAAGTTCCATATAAATTAAATATTGATTTTTATATATCTCGAAAACGGTTAAAGTGTAATTTTATAGAATTGTTCTAAATGACTTCGTAGTTAATACAAATCATCTGTTAAACACTGGGCGGAATTTGATAAGGGGGCATGGTACCTCTCATTTTGTTTTCTTCATCACTCCTCTAGGGAGCATGTTAACTTTCCACAAAGCATCCATAGCTTTGTTTCAGTTTCAGTAATCGAGATGATTTTGTAAGCTAAGTAGATGATTAAACCACTGTAACCTCCTCTGTATGTAGTGGCGAATATCCTTGCTAATTAGTGGTGATCTCTACTTTAGTATTGTAATTTTTTTTCCAGTAGGTGACGATTTTTATAGATCACTCGTCTGACGATCATCATATCCAGAGGTAAGCTGGAAGATCAGGTATGCTTCTGCATTTTTTTTTTTTATTTTGATGGAGTTGTCTAGAGGGAAGTTAAAGCCTATTTATTAAGTACTCGAAACCACAAACCAATTTCATCATGGTCTCTGCTAGGGCTCGAGCCTGGGTCGCTTGTGTTGTTACGCTTGTGCTCTAACCATTACACCACGCCCCCCCAAAAAAATATATGTATGTATGTCAGGTGTACCGGAATGAAGTGAGCGTCAAGATACAAATGTCTCCGTAAGGAACATGTATTGTGAACGAGCTTTAATTTTTTATTTTTTTTTTTTGTGTTGTCAATGACATCTGTCAAACATATTTAGTATACATCAAATCAGTGAACAAACAACATCATACTATATTTTTCATCGTGCTATAGTGGCGACGAATTTTGTGTGATTAGTGGAAAGCATTAATTTTTGCTCTTGTTTTAAGAAAAGTTCTGCAGAGTCACATCGAATGCTTTTCAAAGCATATGGTGATCATACTCTAACGGCAAAAATCATAGGTTAATCCGCGACAACCATCAACTTCGGCTGTACCACGAACTTCTAAAACCTGGTGAAACCGTAAATACAGATCGCTACCGAAACAAACGAAAAATTTGAACCATGTATTGATTGAAAAACTACCAGAATGGACTTCAAAAACGGCAAGGTAATCTTGCAACATGACAATGCAACTGCACACAAAGCAAAAACGGTTCAGGATACAATCAAAGCATTAGGCTGGGACCTGCTATTCACCAGACTTAGCTCCTTCCGACTACTAGTTGTTTTCATCCACGGGATACGCATTGGTTGTGCAGCCTTTAGATTCTTACGTGGAAATCGAAAAATGGGTGACTAATTGGTTTGACTCAGAAGGAAACAGTTTTCTTGCCCTGGAATCCACAAATTGCCTGAAAAATGTGAAATATGTGTAGCCAATAGTGTTTTATTTTCACAAAAAAAGCTAATTTCATACTGGTACACCTTCTTTGTATATAAAAATCAATGTGTGTTTGTTTGTATGTATATAAGCGTGTTTGAAATCTATGGACGGTTAAGCGGCTGAACCGATTTTCTTGATATTTTCACTGTATCATACTGTACGCCTGGAAGGAGGCATAAGCTACATGCTGTTTCGACAGGGTCAGGGGAGAGGTGTCCCCATACAAACCATATATTAATAATCGTATATCTAAAGAACTATATCAGCTAGAATTTTAAAACCAATTACTTTCATATGAAACTGATTTATTTAAAAAAATTTAGGACGGATATAATCAGGGGGAGAGATATACCCCATACCAAGCAAACTTTAATTACCGTATATTTAGAAACTATTATAGCAACAGTCTTCAAATTTTGTTCCAATCACTTTTCCATGAAACTAATTTAGTGGAATAAATGTAGGGCAGATAGAATCAGCGGTAGATAGAGAGGTACATTCCATTTAAAGCAAATATTAATTTTCGAATACTATTGCACTGATTGCGAAAAAAATATTATAAGCATACTGGATAGAAACTATCTGTATAAGTATGAATTTTGACCGGAAGGGAAGAAGAAAATGGGGTAAAAGGATAAAAAGTTTAGCTAAGATAGCATTTAACATAATAATTAAGTTGGATAATTAAGTATATAATACTTAATGCGTGTTTGTATGTTTATTTACTCCAATCAAAAAGGAGTCGAAATCGGATAAGTGGGCAACGCACTTCCCACATAAAGTGAATATTGATTTGTGTCTAAAGATAAAGTTTCTAAATTTTATATGAATGACTGGTGGCGTGGTTAGAGCGCACGCATAACAACACAAACGACCCAGGTTCGAACCCCAGCAGAGGACATGTCGAAGAAAAATTTAGTTGTGGTTTCGACTATTTAATAATAAAAAAAGCTTAAACTTCCCTCCAGACAACTCCATCTAAAAAATAAAGAAAAAAGCCCCCCTGACCTTCCCGCATACCTCTGGCGATGATGACAAACATCAAACGAATGATCAGGAAAAACACGCCACCTACTGAGAAAAAATTACAATGCTAAAGTAGAGATCACCACCAATTAGCAAGGATCTTCACCACTACACACACAAAAATCATATGGAGAAAGCTACAGCGGATTAATCATCTACTTAGCTTAAAAAAATATCAATGTGATTAAAGAAACTGAAACAAAGCAATATATACTTTGTGGAAAGCCAACATGCTCCCTTAAGGAGTAACGAAAAAAAAATATGAATGACTTTAGTTATCACAAATCATCAGTCAAAAAGTAGGCGGAATAGGACAAGTGGTCATGCTCTCATAAAAACTTAATATTGTTTTTTGTATATCTTAAGAGCGGTTAATGATAATGTTTCTGAATTTGATCTAAATGACTTCGTAGCCAATACAAATTAGCAGTCAATAAATGGTCGAGACTGGATAAGTGGGTGTGGCACCTTCCATTCATACTAAATATGGAATTTTTTATATGTGGAGAACAACAATTAAAGCTTTGCAGTCTATCCACATCAACCAAAAAGCGGGAAAGATTGCATAAACAGGTAGTGAACAAAGGTCACCGGATAAAAGCTATAGGATAGTAGTTTAGACAATAGTTAATATAGGGTAACAAAGCATGCCGGAATTGAGATAAATAAAAATATAAATTTGTTTTTGGAGAATATAATTTACGTTAAGCCAATCAATAAATGAATTCCTTTAAAGTTACTTTCAATGCTTAGCTAACTTTCTGCCATAAGTATTACATATTTTACCTTTATTTAAAGTTAAAGAGTCAGATGGTAAAGTTTTTTGCATCGTCACTATTAGAATCCTCCCTTTAGACGTTATATTACTTTATTACTTTCGTTTTCACTATTTGTTTAAAGTCATCTTTGATGTAAAAGGATGCGACAACATACATAGGAAATGGTTTTCAACGTATATACGTGTGTGTATTTGATCAGGATGTGTGGTTATTATAAAATTGTGCCCCTGGGCGTACGTGTCACTTACTGTATTAGAATCTCTTTTTTTTTGATTATATTTTGCATTATGTGCTGGATGGAGTAATGTAAGGCAACAATTTGAAATGGTTCAATTCGCACAACGATATTGATGATGACGGCGATGACGTTGATTTAGTTGCAACCATTAAATTAGTGAAACTGTTGCCATAAACTCATTATTAGATGATCGATAACTTTTATTTTTTAATTTGTTTTTTTTAAGAAATAACATTTTTCAACTTTAAAGCAATTTAATTGCGTTTGAATAATACCTTAATTCTTAATTTTCACTGCTAACGGCATGTTACCATGTAAACCTAAGTAGTCACTTGATATCCTCTTAGTAGTTGATATCCTCTTAGTAGTTCAGATTCGCAGTCGGGGTTATTTGAAGGAGAGAGTATATGTGAACAAACGCGAGACAATCCTTGAACTCAATGCCAACATTGGTTTGCAAATACAAGCGCTACAGCCACAAATTTTAAAAGCTGTTATGGAAAATGCTCTAAAACGAGTCTATTGTTGCGAAGCTGAAAACGGGAGTTATTTAAGTGGCATCACTTTCCATACTTAGTGAAAAAAAAATTTTCTATATTTTATAATCTGAAAAAGAAAATATACAAAATTAAGAGGTGGTCCAACCACCATAATGCAAGATGTTAATTCTGAATCACACCTTAACGTCAAGTTTTTTGCCCAACTTAATTCGACATTTCTTTGTTTCAGTATTTGATAAATTCAACCATGGGGAGGTACACAATTGAACAGCACATCAAGATTGTTGAAGCCTTTTACGAAAATGGGCGTTCAAATCAAAATGCATTTCGTGCACTTCGTGATTTTTTTGATCAACATAATCGTCCAAACGTGTCCACAATCGGGAGAATTGTGTGCAAATTTCAGCAAACCTGGTCTGTAGGAAATGTGGAAACTGCTGTACATGCTCGCCAAAAACATCGTGGAAAACATTGCTGTTGTTCGCGATAATATGTGTGTGGCAGAAAAGCCGTTAACCTCGACTCGTCGCCGAGCCCAACAATTAAACATCTCGCGAACATCACTGATGCGAATTTTGAATAAATATTTAATAAAGAATTTACGTTCTTACAAGGTTCAACTGACTCAAGAGCTGAAGTCTACTGACCATTTTAAGCGTCTTCAATACGCCGAATGCTTAGTTCAACAGATAGAAGTGAATGGCGGCTTTACAAATAAAATCATCTTCAGTGACGAGGCACACTTTTATGTCAGTGGATTAGCTAACAAGCAGAATTGCCGCGAGTGATTGTTGAAAAACCGATGCATTCACAAAGAGTGACTGTTTGGTGGGGCGGACTAGCGGCGTCATCGGGGAGTACTTTTTCGAAAATGAGGTTGGCTAAGCAGTTACCGTGAATGGTGTTCGCTATCCTGAGATTATAACGGACTTCTTGTGGTCAGAAATTGAGGAAATGGATCCGGACGATGTGTGGTTCCAATAGGATGATGCCACTTGCCACACAGCCAACGAAACAATGCTCTTCTGTGCGAGAAATTCAATGGCCGTATTATCTCACGATTTGACACCGTGGGAATTCTTTCTTTAGGGATATTTAAAAGAAAAAGTGTACGCCAATAAGCCAAGAACGACATTGAACCTCAATTATATCTCAGAGTTATTGAAAATATTGACCGACGGATATAGATAAGTCACCGAAGCTTTGGCGAGCATTCGGCAGTATTTTGTTTTACCATAATTTTCATAATAAAAAATATTAAGATAATTCCCTAAAATCTTTTTGTTATATTTACAATTAACATCGTGCATTTTGGTTAGACCACCCTGTATTTCTACTTCATTCTTTTTTTATTGCTTAGTTTTTTGTCTTGTACAGAATATAATAAATAAAGTAATAATTACCACTTCTGCAGCTCACCTGCAGAAGATCTATTCAAAAACTCTGCCCTCACTAGAAAAGGGACATCAATAGAAGGATCAAGCAACTCAAATGGTAGTTCTTTCTATTTGCGTTAAAATAAAATAATACCACGTTGTTGTTGTTTTACAATTTTATTTCCTTTATCTTAATACAACAACTTATTTATCTTGCACTTAATATTCGTTTATACAACTCTTAAACACTACTTTAGTTTATGACTGCAATATTATAACTATATCGATGTAAGCAAAGCAGCCTCCTTATATACCTAACTGCCTACAGTTTGGAAAGTTCCGGAAATGTCTCAAATGCTCTCAAATCCTCTATTTCATGTCCGTTAATTTTAAACATGTAAGATTGTGTTACCCAAATATAGCCGAAGTGGTAATGCCGTCAGTACGGCACTACCAGGGTAACACATTAACAACCTTTACACAAACCAATAGACCAAATTCCCACAATATAGTCCCAAAGGCACTGATATGGTTTATTTTCCTTTTAGGCATTTTTATTTTCGATATTTATTCAAGAGTAGTACACAAAAATGATTACAAAGAAACTGAAATGGGGCAAACATCGTGTGAAAGCCTTACTATGGTCATTTTGTTAAACATTCAATACCGTCTGCTGAAAAGTTCACTTTTGTTACATACGTCATTCGTATCTTAAGGTAACGATATGCTCCCTAGAGAAATTAAGAAAAAAATTTATCGATATTAGTTAACTATATCCTTCTAAATATTATTGTATTTAAATAAAATTCTAAATAATTTTAAACTATTTTACTTCAAATTGGATTATGCGACCTTATTCTCTAAACAACCATGCCATTTGTACATATTTTTCTTTCAATTAGTTTTCAAATTTGCCGCACATTGTTGCAAATCAGTTGTGTGTATCAAAGACTTAAATTCATTCTTTTATGCTTTCTAATCAAGTGTGTTCAAGCTTTTGTTCATTAATTTTAGAAAAACTGGTGGTTTTAAAGATAAAACTGCAATCCATTGTTTTTTCATGCCACAGAAAAGTAAAGACTTACAACCACAATCATATACAAAAATCATTGAAAATGCGTACAAAGCCACTCATTTGTGATTCGTTTTACAACTCCAAAATACATGCAACTAAAGACTGCCAACCCCTACAATAAATATTAGAATCACGTACATGTGATTTTCATTCAAAAATTATCAACAAATTGCAGTCATTGAAATCCAATTATAAGTCATGGTTACAAAATGATGTTACTCGCTACCAATTGTAGTCCATCATTTCGTTTGCAAGTTCAGTTCAATTGAGTTATTGAACGAATAAGTAGCTGAGCTGCTGCTCTTTAATCCCCTCAAAAAGAGATTTACAAAAAAAAAAGATTGGAATTGTTGCAACTGCAGCAGGATGTGTATATGTATGCAGTCATTTAATAATCATCATCAATGCCATGCAGTTTTTGTCACACATGGCAAAATGACAGTAACGTAATGATATGTTCTTTTGCTTCAACGTACGGTGCGTATGTCAACAATGTCGATCGTTTCATATTGCAAATGTGTGACAAAAATTATTTTCATTTAGATTTTCCTTTCCTTTTTTTATTCTTCTTTCTCTGCTAAATTCTATTGAAATGTGTTCATTAACGAAATAATAATCGGATTATCTACTGAACAAATCGTAGGTTTAAGCGTTTGAAAATAATAGAGGCTGGCAAATAGATTCAAAAATATGTTTACAACTGTGACAAAATCTTCTCAGTAAAACTGAAATATAATAGAATTTTATTTTTATAAAAGATTTCTTATTAAATTCAAATAAACGGCTGCAGGTCAATTTGCTAAAGTGCCAACAAATATGAAGTGATGGCAGTATTGAACCTCAATGCCACAAAAATAAGAGGGTGATTCACATCCTTAAATGTAAATGCAATATGACACTTGCTCTTCAAACAAGGAGTACAAAAACGTCCTCTATTTTTTACCATCATTAACAATTTACCGAAAATTACTTTCAATGCCAAATATGTATATAATGAAAGTGAAAACCAATCTTCTTCAACGCTGATCGAAATTTCGAATGAAGTTATATGTGGCGAATAGTTTGTCAATTTTGTTAAGAAGCAATTTTTGAATTTTGTCCCTCATTTTTTTTTTTGTTCCACCCTCTTGAGATCCGCTTTTTTGATAAGTTTATTTGAAATTTTATGCAAAAATAAAAATCGAATATTTTTTGCACAAACTTTTAGCAGATGTCTGAATGAATGCATCACTGTAGTTTTTAAAATTCGTTGTTGAATGAAAAACAATCAAACCGCAATACTGCTTTGTCTAATCTAAAAACACCAAAAATAAATCATGTATAAAATCATTTGCTCAAGGTGACCAGATTGTCGTAAGAATATTATTTGAAAATTATAAAAATTTGTTAACGGCATTAATACATACAGACGCGTAAGATAATACAACAAAGGTGTTTGAATAAAAGGAATTCTTGCATGCTTTTGTCTATTTCTGCATTGCATCGGCAAACCGTTTGGTTCGATGCAATTATTTTTATTTTTAGTGAACAATCCTCTTTCTCCAAATTGTAGTTTATTGATTTGTATAAAAGTGTTTTAATATGAGGTGTTCTTTCAGAGGTTCATTACATTGAGTTGACAACACTTCTTTATTTGCAACCGATATTACAGCTTATAGTTGCTTTGAGATAAACTTAGATCAGAGCAATGCCTGCAAATTGTTGAAATTTTTTTATCAAAATAATGGTTCTTTTCGTCAAACTTATCATGCTCTCCTTTGAAGACCATTTTTGTTTGAATGGGTACGTAAATAAGCAGAATTCTCATATTTGAGGATAATCCACAAGGTCTTGTCGAAGCACTATTTCATTTCTAGAAAATTACTTTTGGTGCGCCTTATCGGCTGATGAAGTCATTGATTAATTTATCTTCAAGAACGATGCTGGCCAAAATGTTATTATCAGTTCTTGGCCCCATTGGATTATTTTATTTGTGTTTTTGTAAAGTTACTTGTCTACGTCGATATACCAGATATAATTGAATACCTGGAAATCGAAATTCGAAGCATATTGGCCCCATTGGATTATTTTCTTTGTGTTTTTGTAAAGTTACTTGTCTACGTCGATATACCAGATATAATTGAATACCTGGAAATCTAAATTCAAAACATATATTGCGAAAAGTTGGTGAAAATTGGCGTTGCAATGTGCGCCTTGTACGCGCCAACCGTGCCATCTACATGGCAGAAATCATATTTATGTTCAACATTAATTTCATGAAACTTTTTATCCAACATAGCTCGTTTCATTGATATTAAAAGTATGTTTCTTTGCTTTATTACTTCCTACTTTAGAGCGTAGGAGGATTGTGCTGAGCATTTGTTTTGTGTGGAACCTTTTTGCAGGTGATACTGAATTTTTACTTTTGAACCTAAATTTTAGAATCCCGGCTAGTTATTCCCGCCATTATCGTCCTCTTTCACTGGACTTCTAGAGGACGAATTATTCGAGTTCGTTTCTATTTCGTAGGTTGTGCAATGATTACAATTTGTATTACGAGTTTATTCCTTATAACTGTGACGTTAGTAGTATTAAACATAGCTTGCTCTCTAACATCAATTTGTAAATTTTGTAATATGTATTTTCATAATTACTTCATGTACTCGTATGTTACATTTTTAAGTTCTGTAGCTGATTCGTGTCCTCATTCCCATATTTGCTTGTATCCACTATGGCTTGGACTGTACGCCATGGAGACGAGCCCTCAATACAATTTAAACTGTAAAAAACACCCGGTACAATCGCGAAAGATTTAACGAGGAAAATAAAAAAGATGAAGAAAGTCAAATTAGCAGAACACGTCTACAAGCTAATATGATACATGGGCGAAATATGATCTACTACATGAAATAAAAATTGGTAAGCAATAGTAAAAAGCCCTATTTTCAAAAAAGGAGACAACCAGTTATGCCAAAAACACCGTGGAATGTCCCTATTAAACGTCCCAGCTAGAACAAGAACGATGTGGTTAACGTTCAAATAGGGGCACACATGGTCTCATTTTTACAATAAGACAGAAAAGACAGTCGTGTACAATAAATGACTACATTGACATGACAATAGTTTTCGACACAGTAAGATGAACTGAAATATAAAATGTACTCAGAAATAAGAACGTAGAAGAAGCTCTTATCATGCGAATACAAAGCCTTCATTAGTATTGTCGCAACTACATATGCACGTACGAACTGGAAATAATACATCCGTGAAATTTAGAACAACGCAAGGTGTCAAACAGGGGGATATACTGCGTCCGTACCTTTTAATTTCATTCGATGATATATTGAAACGCTACAAACAAAGAATGAGGACATGTAGTACGAGTTACTGGAAACTGCAACCAGAAATAAGAAATCTGCTTGCTTATACAGACGATGTGGCCCTAATAGCAAATAGAGCGACTGAGCTACGAAGCAAACTCAATTTATTTGTCGTTGAAATGATCAGCAGAGGCTTGCCATATAAATACTAAGAAAACGGAAACAATGATAATAAGCCGCAAAAGAATTGACCATTGCATCAAAATCGGAACGGAAGTGCTAAAACAGATGTAATAACTCCGATACCTGAAATCAGTTATAGGTTGGAATGAGAAATTTGACAAAGATCTTAGCGCCAGAGTATCGGCGAGAGTCAGTTTATAACAGGAACTTCTTAAGCGAAGGAAAGGTGATCAGAACAAACCTGGCGGTCTATAACTATAACGTATATACCCATCCTTTCCTACCGATGCAAATGATGGGTACTTTCAACGAAGACACAGAGTAGGATCCAAGCAGTTGAATTTAAATATCTTCGAAAAGTAGCCAGTAAGAGAAGAGACAGAACAGCTATCGATACTATTGTAAGAGACCTAAGAATAGAACTCTTACCAATGGAAATAAAAAGTACCAAACTGAGATTGTACGGACACGTTACCAGGATGCCAGACTCTCGTATGCCAAAAATGTTTTCGTGGCTAGGCTGGGTCTATAGGAAGACTGCGAAGAAGAACTCGATCGACAATATCTTTAAGCAAAACGGCTTAGACAAAAAAACAGCACAAGACAGACCGAAATGGCACAGCATTTGCAAAAACCTGCATACTGAAAGGTAGTTGAGGTCTGAAATAAATATTTAAATAAATAAGATAAATTACTTTTTCATGTTCTGTTTTGTGAGCTCCATTAAAAGTAAAGGGGTATGTCGTAGTCACAGATAAGGATTGTCAACCAAAGGCGCTATGATTTAATATACCTTTAAAATGATCAATGAGATCTACGATTTGTGATTTCAAGAAGAATTATAGGCTAAAATAAGGACTAAGTCCTAAGATGACATACCAGAACCATTTCAACTATAGTTTGATTGATTAATGGATTAGGCACGATGTGTAATACTGCAACTAGAAACTTGGAAATACTACAGAACATACTCCTAATAGACATTCACGTTAACTAGGGGTTTTTATTGAGAACTTATAGACCGAGATCTTTTTCCGCCTTCTGGACCATAATATCGGCTTTCAGGCTGCAGTCAAGACTAGCACGCAGGGCATTTATTGGGTCTGAGAAAATATGAAGTCAATAGAGGTTATCCGAACGGTAACTTTATGAGAGCATTGATCGACTATACAGATACTGCGCTATCTGGATGTTAGCTCACTCTGGTACAGTGGTAATTTTCGAGGTAACGACATCGCTATCAGAGTGAGCGAACTAGTGAAGTCGAATTTGAACATTGCAAAATCGCAAAGCCTTAATTAAAGCAATATGGTAAGACGGCTTATATGACTCTTTGGTCAATTTAGATAGTGGGCAACACCACAAGGATTAGATTGAGAGGACACTCTGAATTAAGAGCACAGCTGTATAGGATGGGCTGTTTTGAATCTGATAAATATAAGTGTACCGAACATAAAGCCTCTTCAATGACATTTGTTAGAAGATCCTAAGAAACTATATGAATTAGATTGTATTTCTTGATGAGCGATGCTTATTTTAAGTTTTTGCCATGATACTGTAGCACACGATAAGCCTGCTATGTCTTTCCGACTGACTACTGGATCTTCCTATTGACCTAACTCGAACTTAACCTTATCTGTGATTTCAAAACTATTATGCTACGTAGTATACATCGCATGACACTTTCACGAAATTACGGCAGCAATATTCCGGACAATTGTGCTGCTGATAAACTCGCTAGAGCAAGCACACTTCTTTCGAACATCTATTCGCACTCAAGGGAGAGTATACCCTCTTACGTCCATTAAGCTGTGTATTACGCCGAAGTTTACTTGTTGGGCGCTGATAACCCCTGAACAGAAGGGAATAATTGCTTTGCTTCATTGATAGACTCACCTAGCCCAGGTTGGATAGAAAGCGTACCAATCAACTGTTTGAAATGGACCGTCGGATCATTTCCTCTGCTATGTCTATTCTCACTATCCTCACGCACAAAGACTGCGCTTATGTTCGAATGCCTTCGTCGAGGTTGTGGGTCGAACGAAGAGGAAGTGAGTGTTGTCCACTACATGTCCCAGCGTGTGTCGCTTTAGGTGTAGACTTTTCTTACTAGGCTCTCCCTTTTCGGAGCTATCGGTCCTTGACATCAGGTTAATAGCCCGGTTCATTAAACTGTTGGGCTGGATTCCAACTTAATTTAGTGAATTTTACTTCTGTGCGGTATTTCTAGTTGATCTTAAGGACTCTGGTGGCCAACACTGAGACCGCGATTCATGTGATATCACAACGAGACGATATGCGTGATCAAGCGTGCTTTGATTTAACGAGGCTATCCCTTATAACGAAGTGGAGCTTTTAAAACGTGAAATGCGTCGTGATTATTTATATTCAGCAAAAAAATAATAATACAAATGCTCATGGGTTTCCTTCCGTAATAAAAATTTTTTTCGTACTGTAAACTAAAAAAAATTACCGTTGTTCCTAAGGAGATTGAGTGAAAAATTGCAATATGTTCATGCTATAAAATTAATTATTTTCCCTGTAATTTTCGATGCCACAAAAATTAAATACAAAAATTATTCGAATGAACGTTTTAGAATCCAATGGGCTTAATGGTAAAGACTAACATCTTAACCGTAAATCAAAATCATCTGGTCACCCTTATATTCTGCGCATTACGAATCCCAAAACCAGAATTTAAAGAAGAAACTCTGAAAGTTTATAGCGAATTGAGCGATAAAAACAACTGCAACAATAACAAAAACAAATAGGAACAACCATCGAATAAAACCATATTTAAGTGTGAATTGTCAATAGGGGAACAATGAGGAAATATAAACAATCAACACCTCCCCCACTAGAAATCTAAAAGACAATGAACAACAACATGAGTGTTAAGCTCCAAGGGGTAGTTGAAACACAATAATTTGCTTATGGTTTCGGTTTTTCCTTTCATTTCGTTACAGTTGTTCAGTATTTGTCTTATTTTCTGAAAATACCAAACAAAATTGTTTTATTTACTCACCCTCAAGAACGTCTTAATATTACAATGATTTTATTATTTTTTCTTTTTTTTTTTTTTTTTGTTACAATTTGCCTCGATTTGAACTTAATAATAAATAATTTCACAAGCAATCGAATGTACGAGAGCAAAAAGTCTTTTGCATTTCAATTCCTTTATTCTTCGATTACAATGGAATTATTGCTTCAAAAGTGTCGTTTCTTTCGTTTGTTTTGCAGTTGTTTTTGCGACTGGTGTTGTACTCGTAGCAGTAGTGTACACTATCAGCCCTCTATTTATTGTACTATAGCAGAAATCAGAATCATCATAATCACCACCATTTACAACTGCGTTCTTTTCTGGTATAAAAAAATTTTATGTTAATCTATTGGGAATTGATAAAGTGTAGATTTTTATTTATGATTAAGATTTCATTGTTTCTGGCAAGCAGCTTCTTAGTTTTATTATTTTTTTTATTTTTTACAAAATGCGTTTTGTTTCCCGGAAAAACCTAAAAAATACACTTTTTTATTGATTGAAGGGCAGAAGGAGAAAACTCTTGAAGCAAAAACAAATGCTTCTGTCGAAAGTGTCCATTGTGATTAGAAGATGAGAAGATAAAATGCATAAATTGAAGGAATTCAAGCAATCATTGGATCTTAATATTCTATTCCTTTTTTCACAATTTACATTCTCTGAGGTGCAATAAACAACGATAAGGATTTGAAAAGTTGTTAGTTTTTTTTTATCAAGGAAATTGACTTTAAAGAAGAGATAAGTTTACACTTTATGGAAACACGAGTTACTTTTCGACAGAAAAGTAGTGATACTATTTGTTATATCAGGAAATATAGATCCTAAGATTTTTCAATTCTGAAAATTTTACATATCCGAAGCGGTATAAAGTTGAAAGCACTTGTCTTCTAGGGGCAATCTCTCAGTGGTCATGGTAGCATTTTGGTACGTCTTACTCAATCTTCGTCTGTACGAAAATTAAAGACAGACTTGGTTATCCACAAACTGGGCTTCTCTGGGCACGCCAAGAGATTCTTCCCTGGGAGAAACGTACGGAGAAGAGGTAAGATTTCTGCGAGTTCTGGTATTGCAATCTTCACAGATAAATCCAAGATGGCATGCGGTGTGGGGCTGGTATTTTCTCCAAGTCTGCTAACTTTGCGAAGTCCTTTTGACTGTTGGAGATCTCTATAATTTTTCTGCCGCAGGCTTTTTGTGATTATGCAGGGTTGTTGGATACCGAAAGATCGGTGGTCTCATCCGCCATCAGGGGCCAATTATCTGTTACTAACATCTCGGTTTCAGTTCTCCAATGTACAAAGGAGATAAAGCTCCTCGGTCGTACACGTAAAATTTTCTTGATTTGGGTTCCTGGACACAGGGACATCGATGCTCATAAAACGGCTGATGAACATGCTAGGAAGGCCTCACTGAGTGTGGAATCTATCACCTTCTACTCTCACATCTGCTGTACTATGACTATAGTCAAGGGGAAAATCTACAGTTTCTTTCATGTAAGAGCACGGAATAGGTGTAGTTCCCTCTCCTCTGTTGCCCTTGCTACTCTATTTCGAAACTCATTGCGCTATATACAGGTCACTGGATGATCGGAACGCGCGCGGAATAATGTTTTTTTTAACTTTCCCTGCAGAAACTGCAGAAACAGCTCTAAGAGGTAGATAATCGTTAACTTTCTCTGCGAATCTCCAGGTCTGGCGAGCAGGCGTTTGCGGTATTTGGTGTACTTATGTATCTCGATCCACTGTATCTACTCTACTTCGAATTCAGCTCAGGGCGGCTATAATCCCTTTTTCCCTTTCGTTGTCCTTTTAGATGCTTCTTTACCTGTGGTCTTGGCTTAAATTCAAAATGGCACTTTTGTGCTAATTATAGTTGATCTTGTCTTCATTAAGTAACCAGCTTACATAGCTACCTACCTACATATCGCACTTGATCAACTACATCTACTATCTATCTACTGTAAAAATTTCAACGTATTCCGATTACTCTTTTATCTCGAAAACCACATATGAGACCATTTTTGTGATAGTGTAGTGACTACCCTTATATCAATAAAAAATTATTGTTTTGAATAAATACAAAAGAATAGGATAGGATATACTCGTAGAATAAAAGATATATAAATGTATCGTATATTTTCATAAAAAAGGTATAACTTTTTGCTTACTATGATGTATTCGGATTTTAAAATTCTCTTAAAATTTAATCACTAACAGCTTTTCACCTCTACTGAAAATTTAGAGTTAATACCCTTTTACTGATCTAGTGCGATATATTTCCTGAAAATATTAAAAAACTATCTAAAACCAGGCGTGCTTCTTTACCCCTTAAATATTATTTGAACTATTATCTTAGTTATCATTTGATACCATTTTTCTAGTTTTTATCCCAAATCTAAGTCAAAACATATAAGATAGCCTCTAGTTACTTTCTACAATTGAGAAAATTCAACATACCCCTCGATAACAAGAATAGATACCTAGAAAAGGATAAAATTTGGACAGTGAAACGTAAGAGTGTAATAAATGTAAGAACTAATACATCAATGATCGTGCAAGTTGAGGAACAAATGGAGAAATTTGGCATCAGGATCCTGTTCACCTAAGGGATTCGCTGATTTTAATGCGGAGAATTCAATTCGGTACACGGCAACTTAATTTTGTTTTTAAAACCTGAAGAAGCTGAGTAAACTTAATTCTCAACAAAGAGATAAAAAGGCACTTAAATACTGAGAACTAGTTAATATGATTTTATCTTTTTAGCCCAATTATAAAAATTCCAAATTCTAAAGCCAGGAAATGGCTTATTATTATTCAATGTTATGCGCCCATAGAGAAAGCAGTTTACGAAACGAAGGACGAATTCTATGAGCTACAAGCTTACACAAAGTGCAAATGCAAGATATTTTAATAGTCTTTAATGGTAACTTATCGCATTATGCCATACATTTGAACGCATTATCAGAGGTTCAATATTTCCTTTTAAAGGAAATATTTCCATCTACTCTCGTTAATAGATGTTCGTACAAAAGGTGGTGCAAAAATAGTTAGTGACCACAAACCTATATTAGCCAAAGTTTGGTGTGAAGAAGTTAAAAAATGAGAACAAAAAAAACGAAACTGTTGGAAAAATTACGGGGAAAATTAATGGGCGGAGGAAACATGCAATAACACGGTGCGACAAAAATAAACAAAATCGAAATACCTAGGAAATTATACTACAATACTACAATAGTACGGAGATTCAGGCACGAAGAGAGTATCCTTCTTTCCCATCTTCTAAGTCTCTCCATCTGACTTGAGGAAATCCCGAACCAAACTGGAAAGGCATAGGACATAAGTGGTCTCACAATCTGGCGGTATACCAGTAGCCTGATCCTGGTGCTCAGGCCCATTCTGCGTCCAAGTAATCCATGGTATATGTGGCAGAATCCCTTCGCCTTTTCGAGGATGTGGTCCATGTGCCTATACAACTTAAAGTTCTCATGGAAGAGTACTCTAAGGTACCTCAACCTATCCGACGTATTCACGCTCTCCCCACCAATAGTCAGACGAGGAACATGAGATCTGCAGTTCTTATAAAAGAGACCACGTCTGCACCTTATAAGAACACTACCCGTCTTGTCCATATTCAGCCGAAAGCCCTATTTCCCAAAATACTTCATCCTGTTGTCCTCTCGGCAGGGCGCCATTTGCCGCAATCAGTAAGTCATCAGCATACATCAGAAGGAGGTCCCCCTCTGAAGCCTGCAGTATATCCGAAATAAAAATATTGTATAGGACGGGTCCCAGTAACGATCCCTGCGGTACACCAGCAGTAATCGGTCTCGACCGAGAAACCTCTCCTCACACCTTCACAATGAAGCTTCGAGACCTCAAGAAATCGGCAATCATCCTGGTCGTCACGCGATCAAACCCAAATTCCAGCATCTTATGTAAGATCCCCTCCTACCAGGCCGTGTCAAAGCCTTAGATAAATCAAGACTCACAGCCAGCGTAGGGCATCTCCTCCTCAGCCCCCTGACCACATAGTCAGCAAACACCATGAGTGCATGGGAAGTTGAGTGTCCACTTCTCCAATCCAAATTGGTTGTCCTGGATAATTCCGCCTCCCATTATTCTTTCCTGTATCCTTCTCAAGACAAATTACTCTAAAAGTTTTCCAAAAGCTGACAGCAAGGAGATGGGTCTGTAGTTCCTCACCTGTTTCGGGTCAGATCTCGGTTTCAATATAGGGATCACCAGAGCACTCTTCTAACGGCTTACAATTATCATTTTGGTTTTATTTATATTGATGTTTAAACCATAAATGCTGCTATAATTCTGATCTTTATTCATAAGTATCTGGAGGTCTGAAATATTATCATATATTTTTGTAATATCGTCGGCATAACGTGTGTTATTAATAAATTCGACGTTAACTTTTATACCCAATTGTACCTCCTACAACGCCTCATCGAATATAGCTTCTGCGTACAAATTTAAAAGTAATGGTGAAAGGATACAGTCTTGTCGCACGCCGTTTTGAATATCAATATTTCTAGTGCATCCATCGTTGTTTCTAACATGAGGACTTTGATTCCAATATAGGTTTCGAATGCATTGAATATCCTTCTGATTTATGTCCAAACTTTGCAGTACTTCCATTAGTTTATCATGTTTAACTTTATCGAATGCTTTTTCATAATCTACGAAGCTCATAAGAGTTATAAGTCGGTAGTAGTTACAAGACTTGGGGTTATTCTTCTTTGGGATTGTTATAAAAGTTGATTGTAACCACATGGAAGGAAAGATGGCAGTGTTGTAGATTTGATTAAATATTCTTACAAGGATATTGAGATTATCATCATCTATTAATTTAATTATTTCAGCTGATAAGTCATCAGGACCAGAAGCTTTTTTGTTCTTCAATCTTTTAATAGCATATCTAACCTCATCGTGTTTACTTGACCACTTAGACGATCTCCGACTGTGATGGTATTAGCTTTTATTTCAGTTACTGTTTCTTATTGTAGATGGGTTTCTTACGTTGGATTCCGCAAAGTTTCTTAATTTTTGTATGAAAGTTTAAATCATCATGTTTTCTTTTCACTTGTTCGATTTCTTTACATTGGATTCGCAAACATTCATTCTTTGCTAGGCGGCATTTGGACTTTATCAATCTGTTGCCGCACTGATACTCTGTAATATTTTTATTTCTGTATTTCTATCTTTCAACCATTAATTCTAATATGTCATCCGTCATCCAGCACTGTTTGGGTCTATGTTTTACGCCATTATGCCAAGAATTCGAGTATATGTTTTTATAAGTATTGTTGTTGTTTGTTTACACATTTCATGATCGACGCTGATTATTGATGTCAGAGCATAATCGACTTTTCTTTCGGGTTTTTGCAATTTGTTAAGATTTAATTTACAATTGTTTTTCTGGCGTTTACACTTTGCGAGCTTAAGGTTAATCTTCGAGATATACAAAAATCTATAATTATTATTGTATGGGCGATACCATGCCCACTTGTCCGATTCCGCCCACTTTTCAACTAAAAACGGTAGCTTAGAATGTGGTGTGTTAGATACTAACAACTAATTGAAAAAAAGTTTAAACACGTTCAGATTACAACAGTTTTTAAATATTACTATTCCTTTATGATACATATGATATGTGATATGATAATTTTAAGTTCTCAATCCACTTTAAAAAAATAAAACTTATTCACTCACCTACATATCACTTTAAAACCTCGTGACACAAATAAATACTTACTTTATAATAAGAAAACAAAAACAGCAAAAATATTTAAAACTTACGGTAAATGCTATCTCAAACTCAAAGCATAGTTGTAATCTATTGGGTCCATGTCACTTGATAACAGAACCCTTATGTTAAATGAAAGAAGATGAGTGAGTAGTTGCTCACCTTTTATTTAACCAGTCATTTTTCCTGGCGTTTCATTATAAAAACAACAAAAATACACTAAAAATAAAATGAAAGGAAAAATAGAACATGATAAAGTGAAGAGCAACGCGTCTAAAAATAATGTAAAAAACACTCATTTTTTACAACAGCAACAAAAAAAGAAAACTGTCAAGAAGAAAAGAAAACTACATTTAACGTCATTTGAGTTTCAATAAAATAAAAAAAACTCGTATGTGGTTCACCCAAGAAGAAAGTTATTGTTGGTTTTTACTTTTACAATAAAATTTTGTAAGTATCCAGTCATCTAGCCACCTACCCCCCTTAAATAACGATTGTTTGACACATTTAAAATAACAGTGGCTGATTGTGCGTATCGGATTTAAGTTTTCTTTAAGTTCATTGTTTCGCTTCATTTTTCAAAGTTATTGTCATCGTAAATGTCAACAGCCATTGTGTTTATGATTGCCTATGTCATCATTGTTATTGTCACTGTCGAATTTAAGCGACTGACTACTGTAGACGTTGATTTCTTTGCGTCAGAATGCAATATTTCAACACTGCAAGTGTGCACAGCAATGACAACCACTTTTTACCTACACTTCTTGTCGTAATCCCTAATAGGTTGGACGGAAATGTATATACGTCGTATGAGGGGTGCCTTGTATTCTTATCTCTATACAAGTTGTTTATGTCCATCATTGCAGTTGTTTATCAAGGATTGTTAACATTGTAAAAGTATATTAAATCGATGAATGGACATGAAATATCATCTCTTCAATAGTATTGACCCCATTGTTGTATATTGTTACTTACGAGTTTAAAAAAAACTAATATTTGCAATAAGTTCATTGAAATATCAGAGAAGCAAAGGAATGAATATATGTTTTATTAATTTTAGTTTAGATATACATATTGTAACGTTTTAACCTTTTTTAAAACGTTTGAGTTCGTTTAAATTACGTTCGAATAAAATTAAATCACTTTGTTGTTGTTGCAGTTTCTTTAGTTACTTCACTAAAACTATGATACTTAATGCAAATCGGTGTAATTCTTTGTAGATTAGATTGTTTAGGCCTTAGTGTTGTTTATGTAGCACAAAATTTGTCGCAACTTGTGACATTGACCGGGGTGTGTAACATTGGCTTTAGTTTAAAAGTACTTAAGATAACCCGATAAGCAAACAAAAGCCAATTCTTAATGTACGGAAGTATGTTGAGCCCAGGAATCTTAGCCTCTTCTAAACTAATGCCAGACGGATAGTAAATATTCTACCGATTCCTTGCTTCTGTTCTCTCCACAATTCGTTCAGGGATTATTGTAGGGTTGTGTTTATATAATTTGCGTGAGTGAGTTCAGTGCTATCGCGTGACTATCTTCAAAAATGACATGACTCATGTTAGGGCTTTTACCGCCGCTTGTTGTCTATAAAATCACAATATTCTTCACCTGTAGTGATTTTTGCTGCTTCCTCTGCAGATTTTTTTAAAGCAATGACCTCTGTTTAAAAACATGAACATAATCTGGAAGTCTATACGACTCTGCAATGTCCTTCACTGAAAACGCCTGCTTCGACTCTATCATCCATTTTAGAGCCATCCGTGTAGAAAAATAATACAGAATTTTCGTTATTCACTTGTCCCCTTCTCCAACATTTTAGAAGGTTATTGCAAAACAATTTAATGTCCAAAATTGCTGTTTTATAGTCAGAAATTTCCGCCAAATCATGTTCTTTGACGCTCCTCTTAAGCGTACGGCATAGGCAGCAAAAGAAATAACACATATGAGGTCCCAGGCAGGTCTTTAGTGCCTTAATTTACCTACACATGTAGTTATCAGTGGCCATTCAGCTTTCTCACTTGCCACGCGCTTTTATATCTACTTTTTATTTCAGTTCAGGGCCAAAAACGATCCCTATGTATTTGACCTTGAACGCAAGTTGTAGAGTTTTCCCCTTGAGCTCCGATAGTGTAAACGATTAGATATTTGCCCTATTCCTGAGAGAGAAGAGTTTAAAAAAATCCACAAAATAGCTGAAATATTATGCATTTCAAAAGTGCTGTATATTGCATTTTTTCTCCGTTACTTCTCTTTGGAGCATATGGCTTCCACAAAGCATCTGCGTCTTACACGGTTAACCGCTGTTGATTTTGCGTCTTCCCATGGATAATTGTGCGTGTCCAGGTGTTTCTTGGTCTAGTGACATTCTAGTGATACTATTGTGACTTTTTCGACTGTTGTGACTGATTCGCTCCCATTTTCTTTTTCTTGCCTGTTTCAGTTCCTTATAAGTCATGTTCCACAGTTCTTGGTTATTTACAGTTTTAGGCCAGAATATTCTGCACATGATTCTGTGACACCTCTTGATGAATACCTGGAGTTTTTGAGTGATGTTATTCGATACAAGCCAGGTTTAACACATAAGTTGAATATTCTGAGCTTATTCCGTCTGGATATGTGTGAGCTTCTTCATACCGACTGCAGTTGTCGGAATGCCGCTCTCGCTTTATTGAGCCTGTTGTCTACATCTGCTTCTGCTCCGCCGTTTACAGTCATTGTACTTCCTAGATAGCAGAAGCTATTTACATACTCGGCTCGTTGATCTTATAGCATGATGTTTTCCGTGCTAGTATAGCTTATTTTCGCGGCTTTCGTGTTATTGATAATCATCTTAAGTCCAACATTGTGAGCCAGTCTTTCCAGGTCCTTCAGTTTCGACTGCGTATTATAAATATTACGCGAGAGTAGGCAAATGTCATCCGCATAGTCCAAATCTTCGAGTTAGCGTGAGAGCTTCATGTTATTCCTCGTTCTTCGAACAGATTTTGTTTATTATGTCATCCAGTACGATGGAGAATAGCTGAGGTGACAGTGAGCATCCTTATTTAACTTCAGAATAGGTGCAGAGTGGTTGATTGATGTTCCCGTTGTGAAAAACATCGTATATTGCTTTATTTGTTCGAATTATTATTTATGCATTGCACATAAGCTGGTAATTTATTGATGAGAAAACTGTGACTAAGGTGGGTGCAGCGATTGCTTGCAATAAATCTTAAACAATGTTTGACGATGTTTTACTGCAAAAAAGCTGAGTTTTTCGAGTTGATTCATAATGTGACGACTCCAATTTACGCCTGAGGCAAAACAACAGTAAAAGCGGTGAACTAAATTGGAAAAAACGTGTATAAGAAATTCTATCTTCAGGAACGGTCACGGGTTTTTTTGGAATGCGTTTGGTATACTATTTATTGATTAACTTCAAAAAGAAAAAAAAATCAACGGTAAGTACATATTATGTCAACTTTTTACAGGGTTTGCTTCGGCTTTTCGGGACTTTTCTTTTATGGAAACTTACATCAGATTTGGTAAGAGTGCATGAGTTAATTTAAAAGTTGTATTTAAAACAACTTCATTACAGCAGCTTTGTTTTCTTATAAAATCTGTAAATTTACTAGGTAGGTAGGTAGGAGCGAGTGGCAGCCTCGCTGAATCAAGGCACTTTTCAGCACACATACCGGAGCGTTTTGATGCTACAATACACGCAGTCGCTGTTTTAGTCAAGGATAGCTCAGGAAAGGGAGAGACCAGAATAAAGTTTCCGCCGTACGAAAGATGGACACTGTCAGATAAAATGGACCAATTTCTTCAGCTCTCCAGCCAATCTTAATCATTCGCAGGCAAGCGCAGCCTTTGTGCGTGCCTACCCATGACTCAATAGCCTGTGAGAATAGATACAGAAGAGAAGATGCTCCGACGGTCCAATTGATTGGTACGCTTCGTATCCAACCTGGGTCAGTAGTGTATGACAATAAGGCAGGAGTCACCCTATCTCTTTCAGCGTACACGAAATACTTGCACCTAATCGTCAGCTTAACGGAGGTAAGAGGTACCCCCACCATCGCATGCGGAATGATGTTCGGACGAAGTGTGCCCGCATTAGCGAGCTTGTCAGCAGGACAGTTTCCCGGGATGTCCATGTGACCAGAAACCCAGATGTAATCACGGCAATCTCTCACCACCTTGGAGTTGAAGATCACATCGGATAGAGATCTAATCGCCGCCTATCTATCACAACAGATATATATGTATTCGATAGGCGTACCATTATTGCCAATTCCACTCTGCAGCTTAAAAATTTACCATCACTTCGGCTTAAAAAACATTGCAGCTATCAAGGTTGAGCCGTCCGTATAGACAGCCACTAAATCGCTGGGGATGATAAAGCTAAAGGACCAATCCTCCCTACTATAAATCACAACACAGAATCCCCTATACCATTCAGGTCCAGATGAGACATAGTCGATATCACCCAGTATCCGGTGTTCTTCAGCCAGCGCGATTGAGGAGGCAGTCCACCAGAAGACTACTTCATAAAAATAAATTCCGTCCAATAACTACGAGATTCCAGAGAGCGGAGGCAGAATGGCCTCTGTGGGGTATTCCTTATGGCAAACGTTATTGAAAGCCCCTTCAATATCACACAATTGAAATCACAAATTATGAAAAATATACAGACAACGTAAAAAAAAAATGTGTACACGCTCATCCTCTAGAATTAAGTTTTTATTGTTTTTTGTGTTTGTTTTTTTTTTGTGTGTTAACTTAGTCAATTCTCAACGAATCTTAAAAAATCAAGAGGCATTGTATTCGTAGACGTATTTATCTGGTGAATTCATAAATTGAGTTTTAAAAAATCCCTAACCTTGAACAATTTTGAATAAATTGCTTGAAAATTGCGTTTGCTTAAGCAATATGCACAGATTCCAGAAGTTTACCTAAGTAAAGTATATACTATTTAAAAGGTATATTCTTCTTTTTTCCCTATCTCTTAAACATCTTAAAATCGAATAATAATTAGCGAAGTTATCAGCTCATAAGTGTTTGAAGGTATGAAAATCCAATTTTTTGCTGTAACTCAGTATTTTCAAGCTATTTTGACAATTTTAAAAGCAGATTCTTGTTGTACTCGACAGCATCTTTAAAAAATGGTGTCACTTTCCAGGTATTTCTACTTCATTCTTTTTTGGCATAGTTTTTTGTCTTGTACAATTTTTTTTTACGCGGAAAAAAAAGAGTAACTTTCGTTTTTGTTGTATAACTTAAGCGTTGTAAGAATTTTGTTATTATTTTTTGGATTTTGTAAAGCCGTAAATACAGTCTTAAATTATATAAACCCATCGCATGTTTAAAGACTAAAGCAAAAACTTAATTCTAGAGAGTGTACACTTTTTTAACGCTGCCTGTATATCTTCTTTATTTTCCGAAATCAATACACCCTATTAAATTTCTGCCTAAGATTATGATTATTGTTTGCTGAAAATATTACAACTAAACAAGGTAAAGTATCCCCATGCCTTCGCATTATTATAAATGGAACCCCTTACAAGTACACATATAATATTGCATACGCATTCCAAATCCATTACTCTATGCCAAGCTAAAGATTTAAATTATCCAATATCTAACCTATGTTAGCTTATAAAGGAAAGCGCATAACAACAGCAGTGGTAGGGGAATAAAACAAAGTTTATGAAGGGAAACTACAACACAACTGTAAAGTTTACAAACTATTGTGGTCTCACAACAATGGCAGGCAAACAAAACAACAACAGTACTCGTGACCAGCCTCTCACATTCTCATTTCATAAGTCATTTCATTAAGGGCAGAATTATTGTAAATGATTTCGTGATTTTGTTCTCATAATCTCATAGTCATTAAGTTTTAGGATTTAACTGAATTTTCTTAAGGGCTACAACGGTAGCTTAGAAAACAACAACAACAGCTAACATTGAACTACACGCCATTGTTATCGGCCAGAATGCTTATGGTTGTTAACCTCTCTACACCCAACAAACCCCAACTAACTTCTTCCCCAATAAACAAACAACATCATCACTCTTGTGCATGTACGAGTATTTTAAATGCAATACAATTTTCTTTAAGAATATTCTCTCCATGCCAATTACTTTAACGCCTTTACTAAGACTATAATTTTTCATTTCTGTTCCATTTTGCTTTTTAATAATACGGACTACAACGAATTAATGTTTTATTTTTTTTCTTTTTAAAATTTCTACTGCTGCATTAGTACTTAAGACGACAACAGCAGTACCACCAAAGACACAACCACAATAAAAATAATAATAAAAATCTAATGAGATTTATGACTCGACATTAATTCAATTCTAATCCCATAGTATTTATATTTCACATCATTTTAATATAATTTTGTTTAAGAATGCCTGCTTAATTACAGAGTAGTCAGTCCACAATGATGTATAGACAAACCCTTAAACATAAACCCTTTCCACACCCATCTAATGCAATTGTTAATTAATTGCATAGAAAAAGTATTTTATACGTTATTGTCTTTACATTTTGCAAATTTATGTTGTATTTTCAACGAATTTCTATTTCGCCATAAGAAACAGAGACTGAAACCGACAATGAAACAACATTGAATTGTGGACAATTAAGCGGAATGAACATTAGGGTGCTCCTTATATGTATATGCCAATTTTTTTTTATTAGGTTTGGCTCATAGCCGCATTTGCCCACAATAAGGTGTGCTTAAGCATTAAACATATAACCGACAGCAAGCAGCAGACAGCAAAATGTCAAAATTAGAATACATACGTTTACATAAAAACAATTATTTTAAAGGCAGCACAGCAAAAGCCAAGACAACAACCTTTGCTGCTGCTGCTAAACATAAAATAATTTCTATTTTTGTAGGCAGCAAAACAAAAATTCGTGATACCAATACAATATAAAATTTTATTTAAAAAAACGTAAATATAGTTCTATTATTGATCAGAAAACAACAGTATAAAATTCAAATATTGTATCAAACAACTTTTATGTTCATTCCATTCCATTAATTTTTATAAAAAAGCGATTTTATTGTGGTGGATTTGAAAAGCTTGAGTGTCACCTCTGAACAATATTTTTAACAAACATTTCTATGACAAATAAAATAGATGAGAATGAAACCTAATTTTATTGCTGCTGCTGCTTTCAAAATATTTATGAAGTCGATAGCATAGCAGCAAATGCTGCCGACAACAATTTGCTGCTTGCTGTCAGTTATGTGTTTAATGCTTTACATATAAAAGGTGGGCAAATTTGAGGTTAGGATATAAATTTGCTTAAAAGCACATTTTTTTGAAAAATTCAGTTTTATTCATACTAATAATGGAATATGATGTCCGGCAAATGTCCACCTCTAGTACGTCGGCAGATGTCCGCTCTTTTCACAAAATTTTAAACCACATTTGGCAACAAAGCTTCGCTTATCTCGTCAATGCAGCATCATCTTTCAGAGTTTCATTTTTTTGTGGTTTGTTCACGTAAACCCGGTCTTTCAACTGGCCCAGAGAAAATAATCCAGCGGCATTAAATCACAAGAACGAGGCGGCTAATTGCCATTGCAAAATTAAGAAATTGCCCGACCGGGAAATTTCTCATGCAATAACTGAATTGTTTGTCTGGCTGTATGGCTTGTAGCGCCGTCCTACTGAAACCAAAGGTCACTGATGTCAACATCTAATTTGGGCCACAAAAAGTTGGTTATCATGGTTTGGTAGCACAGAAAATTGACGGTGACGGCGTTTTCTTGCTCATTTTCGCCTAATTTTTTTCGCAACAATTTTGTTAGTTTACATAACCGCCTAATTGAATATGGGCCTTATCACTAAAGATGATTTTGTTTTTCAAACAGCCAATTTACAAACGTTCGACGCAAATAATGGTCAGCTGGCTCTAATTCTTGAACGAGTTGAACTTTATAAGCGTGAAGATGAAAATATTTATGCAAAATGTTACGCAAAGTTCCTCTGGTGATGCCCACTTGTTGCGAACGTCGACGAGTTAATTTTCCAGGCTCATTCTCAACACTACAGTGGATATTTTTGCATCAGTACGGCCACTACGAGCGTATTGTTTTGATCTACTACCCTGATCAAAAATTTTCGGAATAACCTCGTATGGTGGCCCGATCGTTCCGATTTGATTTTTGTTAAGTTGGTATATCTGTTGTTGATATCCTAACTAAATCTTAGCGTTATAGCTTGACATATACATATATGTATATGGGCCAATTTTTTATTTATCTTTTTTTTTGTTTTTTGTTGGTAATGTTTGGGTCTCAACTCCAGCAGAAATGTTCTCTGTAGTAAGAAAATACATTGTGGAAAATTTTTGACATATTGCATCAGGAGAAGGTATGCCGCATCCGCCGGCAAGCCATCAAAGTTTTGGTTTATATGAATGTAACATATTTCGACAGCTTGTGGGCGGATAGGGCACGACTTTCCCTGATGCACTCCACCTACAATTTTTCACAACGTATTTATTGGCTACGGAGAAAACTTCTTGGTGGAATTACAGTCCAATTTCACACTTTTTTAAATAAGGCGCACCCTAATGAACATACTTTGCATTTGAATTTATTTACCCAAGAGCATCACTTATTTAATATGGATTTCATACCTTTAGATTGAGGTGGATAGTATTGTCTTCATTTTAAGCTTAAATGTATGCAAAACATAGGAATAATTAAGAGAATAAATTTACCAAAATAACATTAATTGAGGACTAAATAAAGTAACAATGACTAAGAGCATAATTAGTATCTTACAAAAATATTAGGGGTGTTCAGTTTACTGCAATTAATTTTTTCAAAATATGACATTACTTACTGACTTAGATGGCTATATACAACCATTTATTTCAGTAGCCTGTTCCAAAAGAGCCTTCTATGGGCGTTGATTTAGGCTCATTTCCTACAGTTTCTAGCTTTAAGTTTTGACAGATTTTCTTCAGCCAGTTCTTCCACCAGAATATTGATCATCCCATTTGCTTTAGCATACAGTCGAATGATTTCCTCTCTGCAGCATTTGCATGTATGCGCATTAAACGGCCAAGGCAGCGTAATAATTGCACCTTGTTAATCTTAACTATGCTTGATTTCTTAACTGGCCCCGCATAATAGTCTGCGTGTTCGTTGAGACCATTATTAGTAGATCCATACTCCTTTTAGGAGCTTAATGATTCCACGTCTAATAGACTGTTTGTTCGTTGAGACCATTATTAGATTCGTACTCCTTTTAGGAGCTTAATGATTCCACAAACGATTTCCAGTTACGTACTTTTTGTCTTAGTTCGCTAAGCGATTTGTCAGATTCGATGAGAGCGATTCGACACAACGTTGTTTGTAGTCTCCCACGGCGCTTATAGCGAATCATCATAGGGTTTTCGCAGAGTGTGCCCAATCCTATATTTTCTCCTGTTTATTTCGGCATTGATACTCTGCTGGCGGGTGACTCTCCATGGTTTATCGTTCGATATTATTCTGGGTAACCATATGTGGTGGACATTTCTTAGATAGCGGTTTATAAGATACTGAAGTTTTGCCTTTTTTCTTTGGTAGCCAGCCATGTCTCGGAGCCGTAGAGAAGCGCAGGCTTCAGGCATGCATTGAAAATTAGGAATTTATTTGCAGTGCTGATTTGTACGCTATAGACATCGCAGTTTAACCAAAGCCTTGCTGGCCTTCTGTACGCATCTTATGACGCTCTGTTCGAAAAGACACTACCCGGATGTGGGAAGCTGCTCATATCTGCTATGTTTTGGCCGTTTAGCAAATACCTTATCGTTGGATAATTTAATTCTTTGTGCTTCCGTTTTCTTGATGTTGACTTTCAGACCAACCCTTAACAACTCTTGTCGTAAGTGTTGATAAAAGTGCGAGGCAAAAATATGTCATCGTCGTACTCAAAATCTACAAGTCATTCATTTAGACGCCAAGTTATTCCCCTTTCGTTGGAAGTATTGTCAAAAATTTGTAGTAAACGATACAACACCGTGATGAACAGCAGCAGTGATAAAAGGCATCCCTGTTTTATGGCAGTGGTGAAGCTTGCTCTTATGTACTCATTTAGCGCTATTGTAGCTGTTAAAAATTATATCAATAATTTTTCCTGGTACTCTTAGATCCTCTAGTACCTTCCATATGCATTCTCATAATCAATAAAAATGCGTCCTGGAAAGATATGCTCACGGTGTTGGACTTGAGATACATTTCAAGAAAAATTCCCATAGTATTACAAAAATGGATGAATGGAATCCTCAGAACGCACAATTATCTAAGAACTAAAGCAAAACAATTTTACATGGAAAGAAGTGAAGATAGCGGAAGCAGGATGTAAGATGAAAATGCCTTGTGTAGGGGCTTGCATCTCCCAAGATGAGTAGCGGAGAAAAGGCATTGCTCCAATATGATCCGCATAGTATTAATGTTGTAGATGCACGATTAATTTGCCATAAAAATTATCAGAAGTTTGCTAAATGGCTCTAAAATGCGATTTAAAATTACTTCGTTGAACATTTTACTTGCAGCAGACAGGCAATGTTGCATTTAGAGAGGTCTCTCTTTTTAGGGTTTTAACAATTGCGGATATCTTCCATTCCAACCATGATGACGCTGTCAGCAGTTCAGCTGTGATATCATCTCTTTCTGCAGTTTTTCCATTCTTAATAGCATTTAAAGCTTCTCTTATTTCGTTTCTGCTAGGCGACTTAGTGTTGTCTTTGCCGGATGCATTTTCGAACTCATGCGCCAATCCTTTTATCTTTTAAAATACGCATGAATGCATCATACCATTAACTTGGTCATATTCCTATTTACCTCCATACCCACTTTTTCCGATTCCCTTTTGATAATTGAGAAGGCTGTAGTTACTTCCCGCCATAATGTCACTATGGTCCGCAATTACGAACAGCGTGTGTCTCCTCGTATAAATTAAACATGTCCTTCAACATCCACCACCAAAATGTTGTATAGATCATAGGATAGAATATCGCCCTATCAGAAATTTGGTTTTTATTAAACGTTTCGGAAACGTTTCCACTTTTTTAATAGTGGATCTTGTATCGGGTAATATCATCTAACATATTCGTATCAGCTTTGTAGGTATATCAAACTCAGTCATGGCTTTATATACCTCAGCTCAAATCGGGCTAGATGGCTTTGTAATCGACAAATATGATATGTTTCGATCTGACTCCACTGAGCCTTTTCCAGGATTAGGCGTAATGTGAATATTTGGTCAATGGCAATTTTACAAGGCTTAATAATCTCGCTAACTTTAAGGAAATTTATTCCCCTATAGTTGGTAAATAAGTTCTTGTCTACTTTCTTATACAAGGGACATGGCACATTGAGGTTTCAATAATCAGGCACGTGTTCCTCCAGCCAAATGATGCTAAGAGATCGTTGCTTGCTTCTAAACAACTTGTCACTTCTGGCTTTAAACAGTTCCACCGGTAAGCCATTAACTCCTGCAGCTTAATTATTTTTTAAATTGATATTGACAACTAAACTTTATATTCGCTGGATGATGAACATTTGACACCATCGCCAATGACTGGGTAACGTTCTTCCCTATATCATTTTATACCAGCAACTTCGAAAATATTTTTGCAATAATGGTCGCTAGATTACTACTTCGTCTTTACAGGACAAACTATCAGCACTGAGGACCTCTGACTGATGCCCCTCTTTTTGACGAAGGTTCCAAGCTACGTTTCCACTTCTGCACTTCTCGAACTCCTCACACTTGATACTCTACTCTAAAATATATTTTTGGAAGAGTACTTGTAACATGAAAGAAATCTAAGTAAAATTTTGAATTGAACGCATTTGCAATAATGATTAAAGAAAGTAGAATACCAAACTTACTCTACATATGCAAAAAAATATGCATAGGGTAAGTGCACCTAAGGTCGGCATGTATCCGTATTCGGCAGTTTTCGTATTTATTCTCAAAATTTAGTCTCAAAATCCTGTTGAAAAAACTACAGATGCTTTTGGCACAGGGAATGATTAAGACAGATTTCTGATAAACTTTGGCTGATGTTTTGATCCTTTGTGCACAGAAATGCAATTCGGCGACCTCATAGTAAACTGGATTACGAAACGAAATCTGAATTATACACAAATAATATTTATGATTTCTGCTATGATTTTATCTTCCGAGCCTGCTTGATCTTATTGAATATATAGAAATGTGAAAAACATATGTTTTTCATAAGTAACAGTTTGAAAGCAATCTCGATTTATTATTTTCTGCACTAATATATGATAAGCCGACTACAGGAAACACAAAAACAGAAAACTTAATAATCTGAAACAAAGCAAATTAATGAATTGTAATAACTAGTCATCAATTCTATACCAGATTCACATGTGCAAGGGCAGTAGATTGAAATAAGCTAAAATCTTAAGCTGGGATCACACGATTGACTGATATACACCAATCTGATACAAATTTTATTGTGACAAATTACCGCACAATAATAAAATTGTCTCAATTAAAAATTCTGTATTCACACGGTTGTCTTATTTTATACAAAATTTATTGTCACAAGATGGCGCGAAGCGATGTATTGTCAATAATTGTCTCAACGCTGTCACACGATTGTTCTAGTTTACGGCAACTCTGTGATTCAGCTGTTGTGGTAAATTAAATTTATGTTTTTTTTGGTTCAAAATGGTTTGTTCTTTAAAAAAAGAAAATAGCGACCTCTTTATTTATATTGAGGTCATTTAGTGAACAAATAAATAAAAAGAAATACAAAAAAAGAAAAGAAGTGTGTGAGTCATAGATTGGCTCACAAGAAAGGCCATTGATGGCGCATATGAGAAAACATTTCAATAAACTTAAAAAAAATTAATTTACTAAAATATTTATTTATTTAAATTGGAATATAATTACAAATTATATTTAATTCTCTAAAGTAAAAATGATTTGTTCTCTAAAAAATAAAAATGGCATCGGCTAGATAAAAAAGTAAAAATAATGGAAAAAGATAAGGTGGAAATTTGTGATGCAATTTACATATAAATAATTTTAGAAAAAGCGTTTTTAAAGGGATCACAATAATAAATACCGTATAAAAACGTGTTTTTTCAGAAAAAAATCAATTAAAAAATAAAAATTTGTGATTATTGTCTTCTTCAATTGTCACACAAGAATACAATAAATATTGGTGTATTTTTGGAATTTACATTGGTGCATGATTGCCGATAAAGTTTTCACCCGATTGTCGCACCAGGGTTTCATTTGATTGGGATAAATAAGCACAATAATATTCTCTAAAAAATAAAAATTGCATCAGCTTTGATTATCAAGTGTCCGCTAGATAAAAAAGTAAAAATAATGAAAAAAAGAAATGGAAGTTTGTGATGCAATTTACATATAAATAATTAAAAAAGCCTTTTTAAAGCGACCACAATTATAAATACCGTATAAAAAACACGAGTTTTTTCAGAAAAAAATCATTTGTAAAACAAAAATCAGTGATTATTTTCTTCTTCAATTGCCACACAAGAATACAATACATATTGGTGCATGATTGCCGATAAAGTCTTCACACGATTGTCGCACCAGGGTTACATATAATTGGGATAAATAAGCACAATAATATTGTGAGTTGTCGTATGAGCCAATAAATTGTATAATCACACGATTGGCATATAAAATACACTAATTATTGGTGCATTACGACAATCGTGTGATCCTACCTTTAAACTGCCGACTATTGGTACATTCACCCTATGTAATAGCAAAGTTAAAATATAATTTGTATAACCCTTTATTGGTAACAACCTATGATACTATTAAACCTTTTTAAATTTAGTTTTTTAATTAATTTTTTTGCCTTTTCTCGCTGTAGACAAACTTTCATTGAATATCAATAAAATATAAATTATTTAGCAATTTTTTTTTTTCTTATCCATACTTTCAACAATCACATCATCAGTAATTCCGTAATAAATTTTTGGAGATGAATATATAAAAAATCCTTGATTAATGTGACGAGGCTGTTGTTGATAATATTGTTTCTCATTTTTATTTTTTTTATGTTTTTAATTGTAATTTATAATTTGAATACACAGATCACTGTCAAATACTTTGGGATACGAAAATTGTAAAATGATTAAAGTATCGAAAGACAATACCTTGTGATTAACAATTTACAGAAAATAATATCAGAATATCTGAGTAAAAACATCGGTGATTAATGATGAGAGAATAAAAGTAAAATTTCCAAATAAAAAATAAACAACAATATGTTAATGCAAACAAACATTAACAATAACAACAAAAAAGTATAATATTAACAACAGTGGCAATAACGACAACAAACGAAGTGCAAAATAAACAAAAGTGACAGCATTAAAAAATTAAAATTAAAAAAATATTTATATATTAACAGAAATGCAATACGACCATTATTTTTTTAAATAGTAAATGTTGGCATTATACTCAGTAGGTATCTATCGAATATTCAGTGCATTTGCTACATGAAAAATATACTGTCTACCGAAGCTAATGTCACCGCTTCATTCCTCGCTTAACAAGCACTTAAAGGTTGTGTTGAAAGTAGAAAAATACGTTTAGAACAGACTTAGGCAAAAAGCTGCTCTTCTCTTTTATTTTCGCATGTAGTTAGGGACTACAAGTAGAAAAATACAGTGCAAAGTGGCCTAAGTGAGAGACTCGAATTACTACCACAATTGTAAAATGCATTAATTTACTTGTTTAATATTTACGGACATTGGACTGTAAGCTTCTTACATTGACAGACACAGGAAACACCCATGTGAATACGTGCCCACCAGCCTACCAACCAAGTGGTCCTCAGTTCAATCCCAGGCCAGACCATTTGACAATTTTTAACACTAGTGTCAGCTAATATTGCCAGCGGCTGGTTATGAGTATTTATGCTATGAAAAATTTTTTAAATAACGAATTGACCGTTCGAAGCCGGCGGTAAGCTGTAGGTCCCCTCAATCAGTCTTAAAATAGAATTGGGTGCAGCTTATTTATTGAGATAAGACCGCTTTGTAGACTTAGGATATCGCGGAAATTAAATATATTTGTAAAAGGCGAATTTTGCTAATATATATTGTGTGACCAACTAGAAAGTCGACCATAATATGGAGAAGCTCTACGAGAAAGGTGAGGTTTACCCAGAAAAGTATGATTTTCGGAAATAAATACATTTTAGGTCACAGATAAATAATATAATAATAAACCATTTCAATGAAATCAATACCTTTGTTATCAGTCAAGAAACAAGATTGGATCGATCTTAGATAAAGCTTGTCTACTCGATACCGTTCTTAGAATCCCGGGCATCTCTAACCAAGCTGGCGAGGAACTCTCACGATCTGGAGATTATCTGAGTACGGGGACTCTAATATCCAGGGGAATGCGAATGGACTAGCCATGGGTGGCTATCATCTTTGCGATGAGGAGTTTATCCAATTGTTTGGGATGCCATATTTTTCTTGCAGACTACTGATTATGCGGCACTTGCTTTGTGCCGAAACAAATCTGGCACTTAAAATCGGTCGGAGTTTATTCTAGGGGTGACGCGACATAAGCTACGCCTTTAGATGGCTGTTATCATTGGGTAGCTAAAGCGCATGCGAAGAAAATTGGCCTGTCTGTAGGAGTTGTCAGGATGCACAAAAGCAGCAGTATCAAAATCTTTCGCATTTTATGTCTGTTTTCCTTGGCAGTCAGTTTCTGCATGCCATATCGAACCTGAATAGCATAGATGTTTTTTTTGTGCAAGAGTCTGATTGATTCGTTTTGGGTCAAAGTCTGGACATGTAGGTGCACTTGGATACTCGCTGGAGCTAATTAACAAAGCAAAGAACTCCACAATGATTGGGAAATGTCAATAATAGTTCTTATTTCCCTTTAAAAAAGAAGGCTTCACACATAGCTACTTTACGTCTCATAGTTAATTTTTTAACGCAAACATTATTGCCACAATTAATGAAATATTGCTCTTCAAATTAGTCTGCAAGTTTGTAAGGATGGGTGTAAATGTAAAATGAACATGCATGTCCCTGAGTATTTTATGATCGTAGGTTACTATATGGCCACAATATTCGTTTCTCTTGTTAACTGCATATATACACTATTTATTCACTGTAAGAAAAAGCTGTCAAGGCTGGGCCGTCTGTCTGATATTACTTTAGTTTAGATTCCTTCACATTGATGCTGCTTTGGTAATCGGTGATCTGCTTTTAGCTCGGTCTTAGTCGGTCTATTGAAAGTACTGTTTCTGCAAAAGCGTGTGGCTTTCTGAGATGAGAATCGCACTACACTAAATCATACGGCATACGCTGAATTAAATCATACTGCACAGTTTCAACTTCTCTGCGAATGCCCGGTGCTAGTTGACAAAGAAACAGATTCCTTGGCAACTGCATAAGTACTACAGGATTCATTTGATGGCGCTTTGGTATACATAACGATGGTATACATAATGATGTAACGAGTATTGTGGTCTCGTCAAAGCTAATGCCTTTAGACATTACTTTACTCTTTGCGCGACTGTTTGAACTCCGACCTTAACCAGCCAACCAACCATCTATCCCTTCCTAAAATAAACCGAACTTTGTATATTATTAGGAGAAGTATTCTATTAAATACTTGTTAATCGTCAAAAGTCCAACATCAGCCAAAAGAGCCGCTTAGCAAATTCTTACACCCAATTTACAAGATGATTTCTAATGCTCGCATTTATTGCATGCATTTTTTGTTTGAAGGCGAGAGGCATAGAAAGAAAGGCGTAGCAATAAAGTCGCGATTTATGTTTTTCATTACTTTTTTTGTATTCTCCTTTACGTTTATTTTCGTTTTTTTTTTTTTCATTCTGCTTCGTTTTTCAATGTAAATTAAAAGAATGCAAGAAAAAAGACATGCCTTAAAAATTATGGTGTAAATGCAGTTCATTTTTAGAAGCAGATTTAAAAGAGAATTTAAAAAAGGCATGCCTTTGGAGTCATAGTGTAAATTGGGTGTTAGCTAAAATCACAAAATCTTAAATGTATGTATGTATTTGTTAATCTTTGCATGATAAAAACACACACACTGACATACATAAGTGATAAAAAATATGGAAAACTAATATTATATTTATTAATCATCTTCATATTTTTAAAATTAAAAGCCATTTTATATAGGAAGGTAATAATCGCAAATGCTTTAAAAAAAATATGAAAAAATTATTATATCATATATAAATTTAAAATCATTTAATTATTTAATTATATAAACTAAAATAGATTCAAAACAATTATCAGACCGACTGTAGAGAATCACAAAAAGACCGCGCAAATGTGATGTGAGGAAAAAGTAAAAAAAATGGCAATAACACAGATTATCATGTCTGATTAAAGACAATTATTTTGTCCGGCTTTAAAATACACAAAAACAATAAAAACAACAACAACAAAGTTAAATAAAAAATCATTATACGACGTTTTAACTTTATATCAGAAGAGGTAATCACAACAACAGCAAAAAAAAATCAAAACAAAATCTCCCCAAACTCAACTTTATCTTAAAAATTGCTACAAAACAAAGGAAAAAACAAAAACTATTGTTTTTATTTATTTTTTTCTTCTCTTATTTTAAAATAATAATAAAAACCGTCTAAAGTAGCAAAAGTTGGTAACAAAAAATCAAATAAATAAATAAAATAAATAATTAATGCCGCCTTCAGCTAAAACTAAATGAAAAGGGTTTACATATTTTTTGCATAAAAGTAAAATTTGGGCAAAAAATGTACAAATTTTTTAACAAAATTTTATAAATCTGAAGAAGTTAACCAATATCAGGTGAGAAAAGTTTAATTTTCTAAAAATAGAGATTTTTTGTTGTTGTTGCTGACAATTGCAATATTTTATTAATTTAAATGATTTTATTGATGTTTTCTTCATTCCTCGCATTATTTACTTAAAAATGAAGCAAAAAGTAGCCATAGTCTAAGTATGAGAGCTCCGATAGGCTAGTTGATAGTCTACAGCACGGGAGTTATGAGTTCGCCTGAACACATTTTATTCCAAACGCTTTTTTTAGTAGATTATTTTGAGCTTGAAACTGGCCTTCCATTGGAAATCAAATTATAAACCATTGATTACATGAGGCATAATGTAACAAACTTTTCTTTATACTCATTGTTGAATTCAAAGTCTTGAAATTGAATCCTCATTGTCGGATTTGTATTCAAATTTTAAAACTTTACCAATTCTATGAAAATGTTAACTAAGTCCAGCCAGAACAGTTCGCAATGTCCTTAGTTTATGGGTTTAATTTGATATTATTCTCGCTATTCTTCGTATCAGGTCCACAGTGTTTGTTTCAATTACGTATGGAATTATAGCTTCTTCATATACGTCCCCGATTGTATTACGATTACTCTCTAACCATGATGACGTTCAGGTTTTTATGGATGTTTGAATTTCTTGTAAGCCATGGAGCATTTGTTATCAGTCACAAATGTTATCTTAGCGCCTTTTGATCGTTCAATGTTTAAAGTTATACTCTGTAACACTAGATTGGTTTTAAAGGGTCCGCCATCTAACTTTTTTTTCAACTCGTGCTTATTTCGTGAATGGTAACACTTAGCTCATGTCTGAATGTGGATTTTTGCCGATTTTGCCAAAAAAATCATCTTTTCAGGTGAAGCTCATTTTGATCTTGACGGGTATGTAAACAAGCAAAATTGTCGCATTTGGGGCACAGAAAACCCGCACGCATACATTGAAAAGCCCATACACCCAAGACGAGTCACTGTTTGGTGTGGATTTTGGTCCAGAGACATAATTGGGCCATTTTTCTTTGAAAATGAGCCAGGAGTGGCCGTTACAGTCAATGACGATCGTTATCGGGCCATGTTTTGTTCACAAAAATTGAAGAGGAGGATATTACCAACATTTGGTTTCAACAGGACAGCGCTACGTGCACACAGCCGAAGCTACAGTCGATGTTTTTGCGCCCTGTTTTGGAAGATCGCATTATCAGCCGCAGAGCTGATGTCGTTTGTCCACCTCGGAGCTGCGATTTGACATCGTTGGACTATTATTTGTGGGGTGCCGTCAAAGATAAGTGTTACGCCAACAAGCCAGAGACAATTGACGCTTTAAAGGACAATATTCGTGAAGCCATTGATGAAATACAGCTGCACACAATCGATAATGTGCTTAAAAATTGGACAGATCGTGTAGGATACTGTATGGCCAGCCGAGGCAGCCACTTGAACGAAATTATTTTCCATTATTAACCGGTAGGATTGTACTTTCAAATAAAAAAAGAAATTTTAGAAAATATTCAGTAGTTTTTTTATAGGATTTCCAAAAAAAAAAAAAAAATTTATTTGGCGGACCCTTTAAAATCGTAAAAAAGGAGCTTGTAGCCTTCATGGCTGACTTATCCACACGACGATTAAGAGATCGGATCAATATTTTTCATAAACCTTTCGTGTGGCCCTCACCAGTCTCTGTCTGTTAAATTGGATTGTGTCTGTGATTGAAGATTAAAACTTTAGGTGGTTTACGAAATCTTTTTCGATCTCTATTCTCTTTTATCAAACATATGTTTGTATTTAAGCAGTTATTAGATATAACGTCGGTTATATCTTTTATATAAACAGTAGCTATCTGAGTAAGTAATTCTCTCCGACGGCATATGAATCTATGCTGGCGCTACAGATGTTAAGACCATTTATTAAACTCGACCTCCATTACTATCGTTTTAAGTCACAAAGCAACACGAACTTTTTCCGCAAATTAGTAGGTTATTCCTGAAGTATAGCAAGCCACGAAACAAAACAACTTCACTTTCTGAATTTTACTGACAGTAATGCCAGCATAAACACTACTAAATGACAAAATTTGTATACTTACTGTGTGGTGCAACACTAAATGCATGTTTTGAAGTTGAACTGAAAAGTTTCTTTAAAATGTAAACACGCAATCGAATAGAACAAAACTTTAGACATTTATTTGTTGTTAAGTTCTTTAAAACATACATTAACAAAGAGTACCATATTCAAATACTGGATTGAGAGAAAGCCAATTAGTGTGTCACACCTTAACGTCAAGTTTTTTGCCCAACTTAATTCGACATTTGTTTGTTTCAGTGTTCAGTGTTTCAACTATGGAGAAGTACACAATTGAGCAGCGCCTTAAGATTGTCGGAGCCTTTTATGAAAATGGAAATTAAATCAAAATGCATTTCGTGCACTTTGTGATTTTTTTTGGTCAGCATAATGGACTAAATGTGTCCAAAATCGGGAGAATTGTTCGCAAATTTCAGCAAACCGGGTCTGTAGCAAATATGGAAACACCTGTGCATGCTCGCTCAGTTCGTTCTGCGGAAAATATTGCTGTTGTTCGCGGTAGTGTGGCAGAAGGGCCGTCAAACTCGACTTATCGTCGTGACCCACAATTGAATATCTCACGAACATCACTGATGCGGATTTTAAGTAAAGATTTGAATTTACAAGCTAACAAGGTTTAATTGACTCAAGAGCTGAAGCCTACTGACCATTTCAAGCGTTTTCAATACGCCGAATGGTTACTTGAACAGACAGTAGTAAGTGGTCAGTTTACAAGGAATATCATCTTCAGCGACGAAGCACACTTTCACCTCAGTGGATTCGTTAACAAGCAGAATTGTCGCATTTGGGAAAAAGAGAATCCACGAGTGGTTGTTGAAAAGCCGATGCATCACAAAGAGTAACTGTTGGGTGCAGTTTATGGGCTGGCGGCGTTATCGGGCAGTACTTCTTCGATAATTAGATCGGCCAAGCAGTTACCATGAATGGTGTTCGCAATCGCAAAATGATAGCATACTTCTTGTGGCCACAAATTGAGGATATGGACCTGGCGCATATGTACTTCCATTAGAATGGTGCCGCTTGCCACACATTCAACGAAATAATGGCTCTTTTGCATGAGAAATTCAATGGCCGTGTTTTCTCATGTCGTGACATTTGACACCGTTGGACTTTTTTCTTTGAGGTGCTGAGTACAATTCAAGAGTTTGAGGATGAGATAAATCGGCACACCAATCCTCAATTATGTTTCAGAGTCATGAAAAATATGGACCAATATATGTCACC
This sequence comes from Wohlfahrtia magnifica, assembly GCA_023159175.1. Classification (NCBI taxonomy): domain Eukaryota; kingdom Metazoa; phylum Arthropoda; class Insecta; order Diptera; family Sarcophagidae; genus Wohlfahrtia; species Wohlfahrtia magnifica. Next base: position 1,117,798 of record JAKWBJ010000178.1, read on the forward strand.
GAAGCCGTTGTGAGCATTTGGCCTAATTTTGTTTTACACCGAATTTTCATAGATCCTTCTATCATAATAACAAATATTAAGACATTTCTCTGAAAACTTTTTGTTTTATTTACAACTACAATTTTGTGTTTTGTTGGACCATCCCTTATAAAAGAATTCGCATTCATTTATAGCATTTTCTTTTCTGAAAAAAAATTTTGCATTTTTAAATGGTGAAATTTTTAAAATGTCAACTTCACATTTCTAAAATATTACCCTTTTATCATCACAATAGAACTGATCACCAGTCAACAGTTTCTTTGCATTTTTTGTATACATACATAAGTATTTCTTAATACGTTTACCACGAAAAGAGAGAACCTATGTTTCCTTCGTTGATTGTTTTCTTTCACCTTGATAAGATCTTGCTGCCTATAAAAGCGAGAATATTTCCATACATGGCACTTTCCCGACTAAGGCACAAATTTTTATTAAACTGAATAAAAATATAGTGAAAATGTAATCGTTCTCCTTAAAACAGAAACTTACAGCGGTTTTGTTTTACTTTTGCCACTCGTCCTGTAAGATTTAATCATTATCAGATGACTCCAAAAAGTCTTCAATGATTTGGTTACAACACATAAATGCAGATGTTGTTTACATTTTAATCAACAACAAACAAACAAAAACAACTGACTACAACACAATTATAACACAAGTGGAGTCAAATGTTCAAAAGTGCAACATTTTCACCCCGAGATTTTATTGAAGGTGAGAAGTGCAAAATATTTTAGGTTTTTAAAGGCGTTTTTTACTATTGTCCAGAAATTCCTCATTGGATTGAAATTATGGCTTTATGTTGGCCACTTATTTACCTAAAATTTTTGTTGCAACAGCCATTGCTTGACAATTTTAGCCGTCTGTCTTTAATCACCATCTCTCTGAAAGACGATTTTTTTGGATTTTGAAAAGCCCAAACCATACTTATTTACGGCAACACCAACTTATTTTCCCCAACCTACCATTTTTTCTCTCAACTTTCTGTTTTATGCTTTGAAAGCATGAAATGATGTACAAGTTACTACGCCAACTGTGCCAGTATTTAACTAATTAATAACTACAACAGAGCCATCCATATTCATATTGGCTCTGTTTCCGTATTGAACTCTTACACAACTCAATACACACGCTTAATTTGTTTTATTAAACAAAGTTTACTTATTTAGCAGTAATAATAGTCATTATCCAGTGCGACATACTTTTATTTTTATCCGTTAATCCTCTTGGAAGCAAAGCATGTTTGCCTTGTCTCAGTTTCTTTGTAATCGGTTTGTTATTCTTGAACCATCTGAAGGGGTTTGTAGCCGCCTACTTTTTTAAAAGTCGAATCATGATGAAAAATTTTTTGTACCTGTGAAGTACTTTCTTTTAAATTTATCAGTCGCTTGGCTCCATGCCACTAGTCCACATTTCACGGATTATTATTATTAAAAGTGATGCAACGACCAAACGGTTAGTAGGGCTTTTCTTCTATGGCTATAGATTACGTAGGAGATATCATCCGACTCTGTCTAGATGGGGATGAAACCACAGAGGACATTCTATGCGACTATGTTGAGCTAACTAGGACTTGATCGCATGTATTCAACCGTAATCAATTGGAACCTGAAAAGACTAGATGTCTTTCTATCGGGTATTTACCAAACTTCGTTCGGAGGAGGAAGAAATTGCTGATTGATCATGCCTTTCGGCCTGCCCCTTTTTATGTCGTGAACAGTTAAGTGGAATGTTGTCAGTGCACGCTTGTGGTTAACCGAATATCATCTGCGGGCGGGAGCGCACGGGTGTGATCATATGGGTCAACTTTGGCGACTACAATAAAACGCAAAAGGTATTTAAGATCGAGGTGATTGCCATTGTGTAGCCGAGCCGATTAGCTTGTTCAGGTCCAATAAATGGCTCCTTCAATGCTCGCCTACGAACGATTGCCAAAGCAACACATTCACAAAGCATGCACTATATGCTCCTTTTTCTCCTCCTCTTTCGAGGTGTAACAACAACACACCTTTTGAGAACCCAACAAAGGTGTGATCTGGTAACTGGAACTACCAATCAAAAACTTTTAACCGGTGTCATTAAGCCATTTTTGCTTAAGTTTGGTGGTGTGTTTCAGGTTATTTTTATCTTCAAAACCGGTAGTCGCCGACTTTAATACAAATTCTTCTGCAATTATTGGCGGGTTTAGTGGCTAAAATGTCAACGTAGGATTGCTCAAACCTTACGAATCCCTTAGTCATCGCGCCATTCCATACATTCAGATGCCTATCGCCAAACATTAAAGTTGATCTGACATCATTTGCTTGCAAAAATCTTTTGGGCTTTCGGCAACAAAATTTCCTGCCTCTGCCAAGTCCTCTGCCATCTAGAAAGTAAGAAATGTCAACACAACAAAAAACTTTGGCAGAGGCTCCATCACAGTAAGAGGTTCTTTCTATAATAGATAAAGGAAATAAAAGAGTCCACAGAGTAGATAATACTATGAAGGGTCCAACCTTTGTGGACATTTTAGGCACATTTTTATTACAGAGGCTGCTAATACTTAAGACCTTTTTTTCCTGGAAAAAAATGTTGTACTTTGCTGCCCTGTCGTTTTTTGTGTCCCCCTTTAAAAAAATTTAATATAAAAAAGGGTCCTGTTTTTATTTCTAAAAATGTTGCCTTTAAAAAATTTTTGTATTTACTAATTTTTGACTACGTTTTACAGCAAAGAACAAAAGAAATGCAACATTTTTTTTCGGAAAAGAAAACGCCGTTAGTGAACAGTATGTCGCACTTTATAGAGGTTGCTACTACCGCCTTTTTAAAATACTGTAACTTAAAACATTATAAGATTTATTATTAAAAGTCAATAAAGTGTCCCAATAAAGCATTTAGACATTTTTTAAACCTTTTGTTCGTAAACTTTGCTTTTATCATCAAATTAATGGTATTAAAGTTGCGGATAAGAGTCCAAAGAGCATGAATATAATTAATGCAAATTCTTTTATGTTATATTCGTAGTTGTTAGCATTAGACACAGTCTGGGACAGTTTATTGAGTGTCCTCATCTAACGTAGACAACTGCCGCGTAGCTTTGGAAACCCTAAAGCTTCGAAAAATCCCACATTAAAATAGAAATAAGTCTAGGGTGTAGATTTAAACCTTTAAATAGTAATTGAGTAGCATGAAGATGTTATCGACACAACACATACTCCAAAACGACAATCGATGTTAACCGACGTTAACAATTTAATTTCAAATTAACTGCAGGTAATATAACAACAAAAGCAACAAAATGAACAGAAAAAAACGCGTAAATCAACATATATTTTTAAAGTTTTTTTATTTTTTTGGTTATTATTGTTGTCGTATTCATTACGTATTTTCCTGAATCCAATTATAGTTCTAAGATGAATTGTTCTTGAGAAATAGATTTAGTTGTGTTCTAGCATTTGAAGTGTTAAGATTTTTTATAAAAAAAATAAAAATAAAAATAATTAAAAAATAAAATATTAAAATCGATACCTATATTCAAAGTGTTTTATCGTACTTAAAGTATCTAAAACGCGATTTATTAATTAAAATTAAAATAAAATGCAAATAAAAATTATTTATAATTTATTACAATTGTCAGTAATAATTGCAATATCATGTCATTACGCCAAAGGTGGGTTTTAAATAAAACGCGTTGTAAACAGAGCACTAGTTTACTTTCGTGAAGAATCGACGAATGTCATATATATTTATAAGAAATACATATACTCGTATATTTGTGATAAAAAATATGTATATTAACTAAATCGAGATCACAGGCTGAGACGGGATAATGGATTCTTATCATACTAAAGACCTGTAGAACTTTACACCATTAAGGGCTTCACAAAAATTAATGGCGTAATACTCTATGACGGAGTTTCTTCTTTTTCGTTAACTTAATATTTAAAACACATATTTCTTAATAAAATACTCTGAATAGTGGACCGAATATAAGCAATAAACAAATTGTCACCAAAAAATTATATAAATATCGAATTAATCTATATATCTGACATACACTGGTGGCCATAACTAAAGCAACTAATGTTAAACAGCGACGTTTTGGGAAATAGAATGGCTTAGAGATAACTTAGACGGACAGTTTTTCTGTTTTTATATTAACAAAATATTCACAAAAATAAAAAGTTTTTATCATTTACTTTTCTAGCAGATTCATATATAATTATCAAGCCAATGAAACAAATCTGAAATATACCTGGTCAAAACTAAACAGGGTTGCCACTGGGCAACCCAGTTAAACCCACCCTTGTCTTATTGTGTATTATATTAAAAAAAATCGGGTGGGTTTTTTATTTAAAGGTTTTCGTAGTTTATTTACAATAAAAATAATTAAGTTTTACGTATTTAATTATTAATTTATTCGGTCCGTTTTTTTTTTAGCTCAAAAAGACAATAAATTAATTAAAATTTATCCGTCTGTCTGTCTTTATGTTACGGCAGTTTTCTCATAATACACGGCTTATACGAAGTAATTAATTCTGCTCCGTTTACCGAGCTTAAGTAGCTCATAGTACACAATGATGCCTTGATCAGACTAAGAGTGCAAAATTACAGTGTAAATAGTAAAAAAGCGTAATTGCACTAAAAACAAAAATATTGCCGATTTGAGCGAAATTCGAAAGCAGTTATAAAACCTAATAAACCCCGGTTTTGCCAACCCAGAAAGTAAAGCAACTTTTGTATTTCTGTCAAAGAACTTTAAAATTAAATTAGTAGTCGTAGCGTAACCTTTAGTTTTAATGATAGGAGCACATCTGCAGGGTATTAAAATAACAAATTCTTCAATTTGAGTTTCGAAGATGATGTAATAGGCCTCTTGTATCCGATTAAAAATGGTGTCCTTATTCTTCGCAGAACTCATTTTTTTTCTTTGCAGTCTATGATATTCCACAGACTTTTAATACACTTACTTTTGAATTACCCAACCATTCTTTGACAAGTTTTGAAGCAAGTTTCGATTCATTATCATATCGGAAAATTTAAGACAGATGCATATTTCTATAATTTGATAAATTCCATCCAACTCTAAAGCAACTTTTGTATTTTGATCCAGCGACTTTGACACCATCAGCGCAGCCTTAAATTCTGAAAAAAATCATAGTTCCCTGTTAGCCTTTGCAAGGGCTAATATTGGTTGATGCCCTGTTAAGTGACGATATATATTGTTTAAGATGAATCTAAATTTAATATTAAAGAATCTGAAATAAAGAATTTCACGGTAAGAAAACCGAAAAATGAACGCCTTAAACTCAACCTTAACCTCTTTGTACTTTATATTATCGTTATTTATGACACGTAGCGACGTCATTGGGTAGCTGCTTGAATTGTATTTCTTGGTGTAGACTCTAGAGTTTCTAAGACTATCAACAGATGGCATTTCTACCAAAGTTATCGACATTTGTTTCTGGAATTGGATTATTTTAATTGTTTTTCAATATGCCCACGAGTGTTTTAATAATGACTAAAAGGAAACGATATATAAAGAAAAGGTTAAACCTCAATATTGATACAAGATAAGATACACCACATCAGTGCCTTTAAAACTGTATTGTGGGATTTTAGTACATTTGGTATTAATGTGGCACCCTATCAATCCCGTACTTATTTGCTTATTCGGCACTGCACTGCCAATTCGACCATATTTGTGTTTTACATTTGAATTAACGGATATAAAAGAGAGAATATGAGGCAATTAGGTATATAAAGAGGCTGCTTTACCTACGTCACATATAGTTATCGTTTGGCTGTCATAAAGTAAACTCGTTTTTAGGCGTAAATAAAAGTGTTTTATAAACGATTCTAAGTTGCTGTATTAAGATAAACTGTGTAAAGATAAAGTGTGGAAATAAAAACTGTAAAACAACAACAACGAGGTTTTATTTTATTTTGACGTAAACGTAACAATGTGGTGGAAGCTCAATGATGGTGTGATACTGATTTCATACGCTAGAGTTAAACCAACTCAACAAATAACTGAAAAAATGGATCGATTTCTATATAAAGGTGTGTTGGATAACGTAATATGGCCCTACACAGAAGAAAATATGCGTCTGTTATGGGTTTTCCAGCATGATAATGATGCTTCCAAACTTGTCAAAGAATGGTTAGATAATTCAAAAATAGGAGTTATCGGATAGACAGTTTAAACGCTTGACCTTAAAAGTCTATGGAACATCATTAATCATGAAGAAAAAATGAGTTCTGAGATGAACAAGGATTATTTTGGTAATAATATATCGTCTAGAAGAGTAAATGAGAAAATCGTTTTTTTATTTTTGTGAATAGTTTGTTAATATAAAAACAGGAAAATTGTCCGTCGAAGTTGTTTCTAAGCCATTCTGTTTGCAAAAACTTTGATGTTTAACATTAGTTGCTTTAGTTATGACCACCAGTGTATGTATTATGTATATATAAAAGTTAGTTGTGTTATGTTCGTGACTTAATAACTCGAGAACCACTAAACCGATTTACAAACCAAAACATGCGTTTTAAAGGTTTACTTTTACTGATTGTCTTTTTTAATACAAGCGATGTCATGAATTGTTTGCTTGTTTATATCTTTTAAACAGTAACAGTAAGACACTCTAAATTTGGTCCAAAGAGGTTCGTACTCAAAAAGTCGGTGGAATCGGATTGGCGTGTAAGGTATATCCCATACAAAGTAAATATTGATTTTTGTATGTTTTGAGATCGGTAATAATATACAATAAGTTTTTAAATTTGGTTTAAACAATTTCTTGGTCAGTACATATCATCAGTCAATAACTGAGAGATATTGGTTAAATGGGCGTGGCACTTTCCATTCATACTAACAATGGAATTTTTAATGTGTAGAGAACGGTAACAGTTAAAGCTTTGGCTTCTGTCCATATTAGTTAAAAAGTGAGAGAGCTTAGATAAGTGGGTATTGCATAAACATTCCAGTAGGTAGTCTTATCTATGAATGTATATAAAAATAAGAACCACTTAACTGATTTCAAAAGCACTACATGCAATGGAGTGTTCGACTTTAGCTGATGGCTTAAAGAAAAATGATCGAAAAATATATACGAATATGCTTTTATGCACACTTTTGTGATGGTGTGTGTAAAATATGTGCATTCTTTAACATTTTCCTTTACGAGAAATACATAAAGGTTCCCAGCAATGTGGGAGGGGTTACTCTTGTTGTTTATAAAATTGTATGTAAGAATAGCGTTAGCAGACGTCACCACCAAGTTCAAAGAAAATTAAAATTTTAATAATTCTAATTAAATAGGTTTGTTAAATAATACTTCCAAAAAATTAGTGTCTGCAACAGTTCTTAAAAATACCACGGCAATACTATTTTAATAATTACCAACCGAATATTATAAAGGTTTCTTTTTCTCTCTCTTTTATGGCAAATATTATACTGAGTATAGCATTTATATCAACAATACTATTAAACTAAACATGAACATTAAATATATTTCTTTGCGTTAAAGCTAATAGATGCCTAAATCTAGTTCTACCTGGTTTTTCAATCGGAGTCTGGTACTTACTTGGTATCGTGATCGGATGCCTTTGTCGTGGCATTATTATCATCAAGTCGTAACCATCATGTTCGATGTGTGTATTTTGATATGCTTTACTATATCGTTGTCAGTGCATAAGTCGTAGACCTCACGATTCATACATCTTCGATAAACTGCGACAACGTAAATCGGTGCATAAATTTTACAAAGAAATACTCTTTCAAATACTTCCGCTGTATTACAGAGCGTTAATTTTGTCTGAAAATGCCTTATTCCTAAATCGTTTGCTTAGATCAATACACCATCCACTGTTTTATTTCCAAGCATTTTTGTACGTTGACACCATAAACTTTTTCTTGCCCTCATTTATTACCAGACCCCCTAATTCTATGCTAACATGCTCTCAACAACATATACAGCACAACACATACTACAACATTAGTGAAACACACTCTAAATAACAATTTTTAAGCCGAAGGTCTCAATATCGCAGACATCGTAGAGCCACTAGGTCACTTTATGGTGAATAAATCTCCTGGTTTGGATAACATCATGACAAAGCTTCTTAAGGTAGATTGTAACATCAGTGTTTAATATTCTGGAAGTCTAAAAATAAGCCTTTGGAGTTCGAAGAGAGCGTGACAATAAGCCTTAACCAGAAAGGCGACCTGACTAATTTGAAGAATTGACATCCCCTTACTGAGCATTGGGAACAAAACAATTGCCTAATTCAAAAACAAATCTACCTATATTTGGCTTTTGCCCCGAAAAAACCTGCAAAGAGCTTGAAAACAGTCTCAGAGTCATCGTAGAACGACTAGTGGAATGGAGGTAATAGCAATTTTTAGTATTCATCGATTTTAAAAAGACCTTCAATATTCTGAACGAATTGGCGATACTGACTGCTTTGGAATATAAAGGTGTCTCCTCGTAATTAATACGGCTGATCAGGGATTGATACAGAAATGCTACATGTTGTATCCTACATGAAAACAAGCTGAGAAACAGCATTGCAGTCGAAGAAGGAGTTCGTCAAGAATGTTAACTATCAGCTGTACACTGTGGCGGAATTGAGGGAAGCTGCAACGCCGATGAAGCCGATGAAGCGAATGTTAGTTTTATACCAAAATTATTCACAAGAAACAACATAAAAGAAACATTTGGGGCCAGCAACGCGGATCGGGCCCAGCTATCAAAAATATATAATTCCATTTGCGCAATAATTACTATGTCGATTTAGTGCACCTTTCGTTCTTCTTCTTAATATCAATCAGCTATGACTTTGCATGCAAACCAAACTTACAGTGAAAATAAAATTCGAAGGCTAAACATCGTTTGCCCGGGTCTGCTACAAGTAGTTATATATAAAACATAAAAGTCTTTTGCCTCTGCTAAAAATTTAAAAATGTTGAGTTATAGCGCTTTTGCGGTACAAGTGCAATATGTGAGCATGGATATAAATACAATTTTGTTAATTTACTCTACAGGACAACAAAATGAAGTGTCACCGAAATTAGACTTCGATGATACTGAGGATAAAAACAATACTGTTCCTGTTGTGCCGGGTGTCAAACAAGGTCGAAACGATGAACGTGACACCGAAAAAGACAAAGAATCAGAAACAGAAAAGGGTAGTAAGTCAGGACCTAAAATACATGGAGTTCGTGTAACAGTTGATACGGGTGATACACACAAATCAAAAGGTAAAAAGCACTAAAATAAAAATGTTCAAATTAAAAATTATATTTTTTTGATGTTAACAGAATCCAAAGAAAGTGTTGAAATCACCGATTTGGGTAAAAACAAGAAGAGAGTTGGTATACACACCGATATTACCTTCGAAATAACCGCTGAGGGCGGAGATGATCATACGAATAAAACGAGTCGTGAACAGGATGTCGATAAAGGTAAATGAAACACATTATTCTTTTAGATAAAAGTTTTAAAGGTTGACCAGATTTAGAAAATTTTTAATAACATAGTAACGGTATAAGATTCTAGATTTATTTTGACGCTAAATGTACACACAAATTCATCAAAAATACTTATTGGTCTTAAGAATTTCCAACGTAATATATCGGTTAATATAGAACTCGAAACTCAACTTAACCTCGTTTTAACACATGTACGACCTGTTAAACTATTTTGTGGGAATCACAGGCTGAATATATAAGGTCTTTAGATAGAGTTTCATTTTGATAAGTAGAAAACTATTATATTTAATCGAAATCATCGTAGAAAGGAGGGTATGTCATTAATAGCGGAAAACAATGTCAGCCAAATTACTACCAGAGCTACGCTTGCAAGATCATATTCTTTTCATGAAACTATCTATCATTAACCTCCACATCGGCGAAAGTTTGTTCTCGATAACTCCACGAATATTATCTTTGAGCTCTTGCTTAAATCGATTGTAAGCCAGTTGCATAAATATCGGTGCTTAATTGTGATCGCAATGGCATTGTTACTTGTGTAGCATGTAGCGCAGTACTGTTGAAAATAAAAGTCGTCCGCATTAATATCTTTCAGTTTCATCCTTGCTGAAAGATAGTTTTTTAGCTAACTCAAGGAGGGTATAGGCTCTTAATAAGAATTTTCTATCTGGAGCGTCTAACTGCAATTTGTTCAACTCCTGTAGATTACCAAACTTTCTGTCCTCGGCAGGAGTTTTTTCGTCTTTCTCGGCCTCTAGAATCATGAGGGTTGTACAATTCAGTAAAATTTTCTTTCTCGTATTTCACTGTTTATATTCTTTAATTTAGTTTTTTCTTCTCCTCTGTCAAAATCTACGTTTCGCAGTCATATAGTAAAACTGGCAGAACACAGGCAGTAAATATTTTCAGTTCTATCTTCTTGCCGCCATATTTTAGCTAATTTCATAAACGAACATAGAACATTCTCTACCACCGGTGTTGTGTTAATAATGTTTCTCAAGTACTGAAAATTTCAAACGTTTTCTATCAGTTGTATTGTCGATAGTAATTGGTTGTGTAGATCGTTAATTTTTCGTATATCCATTGTCTTACTAATATTGATCTTGAATGACTTTTGCTAACAGGTTTGTGAAAAAGTTCGCATTTATCATCAGCATAATCTAGCGTTTCTAAGCGTATATGGCGATTTAGAGGATACTAAATAATTCCCTTTGGTTTGTCCCAGTACGCTCTTTCAGCCAAGGTTTTCAACTAAAAGAAATAAAAGAGGTGGCAATAAACACAAAGGGTCCGCCAAATATTTTTTTTGTTTTGAAAATGCTATAAAAAAAACTACTGAATATTTTCTCAAATTTCGTTTTTTATTTTAAAGTACAATCCTTCCGGTTAATAATGGAAAATAATTTCATTCAAATTGCTGCCTCGGCTGGCCATGCAGTAGCCTAACGATCGATCCAATTTTTAAGCACAATATCGATTGTGTGCAGCTGTATTTCACCAATGGCTTCATGAATATTGTCCTTTAAAGCGTCAATTGTCTCTGGTTTGTTGGCGTAACACTTATCTTTGACGGCACCCCACAAATAATAGTCCAACGGTGTTAAATCGCAGCTCCGAGGTGGCCAAACGACATCAGCTCTGCGGCTGATAATGCGAACTTTAAAAACAGGGCGCAAAACATCGAGTGTAGCTTCGGCTGTGTGGCACGTAGCGCCGTCCTGTTGAAACCAAATGTTGCTAATATCCTCCTCTTCAATTTTTGTGAACAAAAATTCGTTCAACATAGCCCAATAACGATCGCCATTGACTGTAACAGCGACTCCTTAATAATGCCTCTAGACCAAAATCCGAACCAAACAGTTACTCCTCTTGGGTGTATCGGCTTTTCAATGTATGCGTGCGGATTTTCTGTTCCCCAAATGCGACAATTTAGCTTGTTTACATACCCGCTAAGATCAAAATGAGCTTCATCTGAACACATCGCACACATTCTGCAACATTACCATGATTTTCAAAGTAATGTCGCAATATTTCCCAGCGTTGATCAAGCGTATACATAACCATATTCGTTCAGCGGAAGGAAAAAACTAATTATCTGTCAAATCAGACATGAGCTAAGTGTTACCATTCACTAAATAAGCACTAATTGGAAAAAAAACGTTAGATGGCGGACCCGATAGTAATACTCATAACCGGTTACTAGCTAATGTTATGAGGTGGTGATACCGCTGGATAAAAACTTTTCTCATTTTTAAGATGGTCTGGCCTAGTATTGAACCGACGACCTTCTGGTTAGTAAGCAAGTGTCTTACCTACCATACCACAGCGGCACACATTAAAATTAATATTTTAAGTGAATTTATTGAAGACGTGTTTATGTTTTGACGCATTCAAAAAACTGCGTTTAAAATACAAAATAATTTTTTTTAATTTAAAAAGGAATTTTCTTTGTTTGTTTTTATTTTTTAGTAAATTTAAATGATTAACTTTATAAATAAAAAAATAGTTTAAAATCCAAAAGTATTTAATTTTGTTATTGAGGCATTTTGTACCTATTAAACAGAAGTCCTTGCATATGTTTTGTCCAATACTGTACATATGTCTTTCTTTAAAATAAATAAATTCCGGTGATGCCAAAATGCCATAAACTAATGTTATCACATCTTGCTTATACATAACTGCTTGGTCTAAAACTTAATTGTAAATTGCTAACATAGGGTTTGAATCAAAAACCAAAAATTCGATCATATTTGTTGTGTAACTTCCATATATTAGTTAGAAACTGGGTGTTTTGTAAAACTTTAAAGTGGTCAATATCTTTTTTCTTTTTTCTTTTCTTTCATGTATCTTTTTTCTTTTTCTAAATTACAGAAGATGCTAGTGTACCTATTTATAAGGGTAGAGATGGTTCTACACATAAAAATCGCAAGCCCTATGATCCAAAATCACACTGGAACCCAAATTTCTCTAGTGAACGCCGCTATGATCATTCGGGGAGAGCAAATTATCCAGGCTATTATCCTGAATATTATCCCAACAATGTGCCAGTGTATATTGGCTCTGCTGGAGCCCGGGGAGCAGGAAGTCCTATTTATCGTCAAAACGATGGTTGGACTAGTTACATACCACGTACAAGTTATTGGACTACAGAACGTTCTGTACATGTCGATGCCTACAACAAGCCCAACGATGTATCGGCCTATAGAACTACAGGTTGGAAACCTTGCTATTGTCTAACAAATAGCAATGAGTATCGTAAACGCCGTGACAATAATCCCCATTATCATAATCAACAAGAAAGTGGAATTAATGCTGTAAAACCCACCAGTTCATTGATTGAAATCATTGATGGCAAATTGGAAATACCATTTTCAAGAAAGTAGTTTAAGATTTTCCCTCGTAAATATTGTAGTGCATTATGATTGTTAATCTGAATCAATCTATTTGTTAGTCTTAAGATAGTTTTCGTTTAATATTTACGTTTTAAACATTTTTTACGTCTAATGCATTGTAATTTCCTAGAATTCTTATCAATTTTTATTTTCACAATCAATGAAAGCGCATTATGAAATTGAATTGAAATTGATACGTAATTTATAAAATAGAATAGATTTTGGATTTATTGTACATTGTTTGTTATAAGATTGTTTCGTAATTATTGTTTATTTTTAAATTATTTTTTAATAATTTTTAATCTTATAAATTAAATGAATCTCTCAAAATAGTAAAATATATTTAAATTCATAAAAAAAGAGAGTGCGTCTATCTAAATTTATGTGTGAAGACTGTAGCTGCTGAGTTTGCCATTATCGTCGAGGGTAGTTGTAGCGGCTCTATAGCCAGCACGACGACCATTGATGTCGTAGTTTTCACTTTCACCAGTGGACAATTCCTTGTAGTTCTTCACTTGACCATCGGGACCAAACTGTAGAACACAAAAATAATTAATTGTTATTCCGAGTCTTTAGAAGTATCCCACTTAAACTTCTCAATTAATATCCTCAATTAATTTCCCAGGTTTTTTCAGTTGTACTGAACCTGGATGTTAAAAAAAGGTATTAAATTTGAAATTACCTCAGATTGGCTGGACCACTTGGAAGCCTTTTCCCATGATTTAGTTTTGTAACCGGCATTACCGAGACCTGAAAGTCCAGCATAACCACCGACTCCGCTTTCCAAATTAGCACTACCGAATTGACTGCCGCCAGCACGAGCACCACCCACAGACATGCCTTGAGCTTGCAATTTAGCTAAACGTTCAGCTTCTTGCATATAACCGTGCAAACCAGAGGAAGATCCAGCAACTCCAAGAGAAGAACCAGTACCAAATGCAGATTCAGCACCGAATTTAGAACCAAAACTGGATTCAGCACCGAAAGAAGAGCCAAATTTAGATTGAGCACCGAATTTCGAACCGAAAGCAGAACCATCAGTATAGGCACTGTTTACACCGGTGCCAAAGCCAGCATGATGGCCAGCACCAAAAGTGGAACTAGCACCGAAATTGGAAGCAGCTTGATGAGCAGCACCAAAGTTAGTGGAGGCTTGATGGCTAGCACCGAATCCAGTCTTAAACAAGGAGTTGCCACTATTTGCAGCTATAACGGGAGTGAAGACATAAAAATTAAAAAGCTAGTAGAGTCGAATTAGCGGACTATAAAAAATTTACTTACTGTAAGTGGGAGCAGTGTAGGGAGCAGCAGTGAGAGCACCAGTTACCAAAGAACCCAATTGGGAACCAGTTGTAGAGCCAGCTGAACTTTGGTGAACATAGGAGGAGCTAGTAGCAGGAGCAGTATGAACAATTACTTGAGGTTGAGTGGCAGTGGTAGTCACCTTACGGTATTTCATGTAAGATTCTTGGCCACCAGAGGGAGCAGTATATTGAATAATAGGAGTGGCCTGACTTTGAACACGGCGTTCTTCATGATGTATATATTTTTCAGAACCACCAGATGGAGCGGTATATTGAATAATGGGAACAGCTTGGTTTTCTACACGACGTTCTTCATGACGAACGTATTTCTCGGAACCGCCAGAGGGAGCGGTATACTGAATAATGGGAACAGGTTGGCTTTGAACGCGGCGCTCTTCGTGATGAACATAATTTTCAGAACCACCAGTAGAGGGAGCAAAATGAATAATCGGAGCGGAAGTTTGGGTTTGAACACGCTCTTCGTGATGGACATAGTTTTCGGAGCCGCCGGCTGAAGGAACAGTGTATACAACAGGAGTAGCGGCATTAGAAACACGACGCTCTTCGTGGTGAAAGTATTTTTCTGAACCGCCGGAAGGACTTGAATAGATAATGGGGGTGGCAACTTGATTTTCAGTACGGCGTTCATCATGACGAACATAACTTTCCTGGCCGCCACCGATACCTCCATGCACTAAAACTTCGGGTACAACCTGTTGGACATTTTCGGCAGCAGAGCTCTCTACGTAAGACGTAGAACCGGTAGAACCACCAGCTACAGGAATAACAACAGAAGAACCACCATGAGCATCAGCACCATGGGCAGCACCGTGACTAACACCGCTGGCAAAATTGGCACTGCTGCCAAATTGTGAAGAAGCAGCAAAATTAGCAGAGTGACTGGCACCAAAACTGGAGCCAGCAGTGGAACCGAAACTGCTGCCAGAGTTGAATTCAGAACCAGATGACAAGCCCGATGACATGCCAGATGACAAACCGGATGATGACAGACCGGATGATGACAAACCGGATGATGACAAACCGGATGATGACAAACCAACAGTACCTACACCTACACCACCATAAGAACCAACTTCCTCAAATTCAGCATGTTGACCATCTAACACATCGGCAATCTTCTTTTTAGCCTCTTCTAGGGTTTGTTGATGTTGACTGTAGTGTCTGGAATAAGAGATTCGAAAATAAGTCAAAGAGATAAGTTAAAGAGATATGACAAAGCTATGAATTTATAAGAATTTTTAAACGTCTACAAAATAGAACTTCACTAAGGTATCAGTTACGCTAAATTTCAAACCACATCGTTTCGCAGCGATTGCTACTTTTAATAAATGGCTTAAGAACTCACTAGAATAATCGTCGTATCTTTTGCAAACGTTTAAAAATGTTTAAAGTTAATTTGCTCATAATATAGAATTTGAAATAAATGTTAGTTGATGTTTATCTGTACCAAGCCAATTAGGAATTTGAATTTTTGAGTTATAATTTCCAAAAAAGAAATCATTCCTTTATTGTTTGGGTACTTACAATGTATGAAAACCAACTCCACTTAAGAAATTGTTAAAATGATAAAAAGAAAATGATTAAATAAAGAAAAAACACAATTAAAAATTATATAAAAAACAGAAATCAATCATCCCTGGTTTTCTCATTCCAATATTTACCTTTCGTGTAATTCTTCTGCAAAAGACAAAGAAAAAATTTTGAATTAATTTCTTGAATAGTAACAAAAACAAAAATATATTGAAAAAATATTAATTGGAGACAGGATGTTGTCTATAATTAAATACTTATATGATGTCATTTTTAAGCAGCATCTTATCAAATTTCACTTTATGACAAAGACTTTTTATACACACTTAAGAGTTCAAAAGGTTATCGCAATAATAGGCAATAGAATTTACCAAAATAAAGAAAGCGAGAATTATTTTCTTTAGAAAAGCTAAAATTCAAATTATTCAATATATACCAACTTTTATCAATAAAAGTATACACTGAGAAAATAATATTACAAGTATATACGATTTTGGTTCAGAAAAAAAAAGTTAATTTCTTATGCTATTTCGAGAGCTGAACTCAGTTCTTAAAGATTAGTTCTAGTTTTCAAAATATTGAAAATTTATTTTATTTATTAAACAAAAAGTGAAATTATAGAAATGAAGTGCAGCCTAATTGAGTCTATCATCATGTAGTCGCAACAGTGAGCAATAGTAGTCGCTCATCATGCCCCTTTTCAAAAATCTTCTTATCATCTTCCGATTTTCGCGAAATCTTGGTATAGTCACTCGTATTACCTAAATGTTCAGAAAAAAATTCAGATAAGAATGAAGAATATGTATTTTTAGAGACATTCGAGTTCCAATCATTTTTCATGATTGCATTTAGAGCAGATTCAGGCAAGGAGCTGCTCTTCTCTTCTATTTTCACACGTACGTAAACACACGCATAAATAAAAAAAATCAAGAAATAAATAAAGAGAAGTAAAGAGAAAACAAGTGGAAAAATATAGTGTAATGTGGCCAGAGTTAGAGACTCTCGAATCACTACCACATTTGTAAAATGCATTAATATTAGTTTGCCGAATGCTAATTTAGACCGACTACATTCATCAAGAAAAACTATTGATTGATGATTTTTTTGCTCTCTCAATAA
Organism: Wohlfahrtia magnifica; assembly: GCA_023159175.1. NCBI lineage: Eukaryota > Metazoa > Arthropoda > Insecta > Diptera > Sarcophagidae > Wohlfahrtia > Wohlfahrtia magnifica. The sequence goes on from JAKWBJ010000178.1 coordinate 1,134,669, forward strand.
TATTGGCATTAATAATCGAAAGTATACTTTTCACGTGGTCACGTGACCACTTGCACAATTTTGTGCAACACGCATTAAAAAATAATTTTGGTATCCACCGCTTGTAAGTATGAAAATTTGCATACCTTATCACAATTGTAGCATTTTTTCAGATTTTCTTATCATATAGTGCTTTTTTTAGAGGTTCATTACTTTGAGTTGGCAATACTGCTTTATTTGACAAACGAATTAACAGCTGTTAGTGACTTTTTGTTAAGTTTGTTTTGACATTTCATTATGGATAGACTTAAATCATTAAAACTAATTTTTGGTTAAGTGAAACGCATTTTGGTTATTTACAAAATAGTGTTTATGTTATCTTCGCCAATATTTGACAAAGGTGACCGTAGCTTTAGTGACATGTGGTTCCAACAGGACGAAGCCACATGCCACACAGCGCGAGCTACAATTGATTTACTCAAAGAAACTTTTAACAAAAAGTTATTTCACGTAATGGTCCAATTAATTGGCCACCAAGATCGTGTGATTTAACTCCATTGGATTATTTTATGAGGTTATGTAAATTTACTTGTCTAGATTGATATACCAGAGACAATTGAACATCTAGAACTCAACATTCGAAGAGTTATTGGCTAATTACGATCGTAAATGCTTTTAAAATTTTTGAGAATTGGTGTTCCAGATTGGGCCTTGTACGCCTGGCGGCCACGTGGCAGATATCATATTTAACATTAATATTTTCTATTTAGCCAAACCAGTTTCATTGATATTAAAAATATTTTTGTTTGTTTTATAATTTAAACTTGTGTAACTATAAAACAAACACCCGATATAACATCCATAAACATAACAAAAAACACTTGAAATCAACCTTATATTTATAAACAAACAAAAAATTATAAATAAAAATGAGATGATGATTACAGCAGTGCCAACAGCCGGTTGTCATAATGGCAGTGCTGTGCTGTCGACATGCGAGAACTTTGAAACCAGAGCCAATTTTGAAAAATAACTTTAAGGAATGTTTTCATCGGCTGTAAACCAAAAGTTGACGGGAAATTGCAAACTCTTGTAATTAACTTATAACGATAGAGCATTACAGTTTGAATATTTTTTTTTTATATATAAGACCAGCACCCAGGGATGGCCCCTACTCATGCAGTGCATTGTGCTGGTACCAGGAAATAGGTTATTGGAAGGAGGACATAGGGAATAGGGTTTATTAGGGCAATCAAGTGATTATTAATCTATTTTAATAACTACGTATTTTTATAAAAACTAAACTTCGCTGATTGAATAATTTATACGAATTGCCCTGTTCGCACGACACCTTCCTAATTGGTTTTGACAGTTAAATTGCGTAAATTTTATGTTAACCATGAAAGGTAAAGGAAAGGTAAGGAAAAAATAAAAAAAATTGTTGTTTAAAGAAATATATGATATAATTATTTTTTAGAAAATCAAGAAGAATAAAGCCAAAGGAATCGGAAATTTTGTTTGTTTTTTATGCTTGTGATAACAAAAAACCGATAAAAAGTAGAGGATCACATTGATTTTGTACTAATTTACAATGTAATTGAACAATTACAAGTTGAATGATGCGTTCTAAAAACTTTGTATGGAGAATTATGTTGATTTATGGTTGAGGGTTGAATTATGAACGAGAGAGGGAATTAGATTAAAACGTATTCGTTTTAAGCTTAATATAAAAGAAAACATCTTTGGTAATAAATGATGTCTTAAAATAGAATTTTCTTTGCCACATTTTATATGAGTGATTTTTGTTTTTAAATTTGGTTCGAGCTCTCAAAATAAATGCCTAATAAGGTTATCTCCCACGAATGTTCTTTATTGGTAACTTATTGCAATTCTTTAGGTTCATTGTTGTTTTCTTCAAGTACTTAAGTTCAAATATAAGCTCTGTACCCTGTACTGCCGAAATAAAGAAATGATATAAATCTGCTATATAAACCTTTCATGTACTCACTGAGTACTGTAAAGAATGAAGCATATCAACTGATTTAGAACAAAAATTGTATAGAGCAGTGATCAGGCCTGTTCTTACCTAAGGCTGCAAGCCCAACAGCGATGCCCTTGACACTTTGGCGAGAAAATTTCTCAGAAGAATACTCCAAACCGTTAGAGTAACAGCCAATTAATGTAAAAAGCGGAGAAATGTCGAGTTAATGATTGCATTGAGCGACTCATGGCTATCAATGTTGATCTCAACGAATAACGCCATGTAGCTTGACAGCATTCGAATTATATAACTAAGAAAATAAGTATGTTTTGGGAGTCCAGCAGGCAAGAGAGTGGGTAGGTGAACAATGTGATATCGGTTCTAAAAATGCTAAAGGTGTTTACAGAAGATTGAAATCAAATGAAAAAAGAAAACGATGGAAGACCGAGACTATAAAAGCTCTAGCGACAAAGGATAAAAAGGAAGATTATTGTTTGACTTAATTACATTTACATTACATTACATTTGGTTTTAATGTCGGTGGCTTATGCTAAGAAGGTCATGTATATGGTGGGCCATTTAAAAGTTTAAATTAAAAAATAAAATAAAACAAAAACGGTTGTAAATTCTGCCAAATTAATTTTTTTTGTTGTGAAGCACAATTATTCCGGTTAGAAATGAAATATTATTTTATTCATATGGCTGCCGCGGCTGGCCTCATAGTACCCCATTCCATCGGACTAATTTTCGAGAACTTTTTCGAGTGGCGTCGAATCTAGGCAATAGTATCACGAACATTGGCCCTCAAGTGCTCATTTGTCTCTGGTTTGTCGGCATAACACTGCCTTTAAAGGCGACCCACAGAAAATAATCCTACCGTGTCAAGTCGCAGCTTCTTGGCGGTCAACTTACATCACCGTTTCGGCTAATTAAACGGCCATCAAATGTTTGACGCAATAAATCGATTATGTCAAGAAATGTGTGGCAAGTTGCACCGTCCTGTTGAAACCAAATATCCTTCACATCAATACCATGAAGAGCGGGCACAAACAATCGGTTATTATGGTTTCCATTGGCCGTAATGGTTGCGAAATATGAAGTATGGGCCAATGATGCCTCCGCTCCACAAGTCGCACCAAACAGTCACTCGACATGTGTACATTGTCTTCTGTAAGACTACGTTTGGGTTTTCTAAGCCCCAAATACGGATATTATCCAGAGCTTTAATGATTGTCTGGAGAAACTTGGTTGCTGATGACTTATTAGCAATCCAGCACTCAACACAAGCTCAGCTGAGTCTAAGAGTACACGGTATGGGCTGATCTTTGAATCAAAAGGTCCATAACCAAATCCATGCATATAAACACCGAAAATACAACACCACTAACAATAGAGAACATACCACTGAAAGAAGTAATGGAATTCAACTATCTCGGACTTCGAAATACAGTTGCAAACATAAAAATAGTACTACCATTAGTATTTTATTTTGAAAAGGTGTACTAGGTCGATTGGCCTGCAAGTAAGCAACGCAATATTTTGTGGACTATGAGTCCAAAATTTTTCTGTATGGAAATTTTGATTGTAGACAATATGTTCGCCGTCGACCATCTTCAGTTTATTAGCCACAGTACACCATCAAAACTATTAGGCACGGTGGATCAAAAATTACAAAATGGGGTTATTTTTCGTATTATGGTGTGAGATTCATACAAAAAATAATTTGGCATTATGATCGACATTCAAAATGTAATATTGCCATACCTTTGAAATGGGTCTTCCAGCAAAACAAAGACCCCTAACATACAAGTAAATGAGCTAAGGCATGGTTTAGTGTTAATAACATTGAAGTTATGCAGTGGCCAGCGCAGTACCTCGATCTTAATCCAATTGAACATCTTTAGAGGGACTTAGAAAAGGTTGTACATGACTCAAAGCCATTCAATAGTGAGCAGTTTTGGCAAGTTGTTCAAAAAGCTTGGAAGGATATACTCATTATCCGATGTCAAATCTTAGTCAACTCAGTGCCACGTCGCTGTACTGCAGCTATAAAAAATAAGGGTTTTTCGACAAAATACTAGGCAGAACATTAAGAACCTACTGTTAAAAAAATGTTCTTCCGTGTATTTTGACGGAATTATATTTTAGCCCTAGACACTGCTATTTTAATGTTACGTAAAATTTATGTTTTTTGCTAATAACTATTATTTAATGAACGCAATTTGAAATTCCATTACTTTTATTTTTTGTTTTAATAAGCGGAAATCACTCTTTGTTGTAAATTTGCTCTGAATACATATGCTCTGAATTTCAGCTACAAAGAGTGTGTTGCTTTTATGGAACATTTAGCAAAATAGAAATATTAAAACAAATAAATAATAATTATTTTTTGAAAATTTTGTCCAAAAAAAGTTTTGTATATTAACTATATATTTTACACCTAACCCTGTCTTTAGATGATTTTTTACACGGTATCGATTGGAGTTTATCTACCGTGTAAAAACAGGTTTAAGTGTTTTTGGTATATAAACAAAATTAAAAAACATGGCTGTTTAAGTATATCAAAACTACAATGCTTTTTTGTTTAATAAGTGTAGCAAATGCCACTTTTATGTCATTTATTGTTGTGACGTAAAAAAATGTAGCGGATATGCTAGGTTTGTTACGTCTGCAAGACTTGCAAGGCCTGTTTCCAACAAAGAGTGATTTCCACTATAGTTTTAAAATAAAAATAAAAATTTTCGATCTTATGTATAATTTATAAAATAATCAAATATATAGTAGCACTGCTATATTCATGTTCTCAACTGTAGATACAAATAACAGGATGAAAAAAAGCAAAACGAGCGTTAGTAGTCTTCAACTAAGTCTAGAACATATCACAGATTAATCATAACACCAAAATACGTATATTCAACTCGAACGTAATTATTTTATATTGTTTCAAGCATTTGTAACTGGAAGTTTTAGAAAAATCTTGCGAATCTACTGGCCAAATATAATTTCGAAGTAACATCTAATATTCAACCAAACGCTAATGAATAAGGAGATTAGAAGCAGGTTATATACTAAAAAAAACTGGCGAGCAATTCTGGCAAAGAAGTCCTTGAATTCGACCAACAGGGCAGCCGACTCCAAGGTTGGAAACCCACTGGGTAACCCAATTAAGCCCAACCGGATTTTATTGGGTCTTATATATCAAAAAACCCAGGTGGGTTTTTTTATTTAAAGGCTTTTGTTGTTTATTTCCAATAAAAAAATTAAAAATTTACTTACTGGGAGTACAAACTAATTTGTTTTTTTTTTAGCTCAAATATGATAATGAATTAACAATTTTATCAAAATTAAAATTTATCAAATCACTGGCTTACATCTTTCCCCCAGCTCTGAGATAATGTCCGAATCCTGTCTTAGAAAAACTTGATTCGGTGACATATTATTGTAATAGATATTGCGTCCATCGAAAGCCAATAGTCAGAAGGATCTATGTTTGGAGAATTTGATCGTTTCTAAAAATTGTTTGGCAACTTTGCCATAAGAGAGAGCGAGCGTTGCCATGTTAAAGGAAAACTTTATGTGCCTGTTTGTCTGTCTTAATATGCTGGCTGTTTTTTTCATAAGACACGGCTTTCATTTTGTTAAGAATACCCGGTTTTAACAGCACATACTATACAATGCCGACTTGATCCCACTAAGAATGCAAAATTACATGGTAAATATTAAAACGACGTAATTATACTAACAAACAAAAAATATTGTCGAATTAAACGAAATTTGGAAACAGTTATTAAACCCAATAAAACTCAAAAAATCCCATCAAAAACTGGATAAAACCAGGTGGACTGGGTTTTTGCCAACCCTGGCCGACTTAGAGCCAAAACCAGCTTAAACTTGATAACGATACATTGAGGACGTACTAAAAACATAATGTAGAAAGTGTTGAAAATGTTATTGGGCAACTTTTTTTTTTGGCTAAGAACTAGAAATTTGAATGATAATAATATGGTATAACTTTATAACAAATTCGAAAATTTTAATAAAAAACTGCTAAAAAAAATATTTTTAGCCGAAACTTTCATTGTCATGGTTATTTTGAAATTTTGTCTAAAGATGTGTAAAACGCAAGCAACTAATAAAATAGAATTGTTGTATGAATACTTTTCATTTAAATTTTAACACAATTTTTTCTTCAAAATAACTTTCATTCTTTTCACTATTTAATTTCAACGACATATTTCACTTCAGAAAATTATAAAAAAATGTATCAACTATTCACTTTTTTTTGCTCATTACCTGCCACAACAGCACTGAGGCACAAGGCCAATACTATAAAGTATTTCATTTTCACTTAAATTCTATTTTATTCTATGGACTTTAATTTAATTTTTTTTATTAATCACTGTCGTTGGTGTTGCTTCCACCACAAACTATTCTTGAATGACTTGATTCTCGAATTCTATCGTTTATTTGAAGACTGTGTCATCTTTACGAATTCATGAAATTGCCACAGATAAGATTTCGAAAGACTTGAACCCAGCGGCGATTATGTTGACCTAGAATATATTTTTTTTTCGAATTGATAATCAAGAAAGTTTGTAGAAAAAATAAAAATATATTTTTTTATATTTTAATTAGTAGGAATTTTAATGAAATCGATGATTTTTTTTTAAAGCGCAAGGAACTGTTTATTTTTATAGAGAATTCAGACAATCTTTTGAATTCATACATACATACATATAAAGATGAAAATACAAAGAAAGTCGAAAAAATTTCCTTTTCGATGGTCTAATTACAAAGGAGGTCATTAAAAATAAAATAAATAATTATATATGTGCGAATATTAGCGATTTCAGTATTGATTTAAAAAAAATTATAAAATTGAAGGCCGTTTAATGTAAATATTTATTAATTATTAATTTTATTAATTCGAAAAATAATTACTCCTGAATACTTCTGACATAAATAATATTAACTTTTAAATCTAAGAAAAAAATGTTATTAACGCATTGGTAAGGAAAATAAAGTCTTAATGAATAAAATTCTATTCGTCTATCTTCTAATGTATTGGGTATGCAAGCTAATAATGAACTGATACATTATTTAAAGTATCGTCCATGGTTAGCCACTACTTTTTTTCATCTTTCTGGTAGTATATGGATTTCGCGCCAAAAGAACTCCTCCAGTTTTAAGGTAAAGAATGAATCTGATAACCTGTTCTAAAGTGAAGCGTATTCCAGTAAGAACGTTCTGCATCGGCCGAAACAAATAGTAGTCAGAAAGGGCAAGGTCTGGGCTATAAGGCGGGTGAGCCAAAACTTTTCGTCCACTGTTTTCCAAATAGTTTTTGACCGGTCTTGCAACATGTATGCAAGCGTTGTCATGATGGAAGAGTATCAATTGTATTCGGTACAGGTCCACTGTGATCGTCTACCCCATTTTCAACAGCTCATAATACAAAACACCCTTCTGATCACACTAAATACAGAGTATTACCTTGGCCTCATGGGTATTTGGCTTTGGCGTTGATTTGGCTGGTTGGCCGGGCTTTACATATGACTTTTGCGCTTGGGGTTATCGTATTGTGTTCATATTTCATCAGCAGTAACAATACGATGCAAAAATGACTTCTTTTTATAGCGTTCAGGCATAATTTCCTTTCAACATCTCTCGGCTTCAGTCCATATGGAACCCAATTTCCTTGATTTTAAACGTAGGGAAATGATAATGCAAGATCTTGACAATAATCTTCGTCGAGTAGTGATTCCAATTTCTCATCTTTAAACTCTTTCGGCTGACCAGGCCTCCCCATGTCTTCTGTATCGAAATCAGCACTTTTGAAACGCGCAAACCATCGTTCACACGTTTTTTTAATTGGTGCATGTTGACCGTAAACTTCTATTAACAATCGATAACTTTTAGCAGCCGTTTTCTTCAAATTAAGAATGGTTATCTTTTTAGACACAAAATTCGACATTATTATGGCGATTGAAAAAAAATGATTGCTTACATTATCAGGAAATTCTTAAGAAGCACAACGTACTACCACCAGTGATACACGTTAATCCAGAGATTATGCTAAATCCCAACCTACAGATACAATTTTAACGTCACCTTCGGGTATCGGAGAAATGTAAGCGCCATCGCACAACTGAAAAATTGTAAATCTGCTCGGATGTTTAAAAGGCAAATCCCACTATTATCGTCAACCATTGTTTCATAATCTATGGCACACGAAATATTTTCCACAATAGAGAAATCGCACTAATTGCCAAGATATGAAAATTTTTTTGACGGAATGGTGCTTAACCGTATTCTAGGACATTTTTTTAAACAAGGATCAAGGCAAAGTTGATCCTAGCAGTTGTAGATTTAATCAGATAAATAGCCTTGGAAATAGAAAAGTATAATGTGTAGAAAAGTGTAAAGTGTAAACTTAACATCACATTTATTGACTTCGAAAAAACTTTCGACATAATAGACATTAAGGACATAGTAGCGACCAAAAGTGAGTACATCAAGAACAGTTGCCACAACTTCGATTTTTTTGTAACCAAATTTCAATAAAAAAGTAACCAAAATTTTAAATCATAATTTTAATACGAAAAACATTTAAACATCATTTTAGATATGGAATTTATAGCAATAGTGACTGAATATATGCTGGTGAAAAAAACTTGGTACAACAATTGATGGAGCATATTCTCCTATTTGTTCTAAACATTTTAACTATGTATTAACAAGCTTCGCACAATAGAAAATATCGTAATTTCATATGTTTGGTTTAGAGGTTTTAAAATTTATTTGTGGATGATTTTAGCTCAATAGCCTTTACTAACAGATATCTTAATATGTCGCTAAATACCCGAACCAAAAACATAGCGTTGAAGTGAAATGTGTCTCATATTTATTCTCACTTATCTACTGAACGAAATAGTAAAGAGTCTGCCAAATAAATTTTTATTATTATTTTTTTTTTTTTTTAAATGCTATAAAAAAAACTACGGAATATTTTCTCAAATTTCTTTTTTTTATTTAAAAGTACAATCCTTCCGGTTAATAATGGGAAATAATTTCATTCAAATGGCTGCCACGGCAGGCCATGCAGCAGCCTACACGATCGGTCAAATTTTTAAGCACATTATCGATTGTGTGCAGCTGTATTTCACCAATGGCTTCACGAATATTGTCCTTTAAAGCGTCAATTATCTCTGGCTTGGTAGCGTAACACTTATCTTTGACGGCACCCCACAAATAATAGTCCAACGTTGTTCAAGCGTATACACAATCATATTCGTTCAGCGGAAGGATAAAACTAATTATCTGTCAAATCAGACATGAGCTAAGTATTACCATTCACGAAATAAGCCCTAGTTGAGAAAAAAAACGTTAGATGGCGGACCCTTTATAAACAACTAAGTTTTATTGCTTTGATTGCTTATCCTGAATATGATCCACCGATCTCATCGTGCGAGTTATTACGCAGCTCAGAAGTAATGATTTTGACACGAAAAAGGAAGTCTTCTAAGGTCAGGCAAAAATAATCTAAGATGATGAATTGAAGACATTGCTCTATGAAGATTATTGTCAAACTTAAAAATTTACTCAAACTGGAAAAAATTGTAGCTTGAATGTGGCATTATTACTGGCAATGAAAAATATATCTCTTAGAACAATGCTTGGCCAAAGGTTCCAAGATCAGTTGAAACTATTTAGAAAATAGTTTCAGCCGCCTTATAATTCAGACCTTGGCAGTCAGACTACCATTTGTTTCGATCGAAGTATCTTTCACTTTAGAAGAGAGTGTGGCCTCAAAAAATTTGCAGTCTTTTGGCACTTAATCTATATGTTACCAGAAGGATGGGAAAGGCCATAGCATACTCACAACAAAAGGCCAAAGTTTGCCCAAAATCCCGTTTTTAAAGTGATACACTGAAAAAGCAAACAACTAAAAAATAAACAACAACACAAATAAACAATTTTTAAAAGCAAAGCGATATTCGCCCGCTCCCATTCACATATATTCAACAACTAAACAAAATTTGTTATTTTATTTATTATCTTGTTATTATCTGCTTATCTTTGTTCGGTTGTATACATATAGTATTGGACAAAACATATGCACGAGCTTGCACTTACCATCAGTCAGTGCTGCCAATTAGCGCCTTTCGCGCTATATTTAGCGCGTTCCAACTACCGAAAAGTCGTGTTTTTTCTCTTTAGAGCTTTTCTATTTGCATTTTTTTATAAGAAATAGAAAATTACGTCTTTACAGATAATAAAAATAGTATTTTTCAAATTATTTAAAGTAATATAGAAAATATAAAATATTTTAAAGAAGAAAGCTAAGAATTTTATTATTAATTTGCATATTAGATCCTTTAGGATTTTAAGAGGATCATAGGGCTGTAACAAAGTCTTTCCATCTAACCTGATCTAACCCGTCTCTAAGTTATTCTTAGGGAAACAGCTTGTCTCTCAATCTGTCTCCTCTAGAAATGTTTTTTCAGTTTCTTCTTACAGAATATTTTCCAGATAGTATATATATTATCAAAATGTGGCGTCGCCAGCAGTTTATATGTGTCTGGATGGAATTGACATCAAACATAGCTGCATTCCATGACCCGCATTGATATAAAAAGAGACTTCATACACTAGTTAAAAATATTAATTTTCGTATTTGAGAGATAAATATAGAACGCTCCATTGCATTCATTCAGCCAAAAGATTGGCTGTCTAGGTTTAATCTGTTCTGAATATCAGTACTGGAACTGCCGGACATAGTGATGATACTGCCGAGATAGCAAAAAATCGGGGTATTACCCACATTTCGATTTCTAATTAGAAAGATTATAGTGTTATTAGCGTTAATTTGATAATTTTAGCTTTGGAGATGTTTATCCGCAAGCCCACTCTGTATGTCTCTCGCAATGTCTGTGAGCCTGCAGGTAGATGTCGTCTGCATAATATAGGTCTTCTAACTTTGTGTAAAGTACCCAAATTATACCAACCCGTACATAATCGAGGACAATTGTTAAACACTAGTGGAAATAGCACAACTTTGCCTAAAACTTCTGATAGGTACTACATTATTGGAGATATCAACAGAACAACAATCCGAAATGCACAGATAAATGAGTGAAAGAGTGCCACCAGTAAATCTGTGGGATATTTTAGATCTTTAAATAAATCGCGATGATTGCAGAAATAAGGGCGAACTTTATTGACTAGTTAAAATTGCATTTAATGCTTGAATGCAATTTCTGGTGAAACATTATCGAATCTAATCGAGTCAATAACATGAATATGTAAAGAACTTCAAAAATAATAATGGCTATGCAATTAAATATTAGTAAAATTAATATTTTAAGTGAATTTATTGAAGACGTGCTTATGTTTTGTCGCATTCAAAAAACTGTGTTCAACGTACAAAGTGATTTTTTCTAAGTTAAATAGAAATTTTCTTTATTTTTTTTTATATTTTTTAGTAAATTTCAATAATTAACTTTATAAATAAATAAAATAGTTTAAAATTCAAAAGTGTTTGCTTTTATTACTGAGAAATGTTTTATTAAACAGAAGTTCGTGCGTATGTTTTGGTCAATACTGTATACGCTGTAGAAAATTTTCAGCCAGATAAAGCTCAAAAGAGCTTAACTGTTCAACTATGCAGTACATGCTTAGAATTTTTGTCGAAAAGTTTCCGAAAATTTATAAATACGCAATCAAATAAAGGGTCCGCCAAATAAATTTTGTTTTGAAAATGCTATAAAAAAACTACTGAATATTTTCTCCAATTTCTTTTTTTATTTGAAAGTACGGTTAATAATGGAAATAATTTCATTCAATTGGCTGCCTCGGCTGGCCATGCAGTATCCTGCACGATCGGTCGAATTTTTAAGCACATTATCGATTGTGTGCAGCTGTATTTCACCAATGGCTTCACGAATATTGTCCTTTAAAGCGTCAATTGTCTCTGGCTTAGTAGCGTAACACTTATCTTTGACGGCACCCCACAAATAATAGTCCAACAGTGTCAAATCGCGGCTCCGAGGTGGCCAAACGACATCAGTTCTGCGGCTGATAGTACGATCTTCAAAAACAGGGCGCAAAACATCGAGTTTAGCTTCGGCTGTGTGGCACGTAGCGCCGTCCTGTTGAAACCAAATGTTGCTAATATCCTCCTCTTCAATTTTTGTGAACAAAAATTCGTCCAACATGGCCGGATAACGATCGCATTGATTGTAACGACCACTCCTTGCTCATTTTCGAAGAAAAATGGCAAATTATGCCTCTGGACCAAAATCCCCACCAAACAGTGACTCGTCTTGGGTTTATCGGCTTTTCAATGTATGCGTGCGGGTTTTCTGTGCCCCAAATGCGATAATTTTGCTTGTTTACATACCCGCCAAGATCAAAATGAGCTTCACCTGAACACATTGCACACATTCTGCAACATTACCATGATTTTGAAAGTAATGTTGCAATATTCCCCAGAGTTGTTCAAGCGTATACACATATTCGTTCAGGGGAAGTATAAAACTAATTATCTGTAAAATCAGATATGAGCTAAGTGTTACCATTCACGAAATAACCATTCACGAAATTAATAAAAAGTATCAAGTTAAAATTCTGAAATAAGAGAAAGGAAATTTGACTTAAAAAAAATCCGTCTATGCTCGGTTTTGCAAGTTTCGCTTAAAAAGAGAGGAACTTACAGGATAAAAGATTTAAGTATTATCTATTCAAGTGACCAATGTTGTTTTTGCATGATAATATTATGATTTCAGACTCCATTAATTTTAGCTCGACCTTCAAACGACCTTTTTGCCTTGACCTTCAAATGTGTCTGATGCACGAATATGATCTTGCGGTATTTTAGCCCATTCCCATACAATTTCTTTCCTCAGCACATCCAAAACGGCCAACATGAAATAGTCCATCGAATATGTATCTGGCCAATTCAAAAGCTATTGTTAGGACGAAATGAAGTATAGAACATAGTTTTTCAATCATTCCTGTTGCACACGAGCTTAATAAAACGGTGAAGTTACTGAAACATCCATGGCTCTAAAGCAGTTTCCAAAATATTTTCCCGATAATAAGTTGTATTAACTTTGACAGCAAGCTTGATGAAAATGATTGCACGGCATTTATCGGTCGTAACAGCTGCCAATAACTTTACTTGAGATGTAAAATTACTTCGGGTGGCTGTTCATAGGCTAAAATTGTACTGAGCGCATTCAGTTAAGTAAAGGCGATCATTCTGAGAAATAGAATTTTTTTTTTATCAGAGAACACGATGCTTGTTGCTCTTTCGATTATAAGTTTTTATTAGCTTTGGTATATGATTGCGTGCCTTTTGGAACTTGTAAGGCTTTACCTTAAGCTCAATTTGGAATATGCGTTGGATACTTCACTGGGATATTTTTCAGCTGTTATTGGCAAGTATATTCTGAAAATTAGGGTTTGCATTTAATCGCAGGTTTTCCTAATCGAGATTACGTTTAAAAAAAAAGTCCGTTAATCGCGATTACCGATTAATCGTAGTTTATTTAAAACAAAATGGCGTGGTGTAGTGGTTAGAGCGCACGCATAACAACACAGACGACCCAGCTTCGAGCCCCAGCAGAGGATATGACGAAGAAAAAATGTAATTGTGGTTTTGAATGTTTAATAAAAAGGCTTCAACTTCTCTCCAGACAAACTCCATCTAAAAAAAAAGAAGAAAAAAGCCCTCCTGACCTTCCCGCATACCTCTGGCGATGATGACAAACATCAAACGAATGATCAGGAAAAACACGCCACCTACTGGGAAAAAATTACAATGCTAAAGTAGAGATCACCAATTAGCAAGGATCTTCACCACTACACAAAAAATAATAAAAATCATATGGAGGAAGCTACAGCGGATTAATCATCTACTTAGCTTTAAAATATCAAATTGATTAAATAAACTGAAACAAAGCAATAGATGCTTTGTGGAAAGCCAATATGCTCGCTAGAGGAGTGATGGAGAAAGAAAATAAAACCAAACTAAAATTTATAATCCCTTAATTAAGAAAACAAAAGTAATACTAGTTTCATACATAATTATAATTATTTAAATAATAAAATTTTAAGAAAATTATTAAAGCACTTAATGATTGGTCACTCAGACGAGATAGTATTCTTGTGCAAAAATTGGTTGCTATTAAAAACGCTCTTTTAAATTCTTTTAAAGATAGATTCACCGTTTGAATAGCCCTGTGTAGTAAAGACATATTTTGTCTCTTAATCTTTGTTTTGCTATATACGAAAAAATTTTGGCGCAACATATCAATATCTTCTATTGGAAAGGGGTCAGCAAGAGCTCTACCAATTTTTGCCTGTAACTCAGTTTCATATTGACAATGTTATTCACATTCTATCACCTTGTCATAACAAACATTGTTATCTTTTGAATTTTCAAATCCTTATAAGCGTTTAAGTAAATGTGTAGAATAATTGATCAAATATTTTTAGTAGTATTGCCGAGTTTAAAATATATGTTGCTAAGTTTATAACGTTTTCGTTTTGTCTTTTATCCATTCTCTTCTTCTTATGCATTCCTAATATATGAATTTTTCAAGCAAAATTATCGACATTATTAACTTGTATACCCAACAGTAATGCTGGCGAGAGTATAATATACTTAACTTCCCATTTCTATCACTCTAAAATCACCATCGTTTGTTAAAAATTAATGTTCTGAAAATAAAATTTTTTATCAATGATATTTACTTCACTGTCACTTTTTTTCCTTTAAAATTTCTTGATCAACTTTGTGCTTATATTTTGACCAGTGCACAGGGCACTATGAGCTATAATGTGTTTTGGCGTTTTCACGTTCTGTGCGTATTTCAAACAGCAGGATGCTAATTTTTGTGCTATTGAGGAAGCTCTAGTCCACATGGCTTCACCATACAGCAACTGAAGTTAAATTTTGTCATATTATATTCCTTCGCATAATAATTTCAATCTTAGATGGACTTGGATCACTTTCTAAATGAACATATCATATTTTCAATACTGTTAAGAGGTAAAACTTTCATCTCACAAATACCAGATTCTTAAATTTTTTACTAAAAATTGTTTTCACACTAATATGTAGATCGTAACAATTTTTTCCTTAATAACTACCATTACATCGTCTGTTTAAAAAATAGATTTGCCACACTTTCAAAATAAACGGCTCGAATAACGTTTTTTTTTTTTTAATTTAGTTACGTTGTTTCAGATATATTCGTATAAATGTAGCGGCATATTTTGCGTTACCAAATGGTAATTGTGGATAATTTCTGGTTAACTTAGATAATATAAGCCATATTATATATATATATATATATATATATATATATATATATATATATATATATATATATATATAATATATATAATACATATCTATCTATATATATATATATATAATACATATCTATCTAGAGCTAACACTTTAATCCCATTTCACTTACTCGTTGTTGTCGAGATATCGACATCTAATTGTCTTCTCCAAGTATGGGCGTGTCTTCAATCTAGCGCAGCATATGACCAATTCAGTTCCATTAGCACTTAGGAACTTCTGTTGTTAAAGGCGTTTGTCTTGTCACTGACCTCAGATCGACGTTAGATATTGTTCTCGTCCAAAAGATTCTTACTATTCTTCTCAAGCATCTGTTAATGAAAAACTAAATTCCGTAGAGATCACCTGGACCAGCGTTCCACGTTTCGCATCCATACAGCAAGTTGATTTTATATTTAAGTTGACGATTACTATTTTAGTCTGCCACGATATTAGTGCAGATTTCCATACGGGGCTCAGGAGCCCAAAAGTGCCTTAACGTAACTTCAACTTTTATGTCTTTCTTGTCACCCAATTAATTCCCGGTGGTGTCCCTTTGCATTTCAGCGCTTTCCATATCGTCGCATAGTCGAGAGTATCGAATCCTTTGGAGGGACGGAATCCATCTTGCTGTAGTCTAAGGTCAGGTTCTAAGGTGAGACCGCTTGTTATAATGTGCGCTATTATATTATTGACCATGCTCAGCGAAGTTATTCCTCTCCTATTCGCACACACCGATAAATCACCCTTTTTCGGGATTTTCACAATAACACCCTCTTTTCCAGAAACTATTTATCAGTGGCATAAGTAGCTGAGCGCTTACTTACGGATCGGCCTTTAATACATCTGGTAAGATGTTGTCTACTTCTGGAGCCTTGTTGTTTTTCAACGCTTTTATTGCCTTCACTATTTCCGCTAATAATAGAGTGTGTAGAGTGTGGATATAACAACATCCACTCTCACTGTGTTTTCCTCACAATTACGTACAGTATATCAAGAATGAGTTTACACATATAAAAATAAAAATCTTTTTTAAATTTAATTGGCAATAAAATATCAGGGTTCATTATTACAAACATATTTTTTGTTGTAGATAATTTATGCAGTATCTTCAAAGGATTATCAACAAAAATATTCCAGTTTATTGCAAATTAAGTGAAAAATGCAACAAAACCAAATATTACCCAACTTTTTAAGTGTCAAATAACTCTTTAGACACCTATTGCTTATTACTCAATTTAGCATTTATTTAAAGATCAAATGTGTTTTGCCGTCATATTTAGAGTTGGTTATGGTTTTCTGCAATTTTATAAATAAGTTGGTGATAATTTTTTGATATGCAAATCTCATTTAGTTCAATATTACACAATTTAAAAGATGCCACGAAAAAAGTTATTTAGGTTATAGCCGATTTATCAAAATGTTTTCAGTGACAAGAAAAACGATTTACAATGTACAAAATCGAGCTGAAAAACGTGGAAGTAAATAATAAGTAAACATGCAGAGCGTATTATTATTACAATAATCGCTTAAAACCCTCAAATTTGTACAGGAACACTTGTGAAAGAGCTTGGAGAAGAGTGTGGTGTTGTCGATTATCATTAATCGGTTCGACAGGCAGTTTTAAAATATAAATAATAATAAAGAGCAGCACATAAGCAATCATTATTATCTGCAGCAAACATAGATAAGCGTTTTCTCGTCGCCATTACGAACGTTTAACAACCGTCTCACTATTGGAATAACGTTATAATTTGTGCTGAAATGAAAATGGTGTAGTATTACAACGTTGAGCCTACAATAGTGTGGAGAAAATCCTCAAGATCGCTAGAAAGAGTATTATCATTCCAAATGTTAAATTTTTAAAAATTTCAATATTGGTTTAGGGGTGTGTCTTAAGGGAAGCGTAGAAGACTTTGCTTTTATAGAATTAACAATGGATGCTCGAAAATACTAAGACAGTTTAAAGACCCATATGATAAGCAGCCTTGGGAATTTCGTGTTTTCAGGGACAGCAAATAACAATTTAAATATTATCAGGACAACGATTCTATGAATAATTCGCATATAGTGCGAATGTGGTTCTTTATAACTGGGGAAATAGAGACTTCTGCACAAGCCGCCGACTTCAACCCTATTAAAAATTTGTGGGCTTCTTGAAAAAAAAAAAATAGCTAAACGCCTGCCAAAGAATATAATAGCATTCAAACTGCAGTAATGGAAGTATGACAAAAAATACCGGCAGATTATGGTCTAAAACAGTTGGTTAATTCCTTGAAAAAGCCATTGCAGTGTGTAATAAATGCAAAAGGAGGTCATACCAAATATTAAAAGTCTAATAAACGTTTTTATTATCCGCTAAACACATTTTCTAATTTTTGTGCAAAGAGTTAGTTGACAATAGCAAATGTGAGCAAAATATGTTTTTGGTAAATTTCTTATGAGTTTTAAACTGAATTTGTTCTATTTTTTATTTATGATTTTAGAAGATATGTACGAGTATATTATTAAATTAAATTTAAAAAAATAGTGTTAGGAAGCAAAAAGTGCCATTTATTTTCAATGTGTAAACTCATTCTTGACACACTGTACATATGCTGACTTGTGTTTGTGTCATATTTCCAAGCATTCTCGCATAATGTTCGCTCCATACTGCAAGCTGATCTTGTTTCGAAGGTGGTATATCACCCCCGAAAATTTTCAGACGGCGATTAGATAAACTACAATCTGAATAGAAAATAAATGTAAAAATTAGTTTGAATACGTCGGCAAGAGGCTTAGTTTTCATCTTAAGTAGTCACTAAGAAAAAATTAAAAATACAATTAATTGTTTGTTTTAATATTTTTATGAATAAAATTTAATTGTTCATTTCCTGTTAACATTGAAATTCTAAGGTAACTAAGCTACAGCTAATAAATTTTAAATAAAATATATAAAATACATGCAAGTACACAATTACATACATACACATGTATGTACATATGTATATAATATTATCATATATTTAGCAAAAATAATTGTATTTATAAATTATAAAAAAATTGATATGAGTATTAAATAATTTATTAAATATTCTTATATTTTGTATAGATAATACGAATATTAAATAAAATAAATTTTAATAAGAAATTTCATCAAATAATTTAATATAATAATTTATTGCAATGTGTATGTACGAGTATAAAAACACGAAAGTAAATAAAAATGTTTGCAGAAAAAAAAAACTTATCAAAACGTTTTCACAGAAACGAAAAATTTACGATTCGACCTTGTAGGTGGTTATTTTGCCATTGTCATTGATTGTTGTCTGGGCCCCACGATGACTGGTCTTTTTGCCATTGATATCTGAACTGCTGCTATACGAGCTGACAGAGACACCTTTGTAGCCACCAGGGCTAACAGGTGAGAAACGATTGCTGATGTTGGGAATTGACTGTGGAAGGAAGTAAGTAAGTAAAGTAAGTAAAATTTTAAAAGTAGTTTTAATTTCCAGACTTACAGGATTTTCAGGGCTAATAAAAGCTGTTTGCTGAGCACCATCAAGGCCAACTGAAGCAGCAGCTGCCGAGTAGTTGGGAGAATAACGATTATCCTTGTTATTACCCTTGTTATTATGATGCTGATGTCTGATATTATTCAAAAAGGCAGCTTGCTGACGACGTATGAAACTATAAAATAATAAAAAATATATAATTAATAAAAAAATAAATGAAATATTTAAACATTATTTTTTGATATTAAATTTATTAAAATTAGCAGAAAATTAAATGCTTGTTAGGAAAGAGCTTAAAAATATTTACTCATAGTCTGGCAAATCATTTGGCATATTCGAAGCCTCAGCTGTCACCGTCGAATCACCCGTTTGAAATATCGAAGCAATTGCACTAACAAAAGAAATGTGTTTAGTAGAAAATATAGGAGTTAGAATAGAGCATTTAAATAATAGAGAGTTAGTTTGACCTTTACGACCAAAAAGCAATATAACATACACTCTAAACAAAGTTCTTTAGAAATAAAAAATTTTATATTAAACGGAAAACTCAGTATTACCTTTGCTGAGCAGCTTGTTGAGCCAAAATTTGTGCAGTCAATTCTTGATGAAAGGTAAATGGATCCAAGAAACCGAAACCAAAGTCAGGGACAAAAGAAAAATCATCGTAATCACCATTGTAGTTGCCAGTATAGCCGCCTTGGGCACCATTCGAATTGGCATAACTTGATGAATATGAACCGACTCCGCGCTTTTTCATATTCTTAGAACTGGAGGCTATAAAATAGTTTAAATTGTTTTTGAATAAAAAATAATTCTTTTTATAGTACATTTCAACGTTCAAGATGGATTTATTTAAATCTCATTGCTTTTGAAATGTTTAAAGAAACATTTACAGGAGGCTAATTAAAGAGTATACAAAATTATAATTGGAAAACGTAATACGGAAAAATGAAGCATTTTCTGTCTAAGTTCAAAATTCTCTTAAGATGACAATGCTGTTTACTAATATGTATTCACCATATCGAGCAATGGCCAGATAGAATTCCCAATTAATTAAGCCATCATGAAACCTTGCCTAGACTGTTTTTTACGAATACGTGTCCATAGTATAGCTGCAGAACTATCGATAGTCGGCCCACTCGATAGTTTCGATAGTTTGCAAAAAAAACTATCGATAGTATCGATACTATCGGGTTCTTTTAAGTGCTACTTGTGGCAACAATATTAGAATTTAAGTTAAAGGCAAAGAATAATAATAAATATTCAGTGTTGAAACAAATAATCGGGACACTTTTTTTCAGTATGTCACAAAATTCAATGTACTGAAGATTTTTGATGGAAGAGTAATGCTTATATATAGCGAAACCTGTTCAGACTATGAAGTGCTCTAAAACTATAGTAATTAATAAGATCCAATGAAAGAAAACTGCAGAGACTATGGGAAGAAAGCAAAGAACAACTGTCAGTGTTGACAAACTTTTAATTCGTACTTCAAACTTAAACAAAATGATTCATTTAGTTGATGTTTGACAGCCGCTCATAACATACAAAAAATTTTAAAAAATTTACGATATAGCGATAGCCGATGGGTGATTAAAAATACGAGATATGGCGAAATCCATAGGCATCCCACTTGGCTCAGTAGTTTATAAAGGGTCCGCCATCTAACGTTTTATTTTCAACTAGTGCTTATTTCGTGAATGGTAACACTTAGCTCATGTCCGATTTGACAGATAATTAGTTTCATCGCTGGGAATCTGGGCCTGCGATCGACTTACAGAATATGCCGATTTTGCCAAAAAAAAATCATGTTTTCAGATGAAGCTCGTTTTGATCTTGGCGGGTATGTAAACAAGCAAAATTGTCGCATTTGGGGACAGAAAACCCGCACGCATACATTGAAAAGCCGGCAAACCCAAGACGAGTCACTGTTTGGTGCGGATTTTGGTCCAGAGGCATAATTGGGCCATTTTTCCTCGAAAATGAGCAAGGAGTGGCCATTACAGTCAAAGGCGATCGTTATCGGGCTATGTTGAAGCAATTTTTGTTCACAAAAATTGAAGAGGATGATATTAGCGACATTTGGTTTCAACAGGACGTCGCTACGCGCCACACAGCCGAAGCTATACTCGATGTTTTGCGCCCTGTTTTTGAAGATCGCATTATCAGCCGCAGAGCTGATGTCGTTTGGCCACCTCAGAGCTGCGATTTGACACCGTTGGACTATTATTTGTTGGGTGCCGTCAAAGATAAGTGTTACGCCAAAAAGCCAGAGACAACTGGCGCTTTAAAGTACAATATTCGTAAAGCCATTGGTGAAATACAGCTTCACACAATCGATAATGTACTTAAAAATTGGACCGATCGTGTAGGCTACTGCATGGCCAGCCGAGGCAGCCATTTGAATGAAATTATTTTCCATTATTAACCGGAAGGATTGTACTTTCAAATAAAAAAAGAAATTTGAGAAAATATTCAGTGTTTTTTTTATAGCATTTTCAAAATTCAAATTTTTTGCAGTAATGTTTAGAGTTGTTCAGCCGGAATATGGATGAGTTTCCTCGACAACACATCAGACACCAAACAGCAATTAAAACAGTGGGTTCCTCGGTATGAATCGGAATAAAAGATGGTTGTCATATATTAGTCAATGACCACAATAACACATTTAAAATCATCATCGGGCAGTCAGTCGTGTGAGCTCTTATTTATTGACTACAATACAGCATTTTAGAAGATAGAAGCTGTGCCGAAATACACATGAAAGCGTGCAATAGAGAAATACATATAACAGTATGCATAGTCATTCAACGAGGAGAACAGCATAGCAAAGGACCGGAGTAAATGGCGAAATTTTGTTAAGGCCCTATGCTCCACTGGGAGCCAAAGGACATAAGTTGAGGATTAAGACCACGAAATGCTTCCTTATATGCCTTATTCTCAGGACTTAGCCCCGAGTAATTTTGTCTTGTTTGCAAATTTGACGAAATGGGATTTGACTCCAACTATAAAATCATCTCACAAACTATGTAGATACGTCCATACATATGTACTTCTTATTTTTTTGGAAAAAAAAGCAGTCAGTAATGCTTTCTAAAAATCAGAGAAAAGTCATACGGTTATCCTAAAAATCCTCTAACAAGTCATGTCTAAATAAACATTTTTATACAGTAGACGTGAGTAATAATGCAGTAATAATACTAATAATAATTCTCATAACATTCCATGGAGGAACAAGGGGACTTTTTGTCAGTCAATGAGCTGCTCCCTATTCCATTTTTAGATTCATTGCAAAGATTTTACAATTTAACGCTGGCTCCGAACGGCAAATGTATTAGAGAAGTTTTGAATAGTAGTAATACTTATAACCATTTACTAGCTAATGTTACGAGGTGATACCGCTGTAGAAAAATTTGTTTCTTTTTCGGATGGTCTCGCCTGGGACTGTACCGTCAAGTCCCTTGGTTGGTAATTGGGTGTCTTAACTACCATAACCACTAATGCCAGATGTGACGATTATCGTCATGTTGACCATTTTAGGTGCCAAAAACAAACAAATGATGACTTGGCGTTTTTTGCTCTTAGGATGAAGATTTTTGTTAAATAATAAAAATTTACTACATTTTGAGTAAAAGCTGTTTTACTAAAGTATAGACACGTATTATTAGTCATTTAGAAAAGAAAGTTAAAGGAATATGTTTGTATAGGGTGGACCATTTAAAAGGTAAAATTTAAAAATACAATAAAACAAAAATAGTTTGAAATTCTGCCAAAATTATTTTTTTGTTGTGAAGTACAATTGTTCCGGTTACAAATGAAATATTATTTCATTTACATGGCTGCCGCGACTGGCTTCACAGTACCCCACTCGATCGGACCAATTTTCGAGAACTTTTTCGAGTGCATGGGGTCGTATCTCGGCAATGGCATCACGAATGTTGGCCTTTAAATGCTCAATTGTCTCTGGTTTGTTGGCATAACTCTAGTCTTTAACGCCGCCCCACAGAAAAAATCCTCTTGGCGGCCAACTTACATCACCATTTCGGCTAATTCAACGGCCGTTAAACATTTGACGCAATAAATCGATTGTGGCAAGAGATGTGCGACAAGTTGAAACCAAACATCGTTCACATCAATACCATGAAGAGCGGTCACAAGAAATCGGTTATCGTGGTGCGATAGGTGTCTCTATTGACCGTAATGGTTGCGTCGTCCTCATTTTCAAATAAATACGGACCAATGATGCCTCCGCTCCACAAACCACACCAAACAGTCGTAATTGATGCATTGGCTTCTGTAAGACCACGTTTGGGTTTTCTGAGCCCCAAATACGGAAATTTTGTCTCTTTACGCAACCATCAATATGGAAATGAGCTTCATCCGAAAAGATGATTTAGCATTTTATTTTATTTTTTTATATTTATTTTTTTGCAATTTCCAACCATCCTGTTGAAACCAAACATCGTTTACATCGATACCATGAAGAACGGATACAAAAAAATGGTTATCATGGTGCGATAGGTGTCTCTATTGACCGTAATGGTTGCGTCGTCCTCATTTTCAAATAAATACGGACCAATGATGCCTCCGCTCCACAAACCACACCAAACAGTCGTAATTGATGCATTGGCTTCTGTAAGACCACGTTTGGGTTTTCTGAGCCCCAAATACGGAAATTTTGTCTCTTTACGCAACCATCAATATGGAAATGAGCTTCATCCGAAAAGATGATTTAGCATTTTATTTTATTTTTTTATATTTATTTTTTTGCAATTTCCAACCATCCTGTTGAAACCAAACATCGTTTACATCGATACCATGAAGAACGGATACAAAAAAATGGTTATCATGGTGCGATAGGTGTCTTTATTGACAGTAATGGTTGCGTCGTCCTCATTTTCAAAGAAATATTGCATCCGCTCTATAAGCCACACCAAACAGTAACTCGTAATGAGTGCATTGCCTTCTGTAAGGCCACATTTGGGTTTTCTGAGTCCCAAATATGGCAAGTTTCCTAATTAACAAATTTGCTTATTTCAAATTTAAACCCTTAAATGGCTCTCCCGATAGAAAGAAAGGTGTAAAAAGCACAGAAGTTATCAATTTTTTTCTTATGCATGTGTTCTCATAGTTAATCATTTTCGTATTATGTATTTGGAAAAAAAATTTTAACATTCGTTACGTTTTAAAATCCATAACGATAGATGAAAAAAGTGGACTCAGATTTCTGTAAACAGCATATTTTGCGTTAAAACTTACATTTTTATTAAAAAATGCTGAAGTACAGAGTGGAACGAAACCAAGAGCATGTTTTGAAGTTGAAGTAAAGAGTTCCGCTAAATACGCTATCAAATAAAACAAAACTTCATACAATTATTCATTGTTAGGTCCTTAAAAAACATTAACAAAACGTATCATATTCAAATACTGGAACGAGAGAAAGGCAATTATCTAAAAAAAAAATTCCGCATTTACTTTGTTTCTCACTTTTCGCTTAAATACACTTCTTAAAGCTCTTCACCTATTGTGGCACTTTTAAAATATTAAAAAGTAGTCTCTACAATATTACCCAAAATCATTAGAGAAATCTGATACCTTTCGTATTATTTTCGCTGGCATAGTTTCTCGAAGCCAAATTATATTTTTCTAAGCGTTTGAACGGCAACAGCCGTTCTTAAAGAATTTTAGCGGTCTGTCTTTGGCTCACCATCTCATAAAAACACGACTTTATCTACACATATAAATTAACATTTTGTGTGTTGTGATGATATTTTTTAATGTTTTGACGACTTTACAGAACATGACGATGATTTCAACAATTTTCTTTGTTTTTAGAAAATTTGTCGATTTTATGGCCAACGGTCCTAGCAATATGTGGCATCTCCAGCAATGCTAAGCTTTATTGACTTTTGTGCTTATAATAACAATAGTGTCTTAAGAAATTTGA
The DNA here is from genome assembly GCA_023159175.1 of Wohlfahrtia magnifica. Taxonomy (NCBI): domain Eukaryota; kingdom Metazoa; phylum Arthropoda; class Insecta; order Diptera; family Sarcophagidae; genus Wohlfahrtia; species Wohlfahrtia magnifica. Next base: position 1,159,427 of record JAKWBJ010000178.1, read on the forward strand.
ACAATCAGGGTATCTCGAAAAGTCTGCCTATTTGGCAATTAGCCAACAGCCGACATTAATGACGTTTTCTTTTCTGAAAAAAAGTTTTGCACTTTGTTATCCCGTCTTTTTTGCATTCTTTTTGAAAAAAAATTATTAAAAGTAAGCGTGCTGTGTTTGTCTCCCAAAATGTTGCCTCATTTTTGCCTACGTTTTATGACAGGGAACAAAAGAAATGCAACATCTTTTTGTTTTTTGTTTTTTTTTTCAGAAAAGAAAATACGATAAGAAACATATTTTGCATTGCTTTAAACAAAACCAAAAAAATACTTCTAAATATGAATAGCTTATGAACTTACCAGCTTCGGAATCCGCAATTCCTAATAAAATACATGTTGATATCAAGATAATTTTCCACATTGTAAATTAACTGAAAATAAACAATTTAAGCGAAATTAATTATTATTATACAAAAAAAAAAGAATAAAACAAAATCAGGTTTATACATGATCATCACGAATATTTAAATAAATAAACAGAAATTAATTATTAATAAATTTAAAGAAAAAAAAAGTTTGTCAAAAACGAAATCGCGATTTCATAATAATTATTAAACAAGTTCTTTTTTATATTTAATTGCATGCATAATTAAAGAAAAAGAATACTGGTTAAAGTCGTTTTTACAGCTTAAAATAAAAATATTCCCATTTTTTTCCACAAAACATTTCATGGAGTAACTCTATTGAATACACTCAGAAAAAATAATAAATAATAATATAAATACACCGAAAGTGATTATTACTCGTAATTTTTATGAAACGTGATAGTTTTTTCACTTTATCGTGAGAAATTATTTAATTAATAGGGAAAAGTTTTAACAAAGTAGCAATAATTTGTTTACAAGCATTTTATTTAATGAATTTCAAAATGTATGTATCAGGTTAAATAAAAAAAGTAGCTGCCCTGTTCTACAAACCGATCGTTTTGAAAAACACGGGAACTATAAAACCTATAAAATAATGGCTATTTGATGATCATGATGCAAATCATTCGTTTTGATGTGAATTGAAATTAAGTTCGAATTATTATTTGAACATTAAAATCAGCGGTTATTTGGAGAAGTAAAAAATTAAACATATTTATTTTCAATCAAAATGAATGAATTTAAATGAATAATTTTGTCTTTTTTTAGATTCATTGAACAACGATATCGGGTCTCATTTCTCTTTTATCTCATTTAATACAAGATTAATCTATTCTGACAACATTTCGCTTTTTAGCAGTAGTCTTAGCCGTATTACTATTTCAAAGATGTTGTAGAAAATAGTGAATGCTTTAGAAAATACATTGTGGCCATTATGGTTTAGTCCAAATCTCAATCTCAAATCACAATAGAATAGATCAAAACCAATTCTGTGTGTATGTGTAGTTGATTTACATAACATCATAAAATGTCAATTTGTTTTTAGACGAGAACTTAATGCGAAGTCGGTTTACGGAACAGGGACGTTAAATTTTTTTTTTACTATTACATACATATGTATATATGTATTTATGTAAAAACTTGTATTACATTGTGTTTAATATTAATTACAACCACAAATAATATAATTAATTAATTGTTTAAATTGTCTATTACAATTCATTACCAAGTAAACAATTACCATGTTTTGCGCTATAAGACTTAATCTATATTTACTTCTAGGAAAGATAAAGATTACAATTTTTGTATAGCGAGTTTAGATATTATAACTAAAAAAAATTAAAGTTTTTTTTAATAACGATTATACCGATTAAGTTATTACAGTCCTGAAATAGTATTTATGCATTTGTCAGTTTTTAATAAGACTGCTAATTATCATCATATAGAACAGACAAACAGAAAAGTGCGCCCTATGGGATCTATTGTGGCCCTTCCGGTCTACAGTTTGTTCAACAGATCTGCTACTTTCCTAATGCAGGCCAGCAGATTTGAAACCATAATGGTGGATATATAACCCCATGACACCCTATGTCTACCTAAACCTATCTAGAACCCCATATATACACAATAGGTGTTCCGCTGTCTCTGTTGTCCGTGAGCATACTCTACAAGCATCCACATCTGTGACCGCGCTCCCAGTCTACAGTGGCCCATAAGAAACTCTGTAAGGAGTTTCAAGTCCAGCCTGCCATACTTGAGAACCTCAGAGCTACGTCGAAATTGCGGACTGATCGCTGCCCTAGAGTGGCGAAGACCCCTCTGAGCTTTCCAGTGTTTCAAGCATCTGGCAATTTCCCAATTCTAGATTAAAGGTTGGTAGTAAGTGATGCTGCACAGCAAGGCTCCGGACCGATATAGGATGTCATGGAACCCTTTCTGAAAATTTACTTATAATCATATAATCGAATCACGTCTAATAGTTTGCCATTCAAATCAGAAAAGATTCAAACATATAAATTGCTTTGGATTAAAAAAAAAATAAGCTACACAAGTCGTCAACCTCAAGTGGAGTACATAGTAACATCCAGAAACGAGCAACTAGAAATTTGGTTGGTACACCATTTCCATCCTTCGCCCAAAAATATGGCACCACAACAACAATAATTATGTGATTTTCAATCCCATACTGTTAGAGACGATAGTTCCTCGAATCACCTGTCTGTTACTAAAATAACCAAAGCCATAAACAGTATGAAAACCTGTAAAGCTCCAGAATTGGACAAAGTGCATCCTGAATATTTCAAATTACTTCGAAAATCTCTGCTAAAATCCTATTTCTCGTTATAAAACAGTTCGGAGAAACCAAAGAGATGTGTGCTAAGTTCAATGAAGCAGTAATACCGAAGAGAGGCGACCTTACGAAGAGCAAAAACTGACGCGGCATTACATTGAAAAGTATAATCAAAAATCTATCAATTGGTCTTATCACCTCATTGCAGAATGAACAAACAGATTTCCGGTAAAAGAGGTTGTGCAGAGATCACGTAAATAGTCTGAAAATAATAATAGACCAAACAGTAGACTAGCTCTCACTTTTTTACCCAATAATACATACAGAAATATGGGACGATCTTGCTTGAAATGGCACACCGAGGAGAATTATCGACGTACTAAAGGCTCTTTATAAAATGCCATGGCTACGTCCTCCCTTCACTACTATTTAATATTGTGTCCCACATAAAGCGGTAAGCATGGCAAGCGGAATATCTTGAAGTCTAAACAGAAGAATTGAAAACCTAGACTATACAGAAGATATCTGCCGTTAAAGCTGAAGCAGCAATAGCCAGCTTTAAAATGAACACAGAAAGACAAAAGTTATACCAGTAAATACCACTAATCACTCTGCTCTCTGCGCAAACAACCAAGTGCTTCAAAATGTGTCGTCATTTTGCTACTTCTGACGACTCAGGTGGAGAGCACTGAAGCACTAAAGTCAGTCCTTTTTACGACTTAATAAAGTATGGTGATCCTCTTGTATTTCAGTTTAAACCAAACCTAAAACCTCGGAATGCTGTTGTCATGGATATACAGGCACTTCAAGTCTTTATGAAACGCTTTGAAAAGAAATATACAAATTTTCTGTCCGACCACTATCTCTAACAAACACCTGACATAACACAGTAAACCCCCATAAAAACTGAAATTGTACGAAGAAAATAGAGACATGTACTGAGAAAACTCAATGACGACGTTACCAAAACTGCAATCCATTAAAACCTTAAAGAAAAAAAAAAAAAATTAAAAATTCGGTAAAGAAAGTGTAAAAATGTTACGGTCACACTGAACAAAACTGAAGTGTTTTTGGCTCGTCGTAAAGCACCCTTTTGGCCAGCAATTTTGAAGCTGGTGGAAAATTTTGACCTGTTGTTACCAGTTAGTGATGTAAAGAATTAAACTCTTTTATATCGCTGAAGAACAACTGAGAATATAAGAAAAATCAGATTTGTCCACTTCTCATTGATCTTTGGTATTGGGCATTTTACAAACGTCATTATTACAGCCTTAGGCCTTAAGGGCTTTAAAGCTCCACTTCTAGCACGTCGGCAGAAGTCCGCTCTTTTCACAAAATTTTTAACCACATTTTGCAACAAACCCAACGACCATTAACAATATCGTGTCCTTGCTAATTGGGACCTTGAAATGCACCAAATTGAAAAAGCATATGGAGTGATGAGGCACCGGAGGCTACGTTAACAAATCGAATTATGGCATTGACTCGAAAAATTAAAAAATTATTATTGAAACCGTTTGATAATTCTGCGGCTTTTGGTGTGCTGGACCTAACTTTTTCGAAATGAGGCTGCAGCTACGATAACGATTAATGGATTGAGACATGAATATGAATATTGCGATTCACGGATATTACAGTTTTCTGATCGAGTGATTTCTCGAAAAGGTGACAGCACTTGACCACAAGCGATTCAAGACCTTAAAGATGAAATTCGTAAAGTTATTGAGTAAACGTTCGAATTAGTTATAAAAACAATATGGTCCTGCAAGCGTAACATTGGGAGCCGTCTGACTGATTTTGATGTCCATTTTTAATGTCAAGCTCCCATCTTTACACTTAAGCAAACATCCGAAGATTTCGCTTAAAAACACTCGTCTTTTATTAAATTTAAAAATTAAACCTCTTATTGGAAGATAATGTAGAGTCGGAAAGGACTACGGTTTGAGAAAATTGCTTGAAACTTTGTATAGCTTTACAATTAACTGTATGTCTTAAACAAAGGAGTTATCTATCATATAACCTAAAAACTGCTTAAGTAAAGAACATAAGGAAATTATAACTTTGATGCATATTCGAGGTGGCTTGTTAGCATACCGCAATCTTAAGTGCTTTGTAAATAATAAAAAATATATTTAAATATAGGTTTACTTTAAATAACTTGTGTAAGAAATAGGATTTAAATAGTAGGGTGTATTATAATTTAAATAAATAATTGTTATATACCAAATACATATGTTAACCGGTGAAAGTAACGGCTTATTAAAGTCCAATAATATAATATTTATTTGAAAATTCACAATTTGCATAATTTGAATATTTCATTTAAAAAATGAATTAATTATTAATTTGTTGTTCAAAAAATATGTTTAAATTATTGTTGATCCTGATGTCATTGTTTAAGTTTATTTGTATGAAAGTCAGATATTTTTAGCAGCGTTGCTTTATCAATGATTTCATGCAATTTTGTTTTTAAGTCAGAGGTGCTTTAATATTCAAATTATAAATTTATTTTTGGTTGTACTTTTGAAAACAAACAACTCACTATAAAATCGTAACAGGAAACTATTAAACAATTAAGTTTTTAATGTTTTTATTTTTTTTTTTAATTTTATATTTTGTTTTGATTAATTTTTCTTTGGAAATCTGCGAAAGAAAGGCACTTTGTTTTTTGAATTTTACGCAAAGAAATATTTGAAGAAAAGCGAAAAACCACAACAAGAGACTGACAATCGCAGCGTTTAAGTCTCTTTGCTTAGACTTGAAAAACTAAACAAACGTTCGTTGTTTTTCTTCCTGCTGCTATACAATATCATTATTATTGTGTATTTTCATATTTCTTAAATCTATTTCATTAGATGCTATTTTTCCAAGTTTGAATCGCGATAAGATTCAAGATCATTCAAACAATATGATTTTAATTTCTTTACAATTCAGGAAAAATTATTAAAAAAAAAGAAGCAAAAAATTAAAAATAATTACGAACATTTGCTTTTCAAGTGCGCTGCCATTATGTTCATTATTCGTACGTATAATCATGATTATCTACATCATAATTATGAAAATTGAAATAATCATTATCATCTATTTTGTGTTAAAAGTATGCAGTATACACACTCATATTAATTTGAATGCGTCATTTTGCTGGGGCACCCAATCCAAATTGTATAGGAAAATTATTTCGAAAATTACAAAAACTACGCCTTACATTTAGGTTTTTAATAAAATCACTGTTTTTTTTTTCTCACTTAAATAACAATTTTTGTTCTGAGGGTATGATCACAATAAACTTGTTTGTTCTTTATATATATATTGTTTATTTAAATTTGTTATTATCCAGTTAAAATGTTTAAAAATATCTTAATTTTGTTTTGTATTATTTACCGGTATTTAAGTTTTTAAAATTTCAAATTTCTTTCCGTAAAGACGTCTAAGCTATTTGCCATCGATTTTACGTATAAATGAAACTGGTAATATAACGTCTTCTTATAAATATGGGCAAAAGCATAAAAAAAATCTCAACTCACCTGTAAATAAAAAACACAAGCAAATAAACAAAAATACTTTTTTATTTTACTTTTTGTCTACTCAAAGTGGTCATCTCTAACTCTCTACTCTTTTTGAAAATTCAAAAACTGTTGAATATGTATGAAAGATTGGGAATTTGTATATCAAATCAAGTACCCTATTCCTTTTTTAACCAGCATGTAAAGTTATTTATAATTTTTGCGATTTTATTGATACTTAATTTTCATAGCAGTAGTCTTTTATTGTAGCAGAGTAAATTATTGTTTGTTTGTAAAATAATGCTTATTTGTGTTTAACCCTTAAATGCCTAAATTTAAATACATACATATTGTTACGTTTTAAACTTCTTAAAACGTTTGACTTCGTTTAAATTACGTTAAAATAAAATTAACACCACTTTTGTTGTTGTTAGAGTTATATTCATATTCCACTATACAATAACTTTTATACAGTTTACAACAACTTAATATTCGCTTATACAGCAGTTTTATTTCCGCTTAAACACGTCTTTATCTTACAACAACGAAAAGATAACTAACTGGCGTGTAGATAAAGCAGTCACTTTATATACCTAATTGCCTACAATTTGGAAGGTTCGGGAAATGTCACATACCTTCTACTTTTATATCCGTTAATTCAAATGTAACCTAAAGATGGTCGATTTGGCAGTGCGGGATTAACAGGGTGACACATAATTACCAAAGATACCAATATTTAGGCATTTTTATTTGCGTAACAATATGTATTAAATTGTGATAATAATTTTTGTTTTAGTACAGTATTCTGCTACGGTAGCAAGACGTACTGTTTTCAGCAGTAAACGTAAATTTTTTAGTCAATGTACTGATATCTGCAAGAGTACGCTAAAGTACTTTTTTTAGCTTTTTGTAATTCTTACTGTACATTTTTGTTTATGTTGAACATTTTTAATACAAATAAAGGTTTTTTATTCTAGAAAAAAAGGTGTAATACCTTTTTTTGTCGACTTTTATTAATCTAAGATTGATAGGGCAATGTGGCTTCAATTTTTATCTATGGTAAACAGCGTTGCCACAACTTTGATTTTTTTGTAATCAAATTTCAATAAAAATGTAACCAAACAAATAAAATCATAATTTTAATATACAAAACATTCAAATATCATTTTATAGTACAGCGTGTTTTTTATAGAGGTATAGAACTTTAAGTTGGCATTACTTTTCAAGGTGGCGACCGATTTGATTTATTTTCTACCTGGTTTGGCAATTCCTCATGAGTAGACTCACGCCTGAACAACGCTTGCAAATAGTGCAATTATATTTCGAAAATATTGGCTCTGTGCGGAAAACCTATTGCGCACTACGTCCATTTTATCGTCGACAAAATCGTCCATCAGAGCAGTTAATTTGATTAACTCTGGAACGTTTTCGCACCACGTTTACTCTTATTGATAACTCGCATACCCAGAGACACAGTACGGTGCGTACAGAAGAAGCTATTGCTGCTGTAGAGCATAGCATTGAGGAAGATTCGAATGAGTCTATCCGCCATCGAGCACAGAAATTGGGTCTGTGTCCATCCACTTTATGGAAGATTTTGCGGAAGGATCTTGGTTTGCGTGCTTACAAAATCCAACTCGTGTAAGAATTGAAGCCAAACGATCATCAAGTAAGGCGTAGATTCGTCGAATGGGCCCAAAACGAGATTACCGTTGTTCTCGATTTTCATAATTTAACACCGCTAGACTACTTTACGTGGGGCTATGTAAAGCCATTGGTCTGTGCGGTAAAGCCACAAACGCTTGACCATTTGGCAGAAAACATTCACCAATTATTGCCAATATACGGCGACAAATGTTGGAAAAGGTCATCGAAAATTGGACGTCCAGATTGGACTACATCCGCGCCAGCCGTGGCGGTCATATGCCAGATCACATTTAAAATGTAATGCCACAAGATTATATTTCGGATAAATAAAATTCATGTCAATCGAATAATCCATCGTTGTTTTATTGCAACTTAAAGTTCTATACCTATATAGAAAACACCCTATAGTATTGACTGAATATAGACTGGTAAAAAATTTTATTAGTACAACAATTGGTGAGGCATATTCTCCTAAACTTCGCACAATAGAAAATATCGTTCGCTCATCTGTATGTTTACTTTAGAGATTTTAAAATATATTTGTGGATAATTTTAGCTCAATAGCCTTTACTAACAGATATCTTAATGAATCTCTAAGTACGCGAACCAAACAATAGCATTGAAGTGAAATGAAATTTATTCTCACTTAGCCACTGAACGAAATAGTATAAATAACGAAGTTTTATTGCTTTGATTTCTTGCCAAAGCTTATCCTGAATATATTCCCCCAATCTCAATGTGCGAGAAATTATTCATACAGTTCAGAAGTCATGATTTTGACATGAAAAAAAAAGACTTCCAGGTCAGGCAAAAATGTTTAGAGATTATGAATTGAAGGCATTACTCTATGAAGATTGTTTTCAAACTCAAAACACTATTCAGGCTCGAAAACATTGTAGTGGTATCCAATCACTTCTGGCGATGAAAAATAGATCTGTTAGGACATCGCTCGACCAAATCTTCCATGAAGGCTTTTTCAGTATGTACTTTTATTTTATTAATTGTACTACTCATTCTTCCTCAATGTACTTTTTTGTCAATTAAATATCTGGCTACCCTATATTCTGCTGAAAATTACGAATTCAAGTTGCAGTTTCTAAGAAAAATGCTCCTGGAAAGCTTCAGAACAAAAGCTTTACAGACGGTCTTAGGAGTTAGGCGTAAATAATAATCATAAATAAAAAAGTTACATCTATATACATGCATATGTATATAAAAATAAGTTGACCTATGTTGGTCGTTTTATAACTCGAGAACCACTAAGCTGATTTACACACCAATACATGCGTTGGAAAAACTTCGCTGATCGCTTTTTTTCAACTGAGCGGTGCCACGCCCATATAATTTTTTTTATATGTCTAAATCTTTAAAAAGGTAATATTGAGTTTCCAAATTTGACCCAAATAACTTTCTGGTCAATACAAATATGTAGTCAGAATGTGGGCGGATAAGTTGGAAGAACTTTATGAGGAAGAAACTATTTCGCGGCTGAACGCCATGATGGCAAAAAGGGATACAAGGCATCAAAGGTTTCTGGAAACTTTAAGAGCTAATAACGAAAAATGTTTGGCCTAGTTCCGAGAAACTTCTTGAGCTGATAACGAAACACTTTTGCCCTAAGTAAATTGTAAGCTGGGCAAAAAGTAACCTGCAAAGTAAATAAGAGGTTTAACGAGGTTAACTGTCGGGTCCAGGAATACTACAATCCGGGAACGAAAATGAAGAGCGCTTGTAAAATCATTGAGGTGGAGATAATGAGGCTATTTATTACGAACACACTTAAGTGGGCTGCAGTGTAACAAAAATCCGGTTGGGCACCACTGTTGCTTATTACATTGCTAAAAATTAATAAACAAAAGGCTCAAAAACAACTACGTGCCTATGTACAGAGAATTAAATCGACAACAACAACACAGATATAAATGTTTACAAATAAAAAAATTCGGCAACAACAAAAACACGGAGAAAGGAAAGCAAGTAATAGACAATAGCAAACAACAACGAACAAAAAGAGCTGAAAGAAGTAGATGCTTATATTCGAGAGGTTCGAAAGCTTTCTAAGCATTGTTTACTCAGCCATATAAAAATCTGGTATAAACTCACCCTTGTTATTGGTTTGAACTCAGTGTAAAGAGAGTTTAGTGTGGTTAAACTCTGGTTGAAGAAGCTGTGATCGAACCTAAGTTGTGACTACGATCGGGTTGGAAGATCTTTAAGTAGTCGAGTAATTGTTGTTGTTTCCAAAGTTGTAAACAGGAAGAGTAATTAAGAATAAAAATTGTTACAAGCAGTGGAGCACAAAACTGTAAATAAAGGATTTTAATTAAAAACTACACACAAAATTGATTTTATTTTAACTACAATCTACGAACTCATAAATACAAGTTTTTAAAAGGTAAAAACGTAACAATTCTTCTTAAATAAGTGGGAGTGGCACTTCCCATGCAAAGAAAACGTTGATTTTTGTATATCTTCGATTTGGTAATAGTGGAAGGTTTTGAATTTGGTCTTAATAACTTCATGGTCAATACATCCATCACTAGTCGAAATATGGAGATATTTGAATAAGTGGGTGTGGCACCTCCCATACAAAGTAAATATTGATTTTCGTATATCTTGAGAACGGTTAAAAAGTTTCCGTATTTGGTCTAAATGACTCTATGGTTAATTCTTTCTTTCTTATTCGAAAATAGGGATGACCTCTACTGATGCAGTGCATTGCGCTATTACTAGGAAAATAGATTGTGAGACTAGGAATGAGCAAGTAGTGTTATGGACTTTCGACTTGAATTTACTCATTTCGTAAGTGTCAAGGAAGACTTTCACTTGCAAATTGTTACACGTACGACCAATGTGATTTAAGAAAGTATTCACCCTATAACGCGTTGTATGCGCTCTACGAGAAATACGAGTACTGCGTAAGAATATGTGATTATTAGGATTTAATTTTTTTTTATTTCGTCCGAACGCATTCCGTTATAGTACCGAGAAAACAATAAAACGCACGCCGTATTTAGACGATGAATCGATAAAATTTGCTACTCTACCGTCAGTAATAAGCACCTTCGCCCCTTGTACTCGGTCAAGAAGCTACAAAATAGTCTTTGAAGCACCGATCCATACATGAGAGTTGTATTCCATCTAACTGTACCGTTTTAAGAAACCGAGACATTTAATTGCTTCTTTTGAAACTCAAGACAGTACAGCAACGCTTTATGCAGGTATAGGCAAACAAAATGACTATATTACTCCATGTAAGCCGCTTATGTGCCAATCTTTCTTAATTTTTTCCATGATTGTATTGACTTTCTAGTGATGACGACCAAAGCGAAGTGCATCTTTTAACCATATCATTGTTGTTTCTCGTTACAGCGTCGCCTCCATAAACTCTACAAGATTTCTTTAGCGTGCGTATCATTCATAAAAGAAAAGCAAAATACGACGGTAATGCTCCGAATTTTAACTCATGCGATAATGCGATTTTAATACCAACTGTCTTCTAACAAATTCCATCTTCTGGAAGTAGGGGCTGCGGGTTTATATTTATAACTGTATTTATCATACTGCTCATACTGCTTTTACTGCTTTTTACTCACTATAAAATCTGGTTGAAATGCTTTCACGCTGCACTAGATTGAGAATATTTCGGTACAATGTGATGTCCGCTCTTCTCTATGGTTGTGCAACATAGATCATTTATTAAATATATTTGTCAGAAATCCAAGCATTTGTCAATTGTTGCATTTATTACAAATAGGTTCCGTTTAAAAATGAAAAATTATGTCGGTAAATTGACCCCACCTACTGGCTCGGTAGGCTCCTAATCTTTTACCAAAATTATAGCACTTGAACTGTTGTAAGATTATTGTTATACACTTTCGATTTCAAAAAACAGCACAAAAATATCTAAAGGTGTCAAATCCTACTATCTTGGTAGACAATTTACCCCTTCTCTACGAGAAATAATGCGATATTCGAACTTCTCTATCACAAGATCCATTGTTTCTCTTGCTGTGTGACAAGTGGCAACATCCTGTTGAAACCTCATATTCTCTACGTCTAAGTCATCAATTTGACCGTAATCGCATTTCCATTTTCGCTTTCAAAAAAATATGATCCGATTATTCCTTTGGACCACAAACCACACCAAACCGTAATTTTTGAAGATGTAATGGTTGCTCTAAGATAACTCTCTTCTTCTCTTCACCCCAAATGCGTCAATTCTGCTTGTTGACGTAGCCGTTGAGTTGGAAATTAGCTTCGGCAGTGAAGATTATCATTTTCTTCTTGTTTTTCGATGGCCAAAGAAACGACTTGCCGATGTAATGCGTGGTCAGTTGGATCTTGTAAGCCTTTAAATGCAGATCACGATGAAAAATGTTGAATAATATTGATCGTTTGATGTTTAATTGATGCGAACTATGATGAATGGATGTTTTTTAATCTTCTTCAACACTTGTGGTTACAGCTGCTATAATCTCGGTTGAAGGACCACTTCGTTGATAAATTCAGTTTGTGTTAGCATGAACGGATCCAGTTTCTTCAAGTTTCTCAACATCGCCCTCGTACATCTTGAAAACTTTTCATTTTCCATTTTCAAAAAATACTTAAACAATAAAAATACGTTGTTCCTTCGTGTAATGCTATATATTAACTAACCGGAATGTTTTTAGAAAGAAAAAAATGGCAGCAAAATTCAAGTTATAACTCAAGTTTGGAAATCCTTTATCTGACGAGTAATATGTGGCTTTGTCAATGTCAGTGAACTACCATGTTAACAAATCAACTAAACAGCTGCTTTTGAAAATTGTGAAAAAATTCTAGAAAAAGAAATTATTCCTTACGAATACAACAAAGCCAATTCAATTTTATATGAGGATTGGTTCATAAAGAATAGAAAACAATATCAGCCAAATGGCTGTTACGATTACAAGGCTATATTCTCTTTACACAATTTTTTATCACCAATTGACATATTTACAGTTGGATGTCCTCGGTAATTTAGTTCCATCTTTGATCATCCCTTTTAGAAATCACACGCAAAAGAGCGTTAGTATTGTGACTTGTATCGCACGTAGCTCCGTGTAGTTGAAAATAAAACACGTCCACATTAATACAAGGCATCTGCCGGGAAGGTATAGTACTTTATTTGTTTATAATTTTCGATTATAAGAAAGAGAATGGACTTTATATTGATAAATGTCTTATTTAATGTCGGCAATTTTGTATGAAATACAATATCAGATAAATGCCCGCCTCTGTTAGCCTCACAAATGCGAGCCCTTTTGAGCACATTTTTCATTAAATTCTCACACATTTTACGCGGTACTTTATTAATTATTATTATTATTAATTCATAAACCTTGCTTTTCAGATATCCCCACAAAAAGAAGTCCGAGGCAGTCAAATCAGGCGACCGTGGAGGCCAATCAACATCACCACTCCTTGAAATAATTTTTTGTGGAAAGAGGTCTCGCAGTAATTCCATTGTAATCCTGGCTATATGCTATGTGACATCGTCTTGTTGAAACCACATGTTAGTCAAGCCCAAAGCATGCAGTTGCGGCTTTAAAAGGTTTTCAATCATATCACGATATCGCTCCCCATTGACAGTTACCGTTGCGCCGTTTTCAGTTTCAAAGAAGTAAGGTCCAATGATTCCTGACTGTCACTTTTAATGAATGCAAAGGTGACTGATGAATAATTTGCCCAGAACAGACTTTTCTGTTTATTCACATAACTATTCAAGTGAAAATGAAATTTCATGTAACTTTCTCTTCGTCACACTAATCGACGATTGATTTTAATGAATTTTTTACGATTAAAACTCGTTGGTTTAGTAAATATTTTTCCATAATATGAACTGCCAAGACTAATGTTTACCAAAATAGTGGCAAAACAAAGTAGTATACCTTCCCGGCGGACACGCTCTATCTTCCCATTCCTGCTATAAAATATTATTAATCATCGTTTAATAGCGTTTAATCCATTTACCGTAGCAGTAGCTTCAGCCTAATTTTCGAAAAAGTAAGTTTCAATGACCCCGACAGACCAAAAAGCGCAACAAACAATTATATTTAGAATTGAACGTCTTAGAAGCCTGCTATTATTTATGTTAATGATTTAAAATTTAAATTTACGAACTACTTTTTAGAGTGCTACGTTGGTCGATGCTTAAGTAAAAAGTTGATAATTCCTTAAGAATTAATTAATATATATAACATACTCGTATATGAAAAAAGTTGTTCTCTTAGAAACTAGATATGTGTGTACATATACATGTATGTACGTAGTTTATTAAAGAACTTTAATAAACTATATATATAAGAGAAGAAGAAGAAAGTTATATACCAAAAGTTAAGTAGTTTAACAACTCAAGAGAAAATCTTAAATAAAAGTTTCTTATATTTTTTGTATCTTAATTTTTATCATTTTATATTTTCAATATTTTGGGTTTTTTCACATAAGACCCGTATTGACTAGTCATCTCGCTACACAAACAATCAAGCTTACACAGATGAAAGAGAAATCGCCATCAACAATAAAAACATGCAAATCATTTTATGGAAAAAAAATATATACATATGCGAGATATTAAAAAATAATAAAAATTAGACAAAAAATATTGAATTAAGCATTTGAAACTCTCTTCAAGCCAACAAGTTTATTTAATTTTTTATTTTGTTTAATTTTTGCGTTGATTTACAATTGGGAATCACCCACAATAAATTCTTTCTCTTTTTAGCTGGTAAATAACACTGGTCGACAAAAAAAATGTTTCCTGTGTTTTTGTTTTAATGCTTGAATTCTGATAGTAGATATCAAAAAGCCCAAATTTCATTCTTAGCTTTTAAAGTTTGCTTCTGACCATTTTACATCAACAAGAAAGTTCTAAAGAGTTTAACCGAATTTGCGATCAGCAGTTGATAGTGCTTAAATCAACTTTGCAAAAAAGGCATATTTCTCACGTGGCGCTAAGTGGTGGGTATTATTGAACAGTAAAGATTTAGAAATTGGCATCACGACTATGTAAACAAAATGTTGTTTCACACAATTTTCTCTGGCTTTAAAGTAAAACCTTTGTAAAGCTTATGAAGTATATCCTAACCTGCAGATAAGAAACCTATATAAAAAGTGGGTACCTAACTTTGTCTATATTAACTGACTTTCGAAAGTTGTTTCTATTTCTACAAGAAAATACTTTATTAAGCTTGCTGTTAGGCTTGGATTCTTTTGGTCAATTTTGTTTTTGTTTCAACTATGGAACGGTGCAGCTTATGAAGCATATCTTAACCTGCAGATAAGAAAACTATATAAAAAGTTAGGCACCCACTTACACCCACCCTATATAAAAAGTGGGTGCCTAACTTTGTCTGTATTAACTTGCTTTCGAAAGTTGCTTCTAAAGGGTCCGCCAAATATTTTTTTAAATGCTATAAAAAAAAAACTACTGAATATTTTCTAAAATTTCTTTTTTTATTTGAAAGTACAATCCTTCCGGTTAATAATGGAAAATAATTTTTTCAAATGGCTGCCTCGATGGGCCATGCAGTAGCCTACACAATCGGTCCAATTTTTAAGCACATTATCGATTGTGTGCAGCTGTATTTCACCAATGGCTCCACGAATATTGTCCTTTAAAGCGTCAATTATCTCTGGCTTGTTGGCGTAACACTTATCTTTGACGACACCCCACAAATAATAGTCCAACGGTGTCAAATCGCAGCTCCGAGGTGGCCAAACTACATCAGTTCTGCGGCTGATAATGCGATCTTCAAAAACAGGGCGCAAAACATCGAGTGTGGCTTCGGCTGTGTGCCGCCATACTAATTATCTGTCAAATCAGACATGAGCTAAGTGTTACCATTCACGAAATAAGCACTAGTTGAAAAAAAAACGTTAGATGGCGGACCCTTTGTTTCTACAAGAAAAAACTTTATTAAGCCTGCTGTTAGGCTTGGATTCTTTTGATCAATTTTCTTTTTGTTTCAACTATGGAACGGTTCAACATATCAACTTGGAATGTTAGCTCAGGTGGTATTTTTTCATTTTATTACTTCTACGAACTTTTTAGTTTTCTATGATGTACGAGTAAGGAAATATAACAAAGTTAAAAGTTATAAATCTTAGATAAAGGGCCATTTTATGAATTCGGCTTGCAGAACAAATGCAGTTCTCAGTAAATGGAAGGGAAATTCTTTTACGTTGTATATTGTTGCATATGATGCACTTACAACCGCACTTGGACTTGCTATGAACTCATTCAAGGCTATTGACCATTCACCACACGACTACAAAAGACGCTGGCTGCAAAAGTAACCAGCTACTTAATTATTTTAACGACCACAGTTACAAAATAAACATCTGATTTGACACATTGAAGATAATTCATGATGATGATTGTGATTATTATTTTTCGGTGCTGCCACATACATTTTTTCGCGTTTTGTATATATGTGTTTGAAATATTGCGCCTATTTTATGTATCTTATTGTATTGATAGCACTAAAGTGTTTTTTGTAGCCGAGAAAAATATAAATTAGAGTTACAGGCTACAACAGTAGTCTTGTAGTCGGTAGCCGTGTTGCCGCTGGAATAATTATTCCCATATGCATACGTGTATTCTACTGTTGACAGCTTATAGTCGATGGTAGGTAGCCTTGAATGTATTTATAGCATAACATATGATATTTTTTCTACACCGCTCGCAAATGCTACACAATGAAACCAAAGCACCCACTTCATTGAAACCAAATATTAAAAACATATTAAAAACATTCTTTTAAATTTTCGAACTGCACCGATGTATGTCAGCATCCACTCAACAAGTTTCTTTTCTAATTCAAAATATAAAAAAAGAGTTTTCATAAGTGATATTTTGACCTTTTAACTGATTTTTTACAGGTTGTTAATTATTTTATTATCCAATGTATAGTTGGACTTCCCACACATATCTATCATAGTTTGGAATCGACAGCTAGGCAAAATTTTAGGCCATACTTCGCATGTTTTGAGGGCTTGTATTGTGTAAAAAGACAGGGACCTAGAAAAGCCACCAGTTGAAAAATATTGGAAGATTTACTTTACAGCGATCCCAAATATCTAAAAAAAGAGCGTACTTATTACTGTTTTGTTTTTGACTTCGGGCCATTGTCTCCTCTAAGCGAGGAGCACTTAAAATTATGTAAAAATTATCTTTGCTCATTATGTCCCGGAAAATATAATGACCAAAGCGTGCATAGAACAAACCATTTGGCACTTTAAACACCTGTAAAAATTAGTATAGAGATGTATGAGTCCAAAGTAAAAATTTTTATATCTTTACACTTTGAGCCGAAATTTTTTTCCATACTTGTTTGTATTTTTAATTATTATATTTATAGTGTTCAGATAAAAAATAACAAAACAGAACTCAATATATCGTGACATCTGAAGGTGTTAACTCTGGATGCGTGGATATGATATTCTCAGTTGAAGTTCTTACGGCACAGTGTAAATAAGATAAACTCCATTGCATTTAATTTTTTACTCCATACATCACCAACTGTGCATCATCTTCTGCATTTTCTAAAGAAATTTGTCGCATTGATTCTATATCCACTATTTTCATCTAAAGCTCTAAATATCAGAGCTACAGAGATAGAATAAATAGCTGGTTGAATTACAAATAAATTGTATAATAATAAGTAAAAATCCGATTTTGTTTTACTGCTTTAAAGATCAATATTGACAAAATGGTCATTTACCTAAGATTATAAAGTTTTTTTACATAACAATAGGGTTAAAATAATTTTTTTCTTTTCACTTAGAAGTCAGAAACAAAAGACGTGTCGACCTGTGTAATTAATTTTAGAGCTACCAAAACATGTCAAACATTTGTAATGTAAAGCGTATCGTTAAAATCAAGTTTTGAGTGTATAGAAGGATTTTATTTTTCTACGTGTGAGATTTTTTTATTTTTTATATATTTTGTTAATTGATTATATCACAGGCCATTTTAGATTAAAACGGCGCATCTGTTTTTAATTGATCTCGAACTCTTTCTCCTCTTTACAATATACATGTTTTTGCAATTTGTTTTTTAAAATCCCAAAAAAAAAGAAAAAAACAAAATTGTTGTTGTAGTTTAAATTTGAATACTGAAACTTAATTAATCAATTATTTGATTTTGTTGTAAATTGTAATTATAAAATTCTATGAATTTTAATTTTTAATACAAGGTTTTCAACAATACATGATTCTATTCATCATTTTTAAAAGATTTTAATCTAGAACGAGAAGGATGAAATAAATTCTAACGTTTTTAACCCTCTAACCGGCCTATTTCATATGCGCTTTGCATGAAAATATGACCTTAGCGATCAAGAGTTTACAAATAAAAGAAAAATTCATGTTGTTATCTGTCACAATAAGTAATAAACTTCAGATAAATAAAGCAGCATACGAACACATATAATAGACCCAACCTTAAGGAACGCTCTCCATTAAATTTGAGCCAATGCATGTTAGGGCACATATATATGTAATTTTTTTTTTTTTGGTATTTTTGTGCTTAAAAAAAACAACAAAATTAAACAAAACAAAATTAAACAAACAAAAAAATTAAACCCGAATTCTTCTACAAAGGCATTGAGTACAATGTCATAGAATTTCTCAATTTACAGTTACAAAGGTAACAACTTCTCAGAAGTAAATTAAATCGAAGCAAATGCCTTAGCTATTGTTCCTATTTTCTTAAAAAGTTTAGTTAAATTGTACCTCAAAGTGTTCCAAGATGTATATTAAATCAATCAATTTAAACCGAGAGAATTTTAGTAAATATTGTAATATTTTTTTGACTTCGTTATAGCCTTATGCCCTTTGTGCCATTGTGGTATGGTAGTTAAGAAACCCGCTTACCCACCAAGTGGAACTCGGTGCAATCCCATGTCAAACCATCTAAAAAAAGAATGGTGTCACCTCATAACATAAGCTGATAACTGGTTATGAGTATTACTACTATTCAAAACTTTTCTAATGCACTTGCCTTTTGAAGCCAGCATTAAATTCCAGATCCATTTAATGAGTTTAGGAACAGAGTCTTGTTCACCTATGGAATGTTATCGCCACATTCATAAAAATTCTTTTCGATTTATAAAACAAATATTTATACAGAATGTACCCGATATCATATCAGGTCCGTGAAGACCGCCTTACACACCCTGACTCCCACGAAAGAAAAGTCGTCGACACAATGGGTATACCATATACCATGTCTATCTTTTTAGACATACATAATAATGTAAAGCTAAAGGTCATAATGAACGTATTGATTAGTCTGAAACGCAGAACAGTCTGCTAAACTGTATAGCGAAATTGCTTTATGGAATGACAATCTACTAGATTCTAGAGAATTCACTCTTTACTAAAACCATAGAATTGGGAACCCAAAAAGGGGGTACTCTCCCTCCTTCTATGAAATCTTGTGACATTGGAACAGGTCGGCTGTAAGGCAATTACCTGCGCGATTGACGTCTTTACAATTCCGGGCAATATTGCAAATCATATTAGGGACAGGCTGCAACTTGCTCTGATAATAATCAGCGAGTTAGTATCTGCCCGTGGTTTGGGGGTAAATCGCAAGAAGACGGAAATACTAGTTTTCACTGGAATGTACAAACCGTCACATTTTCGACCAGTGAAGCTGAACAACACGTATCTTGGACTTTCTGTAGCTTATTTTGGATATAAAGCTGTCCTAATATATTCAGTAGGATAAAGAAGGCTGCCATTAATCTCTAAGCTGGAAACAAAGTATTGCGATAGCGATAGCCAGACCTGTCTTGACCTAGGGTTGCCTGGTATGGTGGGAATCCCTCAGAAAGACGAAAAAGCTTAACCTGATATAGCGGATACAAAGATCAACCATTATTATGAGTGCCTTGCATAATACATCTACATCTCCATTGTAAAGGCTCAGTGTCTAATACAATTCTGTGCCTTTAGGTGACTGAAATTTTATAGAACATTGACTACACAACTACGACTTTCCAAGGAAGTTCATTACAATGATTCCTGACAGAGAGGACTTGACAAATGGCATAATGCACCTCGTCAACGACTCTGAGTAGAAAGCTCTAAACTCAATTGTGCTGCGGGTGAAGGTATTTTTTCGGAGTCGGCAATTATAGCAAATTCGAAACAGCTAACGGGCTTTTGCATCGTATTTCAGGTGAAAGTATCAGATGATTATTTCGAATTATTTCCAAGAGAGACATTAGGATCTTCCAGAATAAATTCTGGGACCATTATAAATTGCCGCAAGTCTCTGAACAAGATGCACAGTGCTGATGAACTACCAAGGCATGAAACAACCATCGAACTCAGGGAAGATTTCTGCACATTGGGAATCCCATTGTTAGTCTGCAAGCTTAGGATACGATAACAGACTGCGTCAACGCCACATAAACAGCTTCAGAGACGAACACGATAGCGCAGTATACCCGTCCAAAGCTGGATCATGGGAGCATGAAAAGTATGCTAACATTTAGCGTCGTTGTTCGACTTCTTAATGAGCGTTGTGTACTGAGCACTCATGGCAGACATATGGGGGTTATCTGGCCAATGTCCTCTGCAAAATTGCAGAGATGAAGGAAATGATTCTCCGGCTTTAAGTAACTGAAGAAGGAAGCACCTGGACTTCTACAATGCAGTTGAACCTACTGACCTGTCGAAAACCGAAAATTGGGAAACTTAGAAGCTTTATCATGAACTCCAAGTGGTTCCTAGGTTAGGGGGAATGATTCATTGTAGTATCACAACTGTTATGTGTTTTAAGTTTTTATGGAGCGGCGCAACAAAGCAAGTTTTATTACACACCCTTAACAGAGTGAGAGGATTCCACAAACAAATATTCTGTAATTTATATATGCAAGCCATACTAAGCTCTTTATTTTATTAAGAATAATGTTGTTTAAAAGATTATAACAAAAAAAATTAGATTATTATTTAAACGAAATGCGTCTATTACGGGGAAGTCCATAAAACTTATAGGTATCTGGGTATCAATGTCACTCTGTTAAAGGTGTTTAGACTGAGTATTAAGAAGTACCAAATACTTGTGTTCACGCTCCTTTCAGAACACATTTTAATATTATCTCTATTAAAAATTTATTCTTAAGATAAGTCCTCCTTATATGATTTAAATATTGAAAAGTTCTGTAGTTTAAAATTGAGGTCCATAGCTTTCTTATTCTAATATTTAAAGTTAAACATGATCTTGGATTTGTAAAGTTCAAAATATTAAACTAATAAATCATATTTATTTTTTCATTTAAAAATATTAAAATAATATTTAATTTATGGCCCTTATTAATTGTTTTCGTGAGACGCAAAAAAAATTAACACAACTTGTAACCACAATATTAATTAAACGAACGTGAATAATAACTCTTATTAAAACTTCATCTATGAAAGAAAGAGAGAGAGAGGCAGAGAGAGAAAGACAGAGAGAGCGATGAAATTTAATGATATTGCTTTATTTGCCTTAATTATTCAATTTTTTTTCAAAGATTTAATATTTTTGTTTGTGTAAGCATTTAAAAAGTTCATAAAACTTATAGGTATCTGTGTATCAATGTCACTCTGTTAAAGGTGTTTTGACTGAGTATTAAAAAGTACCAAATACTTGTGTTCACGTTCCTTATCAGCATGTAAAAAGTCCATAAAACTTATAGGTATCTGGGTATCAATGTCACTCTGTTAAAGGTGTTTTGACTGAGTATTAAAAAGTACAAAATACTTGTGTTCACGCTCCTTATCAGAATACATTTTAATATTATCTCTATTAAAAATTTATTCTTAAGATAAGTGCTCCTTAGATGATTTAAATATTGAAAGGTTCTGTAGTTAAAATTGAGGTCTAAAGCTTTCTTATTCTAATATTTAAAGTTAAACATGATCTTGAATTTGTAAAGTTCAAAATATTAAACTAATAAATCATATTTATTTTTTCATTTAAAAATATTAAAATAATATTTAATTTATGGCCCTTATTAATTGTTTTCGTGAGATGCAAAAAAACTTAACACAACTTGTAACCACAATATTAATTAAACGAACGTGAATAATAACTCTTATTAAAACTTCATCTATGAAAGAAAGAGAGAGAGAGAGACATGGAGAGCGATAAAAAGTAATGATATTGTTTTATTTGGCTTTATTTTAATATTCAGTTTTTTCCAAAGATTCAAAATTTTTTTTTGTGTAAGCATTTAATATGCATATATTTCTTTTAATTATGAATTATTGACATTTCAATATATTGTTATTGCACAAAAAGCAAAATTGTTTTAATTCGTTTTATTTGTTTGTAAATTAGTTAATCTTATATATACGAGGGCGGATTGACATTGAAGCTACATAGCGCTAGATGGCAGCACAAACACAAAAACTATTTCTTTCTTAGGAATTACGATCTGTCAAACGTCAGCTGTTAAAATTTTAACCAAATTCATCCATTTCTTTATTTGTTGTAGTCGTTTGATGTAAGGAACTGTTGTGTTTCTTGGAAAATGGAAAAAAGTAAATTTCGTGTAGTGATTAAACACTATTATTTGAAAGGCAAAACGGCGAAAGAGACAAAAGAAAAGCTTGATAAACATTACGGCGAATCTGCTCCGTCAGATTATATGGTAAAATATTGGATTGCTGAATTTAAACGGGGCGAACAAGCACTGCAACAATACCATCAACAAGAGGGCCAAAAGAGGTGTTTACTGAAGAAAATATCAAGAAAATCCTCAATATCGTTATGAATGATCGCCGGGTCAAAATACGTGAGATTGCTGAAATGGTAAACATATCATATGAACGTGTGTTCAACATTTTGCATGAACATTTGCTTATTAAAAAGCTATCGGCAAGATGGGTGCCGCGTTTGCTCAGTGTTGAACAAAAACGAGTTCGACAGATCACTTCACAGCGGTGTTTGGATATGATAAAGCATAATTCTGCTGATTTTTGGCGTAGATTAATAACTGTTGATGAAACGTGGGTCTACCACTACCTGAAACCAAAAATCAATCGAAGCAATGGGCGAAGACAGCGAAATCGGCGGGCAAAGTTACGGCCACTGTATTTTGGGATGCACACGGAATATTGCTCATCGATTATCTTGAAAAGGGATCCACAATCACAGGAGAGTATTATCGTCATTATTGGATCAATTGGTTGATGCAATCAAGGAAAAACGACCACATTTAAACAAGAGAAAAGTGCTCTTTCTTCAAGACAACGCACCTGTTCACACAGCATTAGATACGATGCTAAAACTACGAGAAATCCACTTCGAATTGGTTGATCATCCACCTTATAGTCCAAATTTAGCCTCTAGTGACTTTTTCCTGTTTCCAAAAAATGGCTCGCAGGAAAAGATTCATCTCAAGCGAAGAAGTGATTACCGAAACTAATGCGTATTTTGAGGAGTTCCCAAAATCGTATTATTCAGATGGTACAAAAAATTTGGAAAATCGTCGTACTAAGTGTATTGAGCTAAAAGGAGACTATGTTGAGAAATGAATAGTTTTGGAAAAAAAAATGTTTTTTTCCTATTTAGGTAGCTTCAATATCAATCCGCCCTCGTACATACATATGTATGTATAGAAATGAATGTGTGTTTCGATGTATGCATGTATGTTTTTTTGAAGTCTTGAGACAGTTAAACAGCTGAACCGAATTTCTGAAATTTTGCAGCATACAGTGAGCAAACAAGGAGCTTGTACAGTAAGAGTTCCGGTTTTCAAATTTTGATATCTATGTAACCGTTAAAGACATTAGGCTAAAAACAAAAGGTATTTAAAGGTAAATTAGCCAGCCTTCTAAAAACATATTTAATTTAACAAACTCATTTTAATATCAGAAGTAAGCCTAACTCAAAATGACTCTAGTTTTCATAGCAAAAAAAAAATGTACACTTACTTTTTTTCTCAAAGTTGTTTTCTTAAATAGGCCCTAGACCAAAATTTAGTATTTAGCTTGGTCACCTTTAGCGTCTATAACAGCTTTAAATCTTCTTCTCATAGAATAAACTAGATTCTTGGTGATATTGAGTAGTATATTTGCCCATATATCAGTATTGGCAAAAACCCGGGCGAAAAAAAAGAAAACCAAACCCAATGGGTTTTATTAGGTTTTTAATGGGTTTTTTTTTTTTGAGTTTTATAACTGCTTTCTAATTTCGTTCAATTAGACAATATTACGTTGTTGACTTAGTATGTATAATGCAATTTTATACATAATTGGTCGAATCGGCCTCACGTCGCAAAAGTTGCCGAACGATTATCAGAACCGATCGAATGCCACACCCACCGTATTCTCCGAACATTGGTTCCTCTGACTATTGACCGCTTCGACAGATACAATACCTTTTAGCATGTCACCGAATCATTTATTTTCAAGAAATATAAAATAGGCTTCAAAATTGAAACAGGATTCGGAAATTGGTTCAGAGATGGGGAAAAGATGTAAGTAGTGATTTCATATATTTCTGTTTTGATAAATTTGTTAATTCATTATCGTTTTTGAGCTAAAAAACGGATCATTTAATTTGTACTCCCAGTGCGTAATTTTACTTATTTTTGTTTTAAATAAACTATGAAAAACTTTAAATAAAAAACCCACCCGGGTTTTTTTTATACATAATACCCAATAAAATCCTGGTGAGCTTAATTGGGTTACCCAGTGGATTGCCAATCCAGCCATATATTCAAGAGAAGAGTCTTGACTTCATTTTTGCGCCTAATTTATTGGTAAAGTAATTTCGACTCCATATACACCCACAAATTCACCCTAGGACAAGGTCATAGCTCGGTAGAGAATGTGATAGCACTTTTTTACATTATATAGAAGTCATTATTTTACTATTAGGGAAGAACGTTTCGGGTTATTTTTCGCAATAATCCTTACTTAACTTTGACTTTTAGGGGTATTGTGCAATAACGAATTTGAATATAATGGCTTACAAAATCTAATTAGAAAGAAAGTTCATGAAGCAAAGAACAATTGGGTGCAGCACCAGTGCATTGACATTGAACACTTACAGGCTAATCATAATGAATTTAATCTACATAAAAAGATAAAAGAGATATGTAACAGTAAAAAACGTACTGATTTATTTATTTTGGTGAACGATTTAAATGAAATTGTTCTAGAAACGTTTGATAAAAAAGAAATATGGACCCAATATATTAAAAACTTATTTTCGGATGATGCTAGGTCTGCTAATAATAATGAATAGGAAATGCCGATATTAGAAGGTCCTACAATAACAAAGGGGGAAATCGTTTAGGCAATTAACCTGCCTCATTATTAGGGGTGATAAATGCGAATTTGCTGCAACTCGACTGGTTTAAGAAGTATTGGTGAACTGGTATACAGTGCGAGAAATAGAGATGATTTTCTGCAATTAATTAACAGAATTTAATGATGTAATCATCTTAAATTCAGAATTGAATATGCAATAAAAGAAGAAGAAGTGCAAAATTATGCTTTAGTATATGATGATATATATGAAAACGAAATTTCCAATACCACCCTGGGACATTTAAATATACTAAAGGATAATTTTACACAAGTCTACTCAAAGTCAAATTTAAGTGGGGACTATTTCTTGTTTCAGGACAATAACCAGAAATATTTTTTCCTAATTGTAAAATATTTCCCATACAAAGTAAATATTGATTTTTGTCTATCTAGAGAACGGTTGAAGCTTAAGTTATTGAATTAGGTTTGAATGGCTTTATAGTCAAAACAAATCATTAGTCAAAAAATGGGCGGAAGTGCCATTCATTCAAACTAAATATTGATTTTTGTTTATCTTGATAACGTTTAAAGCTAAAGATTCTGAATTTGATCTGAATGACTTCATAGCAAATAAAAATCTCCAGTAAAAAATGGACAAAATTATATAAGTAGGCGTGGCATCACTCATACAGGCTAAACATTAATTTTTGCATATCTTGAGAATGGTAATAGCAGAAGTTTCTAAATTTTGGGCAAATAACATCGTGGACAATACACGTCATCAGCTAATAACTGTGCTAGATTGTGCTAGATTGTATAAATGGGCGTGGCACTTTCCGTTCGGACTATATATGAAATTTTTTGTATGTAAAGAAGAATAATTAACAGTACGTCCATATTTTGCACCAAATATTTACAAAAGTTTGAAAATTAAGTGCAAATGTGTGTCAGACGCCATCTTCCAACAAGATAATGATCCAAAGCACACGTTCCATTTCTCTTAGGCAAAACACTATAACAAAAAATTATAAAAATTTCCAATAACGAACAAATTACAGCAAAATGTATTCTGTTACAAAAATATGTCACAGTTTTTTCCAATCTTTACCACTATAAAACTTGGACAAAGTAAATAATTTCTTGGTTCGACAAAAGTTACTTCTTATGATAATACCGAGTGTTTTACCAGCGATTTTTTCATAAGCGATTAAGATAAAATTTTATAAAAAATGGCTTTTGAAAAGAAAAATTCGCATATACATATGTATGTATATAAAAATGTATAAAAGTCGTTATCAAGGTGCAATAAACTGATTAACCTAAATTCGGCTTTCAAATACTCAATATTTGAAGTCCTCTGTAGCGTTTAGAGATTCTACCATTTGCAAAGTGTCGGATAACTTTAAAAAGAATAGAAAAATAAATAGAAAAATAAATAAATAAATAAAAAACATAACAAAAAATATACTTTTTGAGACACTTTTATTACTTTTAGAAAGTTTTTATTTGAAAAATATTATAATTTGTTTTGTAAGTTATACATACATACGTCAAGAAAGTTCAAAGATTCATGAACTAATTGGACTATCTATCACTTTCCAAAAAACCCTAAATAAATTTTTGTTTCTTAAAAAAGAATATGTACATACTTATATATGGTGGTGGGCCATTTAAAAGTTTAAGCATAAAAATGCAACAAAACAAAAACAATTTGAAATTTCGCCAAATTTATAATTTTATTGTTGTGAAGTACAATTGCTGAGATCTTTACGCAAAATTCGACGTAAACTGGTGCATGAAATGTTCAATTCTTGAGAACAATGACGACGCACTCTATCAGCCACAGCTTCGATATTTTCGCGTGTACACACTCTACGAGCGCACACTTACGTCTTGGCGCATCAACAATGAAACCAGTTTCACAAACTTTAGCAATAAACTTGTATATACCGGGCACTGCGACCAAATTTTTTACGACATTTTCGTGCAATTTCCGACCAATTGTCTTTTTTTTGGAGACAAATTTCAAATAGCACCCAACCTTGCTCAAGCGTAAATCGATTCATTTCGTTCAGTGGAGATAATATACTGAATTTTGGGACAGAATAGAATGAAATTAGTATTGCCAGATTCGAAATAAAGGCTGGTTCAAATTTAAGTCGATAGATGGCCCACCCGATATATATAGAAATAAAAAAAATAGTAATAAAAAATTCATATAACAACTTATATAGGGTCCGCCAAATAAATTTTTTTTTTTAGAAAAACACGGCGCAAAACATCGGGTGTAGCTTCGGCTGTGTGGCACGTATCGCCGTCCTGTTGAAAACAAATGTTGCTGATATCCTCCTCTTCAATTTTTGTGAACAAAAATTCGTTTAACATGGCCCGATAACGATCGCCATTGACTGTAACGGCCACTCCTTGCTCATTTTCGAAGAAAAATGGCCCAATTATGCCTCTGGACCAAAATCCGCACCAAACAGTGACTCGCCTTGAGTGTATCGGCTTTTCAATGTATGCGTGCGGGTTTTCTATGCCCCAAATGCGCCATTTTGCTTGTTTACATACCCGCCAAGATCAAAATGAGCTTCATCTGAAAACATTATTTTTTTGACGAAATCGGCATCTTCTGTAAGTCGATCGCAGGCCCAGATTCACAGCGTTGTTCAAGCGTATACACAACCATATTCGTTCAGCGGGAGGATACAATTAATTATCTACAAATCAGACATGAGCTAAGTGTTACCATTCACGCAATAAGCACTAGTTGAAAACGTTAGATGGTGGACCCGTTAAATTAAGTCCACCATTAAGGGATTGAATAACAATTTCAATGTTACTTAACACTGAAATTAACAAATAATTAAAAAAACAGTTATACTGCTACATACATATTTTTTTTAGTAACAAGTTATTTTTACGCAGCAGTTAACCCGTTTTAGCCAAAAAATATCCAAAATGAATGTTCAATAAATTATTTTAAGTGAAGTTATAACTGACAAAGCATTTCACAGAACCAGAAGTCGTTCTATTAACCAATTCTAAATAGTTTATATCAATAGCGTTAGTTCTTGTGTACTCAGCAAAGGTGCACTTCTTTGGACCTCGAAAGTGATAAAATGTCACAAAATCATCCTAAGTCATCAAGCGACGTAGATGACTTAACATTTTCATCTAACCTTATCAAGAACCCCACATTCACTCAATAGGTGCTCCGTTGTCTTTGATGCCTGTGAGCACAGTCTACAATCACCCACATTTGTGGCCGCCATCCTCTTTAGACACGCTCTTAGTCACACTTCCATTAGAAGTTTTAAGTCCGGTCTGCCATACTTGAGAACTTTATATATAGCCTAAACACTTTCATCTTCTCAATTGGCTTCATATTGCATATCTGTTATAATTCAGAGTTAGATGTCCTGTTCAATTGCCATCATATCTGCAGAATATGTAGCAACGATCTATTGACAAACGCTTGTTGCTTGTTGTTAATTTCTGTGGATGTTAGCCATGTTCCACATCCATACAATAGGATGGAAAGAAAGAACATTGCTTTTGAAAAAAACAACTTTTGTCTTGGACCTGATTCATTTGGAACCACAGATCTTAAACAATCCAACAAAGGCAGTATTGAGCTTTATCAATACGTGCACTTATGTCTGATAAAATTTGGTGTTATTTTTGGTGGGTGTAATCTGTTACAAACAGGGCAGCCCACTGGGTAGCCCAATCAAATTCACCCCGGGTTTATTTAGTTATATAACAACAAAAATAAGTATAATTTACGTATTGGGAATTAACTTGGTCCGTTATTTTTAACTTAAAAATGATGAATTTACAAAATTTCCCACTAGGACGGGCACAATTCTTCCGGTCATCCATCCGCACGTGAAGGAGGGTGTACCTCTTACCTCCCTTAAACTAGCAATTAAGCGGAAGTATATATTGGACGCTGAAAGATCCTGGACGGAAGGTGACTCTTGCTTTATTACATGTTGGATATGAAGCTTACGAATCAACTGTTAAGACTGGACCGTTGAAGCATCTCCTCTACTTTATCCATTCTCACGGGACATTTGGTCATGGGTAAGCTCGCCATTAGCCTGCATTTACCTGCGAATGACTTCTGTCGTGGCTGTGGATCGGCTAAAGAGGAAGAGAGCATGGTTCACTTTATCTGCCAATGTTCGTCTCTCGCACGGCGGAGTCTTTCTCTCTTTCTCGATGGCTTATCGGAGCTATAGATCCTTAACATCAGGTTAATAGCCAGGTTCATTAGCTGGTTTCCGATCTAATTTAGTAAAGTGCTTCTGTGCGGTGCCTCTGTTTGATTACCAGAACTCTGATGACGAGAACGTGGACAACGCGTTATGTGGTATCACAATAGGCTGCTATGCGTTCTCACGTGTGCCTTGGTTTAGCGAGACTCCCACTCCCTTCTACCTCCAAACAAATTAACCAAATTAAATCACTGCTAACATCTTGTCCTTACTTTTAAGCCAATTCCCGGAACCCGTTTCAGAAAAACTTCTCGTCTTTTGAGACGCTCCAAATTTGTAGCCGATTTTATATTTCTTGAAAAGAAGTGATTTGGTGAAATACTAACAGATATTGTATCTGTAAAACAGCCAATAGTCAGACCAATGTTCGGAAAATACTTCGGGAATTTTTGCTTGGCAGCTTTTGCGACATGAGACTGTGCGTTGTCATTCAAAATAACAACTTAATCAAGTCTGTCATTTTATTCCGACTGTTTTTCTCATAATGCACAGCTCAAACGAAGTAATTGTAGTCTGCTTTAGCAACCTATAGTGCAGAACGCCTCCTTGATCCGACCAAGAGCGCAAAATTGCATTATAAATACTAAAACAACGTACTGTTACCAACAAATAAAAAATATTGTCAAATTGAACTAAATTTGAAAGCAGTTATAAAACCAATTAAACCCATCGAAAAGCCAATAAAACCCGGTGGGTTGGGTTAAAAAAAAACCCGGGTTTTTGCCAGCCCTGATTACAAATTCTATATGTTGGTTATGCAAAGTAAGTGGACGACTTTTTAAGAGTAAGATAGTATCGCGTTTTTTGTCCTGGCATTGTTTTTAAGACCATATTCACCTGTAGCTGATTCAATATAATTTATTCTGGTCTTGATAGCACAATGCCGCTTGAACAATAAAACAGTGTCTTCCGCGTAAATAAAGCCGTTTAGATGTTCCATTCTAAAATCACGCCACAGTATGCCATGTTGTGGATTGCAGTCTATTACGCTTATGAGAATTTCATCAATAGCTATTGAAAAGAGAGATACATATATAGGCAGAGAAAATTGATTGCCATGACTTGCTTTGCTTTCAAATTGCTGGTTCTACTCGTATGCCTTAATTTAATAACTACATTTTTGTTTCATTGCTTTTCGGGAACTCCTTTTTTTCCTTTGCTCTCCAAATTCTTTAGTGGCTAATCAGGTAAAAAGTATTTTGAAAGCCAATAAAAACAAAATGGAGAGATTCCTGCAGCTCGTATATCTTCTCTTTCATAATGGCACGAATCCTAGCAATGTAATCAATACAGGATTTGGCTGCGAAAACTTGCGAAGTTTCTCATCAACCTTCGTTTTTATTTAGCTCATAATTATCTTGAAGAAGATCTTTAGCGCACTACGTACGATAATTATTTCTCTCTCTTATGGTAATCGTCTAGCGTTCCCCTTTTTGGCATTTTGACTGTGATGCCATGTTGCCAATAGGAGGGAAAGTTTTCTGTCTCCCAAATACAATATATGCCAATAGTTGCAATCATCCTTCGTCTACGACTATAAAATATTTGGTGGCACATCGCGTATTGATTGAAAACATTTTAGATTAAAAAACAGTGCCTCGTTTGTAATAGACAATAGAACAAAAACCGTTTCGTGAAGATGACTTAATGGAGGTTTTGATGATGTTTTATCGAGGCGCTTCGTACTCAAGGATGAGACACAACTACACCACTCCATACCTGAGACTAAGAAACAGTCTAAGCAGACTGGTTTGGAAGAAACGTGTCCAAAGAAAGACAGTTCCATCAGCTGGCAAGAGTTATTCGTTTATTTTTTTGATATGAGCGTGAAATAAATTATATAACTTTTTTTCAAAAAAAATAATAATAATCAACTACAAATATTATGCAGTGTTAAAATGCTGATATTCAGAGAAACCAGTTTGGATTGGTGAAAAGAATGTGTTGTTTTATTAAAATTCATTTCACACATCCACTATTGCTATAGCAAAAATCAATTAATTAAGGCTCGAATTGCTCCATCAAATGCCAGATTTAGATTCATCGGATTATTTTCAATTTTCAAACCTGCAAAAATAGCTCAGTGGTAAAAGATTTGCAAACAACGAAGAGGTTGAATTTGTGGTTGGTGATTATTTAATGGACCTAAACCGTTATCATTGTAAACAGCGTGACGCATTTACTCAGTATTACTATTTAAGCTTGAAAAATATAAATAAAACAACTTTTTCCAAATATATTGTGTTTTCTTATGTGCAAAATAGCTTCAGATAAAAAAATAAAAACGTACATTTACTTTTACTTCATTATAAAGTTGATATTTACACGGTGCAACAAAAAATCTATCGAAAACAACGAAAAATCGGTTTTGAAATTTTCAAAACCAGCCAAAATCTTGAGTTTCCGATAAAAAACCGGTTTTTCGTACGTTCCTGCACTTGTAGCAAATTTGAAAAGAAGAGAAACACACCTGTTAAGTAACTTCACTCAATATGTCCGAGGATAAGTAAGAAGAAAACCAAATTTTGACAAAACTCGATTTTATTATTCAACATATTTGCCTTCGAGGGCGATACAACGAGTATAGCGATTTTCCAATTTTTCGATACCACTTTTATAGTACAATTTATCTTTCTCGTCAAAATAGGCCTCATTTTCAACGATTACTTCATCATTGGACTTAAATTTCCTTCCAAAATGCAGTATCTTTATATCTGAAAACAGGAAAAAGTCTCCAGACGGTGGGAGTGTTAGCAATTCGAAGCCCAATATATTCAATTTTAGCATCGTTTTCATCGACTTGTGACACGATTTGTGGGCTCAAGCGGCAACCACTTTGAACAGAGCTTTCCCATACACAAATGTTCTTATAAAATAGTAAAAACACTATTATCTGATATCTTTACAATGTCAGCTAGCTTGTGCACCTTCAATTTGCTATCGTTCCTAACCAATTTGTGGCATTTTTTTATGGAATAGCAGCCTCAATTACTCTCTGCATCATTTGTATTGGTACGACCATGATTAAATTCAGCAAACTACTTCTCTACCATTTGTCTCGATAGAGCAGAGCTCGGATAATGTTTATTCAGCCATTGTTTGGTTTTCACTGTTTTTTTTTTTTTTTTTTCATCAACAAACCATGCTTTATCAAAGCTCAAAATTCACTTTTTTGCATTTTTTTCAATAAGAAAAGTTTCTTCACACAAAATGCTATAACTCGCGAATCAATAGTCAGATTTCTGTCAAATTTATACACTTGTCGTTTGAAGGTTAGTACTAAATAAAAATCATATGGACAAAATTCTAGTAATGCCATCTTTACGGACTTATTGAGTGACCTGTTATGAAAATAAGATTCTGCATCCCTGTCGTTTGTTACATCGCTAAAGGATCGAGAGCTTTTGAAGTGTTGTTTAATAAGCCACACAAAAAGCACAACGAAGCGAACAACAAACAGTTTATTTAGTGTGAACTAGTATTGTCACCATAAGCATTATGAATTACAGACAACCAGCATCAAAATTACATATATAAAGAGAAATTATAGACAAAATTCTGTTTTTACGAATATTATATACACACAGTTTTGGTCACAATATTTGCAACCGATCTTCGGACACAAATTTTTCCTTTTGATCCTCGAAGACTCGTCAGACCACAATATTGTTTACCATTGTTGTGGTGTCCAATTCGCATGTGCTCGTACAAAGTTGAGACAAATTTCTCTATTCTTTCCGGATATAAGGGGGTTTTTTGCATCCTTTTAAGTTCTGAAACTATATGACCTGGATCTTCTATTAATGGTTGAAATACCATCAATAATGGAAGTATCAGTTTTCGCTTCTCCAGATATTACTTCATATTATATTACAAAAAAATTTTTGATTTTGCTGATTGTTGATTGTTACGAGGCCTTACTCCTTAATGCACCGTATGGTCATTATTGATTTTAAGACAAATTGTTGGTTTTGGAATAGAATACTTTAATGACATTTCTTTGTGTGAAATTCCGCTACGCAAATCGTGTAAGACTCTGATTTTTAATTCAGAATTGTATTTGTTGCCGAATTGTATTCAATGCACGAGTATCACTTTAAGTAAAAATATTATTTCCTGAAAAGCTGAATAGCCATTCAGCTTGTGGAATTTTGTAATACATTACAAATGTCAGAAACTCACATTATGAAAACGAAACGTAATTAAAGTCATTCCTAAAGGCTTGTAAGTAAATAGTTGTTCATATAGAGTAAGAGAGGTAAGAGTTGTAAATGTTTTGAACAGCAATAGGTAGACTCTCTTGCTCAAAAATTAATTTTTTGTTGTTGTTTTTAATCAGAAGATAATTTCTTTCCGCTATTTCACAGAAGAAGTTTAAAAAGTTATAAATCAAGGAATAAAAACAAATCGGAAAGAAATGGGTAATTAAAGAACTGGAATATAGTTTTAGTTGCAAATGTTTTGATCACTACTGTATATACATATGTACATACAGAGAAGAGTTTTTCTCATAGAAAAGTCCTCTAAACATAAAAATATAAATATATATAGGGTCCGCCATCTAACGTTTTTTTTTTCAACTAGTGCTTCTTATTTTGTGAACGGTAATTAGACAGATAATTAGTTTTATCCCTCCGCTGAACGAATATGGTCGTGTATACGCTTTTTTCGCTTCGCTAAGTGGGCCTGTGATCGACTTACAGAAGATGCCGATTTTGCCAAAAAAAAATCATCATTTCAGATGAAGCTCATTTTGATCTTGGCGGGTATGTAAACAAGCAAAATTGTCGCATTTGGGGCACGGAAAACCCGCGCGCATACATTGAAAAGCCGATACATCCAAGACGAGTCACTGTTTGATGCGGATTTTGGTTCATAGGCATAATTAGCCATTTTTCTGAGCATGGAGTGGCCGTTATAGTCAATGGCGATCGTTATCGAGCCATGGTGAACGAATTTTTGTTCACAAAAATTGAAGAGGAGGATATTAGCAACATTTGGTTTCAACAGAACGGCGCTACATGCCACACAGCCGAAGCTACACTCGATGTTTCGAGCTCTGTTTTCAAAAAAAAAAAAATTTATTTGGCGGACCCTTTATAAAGGTGATTCACAAAGTGTCATAATATCGTATGTGCTATAATAGCATGAAAAAATAAAACTGTTCTGATATAACTGTTACGAAAGAAGTAACAATAAGTAACGAATACAAATTGCGGATAAGACAAATAACATTGCGTTATTCAGGCATGACTAAAAAATATATTTATTTTTGAAGAATTATTTTTATATTTTATTTATTTTTATAAATACGACAGCACAAAAAACATAGTTAAAAAATTTTTTTATCTTAAAAGTTTTTTGTTTTGTTTTAAAAACAAAGAATGATTTTGAAAACATTTTAGAACATTCTAGAACATTATGACAATATGGCACAATACCACAAGTTGTGAAAACCCCATATTAGGGTCTTATTTATACATCATATATGAGCCTTTATGAGTAATAAGTAAGCCAGTATATGATCCAATAACAACTGTATTTTTCATCAGAAGCACAAAAATAACTCAACTCAATAATAACCCCATTATTTACCCAAAAGTATGCAATAAAAATTAATTGCGTATATTTTTCTTCATTTACGTCATTCTGGTTAAAAATGCCAAAAAATGAGTGGAGAATAAAAGTTAATGATAGTAAGACTCAGGCTATAATATTTCCGCATAATAGATCTCCGAAACGATTTCCTACCAAACATATTAATTCTAGAGGAGTTCTGGTCCCACTAAGAGATGAGGTTAAATATATAGGAGTAAGTAAGTTATAATTCAAACAGCACTTGAAATATATTTGTGAGAAGCCAGTAAGGTGCGGGCGTGCCCTTTATCCTTTAGTCAACAAGAGATCTAAGCTTAATTGTAAGAATAAGATTCTGTTATACAAGATGTATTCGGTGTTTTCAAAGCTTCTAGAACTTATAGAAGGAAATTACAGATAATGCAGAAGAAATATTTTAAGATAATACATGGTCTAAACCTACTGATTTCCTGCACAGCAATATTAATCACGTAATGATTGAATTATTCGCAGTGGTCAGTTCCCTATCTACATATAATATAATAAGGAATTTGCTAAATAATTACTACGTCTCTTTTTTTCTAAAAGAGTCAATTAGTGGGTATTTCAAAACTTTCTTATGATATTTCATATTTCATATTTTTACACAACTCAACGCTTAATCGATCAAAGCATGGTATGAATTCCTTAAATGCAATAATCAAGCAATTAGTAATAGTAATAATAATAGTAATATCCTTTGTAGTCCAGAACAGTTAGTAAGCGCCTTGAAATTGATTTTAACAAATTTTTGGTATTCTTCCGCCTCTATTGAGTTCCATATTTTTGATAATGTCGCTTTAAGCTGAACTAGTCAATAGCTTCTAGAGATGTCTATTACATTAGGTTCTGGGCTGGTGTTTCCATTTTGGTCAGATAGGGATCAACCAAACCTCTTTTCTTAATAGAATGGGAAATTGCTTCTCTGCACTTGACTTTATATTTTCTTTACGAATATTGAGACAAACAAATTTGTCAACTTCATCATCAAAAAAATATGAATTGCTGTCACTAGAATTCAAGATACAGTCCTAAACCATTCTCGATGCTTAACAGTAGTTTTTGAATTTTTATGATTAATTTCGGTTTGGTATGACAACAATTCAAAATATAACGATTAAAGAAAACGATAGAACAAAAAATAAAATTACAGACGAACTACACACATGATGTAAAATTACACACAAGGTGGTAACACCGGTGTAAGCTCAACGAACGAGTTATTGGTTTGAACTCAGTGTAAAGACAGTTTAGTGCGGTTAAACTCTAGTTGAAGAGGTTGTGATCGAACTTAAGTTGTAACAACGATCGGGAAGAGAGATCTGTCGAGTAATTGTTGTTGTTTACAAAGTTGTAAACAGGAAGAGTAATTAAGAATAGAAATTTTTATTACTTGTAAAAAGGTTGCAAGCAGTGGTGCACAAAACAAAGATTTAAATTGAAAACTAAACACAATATTAACTCATAAATAAGACGAGAACTATTCAACCGATTAATAAATCAATACATGTGCTGGAAAAGTCTACTATCACTGATTGCTTTTTTTTTAGAGGTGGTGCCAAGCATCTAAAAATATTTATTTTTCTATATCTTCAAAACGGCAACAGTAAGAATCTCTAATTTTGATACCTGGTCAATATAAACCATCATTCAAAAAATGGGTTGAAACAGATAAGTGAGGCATGGTGCCTCCCTTGCAAAGTAAGTATTTGTTTTTATATATGTATCTCGAGAACAGTTAGAATGGAAATTCCTGAATTTGATCTAAGTGACTTCGTGTTAATTCAAATCATCAGTTAAAAAATGGGTTGAAACAGATAAGTGAGGCATGGTGCCTCCCTTACATAAAAAGTATTTGTTTTTATATATTTCGAGAACAGTTAGAATGGAAATTCCTGAGTTTGGTCTAAGTAACTTCGTATTAATTCAAATCATCTGTGAAAAAATGGGCGGTTTTTATATATCGTCAGAAAAGTTAGAGTGCAAATTTGTGAATTTGGTCTAAGTGGTTTTATCCGTAAAGTTGGCGTTATATTATTAAATTCGTTTATCTTGAGAAGGGTAATAACAAAAGTTAATAAATTTAGTTTAAACAACTTATTGGATAGGACACATCAACAGTCAACAACTGGGCGAGATTAAGTAAGTGGGCGTGGTAGCTAAATTTTGTATGTGTGGAAAACGGAAATAATTAAAGCTACGTTGTCTATTCTCATCAGTCAAAAGGCGGGAGGGATTGAATAAGCGGGTATTGCACAAAGAATACTGAATAAAAGTTATTTATATCAATGTGTTCTTATCTCTATATACATACATACATAAAATAAAGTTATCCTTTTGTGATAGTGTGTTATTCCTTTATATTTTTTCTATGAGAAATAAATTTTCTAGTTATACAACACAAAGGCTGCTAGCAACGTTATAAGTGTTACCCTAGTAATTGTATATATAAGTTCGGTTAAATACCTTTAAGAACAAAAATCTTGATATTTTTGTCGCGGTAATTACCAGGATAATACCGTTTTATGAAATAATTACGGAAGTATATTTTGTTAAAAATAAAATACTGTTTTGTAGATTATTGTTATACCCGACAGCGCCTATCAGAAAAATAATATCATTCCCCAGGTATGTCAATTTAGTTCTTTTTTGTCGCACAGTGTTATTTATTTATTTTTCCCCTAATACGCTTAACTTCTTATTGTTTTTTATGCAAATACCTAAATTTGAATTGGAACGTGATACAGATTGAATTTTTTGTTCTATTTTTTTAATCTTTTTTTTGTGGTAATATTCCACTTATTTTTAATTAAAAATTTATTTAAAAAAAATGGGTTTTTTAGAATAAAGTTTTTTTTTAATGTAAAAAATTAACGAAGGTGTGCAAAAATAATTTGAATGATTCATTCGTCAATCTAATCGGACAACTGTGACAGATGTCTTTAAAAAAAGTATGTACGTAATGCTAAAAGAAATTGAAATAATGTAACAAACTTTCATTAAACAAATAAATCGTGTGTACATACCAGGGAGATCGATTATTCGACTTTTTTAAAAACCGGCTTTCCAATAATTCGAAAAGTAGCACTTTTTAAACCACCGGTTTTCGGTTAATAATAATTCAAATAACCGGTTAGCCGGTTCTTTTATTTAAATAAAATTGTTCTTAATTCTTGAAGCGCAGAGCTCGACCACGCCGTTTTAAAAATAAGCAGTAGCTAACGGAGAGCTTAAAATTAAAGTGGCAATCAATACTAACAATTAAAGGTTTGTTATTATAGTTCTAATTTAGGTGCCTAACAAAACAAAAATTAAATTAAATGTTTTTCTTGCCTGATGTCTGGATTATGTGTCGTACTAATAAGCCCATGTCTTGTATCCAATAATGATCCTTTCAATTGATGTGGGTACGGATTCAGCCTCGCAAATCTTGCCCTTTGCAACCTCACTACGGTCAAAATTGTAAAAAAAAAGCCAACACACATAGAGATAAATGTACTCTTGGCAAATGTCAAGCTATGACGTTAAGATTTTGCAGGAATATCAACGACAGATGTACCAACTAAATAAAAAAACAATAACTCAAATCGAAGCGATGGGACCGCCACACGGGGTTTGTTCCGGAAACTATTTGATCAACGTAATATTTAAATTAAAAATTTACATGAAATATAATATATATGTTAACAAGATTTTTCGTTTTTATTAACACAAAAGGTCTCAAAAGTAATTAGCATCAGTATAAAAATGTTAGTAGTATTAGTGGTATATTAATAGTAGACTATATAAATCTCCTTAGTTTATTATCGATTAATTTCGTCTTACATATTAAATAAATACATACAAAATTATATATATAAAGGGTCCGCCATCTAACGTTTTTTTTCAACTAGTGCTTATTTCGTGAATGGTAACACTTAGCTCATGTCTGATTTGACAGGTAATTAGTTTTATCCTTCCGCGATCGACTTACAGAAGATGCAGATTTTGCCAAAAAAAATCATCTTTTCAGATGAAGCTCTTTTTGATCTTGGCGGGTATGTAAACAAGCAAAATTGTCGCATTTGGGGCACAGAAAACCCGCACGCATATATTGAAAAGCCGATACACCGAGGACGAGTCACTGTTTGATGCGGAATGTTGAACGAATTTTTGTTCACAAAAATTGAAGAGAAGGATAGAAACATTTGGTTTTAACAGGACGGCGCTACGTGCCACACAGCCGAAACTACACTCGATGTTTTGTGCCCTGTTTTTGAAGATCGCATTATCAGCCGCAGATCTGATGTCATTTGGCCACCTCGGAGCTGCGATTTGACACTGTTGGACTAATATTTGTAGGGGTGCCGTCAAAGATAAGTGTTACGCCAACAAGCCAGAGACAATTGACGCTTTAAAGGACAATATTCGTGAAGCCATTGGTGAAATACAGCTGCACACAATCGATAATGTGCTTAAAAATTGGACCGATCGTGTAGGCTACTGCATGGCCAGCCGAGGCAGCCATTTGAATAAAATTATTTACCATTATTAACCAGAAGGATTGTACTTTCAAATAAAAAAAGAAATTTGAGAAAATATATAGTAGTTTTGTTTATAGCATTTTCAAAAAAAAAAAAAAAATTATTTGGCAGACCCTCTATGTATATATTTTGTAAAAACTTACATTATATTAATTAGTAAGGAAAATTCCAGATATGAGGAATACATTTTGAAAAAAGAAAATTACAAAAAATTAAAAAGTCGATATATATACATATATATATATATATATATATATATATATATATGTGTATATATATATACATATATATCGATATATATATATATATATATATATATATACACATATATATATATATATATACACATATATATATATATATATATATATATATACACATATATATATATATATATATATATATATATATATATATATATATATATATGGAGCTTAAGAAAATCGTCCTAAATACCTGCTTTTTAGCAAAACTATAAATTTATATCAAATCTGAGATAATTTTTGTAGCACATAATTCTTGTAGCACCAAATTTGATCGATATCCAGCAACTCCTCAACGCACTGGGCGACATAGATTTTAATTCCAATTTAAAAGAATCGTACCCTAATATCATCTATGCTACAAAGATTAATAGCTGTTATAAAAAAAAAACGTTTCCCAACAAAGTATTGAAGTCGATAAGTAGTAAAATAATCAAAATGTTGTTAAACTTCTAAATAAATATTAAAAAAACTAAATTGTCTATAAAAAACTCGAATAAATTAATAATAGTTAACAATAAAATTATTTTAAAATGTTTTACTGTTTCTATATTCTATATAAGGACTAACGATTTAGGAGAGTATAAAAGTGTAAGGAAACCTGGTCAAATAAACGTAAATCAAGTAATTTATAAGTACAATTTATTCAACGTCTAAACGGGCTACTTAAATTGTCACCTCTGTATATAGATAACTTTTATTCAGTATGCTTTCTGCAATACCCGCTTTTTGGCTACTGTGGATAGATAACGCTGCTTTAATTATTGCCATTCTCCACATATACAAAATGCAATATTTAGTATGAATTTATCTAATTCACCCAGTTGCTAGTTTACAAAGTGTATTATTCACGACTTTGTTAGAGCCTAATTTAGAAACTTCTACTATTACCATTTTCAAGATATACCAAATCAATATTTACTTTGTGTGGGAGGTACCACGTCTACTTGTCGAATTCCGCTTATTTTTTGACTATGAAGTCACTTAGACCAAACACTGCTTTCACCGTTATCAAGATATATTCAAATCCATATTTACTTAATTGGAGATTCCACGCCCACTTTTCTAATTCCGTCCATTTTTTGACTACTCATTTGTATTGGCTATGAACCTATTTGGGCCAAATTTAGAGACTTTTTCTATTACCATTTTGAGGATATAGAAAAGTAAATATTTACTCTGTGTGAATTGGAATATTTGAAATTTGTATAGCCTACAGTTCCTTCCAACCAAACAAAGAGATACTGTAAAAATTTCACAAAAACCTGTTCAGCGGTATAGCTGTCTATAGACTTTAAACAAACAAGCATACAAATACACATTCATTTTTATATAGAAGACTAGAGTAACTCTTCTGGGAAGATTAGTGTTGTATACCTATAAAATGTATTTCTCAGGACAAATTATTTTTATATATGTATATACAGTGGTGGAATAAATAATACGGACACATCAAAATTTTCTTAACTTTTTATTTATCGTTACAAAAATCAAATAAAGAATGCATTGTAATTGAAAGAAGTTCGTACATACTATTTTCCATCTGATCGATATAAATTAAACTTCGTTTCTTCAGACCAAAGCACGCTGTTGTGGTTATTTCTTCCATTACTGTAGATAAGAATACGGACATATATAAATAACCTTTACCCGGTGTGTTGTGCAATGCCCGCTTTTCCAATCTCACCCGCTTTTTGACTGATATGGATAAATCATGAAACTTTAATAACTACCGTTTTTCACACATGCAAAATTCCATGTTTAATCTGAATGGAAGCTGCCACACCCACTTATACAATCTCGTCCAGTTATGGACTGATGATATGTCCTGGCCAAGAAGTTGTTTAAACCAAATTAGAAACTTTTACTATTACCGTTCTCAAGACAAAATTATGTATGGAGATACCACACATACTTATAAAATTCCTCCCAATTTTTGACTGATTATGTGTATTAATTACCGAGTCATTTAGACCAAACTGAGAAACTTACACTTCAAATGTTCTCAAGATATATACCCGCTTATCCAATTTCGCTCATTTATCAAATGATGATTTTTATTGACTACCAAATCGTTTAGACCAAGTTCAGTAATTGTTATTCTAACTGTTCCCAAGATATACAAAAATCAATATTTACTTTGTATGAGAGGTGCCACTCACACTTATACAATTCTCTCCACTTTTTACTGATGATTTGTCTTGACCACAAAGTTATTTGGGCCAAGCTTAAAAACTCTTAATATTACCGTTTTGAACATACAAACATATAAATAAAAAATTTTATGGACGTTGCATCGCCCAGTTGAAGCAAAACCATTGGTGAAACTACACCTGGTTCTCAAGTTATAAAATGACGAACATAGGACAACTTATTTATATATATATATATAGAAAATATGATGCAGTTAAGAATAAAGTTCAGAAAGTATAGTTAATCGATTTTTGTACTAAATGACTCTTTTAAGAAACTTAAGTAAATTTTTAATTTTGTTGGACACTAAAGTTTTTATTTTTATTTGGAAACATTTTCATTTACTCATAATACAATTCATACTTAAATATAACAAAAAAACAAAAAAAACAAAAAAAATCAAAAAAATAAATTTATGATTTTTTAACTGCACGAAAAAAGGCAATAGTAACGATCTTTTTTAACGAATATTTATAATAATTGTTATAATATTTTTATTTCCTATTTTTTTGCTTGTTTTGGAAAACTAATTCACAAGCAAACACACAATATTAAAAATATACATATATAAAGGCGACAATTATCTTAATCATTGAAATAAATTTTACACTACAAATTCTAAATAAAATTATTATATAATTATGTACTTAAAGAATCAAAATGTACAAAAAAGAGAGAAAAAACAAGTAATAATACACAAAAGAAAGAATTTAGTAGTAATCGGATTATGAATGTATTGTATATAAAATATTTACGATATTATATGTAAAAAACATAATTAACAAATTTTTTTTAAAGAGATTTCTTCTTCCTTTTCATATCCTTTTCTAAAAGCTTACGCTTGTTTTTTTCGGTTATACAAAATCACATTTGTAAAGACAAAACATCAAAAAAAAGGAAAAAGAACAATAAAACGATAAATTCATTCGAGTATCTTCATAGTTTTGATTTTACTTGGGGTATGATTACATCACGCCACCAATGTGGTCTTTCAAAGGCTCCCGCATTTGTCATAAATTCGTTTTGTAAATTCTCGTACAGTAGGCCATCAGATTTAGCAATAACGGAATTTAAGGCGAAATCGGGTGGGGCTAGAGCATCTGCCACCGAAACAGCTGAATCCTTTAATTCGCTACATTTTTGCAGTAGACG
Source organism: Wohlfahrtia magnifica (assembly GCA_023159175.1). Taxonomy (NCBI): domain Eukaryota; kingdom Metazoa; phylum Arthropoda; class Insecta; order Diptera; family Sarcophagidae; genus Wohlfahrtia; species Wohlfahrtia magnifica. Next base: position 1,202,580 of record JAKWBJ010000178.1, read on the forward strand.
ACTTCTAATCAAATTAGCAAACTTAGGGCCATTGGCAAAATTTCCCACATAAAATGTGGTCATATGTCGATCTAAGCACGACATTGTGTACACATCGAATACCAATTTGAGGATCTTGGCATATTCACCACTCACATCGGGACGCTGAAAACGCTCTATAAAACGCCTTAAGCAATAATATTCAGCATAGGCAAATGCCATTTCACGTGCACCATAAACTTGTGAATTGTTGCGAGCTTCAAAACGATGACGGCCATTGTCGATATCTTTACAGATTCGTGTGTCGGTGGTCTGCAGCAAATGGCACAGCATCCACTCATAACAACTTAAAACGACTGAAACAAAATTAAAAATATGTATGTACATAATTAAGATGCATGTAACATATTTTGTATATTGATATTCAAATGATAACTTACATTCCATAGTGTCGATTGAATGTTGTTTTAGGACATCTTCACAATTTTGCTTTAAAATCGAGTCTTTTTTATTCAAAAAATTAGCTGTACCCACTGGACTTTCTGTAGTGCCACTCCATTGTCTCAGTAACCAATTTGAAGCCTGTTGTCCCAATACATTATTGTCACCTTCGTATGTACAACTGGGATCGTGATCATTACGTAGATCTCCCAGTTTGGATGCCTTAAGGTATCCATGACCACCACAGGCTTCTCTGGCCTCTTGAATAGCATCACGTGCTGTCCAAGTAATCATGGGTTTGGATGATGAAATTATCGCATGTATTTCGGATACAATTTGTGTCTGTACAAAAACAAAAAAATTTATATAAAAAAAATTATTTTCGGTGGAAAAGTATATTAGACTACATAAGTCGAAATAATTTGAAATTTATATCGTTATTTTTGTGTGTTTGCCCATGTTTATGTTTGTGTGTTTGTGTTTTTTTTTTAAGACCAACACTGAAAGAATATCGTTTTTTTTTTTCTAAAAATGCAGTAAAAATGTTGAATATTTCGCCTTCAAACATTTACAGTGTGAAAAGAGTGCTACGAAAAACAGCTGACATTTTTAATATAACTTTAGTTTTTATTTAATTTTACTTATAAACTATTTTTAACCATACATAGTTAGGTAGGGAGGAGGGAAGAGATATGCAGGCAGACAGACACCTTAATTCACTCTATTAGAGAGAAATACAAATCTATCAGTTCGGTTCCTGATCAACTCCGTGCAGTTGACATATGCCTTTCCTGTCCTTCATTCGAGATAACTAAACTGAGAAGTGTCTGAAATCCAGTCAACCCCGAAGAATTTTGAACTACATCTGGCAAAAAACGTAACATAGAAAGTTACATCATCCTCATCGCAAGCTCTACAAATACTATTCTCTCCAAAGCTCATGCGTGTGTCTCATTATTCTATGGGTTCCTGATCAACTCTGTACTGGTGACATATGCCTTTCCTGTCCTTCATTCGAGATAACTAAACTGAGAAGTGTCTGATATCCAGTCAACCCCGAAGAATTTTGAACTACATCTGGCAAAAAACGTAACATAGAAAGTTACATCATCCTCATCGCAAGCTCTACAAATACTATTCTCTCAAAAGCTCATGCGTGTGTCTCATTATTCTATGGGTTCCTGATCAACTCTGTACTGTTGACATATGTCTTTCGTGTCCTTCATTCGAGATAACTAAACTGAGAAGTGTCTGAAATCCAGTCAACCCCGAAGAATTTTGAACTACATCTGGCAAAAAACGTAACATAGAAAGTTACATCATACTCATCGCAAGCTCTACAAATACTATTCTCTCCAAAGCCCATGCGTGTGTCTCATTATTCTATGGGTACTAAAACCGAATAGCCTCTGACGAAATAAGGGAATTAATTCCTAGTAATTTTCACTTAGTGCTCGTTTTTCATGTAAAGCGCACTTCTCTGTAGTTGATTGTCCAATGTATCGCGCAACGCATTATATACGTCTGTGAAACGATATTCCAGCATTTGTTTTCTCTGCCACTTACGACATAAATGAATTTAAATCAAACGTCAATAAGCACTACTTCCACTATTATCCTTCACACAATCTATTTTCCTAGTACCAGCGCAGTGCACTGCATAAATAGGCGCCATCCCCTGCGTGCTGTGCTCAAAAAAAATAATAATAATTTAGGTGCTCAGTAACCTTGAGTGTCACGTTCCTCAGTGGTAATTTGTTGGCAACATATCAATTTTTTGATTATTGCTTTTTTAAAATCTATTGGTGCTGTTTTATGGAGAAGTGTTTCACTAAGTAAAATTAATAATTTGTTTTATTAAAGAGGAATATTTTGTCTTAGAAAAGTCTATTGAAGTCACTTAAATATTGAAAAGCGAAATCTGGCGAAAATTTTCATGCAACTTAGTATCTTGTATATGTAATATACATATTTTAATTGGTAACATTTTTATTGGAATACAGCACCTCCTTTTTAATTTGAAGAAAAAGTTGTTAAGATTGCTTATGTAGCTTAGTAGATATAAGCGATTTAAGATGGTCTAAGAAAATTTAGCATTTGCAGTTTTAATTGGAAAAAAGAAGGTAGCTCGCTCTAGCTCCGCTGTCTTACTAGAACCGAATGAATCCCGACAGTCTATTCTTTGAAGTTACCCAAAAATACCAACCGTCTTCCACCGATCGCAAAACAAACTCATGGTTTTTCTGAAAAGTATCGGGAAAACTGCAGTACAGATTTGTAATAAAGTTGCAGCCTTTTATATACTATAGTATATATTATAACAACAATTTTGTAATAATTGAATGGCAGTAATTTTTTACCATTAAACGTACAAACGTACGCATAAACGTACAAAACTACGGGAACACAACACACAAATTTATTTACCACAAATCAAAACATCTGACTGGTAGCTCAAATGTGATATTCCAAATATGTTATTGTATTATAACTATAGATCTTTTGAACATATGTAAAATTTTGTGTACGGGAACAAACATTTTGAAAACTTCGCTAATTCATTTGCCGTTCGGAGTCGGCTTAAAAACTATAGGTGCCTTTCAATGAGTCTAAAAATACAATTGGATGGAACTCATTATGTGAGAAGTCCCCGTATTCCTTTTACGAAATGTTATGGGAATTATTATTTCATTATTATTTGTGCTTTCGTTTCAACCTTGTTTACCCTGCGTCGTATCGCGAAAATATTTATTGTCATTTTATAGTATAACACTGTTCTAGATTTCGATCCATTAGACACTATAGTCTGTATTGCTTCTTGGCCATCTGTGAGTATAAACACGGCCGCTGTTACCGTAACCGCTTTTATTCCTAATTTCTGGCGATAACTTTTTCAGGTTTTTTGATACGTTTAATCGGGAATACTTTTTAAGAAAGAAGATGTCATATATTTCACTCAAGGATAGCAACCGAAAAAAATTTCGATATCAGTAATGGTACCGTTAACGAGATTGCTATGAAACTATTTGTTATTTCGATATAATAATTATATCGGTATACCGGTACCAAAATTTAATATCATTATATTCTGATATTTTAATTAAATCCGCGCAAACTGACTGGAATTGAAAGATGTCAAACAAAGACTCTTGCATACCCACAGTAAGAAGGATGGAAAAAAGCTGGTTATCATGGTCTTAAGACCTGCAAGAAGCTGTTCATTTCGCTAGTTAAAAGTAAAAACATATAACAATCGCAAATAAATATGTTAACATACCGCCAGAGCATTGGAAAAAGGTAATTTTGTCTGACGAAAGCAAGTTCTGTATTTTTGTCATCGAAGGAAGACCGATGGTGTAAAGGAATTCAAGAACCGCTCCTTATATAGAAAACTTGTTGTCAACTGCGAGTCATGATGGAAGAGGTCTAATGATGTGATGGAGTATGTATAGTATCAAAGGTGGACAAGTATGGCTATTTGGATAAAGGAATTTAAAGTAGAGTGCTTAAAAGTGATTTCTAGAGGATTATAGACCCAAAGCGGACATCTGAAGTTTTCCAGCTTTGGCTGCTTTATAATGTATCAAGAATGCATGGACATTACCAGAAAGAAAAATTCATCAGAAGAGTATATCAAGTCAATCAATGATAAAAGATGTAATTAAAGAAGAGTAGGAGAAGATCTCAACGGGCTCAAAGAGTTTCTTAGGTACAGCAGCTATCCAACTCGATACTAATTAAAGGCTTACATTAGTTCACATTGCTTTATTTAGTTCTTATAGTTATGAGCCTAGACTTTTGACGCTCTAAAATACAATTTTTTATTAAAATACTCTTAGATTATCTGGAGTTAGCAGATATGGAAAAGTAAGCATCGTCAACGTTCACTGCATTGTAAGGAAAATTTTGTGGATTTAGTTTGGTACTAAAACTATGAATTGAGTGAGGAGCGTAGACTTTTGACGCCCAGTGTATATCATTGCCTTCTTCGTATTAATTTTGTCAATTCATTTGTGAATTTTCTACGAATGTTAATTTTAGAGTGAATTTTTTTTAATGTATCGATAATTTTCCTCAAGATCGACTTAAATTCTAAAACTTATGTATGCATTTCTTACCAATAATTCGAAACCATTGGAGTCAGCCTGAGATTTTTCAATAATTTTCAAATATTCGTCTGTCAACTCCGCTACAGCAATTTTTAAAACACCCGCCGCTGCCAAATATGGGAATATTCTCCATTGCTAAAAATTGAAAAAGTTCGGTTATACATCTCAAAAAATAAATAATATTATTATTTTTATATGTATATTTACGTGCAATTGATATTCGATTATAGGAATTTCAGGACCAGTCTTCTCAGGGCCAAACTGCTTTCTTAAGGCGGCATACCGAACCGCTATAACAGCAGCATTAGACAAAGTATTCACAGATTCTTGCATGATGCCAATGCGACCAGCGGAAAATGATTCCAAGGCAGCGCCCAATACTTTTCCCGGTTCAGTAAAAACACTCTCATATACACCTTCCGGTGTAACGTCACCTGTACGATTTAGTAGATTTTCACGCGGTATACGATAGTTGGTGAATATAACGAAACCATTGTCAATGCCATTCAAACCAATCTTTTCGCCAATATCACCCACCAAAACACCAGGATAAGGTTGCAGAGTTTTCGGATCTCTTATGGGAATTAGGAAACCATGTAGACCTTGATTTACACCATCTGGCGTATAAAGATTTGCAAATGTCATAGCAACTGTGGCAGTTTTACCCAAATTACCAACCCAACATTTGGCAGCCTCAAAATCTGGTGTATTAATAATAAACTCTTGGGTTTTAGGATCATATGTGGCGGTGGTGCGAATACTTTTCGTATTACTGCCGTGTGAAACCTCAGTTATGGCCAGACACGTAACAACTTCACGATTCCAAGCGGCCTCATAATACTTCTTATGACGTTCTGTGCCCATAGCACGTATGGCATTGTTAAATAGTCCAACACCCAAGGCTATCTTAACCGATAGACTTGGACAGTAGGTATGTAAGGCCTCATTAATACTCATCAAATATTTGGTCTTTTCACTAAACGAACGTTGTTCAATTTCCTTAGGAACTAAATCCAAATGTGCCATACGATTCATTTGCATAGCGCATATGCGTTTCTGCTCATCGGTGGGTAATAAAGAGATGGGCTGAGAAAATAGAGGATCATTTTCTAAGATTTTCCAAACCTTGTACTAAAATTAAAAAAGAAATCAAAAGGCAATTAATATTTTCTATTACACTTAAAAACAAATCCAAAGGGATATTTACCTTAATGCGTAATGCTTGTTCCTTTTCAAATAATAATCTTAAACGTTTCCAGTCAAAGTTAACCCGCTTGCGGTAAGTGCACAAAGGCCCTTTAGGCAAGTCTGGTATAAATGTCGTATCCGCATTTTGCGCCATCTCTCCGTTCTCCAAGACTCTAAAAAAATTTTATTACTTATTGTTTCTCCAAAATAATTACCGGTAATTGAACTTTAATGTACAAACATGTGTTCTATTTGAAAGTTAGTCATTATGAACTTAAGAAACCCTATAACTTTAAACTACTCATTACGTATTAAAGAAGAAGAGGAAGAAGAGAAAGTACAATTGAATTTAATATACACACTCAATAGCTGAATCATTAAGAAGAAATTTAGAAATGTAGTCATGAAAAACAATGAAAGTACATTCATATGTATGTATAAGTATGTATAATATCAACATACATACATTGTTATTATTTATAGTGTTTGTTAATAGTCGATTATCATAATAATAATCGGTTTGTCTTGCATACATATATACATGACACATAATTAAATACATATTCTTACTTTGATTACAAACAAATAATTTGAATAAGAATATGAAAATTGTTTTTACGAATTTCTTTGTTTTCCTTTTCAGAGCATAAAACAATGAATATTGGTTTAGACCTACACCCATGTGTAACTGCATTAAAGTGACTAAAATAGATTTTGTAAATAGAAAGTCCATGTCTTTCAATATATTAGTGGATCTTACATCAAATTAATATTTCGTTGAAAATCTAGAATAGTTTACTTAATAGACTTATTGATTCCATGCCACTCAAATGTGGCCAAGTTATAAGAAATAAAGGAAATATAAAGTTATTGTTTTTGTGTTACACACCTTTATTTGAAGATCTCTATTGTTTTTGCTGATTTTTTAAGAAACGTTGACACAAAGTAATATTTTTTTTTTTTTAATGTAAATATTAGTGAGTATATTAGTGAGTATATAAATTACAGAAAAAAATTTGTTCTAAATGAAATACTTTCAGAAATATACGACATTATTCGTTTACACAGAGTATGTTGCTTTTGTTTTGCACGATACTGTATATTTAAATCGTCTAAAGAAATTACATTGAGAAAATCAGAAAAAATTTTTAAATCTTGCATATCAAGGTTCATAGGTAGAATCTATGTATTAACATTAGATTTAAAATCTCCTAAGTTATTGTTACGTTTTAACCTTTTAAAAACGTTTATTTATTAGTTCGTAAATTGTAGTTAAAATAAAATAAATTTTGTGTTTGGTTTTTAATTAAAATACTTTATTTAACACAATTTTGTGTTTCACTGCTTGTAACCTTTTTACAAGCAATAACAATATCTATTCTTAATTACTCTTCCTGTTTACAACTTTGTGAACAAAAACAATTACTCGACATATCTTTCTTCTTAAAGATCTTCTAAACCGATCCTTGTTACAACTTAGGTTCGATCACAACCTTTTCAACCGGAGGTTATCCGTACTTAACCCTCTTTACTGAGTTAGCTCCAACTAAACTGGTTTACTCCTTAAAAACTCTCTTCACGCTAAGTTTTCTACACATAAACTCGTTGAGTTCGTTGAGTTTACACCAGTGGTGTCCAAAAGTAAAAATGTAGTTGTGTTAGTGAGAACATGATAATCGCTCTCTGAGAATTAAGTTGAATGAATAATTAGCATTGTTAGTATCGGAATGAATTTATTTTTATTAAAAAAGTAAAAATCTCAATATTTTGTGAACAATTTTAGTATTATCGGAAAAAATAAATAAATAATACAATTTATAAAAAAACAAAAATTACAACGTCGCTGTTTCATTGACGGCTAAAAGCAAGAGCGTATGAATACATGTAAATTGAGCGTGAACAAAAGTTCTATAACACTATGTATATACATACTGTAATATATAGTATAGTTTATACCAAATAAACTGATTGTTGTTCGCATCGGAGTGCTTTTTATATGGCTGAGTAGACAATAATTCGAAAGCCCTCGAACCTCTTGATATTTCAGGTATTATTCCATTTATTTCCTTTATTTTCTTTTTAGTTCTTATGAAGCTATGCGAATGTACATATCTACTTCTTTCAGTTCGTGTTGTTTTGTTGTTGTTTGTTATTGTCTGTTATTTGTTTTCTTTTCTGTCTGTTTTTGTTGTTGCCGTATATTTTTATTTGCTGCATTTATCCTAATGTTGTTATTGATTTAGTTATTTGTACACAGCACGTATAGTTGTTTTGCGGCTTTTGTTTATTCATTTTGGCAATGTAATAAACGCAGGGATGTCCAACCTGATTTTTGGAACAATATTTACGGCATTTAAGGCCACTTTGACCGATAAGACCTATAAGTACTCCAATATTAAAGAATGATGCAGGCTCAATGAAAATCCGTATACCTCTCCGACACTGTCTTGCATAAATTGTAATTAAATTTCTAGCTGAAAAAATAAATGGTATTTGTCCAAGAACAATGCCCTATGGAAACTGTAGTCAGTCTGTTTCAAGCCAAACTTGGTCTGCTATATTCTACCACCAAATACGATCCAATCATTAATTTCTTTCGGATCTACTAGAAGCACATAAACGTTAGTGCCGAATATCAAAGTGGGCGACATACTTAAAGTTAATTATTGCAATTTGACCGTTATCAAATCTTATATCGTTATCTAAAAAAAAAAAACAAGAAATGACACACCTACATTACATTGACGTAAAATTGCAAACACGCGTAAACTGAAGTATGTTTTTTGTAACAATTTCGTTTTTTGCTTCAAGCTAAAGAATAAAAACTAAAAGGCAACATGTTGTACCAATTATTAAGCAATTACGGAATTTTATGCAATTAATGCACAATTAATACATAAATGCACAATTAATTAGTAGTTAACTGCACCATTAATTTAGTCAAATTCCATGTGAAACTCTGTGTGGGGTACATACACTAGCTAGAAAAAGTCTGCTTACAAAACATTATGTTAAAAATAATACAGAAAAAAAACACAACAACAGCTCTTAGGAATATAAAATTATTTTTTTTTTTTTTTATTTTATTTTATTTTTTTTTTGTTAAATCTTGCTCCATAGTTTTAATAAATATTAAAATCCAGCAAATACAATTAATTATATGCAAATTAATTACAAAAAATAAAAAAAAAGTTATGCACTTTCTTAAAATCTTATTTCTGGATATTTTTAACAGCATTAACAATAAATGAGTGTTTAGTTGGATGGTCTGTGCTTTTGAAAACCATAGCCTATCTTTTTTGCATGGAATAAACCAGTTTTGTAATGACTTCCAGCGATATTTCCTCCCATTCAGTTGGCAAAACTTTTTAATAAATTTTTTGATATTAAAACATGATGGAGAATTCTTTGCTCCCTTAGTTCTCATAAATAATCAATGGGATTGAAATCTGGAGACTATGGTAACATACTAAACTGTTTTGGAACATTTTAAAGCATCTAAAGCTTTACAATATCAGCCGCGGTCTTAGAAACGTTACCTTATTCAAGTAGAACATTGCTACCAAAACCCAGTTGTGTTAAATTTTGCTTCCAGTTGACCTTTAGAATATTTAGGTAAGCTCTCTTTGCCACAGTGGACTCAATAACATGCAAATTGTATACCACACCACGTATGACCGTTTCGAAGAAATTAGCTTTATGTAGCGCTGTACTAGACTGTCTCCACACGAATTGACGAATTTTTATTATCAAAATGCATATTTACTCTTATTCAAAAATATAAAGCTTTCTCAGAATTTTATTGTTTATTTAACAGCTCTCCACCGAACAACATTCTTCTTTGATTCTTTTTAATGAAATGATGAGCTTCTTACGTTCTATACGAGCATGAAAACCGTTTCGATTTAAGATATTTCTCAAATTACCATCACATATATTTCTGTTCAATTTTAAATTAATGCTTTCAGCCACTTTTGAGGCTATTATTTTGGGATCTTGCTGCGCAGAGTTGATGATTATTATCTGTTTTCTCAAAATTAATTTTGAAGGACAACCAGAATGAGGTTTTGTTACAAAGGACGCATTTCCTCTACCTTTACTGCAACTACTTTGAAGGTTTTTTTTGCTTTCTTAGAAAAATAATAAGTTTTCTTTCGGCAGGGTAAATTCTTTTCTTTTTAAACCCATTGCAAAAAAATATTATTTAGCAAATTGAAATTAATTTTCTTATAACGGGTCCGCCATCTAACGTTTTTTTTTTCAACTAGTGCTTATTTCGCGAATGGTAACACTTAGCTCATGTCTGATTTGACAGATAATTAGTTTTATCTTTCCGCTGAACGAATGTGATTGTTTACACGCTTTTTTCACTTCGCTAAGTGGGCCTGCTATCGACTTACAGAAGATGACGATTTTGCACAAAAAAAAATCATCTTTTCAGATGAAGCTCATTTTGATCTTGGCGGGTATATAAACAAGCAAAATTGTCGCATTTGGCGCACAGAAAACCCGCACACATACATTGAAAAGCCGATGCACCCAAGACGAGTCACTGTTTGGTGCGGATTTTGGTCCAGAGGCATAATTCGAAAATGAGCAAGGAGTGGCCGTTACAGTCCATGGCGATCGTTATCGGGCCATGTTGAACGAATTTTTGTTCACAAAAATTGAAGATAAGGATATTAGCAACATTTGGTTTCAACAGGACGGCGCTACGTGCCACACAGCCGAAGCTACAATCGATGTTTTGCGCCCTGTTTTCAAAAAAAAAAATTATTTGGCAGACCCTATAGCAAATACACAAATTTAACTAAAAATTCGAATTAATTAATAGCTATGAATTAAAGAACAACGATTAACAGATTAATATTTTATGCGTACGCAGACTATTCTTGAGTAAATAAATGCACTTTTTTAATTCTGATATGCAGCAATGAAACTACTTTTTTTAAAAATACAAATTTTCGTTATAATACATTACAGGGATCTAAGATATATAACAAGACCAAAAAGTTTAAGCATTGTTGCGAATTCTTAGAAATAGAGAGTCCTGAATGAAATAAAAAGTTTTGTACGCAAACTTTTTCTGAATAGTGTATGTTCAGAGAGGTGAGATGATATTGTTAAGCTTAAAATATATTGAATTTGAGTACCCGCAGAGGAGATATTTATTTATTTTAATTCGACTAACATTGCTATTATTTTATAGAAATAGGATCCTTACAAATCTTAAAAAAATTGTCTTTCTCAAAAAAAAAAACATAATTTTCTATAACTTGTTGTCACAACAAAGCTAAAAACTTATTTTTAACAATACAATTGACAGTTTGTGCATATACACTGAAAAAAATCTGTTGTATTATCATCCATCCAACAGCAAATCCACATACGACATGTCAGTAGTTTGAATTAAACAAAAGTCTTAAGCTGTCGACTACTGTTGTACTTAACCTGTTATTGTTTTTGTGAAAAAGAGCTGATTTGCCAACAGCCGGTGACCTTAGAAACACTTACCCAATATATGTATGTACATACATCATTTGCTATCATTTTGCCAATAGCTTCATTGTATATTTTGTAATATTTATGTAATGTATTTATAATCTATTTAATTTACTCTTTAGCAAACGTGCTTCACTGCTTTAATAATCAATTTCTAAATGTAAACAAAATTCATTTATTTTTACCAGATAAAACTAAATGTAAATGTCAACAAATAGACGAGTTATAAATATAGACAACAATGGCTTGCAATCAAACTTTGTCATTAATTGCCATTTGGTGACGGCGTTAAATGGTATCATTTACAGCACACCAAACAGGTGTTTAACTCAATTCAAGTGGATGCAATAAATTTTATTGCATTTGTTCAATTAATTAATTGTATACTTTTATAATTTCTTTAAAGCATTAAATTTCTTTATATACCAAAATAAAAAAGTTATTATAAAATCATTATAGGCAAAGAAAAATTTTTATTAACTTAGAAAAAATAAAATCGAAGAGACTAATATCGGATGGGCCATCTATCGGTTTAAACTTGAACAAGCGGTTATTTCGAATCGGGCAATACTTATGTCATCCTATTCTGTTAAAAAATTCAGTATATTACCTCCACTGAATGAAATGATCGATTTATTGGAAATTTATTTTCAACATTTATTACTGAAATTGAAAAATCATCGAAAATCATATATATAGATGAAGCCCATTTTCATCATGATGGGTACGTTAAGAAGCAATGTTGTCGTACTTGGGGCTCAGAATTTCCAAACGAGGTCTTACAGAAGCCAAGTGACTGTTTGGTGCGACTTGTGGAGCGGACGCATCTTTGGTCAATATTTCTTTGAAAATGAGGACGGCGCAACCATTACGGTCAGTGGAGACACATATCGCAACATGATAACTGATTTTTGTGTGCCCGCTCTTCATGGTATTGATGTAAACGATGTTTGGTTTCAACTTGCCACACATCTCATGCCAGCATCGATTTATAGCGTCAAACGTTTGGTAGCCGTTTAGTTAGCCAGTTGGCCGCGAAGAAGCTGCGATTTATCACCGATGGACTATTTTGTGTGGGGCGCCGTTAAATACAAATGTTCTGCCGGTAAGCCAGAGATAATTGAGCAATTGAAGGCCAACATTTGTGATGCCATTGCTGGGATACGACACCATACACTAGAAAAAGTTCTCGAAATTGGTTCGATCGAATGGGGTACTGTAGCCAGCCACGGCAGCCATATGAATGAAATAATAGCATATTCTATTTTTAACCGGAACAATTGCACTTAAAAAAATTGGCAAAATTTCAAACCGTTTTTATCTTATTACATTTTAAATTTAAACTTTCAAATGACTCACCCTATATTAAGTTATTTATTTAGATTTTATTACTTACACAATGCGACAATTAAAAATACCTGGGAAGTGATATATTCTTTTTTTTTTTGATAGGCGATATGGAGCACAACAGTAAGCACCTCCAAAATCTTAGTGCTTGAAAAATATTGATCTGAGAGCTTAAATCAGATTTAAAATCATCTCAAATGCTATCGTTTTAAAATAATTTTCAAAACTACTTTAAGCAGTCCACTCATACCTCTTTATTAACACTATCGGCATTCGAAAGAGGGTCAATAAGTAACTGACTTTTTCAATTTACCGCTTCCTCACTAAAAGGGCAACACTGCTGCTGTCAGCAGACATCTGTCAACTGACTTCAGTGAAAATTTGAATAAGCTGCTTCATTTGGCTTGCGATTGACAGCCATGGATAACAAACTACCGCGTTATTTGAGGAGCAAAGGATGGAAAGAAAATTTCGTGTACGATTGACAGCCATGGATAACAAACTACCGCGTTATTTGAGGAGCAAATGATGGAAAGAAAATTTCGTGTACTCACTATTTTTTATTTTTGCGGAAAAAACCATGGGTTGACAGATGCTATGGGAACGCTTCTAGGTTAATTTTAAGGGTAAAAAGTGGTTTACTGAATTTCGTTTTGACCGTACAAGCAAGAAAGATGACGAACATTCTTAACGTTCAGATAAGGTATCTAATTTTTGAAGCCATAAGCATCTCACATGGCTCAGTGGTTTCAATTTAAATAATCACTTGTGTATGGCTTTCCACATGATGCGCTTCGTATTTGCCCAAAATCGACCACAAGCGCAATTGTGTGATGACTTTGCAGGAGTACTTAGTGTTATTCAACAGCAATATGGACGAATTTTTAAGCAACTTAGCGTAAGACCGTTTAGTATCCGCGGATGAATAGTGAATCCACTACAACAAAGAAGAGACCAAAAAGCAGTCAAAACAGTATGTCTCTCGGAGTAAACCGGTGCCAAGGAAGGCCAAGATAAGTTTGTCAGGCAAAAAAGTCTTTGCGATCTTTTTTGGAATACACGATATTTTCAAAAGGGTAAGAAAATCAATTGCGAATACTGTGTCAGTTTACTGGGTCGATTAAATTAGGACTAAAAGGGAAAAACGACCGCATTGGGACAAGAAAAAAAGTTCCTTTTTCACCAGGACAATACATAAACTAGTACGAATATATTTAACTGAACGAAAGTTTAAGGTTAAGAAGAATTCGATTACTTAAGTGAATCTCAGACTATAGAGGCCGGAGTACCCCAAGGAAGTATATTGGGATCTATGCTATATCTAGTATGACAAAATCTAAAAAATCTAAAAAACAAGGACACACACTGATGTTTCCCTGGCAAAAATCTATGAATTTGACTATTCTCGGGATTTTGTCAGAGTAAAAATTTCTTCTTTTCAAAAGTTCTTTCCTTCTGAAGTTTTGATTTGCCAAAGAAAAGTTTCTGAAATAAAATTCTTTGATTTAAAAAAAAAGTATTAAATGATACAACATATCGGCCATATGCAAAAAAATATAAATGTATACTTGTAGTGCACGTTAGTTACCTCACATTTTCGATTTTATGTACATCACTAAAGTAAAAATATTTTTATTGTGGTTAAATGAAAGAATTTATTGGAGAGAAATTAGTTTAAAAGAAAAAGGTTCGAAAATAATGCCGAGGATTATGGAGTGGGTGTAAAAATTTATATAAATTCAGTGGGGTGCAAAACCCGGTGCATGTTTTGAAGTTGAACAGAAAAATTCCTATAAAAACTTAAATACTTAATAAAATAAAATAAAACTTCGCACATTTATTCATTGCTAAGTCCTTTCAAAAAAACCATTAACAAAAGATATGGTATTCAAGCACGGGAATGGGATTTAGTTTTGCACTTTTCGCTTCAATAGAGAGGCACTTATATTTTTTGACACTATTCTTAGAACTCCTTTCTTGGTGGTGTTTTTAAGGAATTTAAACATACTCTGGTCACATTCATATTATATTCGTCGCCATAGCTTTAACATGTTCCATGAAGTCCAATAATATTGTTCCAGTCGTTTTTTACTTTTGCCCAATAGTTCTCAATTGGATTGGAATTAGGGCATTACTAACTTACCTAAACTTTCTGTTGCAATAGCCATTCTTTGACAATTTTAGCTGTCTGGCGTAGATCACCATGTCTTTAAAAGATGGTCTTTTATTTTTGCCTCCAAAAAATTTACCTTGACGCCAAGACATGCTTGTTTTATTTGTATATTAAATATTCATAACATAAAATTCACTTTAAAGTACTCTTAAAGTAGGTAGCTTCTTAGTTTAAAATTTTAAAAGTTAACGTAGGTTTAAGAAAGGGATTTTAAGCTAACAATCGTTTTTGCATTCAGCATTAAGACACTTTGCTTTACAAAGGTTTAACAAGCTTTGTTAAAATTTTTGCATATGGCCGTATATGTGTACATATGTATTTATTTCGAAGTGTGCATTAACACTGCCATCGATAAACAAATACAAGTTATCCTACATTTATTTGTTTAGTACAGGGTATCCGCCGGGAAGGTATACTACTTTATTTGTTTATAATTTTTGATTATATGAAAGAGAATGGATCGTATATTGATAAATGTTTTATTTAATGTCGGCAATTATGTATCTAATACAATATCAGATAAATGCCCGCCTCTGTTAACCTAACAAATGCGAGCCCTTTTGAGCATAGTTTTTATTACATTCTCACACATTTCACGCGGTATTTTATTAATTATTATTATTATTAATTCATAAACATTGCTTTTCAGATATCCCCACAAAAAGAAGTACGGAGCAGTCAAATCAGGCGACCGTGGAGGACAATCAACAACACCATTCCTTGAATTAATTTTTTGTGGAAAGAGGTCTCGCAGTAATTCCATTGTAGTCCTGGCTGTGTGCGATGTGGCACCGTCTTGTTGTAACCACATAGTAGTCAAGCCCAAAGCACACAGTTGTGGCGTCAAAAAGTTTTCAATCAGATCACGATATCGCTCCCCGTTGACAGTTACGGTTACGCCGTTTTCAGTTTCAAAGAATTAAGATCCAATGATTCCTCCTGACCAAATTGCACACCATACTGTCACTTTTAATGGATGCACAGGTGATTGATGAATAATTTGAGGGCTTTCCATTAAATGAATTGTGCCTCGTTACCCATTATGATTTTCTTTATGAAAATCGATGATTGATTTTGATAAAATGTTTTAACAATTAAAACACGTTGGTTTACCGAATATTTGTCCATAATAAATTTGCCACGTCTCTACTTCACGACTACAAAATATGAACTGTCAAGATTAATTTTTACCAAAATGGCGACAAAACAAAGTAGTATATCTTCCCGGCGGACACCCTGTATTACAAACATGGGTGATTAATGCCATAAAAAATAAATCTATAACTGTAACCAGTTAAATATTTGTCGTAATTATATGAATTAAAAATACATACAAATACTTATTAAATAATTCAAAATTGATTTAAGATATGAAAATCAATTGCTGGTATAATGACGATACGTTTTCAATTGTACTCGTTTTGTCAATTATTCTGACATTAAAAGTAATCGCATGTAAATTGTTGACATTAAACGCTACAATAGAGCCATTTAAATGACAAGGGTTCACATTTTATCTTATCAAATATGCATATATTTTTTTGTTGTTTTTACAAAACTTTTTAAAATTAAAATAAGTCCACTAAGATTAATAAGATTATCACAAATAAAATTTATAAAAAAACGAGTTTGTTTGGAAACCAATTGTATCCATAATTATTTAAACGACTGTCAGTACGTCATTTGATACGAGTACGTTGTATTTCTTTAAAATTGTAAATATTTGCTTAATAAATTATTATTATTATTCTCAAATTTTTCTTTCTTTAGCCAGAATTGTAAAGAATAGCAACAAAGATTTATAGTCGTATGGTCATCTAAATAGTATTCGATTCAATTAACAAAAATAATTTGTTTATATAAAGTAAACTTGATGATGTATTAATTTTTATATTATTTCATATTTTTTCTATATTTATTATTAATAGTTTCCTTTTTTGTGTATTACTAAGCGTCTCTTAAAAATGTTTGTTTTTATTGCTTGACGAATTTAGGATATATTGTGGTTTTTTGACTGGCATTAATTCTGTACTCTAGTGTAGGAATGTTCAGTATATGCCAATACATGAGTAACATCGATATTAGAATACGTTGCTAATCGACGGTTTCAGACTATGCCATGCCAGGCGACAAGTTTTGAGAATCCAAATCTAATACAGTTTCAAAAGTAAAGTGAAATAAACACACATAAAGCCATGATTTCGATGAAATTTTTATTTCATTCCCAGCTGCTCCTACAGGCTTCGTTGGCTGTTGGTCGCAAAGTGGTAACTTCATTTATTGATTTGGAAAATGGAAATAAGTTTTCTATTTCATACTCTACAAAACTTTAAAAATGCGACGATTTCTTCTCGTTCCCAAGATATACAAAAGTTAATATTTACCACCTATGGAATTCCGCCTGCTTTTTAGTTAATGGTGTATATAAGCAACAAAATTATTAGGACAAAGTTAAGAGTTTCATCATTATCTTTTTCAAGATATGCAAACGTTAATACATAGTATAGTATGAGTGGTGCCACTCCCCTTATTCAATTCTGCCTATTTTTTAACTGAATATGTATAATTTTAATTAAATCATTTCAACCAAATTTTTACTATGGTATTATCGTTCTCAATATATACAAAACTCCGTATTCGATATGTATGTATCATTGATGTCACTTATCCAATTTCGCCCATTTCTTTAATAATATTTTGTATTGAAACGAAGCTTTTTGAGCCAAATTTAGAGTCTAGTACTGTTACCGTTTTAAAGATATAGACAAATACTATACTTTTGCATGGACGTAGCATGGCCAAGTTGGAGTTTTTGTATTTGCTCTCCATTAAAACCCTTCCTATGCCTAAATAAAAATATGAGCCGTTCTCGAGTTTTGCGGTTAACAATGATTTTGCTATTCACTCTAATTTATATAGAAATAGATAATGCTTGGACCTTGCCGTTTGTAATAGTTCTTGATCGCTATTTCGCACATTTCGGCTGGTATCCTAGTGATAACTCAAAAAATATTGGTTTTGAAATGATTCAACGCTAGAGGATTATTCGCGTAAATATGATCTGATCTTCGTAGCCAATTGACGTCGTCAAATAGAAAAATTACTCGACTGGGAAATTTATTCTGCAATAAAGCCAATATCACATATCGTCCAGTTCATAATCATCAATTTCAAGCCAAAAGAGTCGATTATTATAGGGTCATAGTGCTCTGAGTTGACGGTAAAAATTCATCTACGAGTAGCGGCATTTTCGATAAAATACACCCTAATGAAACCTCCAAGCCATAATGCGCATCAAACACCACACAGTCACTTTTTTCGGATGCAATGGCCTTTTCACGATTACTTCTGGGTTCTCCGATCCACATATGCTACAATTTTGCTTCTTGACGTAACCACCGAATGAAATGAGAAAATTTTATCCCAAAGTTCGATCACGTTTGAATCACTAAATTTGCATTAAACTTTAACTATTTTTAT
Source organism: Wohlfahrtia magnifica (assembly GCA_023159175.1). NCBI lineage: Eukaryota > Metazoa > Arthropoda > Insecta > Diptera > Sarcophagidae > Wohlfahrtia > Wohlfahrtia magnifica. The sequence continues at coordinate 1,220,799 of JAKWBJ010000178.1, forward strand.
GCGTTCTTCGGTTCGTAAATGGAAAACCTTTCACTCTGCACTACACTACTGATGACAGATGTTTAACAACTGACTGCCTTGTCAGGCCTTAAATATTTAAACCACTAAATGCATGATACGATCTAGAGCGATTCTATAGATTCTAGAGCTGTCAGGCAAAATATTCAAATGCAATTGTGGTAATAATTTGAGAGGCTCACACTCAGGTCATCTTGCACTGTACTTTTCCACTTGTTTTCTCTTTACTGTTTATTTTGTGAGTACGTATGTGTGAAAACAAAGGAGAAGAGCAGCTCTTTGCCTAACTCTGTGCTAGAGCAAGAGTGACCATAAAGAGAAATTTGTTGTATAGTAGGTTAATAAATTTTTGCTATGAACGTTCAGAAAAACTAAAAAGGTAACAAAATTTCTTATTTTATATTATTTTGTTATTATCTGCTCAATTGTGTTCGGTTGTATATATCTACGCTGTAGATAATTCTCAGCTAGATAAGGTTCAAAAGAGCTTATCTGTTCAACTATGTTCTAGAGCAGATTTCAGCGAAAAACTGCTTTTCTTTTTTGTTTTCACACCTATGTAGTCACACGCATAGGCAAAAATAAACAAAGAGAAGTAAAGAGAAAACCAGTGGAAAAACACGGTGAAAAGTGGCCTGAGTGAGAGACTCTCAATTACTACCACAATTGTATAATGCATTAATATTAGTTTGCCTAACGTTGTTCTATAGTGATCACCATAAACTATTGCACAGAAACTGAAATACAAATAACTCTGTAGAAAGCTAAACATTACAGTGGGATCAATATTGGACCCAAGTGACCTGGGCCAGTGGCTGGCTACCTGGCGTAACTAACTAACTAACTAAATATATACATACGTCCAAAAAATATATACGTCCAAGAGCTGTGGCTTCAGTGTCAGTAATTGTTTTCCGACTTTCATTTTTTGTTCGAAAATTTGTATCTGAACTAGAACTTTTGTAATTAGCAATTATTCTATTTTATGAAAATTTTCGATTTTTAGAGCTGAATCGCCTTTTCTAGGACTGCGTTTTTTAAATCAATAAATAAGGGCTTCATTTAACTTATTATTTTTATTTTACATTTTAGTATGCACACAATCTTTAAGTTTTCGAAACTAATAATGTTGAATGCAAAAACTTTTCTACTCAAACGCTGTTAATTCGGTAGTTTTTATCTGGTGCAAAAGTGAGCCAATGCAATTGCGTTAAAGAGATCGGTATATTGTGAATAAATGAACCGAATAATCCGAGACAAAATATTTAATCACTTTTGCACCACAGTGTATTTTTTTTTAGACATATTTGAAGTGTTGTTTTTAAAATATTTATTAAAAACACTTCAACTTGAATAACTTAAGCCTTAAATATAAAATGAATAAAATCTAAAATATTCTTGGAAAAATAATTTTGATTACGTTTTTTAAGCATAACAACTAAGAAAAAATTACTGTAAATTATTTTTATATTTTTATAATCTCACTACGTGTACATAAATACAAACATACTTACATATTTGTGATATAATTTCGAAAGCGATATTTTTTACTGTAGTCATACAACTGCATATCTACATACATACGAGGGCGGATTGTCACTGAAGCTACCTAGCGCTAGATGGCAGCACAAACACAAAAACATTTTCTTTCTTAGAAATTACGATCTGTCAAATGTCAGCTGTTAAAATTTTAGCCAAATTCATCGATTAGTTTATTTGTTGTAGTCGTTTAAAGTAAGCGACTTTTGTGTTTCTTGGAAAATGGAAAAAAGTGAATTTCGTGTAGTGATTAAACACTATTATTTGAAAGGCAAAACGGCGAAAGAGACAAAAGAAAAGCTTGATAAACATTACGGCGAATCTGCTCCGTCAGATTATATGGTAAAATATTGGATTGCTGAATTTAAACGGGGCGGACAAGCACTGCAACAATACCATCAAAAAGTAGGCCAAAAGAGGTGGTTACTGAAGAAAATATCAAGAAAATCCTCGATATCGTTATGAATGATAGCCGTGTCAAAATACGTGAGGTTGCTGAAATGGTAAACATATCATATGAACGTGTGTTCAGCATTCTGCATGAACATTTGCATATGAAAAAGCTATCGGCAAGATGGGTGCCGCGTTTGCTCAGTGTTGAACAAAAACGAGTTCAACAGATCACTTCACAGCGGTGTTTGGATATGATAAAGTATAGTCCTGCTGATTTTTAGCGTAGATTAATAACTGTTGATGAAACGTGGGTCCACCACTACACACCTGAAACCAAAAATCAATCGAAGCAATGGGTGGAACCTGGTGGAAGTGCTCCGAAGAAGGCGAAGACAGCGAAATTGGCTGGCAAGGTTATGGCCACTGTATTTTGGGATCCACACGGAATATTGCTCATCGATTATCTTGAAAAGGGATCCACAATCACAGGAGAGTATTATCGTGCATTATTGGATCAATTGGTTGATGCAATCAAGGAAAAACGACCACATTTAAACAAGAAAAAAGTGCTTTTTCTTCAAGACAACGCACCGGTTCACACAGCATTGGATACGATGCTAAAACTACGAGAAATCCACTTCGAATTGGTTGATCATCCATCTTATAGTCCAGATTTAGCCCCTAGTGACTTTTTTCTGTTTCAAAACTTTAAAAAATGGCTCGCAGGAAAAAGATTCATCTCAAACGAAGAAGTGATTACCGAAACTAATGCGTATTTTGAGGAGTTCCCATAATCGTATTATTCAGATGCTACAAAAAAGTTGGAAAATCGTCTTACTAAATGTATTAAGCTAAAAGGAGATTATGTTGAGAAATGAATGGTTTTTGAGAAAAAAAAAATGTTTTTTTCCTACTTAGGTAGCTTCAATATCAATCCGCCCTCGTACGTACGAGAAAAGGGTATAAAATTTAAAAAAAACTGTCAAAAATTATTGTCGTCCGTAATGTGCTTATCTCTAAGGGAGACAGAATAAGAGAATGTCTGTTGATTTAATGGGTTTATTCAAATAAATTGTAAAAATGGAAAATAAAAGTAAGACAACAAAAAATATCAGAATCGTCAACAGACAGTAAGTAGAATGAAATGACGAACTATTAACACTTAAAATAAATAAATAAATAAATAAATACGAGTTTATTAGATGTTGATCTAAAAAATAATACGAGAACATATGAAAGTAAATATTTTTGAGATATAAAAACAAGGAACCATAAGTAAGTACATATAGTATACGATATACATACTCGTACATACAAAATACTTATGTACATACATGATGTATGATATTTTATAGTCTATCAACATGTGACAAATTATTACAGTATTATTTTATCTGCATACAGATCTTTAAAGGAATTGTTTCATTTCTTTATATTCCATTAGTACTCAAGTTCTATTATTGTAATCGGAAAAAAAAATTAATATTTGTTCTATCCTTGTGCTGTGGGGCACTGCCTCAGCTTTAAGCATTAAACGAATTGGAAGAAGCCAAAATCAAATTCAGAAAAAAAAACAAACATTTATAAGGTCTTAAACGTTCCCATTGTTAGTGAAGAAATTTGAAGGTATGCTTAAAAATATTGAAAGAATCTAGAAGTTTATCTAAACCCTGACTACAAAGACGAGGACGAATAGTGGCAAATTGATATAAAATCCCATGTTGACATTTTAATGGTTGATTTTTTGCTATTTGGTTTTTCAGCTAAATTTTTTTCAGTGTAAAAAAAGTTGGATATTTCAACAAACAGAATTGCTGAATTTCATTTCATTGGCCCGTACTTCTTCAAGAACGATGTAAGTCGCAACGTTACAGTCTGTAAAACATGGTACCCTGCAATGGAAGAATTGCATTTGGTAGACGTGTGGTTTCAATAAAATATTGCCATTTTCCCGATACCATGGACCTGTTGAGAAACGAGTTTGGTAAGCAATTAATTTTACGTTTAGGAGCAGTCATTGGCCACCACGATCAACCAAAAAAATTTTTTGATTTATATGTCACGAAACATCTTTGGTTCGACCTATTGAGGGATCAATTAAATATGGTGTATTGGAATATTACTTAAACATTTACAAAACCATTATTGAATCTAGTTTTAAACTTGGGATAGATACTGGTGAAGATTTGTTTAGCGTTCATATTCTGCTTAAGAATTACAGACACGTCAAAAAAAATGTACATATAGTAGGTAGGTATGTATTTGGTTGATTTCGAGAAAACGTTTGATAAGGCACAACACGAAAAACTTATCAGTATATTACAAAACCGTAATCTAGACTTCAACTACATGCTGTTCATTAAAATATTGTATTGGAATAACACTGCAAATTGAAAGTACGAGAAGTAACAGCAAGTGCTAAACCGATTAACAGAGAAGATATACAAGGATGCATTCTGTCACCACTACTATTCTCGACTTAATTAAATCGGCATCAAAGTCAATAATTAAATATCAAATAATATAAAATATGCTGATGAAATGATGCAAATAGCAGACAACCTGCAAGATCTGCTATTAATCGTTGATGAGAAACCAAGTTCATGATTGTAAGTAAACTGTATGATTTGAACTCCACTCTGATAATTAATAACATGCTAAGAGAACGGGTTTCAGATTTTAGGTATTTGGACTACTGGCTAAATGAAAACATGGAATACGACAAGAAAATTAAATGTACATTAGAACCTCAACCTAAACCTTGGATGTTGAAAGTTGTCTGTATGACAATGTGGTGTTATAGGAGAATTTTATAAATAAGTTGGCCTTACCGAGGTTCAAATCGACAAGAATTGTTTTTTATTAAATAATGAATGTGAACTTCTCTCGATGATTAACCGCAGAAAATCAGCATATAATAAGAGGTGAAAAATACAAGCTGCTGCAGAGGCCTTGGCGGAAAGAAGTTATCCTGGTTAGAAAATTATAAACATTGGGAAGTTCTAAGATTCAATGTAGACCGTATTCGCCCTGCCAGATGTTAAGTAAAATTTAATAATTCACTTATTTATTTATCGCTAACAGTAATGAATATGCAATTAGCAAAGAAGATTAAATCTGTGCAAAAATAATCCCTTCCATTTCGGATGTAGCTCGTATTTACTTCTTTTATATGAAAGCAAGCTTAGTCTTATTAATTGCATTTTTCTTCAGAAAAGAAAACACCATAAGTTACATAGCTACGTTGAAGAGTCTACGAATAGTGCTGAGTATCTGCTTCAGATAGGTCTTAGTTCGTGATAATGAAAACTTATAGTTTTTATTAAACGGAATTACTTTAATGTTCCTACTAGACAGCGTTGCCAATTTCCGTCTAATTATCCAAAAATGGAACAAAAATTTCTTTTTCTTAATCTATTTTGGAACCAATTTTTGTGTAATTTTGTGTTAATATTTCATGTAGTAAATTTTCAATTAGGAATCTTTATTTAATTTAATACAAACAAGGCAGGAAATTTATAGTTTTTCCAACAATTCCTTAACTAATGGCGTTTTACTTTCTGAAAAAAAATGTTTCATTTCTTTTGTTCTCTGTTATAAAACGTAGTCAAAAATTATAAAGTATCTATCTTTTTATAAAATTTTTTTAAAAAAGAACACAAAAAAAGCAGGAAAACAAAATACAATATGTTTTTATTCAGAAAATAAAACATCGTAAGAAAAGTATACCTAATTGTATTCGAATCAAAAACAATAAACCAGAGGTGGCCAAGGTGTGACTTGAGGGCCGAAGTCTAATCGGCTACCTATATATATACACCCGACTGAAAACAAAAATAATGAGCAGAGGTTAAGAAATAAACAACAACTTCATCCAGTTGTGTAATAACTTTTGATGAAGCACATATATGTCGCTTTGGCTATTTATTTGTTTTGTTGTTAACATTTTTTGTTTTTTGCAGTTCTTTCCTAGGTCACCTTTGCAATAAACGGTATGTTCGGCAAGTACAATTCTGTAGTAAGTACCCGCTTGACACCACAACATTCGATAATAACATCACCTTCGAACGCTTGGCAAAAATTTCTCTGATAAAACAGTAGAAAACGGCTACTGGAGGCGAAACGAAAAATAGTTCATAGAGTTCACCCGTTGCTCAGTTTGTGGCAATAAATCCTTCGATCTCGAACGCTTGCTTGTAATATCTATAGCAAACCTTAAGCGAACCTTTTAATTATTTAAAATTAATTACTTTGCTTTGCTCTCTTCTGTTTATGCTTTTCTTCTCTTCTCTTTTTACCGTTGTTTTGTTTTCGGCGCTCAATGCTAATAACGAGGGAAGTTTACTTATTGCTTAAAGCTTTAAAGAAACAAGAAAACAAAAAAATAGAAGAATATCAACATATACCCGATACGCGTGGTCATTCGTCGCTGTTGCAGTGACTACTAAAAGCAAGAGCATAAGAATATATGTATATTGAGAAGGGACAAAAGTTTTATGAAACGAATAGCAATGTTCTATGCTCTGTTAAGCATTTTTGTTCGGCAAAAACAAGTAGCTTTGTTTCGAAACTTCTTCGCTAATAGCGTACAATCGCTTATTGCGAATCTTAGGTCAGGCGGGTAATTTAACCAAGCAAGAGCACTTCTGCCATTTAGCATACTTAGTAGACTCTTATTATTCTTAAATAATTTACTGATTGTTATTTTAACCGTAGTTACTTGAGACGGAGCATATTTTAAGATATACAGCTGCATATATTTTTAAGTGAAGGTGCACAAGATGTTATCACTCGCCATCTCTAAAAGAATTTCTTTTAAATCAGGCTCATCTAAAAATGTTCCTAAAATTTATTTTTTTACTAAACAAGCACTCCGTAAACAGACTGGCAAAACGATGCTCAACTGACCGCTTTTTATATTGATAAAAAAGTACTGGTGGATGTGACTTAACGTAACGCCATAATCGTTATTGTGAAAGTGAAATGAAACTCGTTGGCTAACAAACAAACACAAAACGTCTTTTGTGTAGTTTTAGATAATTTTGCGGAATTATCTGTAAAATTGAATTTCGATTCTGGCAACATTTTAAAATATTACCGATTAGCTTATGCCAATCTAATAATGACTTATTTCCTTGATTATCGTTAAATTTTAAAAATCTTTATAATATAATTGATTGTTATGATTATACGTACTAACGTTGTAATATACCATATTATATTGATGGTCATAAAATTTCAATGCTTGTATTTAACACCTTAGTCTCTAAGGAATTGTAATGCATGGACAAAATAAATAAATAAAACTTAGTTTAATGAACTAGACCAGTGACTTTCCAATTCACGTGCGCTTTTTATCTAAAAATGATAAATATCTTTAAATTTCTAAACAAACAGATGTAACCACGTGTTAATAGTTATTATGTTAGATTGTAATAAAATGGTAGAAAAAAAACTATGTACATATGTAACAACAACAACAACAATAATAATAATAAATAAATAATAATTATAGACAACATGTATATTAAAAGTAATAAACGTTCGTTTAACACAGACATCTTAATTTGTACGATAATCAACCAGTGTTTTAAGTCATCGATTTAAATAAAAAAAAAAACAATTTTTTTTTTAGTTTTTTTTCCTCTACAATATGTAAATTTTTATTGATGTTATATTAAAGCGGTTATAGAATATAATTGTCTGAAATAATAGAATAGAATTTAGAATTTTATAGAATTTAAATCCAAAGTAGGGCAACGCACATAAATTGTATGCAATTTAATAAAAATTAAATGGGATTCAAAATCGCATGTTCGTTTGTGATTAAATTTCATTTTTATTAAATATACGCCTACTTTAACGTTATATCATATCGTTACTTGTTCCAATATTAAATAAAAAAACATTTTAACTGGTCTTGTTTAATATTGAAACTATTAATAGTCATTTTTTATAGTTTATTTCTTAAGATCTATGATTTCGTTTCCTTAATGTTTAAAATATTTTTTTTTTTAATTTTTAAATACTTTCGTGACAAGTGTTACATAATGGAATTCAATACAATTCATTTGTATCGGATTATCCATTTATTGCCTTCGATCTGGCAACAGAGTTGGCAATAACCCGGGCTTAAAAAACCAACCCACCGGGTTTTATTGAGTTTTTTGATGGGTTTTTTTGGGCTTTTTTGGGTTTTATAATTGCTTCCGAATTTCGTTCAAATCGACAATATTTTTTGTTTGGTTATACAATAACGTTGCCTTAGTATTTATAGTGCAATTATGCACTTTTGGTGTTATCAAGGGGGCATTATGAGCTGCTAAAACTCGGTGATCGGAGCAGGCTACAATTACTTCGTTTGAATCATGCATTATGAGCAAAACGGACGGAATATAAGGACAGACATGATCAAGTTATTCTTTTGCATGACAACACTCGACCTCATGTCGCAAAAGGTTCTCCGAACATTGCTCACACGTCTTTATACGGGCTTTCTTTTCATGGCATTCCGCTATAAAGGCCTGTTTGAATTATGGAACACATTCGCTTTAAGCGCAAATTACCTCGTTATACGGCTGGAAAACCGTGGATTCTCGGTTTTTTAACAAAAAATTTAAGAGAAGCAAACGCAACGCATATTCATCTCGTTTAAAGGCATTTCGATTTACGCCCTACATTTTCAAAAACTATCTAGGCCGTATGAAGAGGTTCGAGTTCATCTTTTGGCATGTAACCGTATAATTTCCTTTGAAGAAATACAAAATCGGCTTCAAAGTTGGAGCGAAGAAGTTTTTGTGAAACGGGATTTGGAAATAGGCTCAGAAGTGGGGAAAAGATGTAAGCAATGATTTGATAAATTTATTATTTCAATATCTTTTTGAGCTCAAAAACGGAACAAATAAACTTGTAGACCCAATACGTAAATTACACTTATTTTTGTTGTAAATAAACTACGAAAACCTTTGAATAAAAATACCCACCCGGGTTTTTTTAAATATAATACCCAATAAAATCCGGGTAGGTTTAATTGGGTTACCCAGTGGGTTGAAAACCCTGTCTGGCAAGGCAATTAAATGTTAAATATCTGTCATCTAAAGTGTCATTTATGTAGTGAAAGGTTTGCCATTTGCAAGTTTTGACGTTTAACAACCGAAGAATGCGTAAAAATAGTTAAAACTTATTACAAAAATGGTGGTCACGTTTGTGACAGCTGAATTTTGCTTTTCAGCGATGAAACTCATTTCTCAATCGGCGGTTACGTCAACAAGTAAAACTGTCGCACATGGGGCTCAGAAACCCAAAAATTATTGTGAAAATGCTATAGCAACTGGAAAAAGTAAATGTTTGTGGCGCATTGGACGACATTTTTTTAAAAATGGCACTTTAAGGACCATTACTGTAAATTCAGAACAAGAGAGCCGTATGAAAACGAACTTTTTTGGCCTGTATGAGAAATTTCCTGGTTGCGTATTTTACAATTTAGTCAACTGGCCATCAAAATTTTGCGATATGAGGTCGTTACACATTTTTGTGGGGCTACGTCAAAGATCAAGCCTACGCGAATAAATCCCTAACGTTGGAGCATTTTAAAACAAACTTTCATCAAGTTAACGTCGAAAGACGGCCTCAAATGTGCGAAAAAGTAATCGAGAACTACCTCAAAACGATCGTCTGCTGCAACCAATCCAGAGGCATTCATTTAAATGACATTGTATTTTGCGTAGATAATGACAAGGTCTAAGCTTTATCTTATATAAACAAATTAATGTGTGTTTGTATGAGTATGTCTGTTTGTAGTCTAGAGGCAGCTAAACGGCTGAACCGATTTTCTGGAAGTATGGTACATAAATAAATTTCAAAAATTGTAACTGAGCAGTGCAACGTCGTTGTAAAAATCAATTTTGTATATCTTGAGAACGGTAATGGCAGAAGTCTCTAAATTTGGTTCGAACAACGTCGTGGACAATACACATTATCAGTCAACAGCTGGGCTAGATTGGATAAACGGGTATTGCACAAAGCTCACAGGGTAAAAGCCATCTATATATATACATATATAAATAAGTTATCCTCTGTTCGTCATTTTATAACTCGAGAATCACTAAGCCGATTTACAAACAAATACATGCGTTGAAAAGGTGTACTTTCACTGATGGTTTTGGTTTAACTGGGCCCATATACATTTTTTTATATGTCTATATGTTTAAAATGGTTTTAGTAAAAGTGTAGAAAATTGACTCAAATTACTTTGAAGTCAATCCACAACATCAGTCGAAATATGGGCGAAATTGCATAAGTGGGTGTGGCACCTCCCGTACAAAGTAAATATTGATTTTTGTATATCTAGAAAACGGTTACAATTGCAATTTCTGAACTTTGTCTAAATGACTAGATACTCAATACAAATCATTAGTTTTAAACTATTCCTTTAAATCTTTCTTATGGGGAAGACATTCTATATGTATCCAATACAAAGGCTACCAGCAACGCGGGAAGAGTACTCTAGTAACTCTTATAATAATGAATGAGTGCTTGTTTAAAGACTGTATACAGCCAAAAAACAAATTCTACAGTGTTTTTCTGGAGGGAAAGTTTGCATTTGAACCTGAAGGGGTTAAAATAGAGAAGGGTGCAAATAATAACTAAAATAATAGTTAAAATAATTATTAGGATATCGGTAGCGAATCACGCCGGATTTTAGCTAGTAATGAAATAAAAGTTTCATCAAAATTATAACTTTGTGTATGTCTTATTTAACTTTACTTTTGAAACCGAGGAATGGATAACCCTGTATATATGTATGCAATTATTATTTTTTACAATCTTGTTTAATGTGACTAGAAGAAGTTTATTTAAAAATACTCAAATTACTATTTTCACGGCACCTATTATGAAAGAGAATTGCTAATCATGCATGTACGAGTAAATAAGTAGCATTCTACGGTTGAGGTAAACTCAAACTAAACGTGATTAAATGTAATCGCAAACAGGCAACCTATTGGGTAACACTTTGTTTGATTAGTTGTGACATACAATACATAGAACCGATCAAGTAAATTTTAGTTCATTCGACTGTGATTACGGTTATAGCGTATGTTAAGTCACGTCCAAATGAACTTTTAATCAGAACGTGCGAACAGAATCTATTTGAATACGCACAAGAACTAATGTTGTATATCGAGACATAGGCGTATTGATAATGATGTCAAGTCGTCTGTGTCTATGCGTAATGTAAATATTTAGTAGTTTTAATATTGCCCCCATATTCTCGAAGTTCGTTGAAATGATCCGATTTTTCAAGTTTCGAAAGAACTTTGCCTTGATCGTTAAAAATGATATAAGAAATACTTCGTTTTATCTAACATTCTTAGCATTGTATTTACAAGTCCTTTATTGGACCTAAATTGGAATGCAACTCCCACGTATGAACTGGCGCTTTAAGGTCTATTTTGGAGCTTAACGACCTCGTACAGGGCAGGGCGATTTTTTTTCTCCGTCACTCCTCTAGGGAGCATATTGGCTTTCTACAAAACATCAATTGCATTATTTCAGTTTCTTTAATCAGTTTGATCTTTTCAAGCTAAGTAGATGATTAATCCGCTGTAGCTTCCTCCATATAATTTTTGCGTAATGGTGAATATCCTTGCTAATTGATGGTGATCTTTACTTTATCATGAATTATTTCCCAATAGATGGCGTGTTTTTTCTGATCATTTGTCTGCTGTTTGTCATCATTGCCATGGTATGCGGGGAAGGTCAGGGGTCTTCTTCTTTATTTTTTAGGTGGAGTTTTCTGGAGGGAAGTTGAAGCCTTTTTATTAAACATTCGAAACCACAATTAAATTTTATCTTCGTCATGTCATGTCTTCTGCTGGGGCTCGAACCTTGGTCGTTTGTGTTCTTATGCGTGCGGTCTACCACTACACTATGCCACGCCACAGGGAAGGGCGATGGTGCTAATTAATTACGGTATTATTAGAGCATAGTCGCAAATGGCGTGTGTTTCACTGTTGTTATTTCTTACCAAGTCTTACTTAATTTAGAATCTTAAGTTTGAAATAAATAGTCTTAAGTTTGAATAAAGTGATAAAGAAAAGCACACTGTAACCAATCGCAACATCATATTTGCTGGAATTGTGGACAACCCACCAACAGGAGTTACGGAGCGATATTCAAACTCTTAAATACAACAAGGCAAAATAACATTTCTGCAGAGATGCTTCTATGCTATGTAACATAGAAGGATCGACGACATTTTAACACTTAATTGTGCGTAGAATATGGGAAGAAGGGTATACTGGTAGAAATAACGGAAAAGAGTAACTCTGAAGACTGCAGCAACTACCGTGTTTCAACACTACTTTCAATACCGAGCAAGCTATTGAGTCGTAATATTGTCACGAATGTCCAATAAAATAATTGCTATACTCTGAGAGAATCAGTTTGGGTCAGGGAAAATCACTCCTGTGTTAATGGCATAATCGCAAATGGAATGTCGATCTATTAAACGTGACAACCAAATTTCTGCTCATGTGAAGAAAGGACGGAGGATAGATCACACACTTCCACATTTCTCGACAAGACCAGCTTGCTAGAACGTGAATAAAGTAGATTGATGCTGAGCTACAAGCGAGGAACTACATCTCGGAATGCAGAAGAATTCATCTGTCATCCGTGTAGAGGATATTTATCCAAAAGGATAAAGGCTGATTGGTATATTTTTTTGTGAAATTTATACGCTTGCTTTAGTTGGCCCTCGACACATAAGGCTTTTTCGTGTTACTCTACCATGTAATCCGTGTTCATGTAGGGATTTTCTCACAGCGCTAACACTTATTGGCTTAGCAGAAGTTTGGGAGATGTTCTCAGCTATTTTGGGATTTGCTTTTACTTCTTCCACTATAACTCTCACCTCCTAGTCTGTAAGATACTTCTTCTGTAACATACTTCTCTTAAATTTTTTATAGTGGAATGGTTTCTTTGTTAAGTTTTGCCTATTTCATGCTCGGATTTTCCTTGCTTGTGCAAATCCAGAATGATTTTTGGGTCTTCAATCGATGATTGCTTTCCCATTGTCGTTTTTAACTATTTCCTTTGTCAACTGATCCTTTTTTGAGAAGAGAACACGGTGACCATCTTATTTATTAACAAATTATGAAAGAGTTGAAATTTTTTTTTTTTTTTTTTTTTGAAAATACTAAGACGCCTTTTGCACGTTCAAAGTACTTTAGTTATTAGTCTTAAGTTTGTAAGCGAGAAGAGAGAAGAGAAGCAAAGTTGCTTTGTTCTTCGTTCGTATTTAAACACAGTTGTATTTTGTTACATGCTTTATTTGACAAAATTTGTTAAAGCAAAATTTGAACGTGCAGAAGCGAAACAAAGTTTAAAAGAAAATGTAAAAGAGTTTGTCAAAGTACTTTGAACGTGCAAAAGGCGTCCAACTAATTGTTCTCTGAGGCGATACAACTGTTTACTTTGATTTGTGGCGAAAAAATCAAGAAATTTTTATAAAAAATTTAAAAGTTTATTATAAAAGTTTATTATATTTTTTTTGTGGCTAAATTTGAGTTCCTAGTTTTAATAAAATTAATTTTACCTTTATTAACAATCAATTCTAATATATTGCTTTTTATTTATCTCTGTTCTTATATAATAAATGTGTTTTTCGAATGAAGTGTTTACTTTCATTTGACGCTCACTGTATATATATAGAAGAAAAAATAAAATAAACTAAAATTCGACTGTCACCTTACGTTTAAGTAAAATTTTGACTGCAAAAGAAATTGCAAACAACCAACTGTTACATGTACCACTTATAGCAGATGTTCTTGAATACGGTCAAGGTTAAGCATAAAACATGCCGGTTTTTGTGAATTTTTTTGTTTGTTTTATTAGAGACCGGCAAATACAACGATAAACAAGAAAGCAGACTGAAAACTGTAAGAATAACAACACAAAAGCAGCATTCGAAACACTTGAGTGATTTTAAGATGAATGTAATGTATTATAGAAGAGTGAAGTGTGTGTCAGTAAAAAAAGAAAATGCGAATTGATCATGCTATAACAACAATAATTAACAAGTAAAAACGTTAAAGTTGATCTGGTCCGCTACTTAATACCCTACTTTATAACGTATTCACTACTAGAGGGCTTACCATAATATGCTTACGCTAGCTCAAGTAACACTGCAAATATATACATAGTCTCTTCGTACACTATGATATTTTTCTTTCAGCAAGTCGAGTTTATGGGTGAGAGGGGAGAAAAGAATGGAGTGGAGTACACATTTTCTGGTACTCTGATATTATCTTTCGTTTCTTATTTCGTTATTCTGAAACTCTTGAATTTCATTGAAATAAATATCGTAGTGTAGACGCGAAATCAAGTTGAAAAGAGAATTAGCGATAGTTTCTGCAAGAAAACTTTCGTAGTGTACAACGAGACATACAATCAAACGTATATAACTTGAATGTACATAACAAACTTTGCGATTAGTTTTGTTAAGTTTTGAGATATTAGCGAAGCTAATCGTAATTTTAGTTTCGATGTGTCAGAGGTAAAACAGTAATAAATTCGTTTATTGCTGTAAATTTTTTACATTTTTTATTTTTTATTGCTGTAAATGTTTAAAAATTTACACACTAATGTGGCAAAACAACCACGTTGGGACGTTTATCTTTTTATATGAAAAATACATACAAAAATGTAGTGTTTTGTTAAACTTCATTTGTTTAAGCGAAACTAATTTTACTTTACTCATGTAAACAGATGTTTATGTGGTGTTTTCATAAGACAAAAGTTACATATTTGAAAAAGACAAACAAAATACTACAAAATTGAAAGGAACAAAAATTGAGTGTTTTTGTATTTGTTTTTGCATAAGCGCCTTTATTTGCTTGTCTAACAGAAACAATGCATAAATAACAGTTTGTAATGGAAATTGATATATTCAGAAAATATAAAGAGAAAACAGTTTTTTCTAATACATGGGCTAAGTAGTCCCGGGCCAAACACATAGATGGCGCTAGTTTTATTGCATTCATCTCTTTACCTCCTCATCTCTTTATCTCCTCTAACCTTCGAAAGACAGCTGTTAAAATTTCATGATATTCTATTAATTAGTTTGCGAGTCATTATGCTAAGAGTGTAGCCACTTATGTTATTTTCACAACAATTGATCGAAAACAATTTCGTGTTTTAATTCCACATTGCTTCTCGATGGGAAAAAATACCGTTCAAGCGAAATTATGGTAAGTATTATGGGGACTTCGCTCCATCAGAAACAACTATAAAACGTTGGTTTGCTGACTTCAGACGTGGTCATAGAGACACCGGTGATGCAGAGCGCAATGGACATAAAGGTGGGGCGATAACAATAGAAAACATAAAAAATCTACAAAAACGTTTTTAATAATCGAAAAGTGAAGTTCCGTGAGTTAGTTGACATTGTAAAGATATCAAAGGGACGTTTTGGCTTTATATTGCATGAGCATTTGAGAAAGCTCTGTCCAAAGTGGATGCTTTGTTTGCTCACTGTTGACCAAAACAATGGCAAAACTACATGAATTGAACTTCCAATTGCTCCCACATTCACCGTTTTCGCTAGATTTGGTTCCCAGCGACTACTGGCTGTTCACAGACCTCCAAAAAATGCTCGCCGGTTAGAAATTTCGCACGAATGAAGGGGTTATTGTTGAATTTAAGGTCTATTTTGAGGCAAAAGATAAAACGCTTTATAAAAGTTGTATTAAAATGTAAGAGCACATTGGAATTATTGCATTGCTCTTGATGGAGATTACGTTGATGAATAAAGCTAATTATGAACAACAAAAAAAGTGTTTTCTTTGTTAGGCCCGGTAGTTTTAAACCCGTATGTTCAAAGTACTAATGTTTGCAACTAAGAATTGTTTGCATTTATGTAAGTTTAAAAAGTATACTATGCCTTAAAATATGACTATCACTTTTGTGAGACAGTGTCTCGTTTTTGGATATCTGTCCTCTGAAAAAATTAGTGTTCATGAAAGTTTTATATTGTTGGAGTGTCGGATAAAAAACCCATAACTCAAAAACAGGTTCCCATTGTCCCGATAGCACCATTTTTGTTTGTCGCTTGATATTATTTACTTGCAAGCAAACTTTTAAATAATAAAGGGTAAAACCTTAGTGTAAATCTCAACATCATCCTTTCTTAAGAAAATGTCTCGTATTCTGTTGGCTGCTGTACTCTATTCAAAATTTTGTCGTACTATCGCTAGCTTAAGTTAGCATAAGTATGGTATACATATAGGTACTATAATGATTGTCTAAAACTACGGTCAAATATTTGACAAAAAAAAACGTGACCGCTATTTTATAGAAATTTTTGTTTTTTGATTAAAAAAAAATGTTTCTGAGTTAATCACACACTACAATGTCCAATCTGAAACTGTTTTCGTAAATATAGCGTATAAATTTAAAAAATAACCATATATTGTGTAATAGAAACAAAAAATAACAAATAAAAAACTTCTTACGTTTTATTTTATCTTTTTTTTAAATTCATTTTAATGACTTCATCCGTAGCTCGAAAAATATGGGTGACGAATATTAATAAAAAAACAGTCCATAAAAATGCGACAGAAACCACCACCATAGTATGTGTATAAATATATATATGAATTAACAAATATATGTATGTACACCGAAATAAATAGTTTCTAAAAGACCTTGAATTAATTATATGCTGATAATTAGATTCGTAAGGGTTACTAACTTTGCAATGTTCTTGAATTTTTAATAACAATAATTAATTTATTTTAACAATAGAAATATTTTAATTAAAAGGAACTTTGACATTTTATTAATACATAACAACCATTTATAATTATGAATGCAGTAAATACCCGATGTGTACAAATGTGTATCAAGGAACTATAATGGTACATAAAATATATATAATATAGACGAATATTTGTAATTATGAAATATTCTACTGTAATCTAAAATAAAATACCCGATGGCACGGTGGGACAAAAAAAGAACGAAATTGAAATCCCTGGGAAATTATAGAGTGAGTGTACCAATAGTCGACAGTTTAAGACTTTGTTTATTTCAAGCTACTGCCCTTGTGCGTGTGAATCTGATATAGAATTGATGACTAGTTATCTCAATTCATTAATTGACTTTGTTTCAGATTATTAGGTTGAATTTTATTAAAATTCAGAAATGTTCGATTTTTGTGAAAAACATCAAATTTGCACTAATGTTCTAGTTTTCACCATAGTATGTTCCTATTATCAGCATATCATGTTTTAGAGCAGAAAATAATGAATTGAAATTGATTTCAAGCTGTTACTCGTACTTAATAAAAATAAATGTTTTTCACATTTCTATATGTTCAATAAGATCGAGCAGGCACAAAATTTAAATTTATATCAAAAAATCATGAATATTATTTGTGTATCATTCAGATTTTGTGCAAAGGTTACATCTTAAAACTAAAAACGAAAAAAAGTAGATCACAAAGAAATATTGTTACAAAAATAAAAATGACTATAGGGTGAGATTTTAGCTAGAAACTTAATTGGCTTGTGTCTTGTTACTGCACAAATTATCTGTGCTATTAAAAGTGCTATGACATGTTTAACAGCGTTGCCAGTCTTTTGAATTTAACGTAAATAAATATACATTTGTTGTAACTACAAGAATATTCGAAATTGATAATGAATTGCTATAAAAGGTGGCGCAGTCATATTTAGGCATAAATAAAACTGTTGTATAAACGAATATTAAGTGCAAGATAAATGAGTTGGAGACTGTATAGTTAAAATTGTATACCGTAATAAGTGAGAAAATAAAATCTGTAAAACTACAAAAAAGTAGTGTTTATTTTATTATGACGCAATTAAAAAGAACTCAAACATTTTAAAAAAGGTTAAAACGCAACAGTACATTGTGACGAAATAAAACAATGCCTAAAGAAAATTAGTATAATAGTTGTCTTAGCAATAAATCTTATTGCAGCATTGGATTGTGTCAAGACCACCCTGGTAATGTCATACTTAATTTGTGTTATTAATAGTGTTACCTTACCGATTTTGGGTGTAACATTTGAAATTAACGGAAATATGAATCGAACGTTGTGGTAAGAACAAGAACATTCGGAAGTAATATCAACTGTATATAAAAGGCGGCGCCTTATGCATTAGTTAGTTTAGTTGTAGTTTTGCAATCATAAGGTAAAGTCGTGTTTAGGTACTAAATGCAAGATAAACAAGTTATAGACTATATAGTTATATTTGTATACTGTAAAGTGAGGATATAAAACTGTAAAACAACAACAAGTTGGTGTTTATTTTATTTTGACGCAATCAAAAAGAACCAAACGTTTTAAATAGATTAAAACGTAACAATATAATATGGCTTCTGAAAGCTAATCTATAAAGCTTAGGCTTATAACTGGTATTTCAAAATGTGTCAGCCTTTACCATGGTCCGGTCATATAATGAGCATCCTATCCAGCTAGTCGGTTAAAATTCGAACATAGCATGTCATTAAAGCCGTCTAACCAAGAAATCTGCAAGGTGCTCCTCGAAAACAGAAAGTCATTACAAGTAAAATTAATATCACGTATCATGAGCCAAATCATTGAAATAGACTTCTTGACTGCAACATAAAGAAAATGGGGTAGAAAGATCCAAACATCTTTTGAAGAAGTACGATGATAATTTGATCAGAAAAACTTTATTTACGGATGAAAAATGTTTACCGAAAAAGTAATGCAGTTTACTATGAGGTCGCCGACTTGCATTTCTGTGTACAAGGAATCAAAAAATCAGCCAAAGTTTACCAGAAATCCGTTTCGAAAGCGGTTATGCAGCCACTTAATCATTCCCTGCTCCAAAAGTAGCTGTAGATTTTGAGACTGCTCATAAGACTAAAACAATGCTAACGTGGCTCCCAAAGATTTACCAACCGTAGTATCCTTAACATGGACCCTCTGTATTACTAATTGACCCTTTTAGTAGTCATGTTTTGACACAAAATAAGGCCAACATTAATTTTCTTAAGATTTCATTGGCTCGTTATGATTGGCTAGTACTACTTAAGACGTTGTTGAAAATGATATGAAGATTTAATAAATTATTATTTCTAGAAGTCTTAACGTATTTTGAGATCTCAACCTTAACAAAATTAGTAGTTAAAGTCACTGCCGATCATAATAACAAGTAGTTTTCAGTGGTGTCCTAGTAGTCGGCACTCCAATGCCGATTTTAAAATTAAATCTTATCTTTAATCATTATTTTGTTAAGTGTACACAACTTTTCTTCATACTACCATCGCCAAATATGATCATAGAATGTCAATAAATTAAGAGAAAATAAGCAATGGATAGAATATTAATTGCCGAGAATCACTAGAACACTGGAAACTAATAACCAAAATTATAATCGAAAAAGGCAGTGAAACAGTAAACACATTTTTGTTATTTCAATTTTAATAATTCTGTCTGTTCCAAGTTATGTAAGTATTACAAGAATGTGGTGGCGTGTTGTGGTTGCTAGATATAAACAAAAAATAAAAACCAAAATCTAAAAAGAAGTCTGAATTAAGGAGAAAGAGTGGAATACTTTCTTTATTCTAACAAATGAATAGCAAGTTATTACAATAATAATTGTATATTCACAGTGGCGAGCACTTACGTAACTCATTTATTACTTAAGAACGCATTACATCTTACAATATGTGTAAAAGTCAACCTGCTTCTCTACTAAAGCTATTTATTTGATATCCAATTGAAGGCCAGAAAAATTTATATTTTTTTAATATTAGCTAAACCGAAGTTTTGTCCAATTTTGTCAAAAAAAAAATAATCAATTTGCGCGTTTAAGTTTTCATTGTCTGATAGCACAATAAATTGGAAAATACCAGTTATTTTTCCATTATTTGAGTTTATTGTCAGATAAATTTAACAAATACTCTATGCTGGCAGCAAATTTTTTTAATTGCCATTAATTTTTCATTTCAATTTCCGCTTTTTTAGAAAATCAAATTGTTGAAATGGCAAAATGCATTGAGACAGCACGCTAAATTGCGAGGACATTGGGAGTTTGCCACCGAAGAGTGCTTCAAACAAGAAAAAGAAAAAATACCGAGGAGATGCTTACTGAGAGAGATGCTCGAGTCATGGAACATTTACTTGCAACGAAACGGGTAAAAACACCTAAAGAGACAGCAAATGCCATAAACAAGCCATAACAGCGTGCAGGGCATTCAAATGTATCAGGCTCAGTTCAGCTATAAAGCCAAAAAATACCAGCACTATCAGAAAAAAATTTAAAAGCACTGCTAAAGCTCTGCGATGGCTCAAAAACTGAAGCGCGGAAAACTGGAAACGGGTAATACGATTAAATGAAAACAAAATAAATCGTTTTCAGTCGGCGTCGTTTTTATGAAACTCTTAAAAATCACCAAATACAAGAAACTGTGAAGTACTGAGGTGGAAGGTAAATGGTTTGGTCCAGTGGTAAACATTTAGGTAGTAATGAATAATTAAGATTATCTTCGTATATTAGGTGATAACTTACACGATTTTTTCGACTGAAGTACTTACCCGGAAGAAGAAGATATTTTTCAAGAGGATGGGAATCCCAAACATACGCCCAAAATCGTTAAGAACGAGCTGTTAAATCAAAATTTTCAAACAATGCAATGGTCAGCGCAAAGCCCAAATCTCAAGCCGATCAAAAATGTAGGGGCTTTGCTGAAGAAATGTCTTTCACGATACAATAATGTGCCAACAAATTTAAATGAACGTTAGTGCCGAGTCCAAACAAGGTGGTGAAATATTCCGAAGCATACCATTGAAAATTTGGTCGACAGTATGAAAGGATGTGTCAGAAGCGTGACAAAAGCAAAAGGGCTGTGGACAAAATATTTAAAACTAAAAGAAAAATATTTTGTTTTTAAACGTACGGAAGTGGATACTTGGGACTTATTCATGAAATTGCATTAATCCTTACTTTATCCTTAAATTTTATTGAATTTCATTTTATTTTCTTTAATTATTATTTTATTGAATGGTTTAAACAATAATTTCAAACGGCTTTCCTTTATTTTATGCCTTTTATTTCGGCTTAAAATCTATCAACAAGTACTCGTCACTGTACGTCCTCAAGAAAAGTATTTTTAAAATTTTATTAAATTATATAAAGGGTCTACCATCTAACGTTTTTTTTCAACTAGTGCTTATTACGTGAATAGTAACACTTAGCTCATGTCTGATTTGACAGATAATTAGGTTCATCCTTCCGCTGAACGAATATGGTTGTGTATACGCTTGAACTTCGCTTCGATAAGTGGGCCTGTGATCGACTTACAGAAGATGCAGTTTTTCCAAAAAAAAAAAATCAGCTTCTCAGATGAAGCTCATTTTGAATTTGGCGGGTATGTAAACAAGCAAAATTGTCGCATTTGGGGCACAGAAAATCCGCACACATACATTGAAAAGCCGATACACCCAAGACGAGTCACTTTTTGGTGCGGATTTTGGTCTAGAGGCATAATTGGGCCATTTTTCTTCGAAAATGAGCAAGGAGTGACCGTTACAGTCAATGGCGATCGTTATCGGGCCATGTTGAACGAATTTTTGTTCACAAAAATTGAAGAGGAGGATATTAGCAACATTTGGTTTCAACACGACGGCGCTACGTGCCACACAGCCGAATCTATACTTGAGGTTTTGCGCCCTGTTTTTGAAGATCTCATTATCAGCCGCAGAGCTGATGTCGTTTAACTACCTCGGAGCTGCGATTTGACACCGTTGGACTATTATTTGTGGGGTGCCGTCAAAGATAAGTGTTACGCCAACAAGCCAGAGACAACTGACGCTTTAAAGGACAATATTCGTGAAGCCATTGGTGAAATACAGCTGCACACAATCGATAATGTGCTTAAAAATTGGACCGATCGTGCAGGCTACTGCATGGCCAGCCGAGGCAGCCATTTGAATGAAATTATTTTCCATTATTAACCGGAAGGATTGTACTTTCGAATAATAAAAGAAATTTGAGAAAATATTCAGTAGTTTTTTTTATAGCATTTTCAAAAAAAAAAAAATTATTTGGCGGACCCTTTATTTTTAACTCTTTTAAAAAATCTAAATTAAAAGAATAGTTTCCAAAGGTTAACAAACTACTCGGTAACTCTATTCTTTTTAATTATTAACATTTTTACAACTGGGTTATTAATTATTATTTATGTATGTATGTATGTGGTCACAAGAGTTAATAAGGTTTTTTGATTGTCAAGTATGGTTAACTACTCGTACATTTATAAGGTACCATTGGGCAATTAAAAAAAGTAATAACTATTTTAATAAAACTGTTTCCAAGTACATAAGTAGAAAAGCAAACATAAAATTAAATCATAAAAAAACATCTGACAATGCTTTCTCTGACAATGTTGAAAGACACAAATTTTAAGTTCACACGGTTGCAAACAATTTTCTGCTATTTTTTGTGACAATATTTTTAAGTCTGACAACAGTTTGAACAGAGCCTTACTATTTATCTAATGCTATGGAAAAAGGAAAGAAAGTACGTATGGTTAACTGAATATGAGAAGTAATACTTTTCAATTCAGGAATTGTTCGATATGTAATATTTACAGATGGCGCTGCAGATAAAATGAGACTTGTGGCTTAGAAATCGATTGACAGAGTTAGTAAGCTTAAAACGCTTAATTTCTAAATCTTAAGTCTCATTTTATTCATAACTTAATATCGTTAGTTCCTTATTTAATTCATAAATAGTACGGTTTCTACACAAAATAGTGCGCTAAAACGCATCTAAACTTGAAAAAT
Source organism: Wohlfahrtia magnifica (assembly GCA_023159175.1). Classification (NCBI taxonomy): domain Eukaryota; kingdom Metazoa; phylum Arthropoda; class Insecta; order Diptera; family Sarcophagidae; genus Wohlfahrtia; species Wohlfahrtia magnifica. Next base: position 1,243,594 of record JAKWBJ010000178.1, read on the forward strand.
GTGGAAAAAATTGGGTGAAAAATGTGTTTGCTTGAGAAATGCGCCCAAAGCTACCGTAAAGACATATATACCAAGATCTACTTATCTTTTTTCCAAATCCGAAAAAAAACTTAAAATGGGTTAACACCGAGCTGAGTTGTTAACTTATTAGTGCATGAAGATCTGAAAAACTAGGTTTCTACTTGTAACTCGATATTTTGGTGGTATTTCGAAAATTCTAAAAACAGATCCTTATTCCACTCGGTAGCGTCTATCAGCGTAAAAGTAGTATCACTCGCCAGGCTTGATTATGTCAATTAATGGAATATGGATACAGTCGCCTCAAAATACATTTGAGGTTGGCGAAAACATTTACCAGAAGAGATTCGGAGGTAAAACGTATTTGGTATTTATGAGAACGGGACAATAGTTTTTGAATTTAATTCCTGTCAACAGGCATATGTTAGTTGACGCCTCTTAAAATTCGAAGACACTGTGCCACTTAATTTTTTTTTTTTTTTTTTTGACAGCGACTGATAGCAAACTACGCCGTGATTTGAAATGAAACTGGAGAACGTGACTTTCATGTGCTATTTCACTATTATTTTTATTGTGGAAATAAACCATCACTTAAACCAAGTATTTAAGCTTAACCGATTAATACTATTAGAATTAAATTTAAAAGCACAAATGCTATCTGGTCGCCAAATTGAGGTCACCCGAAACAATTGGAAAGTATGTAAGATTTTGGAAACTGTGGCATCTCACTTGAATATGAGAAAGCTTTTCGTAAGATGGGTGAAGCGTTTGCTCAGATTTTAACACAAACGCAACCGTGTGACGACTTCAAAGAAATGTTCGGCATTGTTAATTCGAAATGCGGCGTTTCGAAATCTTGGATGAAACTTCGATCAACCGAATCACATTAGAAATCAAACAGCAGCAAAATAGTGATTTTTTCGAGATTAATCGAATGGGAATGTCAGCTAATGAAGACATGGCCACCGTTTTTTGTGATGCACGCAGTATAATCAACATTGACTCAACTAATAAAGACATGGTGACCGTTTCTTGTGATCCACGCGGTATTATCCATATCTACTAATAGCAAAAAACTAAAGTAATCAATGACGGATTTTATGCTAACTTGTTTGGTCGATTTAGTGAAAAAAAGCTCAATTTTCTGAAGACATTACAAGAGGATACACATGTGCATTTTCATGACAAAAATGCATTAATTAGGCTACAAATTGGCCTTCATCAGTTTTATTTTCCTAATTTAGTATCACGTGACTATTCTTGCTTTCAAACCTGAATAAATAGCGCGGCGATAAGAAATTTGACTCCGACGTTCAAATTATATCACAAATAATGATATTGTCAAATCGTATTTTTTTTAGAAAATAAGTTTAAGAAAACAGTGTAGGGCTTAATAGAGACTTTGATAAAAAATAAAATGATTTTTTTCCAATAACGTGTGTTTTGTTTAAAAAGTCGTGGACCTATTTGAGTTTTTAAGTGTCGAAAAGGTACTCTTAGGGCATTGTAGAGATGGCTTGTAATTTGTAACTTTGACGACTCTACTTTAATAGCCAGTGGGAAATAAGAGAGTACTTTGTGCAACCTTATAATGACTACTCAAAGTGAGGTGTCTGATTGGTAGACTCAAGAAGAGTTGTCAATGAATCCTGCAAAGATGGTTGTTGAAGCATTTACAAAGAGATACGAGTGACTGTATCATGTGACTATATTTCTTTTCTGGGTACCGCTATTAACTTTACCATATTAAATATCTAGGTGACATTCTGGCAAGGAAGTACAGTTGAAACTTGCACATCGATACTGTCTAACCTAAGTAAGTCACAACGCCCCACACATGATAAAAACTATATGTGAGTACCAAATTCGTAGGCATGTTATTTGGACATAGCTTCCACTTTAATAAAGTGTCGGCGAAACCAAACTTCCACCGATCTATTGGTCATGGCACCCGGTTAAGAATGTAACACCACACCGAGTTAGCGCTCTCTCCGCGATTTGGGTATAAACCACAGACACCACGTTACTCCCATAAGGGGGTCTTACTATAGTCGGGCAGAGACCTAGGTCCCTTAGTCTCTCGACTGCCACGGCACCAGAATTAAGGCTCCGGTCAAACTTCATAGCATAAATGCTATTATCAGTTCAAATTCTAAATGACTCCGGACTGGTGGCCAATATAAGCAACAAAAAGGGGCAGAAAAACACAATCACACAACCAGACAGACTCCCACTGCAGATGATGCTGCAAAAGAACCTATCATTCCTTAACTCTAGAAACCCTTCTATTAAAGAAAATGCGAGCAAGCTGGCCGAGCTCTCTTCAATCTGCAGAACCACTAAGGGCTTCTCTTATTCAAAAATACACCGAGCGAACCATGTCCCACTGTCCAGCCTAAAGCGGCAAGAGAGATTTAGGCAAGTTGTTCATTCTATAGTAAGACATAGGGTCTTTCACCGAGAATACCGCTATGGATATCTTCCGCCATTATTCTACCAAGTATGACTTATGCAGTGACAGCTTGGTTGAGAAATGAACAAGGTACAAAGTAAAGTACAAGGTGTAACTGGGGCAATAAGCATATGTCCAACAGAGGTATTGAAGGCGTATTTGGCGACGACATTTTCCGCTAAGGCGACTCTGTATGAGTTAAAAAGTCTATCAATTTTATGGATGATTGGAAATCCATTTTCCATCCTGGATTTTAAGCCTTTGAAATTATGGTAAAGCAGGCTTATTCGGGGTGAGTTCGATTTGAACTCGTATACCGATAGATAGATCTCATGCCTCACTGTGTCCGTGCAAAATTATGTCTTCATCTAAGATTTGCCTTTTTTAACTTACAGCTGGGTTAAGGTGTCGAAAAGGGAAATTTTTATATTTTTAAAAAAAACTTGTTTTTTACATAAACTCTTTAAAAAAATAATGGAAAAAAGTTAATTCGTAAATGGAAAAAATAGAAGAAATTTAAGACTTAAATAAACACATTAAAGGAAATTGAAAACTGTTTGTCTTGTGTTGTGTTAACTTGTAATGAAAATGAGTAAATTTTTAATGTTTATGGCCGACTTTGTCTTTTCTTTTTTTAGTGTTTATGTGTGGGCTCTTCGTGTTTCAAGGATTCAAATTTATTATAAAATTTTACTTTTATTTTCATGTTTATCTGTGGGTTCGATTGTTTGTTTAGTACACTCGCTACTACCCTTATATAGTATTTAACGCTTTCTTCCATTATTTTACGCCTTTTGGTCTGGCTTTTTCGCGTTGTTTCAATAATAGTTTCAATTGTAGTTTCGTATCAAATACAAACAAAATAACTTTTTTTAGTATACAAAGTTTTAAAGTTGAGTGCGTGTTTGAAATAATTAGAACGTTAAGACAATCACCTGAGAACTTTATAAAATGTAGTCGTAAGAAACTAAAGGGGTTTAGCGAAACACAAACCTCATAAATGTGCTCATTATGTAAGCAAAGTATTCGTAATTGTAAAAGTGAATGTAAAGTTTTAAAGCAGCTACTTTTTTGACTATAGTGTAGCAAAAATGGCTTTAAATTAAAAAAGTAAAATTTAACAAACAATTCTATCAATATCAAAGGTTTTCTTATTCCAATAAAAGATTTCAAGCTTAAACAATAATTTTAATAGTAACTCAAATAAACTAAGGACTTATTTTTTATATTTCAAGCTTAAGTGTAAAAATCACATCAGTGCACTATTCGAGCATTATCATGTCTGGAAGGAGCTATATGTTAACATAAACTAAATGTTAACATAAATGTAGTCTAAATTTCTTCATGGCCAATACAAATTATCAGTCAAAAAGTGGACAGAATCGGAAAATTTGGGTGGTACTTCTATACAAAATAAATACTGATTTCTGTGTATCTTGAGCATGCTTAGAGCTAAAGTTCTTGAGTTTGGTATGATTACCTTGACAGTTAACACAAATTATCAGTCAAAAAGTAGGCGGAATGTGATAAGTGGGCGTGGCGTAATGCTTACATAGTACACATAATATATTGTATATCTTGAGATTGCTAATAGTAGAAGTTTCTAAATTTGTTTCAAACAACTTCGTGAGCAACAACTGGGCGAAATTGGATAAATAGGTATGGAACCCAATAAATGTGCAATTTTTTTATATGAAGAAGAACAATTAAAGCTTCGTTATTAATCCACATCAGCCAAAGAGCGGATAGATTGAATTAGCGGGTATTGCACAAATTCTGAAAGGATTTGATTTGTTTGGATTTGAACCGGAAAGGGATAATATGAGGAATAAAGATAAAATTAAGAAAGGGGAAGCGAAGCACGCCGGGTTTTAGCTAGTATATACTAAATTTATTTGTATGTTCGTTTGTTTGTCTATCAATCACGCGTAAACGACTAAACCGATTTTATTAAAATTTATAAGACAGGTAGATCTTGCTAACTAAAGTGCAATAAGGATTCTTTTTAAAATTAGACCTGGGAGTGTTTAAAATCAGGGGAAACCGATGCTTTGAGTTTGGCATACTTTTAAGTTCTTTATTTAAATGTTTAAAAGGAGGATTTTCTGTTCATAGTCCACATTACTACGAAACAAGTAGTTATTACTGTATATCTTGGGAACTACAAAAGTCTGCAAACTTTCCTCAAAATATTCTATTATCAAAATGCACTTCAAGATTAAAAATTAAATCCACAGGAGAAGTGAGCATAGCATCTCCCATAAAAAATAATATTTGTTATCTTTCATTTTATTATTTCCTTTACAAAGACCAAAAAAGTGGCACAGAATTGAATAGAATCGAAAAAAAAAATTATCTCCCATTTTTAATATACATATAAAGATTCCAGGGCTACGTCGGATAGGTAAAATATAAAATAAAATAAAAGACTTTAAGATCTAATCAGTTTTACATTGTGCGAGTTGCAACTCTATCACCTAAAATAAACTAAAAGTAATATTTTTTTGACAATATTTTAAGTCTTTTTTTCTTCACAGGTAGAGGCCAAGATGTTTATACAGTAGTGGCAAAAATAATATAAATACAAACTGTGCTCACTTTTTGCCATTTATATTAAATTGAACAACGCTACTAAAGTATCTCTTACTTTGAAAATCAGTCATAAGTTCGCGCATCTTTCGTAAATGAAGAAATTGTGTTGCCTTATTAATAAATAATATTCCCGAGTATGGAGTGAAACCAATCCACAATAGACCATACAGACTCACCTACACCCGGAACTCTTTTTTCTTTAAAAATTAAGTCGGAGCTCGAATTATGGTCAGTGGAGATAGTTACCAAATCATGACCAATGATTTTTTGATTGAAAATATGGCTGACATTCGGGCTTTACCTGCCATACGCTTGATTTTTAATTGCCTCGTGACGAAGTAGATTTTGTTTCGTATATGAAATCTAATAGAATTTAACTGAATTCTCGTTAGTATAGGACTCATACATAAGAAAAAACTTGCCCTATGATATCAACAAAACCATCAAGCATATTACGCCAGTCAGAGCACAAATGGTCTAAAGCCTAGAATGATCTACTAATCTTTCGTGGCGATAATAAGATCAATACTGACATATTCTGCTGCCCATGTGCTGGCTCTACTGGGTAAGATCTAGCGCCTTACTTCTGTTTCAATTACTTGTGCGAAGAGAACCTGCCTCACAATTCTCATTAGGGCATTCCTGTACATATCTCCATTGCACATTTTGGTAATGGAGGAGGCATGCTCTTAGACTATCAGGTGTCTCCGATATGAAAGCTGGTGACATGGTGAAACACATGAGAATATTACGCCTACTTGATGGCGATCTCTTCATGGGATAAAGGAATTTCCAATTTCTAAAAGGCTTTGCCTTCGATTTCAGGCTGAGGCTTACGCATTCTCCACTTGCGTTAGGTAAAGGAGAAAATCGAAGGATTTGAGTATTTATGTAATGGCACATAGTCAGGCAACCTTAGAAACTTTGAGGTAAGATAGAGAGTTGTTGTGGGCTGCATTACGTCTCTTAATGAACTTAGAGTTCATAACAAAGAACGAGACAGCTGACTGTTTAGCTCACAAAAGAGCTTTATATCAGGACTAAGCCATTTTTATTGTCCTTGTGGAGGATATGCAAGGGGAATGATTGACCCCTACGATGAGGAAGAATTCGCTCTGCTCAGTGCACTACCGGATCTAATTACCGAACATTGTGGTGTTAAGTACCATCAGTGCATTTTGGGGAAAATTGAGGATGATTGGTGTAGGTAATGCATATACCGAGACATCTGAACACGCACTTTGTGACTGCCAAGCTATTTCGAATCAGACGATGAGGAGTTTTACTATTAAAGACCACTTTATGACACCTGGTAAATAGTATTGCTATATTTCTTTCATTCCAAAAACCATTTGCATTATCCAAAATTTCAAGTTTTGTTTTAACCAAACAGCTTACAATAAAGCCCAAAAGTCTTGACAGACTACAATATCGAATTGTATAGATAATTAATTTCTTGACAATCCAACGTATTTTAATGGTTTGAACTTATTTAACATACACATTACACTTTTACGCTAATTTGCTTACGATTTTTAGATTTACTTATTAAATATCTACCGATATCAGTACTGCAAACATTTTTTTTTAAGATTTCGCGATGGTTCTAAAATGATCGCCTAAAAATATTATTCGTGAGGGCGTTTCTTTGTGTGTTTGTTTATGTGCTGAGTAATTTGCCGTTAGTTTGTAATAAATCATTACAGTTATTTTTGCTTACAAGTTGTTTTTCTTTGTATTACATCATCGTCAACATCACAATATATTTTAGGTATTGTTGTTGTACTTAAACAAACAAAAAGTTTTTTGACTTATTTTCAGTTGAATTTCGAGTAGACCACAAAATGTTTGTGAATCAAGTGCTTTTGACATGACGTGTTTATAATGATGCCACACAAACTCATTTTAAAGCAACCCTAAACCTCAAAACGATAGACATTCATGCCACAACAATACGCACATATGCAACGCACCTACAGTATAAAAAACGCACACGCACTCCATTGCTCAAACAAACTAAAACTCGACCGACATACATTTAAAGTGAAGGCAAACGAAACTGCAACAAGTTTTTGTTTCTCATGTTTTTTTAGTCTCTTGCACTACTTTCTGTTTTTTTAAGTCAGTGGCTGCGTGAGTATCATTCTAAGATAAAAATATATAAAGTTGTTGTTGGTTTTATATATATTCCATACATTGTAGAATCTGCAATGTAGATACACAAAATCAACAAAATTCATTAAATAAACACATGATTCTACTTCTAATTGCAGTACTGTTAGAGAATGTTTTCATTTGAATTTAAAATCTCTAATTCTGTAAAAGTAATCTCCTACAAATTAACTTTGGTCAGCGGCCTCTGCTCCTCATACCCCGGGAGTCCCATTGAAAGCAAGTACTAGCAATATCCTCGTAGACTTTTCTCAAAGTGTGATATTCTTTTTCGCATCACACCTCAATTGATTCTTCATTACCCAGGAAGAGCTGGGCGGCATTGAGCGTAGAACCTCATTTGCAGCCGACAGATCTCCATATAATGTACACGACTTTCTGCAGCTCGGATTTAGACTAAAAGCTAGTGACGCTGGATTTAAATACAGTTTAATATTCCCGAATATACTTAAGCAGGTGGTGGAGACGGAATTGCAATGAGAACGACAGTGCGAAATTACATTTTATACGGATAGTTGGAAAATTAATGGAAACTTAATATTAGCAGGTCCTAGAGGCTTCCGGAATTTGCGTGTGTCTTTCAGACGGAAATTTATACGTTACTGAAGGTCAATATGTGAACAAAAAGGCTGAACGTCAGGGAAGACGTCAGTATTATTAATGACAACCAGCCGGCGATACCGATCCTGGCATCGAATGTGATGTTCTCTAGGCTGATCTGAATGTCCAAAGAAGCTTTGAGAGGCATATACAGTTGTGTTCCTGCAAATTGTGATATTGAGGGAAACCAGGTGATCGAAATGCTTTCCCGAAAGAGGACTGCCTCATCCACCCCTCAATATACACTGGCGTTTACTACAATGCCAGAGATCAATCGTTCCAGAGATCAATTGTCGTGTCTGTGAATCGTTGGCTCATTTGCTGTGTGAATACACGAATTTGTGCAAAGGCAGGCTTAGCATACTAGAAGATGAGCGGACATAGTCCTAACTTTGATTGAGCAATTTCTGAACATCGCTGGCTGGGTGTAAGCAAGGGAATTATTCCTTTTCCCCTTTTAATCAGCTTATACTACAGTGAAACGTACTGACCATAAATTGACCACAACATGCCCACAACAAAATATTTTCTGAGCCAACATTGTTTTGTTAGAAAAATAAAAGCAAATCCCTTCCTAAATGTTCCAAAACTTGCTGCTATTGCTGAAAGTGACCTTGGTAAGAAAGCTAGTCTATCAACAATAAGAAACTTGCTAGACAAAAACCAAACGACTTAAATTTGCAAGAGTTCTAAAATAAGGAGAAACGTTTTGCGGAAACGTTATGTTCAACGACGAAAGCAAATTTAACGCATTTGGGTCGGATGAAAAACCAATAGTATGGAAGGGACAAAATCAGGAACTACGTTTGAATAACTTGAAACCGACAGTAAAGCATGGGGGTGGTTCAGTGCTTGTCTGGGGCTCATTTTTTGCATCAGATCCAGGATCTTTGCATTTTATTGACACTATAATGGATCCAAATGTTTATTTAAACATAATAAAAGAAAATTTGCCAAAAAGTGTGGATAAGCTTGCTCTAAATAACGGTTGGTACTTTTACGAAGATAACGACCCTAAAACACAAGGCCCACAAAGTAAGATCTTGGCTGCTATATAATATATCACACGTCTTGAAAACACCACCCGAGACGCCCGACATAAATCCTATTTAGAATTTGTGGAATTATCTCAATAAAAAAGTTCAGCATCAGTCAGTTTCCAGCAAATCTGAGCTAAGAAGAGTTTTATTAGAAGAATGGGAAAAAATATCAGCTGATTACTGCCAAAAATTGGTCGAAACTATTCCCAAGAGGCTCCAAATGGTTATAAAAAACCAGGGTGTGTACACAAAATATTAATTTTATAAAAATAATTAATATTCTCAGACATTTATGGAGCCGTCCTAGTTTCGCTTGTGCAATTTTTTTTTAACAATTTGAAACCTTTTTAGTTTATTTCTACTTACAACTACTGAATTTTAATTTTGTTTTCTATTCTTAATAGCCTAATAAAGGGTCCGCCATTAAACGTTTTTTTTTTTCAACTAGTGCTTATTTCGTGAATGGTAACACTTAGCTCATGTCTGATTTGACGGATAATTAATTTTATACTTCCGCTGAACGAATATGGTTGTGTCCAATGCAAAGCTTTCCTTAACTATGTCTTATTAGTTTGATTTTTATCAACAAAATCAGTTTATTACAGTGTCCGAGTTTGACTTGTAGGCACTGTACATGGTAATAAATAAACCCGCATAAAAAATTTTGTTGTTAAATGGCACTTTTCTTAAAACTCTTAATTTGGCTTCTGTATATAAACTTTAGTCTGTGAATGTACATATATCGAAGGCGTAGTCAAAGTCATGTAGTCTAAATTTCGGTATTTGTTATTTCATAGTTTTTAAGCGAAATATTCAGAAACCTTATTAGCATTAAACAAGAGAATTTGAAAAACAAATACCGTCTATCATGTTACGTTAAAGCTGCTATTTATTCATGTTTAACAAAAAAAAAAAAACATTAATTAATTCTTTGATGACTCTGGACTTTGGAATTGTACATCTGCACAACCACTATATGTATATGGATTTGTTTCCATACTAAAAAAAAACTATTTCAGTGTTAAAAAATAATAATAATTTCGCTAAGCCCGTTGGATTTTGTGATTAATAAAAAAAAATTTTGGAAATGGTTAACATCGAATTATTATTTCATTCTGTTTAAGATTCTTTTAACAATAGAAGAACATATTACGAAGAAACAACAACTATAGTCGGCGAATTTATCCAGTGAAATTGTATTTTAAATTCACTAAACCACCATATACTATATCAGCAGCAGCAACAACAACAACAACAACAAACACAACAACAATACAAACAAGAACTGAAATTAATTGTACAAATTACTTTTTGCATACGTCACTGGTAAAATCCAAAAGAGAAAAGAAAATAAATAAATAGATGAAGAAAAGGAATTATTGAGGAAAAAAAACGAAAACATAGAGAGAGAAAAATTCAAGAGAATGGAGATTTAATTCAATGACCGATAATTTTTAATTAGGATTTATAGAAAGAAAAAAGCTTCTAAAGTTATTTCACATGTTAAAGGCATCACTAATTTTGATTATATTTTCGTTTATTGTTTTAAGCACCTTTTATTTTGTTTTGGATTTAAGGGCGTATTTAAACTTCTTTTTTTAGAATTCACTTCCTCTTCTTGCAAAACACGTTGCAGCAGGCTTTTTTTATTCGTTTTAGAAACAAATTCACACACAATAAATAAAATATATTTTGCAAAATTCACTATTTCTCTTCAACAATTTTCCGAATTTTATTGCTTTTTTTAATAGAATTTTTTATTTTGATTTTTTATGAATATGCCGCGTTTGAGAATGCTTCTTACATCTGTGATGTATCTGTTACTACTACTATTTTACTGACTTTAGTTTTAGGAACAAGCGACGACTATCAATTTATTTAGATACACCAGCTAGCTACACGGTACTGAAACGCCTTTTGCCATAGAAAAGACCAGCAATGGAATAGAAAAAGCAGAATCAGTTGTATTATAGATGAAGAGAATTATAGCGAAAAGAAAAGCAATAAAAAATATAAAAAAACACAAAACTAATAATGTGAATGTTTCAATGCCAACAAAACCATTCGCATACAAACACGCATTCACGTCTGAATGAATAAAAACTCACTAGCAAAGTAACCGGCAGATACATATTTACTCGTACAAGATAAACCTATTCGGCCTGTTAACTAGAATCATTTCAACATTGTTCTACATTCCGTTTCAATTCAACCTTTAGTTAATATCTCACAGATACTTAAATACACTGGCCAAATACACGCGTATATTTTGAAACATTTTGAATTTGAAACAAAACATAACGCTATACATGATTACAATAACAATAAATGCCGGTAAATTGTGTTTCCATTCGTATTGTTGTCGTTAATACATTAAAAATCTCTAGACTCATATCCATATGTATAAAGTACAAGTAACAAACATCAAAGTTGAGGCGAATTCATATGTTAACTTTTTCAGATATTTTCGCTTGGTTTTGTGTTTGTTTTAATGCTTTGACCGTTAATTTAAATAAATAAAAAGCTTCTTCTACTGAAAGCAAATTCTAAAAAGTCATAAATTTATACAAATTTCATCGTATTTTGTAAATTGAAAGAAATCTTTTATTACTATTATTTATTATTTATTTGTTTATCTATGGACTTAGTCCTTGCAGACAATTACTAAAATGGGTTAATAGGTATAACATACAGTGGGTAAAAGCCAAACTCGTACACCACAATATTTTTGTTCTTCGTCTGATTTTATATACACATAACACATTTAGAGAAAAGTGCAGCACATATTTTTTATAGTTTATTTCACTAACTTTTAATAACCAAAAGCAAAAAAAAAATAGTTCATATTTAACAATATTATTTAACGACAAACAAAAACAGCAGTAAATTCAATGCCAAAGCCAAACTCGTACAATTAAAAGATTGTTTTATATTTTATGCTTATACACTAATTAATACTTTGTATGCATCCCAGGCCAGCAGCCAGGTCCGTACATTGTAGGGCTTATGTTTGGGGTCGTTATCTTGGTAAAAGTACCAATCTTGACCTAATCCCAACTTTTCGCTTGACAAAGGTACATTTCGTTTCAAAATATCTAAATAAACCTTCCAATCCATAATCTCATCAATGAAATGAAGTGTGCCAGGTCCAGCCGCCGAAAAGGATCCCCAAACGATGACGCCACCACTGCCATGTTTCACATTTGGTTTCATATTTCTGAAAATGAGCTCCTCATTCGATTTACGCCACTCTTAAGGTTTGCCGTCGGACCCAAATATGTTGAACTTACTTTCGTCGGTAAACATCAGCCGTTTCCAGAATGAAAAATCTTTCGAACGATGGGTTTTTGCAAGTTCCACATGTACCTTTTTATTTCGGTTGATAATTAGTGGTTTAACTCGTACTCTTCTACCATTGAAATTGACCCGACGGAGCATGTTTCTAATCGTTTGAGCGCAAACTACTTTCCCCAGTTCACTAATTTCGGAGCACTTAAAAAGGGGTTCGCTTTTGTCTTTCGCACAAGGTAGCGCTCATCAGCTGATGTTAAAATTCTGTTGTGTGCCGATTTCGACTTATTTTTCACAGTTTTGTTGATCTTGTAACGTTTTAGCACATATTGAAGAGTAAAGTGACTCCTATTTACTATTTTGGAAATTTCTCTCAAAAATTTCCCATCTTTGGATTGCTTCACAATCAATTCTCTGATATCTGTGCTAATTTAAATTCTTTGCCTTCCCATCTTCCTTTTATACAAAAACTATCTATTTTCACAGAGAAATGTAAAGGTTTAACTGTAAGGGGAATTCCCCGAAATAGAAAACAAAACATTTGCGAAGTTGGCTACGATTGCTGTCAATGGGTTGCATTTTAAAAATACTGTACGAGTTTGGCTTTGGCATTGAATTTACTGCTGTTTTTGTTTGTCGTTAAATGATATTGTCAAAAATTATAATTTTTCTTTTTTGTATTTGGTTATAAAAAGTTAGTGAAATAAACTATAAAAAATGAATGCTGAACTTTTCTCAAATTATTTTGTGGGTATAAAAAATCAGACAAAGAAAAAAAATGTTGCGGTGTACGAGTTTGGCTTTTACCCACTGTAAATACAAACAAGATTTACAAGATTTGACATTAATACATACAATAAACAACAAAAACTGATAAATGATATAAGCTATGTATGTATTAAGAAAATAAATTATTAAAGTTGTTATGTTATTTGGATTGGAAGAGTAGTCAATAATATTATAAAATTGATTAAAAGCATTGCACATCCTCCTTAGTGGATCAGCATCAGAATAATTAGTTCTAAAAAATGGAATGGCCAGTGGCTAAAAATAATGCGATCTTCGTAAGGGTATATTTATATTGAAAGATATAAAGATATTGCCCCTAATAACACTTAATATAAACGATACATTCAGCATGGTTCTTCGACTCTTTAAAGATGGCAATTTTATAAGAGTAAGACGGGCAGGAAACGACGGCATGTTTTGTAAGTCATAATTTAATCCCCGTAGACAAAATAATAAAAATTGCTTTTGCACGTATTCATGCTATAAAAAAATGCTATAAAAAAAATCGCAGCTCCTAGGCGGCCAAACGACATCAGCTCTGCGGCTGATAATGCGATCTTCAAAAACAGGGCGCAAAACATCGAGTGTAGCTTCGGCTGTGTGGCACGTAGCGCCGTCCTGTTGAAACCAAATATTGCTAATATTCTCCTCTTCAATTTTTGTGAACAAAAATTCGTTCAACATGGCCCGATAACGATCGCCATTCACTGTAACGGCCACTCCTTGCTCATTATCGAAGAAAAATTACCCAATTATGCCTCTGGACCAAAATCCGGACCAAACAGTGACTCGTCTTGGGTGTATCGGCTTTTCGATGTATGCGTGCGGGTTTTCTGTGCCCCAAATGCGACAATTTTGCTTGTTTACATACCCGCCAAGATCAAAATGAGCTTCATCTGAAAAGATGATTTTTTTTTTTTTTGGCAAAATCGGCAGGCCCAGATTCCCAGCGTTGTTCAAGCGTATACACAACCATATTCATTCAGCGGAAGGATAAAACTAATTATCTGTCAAATCAGACATGAGCTAAGTGTTACCATTCACGACATAAGCACTAGTTGAAAAAAAACGTTAAATGGCGGACCCTTTATTGGATTGTGTCTGATAAATTGAATCCTAAATTATTGATCCATATTCTAAGACAGGACGCACAAGTGGTACGAAGAGCGTTTTCCTAAATACGGATCATTAAATTCCTTAGACCATCGTTTGATATAACTAAATGCAACTCTGGCCTTATTGACTGTGCTCGTAATATGTGAAATAAAATCCAACTTCCGATCAAATAAGATACCAAGGTCGAGAAAACGGTCAACGACCTCAACTTGATAATTACACTTCCGATCAAATAAGACACCAAGGTCGAGAAAACGGTCAACAACCTCAACTTGAGTAACAATAATTGTATTAGTTCGCAATTTCAGTATATTATCTCCACTGAACGAAATGAAGGCTTGAGCAACGTTGGGATTTATTGTAAATTTATCATCATTTAAAACCATCTTTTCGGATGAAGCTTATTTTCATCTTGGTGGGTATGTTAATAAGCAAAACCCAAACGTGGTCTTACAGAAGCCAATGCTTGTGAAGCGGAGCCATCATTGGCCCATACGGCGATGACGGCGCAACCATTGTGGTCAAAACACCTATCGCACCATGATAACCGATTTTTTTGTGCCCGCTCTTCATGAAATAGATGTGAACGATGTTTAGTTTCAATAGGATGGTGCAACTTGTATCACATCTCATGCAACAATCGATTTATTGCGTCAAACGTTTGATGGCCGTTTAATTAGCCGAAATAGTAATGTCAGTTGGTCGCCAAGAAGCTGCGTTTGGACACCGTTGGACTATTTTCTATAGGACATCGTTAAAGACAAGTGTTACGCCGACAAACAAGAGACAATTGAGCAGCTGAAGGCCAACATCGTGATGCCATTGCCGAGATACGACCCCATACACTCGAAAAAGTTCTCGAAAATTGGTACAATCGAATGGGGCACTGTGGAGCTAGACGCTGCAGCCATATGAATGAAATAATATTTCATTTCTAATCGGAACAATTTTATTTTACAAAAAAAAAAAATAAATGGCAGAATTTCAAACCGTTTTTGTTTTATTACATTTTTAAATTTAAACTTTTAAATGGCTTACCCTATATATATATATATTTTTCTACAGATGTGTTCCGAAGTGTGAAAATATTTTGAATGCGATAGAAAGAATAAGGCTAAATGTATTAAGTGCCTGTAAAGGGTCTTCTTTTGCAGAACTTTTTGCCTATTTTAAATATATCCTTAAGATTGACGTGATTGGTCAACAAGTAGTTCTAAGGTGCCGGCAAATATTCGTCTTACAAAATACGCTGTGAAAAATAAATCACTAGATAAATTATTAGCCCATTGTTTTGTGGAGTATAGAATGTCCGTTAAGGGCCTAAAAAAATCCGAAAATTGTAAATTGTTCTGGCATACATACTTGCAAGAAACTACAATATGCCGGCGGAATCAACAAAGTATATGAGGAAAAATTGAACAGTTTTATTGAATTAAACAACAAAAATTGAAAAACATTTTTTTGAAGAAGAGAATCGGTTAACCGATAATTTGTTTCTTTTTTAACCGTTAACCGGTTTTTTAAAAATTGTAACTATTCGAACTATTTGAAAACCGATTTTGAAAAAAGTCGAATAATTGATCTCCCTAGTTAGTACGTATTGTTCATTTGTCCTGAAAGATTTTTAAGAGGATTTCTTTCTTCTATGAATTATGTTTTGAAATATTCCTAAAATACTTATAGCCCATAAGGCATGCACGGTACTTATTATTACTTCGTGGCGACGGTGAGCGTTTTATGGCTATTCATAACCGTTTTGTTTACTAATTCACCGTGTACCAGTTTTCCTCCAATTTAAGCATATTGTAGACGATATTTTTCACGTGGAGCAGCCTCTAGCAAAATTTGGACACTTTCATCTTTTCAAACTGGACAATTTGGAGAGATGTGCTAACATCGGCATACATAAATATTTTTTATAGCGTCTATAGCCGGTTAGGTTAAATGAGATTATAGTTTATGTTTTTGCTGTCAGCTGCGAATATTAAAGACGTTTATTTCACTTAAATTGTACAAATTTTGACCAAGTTAAAGTGGAATTTTAAAAATAACAGATATTAAAAAAAGATATCAAAAAACCCTAGAAGGATAATAGTACTGAAAGAGAAAGAGCTGTATGAAGTGATTAGGCATGATTACTCATACATAAAGAAAAAAAATATAGAAACTAAACTTGTTTGCTCAAGATTTCATAAAATAAAAATCACTTACGTGATTTTAAAATCGTACGTGGATTGAAATTACCGTGATTTCAGAATAGGCCTGAAATTGTTTACGATTCCCTTTATTTACTTTATTAAATTAAATATTTAAAACTGCCATCATAATATGGACGCGTTTCTCAATTATTTAGATTACATGTTTTTTAAAATCACTTTACTAAATTTCGCCCCCTCAACGCGTGAGCCAATCTCTCCATTTTTTCTCTTTTCTTTTTAGGTATTTCGGAAGTTCTTATAAGCATGTTACATAAACCTTAATAAATCCATTTTCAATTAAAAAAAAATGCGTAAATCTAATATTCGCGAATGAGTTTAGCATTAAGACAATTTGACGATTTGGTGGTACCACTAATTCTACCATGGCCCATTTCATTTTTTTTAGAATTTCGTGTAAATAAGAATTTCGTGCAAAGTTCGTCATTTGCCTTTACTTAATTTTTCTAAAAACTTATTAAATATATTTGTCGGTACTTACTCCTCTATTGTTAACTTATTTAACTAGAACTATATGTAACCTGTCCTAACTACCGCAACAGGTCTTTAGAGCCGCTGTGGTAGTAATAGGTATACATGCAGTATTGGTATATGCAGTATATAGGCTTAGTGTTAATACAATTATTT
Organism: Wohlfahrtia magnifica; assembly: GCA_023159175.1. NCBI lineage: Eukaryota > Metazoa > Arthropoda > Insecta > Diptera > Sarcophagidae > Wohlfahrtia > Wohlfahrtia magnifica. The sequence continues at coordinate 1,260,507 of JAKWBJ010000178.1, forward strand.
TTAAAACGAAATGTATTGTTTAATGTCGGGACGGCGCGTACGCCATTCCCGACTATCAAAAATTACACGCACGAGTTATTCACATTAGGAATAATCGCGGATGTCAACTCAGTCGGAAAGTGCAATGCTTGAGCCTCACTCCGGGGGAACCGCCTTCATGATCACGGTAACCCCTACGCCAGGTAAGTATGCTTTCCCCTGCTTAGCCTAGACTACTTAATATAAAAATAATTTTAGTTGAATGAGAATTATCTACAAGATGAGAACATTCATTCACTTTGAATTCACGAACTTAGTTGTTAACGGTGGTGGCATTTTGTTAGGGGTTGAGGTAGAACTTTATTGCTGATGTTAGGAGGACACTTATTTTAAAATACGAAATTCTCTGTTTAAAATCTATAGCAAAACTGATTTAAAAACAATATGCAAAAACCGTTCGTTTAATGTTCGATTGTTATTAAATTTTATTGATTTATTGTTTTTATTGTTAAATTTATTTCGATTAAAACTTCATATTATTAATAATAATAATCAAAAAGAAACATTTTTTCTTCATTTTGTTTAACAAATTTGTTATTTGCGCATTAAATACATTTTGTGATAATAAAAAAAATATATATTTTTTTTATTTATACTTGACAAATATTTATATAAAAATTACAGTTTAATTAAGAAAATTATAATCTTACTGAAGTAAGTAAAAAAAATTAAATATAAATTGTGCAAAAACTAATTCAATATTGTTTCTTTACAAAAAACTAAATATTCTGCTTAAAAAAACTGAATACAAAATTGAAAATAAAATGTAAGAAAAGAGAATTACGAGTGCAATAAAAAAATTATTATTGTATTATTTAATTATCTGTATAAAATTTAAATTAAGTTTAGATATATAAAAGTAAAGTTGTAATATTTTTCATTAAAGGGTTTGTGAATAAAAAAAAATAAAAATATAAAAAAACACAAAACTTGCATTACTTAAAAAGCACAAAATCTTAAAGATGTAAAGGGGAGGATATATAGGGTTTCAATTGATCAAAATAATTAATTTCAATTTTACAAAGTCACACATCTTCTTATCATCATATATGGGCATAGTTTCATTGTTTATTATTGCATGTTAACCAAATATCTTTTCGAAGCAAGTATGGCAGTAGGGCTTATCATTCTGTTCTTTAAATGTACCCTTATTCAGTTGTTTCAAACAGAAGGCACAAACGAAATGTTCCGGATGGAATTTCTTAAACATGGCTGTTATGCAGCGACCGGTAATAGGTTTCGAACAGCCAGCACACAATGAACCACGCTTAGCATGATAGTGAGTTTCACAGTAAGGCAAACCTTCGTGATCAAAAAATGAACCACCGTGGAATGGTTGTCGACAATCCTAAAAATAAAAAGAAATTCAATTAATAAATTTATTTATTAAAAAAAATAATATATTAAAGAGATACAACATTTTATGTTTAAGGTAAAAATTAAAAAAAAATCAGGTAGTGGCTTATCCGATACAGCCTTGCCACGTAAGAAACTGCTTTCTACCAAACATTTTGTAAAAGCCTACCTAAAATTCAAGTACGAAATTAAAAATCAATTCTTTAATTTAAAATATAAAATTTTTCATCCACCCATTAAAGTACTTTCTTGAAAGTTGCAATATATTCATATGCTACTCTGCAAATAATATTTGGTTGCGTGGTTTAATTTTCGTGAATTGGACTACTTACAAATATGGTTCAATGTAATGCAGACATGGACCATGTGATTGACAAACAACAGCTTATTGCTTTAAGACAAGTGTTCGTGTTTAATATTCGTATACATTGTTGCCATTAATCGTAGTACGTTTTCAATAAAATATTACACAATGGCAACTCTGTTATCCATATATATATTTTATTAGGAAAATTTGTGCATAGTGTGCTCCATGAAGTAGTTTTTAAGCTACTCCTCTGGTATACTCCATGAAGTAGTTTTTGGGTTAGTTCGATGGGTTACATGGTCCAATCCTAGGACATCGCAATGTTAAACGGGCCATGTTTTTTCATATATTTGGGTTACTTTTGGACTGGTCCTACTCCTCTGTTGAGTAATCTTTACATGCATGTATGGTGTACTCACATTATCTGCAGGGTACATACTTTATCCTAAAGTTGTGTTGAGCTATAAATACTATATTGGTTAGGATTAAAATTCACTGCGATCCATAGGATCCCTTGTGCAGGCCCATAAGTGCACCACAAGATTAAGGCTGCGAATAAAGCCAGTAATCCTATTTGGCTTTATTTTATCAGATGTATCGGCATAAACCTACACCGATCGTCCTCAACATTTTCCAAAATACAGTAATAGCAGTTAAGATCACAGTGCCCCAAAGAAATGAAAGTAAGTTCTTTATACAGTATTTCAGTGTGACGAAAAACAAAATGCTTAGCGATAAAACTTGGAATCGTGACATATAAACTCAATGCCAATGATAGAGCATGGATGTATCCAGTTTCGTCTTGGTTTAGCAATGCATAACGGCGAATGAGGTTAGCATTTAAGTTTTTATTGATGCAACTAGGGATTGCGTCATATATTTGAACCTACTTGAAGATAATTCGGGGAAATCAGTGAACAAAATGGGTTCTTTGGGACCTGATATATATTTTTATGTTTAAAGACATGGTAAGCAGTCTCTGAGAAAAAGGTCATAGATTTATTACACTTTTAAATGATTTTTTAGAACAGTGTTAACATTAGTGAAAATTGTTATCTCTTCAAATCAAAGTTAAAAAATCTACCAAAAATGTAAGAAATTTGGAACAAACCTACCAAACTACCAAACTGTTTTTAAACAACGAAAAACTACCAACGTTAGTCCGAACGAACCAAAACGGCAACGCTGATCCGATATGTACTTATTAGAGACCAGAATTCGTTGTTAACAATACTAAACCATTAAACTTATCGAGATTGCAAGGGAAAACAGCAAAAAAAAAACTAACAAATTTCAGGATAATTATAAACATACTAATAAAATGGACGAAATAAATGAAATTTATTATTTAATGTCGGGACGGCGCGTACGCCATTCCCGGCTATCAAAAATTACACGCACGAGTTATTCACATTAGGAATAATCGCAAAGGTCAACTCAATCGTAAAGTGCAATGACCAAGCCTCACTTCGGAGGAACCGCCTTCATGATCACGGTAACCCCTACGCCAGGTAAGTATGCTTTTCATTGCTTCTTTCTGACTATTTAAGTTAAATATATTATGAACTAAATGAGAATTAAAATGGTTAACTATAACATAGTTGAGTTGATAAACTAATAATAAGGGTGCGTAACTGTGAAAACAAAGCCGATCGTTAAGGGTGGAAAATAAAACAAGCAAATAAAATACTATTGATGGCTACAATTAAGAGCATGCATTAGTAACTAATACGGTCATATTGCTGAAAGTGATCTATAATAGCAGCCAGTTAAGTACTAAAAGTAAACTCTGCAATAAAAACAATTGTTTAAGGTTTAAACAACGTAACCGAAGATGAGGATGTATACAATTTATTGACACAGAAATCCACATCGAAACTCTAAATATCGGAAAGATAAAAACTGCCGTTATGAAGTCAAAGCGAAAACTCTCCAGTAGAAAACATAATTCATAGCTTTTAAGTCCATAGAGCATGAATCAGTGAACAGTCGTCCCCTAGCGCTTGGATCTAGGAAGAAGTAATGAAATTATCAAAGAAAAAACGATCTGAGAGAAGCGGTAATTAGAAAGACATTACTGTGTTCAGTCTACAAAATAATCACTGATCACGTGCGCGGGTTTGCCGCAAAGAGAGTTTTCCTTTTTCCATTACTTTTCTTCGTAGTATAACGCCATTGTTTTTTATTTCTCCGCCACTCCTCTAGGAAGCATATTGGCTTTCCACACAGCATCCATTGCTTTGTTTCAGTTTCTACAATCAATTTGGCCTTTAAAGCTAAGTAGATGATTGATCCACTGCAGTTTCCTTCATATGATATTGTGTAGTGGTGAAGATACTTGCTAATTGGTGGTGTTCTTTACTTTAGCATTGTAATTTTTCCCAGTAAGTCGCGTGTTTTCCTGATCATTCGTCTGATGTTTGTAATCATCGCCAGAGGTATGCGGTAAGGTCAGCGGGGCTTTTTCTTCATTTGTTTTTAGATGGAGTAGCCTGGAGGGAAGTTGAAGCCTATTTATTAAACATTCGAAACCACAATTAAATTTTTCTTCGTCATGTCCTCTGCTGTGGTTCAAACCTGGGTCGTTTGTGTTGTTATGCGTGCACTCTAACCACTACATCACGACACCCCCATAACTCCATTGTAATTTACAATATTACACATACATATGTACATACATTAATAATTCTCTCAACATCCCAAGTGAAACAAAGAGCACTTCTATCCATCAATGATCTGTATACGATTATATTTTCAGGCTCATTAAAAGGGGCCTACAATTTAACGCAAGCTCCAAACACGGTGATGGATCAGTTAGATGTGATACCACTGTTTAACATTTTAAGATGATCGGGCCTAGTATTGAAGCGATCCACCACAGCGGCACAATATAATTATTAGAAATATCAAAAATACTAAATCGATTTGGTATTTTCTAACAAATAACAAAAAAAACGCGTAATTCATGCGTAAAGTTCGGACTGATGTACGGGAGAAAAACCTAGACGATGACATACAATTGAGCCGTATACTTTGAAAGTGGGATCATTTAGAGGTGATACCATTGTTTAACATTGTAAGATGATCGGGCTTAGTATTGAAGCGATTCACCACAGCGGCACAATATAATTATTGGAAATATAAAAAAACTAAATCGATTTGGCATTTTCTAACAAATAATAAATAAAACCCCGTAATTCATGCGTAAAGTTCGGACTGATGACATACAATTGAGCCGTATACTTTGAAAGTGGGACAAGTCAACTTTTGAAAAAAATTTAGATAATAATAGTTATGGATAAAAATTGTTATGATCTTTTTGTGCAAAAAAGTTTTTAGTAAAAAAAAATAAATAGGATCTGGTATTTGGGATATTCAAGTCTTACCTATTAACAGTAATGAAAATTTGTTTATTTTTAAAGTGGTGCAAGTCCATTTTAGATTGAAATTATAATTCGGTCGATTGTATTATGGCAAAGTTTAGCTCCGGTTGCCGTATGGTGTATGGTGAAGCAATGTGACCGTTTAACATCATATCTACAGATGGTATGTATGTTTAGGATGAAATTAGAGCATCCCGAACAGCACAAGAAGTGACATCTTGCTGTTTGAAATACGTACAGGCTGTGAAAGAACCCAAAAATCCATTATAGCTTATAGTGACATGTGCACAGGTCGAAATAGAAGCATATGGCTTGTCAAGGAATTTTAAAGAATGAAAAGTGACATTGAAATAAAGGTCATTGACCAGAAATTTTTATTTTCAGGACATTCATTTTTACCAAGCGATTGTGGAATAGTAGAATGGCAATCCCCAAAAGAAGTTTCCTTTATATTCCCCAAGATTACTATAAAGTAATAAATTAATTGAAATTATCGAAATCGTAATATATTTTTAGTCCATGAAATGAAACTCGACAAGATTTTTTCAATTCAACCTCTGGAGAGAGCGGTTTTAAAAATAAAGAAAAATACCAATGGAGAAGCTGTTAATTGGTTCAATATAAGCCGGATCAGAGTTACAAGGGATGCACATACAAAATATTTTACAAAACTTTGGTAGATCGAATTGCTGACCTTAAAATTATCAATTTATTACGACAGCTAGGAAGACCAGGTAATTTCAGCTTCATAAATCAGCCAATTTCCAATGGATTTGGAAAACCGAAGACTCAGTTTATTTATAACTAAACAAAGTTTTTTAATTAATTTGTATAAAAACGCACATATTCCCTAAGGTTACTTATTATATACATATATCATTTAAAAGGCCTCTTTCTCTTCATTCAAAATCAGCCCGGAATTTTAAAATCGGTAACAATTAAGCCAAATTATTAGTTTATATTTGCATTAAGATTCTTCCAGTTGTACCCGACAGCGTCTATCAGAAAAGTAGTTTCACTTTCTAGGTATTTCAACTTCGTTCTTTATTGTTGTTATAAGTTTACTACATTATTTTATTACATTGTTGTAATAAGTCCATAGGGATGACACATAGATGGTGTTACTAGAATGTTGTCCATACTATTTTTATTTAGTTTGATTCATGAGTTCTAGCATTTTGCGTGAGGCAAATTTTGTTATTGAAAAAAAAAATTGAAAAAGTGAATTTCGAGTTTTGTTAAAGCATTCTTTTTGGATGAAAAAAAAAAATAATAATAATAAAATACAGTGAAAACCAAACAATGGCTTGATAAACATTATCCGAACTCTGCTCCATCAAGACAAAGAGTAGAGGAGTGGTTTGCTGAATTTAAACGTGATCGTACCAGCACAAATGATGCAGAAAGCAGTGGACGGTCAAATGAGATATTCCAGATAACATTAAAAAAATCCACAAATTGGTTATGAACGATCGCAAATTGAAGGTGCACGAGCCAGCTGACATTGTGAAGATATTAGATGGTAATGTTTTTACCATTTTATACGAGCATTTGGGTATGCGAAAGCACTGGGCTTCGAATTGCTAACCCACCCACCGTATTCTCCAGATTTAGTCACCTGGGGTATTTGATGCTTAAAGTGGGAATTAATTCGTAGAGCCTTTCTCGAGAACTTAATTTAGTGAAAATTTTCTATTTTAGTTAGAAATTTATAAATAAATAGTTTTTATACGTACTTTAGTGGCAATTTCTGTTTTTTTTCTTCTTTTTTTTTTTTTTCTCATAATAAAAATAATCATAGTATATGAAAAAGACTTTATTCAGACCATCAACATCATCAGCAACTTTATCATTATCGTCGCCATCATCATCACTATATTGAAGATTTTCTGAATTTTGTTCAAATATTAATAAGCTCAGCGCTTCTTGTGGGAAATTATTACCTTTTTTTCTTTTTCTTTCTGGAAATAATAGAATCGAAAGTCACTAGAAGTCTTAAAAGTATATCCCCATTAGATTTTTCTCTTGAACATTTTCGAGCAAAAATTCTCTCTAAAATTGTTTACGTCTCTATTTCGAGCTTCTTGAACCTCTTCTAACAACTGCTTTATCGGTAATAAGGCATGATTTATTATTTCCAGTCAATGAATTAAACCTTTGTGAACAGTTGGAGACATATTTTACCAAGGATACATTTTCACGAAATATTTAGCGATATTAAGTTCAAACTCCCGAAAAATGTCAATATTTATTTGAAAACCACTTGAAATTGTTGCCATTATTACTTGATTAAATTGACGTCAAGGTTTGTTATTTGTGACGAAATGTCTGCATTTTGGAAGAAACGTCTGGCAGTGTTGCAGACATGGCTGATCAATAACCAAACCCATTTGACGCCTAACTTCACTTTGGGTACGAGCCTAGCTAACTGAAACAATTTTCTTTTCATCTTCAGAACTAACGCCCCACATCATTATTAGAAATTTATGCGATAAATGAAAAAGCTCATTAGAAGAATCGAATCTATCCATGAAGGATTGAAAGACCGGGTTTTTACTGACTTAAAATAATATTATAGTTATTTAGAAAAGGCCCCAAATGCTTACGCAGTTCATAAAAATACTCTGTATTTTTAGGAAAAATACAAAACTTCGCTAACTTTGCTTAACTCACTACTTATAATCCACATATTTTCCAAAAATAGCTGATTTTTAGCCTCTATTTCAAACAACATAAAATATGTACGAGGGCGGATTGATATTGAAGCTACCTAAGTAGGAAAAAAACATTTCTTTTTTTCAAAAACCATTCGTTTCTCAACATGGTCTCCTTTTAGCTCAATACACTTAGTAAGACGATTTTCCAACTTTTTTATACCATCTGAATAATACGATTTTGGGAGCTCCTCAAAATACGCATTAGTTTCGGTAATCACATCTTCGTTTGAGATGAATCTTTATCCTGCGAGCCATTTTTTCAAGTTTGGAAACAGGAAAAAGTCACTGGGGGCTAAATCTGGACTATAAGGTGGATGATCAACCAATTCGAAGTAGATTTCTCGTAGTTTTAGCATCGTATCTAATGCTGTGTGAACCGTTGCGTTGTCTTGAAGAAAGATAACTTTTTTCTTGTTTAAATGTGGTCGTTTTTCCTTGATTGCGTCAACCAATTGATCCAATAATGCACGATAATACTCTCCTGTGATTGTGGATCCCTTTTCAAGATAATCGATGAGCAATATTCCGAGTGCATCCCAAAATACAGTGACCATAACCTTGCCAGCCGATTTCGCTGTCTTCGCCTTCTTCGGAGCACTTCCACCAGCTTCCACCCATTGCTTCGATTGATTTTTGGTTTCAGGTGTGTAGTGGTGGACCCACGTTTCATCAACAGTTATTAATCTACGCCAAAAATCAGCAGGATTATGCTTTATCATGTCCAAACACCGCTGTGAATTGATCTGTCGATCTCGTTTTTGTTCAACACTGAGCAAAAGGGGCACCCTTCTTGCTGATAGCTTTTTCATATACAAATGTTCATGCAAAATGTTGAACACACGTTTATATGATATGTTTACCATTTCAGCAATCTCACGTATGTATTTTGTCCCGATGATCATTCATAACGATATCGAGGATTTTCTTGATATTTTCTTCAGTAGCCACCTCTTTTGGCCTTCCTGTTGATGGTATTGTTGCAGTGCTTGTTCGGCCCCGTTTAAATTCAGCAATCCAATATTTTACCATATAATCTGACGGAACAGATTCGCCGTAATGTTTATCAAGCTTTTCTTTTGTCTCTTTCGCTGTTTTGCCTTTCAAATAATAGTGTTTAATCACTACTCAAAATTCACTTTTTTCCATTTTCCAAGAAACAAAAAAGTTGCTTACTTCAAACGACTACAACAAATAAACTAATCGATAAATTTGGCTAAAATTTTAACAGCTGACGTTTACGATCTGTAATTTCCAAGAAAGAAAAAGTTTTTGTGTTTGTGCTGCCTATATAAAAAATAAAAAAATTAATATTGTTCAATTTAGCGATAAAGAAAGTAATTTCCTCTACGAAAAAAATTTAAAATATCAATATACGCATATGCATACATACATACATCCATATTTTTTTTAACAGAATATAAACTTACTATATTAACGACTATATTCGTTAATATAGAGTTGCTATATATTGTTGAAGTGTAAAAAAAAACTTAAAATTTAATTAATTAAATTTGCCAAAAATAAATTAATGCTTCATATGAACCTACACACGATCAAAAATAAACTTTATAAAGTTTTCAATAAATGAGTGTTTAAATTTAAAATAGATACAAACAACATGAACATAGCAAGTAATTGTTTAAACAATTCATTTAATTACACAAAAATAACAAAAAAATAAAAAATACACCC